>OX369307.1:2500000-3750000 GCA_947284805.1 Coleophora flavipennella
TATGGGCCTGGACATGTTGTAGTTAGGATCAGCTAGAGTAATATTTGTCACGTGAGACCACGGTTTTTTGGCAAATGTGTTGTTTGGCAAGTTATTTACAACACGTGTCATAATCAACGCTTCAGTTGTAAATTGAAAGTCGCTGTGTAAAGATTTGCATACTAAGTTCAACTTTCCTTTACTCCTATTAGATAAGGTACCAATTCCTCTTACGCTGGCATGCATTTGCTCACGTTTTAACCCTAGTTTCTGGGCTGCGTCTTCATTAATTAATGTGATCTGTGACCCTTGATCAACCAGCGCGCGTAGTGTAATAAAATTACCGTCATAGGCCTGAACCTGCACTAAGGCAGTAGGTAACAAAATTTCGTCATCATTGCTTGATACAAAATTGTTTTGCATATTTTTTATCGACGGCCCGTCTGAGGCTCGACTTGTAATATTAGGCTTAGCGGGCGTTGTTGAGTGCAAATGCCCTGAACAAAGGATAGCTTTGTGCAAAAGTGTGTTATGGGACTCATCGCATTCTTTGCAACGTTTTTGAGATCCACAGTAACCTTTGGAATGTACAAATAAACAATTTTTGCATATTTTATTTTTTATAACATATTTTAATTTATCATTATCTGTCATGTCATTAAACTTTAGGCACTGAAACAGAGTATGATTATCGTTGCATAATGGGCAGATTATTTTATTATATTGACTCGCATTATAGGTATTAAAATTGCGAGAGCGCGTGAATGAACTCTGTGTAGGTTGCTGAATTGCAGATTTTTGTGTTTTATTGAACGGGTAGGGCACATTATGAAATTGAGTTCTTGGCAGTGGTTTTGAAATACTCTCATTTTTATTTTTATGTAAGGGCTCCAATGCAATGAATTTACTCTCAATAAAATCCATAAAATGTTCATATGAGGCAACTTCCCGCGGATCTGATCTTGATTTTGAATATTCAGAATAGGTTTCCGGGTCAAGTTTTTCACATAAAATGTACACAAGCATGGGGTCCCAAGTCGACGTGTCGATTCCCAGATTGTGTATAGCATGAATAGATTCGTTCGTAATGTCATATAAACGTTTTAACTCAAATGATGTCTGCTTTTTTAGTGACGGCTGTTTCATAAAATTATCAAAATTTTTCGTAAATAGAACGTGCTTATTATTATATCTATGGTAAAGTAGTTCCCAGCATGTGTCATAATTTTCTGCTGAAATGTGTAAATGCTGGACTAACTTCTCAGCCTCGCCACGCAATTTTCCCTTCAAATGTTGCATTTTTTGACCTTTAGAAAGTGAAGGATTTTTGTGTATGGTCTCAGAGTACAAGTCATAAAATGTAGGCCATTGGGTGTAGTTCCCATTAAACACAGGTATGTCCATCTTTGGCGTAGACTGTTGCTGATGAACAGACGTGTTTAATTTTATATTTAATTTACGTTTTAATTCCTCAAAACGCTTTTCGTGCTGGACAAATTCATAATAGTAAGCCTCGTCATTACCTACTAATAAACCATCAATTTGCAAGTGTAATTTGTCAATGGCTTTCCAACGGATCTCCAAACTTTTAAGCTTGTCCTCAATTTCCCATTTTTCGGAAATTTCGTTAATGCAAATACTTTCTACTAACCTCTTTAATGCTCTGAAATTAGCAAATTGCAACTGCTGTAACTCTGTCACCTTGTCATCCACCTTCGCGCCCTCGAAGTGCGAGCTGTCGAAACGGACGGTAACCCCCTTACCATCACCGGTCGTCAATGGATTGCCCGCAGCTTCCTGTGATTTCCAACGGGATATCTCATCACGCGTCCCCTGGTACCAATTCCGGATTACCTTAATAATGTTGTCGGTGTAGTATTGATGAGATTTATCTTCCTGGGTCATCAACTTCGTGTCATTCAGCGTACATTCCGCCCACAGGCTGTCTAATGAATCCAAACGACGCTTGATGTAATCAGCATCTTTCCTACTTGCCGAATCCTTTTTGAAATTAGTATGGATTCTCTTAATCTCCTCTAAAATAGCAGCTTGGCGTTGAATGAGTATCTCCATTGTAAGTAAAAAAAAGGAAAGATCTTACTTGATTAGCAGAACTTCTCTTTCGATGGTGCAACTGGTTCGCAGGACGTAGGGCGGGAACACTGCTTCCTTCCGAAAGGGCTGCTGTCTTTCGAACTTAAACGTACGTCTTACGCAACACTCGCGAAAGTAAAAATAACAGTGCACTCGCGACGTCACTACTTTTTACGAAGGACCAAAAAATATTGTACAGGATGTGATCTTGTACAGGAATGCAATGTCAATGTGTCAGTGAGTGTCCTAGAGGTGGTCCCAAATAAAATGCAATGGTCTTGTCAGAAGGATCTCTAATTGAACACTGATTTAAATACTAATAAAATTATGCTACGTTGTCGTGTCAATGCACTCTTAACTGGGTCGCGGGCAAAGTACACAGTAGAAGCGCGACTGCTTCCAAATCTTAACAAAATAATATAAAAATAAATTACATGTACGTATGTAATTCGTACAGAGCTGGATGATGACATGATGCAGATGTTGAAATCGCGACGCGGATGTTAATTGCGAACGCGCGGGCAGCGGTGTTGGGTACTGCGGTGCGATCCCAGGAGAGTCGGTACGAGTCGGGCAACCCCGTTTTCTCTGAGTAGACCCGTTGGGGAAAACTCAAATTCGGGGGTATTCCAACTTTTCTCGACTCTCCGGCTCGACTAACGTAGGCAGTCCCCTCCGCGCGGGTATTTGCGCGCGGGCGCAACTACCCTCAGCTATATTAAAATAGTGAGGGTAGTTTACTAAACTGGGTGGGTGGATCCGTGCACTGTGGGTAGTTCCAATTGCAGTAAGGCCGATCCACACCTGAGGCGGGGGGTGAAGTAATATAAATACGGAAAATATGGAAATTGCGATTCAGTCAACGACTAGACGTGATAGGGATAAGACCTAGAACTAGGAACACTAGAAATAAGACCTAGAATAAGCATTTTAAATAAAACTAGGTTTAAGATATAATTTTAATAAAAACGCACTCCAGGGGGTGAGGGGCTCACCAAGCTAGTTTGCCTATAAAGGGCGAAAATAGGGATCGCTGGCCAGCAAAAATTAGTACAAATACAGAGGGCCGGTTGGGGGGGGGGGGGGGGGGGCGTCGCTCCGATATACTTTTAGGGTGGCCTATGCTGCCAACGTTCTTCAGGGGGTGTTTAGTGGGTAGTACCTTATGTGTATAACGTGTACGTATGCATATAGGCGCAGAGCTGTGAGTCCCACATAACCGGTGCAGCCTTAGGCTGCACAGGTATGCGTAAATGCATTCACCTCCTCCCCTCCTTCACAGACCAAGGGGGAAAAAAAAAAACCAGCTCCCGACACAGTTAGCCCTAGCAGTAAAAAAAGGAAAAAGAAAATCCAGAAAAAACTCGCTTGGAGAATTACCTTGCTCTTCGGTTGCGGCTCTCATTGTACCAGCAGCTGTTTCATATGACACCACCCCTATGTATCGGTTCGCCGTTCCACTGCATCTCACCTAGCGGACCTGCGAGAACCTCTCAACTAGCATATCATCAACCACCTCGGAACTTGAGGACCACCTCGCAACTTGAGGACCTCCATCTACCTCTCAACTAGTGGATGATCTCCAGATCTGCTCATCGAAGATCTACAGAAGCGGCGGCCACAATAATATATAAGTACAATAAAATAATTAAACTACTTGTTTGGAAAATAGTTTGAAGCTTGAAAATGATGAGAACAAACGCTCATTGAAATCGGCTGGTGTATTCTTAAAGCAGTCTTCCATATTTTTTTCTTCATAATTTTGTCTTTTGGAAACAAATAAAAACTTATTCTCGAATCTCCGTAAGTACTAAATTGAGGAACGCAACAATATTTCGTATTTCTGCTTTTATCAGCAACAGGTGTCTGTAAGTAATCTCGCGGATAATCTTTGCATCGGCATTGACACAACATTAAATAATTTATTGAGGTAGGTAGGTAACAGGTATTTCTTATTTTGTGGCCTTAGTAATGGCAACCAAGAGGCTCGAGGTTTCACTCAAGCTTGGTTCCATAGTCATCAAAATATATAGACTACTAGCTTTTGCCAGCGGATTCGCTCGGGTGAACATTGTTTGTTTCTATGACCGAGGGTGCGCAGTGCACGCGCAAGGGACTCGCGATCATGCCAAAAAGTAGCCTCTATAATATTAATCCAGGTCCTCAATCATCCAGATACGTACAGTAGTTTTTGCGAGAAAGAGTTACAAACATCCATACATACAAACTTTCACATTAATGATATTAGTAGGATTTCCGGTAACTTATAAACTTGAAGTTTGGCACCGAGAAAAGTTATTAGGCGTTCATTAGAAAAAAAGTCAAAAACCAGCCAAGTGCAAGTCGTACTCACGAAATAAGGGTTCCCTACCAATCATCATTACAGCTCATATACGTCCCCACCGAGGGGCTCGAGCCTACCCTGAATCAAGGCGATTAGGCCTTAGTCGACCACGTGGGCCCAGTGCGGGTTGGCCGACTTCACACACAACCTTCGAGTTTCTTCGCAGGCGTGTGTAGGTTTCCTAAAGATGTTTTCCTTCACCGTTAAAGCAATCGGTTTTTAAAAAAACTCATTGGTAGATTGGCCGTCCAGATTTGAACCTACCTCTGGTTAGATGGACCGAGTCGTTACCGGTTGAGCCACCGACGCTTTTTAATACCATTCATCAAAATAAAAACGACTTCAAGTTGATCAGAAACTTGTTTGGCATTTAGGTAGGTTGTTGGACGTATACAAAGGAAAAGAAAAACCGGCCAAGTGCGAGTCGGACTCGAAAAATTAGGGTTCCGTACCACCACTACTCATCAACTTGAAATTTGGGATCAAGATAGGTTATTGGGTCTATTAAGAAAAATTCAAAAAACCGCCCGAGTGCGAGTTAGACTCGCACACCGAGGGTTCAAAAAATAAAATTATGTGTTTATTACTTTAATAAAAAGAGGAAATTATATTTTTATTACCCTTCAAAAGTAAATGATATCTCAAAAAAATTGAAAAGAAGCCAAGTTCAATACGAAATTTTACACAAATCTTTTTTGATATATTTTTATTAAAAAATTTAGTGCATATGACTACAGCTCACTTGATGGGAAGTGAAAATGGATAGGTACTACGTTACATAGTGGTTTCTTATATCATAGCTACAGGAATTCAAATTGAAATATTTATTTCAGACGTCTCCAAATAATAGAGAATTTGTAACGGTTTTCAGTTAGGTACTTAGAAAGACTTGTTATGTCCTATGCTTTCCAATGTGTAACTTGACAAATTTAAACAGTCAAGCCACCAATCAAGCAATGCTTACTTTTTAAAATAAACGCTAATTTAGAATGTAAGTGTTAGTGAAAACTCTCCAAGTTACATCATTTGTAGCACAGAACATAACGAAATTTATTTTAAGCCACTGAAAAATCTCTATTATTTGGAGAAATCCGAAATAAATATTTCAATTCGACCCGTGTAGCTACGATCTAAAAAAAAACACTATTGAACTTGTTATCTACTCATTCAGATCTCTGCATTTTTATCGAACTTGGCTCTCCCTTTCACGTTGAAATTTGTGGCGTCGTGTTTGTAATATAGGTATTATAATCGGCTTAAATTTGAAGTCATATAAAAAGCATACTAATACCAAAGATAATTATAGTTCCTCTAATACTAACAACATGACGTAGTCTTACATGTATGATCTATCGATATCGGGGTAATTCGCATGTATGGGCACCACGGGCACTTCTACATAGCGGTTATTATATCCACCAATCAACGGTGAGCGTGCAAATCTCACGTGCACGAATCAAAAGATCTGTGATTCAAATGCTCAAGTTTGCGAACGAAATAAATGCTGTCATGTTAAATTTGTCAAACTTCGACCAGGGTGACCATCTGTGGCAGATTTTTGCCATTTAGGCAGATTTGGCTCCTAAATTTAAGCTCTGGCGAAACAAGTGGACGATTAAGAAAAAGTGGCAGAATTTGGCAGATTTAAAGGAAATCAGGTGACTAGTTGAACGACGGACGCGGAAGCTTAAGGAGGTAAACTAGTAACCCACGTACATTCCCTCTCTATAAAAAGTTAAAGTTATTGGAGTTTACTCCTTAAGAATCGATTTTCATGTAAGGATCCCGGTATGAAAAAAATATGAGGAGTAAAATCTAGTGATCGCGTTACGTTTTTCGCGCGCAACCTATTGTGCGCACCTCTAAAATATGTCACGTGATACAAAACAGTCAGGATTGGCTGAATCTAAGATGACGTCACAACCTCTAGTTAATACAAAGTACTCTGTGGTCACAACACAGTAATCAGATCTGTCATTGTTCCAGTCTTACGATTTTATGATTTTAAAATATTATCGTGATATTTTACTATCTTCATCGTATAATTTGGTATTCCACTCCATCATGGATGTCAATTTTGTGAAAGCAGATAGCAGAAACTTGCCCAAAGTGGACGCATGATTGGAATGTTCTTAAAAAATAACACCAATTTTAATTCTGCAGAGCTGAGAAATGTAAAAACAGCAATGTAAGTACTATAAAATAATATAACACTACCTACGTAAGTAATCTTAATCCCGCGAAGGCGAAATAATAGCTTTCTTTCAGTAGTAGTTTTTTAGGTTATAAAGAATAAATTGTGTTTACAGTAAGTAATTAGTTTGCATTTTCAGGGCTGTACGAGAATCTTATAGTGACGATGCTATTGGGTACGTGCAACTACGTCGTGGATCAGGACTTTGCACAGAGTGAGGGCCAGTTCATACAAAGTCACTATGGTGATAGACGAGACTAAAGGTGAAATCGTCAGTTGCCAGTGTTTGGACTGTGCAGCTTCAGCTGGTTGTTGTAAGCATGCAGTGGCATTTTTAATGTGGACCCATCGTCGCAGTGAAGAACCTTTCGGCACCGAGGTTGAATGTTACTGGAAAAAACCCATCCTCTCGAGAGTAGGGACTACTATGAAATACCTCACTGTACATCAAATTTGCAAAAAAAACAGCTCCACATCATGACACCAGCACAGACCTTTTCCACGAGTTTCTTCAAGAAGCAAAAAAGAAGAAAATTATGAATTGTGAACTGTTGAAGTATCAGAACGACTTTAAACACAGTGATGTTTGACAGTTTTCACTTCATCTTTTCCTTATTCAAGCGAGTGATGATATAAAGAATGATTTCAACTAATTACTAGAAACATAACAAGAGACACTTAACAAATATGCTCTTGATTTAATTGAAAAGTCAACTCGAAACCAATCTAAGAGCCCTTTTTGGTATGACCTTAGATATGCACGTATAACCGCATCCAAAGTATATGAGGTTAGTCGCTGCCAAACACCAGATGGATCAATAGTAGATGCGATCATGGGAGCTAAAACACCTGACACATCAGCTATGAAAAGAGGCCGGAAATCAAATCATCAGTTATAAAAACTGTGCAGAGTAAACTTAAAACCAAAGTTAAGCCCTGTTTTGTGCCTGTTTAGACAATCGTACTTAAGTAGTCAACTGCAGTCGTGCGTCGGAGCTGACACACACACTTTTTTTTAAATACGTGTGCCATATCAGCTCATATACGTCCCCACCGAGGGGCTCAAGCCTACCCTGAATTAGGGCGATAGGGCTTTAGTCGACCACGCGGGCCCAGTGCGGGTTGGTTGACTTCACACACAACCTGCGAGTTTATTCGCAGGCGTGTGCAGGTTTCCTCACGATGTTTTCCTTCACCGTAAGAGCGTCGGATAAACGTACATATGAAATCTAAATTCGAAATCACATTGGTACGTGGCAGGTTCGAACCACGACCTCCCGGACAGGAGGTGGTGGCCCTAGCCGTTACGCCACCGACGCCATACCAACCGACGAAATACGTGTGATTTACACATTTTTTGAAATGTGAAATATCTGTAATTTTGCGTATACTTTGCGGAGCGTAGGTTATCTTCCTACCAAAGTCGCCCGAGCGACGGTGCGGTGCATGATAAACTTTTTCCTTTATACTTTGATCCTGGCTTAGGACAGGCAAAATACCTATGTAACGTAGCAGTATGGCAACTGAGGATGCCATACAATACCTATGACCAAGAAGTCAAGTAAGCTGATAGGTGATTTGGCGTATTTAAAAAAGTTAATCACACCTAATTTACAACAATTAAAAGATTAACTGATACTTATGTGTCCTTTTTCACCAAATGTGAATTCAAAGCGTATTAATTACCTTATCACTTATTTACACTGATTGTAACTGACTTTTACACAATCACACATACTGTAATAAATGTTCAAAATGCGCATCATTTCTCATAATACAGAGTTCAGTACGTTTAATCAAATTGTTTCTATGTTCAGCCAGAACTGATTGTTTCTGACATTTTCAAACGCGGCGATTATTTTTTCTTTAAGTTCATCGTGGTTTTGATACTCCGTCGCATAAACTTGTCGTTTTACGTTGCACCACAGATAAAAGTCCACAGACCTTAAATCAGGTGACCTTGCTGGCCAGGCGATAGGTCCTATACACTGCTCCCCGAATTGTTCCGTTAAGAAGTTACGTACTAAATGTTATCTTGTCTTATCTTACCCTGATCGGATAATGCGCAGGAGCACCATCGTGCTGGTAGTACAAGTTCGTTAACTTTTTAACTTCTCATCTAGCATTTCATCCATAAAATTTTGCAATAGTCTTAAATACGACGTATTGTCCAAGCGGCCTTCAATAAAATACGGCCCCATCAAAGTTGTACCTAAGATGCCCGCCCACACGTTTACACTGTAGCGTCGCTGGAATGAATCCTGTCGGGTTACATACGGGTTTTCATAAGACCACCAATATTCGCTATGCACACTAAAGATTCCGACTCGTGTTAACGTCGCCTCGTCAGTAAAAATAATTTTCTCATTACGGTTTTCTAAAAACCACCGGCAAAAGGCTAAAGGAGGCCCATAATCGTCGATGCCAAGTTCTTGGATGGCTCGAAAATGGTATGGTTGGCGTCTTTCCGTATGTAGGAGATTCTACACTGTCTACTGGGATATTCGAAAACGTATTGCTGCATTCCGCGTACGTTCACGTGGATTGTGGATGTAATTCCACAGGATATGGATCTGCTCCTCGTCCTTGAGTATGGGTAGGTACGGTAAACTGGCTGATTACGTTGAGCCTAAAATTCACTTTTAACATTAAATCGTACGAACGGCACTCGCTGGTTAGGATACATTTCGTGGTACAATTCAATCGTATGCCTTTCTATGTCATTAGACAGAGCATAACACCGCACCATATCCCAATATTCCTCATTTGTGTACTGATAAGCCATAACACTGCACTGACACACGACAACGACGCACGCGCACGATGGGGTTTACAAAAACTCACGTTATCAGTGCAAAAACAAACCGCTAACTGAGGGTGGGAATTGTGCGGATGGACGGCGTATGCGCGGTGGCGAAGCGAGGCGCGGGGGGCGGAAAATTGCGCGAACAGGCATAAACAGGCAGCGGCGCAGCGGGGTTGGAAGTTTAATTAGTGCACTATGAGTTCATAACCTCGGGAGGCATTGTCAGCTGTTGCGTACGCGTCACAGCAAGCGTAGTAAAAGGTAAAAAAAAGACGTGTAGCACTCGGGGACTGTCGCGTTAAAGCTATTGCATAGCATTTTTTATCAACTTATGCACTTATAATTATTAATTTATTTTTAATTTATGCAGTATTTACCAGTAATCAATGACATCGTCCATCGCCATCGTCAATCGCCATCGTCAATCGCCATCATCAATCGCCATCATCAATCGCCATCGCCATCGCCATCGCCATTGCCATCGCCATCGTCATCGCCATCGCCATCGCCATTATCAATGGCCATCGCCATCGCCGACGCCATCGCCATCATCAATCGCCATCATCAAACGCCACCATCAATCGCCATCATCAATCGCCATCATCAATCGCCATAATAGATGGCACTGTAAGTTTTTTAGAACTCAATATATATTTTTTTGGGGTCACAGGTGTTATTTTCGTTACGAAATTTCTTGATTCGGTCCCCTCGAAGCCCGCGATAAAAGCTATACAATACCTTAAAAGGAGATGAACCTTTTAAAAATAAAAAAAATAGGTGGTGGTTTCTTATGCTTAATGGAATGGGTATCGGCTTCACATACACCTCCTGTAATGGGTCCGTTGTTCAACCAGTCATCCTGTTTATATTTTCTATATCATATTCATTACTTTATTTTTATGACACATTAACTTCTGCGAAGGCAACTTTTGTTGTGTTAACTCAAATCAACCTAAGTGTGTGTATGTATGTGCGTGCAGTATCAAGTGGGTTCCACACCATACGATCCTTATCCGATTTCTCAGAAATCCTAAGTCAGAGTCCTCTCTACACACTTTCCAATCTGTGCTTCCTTTTATCACATCGGCTTTAGTGGTGACTCGGTGCAGACGTGTTAAATTGACAATTTTCTTATTCATATCTTTTCATATTAGTCAATGTAACATTTTTTGAACCTTTTTCCTTTTCAAAAACTTTCAATAGTCTTTCATAGGCCCTAGTTCTTAATTCTCTATTTGAAAAGAGTTTGTTCGCTGAATTAGCCCCACTGCCTCTCGCCCTTCGCCACTGCTGGTTCGCATCAAACGGTTGTGTCAAAGGAGCCGCTCTGATTTAAATTACGGTGCCGCAGACGTTACCCACACGGGGTCGTGCGAATCTTGTTCAGTCTTTAATTATTTATGTAGGCAACGATTCTGAAGATACTTCGTCGAGCAGTGAAAGTGATTGTAATACCTTTTTTAATGATTTATCCTTCATCACATTTCCAGAACTCCATTCGGGTGTACTTATGATATTTTTTTTACTTTAGTTCAAATTTTATTGGAGACTGTAAGTTTTGAAAAACTTATTTCATTCAACTGTTTCAGGTGCAAGCTTTTTTAAAGAAATCTCAGTTCAAAAAGGCAGAAGTTAATTTTTGTGCTACTGTGCTAGTGGAGTGGAACACAATTTACTGTTTCAATTAATGGATTATTTGAGCAAAATTATCTCAAATTCCCTTAATACGTCATTAATTATTTATATTTCTTATTCATTCCCGTGGAGGCAATAAATGATAGCATTTTGGCATTACCTGGAGTCGAGTTTGGCAGATTTTGGTGGATTTTTAATCAGCGTTGGGCAGATTCACCATTTTTGAGATGGTCACACTGAATTCGACTCGAAAGGCGACCGTGTGCACAGACAACGTATACTGTGTGATGTTCTTCGGTTTTATTTTACGTGGATAAATTCTTGTGAATGTGCTGTGTCGTGTAGAATAAAATGGATATTGTTTACTAAATCGCTGCTTTTTTGTGAAAAGTAGCCAACTCTCATCAATTCGGTGAAACCGGTAAGTTGAGAATCAAAACCCTTGTTTTGCCGGAATTTCGTTTGATTTTCATTCTGATCATCCTGTTTTCGGTATTCAGCACATAATACTTCAGTTTTACATGTCAAGGTGAGATATTATATACATTCATTCTACCAAGCTTTGTGATTTTACCTATTCATCACACAAGAAGGTACCAAAAACTTTTTTATACAGTTCTCTAGTATTACTCATACAATTTTTATCATATTTGTAATTTAGGTGTAGACTAAATTGACCTGGCAAAACTTTATGTATTTCTGTTCAAGAACTTTGACCTGAGGTAATTATAAGCGATAAAACATTTTTTGTAGGTTTGTTTAGTTACTTCACAAGGTGCCCGCCTTCTTATAAATTTAAAATAATTCAATATACCATAATTTTAAGAAATAATATCTGAAAATTATTTTTCTTCCCAAACTCTGTGAATATAAATTAAGGGAAAATTATTTTTTTTGTAAAAATATTTGTATTGTGATTTCAAAGGTGCCCGCCTTCTTCAAATTCAAATTCTAAAATAATTGAAAAAAATATTGAAAAAGTGCAAATGTGTGATTATTTTTTTACACTTTACACATAAACAAATAAACAGAGACAACTGTTCCAATTCACATCCCACCTAACATACAAACTGTTGAAAATGTAGCTGTTCATTAAGCACCAGCAGATTTGTTTACCTAACAGTGCTGTCCATTATGCTTAAAACTTACAATATACCTGCATAGAACTTACTCATAAAAATTTGTTGGATTTTTCTTACTAACTTGGCCAAAATTGTGATTTCTGCAAGTTTGTAGAACAAAAAGTTTTCAGTTTAATGAAAAGAATCACCGCCTGAGATGTTTCAGATTATCTAGGTACTTAAAAAGACTCCTCCTGACTGACCTTTGTCCCCCAAATTAATGAAGCTATGTTTTGTGACATTGCTTCTGCATAACTGACTGATAAAACAGTATTTTTGAAAATGTATCCCTTGTGTTTTTAAAATAACAGATAAAAGTGTGTATAAAGGCAAGAATTTTTCTTTTGTTCTTTGATTTATTTTCTTGACTCGTGTTGAGTACACACAAGGGCTACTAGACTGGACTAGGGTAACATAATTGACAACGGCTTTTGTATTTTGCACACAAATACATTGTGTCTCACGCATTGCCTCATAAAATTAATTATTCAAAGGTCAGTAGGATGTGCAGGAGCTGCACTAACAGAAAGCTCCACAATTTGGCACCAAAGCTGCTAGAACACCATGACAGTCCATGCGAGTACTGGTGTAACTAAAAAGATTTACTTCATTTTTACTGCTACAAAGTCAACACCTGTGCTGCACTGATTTGCTCTGATCGTCAAGCTGTCGTATGTCCTTATTGTTACAAAACTAAATTATACTAGGCTTCCCACAGATAAGAGCAGTGCTCTTAAATTAATAAAGAAATATAATTTAATTTGTAAGTTCTGGAAAAAATTATCTCAAAGTTCCATCAATTGCTAGTTTAAAAAAAAGTTAAAGTAAAAGTTTAAACTATATTCCAATGTTTACTTCAATAAATAAAGAAACTCATACCATTTTTTTTCTTATTTTATATAATTAGAAACAGAAAAACCTTTTTTAAAAAGGTGTAGGGCCATGGGCCATGTGATCATTCATGACAGGAATGTGTACAGCAGTGTTAAGTATAAATTAGGTACTCTTCAATTGATATAATGAAAACTGTATAAATTTTCAAAAGTCATCCTCTAGTGGTGAAAAATATGGGCTGAAAATCTGCCTCAAATAGCATCCATACAACCTAATTGAAACCTAAGTGAAAACCAACCACCTTAAAGTCTTACACTAATTGTTATTGCATTGTTTCATAATCGTTTCCTATCATATCATATTGTATCGTATAAGAAAGTTTTAAAAGGTTTGGTAACAGGTAACGGTAAGGTGTTTTGAGTTCAATGGTTTTATCCCATCTCAAGTACAGTTTTATATGTTATATTCCCGGTGCCCAACACACCTAAAGAAGTTTTCACTTCAAAAACTTGACTCTTGCAGTTTTGCATGGCTACTAAAAGAACTCTTGTGAGCTCACTGCTAAGACCTTGCTTTGTAATTAATAACAGTCACTTGCTTGAAATATTTCATAAAATAAATGTTTACTATCATAAAAAATATCTACATAAAGATCGTATCAATGTGTTCATTGCCTAACACTATCATTCATTACAATTGTGATACTGTGTCCTTTGTTCAAATCAGTTCACTTGTAAATCCATTGTTCAGTGTAACCAATAAAACACAATAAAAATTGCAAATCTGTGCCACAAAACTCAGCACAGTTTGGCAATAATGCCTCTAAAATTGATGAAAAATATTTTTTTTCTATTTTCTCCAACAGTCAATTCTTTCTTTTTACAAGCTTTTAATTAACTTGCAATGTATATACTTGTATGTTTGTTCGGTGAAATCTTGCAAGTTAATTTTGAACCACTTCCCGGTTTCCGATTAAGCTGAAATTTTGCATGCATATGTATATTGCGTGACAATGCAATATCAAAAGCTTGTACCTAAAGGTTTTGAGGTTCTTCGAAAATTATATATTATACAGAGTGCACGTCAGTTGATGTATATTGTAAAATGAAGCATTATCAAAAAATCCATGTAATCTCAAAGACAAAACCTAATCAGTTGTTGTTCCAGTTTTAATCATATCATATCAATATCATACATACAATCTTTTAGCCTATTATTACTCAAATGAAGTGATTCATACTCCAGAATATTCCACTGTTTTTAACAAACTTAAAAAAAGGACTCAACCTGTATGTATGTAATATTGTTGCAAATGCGTAACACTCATATGTTAGTCAATGAGGGCTTCTAAACGGGTGTGCTGAAATTCATAAGCGTATGTTTGTATCTAGGTATGTATGTATGTCTCCAACTCAAATAACTTTATTGTACATCAAAATAAATGAATACATATACAAAATTTAATTACCAACTAAAAGACATACAATTACGTTTGCTGTCCAAATTTTTCTCCTAAACTAGAAATCAAAATGTAATAACTTTTATTGGATTATAATACAACTAACTAACTGAGAGAACAGTGCAAGTTTCATCAAAATCGGTTCAGTAGTTTTCAAGATATTTATGATTTTTAAGATATTACGCTAGTACTCATTATTGTACTGTGGTACAATAAAGCATGTTTGATTGATTAATATGGACTGTTACCTTAATATTATTTTTTTATTATTCATAATTGGTAAGCCCTTGGCATCATCTCACCTGATGGTAAGTGACCATGATACTGAAGATGTAAGCAGGCTTACCAAGATTCCCCAACGCAATGAAGAACTGGCTATCTTATCTTCAAGCCGGAACACATCAATGTTGTTAACACTGATGTTTGGCGGCAAGAGTTAGATAAGATGATGGTAGCTAGCCAATGGAGTTTAAAGCCGCAATTTTGTCATTGAATTCAGTTGTTCTTAACGGTTTTAGCAATTCATTGCCAATTATTCTTAAAAAATTCAAAACTAGACAAGATTGCTGTGTTTTTAGTAATTGTTACCTAAGATACCAAAATCTATTTTGCTGATCTAACTTAAAAAAATGTATAGCTATGTTGTGCATACTTTCTCGCGTAGCATTCAACGTCTCGTGTGGTCGAACAAACACAAATGAGCAATTATCATTACACTTAATGAAGCACAGGAATGGAGATTCCTAGGTACTTTTTAATGAAAAAATACGAATAACCTGTTTTTCTTGTATACATAAAAATTTACCTCACTAGTGAGGTGAGGTGAGGTGAAAAGTTTCGCTCGGCAGCAAAGTTATTTTGCGTCTTGTACCTTTAAAATTCTCGCTACGCTCAGGATTCTATCTTTGAACCATTCGCTTTGCTCTTGGTTCAATCCTAGAATCCCTGGCTTACTCAGGTTTCAATACAAATAACTTGCGCCAAATAACAAATTTGTTGCAGACTTGAATAACTTACTTAACTTATATTTTTTTTAGCTATCGGTTGTTTTCTGTATCGGACAATGCCATTTTCACGTGATAAAAATAACATATTCTTTATGAATTATGACACAGGTTACGTGCGTGGCAAATTCCTTTGGTTTAACGGGAAACGTTAAGTATTGACGCCCGTTTTTATTTTTCCTGCGGACTCGCTGGGAGCGCTCGGGCTTTGCCCCACACGGAGCTCGTCCTCCGGCTTCGCGGTTTGTTACGTGGTTGCTATGGAGGAAACAGATTTTTTCGTCACTTCCGTTACCTGCAGTCTTTCGTCACTTCCTTCACGGTCCAGGTTTTTGACTATATACCCCGTATGTGATTTTAAAGACTTGTCACATTAAAACATATAAAAATCCAATAGTGGAGATGAAGATTTAGCCACCTAACTAGTTTTGTCAGTATTAAGAGGGTATATTTACATTTTTAAAGACGCACATTCCAAAAATACGTTTTTTTTCAGATCTCAACACTCAGACATGTCTAGATATTACTTTAATAGTATAATTACATAGCTTAGGAATGTACCCGTACAGGGGAACTGGCTGTGGCGCGTTTGCGTATAAACTTTTATGCTTTATTACTGATTTTTTTTAATTTTTTATTGGCTACATAAACATTTTTGAGCGCACGCGCGGCAAACCGACTAGGAGTCAAAGTGATCGCTATGACCGAAATCGGTCTAATAGATCATCATCATCATCAGTTTTAAATCATATTCATATTTATCATGTCAGAAAAATCTAAAACAATGACCGGAAAGATGATGCTATTAAGAATGTTAATGTTTTTTTTACGCACACTTGTTTTTTTTTTGCATTTAACCGGGTTTATTTAAGCCTTTTTTATGAAATGCGTAATTCTAATCTATTTACGAATTAGTTGAGTAATGTGCAATATTTGCGATTTTTATTCAACCACATACTTGTAACACGAAGCAAGTAAATCTACAATGTCTTACACTTTCTCAAAAATTCATGTTAGAAAATAATTATTAAAAAAATAATACAAATTTTCAATAAAATTCTAAACTATTCACGAACAACTAATAATATCTAGACATGGCTGAATGCTGCGATCTAAAAAAGTACGGTTTTAGAAATTTTCGTCCCCAAAAAGTAAATACCCTCTTTAGTAAATTTTATGCTGATTAAGAACCCCACATGTGGTATACGGGTTCGCTAATTCTGTGTCTGGTTGTTTTTACTAACTAACTCTTAATAGGTATTTAAACACCTAATAAATAAATATTGAATTCGAATATCGATGGTGCGCGGTGGGAGAGCCGCTTCGCCGTCTTTTTTTTCTGATACTTTATAACCTTCCCGGGCGTGTGCGCTACAACTGTACGAAGTTTCAACGCGATCGGATAAACGGTATTGCAGCGCATAAAATACTAACAAACAAACAATGATTTTTATTATATTATAAGATGTATTATAATGCGAGACCAACCCGCACTGGGCCCGCGTGGTCGACTAAGGCCCGATCGAGTAGGCTCGAACCCCTCGGTGAGCACGTATATAAGCTGATAAATGATGATTACAATGCGAGAAAAACTTCTAAACATTTTTTATATTGTGGAAAGAAGGTCAACATTCATTAAATAAAACATTACAGCATTTGATTACTGTCCAAGTACCCACCGATACAAAATTGAAAATTATCTATGTCGCATTACGATAAAGAACAGACGAATCCAATAGACACGTCGCACCAGCCCTTATCGCTATCAGCATTACAACGTTGATATCGTGGCGAGATACTGCAAGGAGCTCAGTGGTTATCCGATACTTACACTGCAACCATGGCCGAATATAGAGCAGGAAAAGCCGGGATCAACGCCGAGGCCCAAGCCCGCATCCACAGCAAATACAACGAGGACATAGCCAACGAAACCCTCGAATGGATCAAAAAGATCACAGGGGAGCCGAAGAACACTAGTGGCAGCGCCGAAAACTTGTACGAAGTTCTAAAAGACGGCACTTTACTATGCAAACTTGTCAACGCAATCGAAGAAGGTCAAGTGAAGAAAATCAACCAGTCCACCATGGCGTTCAAGTGTATGGAGAACATCAACGCCTTCCTGGAAGCGGTTAAGCGTCTTGGCGTGCCGCCACAGGAGACTTTTCAGACCATCGATTTGTGGGAGAAGCAGAATCTGTACTCGGTGGTGACTTGCCTGCAGTCTTTGGGCAGGAAAGCTGGTAACTACGGGAAGCCTTCGATTGGGCCGAAGGAAGCGGATAAAAACGTGCGACAATTTAGTGAGCAGCAACTTAAGGATGGACAAAACGTCATTTCGCTCCAATACGGCACCAATAAAGGGCAGCAGACCGGCATCTCGTTCGGAAACAGACGTCAAATGTAATACCTACTTAGTTGTTTTTATTATTAATAATATATGTATTTTTTATTGATCAATAAAAAGTTTTTGTAATTTTGTTAACAAATTGTTCTCGTTATTTTTAATGTTTCATCTAATATATTTACCTTTTGAAAGGTACATACTGCACTCAGCTCCTTGTAAACTTGAATTCCAACTGTATTTTATACGACTACGAAAAAGGACGGTTATTTTTTGACAGTGTATGTATGTATGGATATTCATCTGTTCCCTCGTATTTCCTAAAATATATATACATTACATTACAGTTCTCCATTGCGTTGGGAATCTTGGTAAGCCCGCTTCCATTTTCGGCATCATCGTCACTTACCATCAGGTGAGATGATGCCAAGGGCTTACCAATTGTGAATAAAAAAAAATGCAAATATTTTTAATTTCTTGGCAAATGGTCTTACAAGCGATAAATTGAGACGGCTCAATGTACGCGCACTACAATCAAGCGACACGACACGCGGCCGGTGGTAGCGAGGTGGGGTGGCGTTGTACTCTGAGCTCAAAAAAATTGAAAATAAAAGTTAATTTTTATGTTTCCCTTCAGCTGGAGTAATAGCCGTAGTCACAAGCCCTACAGTATTCAAAAATTATGTCTTGTGACTACGGCTATTACCCCAGATGAAGAGAAAAATAAAGGCGATGATTTCAGGCGGGAAACTCTTGCTTTCATACTTTTCCGTAGTCGGGGTTTTAGTTTTTATTAAATTTTATTTTATTACAAGGTTTGGTTGCAAATTGATTAATAAGCCCGCAATGCAAAGATAAGATATTTAATGCTCGGTCTTTATTGCAAATTCCAAAATGATAATAATGATTAATACAATCCATGACTGGTAATGATTATACATACACAGGTTATTTAAAATCCTTATTCACTCAAGTGACATAACAGCACAGGAAATGAACCACATGATTTCGATTAAAAACTTGACATATCGCCAACAATTACAGGGTGAAATGGAAAAACCTTTCGAAACTTACCATCTTATCAAGAAACTGAACATTTTAACATGGAATTCAATTTAGAACACAATATGGGAATAGATCATAAGTTTAAAATATGCCCAACGACTTGTAAAAGTAGTAGAAGTGCCTTTCTCGTATCCTATATTATTAAACGAGAAATATTTGTTTGTATATAATATTTTGAGATCTCGAAAACAGCTCTAACGATATCGATGAAATTTACTATGTGAGGGTATTTGCCTTTTCCAACTTTACCTACTAAATAGTAAAACGGATTAAGTCTAAAAGCTGAAATGTTGGTTGAAATGGCCTGCTGTCATGTCATTCCATAACCTTTAGCAAATGTCGGGGAGAGCTTCGCTTCAGAAGTCACTGCGTCATATTTACTGCGTCATTCGTGTATATCGATCTAACTTGACGCAACCAAACTGTTGTAATGTTACTATGGGCATTGGGGTTGAAGGAATAATGGGACTCTACAGGGTGTACAAAAACTAGTATGGGACCCGTTAACTGGGACTTCTACTCATCATACTGAACAACTTTCCCCAAGGAACCCATAGTCAATTCGCAAAAAAAAAAATCGACGCTCCATACAAAAATGCACAAAATTGTTCAATCAGCTAATCGTTTTGTATGAAGAGTACAAATATTTTTATTTGCGATTTCAGCAAACTTGTAGAATACAAGTTGTTCAGTTTGATGAGTAGAAGCCACAGTTAACGAGACATATACACCAATTTTGTTACACTCTGTATATGGATGTGTGTGTGAAGGAGTAAAATAATATTTTTTGTGACTACCAGTGAGTGCTTAATTATTTAATTTTCAGTCGTAGAACAGAAAGTACAGCTTAACTTTGATAACAGTACAGTATATTCGGAGGGTAGCACAGTATTTTATAGATGTCCCTTATGATTTCAGTAGGTACACTGAAGGGACAAATAAGATCGAGAAGCACGCAAATGGTTCTTTTTTTTTTCTCAAACTACCTACTATGTAGACTTTTATATTTGGTGCGACATACCGAAACACGAAACTGTCACCACAGTATTACAATATAGCGGCCTATATCGTAATGCTGTGCCGTCACGGTGGCATGTCAGCACCCTCGTCCCCGGAAGACATGGTCACGCGCCAGCAGCCACCGGAAACACGGATATCCGACCAGATCATCTGTCTCTCTCACGCTTATCTAACACTCTACACGTGTGATATGAACAAAAGGTGTCTGACTGAACACGTGTGTGACCAGACATAATTAGTTATTTGTATCGTTTTGACGGAGAATAGAAAAAAGTGAATTGTGACGCTTTCATGTAAAAAGATACTAATACATGGCTGGGTGCTGAATAATTTTGCAAAGATCAAGTCCAGTCATCATCATATCAGCCGAAAGACGTCCACTGCTGGGTAATGGCCTCCCCCAAGGATTTCCACGACGACCGGTCCTGCGCTGCCCGCGTCCAGCGGCTTCCCGCGACTTTCACCGGGTGGTCGGTCCACCGTGTGGGAGCCAAGTCGAGTAATGAAAAGCTATTACCTACTGTTACGCCAACAAATTAAGAAAATATTGTGAATGAAGATAAAGGTTTTGTGATCGCCTGAATACGTATAGCTAATAACTTTAGGAGTTAATTAATAATTAAAAATTTGACTGCATAAAAACTGAACCATTCTTTTTTGTACAGTAGGGTAAAAATGTATCATGTCACTCACGGGATTAAGACGAATCTAACGACACCTCGCACACCAAAATCCATTAAGCCGTTTAAGCGTGCCAAAGAAATAAATAAATATACATACACTTGAAAAACATAACCGTTCTTCTGGCGCAGTCGGGTAAAAATATCCCAATAGGAGAGATTGGAATTTTGTATCGGGAACTCCTTCCAGTTTGCGGAGAACAGTGCCCCAAAAGCGGATACCTACGCTAACGGTGAAGGAAAACATCGTGAGGAAACCTGCACACGCCTGCGAAGAAACTCGCAGGTTGTGTGTGAAGTCGACCAACCCGCACTGGGCACGCGTGCACGACTATGGCCTGATCGCCCTAATTCAGGGTAGGCTCGAGCCCCTCGGTGGGGACGTATATGAGCTGAAATGATGAACATTTGAAAAACATAACCGTTCTTCTGGCGCAGTCGGGTAAAAATATCCCAATAGGAGAGTTCGGAATTTTGTATCGGGAACTCCTTTTCCAGTTTGCGGAGAACAGTGCCCCAAAAGCGGATACCTACGCTATCGCTAACATAAACTGGAATTGTTTGCTTTACCCCAATTTATCCTGAATTTTTTTAATATAAAATAAATATTTCCAAAGCAATTTTGATCGTTTTAAAAACGATCTCGCTTAATAAAATCGTAAACTCCCAAAACATTTGTTTTTAGGGTTCCGTACCAGGTAATTGGACCCTTTTACCAAAGTATGTATACCAAAGTATAAAAAGCGTCGGTGGCCAAAAAGCGTCGGTGGCTCAACCGGTAACGACTCGGTCCATCTAACCAGAGGTACCGGGTTCAAATCTGGACGGCCAATGTACCAATGAGTTTTTCAAAAACTTACGTACATACTTACCGATTGCACCTTACCGATTGAACCTGCACACGCCTGCGAAGAAACTCGAAGGTTGTGTGTGAAGTCGACCAACCCGCACTGGGCCCGCGTGGTCGACTAAGGCCTAATCGCCCTGATTCAGGGTAGGCTCGAGCCCCTCGGTGGGGACGTATATGAGCTGATATAATAACCAAAGTATATTTATATTAGTACTAACATACAGTGTGGACACTCCCTGCCGCTCTCTAGATTGCGACCTCACCCCCTCGTCACCCAGATTGACGCAGATTGGTTACTGTTTGGTTCTTGAACGCATAGGATTTCGCCGTAATTATGTTTGTTCCGTCATTCGAGTTTTGAAATGTCATTTCTCGCCCGTTGTATGAAGTGTCCGGAGTGTGCTTTCACTTAGCGCACGCTGTCCGTCTCCGTCCGTTCGTTCCTCCGTCTATTAGACTTTTAGAAGGCTGTATCTTTGTAAACGTAATAGGTGGCTGGCTGAAATTTTCACAGAATATGTGTTACTAGTGGCCCGCTCCGCGCCTATTTTTACACGATGCGCTGTGCTAATCTGAAATTTGCCTGACAGCTTTATCGTAATCGCTTCCGCCGTTTCGGAGTCTATATGGAACATAAAGATTGTGGAGGTTTCACCAACAAATAATAAAAAGTGAAAAATTAAGGCTTACAAACAAGAAACGTTTTTTTATAGGTTTTATGTTTTTGTTGTATCGTAAATCGTAAAGACGGCAATACATACAAGTGTGAAACTTGAAGTGATTATAGTATTAATCCTGAAAAAAAAACCCGGCCAAGTGTATGTCGTATACTCTCACTCAGGAGTACGAACTGAATAAAAAAAGCATTTTTCTGTTGTCCTCGTTGATGTCTTTTGTTGGAATAAATTGGTATCATTTTTGTGCTTGGTTGGAGAGGGGTGCTGGTACGGAATCCTCAGTGTGCTAGTCCGACTCGCACTTGGTCGGTTTTACATTTGCGCATTGCACATGCAATTGCAAGACATGTTACAATAGTAATGATCATGTAGGTACAGTCCATTGAACAACACAATAACACATACTGAGAACATACCTACCTAACCTAACATGAAGCTGCGTACCACTTTTCTCACTTAACTATTATTCTCATGCTGTGTTAGTGTAACGGTGTGTAATTTTGCAATAGTGTGTTGAGTTAGTCATATGTTTGCATAGTGTTTCCAACACCCACATCTGATTATACCGCGTTTGTTTTGCATTAAGTCTTATACAGCCGCCAACGACTAATTTTGTAACCACTTTTTACTTCATCATTACAGCTCATATACGTCCCCACCGAGGGGCTCGAGCCTACCCTGAATCAGGGCGATTAGGCCTTAGTCGACCACGCGGGCCCAGTGCGGGTTGGTCGACTTCACACAACCTTCGAGTTTCTTCGCAGGCGTGTGCAGGTTTCCTCACGATGTTTTCCTTCACCGTTTAAGCAATCGGTAAGTATGTACGTAAGTTTTTGAAAAACTCATTGGTACATCGGCCGTCCAGATTTGAACCCGGT
Source organism: Coleophora flavipennella (assembly GCA_947284805.1). Classification (NCBI taxonomy): domain Eukaryota; kingdom Metazoa; phylum Arthropoda; class Insecta; order Lepidoptera; family Coleophoridae; genus Coleophora; species Coleophora flavipennella. The sequence goes on from OX369307.1 coordinate 2,522,982, forward strand.
ACCTCTGGTTAGATGGACCGAGTCGTTACCGGTTGAGCCACCGACGCTTTTTACAAGTGTATGTATGACTTTTTACTTCAATTAATTTGTAATTTACAGGATATGAGGAGTGATTTGATTTCCTCGAATTCTATTTTTAACTGACTTCAAAAAAGGAGGAGGTTTCTCAATTCGACCGTATATATTTTTTTTTTTTATGTGTGTTCGCGGATAACTTCGTCGTTTATGAACCGATTTTGATGATTCTTTTTTTGTTGGAAAGGAGATATCCCAAGAGTGGTACCATGATAAGGAAACCAGGATCTGATGATGGCATCCCAGAAAAATCGACAGGAACCTTAGTTCCCTCAGGAACTGCATCGGGCTATGCTATTTTCACGGGATAAAAAGTAGCTTATGTCCTTGCTCGTGGCACAGGCTACCTGCATGCCAAATTTAATTAAGATTGGTCAAGGCGTTGAAGCGTGAAAAGGTAACAAACAAACAAACACATTTCACATTTATAATATTAGTAAGGATTATTATAATATTAGTAAGGATTCTGATTTCTGATGTAACACAATATAATACAGGTATAATTATAATAAGAGCGGGCTGTTTTACACAAACATGCGAGTACCTACTGTACCAATTTTACGGCCAGTTGAGTAAAAATGTATCCCCTGTTTTTTGGACACTTGAGTAAAACACGGGATAGAGACGAATCTAACGACAATAGCATTTCAAAATTCATCAAGCCGTTTAGGCTATGGAGCGTGCCAAAGAAATAAATAAACATACATACATACACTTGAAAAACATAACCCTCCTTCTGGCGCAGTCGGGTAAATACTAGCTGTTTGTTTTAAAAATACTAGCGGCTTCGCCCACGCAGATCCCGTTTTTTTGCCGTTTCCCTCGGAATTTTCCATAATTCTTAGCGGATGCCTTCGTCATTATTGCTATCTGTATGCCAAATTTAAGCTTGATTCGTCCATTGGTTTGAACAGTGCGTTAATAGATAAGTCAGTCAGTCGATCAGTCATAGTTTCCTTTTATATTATACATAATGCAGATCGATTTTCAAAATGAGGTTGCATGAAACATAATTCCTCCCACTTAGGGAAGGCGATACCAATCGATTGTAGTGGCAAGGCTTCCGTTACTAGTTGCTACTATGCTCTACTATTAGCGGTTGCAAACAGGGCCGGCTCGTCCACAAGGCGAAATGAGCGCCCGGCTGCTCTAAGCGCCGGACACGAGGGGACGTCGGCAGGTTCTAGCAGCGCCTTTAATAATTTTTACTGGGCACCTCTAAAATGAACTTTTTTTTCCAAAAAAAGGTCTTCTGGCTTATTTTAGTCTTCTTCCAGTTTTCTTTCATTCATTCATTCATATCAGCTCATATACGTCCCCACCGAGGGGCTCGAGCCTACCCTGAATTAGGGCGATCGGGCCTTAGTCGACCACGCGGGCCCAGTGCGGGTTGGTCGACTCCACACACAACCTGCGAGTTTCTTCGCAGGCGTGTGCAGGTTTCCTCACGATGTTTTCCTTCACCGCTACACGGAAAAAAAATATGGTACCCGTAACCAGAAATCTGTTGCCATTAGCCCTTTTTATTGTACTATATACGACAACTATTGGGTTAGTTAGCTCTACTCCTCGTTTATAGTAGAAAGGTTTTACTAGACGGAACTGTGTATATTGCTGAAGCTACAATGTGATTCTACCGTTTATGCTAGACGGAACTGTGTGTATTGCTGAAGCTACAATGTGATTTCTACTGTTTATTACTAGACGGAACCGTGCGTTTTGCTGAAGCAACAATGTGACTTCTACGGTTTACAAATTAAGTTTGTAAGTCATAAAAGTAGAGTGTGTAAAATTTATTGTACGTTTGTTATGTTTAACTATTTTTTTTACTATATTGAATCAATCGCATTGTAATCTATGCTATTATATCTTGTTGGTATGACCAGCTCTTATATAGTCTCTACAAATTAGGTTAGTATGTCCAACTGTAATAATGGTGGTTTAAACTATACGGTTTGCAGCGTCTACTGAACTGTTTAGTACTGTCTACTATTTCTTTCAGTTGTCTTTGTTATAGTATAGTATGAAATACTTTACATATGTAGCTCATACCTATCTTTATTGTAGCGTCTACTACTTCTTTTAGGGGTTTTTACTAATTCAATTGTACCGTCCACTATAAGAATTATGGCTTCTACTATATGTTCAGTAGCTTTTCCTAACAGCATTGTAGCATCTACTACTTCTTATATTGGTCTTCACTATTCAATTTGTACTCTCTACTAATAAATAACGTGGTTTCTACTATTTGTTTAGTAGTTTTTACTAATTCTATTGTACCGTCCACTATAAGAATTATGGCTTCTACTATATGTTCAGTAGCTTTTCCTAACAGCATTGTAGCATCTACTACTTCTTTTATTGGTCTTCACTATTCAATTTGTACTCTCTACTAATGAGTAACGTGGTTACTACTATTTGTTTAGTAACTTTTACCTACCGTATTGTAGCGGCTACTATAAGACTTGTGGTTTCTACTATGTGTTCAGTTGCTCATACATCATCATATTTTAGTGATATTGGTGTCGATTTGGTGTAACACGGCTTAACCTATTTGACAGGATTAAACTAAATTTACGCATTCTGTCTTTTACTTTCTGTAACGAAAAGACAAGATAAGAATGCTTAAATTTAGTTTAGTCCTGTGAAATAAGTTAAATCGTGTCACACCGAATCGACACCATTGTTATTAAAGCCCAGTGACTATTTTCATAACTGCGCAACTTCACTAAGAAACATGGCTAGTCAAGAAAAAATGGTCTACTTTGTATTTTTTTTTATTCACAATTGGTAAACCCTTGACAACATCTCACCTGGTGGTAAGTGATGATGTTGCCGAAAATGAAAGCGGGATTACCAAGATTCCCCAACGCAATGGGGAACTGGCTATCTTATCTTCATGCCGGAACACACCAATGATATCAACGTATCGGCCATTTTTTCAGTTTAGTTGTTCAGTTTTAATAGTCAGTGGGATTCGGTAACAAAACCAAAAGTTGACGGTGTATGACTGAAAACTTATATAATGCCCATACATAACGATATTAAACACAACATAGTGTAAGACTTTCCTCAAGGAAACCAGACAATTAAAAAAAATTTTGGCCTCTCTTTATAAACTTTTCAGTGAGATCGACTTCATAAACCAGTTTTGTATGGAGGCCAAACTTTTTTGAGAATTGATCCACGGGTTTCTTGGAGAAAGATGTTCAGTATGATGAGTAGAAGCCCCGGTTAAGGGGTCCTACAACAATTTTGTTACACCTGTATACACAATGTATGTTCATATAAAGTTAAATTGAACATTTAAAAAATACTCCTTATTTTATGCTGTACATACATGAAAGATGTTAATTCAAACCACAAGACTTAAAGTAGTACAATTTTATAATATACTTGCACACAGCCACCAAATCAGATAGAATGATACTAAGGTTTCTTAGTGACCCAGGAATGCCTCAATATCAATCATTACCATACCTAACTGAAATTAAGTTTGTCATTGTTCCTAGGTATTTACTTACATAAAATTATTGTGTACTTATATTCTCTTATAATTGCAATAATATATTTACAAAAAGGTCATATTATAATTCACAATGCAAGTCAGTAACAATGACAAAACTTAACTTCGTAAAAAGGATTAGGTGTATATCTGTGTAAAAATTAAACCATGTTTAAAAACTAATCATTAGGTATTTATTACCCGTCTATAAAAAAAGTTTAACAATTGTTTATGCTTAAACTTACGTGTTCTTCAAAGGCACTCTTAACTTTGAAAGTTGTACTTAAGTAATCACAGCTTAACTTGTAACATGTACATAATATTTATGTAGGAACATTTACTAAAAGTCTTTATAATCACAATTAAATCAACTAATAAACTTAGCTAATAAACCCTACATTCCTTCTTACTCTTAACTCGGAAAGATAAGAGACGTCAGTTAGCATGATTCCCATACAAGCATAGTAACGATTTAATTTGTAAACGGTAAGGCGGACTAAAATCTTAAAAATACGAACAAAACAATGACTTAATTAAATCGATGTCTGCTTTATTGTGAATATTAAGTAATCAACATTGGCATCAAGGGGACTTTTGGAATATTTTTCTTACTTTCTTGTTTTATAGTGTTTTTTTATAACAAAAGCTAATTTCAGACATCGATGTATCATTTTCATTTCATTCTATATTCATATAAATTTTTTAACATTAAATTATATTTCTATCAATTAAATAAAACTAAGATTGCTTTAGTATGGATTCATGCTAACTGGCTTTATATAAATACGGCTTGGCCTTATAAATGTAATTGTAAGTACGTAGTCTCTACGTAATATATACTATATTAAGTCATGATTATCACAATTGAATCAACTACTTATATAAAAAAGCTTAACTTTCTAATAATTGTTTGTACTTAAACCTAATACCCTTATACCTGATTTATTGTTCTCTGGGTTAAGGATAGTAAAGCCAGCAAAAAAACGCTAAAATTTTTTAGCATTAATTACATGACGTTTACAAACCATACTTTAAAAATGTTCTTAAATGATGTAACAACAAAATAATTATATGAGTAAGTAGGTATTTTCTTCTAGTACAATATACAGAGTGTAACAAAAAGGCGTAATTCATCAAACTGATCAACTTTTGTTCTACGACTTTAATGAAATCACGAAAAAAAATTTACATTGCATGCAAACTTGACTTTTGCATCAACTCATCGATTTGTAAGGGAAGTTTTTTTGTTAGTTTTTTTTGCAATTTCATCTAAGTCAGAGAACAAAATTGTTCAGTTTCATGAGTACATGCCCGCCTTAAAGTATTACCACGCCTTTTTGTTACACCTGTAGAATAACGAACCAAACAGCTAACATACATAATGATACATTTTTAAGATTCATTTTGCATTTTTTGCTACCATACTACTTTACATATAATACAACACTACCATTAACCATCTACCATTATTAAAAAAACCTAATTAACTAGGTATTTATATGGGTGACCTTAAAACAATATGTCGCCTATTACTTGTTATTGGCGATGTATTTGGTATGTAGGAATAAATTGAATCATATTCATAGAAATTAATATTTTCAGTTAGATCTACTTCGTAACTATATCGTCTTTCATCAAAAAACAGTGTTTCAAATAAACTACATTCGAAAACAATGGTGTTTGGTTCATGTATTAAGTAAATTTTTTCAATCAACCCATATTTTGGTGTCAACACATTTTCACATATATCTAAAGTCAGAACCATATTACTTGTGTATTTGATGCCTTTGACATTAGCCCAAGTTACCTGGAATATTGATTGATAAGGTGAAATCTGACTTATTTTTCGTGCAGTGTCTACGTTCACCGGTTTTTTAATTCCAGTTTCAATAATTTCGTCAAAAGAGCCTTTCAAAAATATTGAATTTAATTGTAACTGATGTTTTAAAGCCAAAGTTTTACAAATGTTTCTTCTATTACAAGACAAATTTGCACAGAGTTTTGATATGCGATGCTTTGCTTCATAACGCATTGACCAGATAGACACTAATGGACCAAACTTTCTCAACATATCATGGTAATGCGTTAAAAAATGAAATTTTGGAGTTAAGTTTCTTTTACTATAAATTATATAAAGTCTGTTGTGTTCAGAAACCAAATGTTGGAATAAATCACAACTATCTTCATGAATTACAGAAGACATAGCTATATCGAGAATTTTTCTTAATATTATATATAAATTCCAAACACAATCATTGGCCGGAATCAAATCTCCTACAAGCAATCCAAAGTATCTTAGGAAACATAATATTTCTGAGGCAGTCATTTTATAGTATTCCTCTGTAAATGTTCCATAGTAATCAGTTGAGGTTTGTTTTTTTTATCTGGACCATAGTTGAAAGCTACAATTCTATTATTCAGAGAGTCCAAAGAAAATAATTTTAAGTCATTCACATACCAGGAAATAAAAAATGCTAAGTCATATTTGCATACACCTTCTAGCAAATCATGCATTATATCTACTCCTACGTGATCAATAACAGAAAACCCATCTACATCGTGCCACACACATCGTTCTTTAATACCTGTTAAAGAAACATTTCCAATATTTACATCTTGTAAATATTGTTCCATCGTTCTCATTAGCTGTGGATCACATAAAACCTGATATTTCATAATATTTTTAGGAACTTTACATATTCTGCAAGAAAAATTGGATGAAAATGATTCGTAAACCCTGTTATGGAATGCAAGCCCAAATTGTCGCCAAGAATCACAGCTAATTCAAAATGTATTTTATATTGTGCCCCTAAAACGTTGACTACGATACCGTTCTTTTTAAGATGATTTATCTCTGATATAATAGGAGAAAATGCGACTTTGTTCCCAACTTCTGTCTATTTTTTGAATGAAAGAGCGTTGCTAAAAATATGTTATGTAATTTTGCTCTGAAATGAGGTGGAAGGCAAAGTACTGTAATATAAGTAGCACCTAACTTGTGGACACCTGCATGGCTACCGAGCGGGTTGCCAACTTCGTAATCATCATGAAACAATGCTAGAGGTAAAACAGTTTTATCATTATGTGATATTATTTTCTTTTGCCATTCACTAGCTTGGATAATATTATTAAATATATTTCTTTCAGAGGTAGTTTTCAATTCGTTATAGTACTGAAGAGTTTCTTTAAGCACATCTTTTAATTCAAAAAACTTTTGTAAAACTGCACTTAATTGAATATGTTGTCCAGTAGCAGGTATTGAATTCATACTAATGGTGTTATTAGTGGAAACAGGTTCCATGCTGTGGCCCAAAGTATACTGAACAGGAGCTATGTAGGTTCCAATATTCTTATAAAAGTTTAAACGTGAATGTTCAGTGTCTAGTCGCCTAAAGCTTTTGCTTATCGATTTTAGATGATTACTAATGCGTGAAAAGCTACCAACAGGACTCTGGTTTTGATCCAATGGCTCATTTAATATCGAATTTACAGGTTGAACTAAAGAATTATTTATTAGATTTTTGACATTGAACATAACAAACTGTAGAACATTTCTTGGAATCAAAGGGTTCGCGTACATAGTAGCTGTAAATTGAGCCAAGTGGTTAAGCGTTGTGTCAGTAGAAATGGATAAGAAATAGTCTTGTTCTACAGATATATTTCTATAAATATTGACATCATTCGGGGTTAAGGGCGGACACTCAAAAGTTGTTATTTCATTTGTAGGATTTGCAATAGTAGATGGAGAACTTGTGGACGGACTCGTAAAATTAGTAAGTTCGCTGGAAACATTTACTTGAATGCTGGGACTGGTTTGACTATCATAAAGAGAACCACTAATATTACAAACCGGTAAATGATTTTTTAAATGCTTTTTGAAAGAATCAATCAGTTGATATTTCCTTCTACAGCCGGTTTCAGCACATTCATAATAGTTAATCTGTCTATTTCTATGAATAATTCTGATATGGTTACATAAGTCTTTGATGTTTGGTAAATTTAGCTGACACAGAAAACACTTAGGCATGATGTCTCTACCACTAAATTTCAAGACCAATATCAGTTAAAAATGAATTGACACAAACAAAGTTCTTGTCCCAAGGGGTTTGCATTTTATAAAGGCCTTTCTGAATAAATTGCCATGTCGACATACATTCAATCGGGTACCTGCAATTTAGCACGTGGAAAATTTTATAACACACATCAACAGCATCGAGAATCGTGCGTGTTGAATACATTGTATTGTTTACCACAACGTAATACTTTTCTAGAGCCGTGCAATCTGAACCTACCACAATGATAAATGGCTGCAATGTTATGCTAAGTTTTTGATACTTATCTCTTCTCATATTTATGGTGGATTGAAGAGACATCGATGATGTGATGTGCGTGATAAAGCCATCACTAGCCTCTTGTTTAGACGGACGCCAACTAGTTTTTCTCGACTTTCCCAGCGGATTTCCCAATAGTAGTGGCAATGCCTTAAGTGCCAACAATGACTTCGCCTCTGTGGATCTTATTTCATCGACACCTAAAGCAAGAAAAAGGTAACATAAATCTATAATATAAAAATGAATCGCAAAATGTGTTGGTAAGCGCATAACTCAAGAACGGCTGGACCGATTTCGCTAATTCTTTTTTTGTCAGTTCGTTATTGTCAAGAGAAGGTTCTTATGTAGGGTAGGGTAGGGTAGTGTAGGGTAGTGTAGGGTAGGGTAGTGTAAGGTAGGGTAGTGTACTGTAGGGTAGGGTAGTGTAGGGTAGGGTAGTGTACTGTAGGGTAGAGTAGTGTAGTTTAGGGTAGGAAAGTATAGGGTAAGGTAGTGTAGGGTAGGGTAGGGTAGTGTAGGGTAGGGTAGTGTAGGGTAGGGTTGGGTAGTGTAGTGTAGGGTAGTGTAGTGTAGTGTATGTAGGGTAGGGTATGGTAGTGTAGGGTAGGGTAGTGTAGTGTAGGGTAGGGTAGTGTAAGGTAGGGTAGTGTACTGTAGGGTAGAGTAGTGTAGTTTAGGGTAGGAAAGTATAGGGTAAGGTAGTGTAGGGTAGGGTAGTGAGTGTAGGGTAGGGTTGGGTAGTGTAGTGTAAGGTAAGGTAGTGTAGGGTAGGGTAGGGTAGTGTAGGGTAGGGTTGGGTAGTGTAGGGTAGTGTAGTGTAGGGTAGTGTAGTGTAGGGTAAGGTAGTGTAGGGTAGGGTAGGTTAGGGTAGTGTAGGGTAGGGTAGTGTAGGGTAGGGTTGGGTAGTGTAGTGTAGGGTAGTGTAGGGTAGGGTAGTGTAGTGTAGGGTAAGGTAGTGTAGGGTAGGGTAGTGTAGGGTAGGGTAGAGTAGGGTAGGGTTGGGTAGTGTAGTGTAGGGTAGTGTAGGGTAGGGTAGTGTAGAGTAGGGTAGTGAAAATGATAAAACATACTTTCACATATTTTTCTTTCCATTTTTTTGTGTAAACTTCTTACCTACTAATATAGTATCAGTCAAATATTTTTAAAGGTAATCCTTACTAATATTATAAATGTGTTTGTTTGTTTGTTACCTTTTCACGCTTCAACTCCTTGACCAATCTTTATGAAATTTGGCATGCAGGTAGCCTGTATCACGGGGAAGGACATAGGCTACTTTTTATCCCGGGAAAATAGCATAATCTGATGCAGTTCCTGAGGGAACTAAAAAATACTCGATTGTTGTGAATTTTGGCACAGAGATGGTTGAGTAGGTGGGAAACGACATAATTCGATGTCCACGCGGGCGGAGACGCGGGAAAAAGCTAGTGAAATTATAATTTACTTAATGTAAAAAGTAACAAATTAAATTTAAATAACAATTACTAAGTAATAATAAGTTTTAAGTTTGCCTGTAGTTTGAAATTTCTTATTTTATTTTATTTTTATTTACATATTAGGAAAACTTACAACTAATTAAAATCATTATAGACAACTAGATAGCAAAATAACATAGCCTTTATAAGTTTCCACCTATAGAATTACGAGTTGATGATTTGTTATATGTATGAACTAGTGGATGCCCGCAGCTTCGCCCGCGCAGATCCCGATTTATGCGGTTCCCGTGGGAATTTCCCAAAATCCTTTCTTAGCTGATACCTACGTCATAACATCTACCTGCATTCCAAATTTCAGCCCGATCCGTCCAGTGGTTTGGGCTGTGCGTTGATAGATTACTATGTCAGTCAGTCAGTCAGTCACCTTTGAGTTATATATATTTAGATAGCGTTGCTGTAAAATTTGTTTTAAATCACATTTTGACCCATGGTTATAAATGAAATTAGTTACCTAATGGTAGACATGTGCGCCGCACCGCGCCGGTGACCGCCGCCGCCGATCAAGACCCGAAGCCGCTGACCACTTAGAGAAATCGGCGTAATCGGCGCAAATGATGCGAACGGCGTAACGTTCAACGCTCGGCCTAGTCGCTAGGTTGTGTACCGTGTTTCGCCTTTGGATACATTCAAAAATCTGGAAACGTGTCAAGGTTTTTTACTTACCAAAGCCGGAAACAGAGAGAACCGATGACCTACAGACCCATAAACCTTTCATCATTCTGCTGAAGGCTCTAGAAAAATTGGTCGACAACTACATAAAGGACTACAACGTGCATTTCAGTCTGGTAAAATGACTGAAACAGCACTTCATCTTGTAGTATCCCGTGCTGAAAGTTGGAATACCAGGAATTATGTGTTACTGCCTTCCTTGACATCGAAGGAGCCTTTGATCGCACTACTATGGAGGCAATCAAGAATGCAGCTATCTCCCTTGGTATAGACCAAACGCTATGTTTTAGATATCATGCTTAGGAAGATAATCATAACATCTTTACTATTGGGGGAGGAGGTTACTGCTACCACTTTAAAAAGATGCCCACAAGGTGGCGTTCTGTAGGTGGCTTCTGCAGCAGCTCTTTCTACACGTTTGGTTATGCTGACGACCTAGTAATTATAATTAATCGCAAATTTCCGAACAAAGTATCGCCAATAATGTTTTCGTAAAAGGCCTTGCGTAAAGTTAAAAGGTGAATATCACCTATCTCTTCTCTTCTCTCTTTCTCTCTCTCATCGTGTGGCACAATTAACCAAGCTATCCAAAGGATAGATGGCGGTTGCCTGGTTGCACTTAGCATCACCCGCTGTCACGTGTAGGGCATTTAGATTTACACCTACGGACGTGTGCAACGCGACCTTTTGTACACATCTGCAATCAGATGTGCAGGTTTCCTCACGATGTTTTTCCTTCACCGTTAAAGCAATCGGTAATATGTGTACATAAGTTTCGAAAACTCATTGGTACATTGGCGGTCCGGATTTGAACCCGGAACCTCTGGTTAAGAGGACCGAGTCGTTGCCGATTGGGCCACCGACGCTTTTTATATATCACCTATCGATTAACCCTAGCTAGACCATGGTTGTACCATTCACAAGAAAAAGAAACCTACAAGGTTTAAAAATTCTCAAACTGTATGGAACAGTCCACGAGCGTTAAGTAGGCATGACTCTCGATAAAGAACTGACGTGGAACCTGCACATAGAAAGCACCATGGCCAAGGCCACAAAAGTCTTCAGTATGCTAAAACCTGCGTACGGTAAGAACTTGGGGTTTAAAACCCAGAGTCATATACTGGCTATACACAATAATAGTAAGGCCCATTCTTTCTTATGGTAGCATTTTGTGGTTGCCTACAACAGTTCTAGGCACATTAGGCAAACACTAACAAAACTTCAGCGGTTGACTTGCCTGGGAATCACTGGAGTATTTCCAACAATACCTACTGTATCTATAAAAATGTTACTAAATCTCAAGCCGCTTCTAATACAGATCCAAACAGAGGCGGCTATGGCCCTACAAGGTCGACTCTGGGTTGGTGCTAAATTGTCTAAAGGTCAAGGAGGTGGGCGAACACAACAAACTGCAACTGGTCTGGGTCCCTGGACACGTAGGAATGGAAGGCAAAACAGATAAAGTTACTAGAATAGGATCACAGTCAACAATGTATGGTCCAGAAACAGGAATAGAGCTCCCTAGAAGCAATATTATCAGGGCGTAGAAGGAACAGGCCGAAGGAAGACTAAACTAACATGTCTTAGACTCAAAGATTCCAAGCTCTTCATCGGTGAGGTAACCACAGGTGCAATCAAGTACAGTAGGAGAAACAGCAGGACACGTGTCAGAGCGGTAACAGGAGCGTTGACGGGTCACTTTGCTAAAAACGCACTCTTGAAAAAATCGGCCTGATGAATGACTCGACCTTCAGGGCCTGTGTGGATACAGATTCAATAGGACACTTACTGTGTTACTGCAATGTTCTGGCCAGTAGCGCATGTGTCTTCTTGGAGTCATAAATATAAGATTGTAAGTACGTTATTCGGAACCAAATTAGCAAAGCAAACTATTTTTGTGCCATATTTGATTGCGACTTTAACGTTTCTTTTCATACCTTTTTTTTAATTTTGATGACAACGTATTTTTTATTAATTTAACTTTTGAATTTCCCTGTTTTTGTGTAATTTATGCCGCCATTTACGACGCCGTTTACGCCGCCATTTACGCCGCCGCCGACCAAATTTTACCTCTACGCCGCCGCCGAATATTTTGGCATCGGCGCACATGTCTACCTAATGGTCAGCATTCCTCATACAATTTTTTATTTTCCTTTTCACTAAGCACTACAATTAAGGTATGCAGGTGTGATTTGGTATTAAAGTAAAGAAATTAAACTAAAAAAGTAAAAACTGACCTGTTTGGGTAAGTGATTGCAATGTTTCAATAATAGTCTTCAATGTAGGATCACGCCCAGCTTTTTGTGTGGCTAGATTCAGAATTTTATCCTTGCAAGCCGAAAAGTTCTCATAGAACATTTGTTCTTTTTCAGGAAAAAGATGCTTAAAATCTTCCAGTAACAAATTATACCCAGCCGGTGTCTGTAGACAGGGGAATTCAACCATGTATTCGGCAACGGTTTTGTTAGTTTTGTTCAGAGCATTGAGCCTGAGAGAGGATGTTTTTCTCCACTTTTCTTCCACCATTTGCCATGGCTCTATAGAATTATTTAACCAAAGTATGTCTTGTTGTAAATCTGTCAAAAAAATAAAATATTTATTTTTAGTTTAGGGTATTCTAAATAGCTTGAAATAACTGACAGATGACTAACTTATTAGTGTTAGGAAAAATGTGTCTCACCGTCATCATTTTGCTCATTCTCCTGCAGTGGACGTTCTTCGGCTGATATGATGATGGTGTCATTTGCTATCAGTAGATGGCAGTCGTTATGCTGTGTCAGAGGCCTTATAGGTAGCTTGAAAACTACTGACAGAAAAACTATTTCCACGCTAACTAGCTATTTCCGCTTAGCACGGCACACCCTCATTTTAAAAAATTATTATCAATGTGGGCTAAGCTATGGACAAAAGCTAGTAGAGTATAAACTAAATACATAGTTAAATATTACCTTTTTTTGCTGCAACGCAGAACAGGGGACCAAAACAGTAAAAAATGATGAGGTTATGTTGTCCTCTTTAACGGAGCTGTTCCCGCTAGTACTTGTGGTTTGCTGGTCTAAGCCTGTATATAATGTTGAGGGTGATGGGATGTCCTCTCGAGCGGAGCTGTTCCCAATACTAGTAGTTTGCTGGTCTAAGCCTAAGGTGTATAATGGCGAACCATGGCCTACTTCTGTTTCTTCTTCACTATCCTGCATTGACTACAATTACAATATAATCATTAATATTTAAAAAAAATACTGCATCTTGTTTTCAATTTGTAAAAAAAGTAAGAACATGTGAAAGTAGTGAAGGTTAGTAGAAATAAAGCTACTTCTTCATAGATAGGTTTTATACCTATTTGGATAAAACAGCTAGGTAAAGGTCTTACCAGTGTTGTCGCTTGCGAGGTGGGAATTTCATCATCATCGCTTGTAATTTTTTTCCAAATTTCTAGATTTTTTAAAAATCTTGCTCTGTCTCCAATGGGCTTTATTAATTCTTTTACTAAAGTGTTAGTAAGGAATTTAAGCACACTGGCATCAATTTTATTTGCTGGTGGTTAATAGGAAATAATTGTGTTAGTATATTGTTTGCGGGCAGGGCAAGACCAGACAGGGAGGGCTCATTGGGGGAGGCCTTTATCCAGCAGTGAACGTTTTTTGGCTGATATGATAGTAATAATGTTAGTAAGTTAGGTAGGATCATAAAGGAAAATCTGCATTAGCCCTGCAAAGATAAAAAAAAATTGGCCAAGAGCGAGTTGGAAGTTAGAACAAAATGATCACCAGTGGTACGTATTAGTATACTTTGCCAGTGGTTCAAAACTCGTGACAAGATTAGCCATACTGGCACATAGGTAGGTGTAGGGTACTAACTGGGTTGCAGTGCACTTATAACGCTGCAGATTTACCGTCACCGCACCTAACATTGTAAGATCTGCGAGTTTTTATACTCCCCAGTAATGTTGTAAGCTAGTGCGAGGGCAACTCCAAATAAAACCAAGTCTGACGGATCCCCGCTTCGCCGGGCTCCTTTTTACGGTGGCACCACATATGGTGACCTAACCTACTTACCCCACAAAGCTGGCTCCGTCCGACTCGGTTATATCCGAAGTTTTCTACGTCTTATTTTTCAAAATTATTGGGATTTATAAACTCGCGGATCTTACAATGTGACAGACAGGGCCAAAGCATCCTTTCCGCGTACCATGCCACCACACTGAGACAAGCGTGGTGATCACAGCAAACAAAAAGCCCCTGGATATATCTGCTGAGAATTGAGATGCACCCCAACCATCAAATCGTACACAAAATAAAATGGCGGAAACCAACACAGAAAACGCTACACAGCTACCTGTTTAAAACGGTTTTAAAATGTTCAGTGCCCACTTACCTTCAAATATCTCTATGTATTCTTCTAGCGACCATTCTTTCATAAGCAACTTTATGTCCATTTTCGAATTTGGGCATAAAAACCATCACACAACACGACCGAACAACCATCGTACGACTCGTACGCAAAAAGAAAGAAAGTGTTGCCAGACTGGTCTTGTCAGAAATTACCAGAAATATAAAAAAATTTAACCTTTTTGTATAAAAAATAACCTTTCTTTTTTTTTTACTGGAAAGGTATTAAAAGTTGACAGAATAGAATATTAGTTGTATTGACTTACAGAAACATCGATGAGTATTTGAGCACTTGCCTATGACTTGCCCGCATTTCTTGATTTATTCATATTGATACATTTATTATAATTATTTTATTATAACAGCTCATATACGTCCCCACCGAGGGGCTCAAGCCTACCCTGAATCAGGGCGATCAGGCCTTAGTCGACCACGCGGGCCCAGTGCGGGTTGGTCGACTTCACACACAACCTTCGAGTTTCTTCGCAGGCGTGTGCAGGTTTCCTCACGATGTTTTCTTTCACCGTTAAAGCAATCGGTAAGTATATGAAAAAATCATTGGTCCATTGGCTCATTGATACATACTAAATATGAATTTAATTTTTAGTTGTTATAATTCCAAAATTTATATTTTATATAATCAATGATCCTGAAAAATAAAATTAATTAGTACATACTCGTAAGCGTACAATTTAAGATTTAAGAGAGATCCTATAAATATTTTTTACTGAGTATTACCTGTATGTCTGACTGCACCATAGATATGTATATGAAGTAGGTAGAAAAAAAATTATGACTGAAGAATGAGTACATGACATACATTGACACTGACAGTGACACGACGTGACGACAGCAAACGAACAACAACGAACGAATGAGGAATTTAGTCGATCCAATCCGACTGATCGAGCGAATGAGGAGCGGAGCGAGATACAAGTGGTGTAAGTGTGAAAGAGTACAACGTGAGACGACTATGATTTCTAAAACGAGCGTTCCGTTTCACGTTGCTTGCTTTTATGTAAGAAATTAAAAGTTAATTCTACAAATTCCGAAAAATCACATAAAAGTAACCTTTTCATAAGTGTAACCTTAAAGTAACCAATGCAGTTCAAAAATCACCTAAAAGGTTACAAGAGTAACCTTCTGGCAACAACGGGAAAGCTGAAAGATCAGTGCAAAGAGAATATAACAAACTACGTGATCAGTGATCAGTCAGTCGATGATGACACAACCAGTGTGACCATATCAAAAACAAAGATCATGCCAAGATTAGTCTAAAAACTGTTCAAAAACTTCCAAACCTATCAAGTCAATACCGTATTATGAAATAAAATAATTCTACGACCTACGACTACTTACGCTGAGTTTTGTCAAAAAAAACCCGGCCAAGTGCGATTAGGACTCGCGCACGAAGGGTTCCGCACCATTATTATCACGCTTTTATAAGCTACACCTGTATGTTTGTATGTATGTAACCGACTCCTTTGGACTCAACCTGGACGATACACTCGTTGTGTAGATTGCTAGAAGAAGAATACGCAAGAAAGATCGCAAAACAAAATACGCATGTACGGGGTGTGGAAAGGCCATAATATGCCTAGATCATGCTATTTTTTCTTGAAAAAATTGTGCGGATTTTGAACAAAATTTCTAAGGTGTTCCAAAACTATTTTCTAAGGTTATATATTGTTATTTCGTCTAAGACCTCATGTTCATTATTTTTTTGTGATTTTTGAAAAAGAGGATGATATTTTTGTTACTACAAACTAGTACCGGCGATCTCATTCGGTTAATAAAAATATATAAAATATACAGCAGTTTTCATTTTTATTACACGCAAATAAATGTCAAATATAATATACACCACTCATGTCATGTAATTTCATTGAAAAAAGTATTTTAAATGCGGGTTTTTATTGGGGTATGTCACACCCCGCTAAATACCATATGTAAGTTTTCTTCACCACACTCCCGCCGGGTTAAACGGCCAGATTTAATTCAAACTTTGTAGACTTATCAAGAATGAGCGACAATATAATAGTTTAATAAGTTTGAACTGAACTAAAAAACACGCTTATAAAGTACATCAGACTAAAAAGTAAATAATAATTCTTAATATAAGTTGAAAATAATTATTAACAAATTACTAATCAACGATTATTATATTGACCAGGGAAAGCCTTCATCAGAGGATGATAAGGTATTACGAAGCAGTACATTTATATTCAGTTCACATAAATCATTTTACATGAATCCTACTGACGATAGCGAGGTTTGCTCGTTAATAAAAAATCTTAGAAACACCAACAGTGCAGGATACGATGAAATATCAACCAAAGTAGTGAAGCATCTATGTTACCTTATATCTCCTATTCTTAGTCATATAATAAATATTTGTTTGGAGCTAGGAGTATTTCCATCCAAGCTTAAAACAACTGTTATAAAACCATTACACAAAAGAGACTATAAATTTGATATGAACAACTACAGATCATTGCTCTGGTTTCAGTATTTTCCAAACTATTTGAGAAGGTAATTTTTAATAATCTGTATAATTATGTTCAATCGAATAATATTTTAATAAAGGAACAGAAAGGTTTTCGAAAAAATCAATCAATTAACGGTGCTATTTACGAGTTTTTAGATATGATCTATTCTAGAATGGATAACAAACAACCAGTGCTCGTAATGTACTTAAATATGTCTAAGGCATTTGATCACGTGAAACATAATATCCTAATATCCAAGTTAGAGACATATGGCATAAGAGGGAACACACTTTGCCTCTTAAAATCATATCTCAACAACAGAATACAGGTAACTAAGTTAAACAGAATATATACAAAGTCTCGAATAGAAAGAGTATATATATCTTCTGAAAGAATTATAAACCATGGAGTGCCTCAGGGTAGTTTTTTGGGACCACTTCTCTTTCTGGTTGACATTATTGATATATCTAAAGCGATTCCAGATCCAATAGTATACTTTGCAGATGATTGCACAGTCATATATAAAAATGAAAATGAAATAAGTAACAGTCTTTCATCATTACTTAAGTGGCTACAATTAAATAATCTGAAAATTAATATAGAAAAAACTAAAATCATGAATTTCAGGCAGAGTGGATGTGATACTTTATCTAATAAGATATTTCATGGCGACAAAGAGGTTAGTCTAACTGAAACTACTAAATTCAAAGATTATACATTAATAGTAACATTATTTGGCAATCACACACAGAATTTGTATGTACTAAAATAAATCAATTCTCCTATGCCTTGTATAAATTGAATAAGATGGTGGAAGAAAAAACTATACTCGCAGCATATCATGGATACATTGTTTCTAGAATAAGATATGGAATAATATTTTGGGGAAATGCAACAAATAGTAAGAACATATTTATAGCACAAAAAAGATGCGTAAGGGCTATTTGTAGACTGAAAAGAAGAGACAGCTGCCGCCGTTACTTCAAAAGTCTTAAATTATTAACAATGCCATCACTTTACATTTATGAAATTGCTATCTTTACAAAGAATAACCCACATCTATTCAAAAACCCCATGAGTGAGCGTCGACGTCTCCATTTGTGCCCCAGACAAGGTAGAACATCCCTTCTTCAAAATAGTGTTTTAGGAATGGCACCAAGAATATACAACAAACTTCCAACTGATATAAAAACATGCTCCACAATCAATGACTTTAAGAATAAGCTATTTGACTTCCTCACTAATAAGACATTTTACTTTATTAAAGAGTTTCTCGATAACACTGACACAGCATTCCATTGTCATTCTCATATAGGTGATACTTATTATTTGTTATTTTAATTGAGGACATATATATATATACCATAATAATGTTGTTAAAATATATATTTAATATTTAGTTTGACATGATTTATATATAAAAAATGACATAGTGTGTATAAGTTTGTTTGACATGCTTCATGAATTATGATTATTTTTTTGACATAGTGTATTTGATTCCGTGATTTATGTTTATTTTAATTAAGATTGTCTTAATTTGTATGCCAAAAGGCAGAACACAGCGTCCAACTTTATTTAATAACACCTTTTTTCTGTAACCTGTGATTCACAAATAAATTGATTTGATTGATTGATTGATTGATACTAGTATTATTGTGAAAAAGTGTGGGTTGCTCGATAGACGAAAAATATGGCACAGAGCGCCCCACGCTTTTTCACAATAATAATAGTAATTTGTTAATAATTATTTTCAACTTATATTAAGAATTATTTTATACTTTTTAGTCTGATGTACTTTAAAAGCGTGTTTTTTAGTTTTTTTTAATTCTATTTATGTATAGATAATAAATGACGTATTAAAAAAACGACTAATTACTAGATCTCGTTTAAACCAATTTTGATTTTAGAAGTTACTAGTATTATTGTGAAAAAGCGTGGGGCGCTCTGTGCCATATTTTTCTTCTATCGAGCAACCCACACTTTTTCACAATAATACTAGTAATTTATTAATTATTATTTTCAACTTATATTAAGAATCATTTTTTACTTATTAGTCTAATGTACGTTAAAAGCGTGCTTTTTAGTTTTTTTAAACTCTATTTATTTTTTAGTTCACACTTATGAAATTATTATATTATTGTCGCTGATTATTGATAAGTCTACAAAGTTTGAATTAAATCTGTCCGTTTAAAGACTTTAAAGTGGGTCAAAATCGAGTCCAAAGGAGTCGGTTACATACAAACTTACAGGTGAAGCTAATAAAAGCGTAATAAAAAGCCAAACACATCGGTAAATGATTTTAACTCTTCGAACCTATCTTTTAAAGATGTTATTGTCTGATCTAGGACTCCAAAATAAAACTCTACTCTATATTTGATTTTGGGGTCTACTAAAACTTCATCACTGTGTTCATATTGAAATTGTGTTGGTTTTTTTTGGACGAATTGTATTAATTCGTGGGAAATTTGTTTCTACATTGAGCTCGTTAGCCACTTTGGAAGCTTCTGCTAACACCATTTCAAAGTGTTCATCCGTGCGATATTCTGTGAACTTACCAATCAACTTATTTAACAAATTTATGCAGATTTGATTATTTATTGTGGGACTCTGCATCATTTTGCTCTGAGAATTAATTTCGTTTAAAATATCGAACCAAATTACTACCGAGCAAATAAATCTATAATTTTGAATTTTCAGAGAAAGTGAATGAGCTTTGTGAGATGTAGTACAATCCCATTCCAACGAATCACCAAATATTTTCAGCAAAGCATCAAATATTTTTTCGAAGTGATACCGTAATGGTATAACTGCATCAATTCTGCTAGACCATCGCGTGGCGCTTAAAGCTTTTAATTTTTAAATTTGGTAAATGTTTGCAAATTATCGACCACCTTTTTGTAGATGATGAAAGAAAACGTAAATATCTTGAATAATTTTCTTTTCTTTTCAGGTCTTTCCGTACGCAGATCTTAGCATACCAAAGATTTTTGTGGCCTTGACCATGATCCTTTCTGTGTGCAGACTCCACGTTAGTTCTTTGTCCAAGGTTATGCCTAGATATTTGACGCTCGTGGACCAGTTAAGTTCTGTACAATACTACAATACAGTTTGAGAGTTTGTAAACCTTGTAGGTTTCTTTTCCTTGTGAATGGTACAACCGTTGTCTTGCTAGGGTTAATCGACAGGTGATTTTTACCACACCACCTTTCAACTTTTCGCAAGGCCTTTTGCATTATTTGCGATACTATGTTCGGAAATTTGCCGCTGATTAGTATAGCTAGATTGTCAGCATAACCAATCGTGTAAAGAGGTCCGGTGTTCAGCTCCTGTAGGAGCGAGTTGACCACTAGGCTCCAAAGTGTTGGTGACAGAACGCCACCTTGTGGGCATCCTTTTGTAGTGGTGGCAGTAACCTCGTCCCCCATTAGTGAAGCTGTTATAATTCTCTTCCTAAGCATGATATCTATCCATTTGCATAACGTTTGGTCTATGCCATGGGAGATAGCTGCATTCTTGATTGCCTCGAAAGTAGTGCGATCAAAGGCTCCTTCTATGTCAAGGAAGGCAGCAGCACATACTTCCTGGTTCTCCAACGCTCTTTCAGCACGTGATACTACAAGGTGAAGTGCTGTTTCAGTCGACTTGCCAGACTGATATGCACATTGTAGTCCATGAAGTGTTTTTTTCTGCAAAGGACCCTCCTTTATATGTTTGTCGACCAGCTTTTCCAAAGCCTTGAGCAGGAATGACGAAAAGCTTATGGGTCTATAAGACCTCGGTTCATCATATCTGTCTCTTCCTGGCTTTGGCAAGTAGACAACCTTCACACTTCTCCAGATTTTAGGAATATATCCGAAGGCGATACACGCTTTGTATAGCCTGCATAATGGCTTAAGTAGCGCCTTTGATCCTTTTTGTAGTAGGATGGGGTAGATCCCATCTAGTCCTGGCGATTTCAATGGTTTAAAGCTACCTATAGACCATAGTAGCTTTTGCTCATTTACTACCTTCTTAGCTACGTCCCAGTCTTTTTTCCTCGTTTGAGTATTCAGCTCATTCCGAGTTACTGGGTCATCCTTTTCGCTATCTGTTATTTCACAGCCTGGGAAGTGGGTTTTAAACATCACTTCCAATGTTTCCTTCTCAGATTCAGTCAGTTTTCCCTCTTCGGTTCTAATAGATTTTAGCTGATCTGATTTTGTAACAGAGAGCGCCTTTGAGAGTCTCATTCCTTCAGGAATATTGTCAATACTTTGACAGTGTTCTCTCCACTTTTTCCTTTTTCTCTTACGAACTTCTAGGTTAAATTTAGTAAGAGCTCTTGAGTACTCAGTGAAGTCATTTTTCTTCTTGGCTTCATTGAATGCCCGTCTTGTGTCTTTCCTCATTTTTTTCAAGATCAGAGCTCCACCACAGATCCTTTTTGGCCATGACAGCTTTTTCAGGACAGTTTTTAATCCAGGCAGTTCGTATCGCGTTAACAATCCTATCCGCCTCGATCTCTATGTCAAGTACAGAGTTTAGATTACCTCGCACTTCACCTAATTCATCCTTAAGATCCGTCACGTAAGATTCCCATTCAGTGTTCCGTGGGTTTCTCCTTCGTACAGTCTGTATCTGGTTATCAGTTCTGTACCTGAAGCATATGTACCTATGATCAGCACCACTAATTTCTTGACCCTTAAAAAAAGGCCAGCGATGTTGAAATAAGGATGCGGTCTATGTAACCAATAACAAATAAACATAATCTTTAAGAAAATTACTTTGACAAAAAGTTTCCTGAATCATAACAGTGATCAAAATTTATAGCTCGCTAGTAGAATACCTTAAACCTGTAAAGTCTGCCATATGAAACTTTTTGATTCAACTAATGGTTTACGAGTTATTTCGCTAACAAAAGTATTAAGAGTCGGGAAATTTAAAAATTGACCTTAATTTTTCATTACCTTATCGTTTAGTACCTACTAAAGAAAATAATCATTATTTTAAGTGAAAAACTGTTTCGTACAGTTAACCGTTTCTGAGATTTACTTTTTCCTTTCCTTCACAGGTCAATGACCTTCAAACAGTTTTTGGGTTGGTATAGGTAATGTTTTCCTTCAACATTACCTATACCAACCCTAGCTTTTCTGTAAATTTCTCCTATTTTACCTCTCTTCGCTGGTCTTTGCTGATAAACAGCGTTGTGCATGTATACCCTGCATGCACAACATTATGCTGACCCCGGGCCTTTTTTTCTGGCCAGGCAGTTACCTTTTTGTTTTTAGGTGTGTTCTATAATAGTGCAACTCATTTATGAATTACTTAATTTTAATGTTTTATCTTTATTGCTTGTTTGTTCTATGGTGCTGGTCTGTTAAAAAAATAAATGATTTATGTATCTATCTCCTCTACCAAAAAGAAGGACGTCTTTGAGAAAAAATATTGACCTTCACTTTAATGAACTTGACAAAAAGTCTCTTAAATCGTAACAGTGACCAATAATAATACTTTTACAATTTATTGTGCTAGCATAATTTTTCGAAGGTGAAAATATGACCTTCATTTTTATTAGCCTGGCTTTAAGTACTACAGAGATAAAAGCAATATCAACCAAATCAAGGGTACAATTCTGATAAAAAGGCAGAAAGCTGCTAAATATGGTCACACTGACGTAAACAAAATGGTGCTATCTAGTATCTACCAATCACTGCCCCTGCCGCCTTTTATAGCATCGCGCGCGCTTGCAATTTCAGCGACTCGTATTGTAGACTCACATTTTAATAAACTGAACAATATGGATTGTAACGCTAAAATTTTGTTAGGTACCTGTAACCCATATAAAGTCAACATTACGTTTCGTAAAGTAATATGAACATTAAGGACTGTAAATCGAACTGTCTAACAAAATGATTACCTACTCAATGATGACTCCAACACAAAATATTATACTCAAAGCCCGTAGGTACTCCACTTATTTTATTATTTATTAGTCAACATTAACATTTCGCGAAGTGTAAAAGTTTAAAAGTTTACAATATGGTCTTTAAATTGGGCAATATGGATTGTAATCATAAGTCAAAAAAATTGTGACCTGTATCCCACACAAAGTCATCATTACATTAAGTCAAGTAATATATTACAATATGGACTGCAAATGGAGCTGTCTGTTAACAATATGAACTGTAAAGCGAGTTATATAGATTATAATTCGACAAATTGTTACATGTATCCTACAGAAAGTCAACATTACATTTCGTCAAGTAATATTAACATTATGGACTGTAAACGAGCCTTCTATAAAATTATTTGTTACCTGTACCGCACTTAATGGTCAATATTACATTTCGCAAAGTGTAATGTTAATAACATGGACTGCAAAGTGAGCAACACGGATTGTAACTCAAAACAATTGTTATCTGTATCGTACGTAAAGTAAACATTACATTTTTAAAAGTAATATTAACAATAAAGCCTGTAAATCGACCTGTCTATCAAAGTGATTAGTTGCCTGCACTCCAGTCATGGTAAACAATGCATTTCGCAAAGTAATGTTAACAATTTGGACTGTGAATCGAGCTGTCTATCAAAATTATTTATTGCCTGTATCCCATATATAGTCAACAATGCATTTTGTAATGTAGTATTAACAATATTCGATTTACTATAATCATACATTAGTGCTAACGCAACAGATTCTTTCCTTAACTGAACAAATTCTTATTCAAACAGAAATTATATTACTCATAACAAAAAAAATGTCGAGTTAACAAATTTCAGTTTACTAGTAAAATATTGTATATTGTAGAAAATATTTTTTTTCCGTGTAGTTTTCTTTAGTCTAAACCAAAAATAAGGCTTATAACTTTATACGCAAGTAAGTGAATTGGCTTCATAAAAGTTTATTTTAATATATATTTGTACTAACATACAGTATAGACACTCCCTTCCGCTCTCTAGATTGCGACCTCCCCACTCGTCACCCAGATTGATACAGATTGGTTACAGTTTGGTTGTCAAACGTATAGGATTTCGCTGCCATTTTGTTTGTTCCGTCATTCCTTTTTTTTGAAATGTCATTTCTGGCCCGTTGTATGAAGTGTTCAGGGTGTGCCTTTGTCTTGCCTAATCTTTGATGTGTTTTTATTTTAGTAGAGACGGGTTTTGAAATGTCATTTCTGGCCCGTTGTATGAAGTGTTCAGGGTGTGCCTTTGTCTTGCCTAATCTTTGATGTGTTTTTATTTTAGTAGAGACGGGTTTTGAAATGTCATTTCTGGCCCGTTGTATGAAGTGTTCAGGGTGTGCCTTTGTCTTGCCTAATCTTTGATGTGTTTTTATTTTAGTAGAGACGGGTTTTGAAATGTCATTTCTGGCCCGTTGTATGAAGTGTTCAGGGTGTGCCTTTGTCTTGCCTAATCTTTGATGTGTTTTTATTTTAGTAGAGACGGGTTTTGAAATGTCATTTCTGGCCCGTTGTATGAAGTGTTCAGGGTGTGCCTTTGTCTTGCCTAATCTTTGATGTGTTTTTATTTTAGTAGAGACGGGTTTTGAAATGTCATTTCTGGCCCGTTGTATGAAGTGTTCAGGGTGTGCCTTTGTCTTGCCTAATCTTTGATGTGTTTTTATTTTAGTAGAGACGGGTTTTGAAATGTCATTTCTGGCCCGTTGTATGAAGTGTTCAGGGTGTGCCTTTGTCTTGCCTAATCTTTGATGTGTTTTTATTTTAGTAGAGACGGGTTTTGAAATGTCATTTCTGGCCCGTTGTATGAAGTGTTCAGGGTGTGCCTTTGTCTTGCCTAATCTTTGATGTGTTTTTATTTTAGTAGAGACGGGTTTTGAAATGTCATTTCTGGCCCGTTGTATGAAGTGTTCAGGGTGTGCCTTTGTCTTGCCTAATCTTTGATGTGTTTTTATTTTAGTAGAGACGGGTTTTGAAATGTCATTTCTGGCCCGTTGTATGAAGTGTTCAGGGTGTGCCTTTGTCTTGCCTAATCTTTGATGTGTTTTTATTTTAGTAGAGACGGGTTTTGAAATGTCATTTCTGGCCCGTTGTATGAAGTGTTCAGGGTGTGCCTTTGTCTTGCCTAATCTTTGATGTGTTTTTATTTTAGTAGAGACGGGTTTTGAAATGTCATTTCTGGCCCGTTGTATGAAGTGTTCAGGGTGTGCCTTTGTCTTGCCTAATCTTTGATGTGTTTTTATTTTAGTAGAGACGGGTTTTGAAATGTCATTTCTGGCCCGTTGTATGAAGTGTTCAGGGTGTGCCTTTGTCTTGCCTAATCTTTGATGTGTTTTTATTTTAGTAGAGACGGGTTTTGAAATGTCATTTCTGGCCCGTTGTATGAAGTGTTCAGGGTGTGCCTTTGTCTTGCCTAATCTTTGATGTGTTTTTATTTTAGTAGAGACGGGTTTTGAAATGTCATTTCTGGCCCGTTGTATGAAGTGTTCAGGGTGTGCCTTTGTCTTGCCTAATCTTTGATGTGTTTTTATTTTAGTAGAGACGGGTTTTGAAATGTCATTTCTGGCCCGTTGTATGAAGTGTTCAGGGTGTGCCTTTGTCTTGCCTAATCTTTGATGTGTTTTTATTTTAGTAGAGACGGGTTTTGAAATGTCATTTCTGGCCCGTTGTATGAAGTGTTCAGGGTGTGCCTTTGTCTTGCCTAATCTTTGATGTGTTTTTATTTTAGTAGAGACGGGTTTTGAAATGTCATTTCTGGCCCGTTGTATGAAGTGTTCAGGGTGTGCCTTTGTCTTGCCTAATCTTTGATGTGTTTTTATTTTAGTAGAGACGGGTTTTGAAATGTCATTTCTGGCCCGTTGTATGAAGTGTTCAGGGTGTGCCTTTGTCTTGCCTAATCTTTGATGTGTTTTTATTTTAGTAGAGACGGGTTTTGAAATGTCATTTCTGGCCCGTTGTATGAAGTGTTCAGGGTGTGCCTTTGTCTTGCCTAATCTTTGATGTGTTTTTATTTTAGTAGAGACGGGTTTTGAAATGTCATTTCTGGCCCGTTGTATGAAGTGTTCAGGGTGTGCCTTTGTCTTGCCTAATCTTTGATGTGTTTTTATTTTAGTAGAGACGGGTTTTGAAATGTCATTTCTGGCCCGTTGTATGAAGTGTTCAGGGTGTGCCTTTGTCTTGCCTAATCTTTGATGTGTTTTTATTTTAGTAGAGACGGGTTTTGAAATGTCATTTCTGGCCCGTTGTATGAAGTGTTCAGGGTGTGCCTTTGTCTTGCCTAATCTTTGATGTGTTTTTATTTTAGTAGAGACGGGTTTTGAAATGTCATTTCTGGCCCGTTGTATGAAGTGTTCAGGGTGTGCCTTTGTCTTGCCTAATCTTTGATGTGTTTTTATTTTAGTAGAGACGGGTTTTGAAATGTCATTTCTGGCCCGTTGTATGAAGTGTTCAGGGTGTGCCTTTGTCTTGCCTAATCTTTGATGTGTTTTTATTTTAGTAGAGACGGGTTTTGAAATGTCATTTCTGGCCCGTTGTATGAAGTGTTCAGGGTGTGCCTTTGTCTTGCCTAATCTTTGATGTGTTTTTATTTTAGTAGAGACGGGTTTTGAAATGTCATTTCTGGCCCGTTGTATGAAGTGTTCAGGGTGTGCCTTTGTCTTGCCTAATCTTTGATGTGTTTTTATTTTAGTAGAGACGGGTTTTGAAATGTCATTTCTGGCCCGTTGTATGAAGTGTTCAGGGTGTGCCTTTGTCTTGCCTAATCTTTGATGTGTTTTTATTTTAGTAGAGACGGGTTTTGAAATGTCATTTCTGGCCCGTTGTATGAAGTGTTCAGGGTGTGCCTTTGTCTTGCCTAATCTTTGATGTGTTTTTATTTTAGTAGAGACGGGTTTTGAAATGTCATTTCTGGCCCGTTGTATGAAGTGTTCAGGGTGTGCCTTTGTCTTGCCTAATCTTTGATGTGTTTTTATTTTAGTAGAGACGGGTTTTGAAATGTCATTTCTGGCCCGTTGTATGAAGTGTTCAGGGTGTGCCTTTGTCTTGCCTAATCTTTGATGTGTTTTTATTTTAGTAGAGACGGGTTTTGAAATGTCATTTCTGGCCCGTTGTATGAAGTGTTCAGGGTGTGCCTTTGTCTTGCCTAATCTTTGATGTGTTTTTATTTTAGTAGAGACGGGTTTTGAAATGTCATTTCTGGCCCGTTGTATGAAGTGTTCAGGGTGTGCCTTTGTCTTGCCTAATCTTTGATGTGTTTTTATTTTAGTAGAGACGGGTTTTGAAATGTCATTTCTGGCCCGTTGTATGAAGTGTTCAGGGTGTGCCTTTGTCTTGCCTAATCTTTGATGTGTTTTTATTTTAGTAGAGACGGGTTTTGAACCAATCTTGATACACCTGATTTACGGCGTTAATAAAGGGCGCCGCCATATTCGATCTTGCGCGGGCCTGTCGCGCTACCAAATAAGTAATAGCAATGATAATATAAATATCGTAGGTAATAGGTATGAGGAATATTTAATATTTATCATATTAAAAACTTGTCATTTACTGGAACGGGAAGTTGTTGCTGTTTCATTTTGGTCAGCTGATTGTGAATCTAAAAAACCTTATATCATGTAACTAGAATCTATCATTTATGTTGGTTATGACGAAACTTAAAGACTTCTTGAGGTGGTATCTTAAAACTATAATTATTAAAAATTGGTGTAGGAGCCGTTAACTGTGGTTTCTACTCATTATACTGAACAACTTTCCGCAAGGAACCCATAGGCAATTTGCAAAAAAAAAAAGACGCTCAACATAAAATTGCACAAAATTGGTCAATCAATTGATCGTTTTGTATGAAGAGTTCAACATTTTTTTTAGCGATTTCAGCAAACTTGTAAAACAAAAGTTGTTCAATTTGATGAGTAGAAACCCTGTATATTACACCTTGTATATTTGGTCATGCAACATGAATTAATTTTTTTAATTTCATTTTTGTGTGAAAAATCCCTACTAATATTATAAATGCGAAAGTAACTCTGTCTGTCTGTTACGCTTTCCCGCAAAAACTACTGAACGGATTTGGCTGAAATTTGGTAGGTAGATAGATTAGGATCTGGCTTAAGACATAGGCTACTTTTTACCACGCTCGCGAGCCGCTTGCGGCTCGCGCACTGCGCACCCTCGAAAAGTCATAGAAACGTGGTCCACGCGGGTGAAGCCGCGGGAAACAGCTAGTATAATATAAAATATTGTAGAGAAAGTTTATTGCTGGGTGCCGTACACTTAAGTGAATTTGGAAACGTAAATTTATTTTTACATTTGGCATCGTGAGCATTTGGCTTTTGAAACTCTTCAAACAAAAGCTTCTACCTAAAAGATTTTAGGTTTTTCTTTAACTTATTTCATACAAGGTGCAAAAAAAATTGCCTTTGCTTTGTACACTAGTTGGGGCCTCTACTCATCATACTGAAAGTGTACAAAGCAATTGTTACACCCTGTATATGATGTAAGCAGAAAACGATCCCGGCCAAGGTACCGTTTTCCAATCACAGCAACTGGGCAGCAAGCTTATCAAGTCGTAACGGGATGATATCCGTCCGTGCATACTGTAGCCTGTATATATATTAGTACACTCTCTAGATTCCGACCTCACCACCTCGTCACCCAAATTGATAAAGATTGGTTATAGTTTGGTTCTCGAACGTATAGGATTTCGCCGTCTTTTTGTTTGCTCCGTCATTTGTTTTCAGAAATCTCATTTCACGACCGTTATATGCAGTGAGTGTTCGGGGTGTGTGGCTGGGTAACGATTATTGGACATAATTATTTATTGTCAGTCACTCTAACAGTTTTTTTTTATTATTAAAAATTTGAGTGCGTTTGACAATAAACACCTGATGGTAAGGGATGATGCAGTCGAGGATGGTACACGTAAACTCAAATAATGCCTATTCACTCTTGTACTAGTTATATTATTTATCTATACATCTATACTAATATTATATAAATAGGTAAAGTTTTTATGTATGTAGGAGGTAATGTTCGAAACTACTCATCCGATTTAAAAATCTTTCACCAATCAATAGTTAGTGTGGAATTTCGGGATGGACATAAGTTAATAACTTTAGGAATTAATTAAAGATTAAAAACCCGACTGCATAAAAACCAAACCCCTATTTTTGGCCAGTCGGGTAAAAATGTATCCTATGTCAGTCACGGGATCAAGACAAATCTAACGAGACCTTGAACTCCAAATCTATCAAGCCGGGTTGGTGGAGGTAGTAGGGCTAATGACGAACCCCATCCATTGTCATAAGTTTTTCAAGCCGCGTATAATGCATCTGACACGGCTTAACGACTGCCATCTAGTGATAGCAACCGGCATCAACGGCTTAACGTGTCTTGCGAAGCAAGGAAACGATGGAGAAAAATGCCACTAACAGTAAAAACCCATTCAGGTAATAACCTTGCTTCATGTCAGTTTACCTGAGTGGTATTTAATGGTGTATCTTTACAGGGTAGGGAAATTATAAAAGCAAGTCATCGACATCAAAGTATAAAATAATTTTAGAAAATATATGAAACACGTAAAACGTGCCTATAAAATTTGAGGGTTGTCCTCGATTTCCCTGGGATCCCATCATCAAATCCTGACTTGGTGACAATGGGACCCCCTCGGGAGTATACTCTTTCGAATAAAAAAATAATTTTGAAAATTGGTCTACAATAATTGTCGGCAAAATCGGTGAACATACATAAAAAAATATACAGTCGAACATAGAACCTCCTCCTTTTTTGAAGTCGGTTAAAAATAAAGTAGACCATCGACAAAAAGCGTTCGCTCGACAAAACGGAAAAAATTCGTCATAATACCATGCAATATAGTTCGTTCGCTGAATTAGCTACACCTTTGATAAATGCCGCTCGCCGTTGCCTGCTCGCGTCAAACACTCCGTCAAAGGGGCCGACCGCGACAACGTCGGGGGCACGCCGGGCGGCGCGATTGAATTCAGGGCAGCCCCTTCGAAAAAGTGTTTGACGCGAGCCGTCAATGTTGCAGCTAATTCAGCAAACGAATTTTATCTCAAACGTTTTGGGACAAGTAATCCAACCCCGTCATGCAACTGAATGCTCATCAATTTGAAAGCGCCATAAATGTCTACATGGATTACTGGACTCGATGGTGACGACGAGCTAGTCAATGACAAGCTCTAAAGCCTTGAGCATCGCATCACCGCAAAGTCGCCTGTCTATCGGTATTCTATCGAATTCATTTCGGAGAATGCGCGCAAGAACTTCACGACCTCTTTCCCCTACTTCCATTCCACCGTCGGTCAACGAGACGCAGGGAGGGGTTGCACCCCTTTGTTGTTGATGTTCCACCTTTTCGCACGAATCATTACGCTTCTTCATTTATTATGCGTACAGCGCAGGAGTGGAACTCCTTGCCTGCGTCAGTGTTTCCCGATTCCTATAATTTGGGGATCTTCAAGGCAAGAGTGAATAGGCATTATTTGAGTTTGCGTGTACCATCCTCGACTGCATCATCACTTACCATCAGGTGAGTTGCAGTTAAACGCACTCAAATTTTAAAATAAAAAAAAACTGGCTAGGCTAGTTGTACGTTATACCAGTGAAATCTCGAGTAATAAAAAAAATCATTGCACTTGTTGTCAGCGGCTCTTTTGAAAATCTAGTTACGATTTACTTCTATGCAGCGCCGTCGGTCACTTATCGTGCCTCATCATCTTTAGTGAAAGTTTAATTCAATTTTCTACTGGCTTCCTGTTTAAACGACTTCAAAAAAGGAGGAGGTTTCTCAATTCGACTGTATATTTTTTTTAATGTGTTTTTCGCACATAACTTTGTCGTTTATACACCGATTTTGATGATTCTTTTTTGTTGGAAAGGAGATATCACAAGGGTGGTTGGTACCATAATAAGGAAACCAGGATCTGATAGATAATGGCATCCCAGAGAAATCGAGGGGAACCTTCAAAAATAGTAGTGGCGACTAGTGCGTTAGAAGTCGGTTTTTTTTTGTTCAAAATTATGGAAATCTTGTTACGATTTACTTCTGTGCAGCGCCGTCGTTCACTTATCGTGCCTCATCATCTTTAGTGAAAGTTTAATTCAATTTTCTACTGGCTTCCTTTTACATAGGAGTGATATGACATGCAGAATTAGTTTACTGATGCTCAATTAACGATCACCTATTGCAGAGAAAGCGATGTTCCAATCATAAATTATTTTAAAAATTTATAAAATTATACGGATGATGTGTTTGGTTGTAAGTTGTAACCGTATAAAATATGAAGGTGTGCCAACGCGCTGACTTAGCAAAAAGCTCAACCAGCGTTATTATTTTATATTATCATATTATCAAAAGAATGTCACCCAAAGGGCAATGCAGCGTGCTATGCTCGGAGTTTCTTTGCGTGATCGAATCACAAACGAGGAGATCCGCAGAAGAACCAAAGTAACCGACATAGCTCACAGAATCGCTAAACTGAAGTGGCAGTGGGCAGGGCACATAGCTCGTAGAACAGTTGGCCGTTGGGGAATTAAAGTTCTTAAGTGGCGACCGCGCACCGAAAAACGTAGCGTAGGCGGGCCTTCGACGCGGTGGAGCGACGACCTGCTGAAGATCGTGGGAAGCCGATGAATGCGGGCAGCGCGGGACCGGTCGTCCCGGAAATCCTTGGGGGAGGCCTTTGTCCAGCAGTGGACGTTTTTCGGCTGATATGATGATGATGAAAAGAATGTATATGTTTATTGTAAGCCTAACGAAAACATGTGAAAATGAATTGTACAGCCAGGCTCTGTATACTTTCTCGCAAAGTAATGGCTAATATGGCTACCATTACCGTCTTTTTACCCGACTGCGCCAGAAGGAGGGTTATGTTTTTCGAGAGTATGCATGTATGTATGTATGTATGTATAATTGTTTGGCACGCTCTGCAGCCTGAACGGCTGGATGGATTTTGGCTTGTGACACTGGGTATATCAAAATAAAAAAAAAACAAAATGGCGGATTTTTGGCGCCAAATTCCAATGTAAGGCACGCACTGCAGCTTGAACGGCTCGATAGATTTTAAATTTTAGTTTGAGGGGTGTCGTTAGATACGTATTTACTGTGTGAGTGACACTGCGTATATCAAAATAAAAATAAAAACAAAATGGCGGATTTTTGGCGCTAAATTCAAATGTTTGGCACGCTCTGCAGCCAGAACGGCTCGATGGATTTTCTATTAACTGATAAGTTAATAATCTGCGTAAATTTAATGTGTGTCATTGTGTATATAGGTTACTATACAAACTCATTCAATAATAAAACTAAAAAATTAATAAAATAAAAAACGGTAATTTAAAAAACTAAAAAACCCGACTGCGTTTCTGTGTAGTTTGGAAATGAAAAACCCTAAAACAAGAAAGTCGTCATACCTGATTGTACTTAACTTGAGAAAAATTGTAGCAGTCGGGACCCATTCTAGAAATGAAGGCATAGTGAATTGAAAGCACATACCTCTATTACATTGCAGATTACTCCAATATACTGACTAGACGGCTGACTTTCTAGAATGGGTCTCGACTGCTACATTTTTTCTTAAGTTAAGTGCAATCGGGTATGACGACTTTCTTGTTTTAGGGTTTTTCATTTCCAAACTACACAGAAACGCAGTCGGGTTTTTTAGTTTTTTAAATTACCGTTTTTTTTGGTAAAGGGAATTTAGATTATTTGCTATTAGTAGCAAAGAAAATAAATGTATAAAAAAATGGGAGGTACCATAATTATTTTTTCTGGAATATAGTGTTAACCGCCTCCGTGGCGTGATGGTTAGTCCATTCGCTTCACACCAGGAGGTCGCGGGTTTTCTAAGCCCGCCTGGCTAGCTACCACCATCTTATCTAAGTCTCGCCGCCAAACATCAGTGTTAACAACATTGATGTGTTCTGGATTGAAGATAAGATAGCCAGTTCTCCATTGCGTTGGGAAATCTTGGTAAGCCCGCTTCCATCTTCGGCATCATTGTCACTTACCTACCATCAGGTAAGATGATGCCAAGGGCTTACTAACTGTGAATAAAAAAAGGCCTTATTAATTTCTTGTAATTTACAGTTTAATTAAAATCAATAGAACCGTTTGAGAAAAAAATCTAGATTTGTATGGTAATTACCTTATTCCAATTTTTTCTGGAATAATGAACTTTGTAGTATAGTCAACTGTTTTAATTTGTACTCGTAGTATGTACCTTACAAAGTTTTTTTATATTTTTTTTATTCACAATTGATAAACCCTTGGCATCATCTCACCTGATGGTAAGTGACGATGATGCCGAAGATGGAAGCGGGCTTACCAAGATTTCCCAACCGATGGAATGGAGAACTGGCTATATGGCTATCAAGCCGGAACACAAGTTACAAAATATAAAAAAAACGGCTAAAGATAAAAATAATATATTGCCAAAGTATTATATTAGTATTGCTCTAACCTAAATGTTTTCTAAATCAGTCCAGTTGCAGTAGTTTTAGGCGCCAGAGCACCGGACACACATATATTTTTTAATTTAATAGTTTTTAGGGTTTCTTACCCAAAGGGTATCATCGGGACCCGACTGTCCGTCCGTCTGTCTTTTTTTATCCACTATTGATAAGTCCTTGACATCATCTCACCTGATGATGAATGACGATGACGCCGAAGATGGAAGCGGGCTTATCAACATTCAATTTCAATGGGGAACTTGGCTATCTTATCTTTATGCCGTAACACATCTATGCTGTCCACAGTAATGTTTGGCGGCAAGACTTAGATAAGATGGTGGTAGCTAGCCAGGCGGGCTTAGAAAATGCACTACCACCAACCAAACCGAGTCTAACAAAGTTAGTCACCGCCGGGAATCGAACCCGCGACCTCCAAGTGTGAAGCGAATGGACTAACCATTACGCCACGGAGGCGGTTAACGGTTACGGTCTGTCTGTCACCAGGCTGTATTTCATGAACCATAATAGGTAGACAGTTAAAATTTTCACAGACTGTGTATTTCTATTGCCCCTTTGACAATCATCATCATCATTACAGCTCATATACGTCCCCACCGAGGGGCTCGAGCCTTTGACAATAAATAATAGAAATAAAAAAATAAAGAGAATATAAGAATTAAAGTGATTTTCTTTGTACGATGGTACGGAACCCTTCGTGTATTAGTCCGACTCACACTTGGCGGGTTTTTTGGAGTGTAAAAGAATCGATCCCCATCAAGATCACAAGTTTTTTTGCCAAAACAAACCTTCACTCGCTGCCGCTCACTCCTCGCTCGTCAGTCGCTCCAAAGTAATAACCTCCTATAATATTGTTATCAGTCGCCATCAGCGGAGTCAGCGTAGCGTACAAAAACAGCTGTAGTTTCTCGTGTCTAATGTCATTGTTACGTCATCGTTGAGACGCTTACTTTTATGTAAACTGCATAAGTACACTGTACATTACCAGCGGAGGAGATCTGAGTCATGCTAATTGGAATTGTTCAGTTTTTAGGGTTCCGTACAACAACAAAAAACGGAACCCTTATAGGATCACTCGTGCGTCTGTCTGTCTGTCCGTCCGTCTGTCACAGCCAATTTGCTCCGAATCTACTGGACCAAATCAGGTGAAATTTGGTAGGATGGTGTAATCCTATGACCCAAACACAGATATGCAAAGTAAATAAATATATTTTTTTTAAATAAGGGTCATTTCGGGGAAAAAAATAGGAAAAAAAAAGTCTTGCAAACCTTACTGTATCCTATATCAAATGAAAGGGCCTGTTATGAGAATCTTAAATATGTTTGTGTTATTATTGTAAAATAAATAGTTTTGATTTTATTCATGAAATAGACGAAAACTGACCAATTCCTCCCCAAACTCAATATAATACGTTCACTTTGGGAAAATAGTTCACTAAAACACCTCTAGTAGTATTTTTCTGTTCCTCGCGTTTGTGTCTTTTGTTTGTCATGCATGTCAATAGGTATTATTGTCATAGTTGTGTGGAGTGGTGTGGTGCCACGGAACCGCGAGTCCAACTCGCGCTTGGCCGGTTTTTTGTTAAAGTAATTTAATATCACTTAATAACCCAATTCATTTCATAAACGTCAATTTAAATTAGTACTAAGGTAGTGTTTTCATAGTATTTGGGCCTGTTACGGTATCACTTTTTATAATTTAAAAAAATCTTAAAAAAGAGATTAAAAAATAATAATAAAAAAATATAAATTAAAATGATTGTAATTAGGTATATAAGAAGGGGTAAGGCCACGCCACGGACAGGTTTAACTTCGGCGAACACTTAGCGCGAATAATTGTTGATTTAAATACCGGAAAAAGGTGAAAACCCTGACAAAAAAATTAAAATCAATGATTATCTCCGAACTTCACGAGATACGGACGCAGTTTTTTTTATCGCATGGATAGTACCCTACGCTATGCATTAAAATAAAAATTTGATCCGATTTCTTTAGAAAACCATGAGAAAAAATGTTAAAAGTAAAACCAGAAAAAAAATTATATCTTTGCAACGATGCACTTTGGAAAGCTCAAAATGGTTTTTCTGATATAGCTATTTTATTAGAACTTTCTAGGTGTGATATCAGTGCATTAAAAACGCGTACGGTTTTCTTGTAATATTTTTTTTCAATTTTCTGGTGCAAAAAAGTTGCCCATTATCTATTTTTTTAAGCTATTGTATAGCTTTTATCCCGGGCTTTGAGGGGACCGAATCAAGAAATTTCGGAACGAAAATAAAACCTGACACCCCAAAAAAAATATATATTGAGTTCTAAAAAACTTACAGTGCCATCTATCTATCCATCATTATGATGATGATTGATTGATGATGATTGATTGATTATGATTTATTGATTGATGGATTCATTGATGAATTGATTGATGATGATGATGATTAACTTTCTTAGTGTTAATAATTTATTACATAAACATCCCGCGCCCCAAGGACTATAATGGTACTGGTAAATACTGCATAAATAAATAATTATAATTGCATAAGTTGATAAAAAATGCTATGCAATAGCTTTACCGCGGCAGTCCCCGAGTGCCACACGTCTT
This sequence comes from Coleophora flavipennella, assembly GCA_947284805.1. Classification (NCBI taxonomy): domain Eukaryota; kingdom Metazoa; phylum Arthropoda; class Insecta; order Lepidoptera; family Coleophoridae; genus Coleophora; species Coleophora flavipennella. The sequence goes on from OX369307.1 coordinate 2,558,955, forward strand.
TTTTTCTTTCAAACTAAATAAGATCGGCGCGTGAAACTTTTGCAAATGCATTTGTGAGATGAAACTCTATAAAATAATGAAAAAAAAAGATAGACGTCCGATTTTAGGGTCCCATTAAACACTTCGCTGCCGCGAGAAGTACTGAATAAAGACTTAGAAAGGCTAAAGTGGTAGCTAGCCAGGCGGGCTATGAAAATGCCTTACCATAAACTAAACCGAGTCTTACCAAACTGTCCCCGACGGGAATCGAACCCGCGAACTCCTGGTGTGAAGCAAATGGACTTACTATTTACACCACGGAGGCGGTTTAAATTTTCAGGTTCATTTATAAACATTACGAGTAGCACTTTTAAAGTTTCGGTTATCAGAAATTGGATACATTTCACGTCACGTTCAGACAGCCATTGTGTTACACCACACCCTGGACACTTCATACAACGGGCCAGAAATGACATTTAAAAAAAAGGAATGACGGAACAAACCAAATGGCGGCGAAATCCTAACGTTCGACAACCAATGTAACCAATCTGTATCGATCTGGGTGACGAAGGGGTGAGGTCGCAATCTAGAGAGCGGCAGGGAGTGTCCATACTGTATGTTAGTACTCGTACTAATATATATACTTTGGTTACACCATGATCAACTGTACTGCACCTATATCATTTTAAATTTTCCGCATGCGTTGTGATAAGTGCGTAGTTCAGGGGAGCTGAACATTCAATTGATATGACCGTGGTGCATGGCCCGTGATGATTTATTCGTTAACCTCGCCGTATTGGTTCAGATTGACCCCATCGAGCGGGCGAATAACAAATTGCCAATGATGCGTCAACTCATCATCATCGATAACAACCAAAACGTCCCCACTAATGGGGCACGGGAAACTCGAGAAGGCTTAGGCCATACCAAAGTATATATATTAGTACTAACATACAGTATGGATACTCCCTGCCGCTCTCTAGATTGCGACCTCACCCCCTCGTCACCCATAGTGATACAGATTGGTTCTCGAACGTATGGGATTTCGCCGTTATTTTGTTTCCTCCGTCATCTGTTTTTAGAAATGTCATTTCACGACCATTTGTATGCACTGCCCGGGGTCTGCTCAATCGTGTTTCTAATAGCTTTTGACTTTAAGGCACATCATCAACAATATCTTTATCAACAGTATCTTTTTTGAGCCTTGGGTTTGTTGTCGTTTAGGTGTAATTGACGTCAAAAATAACGAAACCTATAATATAACCGCCTTAACCGTGCTATCCAAGGGATAACGTTAACTGAGCTGAAGCACGATCATTACCTGGATGTAGTGGCATTTTTAAGCGACTTAAAAAAGGAGGTTTCTCAATTCGACCGTGTATATATATTATGTGTGTTCGCGGATAACTTCGTCGTTTATGAACCGATTTTGATGATTCTTTTTTTGTTGGAAAGGAGATATACCAAAGGGTGGTACCATGATAAGGAAACCAGGATCTGAAGATGGCACCCAGAGAAATCGAAGGGAATCCTAGTTTCCTGTTTGAAGTCGGTTTTTTTTGTTGAAAACTATTACCCGGCTGCTCCCGAAGGAGTGTTATGTGTTTCGGGTGTATGTATGTATATTTATTTATTTGGCACGCTCTGTGGCCTAAACGGCTTGTTAGATTTTTAAATGCGAGGTATCGTTAGATTCGTCTTGATCCCGTGAGTGACATAGGGTACATTTTTACCCGACTGACCTAAAAGAGGGGTTAAGTTGTATGCAGTCGGGTTTTTAAAGTGAAACTTTTATTACATCGTCTCAATTTTTTTCGCCTGTGTGTTGCATGTCGCGTGAGGGTCGCTTCTGTCTAACGGTATGATCGTTTCGTCCTCTGTACCGTAGCGAGAGAAGCCATGATCGTTTCGTCCTCTGTAAAGTTTAACTTTTACCGTGGTTTCATAAAACCACACACTTTTTTTAAAATTTTTAACTAATTCGTATAGTTTCTGTGCTTCACAGGGTACGTTAAGCTGTTGGTGTCGGTTGCTATCACTAGATGGCAATTGTCAAGTCATGTTAGATGCCTTGAAGTGGCTTTAAAAATTTCTTCATCATTAAATAATCGAAAATAAAATGCAATTTTTATCCTTATGTATTTATTCCTTTTGTATATAAAATTGCATTGAAAATTGCAAAGGATGAAATTTTTTACATAACTACTATCTGAGATCACCTGAACACGTTTCAAAGCCGATCACATTACTCACTATACTTTGGATTTATCTTGTTGTCTTCTACATAGTATAAAACAAAGTCGCTTCCCGCCGTCTGTCCCTCTGTATGTACGCTTAGATCATTTAATTTAAACTACGCAACGGATTTTAATGCGGTTTTCATCAATACATAGAGTGATTCAAGGAGGAGGTTTGTATTGTATGGTTTTATATTGTTTTGTGTTAAATTGTTACAATAGACGATAATTATTGTTCAAGATCTCGGAAGAAATCAAGGCGACTGATAGCTTTCATCGAAAATGCTGTCTAATTATTTTGAAATATTACAAAATATTTTATGATATAATTCTTCCTTAATATTGTTTACAAAAAAGTCATGGCATATGTCTATATTATACGGATAGCTTTCTATAACCATTTAATTGTTTAAAAAAAAATAAACAATTTATGAGGAGTTTGGAAAGGTATTTAGACGGATACGATATTTGTGTTCTTTTTATTAAAAATTTGAGTGCGTTTGACTGCAACTCACCTGATGGTAAGTGATGATTCAGTCGAGGATGGTACACGCAAACTCAAATAATGCCTATTCACTCTTTATCAAATTTAATCTAATAACATTAGCCTACTTTTTGGTTAGTCGGGTAAAAACTATATCTATGCGGGGGAAGCCGTGGGCAAAAGATAGTTGATTTATAAACAACCAATTTACAAACTAAATTTTCATCTTGAATAGAAAGAAAACTGCATTACAGTTCTGATTGCACAATGCAGCTGGGATTAATTGCGCCGAAAGGCTGAATGAAACCTTTTTATCACGCTTCTATTAGCTTCACGTTTATGTATGTATGTTTGTAACCGACTCCTTTCCACTCGGTTTTGACCCACTTTAAACGAACAGATTCAATTCAAACTTTTTACATTTATCAAGAATCAGTGACAATACAATAATTTCATAAGATTATATCTCATTATCCTGAGATCAGGATCGCCAGGATTAAATGCACATCAAACTAAAAATTGAAAAATTAATATAATATTTTAGTTCATTATTGTTTTCAGCTAATATTAAGAATTCTTTTTCACTTTTTAGTTTTATGTGCTTTAAAAGCGTGTGTTTTAGTTTTCAAGCAACTTCTAAAAAGCAGGAGGTTCTCAATTCGTCTGTATGTTTTTTTTTATGTGTGTTACCTCAGATCTATTGACTAGGTTAACCGATTTTTATGATTCTTTTTTATTCGAAAGTTAGTGCTTCCCGTGTGGTCCCATATAAATTTTATCAAACTCGGTGTAGTACTTTATATGAAAATTAACAAAAACCAAAAATAGTAGTGCAAAATGTACTAAGTTGTTGCGATGGAAGTCGGTTTTTTAACGTGTGCATTTTCAATTATTTTTAAACTATATTTATTTGGAGTTGAAATGGTGGAGAACTTTTAGTAATACTTGAATAACGTGAACAAGTCTTAAGACAAACTAGTATGAACTGTCTTTTCTGTTAGTGGAAAAACCTCACGTCTGCTGACATCTTTCCATAACACACTCGTACATAACTGCAATCAACAAGATATCTTCACAAGAAGAGCAAGTACCAGTACTCGCATTTACCGGTTGTCGACCGCCGTTTGGGCTGCGGTGGCCGAGATGGAAACCAGTTTGGCCATCACCAAATGAGGGCACAGCCGATAGCTAGGCCACGGTCTGAGCCTTGGCATTGGGTGATGATGCGATGCGTTTTTAGGGTTCCCTGCACCCTACGGGACCCTACGGGACCCTACTATTACTAAGCCTCAGCTGTCTGTCAGCGGGCTGTATTTCATTAACCGTAATAGGTACACACTTGAAATTTTCACTGAATATGTATTTCTGTTGCCGCTATAACGACATATACAAAAAAAATGAAAAAGTGAAAAAATAAGGGGCGTCGCCATACAAAAACATGTTTTTGATTTAGCTCTATCGTAAAACTTGGTGTGATTACTACTAACACTGAAGTAAAACAACAAATAATAGAAATCATTCAAGTGTTAGTCGTACTCGCGCCAAGGAGTTCGAACTGAATGATAAAAAAAGCATTTTAATCGCTCGCGTTGATGTCTTTTGTTTTTAATGTGAACAGGTATCATTGTCATTATACTATAATAGTTGTGTGGAGACGGAACCCTCGGAGTGCTAGTCCGTCTCGCACTTGACTGGTTTTTTGTAAAATATGATTACTCTGTTATGTCTACGTCCGTTACTACGTACGTTTGGTATTATTTCGTAATAAGTTGTTGAATGTACCTACATAAAATAAGTTGCAACTAACTAGATATTATAATTCCGATCTTCTTAATAATAGATCCTCTGACACACTTTTTTTAGAACATCGTTGCAAGTAAGTTGGTCTCTGTAATCAGGTATTTCCAATTTAAATGGTGTTAAAACTTGGTTATTAGTTGCACGACTTAGCACAGTTTGCAGTCTTGCGTTTGCGTCATTGTTTCAACCGAACGGACCCCCTGCCCGCCGCCGCCGCTTTGTTTTGTGAAATGTTTTGCGAAACATAACAAACAGCTTTACCGTATCGTTAATAGTTTGATTAAAAATTGTTTCATGGGTTTAAATTCGATCTTAAATGGACGACTACACGGTCTGATTGCTACGTTTCTTACGATCTACGCTTTTGATGTTTTGTAAATTCGATCCTGTTCTGATATTCTCGATAAATGTTGCTAGTTCTGAGATTGACATCACTACTAAAGTTGATTCAAGTTAATCTATTTTTACAAGCCTTTATTTAACTTGCAACGTTCGTATGTACGAGTATGTTAAGTTATTCGTTTCAAAATTTGCAAGTTAAATTTGTTTTATTTCCAGGTGTTCACTTGTGTTGAAATTTTATTTGCATGTTAAATTTGTTTTATTTCCGGGTGTTCACTCGTGTTGAAATTTTATTTGCAAGTTAAATTTGTTTTATTTCCGGGTGTTCTCTTGTGCTGAAATTTTGCATATATGTTTTTACTTTGGATGACAATGCATGGTTAGCTAAGTGACGTCATTATAAATCCAATATGGCGGAACAGTTATTTTTTATGCACCCCCGTGATATGGGTATCAAATGAAAGCGTGTGCTGAGAAAAATACGAAATCATTAAGATTATTTTCAAATAAAAGGAGAGCTTAAATGCTGCAATTTTCTTTTCGCCTTTATTTAATAAAATAACCTTGATATTAAATCTAGTATTTTCAAATAAAAGCTCTCTGTAAATGCTAAAATTTTCTTTTTGCCTTTATTTCATAAAATAACCTTTATCGTAAATCAAATATTTTCAAATAAAAGCTCTCTGTAAATGCTGCAATTTTCTTTTTGCCTTTATTTATTAAAATAACCTTGATCTTAAATCGAAGCCTATTATTGTACGTTCTTCTCGGAACTGGATCTCACGGCTATAATGTAGGTGGTTTTTACACCTACACAGCTTTATGTTATACAAGTCAAGGCAAAAAATTAATTCAAAAATTTTTCAGTTGTTTCTTTTTGCACGGGTTTGACATAATGCCTTTCCATGTTATCTGGTTACGTTGCTTATTTCTTACTTGTATTTCAGAGTTTAGTAGTTTTAATCGCCCTCGCAATCTCTCAATGCATTCTCGCAAGCTGTATAGATCTTATCGATGTGTCTCGCGCGTCGTTAGCCACAGTTCCTGTTGTAAAACAAAACCTTTGTTACGGCTTTGATGGTCTGTTTAAAGTTTAAATATTCGCCCACTTTCGCTTTTATATTCCGACTTGATTTGCAATTTATATTTTCTTTTGTACCTATTGTTTTTGCTTTAAGGTGGTATTGTTACAGATCTTCGTTATTTTTGACGTCAATTACTCCTAAACGATAGGATACCCAAGGTTGAACAAAAAACCCTGATTGTTGATGATGTTCCTTAAAGTCAAAAGCTATTAGAAACACGATTGAGCAGTTTTGGCACGATAGAAAAAAATCCCAAAGATAGGTCTACACCGTTACTTTCAACTCTAGTTATTACTAATATTTTGAAATATATATATTTTTTAAATTATACAACATTTTTTTATGTATGATAATACAAAATGAGTAATGTTATATTTTTTTATACTTTCATTGTAGTTTTTCAAGCGACTTCCAAAAAGGAGGAGGTTCTCAATTCGTCTGTATGTTTTTTTTTTTTTTTATGTTTGTTACCTCAGAACTTTTGACTGGGTGAACCGATTTTTATGATTCTTTTTTTATTTGAAAGCTAGTGCTTCTCGTGTGGTCCCATATAAATTTTATCAAAATCGGTGTAGTACTTTAGTAGAAAATTAACAAAAACCAAAAATAATAATGCAAAAATGTACTAATTTGTTGCGATGGAAGTCGGTTTTTTAACGTGTTTAGCGTTTTCAATTATGATTGAAACGAAAAACCATTGAAAAAGTTAAAAAGTGTGGTTATTTTCTTTACTCTTTACACGTAAAGAAAAAGACAGAGACAACTGTTTCATTCAATCAATACAAAACCATTGAAAAAGTTAAAAAGTGTGGTTATTTTCTTTACTCTTTACACGTAAAGAAAAAGACAGAGACAACTGTTTCATTCAATCAATACCTCGCTTTAATGCTTTTCCAAATATGCGCTTTAGACATTAGTCGTCACTATTTGAGGGACTTAAAGGGATTTAAAGGAGCGTCGGTGGCGTAATGGCAAGTGCCGCTATCACCTTTCCGGGAGATCGTGGTTCGAATCCTGCCACGTACGAATGTGTTTTCGAATTTCGATTTCATATGTACGTTTATCCGACGCTCTTACGGTGAAGGAAAACATCGTGAGGAAACCTGCACACACCTGCGAAGAAACTCGAAGGTTCTGTATGAGGTCGACCAAACCGCACTGGGCCCGCGTGGTCGACTAAAGCCCGATAGCCCTAATTCAGGGTAGGCTCGAGCCCCTCGGTGGGGACGTATATGAGCTGAAATGATGATGATTTGAGGGACTGGACTTTTATTTGCATAATATTTTTTCCACGTGGATAACTGAACATCACAAATTATAAAAAAAACAACATTAAAAACAAATCATTTCAAATCCTAAATGCGAAAAAAAACCACAGTTGTGGATTGTCATTGAGAAACAGACGCTCACGCGCTTGAACTGGAATGGGATGTTTTTCGGGATGATGGGGACTCCAACCAAACAAAACCAAATCAGCCAACCACTATACCAAATTTCAATTTTATAGGTGACATATCAACGTACAGACAGACGCACATGGCGAAACTATAAGGGTTCCTAGTTTGAGTTAATGGATGTATTACGACCTCGTCCCCCTTGATCTCCCAGGTGCAATAGTATAGGACGTTTTACTGGAGAGCGATTTTCCCTTGTCGCCTGATTTCCGCCAGAGGTATGTCGGTAAGAAATGTTTTTGCGGTGCCTTGCGGTGCATCAAGGAAAAAAGTTTCTCAGAGCTATAGACATATTTAGTAATCTGTGCTATAGATCCACACTTCTTACTACTTTATCGAAAATCGAAGTCTTGGTATGTTATCACTAACGATCGCGGACATTTCAGCGTAATTGGTTTCCGCAGCGTTCTTGCTGTTTATACGTGGCTGGTCTGGTAGAAAACCGGTTCTATGGCGTCAAAGTGTATATATTAGTACATGGCGTAGTGGTTAGGCCAATCACTTCACATAGGGAGGTCGCTGGTTTGATTCCTAGTGGATGATACTTTGTATACTCATACTTAGGGCATTTTTAAGCCCGACTGGCTGGCTACCACCATGTTATCTAAGTCTTTCCCCCAAAACAAATGTTAACACTATGATATGTTCCGGCTTGAAAGTATGATATCGAGTTCTATTGCATTGGGGATTGTGTTCTAACTATATTGTAACGCGGCACGCTGTTACGCGATCTTTTTTCATTCGGCCTTCTTTTCATTCCATCTATTTCTTTTCGCGCATGCGCTGTCAATCTATGTGACATTTTATGTAAAAAAAACCGAAAATTCGATCATCGTTCTTCCTAACCATCTCAAATTATATTTATTTAATTACTATACTTCCTATGACTATGACTATGGAAGACCTAAGCACAATGCTCGATGGCCTCAGTAAGGTCTCTCAACAAGTGGGTCTTAAAATGAACATGGACAAGACGAAAATAATGTTAAATGTCCGTGTCGCACCCACTCCTCTAAAGGTTGGAGACTCTACACTGGAAGTTGTTGACGAATATGTATACCTGGGACAAACAGTCCAGCTAGGTAGTTCCAACTTCAAGAAAGAGATCAATCGACGAATCCAACTCGGCTGGGCAGCGTTCGGGAAGCTTCGCAATATCTTCACGTCCCAAATACCGCAGTGTCTCAAGACTAAGGTCTTTGACCAGTGTGTGTTGCCAGTGATGACTTACGGAACTGAGACATGGTCGCTTACTATGGGCCTCATAAGAAGGCTCAAGGTCACCCAAAGGGCAATGGAGCGTGCTATGCTCGGAGTTTCTCTGCGTGATCGAATCAGAAACGAGGAGATCCGCAGAAGAACTAAAGTAACCGACATAGCTCACAGAATCGCTAAACTGAAGTGGCAGTGGGCAGGGCACATAGCTCGTAGAACAGATGGCCGATGGGGCAGTAAAGTTCTCGAGTGGCGACCGCGCACCGGAAAACGTAGCGTAGGCAGGCCTCCCACGCGGTGGACCGATGACCTGGTGAAGGTCGCGGGAAGTCGATGGATGCGGGCAGCGCAGAACCGGTCGTCGTGGAAATCCTTGGGGGAGGCCTTTGTCCAGCAGTGGACGATTTGTGGCTGATATGATGATACTTCCTAAAAGACCCATTTCGGGTAAGATTTATTTATGTTATGTATTATTGTTTTCCTAATTTTTATGTTGTTTTAATTTTTATGTAAAAGCCCTTTTATTTTTCTTCAATAAAATTATTACGTGTCCACGAACTTCTTTTAAAACCCACGCCCACTATCATACCTACGAGCCCACTATCATACCTACGAGCCCACTATCGTACCTATGAAATCGTGCCACAATATAACGTGTTGAGTCACTCATTTTAAGTCGCCCTAGTCTAGTATTTTCAGAATTTATTTTCACCTATTCAATCTTTATTCAACGTATAGATTTGCCTTTACGATTTTATAATTATTATATGTATAGATACTTTCGTACGCTAGAATAGCCAAATCGTAGTATTACGACTTATTGCATAAACTTAGTTATGTTTTTGGTTCGTTGTAAACACCTCGAGAATTATATGTAAGTAAGTGCTTATGTACATTTATCCTTGACAGTAGACACTGTGACTCAATTTACAGCTGTTCTCTGTCAAGTCAATTAACATTTAATGCTTCTTAACGTTGAGGTAGGTATCTAACTATCTTTACCCATTCTTTGCCTACCTTAAGAGTCCCTTAGGTACTCGTATGTCTCAATAGGGATTAGGGATGACGAATGCTAGTCATCTAATTTACTTTTTATCGTCTGTCAAAAACGACATTGTGTTCTAAAAATGTTTAAAATACCTAGGCGTGACGTCATAGTTTTGCAGCGTCATTTATGTACTCATTTTGTGATTTTGATGAGTAAGGTTTTTCGAAGTTTAATTAGGAGGGCAATATAGTGATCAAGAGTTCATAATTTGTTTCTGATGCTGTCGTCATCCCTATTCTACAGATAGGGATAACAATTTTAACCGATGCGGCACTTTTGTATTGTTTGCCACCCTTAAATCCAAAATTAGAACATGGCGTCAGCTACTTCATATTATTATAATCATAACAAAATTGACACAAACTGACATAGCCGACAAAGGGGAAAAGGCGCGGTCAGGCGAAGCGATTTTGTTGGAAATGGCACGATTTGGGGTCATGGGAGCCATGACTCGGCCCAGTAATGGCCATTCGACCATTGTCTTCGGCCATCAAATTGTACGAGTTCATACTTTCTTGCCTTGCCTCACGAAGTTGGCCATAATTAATATTGTTTTGAGGCGTAACAAATAACAATGGTGGATTGTTAGAGTTCACATTGACGATATCGAAATGGAAAAATAAGTTGATATCAGCTACGATTGAGTTTACAAGAAATGTGTTTTTTAAGGCTTGCTCTATCGTAACATTCCCATCGAGGGGCTCGAGCCTACCCTGGATAAGGGCGATCGGGCCTTACCCCAGTGTGGGGTGGTCGACTTCACACACAACCTCCGAATTTCTTCGCAGGCGTGTGCAGGTTAGGGTAAAAACATTATAAAAATCAAAAATAATCACTTTTTATTGTCAGATTATAAATCCATAGGTAGGTTAGTAGCGTATATTATAACTACAGTAGTATTATGATATATGGCAAAAAATGTCCTTAAAATAAAACGTTTCCCGTAATCTCTCAAAATTTTTAACCTTTCATGTTAACCTTATATGTGTTGAGGTCACCGGATGCGGGCAGCGCAGGACCAGTCGTTGTGTAAATCCTTGGAGTAGACCTTCTTTTACCAGTGAACGTCTTTCGTTCCACTCGGTGGATCGACGACCTGTCGAAGGTCGCGGCAATCTGCTGTATGCAGGCAGCGCAGGACCGGTCGTTGTGGAAATCCTTGGAGGAGACCTTTTATCAGTGAACGTCTTTCGTCCCACTCGGTGGACCGACGACCTGTCGAAAGTCGCGGTAAACTGCTGTATGCGGGCAGCGCAGGACCGGTCGTTGTGGAAATCCTTGGAGGAGACCTTTCATCAGTGATTGTCTTTCGTCCCACTCGGTGGACCGACGACCTGTCGAAGGTCGCGGCAAGCCGCTGTATGCGGGCAACTCTGGACCGGTCGTTGTGGAAATCCTTGGGCTTTAGTCCAAAAGAGATATGACATTATTATGATATAAGATATGATATGATTATTTCGGCAGAAACCTAAGCCCACTACAGAGAAAAAGGTACCCAACCAAAACACAAATAAATGGTGGGCAACCACCTTTTTTAGGGTTGCGTATTTTTATCCACAATTGGTAAACACTGGCATCATCTCACCTGTCGGTTAGTGACGGTGATGCCGAAGATGTAAGCGCGCTTACCAAAATTCCCTAACGCAATGGGGAACTGGCTATCTCATCTTCAAGTCAGAAAATTCACAATACTGTTATGGAATTGATTTTTGGCGGCAAGACTTAGACAAGATGGTGGTAGCTAGCCAGGTGGCCTTAAAAATGCCCTTCCACCAACCAAATGAAATCTTACAGTTAGACTCCACCGGGAATCCAACCAGCGATCTCCTGATGTGAAACTAGTGGACTGAACCATAACGCCACAGAGGCGGCTTAACCTAATACTATTATTAATCATGTTATCATTTATCATCTTTACCTTGTTACCTACATTATTACTATTCTAAGAAGGATTAAAAAAAACTTAGGTACTCCATCATCTCGATTGGTATGGGAAGTGTGCTCGCGTTTCCGAATTTAGACTCTTTTTCGGTCCTTTATACGTGCAGGTATGGTTGGCTAGTCCAGCCTACCCAGCTCCTTCCATAAGCACGGAAGTATCCTGAGACATTCACAGGCTTCTGAGAGCGACCCTATGTCATTACAGATTTTTGCCCGGTGTACGGTCAGACCAGTGCATTCCAGGATCACATGACTGTCTGTTTCTTCTGCCTCAAGACAACCTCTGCAGAGCAGGCTGTCTTTGATATTAATCATTAATAGAGGCTAATTCAAGAGGAGGTGCCCGGTGATATGAACTGACCTACAACTATTCGGAAGATTGCGTCGGTTGAGGCTGAGCAGTTTCCGGGCCAATTGTGGTTTGAGTTGCGTCAATACCATCTTTGACTGTCTGCAGCTAGTTACATCACTAAACGATTATCAAAGTACACGAGTAGATGACGTTTAAGATAAGCAGTTCTTAATTGTATTGGGAATTAAAGGATAGGTGCCCGGTGATAAGAACTATAACTATTAGGAAGATCGCGTCGATTCAGACAGCAGTTTCCGGTCCGACCGTAGTTTGAGTTGGGTCAAAACCATCTTTGACTGCCTGCAGCTCGTTACATCACTAATCGATTATCAAAGTACACGAGTAGATAATTTTAGTGATAAGATAAGGAGTTCTTAATTGTATTGGGAATTCAGTAATCCCACTTTCACCTACCGAGAGAGATACCTAGGCCTAAGTATATAAATTTTGTTTTCACTAACTTTAGATCCTTTCTGTTTTTTAAAAGCATTAATTTAGCTTGCAATGTTCGTATGTATGTTCGTATGTCCGTCTCAAATCTTGCGATCGATTTTAGAGCGACTTCTAGGGGTTCGATAGAGCTGAAATTTGGCGTAAAGCCGTATTCCCTTCCCGGTGACAATTCAATAGATCATTTTAGTATTTCGAAAATGATCTGATGATTAACTAAGAAGGTGGAATCAAGATCCCAGGATCGTCTTTTGTTTTCAATAAAATCATAGTAAATACAAGTACCTCTCAGTCCGAATTTTTTTTATTTGGGATTTCAATTCGGATAAAAGCATGTACCTACCTACTTAAAAGTTTTCAGGTTTTTCGGAAAGAGCTTATTTTATTAAAGTTTTCTCTCATATTTCATGGTGTGCAGTAAAGAATATTAATCTTTATCTCTTATCTTATCCTTCTATAAAGAGGCGTCTGGTGCATACAAGCAAATACGACTATCTATGGCATGCGGCTGTTACTCATCATTTTTAACGGTTGGTGTCACTGCACTCCCGTTCGTGACTTTACTGTATCAAGGCCGATTAAATAACATTCTTGCTTATTACCGATTGAATGCTGTGTGCTTAACATTGTGCGCATGCTATTGTTTATTACCGCGCCCGCGAAGCGTGCATTAATAGAATAAGGTCAAGTAATTGCACTGACTATGTCTATTTATAACTTAAGATTCACACATTTATCGCTCGAATCACTTGCATCTGTGTGTAGACCAAAGCCACAGTATAATAAAGAGTACTATGTACAGTATGGTCACTCCCTGCCTCCCGTTGAACCAAAGCTCTAAAAATTTACCGATTTTTTGAAACTCAGAAGCTCTTCACTTGAATCGCACAAAGACAAGTATATGTGAGATTCTAGAATTCGTTCATGTTGAAGTTATTTGAATTTCTGGAAGGCATGAATATTATACACACGATGTTTTTGAGGCTTGGTTTTTAAGTTATGGGCTTTTAAAGGATTAACAAAACATTTGGTACAGATTTTTTGGAAGCTGTTTTTAGAATTGGCAAAAAATAAAACTAAGTTTTATATAGTAAATGACACTACTGAAGGGAAAATAGAAGGAAAGAGAACGTGGAAGACCTAGGATCTAGTCGTGCATATAAAATTATGAACCAAATAATGGGGAAGGCTATTGAGGCTGGGATGATTGTTGCCGAATATGTGTACCTGGGGCAATGGCCCCCGATTGACTGACTTCATCATACCCTTCCCGCATCGCTCCACTACCTCAGAAAATTAGTCTGTGCTCAGAAACCAACTGATCTGTAGCATCGAAGCGCCAGCAGCGAAAGCCGTGGGAGGTGAGCTTGCCTACAGCTCCGGTAGCTACTTGCAGAGCAGGTAGTGGTTCTCTTCCACGAGGCACTCGCCTTGCAGAGTACCAGGACAAGCGTCTTGGCGGCAAGACCTACCGCAACTGGTCCTTGCCCTCTTGGCAAGAATAGCGGCCCTCACCAAATGACCTAGCTATCGGTTAGTGGGGACGCTATATCATAAGCCTGGTAGTTTAGCGTATCTGGTAAATATACGACAGGTCATGAACATGACATCATCGTTTTATTTCCTTGTTAGAAATCTAAATATATATAACTCAAAGGTTCACTCAACAAACCACTGGACGGATCGGGCTGAAATTTGACATGCAGGTAGATGTTATGACGTAGGCATCCGCTAAGAAAGGATTTTGGGAAATTCCCACGGGACCCGAAAAAATCGGGATCTGCGCGGGCGAAGCTGCGGGCATCCACTAGTATCTTATATGACTAAACGATATTGCTAAAATAAGCCGATGGAACATATACTTTATGATGACATAATTAATTTTGATTCGACCAATACGATACCATGTTCGATTTTATTCTAGGATCTGATAAGATTACAATTTACATACGAGTATGTAGAAATATATATTCGCTTCTGACTTTTGATAAAAAAAAAACAAATTCTTTATACCTGATTATTGTAAGAAGCAATTGTGAACATGATTGGTCTGTGGGTCATGGGAAAGCTCGGATAACGGTAGCCTACTATCACTTCTATGGTCCATCGTTTTTAGCTTTTTTAATGTTTTTATGTTCTTATTTTTAAATTTTATTATCATATTAATTTTTCCCTGACATTGGTATTTTTTACCAAATCCGTTGACATTGTATATACCTGGTAACCCTAAAATTTATTTCAAATGTACCCACACATTGTGTAAATAAATAGTCTGCCTGAAGATGGTGTTCGAAACCGGTCGCTGACAAATTATAAACGCAGTACGCCAGTAATATATAAGTCATTGAAACGCAGTTTTATTTCTTTTAAGTGGAATTAGTGTAGATATATACCAATATGTGTGATTTAAGGATTGTTATTTTAAATAATTGTAAATATCAGGACATTTAATCAATTTAAAAGGAAATCTGTCACGGCTAAGTAGGCTTTCTTAGTTTAGGAGTAATATTCGACCAACAAGGTGTGCAGTTGGGTTTTTAAAGTTAATAGATTTTCCATATACAAAATTTTCTATTACCAACTGCAAATTTAATTTTGTTTTTTTTTAAATACACATTTATTTTTTAAAAGACTACCGAACCCTACATTGCGCGTAGTCCGACACGCACTTGGCAATTTTTTACAACGCAATCTATGAAAATTTGTTGCAATTTGGTACTTGTACTGCAACTGAATCTGAGATAGCGTTAAGATTGTTATTTTTTTTACAAGCTTTTAATTAACTTGCCATGTTTGTATGATTGTTCGGGTGGAATCTTGCAACCTACTTCCCGGTTTCCGAACGCATATGAATATCGCTTGTCATTTCCACAAAGTATTTTCTTGGCTATTTCTGTTTCTCCATCGTCATTCAAGCCATCGTTACTTTCAGCCCCATTTGGTCAATTTCCCTCCGTAGAGGGGAGTCCTTCTCTTAGTGCCTAAGAATAAGTTCACTTTTCAAACGACTTCCAAAAAGGAGGAGGTTCTCAATTCGAGTGTATGTGTTTTTGAAGTGAAAACTTCTTTAGCGGCGTTGTGCACTTTTTTTGTAATGGGTAAAAAATGTTAAACTCGCGTCAGGACACGTGACCTGATCGAAAATTCGTAAGACGGATGGAGTAGTGAAAACTTCTTTAGCGGCATTGTGCACTTGTTTTGTAATGGGTAAAAAATGTTAAACTCGCCTCAGGACACGTGACCTGATCGAAAATTCGTAAGACGGATGGAGTAGTGAAAACTTCTTTAGCGGCATTGTGCACTTGTTTTGTAATGGGTAAAAAATGTTAAACTCGCGTCAGGACACGTGACCTGATCGAAAATTCGTAAGACGGATGGAGTTGATTTTTCTGAGATATAAACTTTTTAATGTAATATAAATGCACAACGTTAATATTCAAGTTTTCACTTCTGCCGGCACTCCCGGAGTGCAACCCGTCGTTTTTTTTTATGTGTGTTACCTCAGAACTTTTGACTGGGTGAACCGATTTTGATGCATTGAATTATTATTGTTTTGATGATTCTTTTTTTATTCGAAAGCTTATATTATGCTTGCCGTGTGTCCCATATCAATTTTATCAAAATCGGTGTATTAGTTTATTAGAAAATTAACAAAAACCAAAAATAATATTGCGAAATTGTACGAAGTTGTTGCGATGGAAGTCGGTTTTTAAGCTATTGCATAGATTTTATCGCAGGCTTTGAGCGCGGGGACCGAATCCAGAAATTCCGTAACGAAGAAAAACCTGACGCTCGGTTGCCATGGCAACAATATCGGTTGTCAAAACAAACATATAAGGAGATTTGATCATTTTCGGAGAATAATAAAACTCTTTTCATAAACTGTATATACCTCCATATGACAAAAAAGATTTGATTATTTTTTATTTATCAAATGCAAAAAGATTTTATTTAAGACACAGCTGTTTGTATTTATAGAGATAGGTACAAAAAGATTTTATTCCATATTTGGCTGTATAGTTCCAACTACCATTGCTTAAAAAAAACAAAGATGTAAAAAAGCGCGGTTAAGCGAAAATAAATAATAAATATGAATGAACAAAGTGCATTTATTATTAATGAAGAAAGTCACGAAAAAATAGTGAAAGAAAATGAGTGAGTACTCTATATACATACATTTTATTATTATCACAAATGCAGTATTAATTTTGAATTGAAAATATAATACTGCTATAAAGGTGACCTAAATATTTGATATTAAAATGAGCGATATTAAAAGTAGCCCTCTTTTATACACACAAACACACACACGCGTATAGTTTAAATTCTCAATTTAGATTCTCAATATGTATATAATTAAATAAATTCATTCTTCATTATGTATATAACAGAAACCATCAAACCAAGCACGTGTACTATTCAGTACCTTTGTTTTTGGTGTATATATAATGCACATGAATGCCGCGCAGAGAAAGTATATATGATATTATATCTATATAAATGTACATCGCGCGAAATTCGATAATCACTTCTAAATATTGTTATTTATTTAATAAAAGAAAAAATTGTTTTCTTATCGGTCACCACGCTCAAAAAGTGTAACTTGAATTAATATCAAAGAAAAAGAAATACTGCATGAATAAAATAAATAAATAATTATAATTGCATAAGTTGATACAAAATGCTATGCAATAGCTTTACCGCGGCAGTCCCCGAGTGCCACACGTCTTTTTTTTAATTAGCGTTTTATGTTTGTTACGCGATATCTTCGCAGACTGTGGGCCGATTTTCATGATTCTTTTTAGGGTTCCGCAACCAAAGGGTAAAAACTGGACTCTATTACTAAGACTTCGCTGTCCGTCCGTCTGTCACCAGGCTGTATTTCATAAACCTTGATAGCTAGACAGTTGAAATTTTTACAGGTGATGCATTTCTTTTGCTATAACAACAAATATTAAATATTAGAAAAAGTGAAAGTCGCCATACAATAAAACGTGTTTTTTTAAACGTGAAGAAACTAGTGCCATCTTGTATGATAGTACGGAACTGAACAAACTAGCGCCATCTAGTGTGATGCTACGGAACCCTTTGTTTGCGGTTCTGACTCGCACTTGGCCGTTTTTTTTTATTCGATGCCAATTTGGTCTCATATGAATTTTATCAAAATCGATGTTGTAATTTTTTAGAAAATTAACAAAACCCAAAAATAATAATGAGAAATTGTACTAATTTGTTGCGATTAAAGTCGGTTTTATTAACGTGTATTTTTAAAAGCTTTTATCCATACATATTTATTGCTGTCCTATCTTTTAATTAGAAATATTCATTAGTTGTTATCGTCGCGTCTGAAAAATTAGGTCATTTTACTTTCCGTTTTCCCACGTATAATTTATCTGCATTGCTACTTTATTAAAAGTCTTTTGTGATTCCAACATAATTGTATTAGTTGTTCTCAGTCTTGACGTAATTACTCGTGCTTAATTATCCATTGTCAGGTGATACATCTTTGATAGATATTTGATTGTTTCAGAGACCATTTTCAAAGCAATGATTGATACGCATTTAAACTATTTATTATTATCGCTTGGAAGAAATAGTTCTAACGCAATCTTTCTTTCCCCAAAACGGGTCTTATTTATTGTTTACGATTTTTAACTTCGCTTCTAAAATACTATTAAAAGTCAGATACAGTACTTACGTTACAATGGGCAATTCTACGGATCGAATATGATGTAACGTTAAAATGGTTTCTCATTTTTACTACTAAGTCACTTTCACCGTTTAGAGCAGCTTAAAGCACTTTTTGCTCTATGGGTAGTAAATAGTTCTTTGCTATGGGTTAGTTATTTAGTTGGCTTCCTATGTTTATTTTGTATTTTTTGTGTCCGTAGATATTTTCATCTACATTTTTGTTTGGTAGAGTCCTATATATTTTTGACGAAATTATCTAAATGGAATTTCCTGTTTTAAAAAGTTAACCTGTCATTTTCTTTCCTGTTCCTTTTCTGTAATTAGTGTTTCTTTAGTATTTATGTGACTTTGGACCTCCATTTAGTTCTACAGCGATGTTTTTACAGCCTTTTTGTTAAGATTTGACTAAACGTAGAGATCCCTGTTTGGGAAAAGTCCGCCTTTGTGTATGCTACTGCTATTCTGTATCTATAATTGTATATTTTGTTGTACAATAAAGAGTTCACAAACAAACAAACGTAATTCACTCAACATATTTAGTACCCGAAAAAGATTTCCCTCCATTTTGGGCAATATTTATCGGGTAACCCTAGCTTGCTGGATTTTGGAGAGCGAAGTTTGGTAAGATTCGTATTAGTGTGATATAGGATACAATATTAATTTTTAATTATGTGATTAGGTTATTTATTTTGGTATGAAGTCTAGTCTATTGCATATATTTATAATAGTGTATAGTAAGTATAAGCTGGTAACTGAATAAGACAAGACGGTTTAAGTTTTAATACCTACTACTTTTAATTTTGATGTGAATTCGTATGAACACCTTACGTTTAGTTCGGTAGGGATTCCAGAAAAATTGTGACGTAAAAAACATATAATTATACTTTATGTACTGTATTGTTATTTGGCGTGCAATATAGTATATTTATTTACTTACTTTACTTTCGAGAGCTTCGAACGGCTAAACTATAGCAGATAGAAATATAATAATTATACTGCCCTTATAAGATCCATCTAACGACAATACATTTTTTTCTTTTAATTTATTTATCTTTTGCCGAAGAGGTCTAATAAGCCTATCAATTGACCTCTAAAAATCATCGAATATACAAATAGTATATTTTATATCGAGGGACTAAACGAAGCCATAATATACCAGAGGTGGTTTATCCCCAACGTGCGAGGGAGTTAATGAAACCGGTATTTGGCGTTTAGTCTCGAAGTGCAAACTGTACTTTTCACATTGAGTGCGAGAAAAAATTACAATTTAGTACAAAAACATTTAATAAACATTACAAATCACAAAAGATTTTAAAACACATGGCGCCACCTTCTTTGGGAAAAAACCATGGAACTAAAACTTTCAACGAAACATTTTCGCAATGAAGATGGTCCACACTCCACTGTTTAAGTTTGTCTATGTCACATGAAGAAAATTAAAAAACGAATTACTTTCCACTCCCTAGAGACTAAAATGGTCACTTTAGTACCGCTTCGTAGGGCTATATTGACGTACTATTAGAGCATGAGAAGTGAAAAAAAACTAGCGGTAGTACAGACCCCAACTTCTACGCCCGCCCCCGAAAGAAACTCCGAGAATGTATAAAGTAGGTACGACTTATACGCATTCGTCATGAAAGATGGCCATTATTACAGTAATCTCAGCTTTATAACCGTAATACGGTTAACGTTTATTTATTACGACCGCAATTTCAATTCTTATGTAATAGTTTATTAAGACTGCACATTTTTATCTGCGTTTCATGTAATCTTACTTTCATTTGGTATGTGTGATGCAGCCTCCATTTCCGCGTCGCTATCGTGATTTGAATTTGAATTAGTGTTGAGTAATCTGACACTTGACTGATTATGATGAACATCTGTATGGTATGTGAATATTAAATAGGCAGGAGAAATATAAAAGCAATATAATAGAAACAAACAATACATGATGCGGGGAAAGCATTTAAATGTCAAAGGCCTTGATGTATTACTTCCTTAGGACGGGCCCGTCGGCACTGAAAGTGGACCACTTATGTGGAGCCATGTGGAACCCATAGGGTCATTTAACTAAGCAGTGACTCGCAATCTAGGTTTCCTAGTTCCATATATAACGGCCTAACGGCCTACTGTTTTGGACTTAACTTGTAGGAATTAGGGTAATCCCTGTTCTTTTTATGACCCCCCCTTTAAAAAAGTAAGAAATATGCCGTAGAACAAACGCCGGTGAATGATGACCATGTCATGGCTCATGATGACATACAAAATGGCCATTACAAAAATGTTGACAAAGCTAGATGATAAGTGAACTATTTTTTAAACTTTAGTACCTAATTAAAATTTCAAATGTTATTTTAATTCGTAATTGGGGTGTGGTGTCATGTCGTGTCCTTTGTTATATAATGTACATGTATTCCAAAGTTATTAATTTTTTCCTCTAAGTTTTACTTATCTTAATTTTTGTAATCGACCGCTTTCATTTAATTTCATTTTCATTCATGCTAATTTTCCTGCAGATGTTCGTCAAGGTCTTTTCCGAAGTATTTGCCACGATGACTAGATCTCTTTAGTGACACACCGAACTTCGAAATCTAAAACTGCATATCTTTTATTTGCAGTTGAACAATGACGATCGACAAGCAGGTGGTATGGGTGCGCGACCCTGCAGAGGGGTTCATCCTGGCCCGCCTCCAGGAGCTGATGGGGGAAGAAGCGGACGTGTTTCCAGTCGACAACAAGTACCCTCGCCGGACATGCAGTTTCGAAGACATTTTCCCCGCTGGAGACCCCAATAAGGACGTCGATGACAACTGTAAGTCGCTTGGCTTTTACAACGCTTTACGCGACCCTTTAGAACGAGATCTCGCTCTCTGGTTGGAATGGTAAGGCGGACATGTTTCCAGCGATAATTGAAAACGCTAAGCACGTTAAAAAACCGACTTCCATCGCAACAACTTAGTACATTTTTGCATTATTATTTTTAGTTTTTGTTATTTCCTAAAAAAGTACTACACCGATTTTGATAAAATTTATATGGGACCACACGGGAAGCACTAGCTTTCAAATAAAAAAGAATCATAAAAATCGGTTCATCGAGTCAAAAGTTCTGAGGTAACACACATAAAAAAACATACAGTCGAATTGAGAACCTCCTCCTTTCTGGAAGTCGGTTGAAAAACTATCTTATTACCCTAGTCGGGCCTGTAGTTTTAAACCCTAAATATGACGACGATAGTTAACTGTGGGTTGCTTTAAAATCTTGCGCTCTAAATTAGTTGTTAATATGCAGGGGTAACAAAATTGGTGTAGGACTGATCATACTGAACAACTTTTTGTCTATGACTTTGCTGAAATCGCAAAAATAAACTCTTCATGCAAATCGATCAGCTGGTCTACCAGCTTTGTGCATTTTTGTATGGAGGGTCCAATTTTTTTTTGAGAATTTAATGTGTATTCCTTGGAGAAAGTTGTTCAGTATGATGAGTAAAACCCTTAGTTAACGGGTCCACCAATTTTGTTACACCTGTATAAGTTATCATAATGGAATGACCTTTCACGGGACTGTGATGAAGACTATGCGAGTTACCTTGCCTTTTAAAAATCCACAGCTATTTTTTGATTTTTTAAACTAGTATAAGAACGAACAAAGTTTTGTTTACTTATGAGTTCTTTAATTTAAGTATTTCACATGGGTTTTGATACAGAGAGATATATGTAAGAAAGTTCTACCCAGCACAGGAACAAAGAATCGTTTCTTTCGAATGAATGAGAGGTGGAGTGAGCGAGACGGGAGAATTACGTTCCGAAATTATTAGGGGTGCACGTTACACTAGTTTCATTTTATCGCACCTCCGAAGTTGTTGAGATATCGATTTCTCTTTCCATAAAATTTACATTATACAGAATACCTCCTAGTCTTAACTCGCTATGGCTTTAGGTATTAATCCTTAATGTGGAAACCTTACGACTTTATGGATGGATGAGCAGCCATGGGCTAGTCTTGACCTAGAAGTTTGCGTCACATAATGAACCTCACACATTATACATAGTTAGTACATATACTAATTACTAGCTTTTGTCCGCAGCTTCGCCCGCGCGTGGACATCGCTTTTGCCGTTCCCGCTTTATTCTCTATTCCGTAGGAATTTGAGAAATTTAATTTACTTATTTTGACCACCTTAATCCTTCCCTGGGAGAAAAATCTTCTTAAACCATTTATTTATTTTAAATTTTAAAAAAGATTTACTTTATGTCTCTATGTATAGGAGCGTCGGTGGCGTAATGGCAAGGGCCGCTACCTCCTGTCCGGAAGGTCGTGGTTCGTAATAGTTCGTATCAAGCCACGTACCAATGTGTTTTCGTATTTCGATTTCATATGTTTCGTATTCTAATATGGAGTGAAATTATTTGTTTGTTAATCTATTCTTTTCTTTCTTTTTTTTACGTTTCTAGTTATAAATTTGCATGATATAACATAATATGGCTAAACAAGAGAGTCTATTGTCTTTGAACTAACATCAATTTTGTACCTTGTTTAATGGCAAATAAAGAATATTTGTATTTGTATGTACGTTTATCCGACGCTCTTACGGTGAAGGAAAACATCGTGAGGAAACCTGCACACGCCTGTTGTGTATGAAGACGACCAACCCGCAATGGGCCCGCGCCGCGTGGTTGACTAAGGCCCGATCGTCCTAATTCAGGGTAGGCTAGAGCCCCTCGGTGGAGACGTATATGAGCTGATAATGATAATGTCTCTAGCAGCAAAAACATAGGACATAAATTCATTTAAACATAGGAATTCATTCAAATAACCCTTGCCTTAAAATCAGTTCTTAACTGACGCCTCCTACCTACAGGGTTCGGTACTCGTAGTGTTACCAATTTAAAATTCTGTAATTTTGACAATTTTTTTATTATTATTTCAACGTTTATTTCAAAATTGCTACGTCTTTTGGTGCGCGGTCGCCACTCGAGAACTTTACTGCCCCAACGACCGTCTGTTCTACGAGCTACGTGCCCTGCCCATTGCCACTTCCGTTTAGCGATTCTGTAAGCTATGTCAGTAACTTTGATTCTCCTGCGGATCTCCTCATTTCTGATTCGATCGCGTAGGGAAATTCCGAGCATAGGTCGCTCTATTGCCATTTGGGTGATCCTGAATCTTCTTATGAGGCCCATAGTAAGCGACCATGACTCAGTTCCGTATGTCATCACTGGCAACACACACTGGTCAAAGAGCTTAGTCTTGAGACACTACGGTATTTGAGACGTGAAGATATTGAGAAGCTTCCCGAACACTGCCCAGCCGAGTTATATTCGTCGATTGATCTCTTTTAGCTACCTAGCTGGACTGTTTGTCCCAGGTATACATATTCGTCAAGAACTTCGAGTGTAGAGTCTCCAACCTTTAGAGGGGTGGGTGCAACACGGACATTTAACATTATTTTCTTTGTTCATTTTAAGACCCACTTGTTGAGAGACTTAACTGAGGCCATCCAGTGTTGTGCTTAGGTCTTCCATAGTCTCAGCCATGACCACGATATCGTCAGCGAATCGGAGGGGGTTATGTACTCGCCGTTAATATTGATGCCGAGTCCCTCTGAGTCCAGCAGCTTGAAAACATCTTCTAGGGCGGCGGTAAACAGTTTCGGAGATACAACGTCTCCCTGTCTCACCTCTCGCTGCAGCTGGATAGGTTTCGAGTTTTGGTCCTGGAGGCGAACCGACATGGTGGCGTTTTCATACAGCTAGTATAAAAAAGACAGAATGCGTAAATTTAGTTTAGTCCTGTCGAATAAGTTAAATCGTGTTACATCGAATCACGCCAGTGTCGTATCACCCGATTCACTAAGATTTCCAGACACATTTAAAGACAACCTTTCATTTTCCAGGTGAACTAATGTTCCTGAATGAGGCCACACTGCTGAACAACATCGTCACGCGATATACGAAGAACAAAATTTACGTAAGTCAATATCCTTTCGACGCTAAACTCCAATTACAATTTTATACGCTTGAATTACAAATACGCTTAATAAGGCATTCGCTTAGTGCCCCAAATATTTCAATTAATGTGTTCATTATAATTAGAATCTTGTTTTAAACCAACTTCCAAAAAGAAGGAGCTACTCAATTTTCAGAATTGTTATACATAAATGTCAGTGAACAGGGCACCGCGGGAAGACGCTGGATGCGAGAAGCGCAGGACCGGTCGTTGTGGAAATCCTTGGGGTGGCCATTTTCCAGCAGTGGACGTATTTTGGCTAATATGATGATGATTATATCAGTACGTTAGAGTTTTTGGTAGGCAGTGCTACCAATTTAAGCAAAAGTATTCATGCGCTTTCAGATAGTAGTATTGCTATATAACACTTTAAACTTTCACGATTATTCATAACTAGCTGTTTCCCGCGGCTTCACCCGCGTGGACCACGTTTCTATGACTTTTCGAGGGTGCGCAGTGCGCGAGCCGCAAGCGGCTCGCGAGCGTGGTAAAAAGTAGCCTATGTCTTAATCCAGGCCCTAATCTGTCTACCTACCAAATTTCAGCCAAATCCGTTCTGTAGTTTTTGCGGGAAAGCGTAACAGACAGACAGAGTTACTTTCGCATTTATAATATTAATAGTAGGGATGACAAATTAAAAATTGTCTACTCGCGATTACGGCTATCGAAGAATAGTCGAAACGTTGAGGTAAAAACAACATGAATACCTGCTCATATATTATATAAAATCACGTCATAAAATCACGTCTAGTCACGCTTTGAATTTGTCAGTAGTAGTGCTTCCATCTATACTATTTTTGGCACTCATCCTATTTAAAAAAAAAAGATTTCACCAATATTTAGAAAGAACCTTCAGGATGAACACAGGCTTAAAGAAAAGATTGCATGCAACGCTCACCCTCACAATATACACGCGGCCAAAAAAATTCGGCCAACAGTGTGTTTAAAGTAAACGTATCAGCTAATTTTATTTGCTCTTTAAGGTTTTCCTAAGTTTACTACATAGATACAATATTGTTTACTAGTTTACGGTTTGCGCTGGAGGCGACTTCTACACTTGCTTCGAACCCCCTTTTCACAACGGACCGAACTGAACAATAATAGACGTACAACTAAAACACGACTACGAAAATGAAGTATTACATCGTCCGGCATGCCAAATTTCGTACGATATCATGTCGCTCATCATCATATCAGCTCATATACGTCCCCAACGAGGGGCTCGAGCCTACCCTGAATTAGGGCGATCGAGCCCGCACCACGCCGCGGGCCCAGTGCGGGTTGGTCGACTTCACACACAACCTTCGAGTTCTTCGCATGCGTGTGCAGGTTTCTTCACGATGTTTTCCTTCACCGTAAGAGCGTCGGATAAACATACATATGAAATAGAAATTCGCGAACACATTGGTACGTGGCAGGATTCGAACCACGACCTCCCGGGACAGGAGGTAGCAGCCTTTTCTATTACGCCACCGACGCTCCTAAGTCGCTTATAGCAAATTCTAAATCAAGATGTATTTAACGACACATAATTTCGATAAAATTGTCCCTTTAATTCAGGTACAATATAATACATTCAAATATTGTGAGATCTCTGAACTCTTTTGGCTTAACGTCTATATAGTCGGGTAATAATAATTGATTGTAGGATTTGTAGGCAATGTAAGCATCGTCAAACTAACTGGTAAGTTAAGTAGTTGAATGGATTTAAGCGACTGCTGAAATTACTGAAGATTTCAAGCGTATGACTCATACATTATGTATGTTTCCATTCAAGATTTTCACCTTGGAAATAATATAGTATGCATTATCAACTTTATAATTAACTTTATCAATAATTATACTTATGACTACACGTAAGTCAATATTGATAATTTTCTCGTAGGTAGTTTACATGTTTAAATTATTTTTATATATTTAGGCCAGTTGTGCATGTTTCACAATAATATGACCAAGAAAAGAATGGCATAGGCATTGTTGCTCTAATAACTTACTAGCCATCGACACGAAAAGACAAGTCGTATAAATTTATGTTAAAAGTAACAGTGTGCATTGGATAGGTTACCGATTTTTTAAGGGCATGTAATACACTACATTTCATCTACGAAAAACCCCCCATAAGGGGGTCGCATTCTTCATGCATTAATGGCAGCTATTTTTATGTTCATTTTTTTGTAGCATTTATTTAATGTCTGGTGATAAAACACATAAAATAACCGAAACATTTGAAGGAAATATATTTTTTTCTTTTTTTAAACATACTGCATAAACGAGGTCATTAACGTATTTTTTTTCTTCCTAAAAGATAGATACAGCTAAAAAACTAATTGAAAATTAAAATGGCTGCCATTAAGAGAGGAGAAAAATGCGACCCCCTAATGAGGGGTTTTTCGTCAATGAAATGAGGTGTAATAAATGCCCTGAAAATATTGGTAACCTTATCTGATACACACTGTAGATACAAAAGATAAATTGAATATAAAAATGCCTGGCATTCTTTTTTTGAACCTACTGCAAAAACGAGGTCGTTAACGTGTTCAAATCGATAGATTTCAAGCTGAGCTACAAAAGGACACTAAATTATCCACCATTATTTACTTACGCAATGATGCAAAATGATGGTTAAGAGACCCTTGTGCGGAGTTGTGACTGTGACAATCCTTTAATTGTAATTTCATAATTATCTTACTTTTTCACATGTTTTAACTCAAACACTCTTAAAAAAATTATTCAAACTAACTGCATCCGTTCTGCACACACGCTGTAGCTTTTACTACAACCTGCTGTGTGGCCCCGTCTGACAATTTCCAAGTAAAGAAACCGTGAGGGTCGCGTATTAACCATAAATTGGCACACTAAGTAAGAATCTAATGGTACATAATTTGGTATCTGCTTATAGCTTAACTCAAAGTCAATTGATTAAGAAACAAGACAAATAACAAGACATTTTTATTTTCCATTTATTTTTATTGTAAATGTACATGAAAAATAAATTTTCTCTTGAATTAGCAGCAGTACAGACTTCAAAATGGTCTCATATGAAAGGTAATTTAATTTATCTGGTGATTCACACATAAAATTAACCGAAACATTCGAGAAACAAAAGCTTAAAGAAAAAAAATTAAAAAATAGTTAATTTTTATTTTTTTTAACCTACTGCACAAACTTGTTTTAAATTGACCTCGTTTAAAATGATTATCCAAATTAATTATTACTAAATTATTATTAATGGCCTCGCGTGTGCAGTAGGTTCAAAAAAAATTTTTTTTTAAGTTATGCTTGAAACATTTTTGTGTTTTTATTTCCTTAAATGTTTCGGTTAATTTTATGTGTGGATCACCAGAGAAATTAAGTTACCTTTTAAAATAAGACTATTTTGAAGTCAGTACTGCTGGTAATTCAAGAGAAAATATATTTTTCATCAACAGCTACAAAAAAATAAATGGAAAATGAAAATGTCTACCATTTGGAGGGGAGAAGGATGCGACTCCCTAATGGGGGGTTTTTCGTCGACGAAATGTGGTGTATTACATGCCCTTAAAATATCGGTACCATATCCAATACACACTGTATATACTGGGTGGCGTAAAAGTAATGACCTTGCTCGGTTCAGCTATACCATCTTTTCTAAATTAGAAAACTAGAATTTGTTTAATTATGATGATGATTACATTTGTGCCATTAAATTTCGTACCATTAGAATTTGAAGATGATGTCTTTTAAATAGTGACCTCTAGAGTTGATGCACATTTGAGCCCTATTTTGTCATTTTCCATAACTTGCCGCAACACTTCCTGCGATATGTTCCTTATTTCTTGATGAATGTTTTCTTTTAAGGCTGCGAGACTCTGTGGTTAGTTCACATACACCCGAGATTTTAAAAAAAACCCAAAGAAAGAAATCTGGACTGGTCAGATCGGGTGATCTTGCAAGCCAAGGCAAATCGCCAAAACGAGAGATAACACGGCCTGGAAAAGCGTCCCTTACTAAGTCCATAGTGTCACGCGCTATGTGTGCCGTGGCGCCGTCTTGTTCAAACCAGATGTGCTCCAGCCCCAATTCATCCAAACTGGGTATCAAGAACTCACTTAACATGGTTCTGTAGCGTTCGCCAGTGACAGTTATCGCATTGCCTGCAGCGTCTTCGAAAAAATAGGGTCCGATCACTCTTTCAACACAGATGCCAAACCATACAGTAATTTTCAATGGGTGTAAAGGTATTTCTTGAATAATGCGCGGATTATCAGTGCCCCAGAACCGAGTATTCTGCTTATTGACATGCCCCGAGAGATGGAAATGCGTTTCGTCACTCATAACCAATTTTGAAAAAATAATAATTTCTTCTAAGTTGAGGTTTATGACACGCTGGCTGTACTATAGACGAGCTCGGTGGTCAGTAAGCAGCAGCTGATGAGTCATCTGAGTTTTATACGGAAACATCTTCAAGTCTTTCCCAAAAATACGCTGCAGAGTCCGCCTGCAAATGCCAAATTGTGGGGCACGTCGTCGCCTCGTTGATGTTTCTGGACACTTTTCCACATCTTCACGCACAGCATCCATATTTTCGGCTGAACGGCCTGTTCTTGGTCTGCCAGACTTAGTTCTGTCCAATGTTAAGCCAGTTGCCTCGAGGCATAGCGTCAAATTATGCGACCAATCGGTGCCGGACGGTGGGGAAATCGTCGACGAAATTCAAGTTGTGTTTTTATTACTGATGAATTATTCCGTAAAAATATTGACACGATTATTCCACGTTCTTGGGGAGTAAAGCGCTCCATGTTTATTTGTATTTTCTGTAGTGTCAGTACTTTTTAACACTTTAAACTTTCACGAATATTCATAATGACAAATTGAAAACGGGGCTTGACGTGATTTTATTGATCACGTCAAGCCCCGTTTTCAATTTGTCAGTACTTTTGCGCCACCCAGTACAATTAAAATTATATTATTATTTAAATTTATATTCTTACCATCAGGTGATATGATGTCAAGGGCTAACCCATTGTGGGTTTAAAAAATACTATTGTTTTGCGAGTTAATTATTTTCTTTAGAGAAGAAACACTGATGTTCTAAGCACGTACACCTGATACTGGTTTCTGTGGGTACACCATTTAAGAGTCATTAGCTTATGGGAATTATATTTTTAATCACCAATTTATAAATGTTAACCTGTATTAATTTTTTTATTCAAAATTTGAGTGGGTCTGACTACATCTCACCTGATCACCTTCATCATTTCACCTTCATCCTTAGCAATACGTTCGTTATCAAATTGATAGATCTGTCATCAAATAAAATTTAGATCAAGATAGGGGTTTTTGGTTAGGTTAGGTTACATTGGTGAGGTTCTCGGTAAGGTTAGCGCCAAAAGCAACTTTACTCATTTATTACTACCAATTTTTTAAAATCCACAATTGGTAATCTCATTGCAACTTTGTTATTCTATTATTATAGTAGGATAATCTTTAAGCTACACTGCTCACTTGGATTAGCCTTCGTATGATTGGTGATCGACTGTATTTAATTGGTACACTTTACTTTATCGGCATATATACAGATTTGCTTACTACACAGGTCCATACTATTAATATTGAGTTCTTACTTATTCAACTCATAAGAGAGATATATGCTTACTTAATATACTTTGTTTTGTTTCAGACGTACGTGGCAAACATCTTGTTGGCCGTCAATCCGTATGAAGTGATTCCGGACATGTACTCTTCGAAAACCATACATAAATACCAAGGGAAATCTTTGGGGGAGCTACCTCCGCACGTATTTGCTATAGGTGCGAATGATTTTTCTGTTTCTTAAAATAAGTTATTATAAGGAAAGTGTCTGTATTAAAAATCTGTAATTACAGGCAATGGCCTGTCTAGTCTAGAGCAACATATCTGTAATTTTTATTCCGTTGGTTTTCCATTGTTTTAAGGCAAAGGTAGATTGTATAGTACAATGTTGATCTGAAAAAAACCTGTTTATTTTATACATAATCATGTCCTCCTTGCCTTTTTCAACAAAGGTGATTGGTTCGTTAATAGAAGGCTGGAAAGTTAGATGACAAACATTGATTCAAATTTATTTATTCCTGGCTTGAATAGGGATGACGATAGCATCAGAAATAAATTATGAACTCTTAATCACTAAATTGCCCTCCTACTGAAACTTCGAAAAACCTTACTCGTTTTGTTTTCCATCAAGTCTTTGATTTTCCAATCATCAAAATCACAAAATGATTACATAAATGACGCTGCAAAACTATGACGTCACGCCTAGGTATTTCAAACATTTTTAGAACAAATTTTCGTCTTTGATATATGATAAAAAGTAACTCAGATGACTAACATTCGTCATCCCTATTCTCTCTGCTAGAAAGGTATTTTGTGGTGTCAGTAATAGTAAATGCACTTATATTACAAAAGTGGCGAATTATCAAACGAATAAATGTGATTGTCATATTATAATAACATGGCCTTTTCTCACAATGTTTCTGAGTTTTCGAGTGGTAGCAACCTTACACATTTATAAATGGAGCATGGTGCCTGTGCTTGATTGTTAAATATGAACCAAGCTAAAACTAGTCAGTATTCCTCATGACTGATTTCTCATTTCAGCTGACAAAGCATTCCGCGATATGAAGTCGCTAAAACAGTCGCAGTCTGTCATAGTGTCGGGCGAGTCTGGGGCGGGCAAGACTGAATCCACTAAGTACATACTGAAGTATCTCTGCGATCTCTGGGCCAAGGGTGCGGGGCCCGTCGAACAGAAGATTCTAGACGGTAAGTGTTTGACTCTGTAAGTCGGTAAAACAGTTGCAGTCCATCCTAGTATCGGGCGAGACTGGGGCGGGCAATATTAAGTCCACTAACATACTTAATTACATCTGAGATCTCTGGGCCAATGACGCGGAGTCGGTCGAATAGAATTCTAGACGGTGAGTGTTTGACTCTATTAGTCGCTAAAACAGTCGCAGCCCATCATTATGTCACGCAAGTCTGGGGCGGGAAAGATTGAGTTCACTAAATACATACTGAAATAGCTCTGTGATCTCTGAGACAAAGGCGCGTAGCCGGTCGAGCAGAAGATTCTAGACGGTAATTGTTAAGACTCTCTAAGTCGCTAAAACAGTTGCAGTACATCATAATGTCCGGCGAGTCAGTGCCGGGCAATGAATGGAGCAAGGTGCCTGTGCTTGATAGTCGACTATAAACCAAGCTAAAGCTAGTCAGTATTCCTCATGACTAATTTCTCATTTCAGCTGACAAAGCATTCCGCGATATGAAATCGATAAAACAGTCGCAGTCTGTCACAGTGTCGTGCGAGTCTGGGGTGGGCAAGACTGAGTCCACTAAGTACATACTGAAGTGCCTCTTCGATCTCTGGGCCAAGTACGCGGGTCGGTCGAACAGAAGATTCTCGAGGGAGAATGTTTAAACTTTATTGACTCTGTATGAGTTTTGTTAGCCGTCCGCTGGGGTTCAGATCTCAGTAACAAGTTTTTTAGATTCTTCGTCAGTTAGTAAAGTAATAACCGCTTTGAAACATGCTAGACTCACTAATTCACGTAAAGAGTTCAAGTGTTCGTTACTTTTTACCAGTGGTGTACTCGTATGTAGAATAATTTAACTCGAAAATATTGGTACAAGTGTTATTGTGTTTATGTAATTTTACGTGCGAGCGTACTGACGCATGACAAAATAAAAAGTTTTTCTTTCAACCGGAAATGCCATTTTCAGTCATTTCACAATTGATGAAATTTCAAAATTTTCCCCCAATTATTATTAGTTTTAAAATTAAAAACAAAAGACAAAGTGAAACGCCCATTTTTTTTAATGTATTTCTCGATATTTTTCGTTCTAGCGGTAAAACGGGTAGGTAAGGTTATTTGTCATTTTAATATGACAATTTAGTGATCATCATATCAGCTCTTATACGTCCTCACCGAGGGCCTCGAGCCTACTCTGAATTAGGGCGATCGAGCCTTAGTCGACCACGCGTACCCAGTGCGAGTTGGTAGACTTCACACACAGCCTTCGAGTTTCTTCGCAGGGCGTGTGCAGGTTTCCTCACGATGTTTTCCTTCACCGTAAGATCGTCGGATAAATTTAGTGATCAAAACATTTTTATGCAGCTGTTATTGATGCAGTCACCATCGCAATTGATCCTTTTGTTTACCTCCCCAGCCAACCCGATACTAGAAGCGTTCGGCAACGCCAAAACTACGCGGAACAACAACAGCTCTCGTTTCGGCAAGTTCATGGAAGTCCACTTCAGTAACAAGTACCAAGTGGTCGGTGGCCACATCTCCCACTATTTGCTTGAGAAGTCCAGGATATGTACACAGAGTGCTGAGGAGAGGAACTATCATGTGTTCTATCTGCTGTGTGCGGGCGCTCCGCAGGAGTTGAGATTAGCATTGAAGATCACTAAGCCAGATGATTTTCAGGTAAGAATTTAACTATTATATTAACTGGCTGTTGCCCGCGGCTTCGCCCCCGTGGACGGCGAGAGTGAGCGGGGTTTTTTTTAGTCTATGTCCATCCTGAAATTCCATTTTAACATTGGTGAAAGAATTTCTTAAATCGGATGAGTAGTTTGGAGGATTATCTCCTACATACAAACTTTAACTCTTTATAATATTAGTATAGATTAGTGCAGGTGTAGCGTCCATCGCGCAGGTTCAATGATATAATCATGATAATGGTAATTTCGGTCATTTAACTGTTACTGGCATTTGACTGACTCAGTGACTCAGTGGTTAGTGCTCTTGACTACTGATCGGAGAGTCGTGGGTTCGATCCCCACCCAGGGCAAACATTTGTGTAAAGAGCAGATTTGTTTGCTCTGTGTCTGAGTGTTAAATATAAGTATGTATTTAAACTTATATAAGTATGTATATCAGTCTCTGGTTTCCATAACACAGGGAATCCTACTTTGAGGCCAGATGACCATGTGTGATTTGTCCCAGAATATTTATTTATTATTTATCTGTACCGTTTCGGTATTCTGCAAGGCTACAAGCCTCTATTAGCCGTTGCTGCCAGTTGCTATCATCATTATCATCAAGTCGTATCGGAGGCCTTAATAGGCGGCTTGAAAACTCTGAAACTGGGATTCGCCACTAGCCCTACAACTTTCACTAATCCGGCCGAGTCTGGGAAGAGGCCCATGACCCAGCAGTGGCGTCGTTATTAACTATTAAAATTATTATCTGTTTCTTTCTATCCCAATCTCGAGAAGGTAAAGGTCGCAACTGGCGCACGCGACTGAGAGTGACGTCACTATATGTCAGATAAGGATGTACTACAAAGTCACTCTTAAATCACACCCTTGAATTTCATACAACGGATGAGTAATTAGATCTCTGAAGACAAAAGACGTAAAAACGGAAATCACGGCGAAATCCTTTACGTTCGCGAACTAAACTAAAATAGTAGCAATCTGTATCCATTTGGGTGACGGAGGGGTAAGCTCGCCATACGTACGAGTTCAACCACCTCCGTAGCGTTATGGTTTAGCTTCACATAAGGAGTTCGCGGGTTCGATGCCCGGCGGAGTCTAACTTTGTATGACTCGGTTTGTTTGGTGGAAGGGCATTTCCTAAGCCCGCCTGGCTATCTACCACCATCTTATCTAAGTCTTGCCGCCAAACATCAATGCTAACAAATTTGATGTGTTTCGGCTTGAAGATAAGATAGCCAGTTCCTCATTGAGTTGGGGAATTTTGGTAAGGCCGCCTCCATCTTCGGCAACATCGTCACTTACCATCAGATAAGATGATGCCAAGGACCTACCAATTGTGATTAAAAAAAAGGAGTAGGTACGTCAGTTTTAATATACCCTCACAAGTGTTAAAACTCGTTAGGGTAGTTTGGGAGGCCTAACTTTGGATTTAAATTAAATCATTAAATTAATTATTATTTACGAGGTAATAAATGATAAACATAACGTTAATTTAACATTAATTATGAAAAGGCAATTTCATTGAAATTTGGTGTCATCATCATCATATCAGCCGACGGACGTCCACTGCTGGACATAGGCCTCCCCCACGGATTTCCATGACGACCGGTTCTGCGCTGCCCCCATCCAGCAGCTTCCCGTGACCTTCACCAGGTTATCGGTCCACCGAGTGGGAAGCCTACCTACACTACGTTTTCTAGTGCGCGGTCGCCATTCGGTGTATTGCAAAGAAAAGTTCTAGGTTTTAACTCTCGCGAGTGTATGTACTTTGCTTACATCCTAATATATCCTATAGCTTTATCCCTCTCGGTCGCAGATCAAGTCCGCACGTCTTTTGTGGTCTTTAGGCCATACTCTACACAGGGGGGCCAAGCCATGGAGGTTGTAAAGCTAGTAGCGAACCCCACTTGAAATGGACCTTCAACCGAGAGACTTCTTGCAAGCCACTGAATCTTCCATTAGTATAGGGATGATGAATGCTAGTCATCTGATTTACTTTTTATCAACTGTCAAAAACGACATTTTGTTCTAAAAATGTTTGACATACCTAGGCGTGACTTGATAGTTTTGCAGCGTCATTTATGTACTCATTTTATGATTTTGGTGAATTAAAAATCGAAAATTTGATGGAAATCAAAATGAGTATGGTTTTCCGAAGTTTAAGTAGGAGAGCATTTTAGTGATCAAGAGTTTATAATTTATTTCTGATGCTGTCGTCATCCCTATTGGCAATACCTACCAAAACGCTCAGATCGAAACGGAAAAGTTTCTTATCAAAAAATATACAACTCAAAGGTGACTGACTGACTGACATAGTGATCTATCAACGCACAGTCCAAACCACTGGACGGATCGGGCTGAAATTTGGCATGCAGGTAGATGTTATGACGTAGGCATCCGCTAAGAAAGGATTTTGGGAAATTCCCACGGGAACCGCAAAAATCGGGATCTGCGCGGGCGAAGCTGCGGGCATCCACTAGTTTAAAAATATATTCTTTTATGTATTTCGAAAAGTGTATGCAAGAACTGCACGACCTCATTCCTCCATTTTCAACCGACTTCCAAAAAGGAGGAAGTTCTCAATTCGACTGTATTTTTTTTAATTTATTTTAATGTTTGTTACCTCAGAACTTTAGACTGGGTGAACCGATTTTGATGATTCTTTTTTTATTTGAAAGCTAGTGCTTCCCGTGTAGTCCCATATAAATTTTATCAAAATCGGTGCAGTACTTTATTTGAAAATTAACAAAAATCGAAAAAAAATAATGCACGTGTTTTTCCAAGCCTTTTAGTTGATATCCCGCCTATCTACACGATGCGTTATGCTTACTCAGTTATTATGCGGACTGCACTGGAGTAAAAGTCCTCGCCTGCGTCAATGTTTCCCGATTCTTACAATGTGGGGACCAGTGAAGTAATCAAATGAAAATTTTAAAACCTAACTGCCACAATTTTGTTTTATCTGCAGACGTTCTGTCTATAATAACAAAAACAGTTAAAAATTATCACTTTAAAATTTAAACGAATTTATGGATAAACCTCTTTTTATTATTAATACATTTTTAATTACCTCCTATGCCTACGCTACCTACCTACCTATTTTATTATTTATCCTACTCTGATTAAAATTCTTAGCGACTTCTACCGGATTTTTGAGTTCTTTTTTCAAGGTTTGGGGTATTATTTTTTTCCTAAGCGGCAAAACTGGTGGGGACCTTGAAGGCGAGAGTGAATAGGCATTATTTGAGGTTGCGTGTGCAATCCTCGACTGCACCGTTACTTTCTATGAGGTAAGATGCAGTCACATGCACTCAAATTCAAACCCCTATTGATAACCCATAAAAGTACCCATCATCATATCAGCCGAAGGAAGTCCACTGCTGGACATAGGCCTCCCCCAAGGATCTCCACGACGACCGGTTCTGCGCTGCCCGCATCCAGCGGCTTCCCGCGACCTTCACCAGGTCATCGGTCCACCGAGTGGGAGGCCTGCCTACACTACGCTTTCCGGTGCGTGGTCGCCACTCGAGAACTTTACTGCCCCAACGGCCATCTGTTCTACGAGCAATGTGCCCCGCCCACTGCCACTTAAGTTTAGCAATTCTGAGAGCTATGTCGGTTACTTTGGTTCTCTTACGGATCTCCTCGTTTCTGATTCGATCACGCAGAGAAACTCCGAGCATAGCACGCTCCATTGCCCTTTGGGTGACCTTGAGCCTTCTTATGAGGCCCATAGTAAGCGACCATGTCTCAGTTCCGTACGTCATCACTGGCAACACACATTGGTCGAAGACCTTGGTCTTAAGACACTGCGGTATCTGGGACGTAAAGATATTGCGAAGCTTCCCGAACGCTGCCCAGCCGAGTTGGATTCGACGATTGATCTCTTTCTCGAAGTTGGACCTACCTAACTGGACTGTTTGTCCCAGGTATACATATTCGGTAACAACTTCGAGTGTAGAGCCTCCAACCTTCAGAGGAGTAGGTATGACACGGACGTTTGACATAATTTTCGTCTTGTCCAAGTTCATTCTAAGACCCACTTGTTGGGAGGCTCTACTGAGGCCATCGAGCATTGTGCCTAAGTCGTCCATAGTCTCAGCCATGACCACGATATCGTCAGCGAATCGAAGGTGGGTGATGTACTCGCCGTTGATATTGATGCCTAGTCATATTACCCATATTAGATAACATTTATATAACACTACCTTACAATTACAGACAAGGAAAAATTTTACAAAGAAATAAATAATTTTTAAAAGATACAGATACGAAGAGATTGAAATTTTAACACATTAGTAATAAAACTTACTGCAATGTAAGGATATACTGTGGTTGTGGCTTTAGAATGGCACCACTCCAACTCTTCTTAAGATTGTCGTAAGAGGCAATTAAGGGAAATAACCGGAGGTTGGGCAGCGGCCCTTCGCGTAATCACCAGCCAGCCTGCCAAGCGTGGCGATTATGGAAACCCCTTTCCAACTTGGGGGAAACTTTTTCGGCTGATTAGCAAAGAATCGGCTCCGACGCAGCATGACTACTGGAACCGCGACAGAAAACCGGTCGCTCACTCAGTGACACCAAAAAATAGCTACTTAACCCTTTGCGTCACGGATTTTTATTGGCAGTAATAATGACATAATTTGGTTTATATAATTTAACATCTAAACCTCAAAAAAAAAAAAAAAATAATTATATCCAGAAATACATATTAAATTAAAATACAATGAACTAGAAAATTATTATAAGTAGGTTCTGATGGTTTTATCTTGTTTCAGTATTTGAAGAACGGTTGCACACAATACTTCACAACGAAAGCTTCAGAGAGCAAAGTCAGCGCCGGGCAGAAGAGCAAGCAACAGCAGGCTAAAGGAGGCCTGAGAGACCCCATACTGGACGACGTGGAAGACTTCCAGCGGCTGAATCAGGTGATTGCAATGGGGTTTCATATTATATGCAGAGATAGATTTTATGTCACGTACATGGGACCACGTGGAGTATGACGTCTATGTAGTGAGAGTGAGAAACGTATAGTGTTCTTTTTTATTGTGTAAATTGCATTATGTTTTCTAAGATGATGATTTCATTCAATCATTTGTCTTTGGTTACTTATAAATGGCAACACAAAATCAATTCAATTTAGATCATTTTAGAGTGTCAAATTATTGTGTAAATTTATTAGAGTAGCGAAACCAGAATAGCAAAACGAACTTCGTAAACTTACTTTAAAAAAAATTAGGATTAAATTTAGTTTTAGTATGTGTTTATTTTTTCATCATGATGATGATGATGATGTGTTTGCCAGATTCGACACCAATGTATTTTCATCCAAACTAAACATGTACTGTATGCAAAATTTCAGCTCAATCGGAAACTGGGGAGTGGGTCAAATATAACTTGTTAATTTTGAAGCGGACAACTTACATATATATGAACATTGAAAACTTAATAAAAGCATGTAAAAAGTTCGCATATGTGCTATTTCTGTGATATTGGTATGGAG
The DNA here is from genome assembly GCA_947284805.1 of Coleophora flavipennella. Lineage (NCBI taxonomy): Eukaryota > Metazoa > Arthropoda > Insecta > Lepidoptera > Coleophoridae > Coleophora > Coleophora flavipennella. The sequence continues at coordinate 2,597,007 of OX369307.1, forward strand.
TTTTTTGACATAATATTAGTTAGTAACGTTTCCTCTTTGATTAAAGCATTTTATACATATGCATTCATACACCCACTATTAAGCAGCTATAGGTATATTCAGTCTGCGATAAAAGATGTACTTTTATACAAACCACTTCAGTTTTAGATTGATATCCGGACGACAGATAGAAAACCGGCAAAAAGTACTAATCTTTATAAAGAAGGATTAATTTCCCATGTGTATTTCTTATCTAAACAGCAAATCATGTAACGTTCCTCCTTTCAAAACAGGCTCTATCTCGCGTCGGTCTAACCGAGGCCGAGAAGAAATCTGTGTACTCCATAGTCGCTGCTGTCCTACATTTGGGCAACATACAGTTCGAAGACGACGGCGGGCCTAAAGGCGGGTGTCGTGTGACGTCAGCAAGCGAGGGGTCGTTGACCGTAGCCGCTGAGCTGTTAGGGGTGGATGGAGGGGAGCTAAGGATGGCACTGTGTTCAAGATTGATGCAAAGTTCCAGAGGCGGTATGAAGGGAACTGCTATTATGTGAGTGTTTTACTCTATGATAAAAAAGGGATAGATACATCTAATAATAACATTTTCATAAAGTGCATAACGCGGTATGAAGGCTACTGCTTTGTCTGAGTATCCGTGTTGAAGTATCGCAATTTGAGTTAGAAATAAAGGGTTTACTTTACTACCATTGCTAGGTCACATACTGAGGCTAGCTTAAGATGGCAACATTTTATGACTTGTTTCACACAAATTACCTACATAGGCACAAGGGCAATCTGTGGGGAGTTCAGTTTATTAGAAATGCAATTAGGAACCCATTGACTCCACTCCGTGTTCCTTCCCAAGGCAATAGCAATGGGCCAGTTTATAAAAAATGCAATTATGAACCCATTGAATTCACTCAGTGTTCATTCCTAAGGCAATAGCCATGGGCCAGTTTATTAGTAATGTAATTAGGAACCCATTGACTCCACTCCGTGTTCCTTTCTAAGGCAATAGCAATGGGCCAGTTTTTAAAAATGCAATAAGGAACCTACTGACCCACTCTGTGTTCATTCCTAAGGCATAGCAACAGATCAGTTTATTAAAAATGTAATTAGGAACCCATTGACTCCACTCCGTGTTTAATCCTAAAACAGTAGCAATGGGTCAGTTTATTAAAAATGGAAATAGGGACCAATTGACTCACTTCCTGTTCATTCCTAAGGCAATAGCAATGGGTCCGTTCATTGAAAATGCAATTAGGAACCCATTTACTCACTCCATATTCATTCCTAAGGCAATAGCAATGGACCAGTTTATTAAAAATGCAATTAGGAACCCATTGACTCCACTCAGTGTTCATTCCTAGGGCAATAGCCATGGGCCAGTTTATTAAAATGCAATTAGGAAACCAATGACAACACTCCGTGTTCATTAATAAGTCAATGGCAAAGGTCAGTTTATTGGAAATGTAATAAGGAACCCATTTACAACACTCCGTGTTCATTCCTAAGGCAATAGCCATAGGTCAGTTTATTAAAAATGCAATTAGGAATCCATTGACTCCACTCATTGTTCATTCCTAAGGCAATAGCAATAGGCCAGTATATTAATAATGCAGTTATGAACCCATTGATAACACACCGTGATCATTCCTAAGGCAATAACAATAGGTCAGTTTATTAAAAATGCACTTAGGAACCCATTGACTCCACTTATTGTTCATTCCTAAGGCATAAGCAATAGGCCAGTTTATTAATAATGCAGTAATGAACCCATTGACTCACTCCGTGTTAATTCCTAAGGCAATAGCAATAGGCCAGTTTATTGAAAATGCAATGAGGAACCCATTGACAACACTCCGTGGTCATTCCTAAGGCAATGGCCAGTTAATAAAAAATGTAATTAGGAATTCTTTGACTCCACTCCGTGTTCCTTCCTATTCCTAAAGCAATGGCAATAGGCCAAAAAACAAATATATTTTATTTTTATACTAACGTTGTTTAAGAAATCTGTAAAAGCTAGTAAAAGGTCAACATAATCATGCTCGTGTATTGTTTTGCTGGTTGCTGTAATAAAGAAAATTTAAACCGATTCATTAGAGCATAGTTGTGTTCAAATTTCAGGGTGCCACTGAAACCCTACGAAGCGAACAACGCACGTGACGCGTTGGCTAAGGCCGTGTACAGTCGTCTCTTCGACTATATCGTGCATCGCATCAACTCCAGCATTCCATTCCAGGCTTCCGCTTATTACATCGGTGTTCTGGATATCGCTGGCTTTGGTGAGTCAAAATTATTAACTAATAAATTACACCTACCTGTAGTTTGACAGGTAGAAACGTTTAGAACGAAACCCTTTTATTTTTTAACAAAAAGTGTTTTTTGTATTAATCTAAGACATTAATCCAAATCTCTTAAGTTTCGCACTTACAAAATATATCTGTACTAATGTTTCAAGAATATCTTGCGTATCTGAAAACAAACAAATAAGTGATAATATCACCGCCTCTTTATAAGGGACGGGTCGCGGGTTTAAGTCCCTGGGGCAATTGAATGTTAATTATCTTATTTCCTAATCCTACCGTCACTTCATCTTACCGTCAACTTAAGCAAAGTATACATATTAGTACCAACATACAGTATGGACACTCCCTGCCGCTCTCTAGATTCCTTGATTTCGACCTCACTCCCTCGTCACTCAGGTTTATACAGATTGCTTATAGTTTGGTTCTCGAGCGTATAGAATTTCGTCGTGATTTCATTTGTTTTTAGAAATGTCATTTCTAGCCCGTTGTATGAAGTGTTCGGGGTGTGACATATGAAACGAGGATTTCGTACGATAAGGGTCTTCTCAGACTATAAAAATCTTTGAAGCAATGCAATAAAGGCGTGAACAACGTCGAACGCACAGAAAATTCGAAGTCGTTGGCCGAGGTAGACGATACAAGCAGTGCTCTTATTTCGTTGTCACAAAACCTTTTTCGGGCGAGCTATGTTCCTATTTTACCTACGTGATCGAATCAGAATTCACAAATGAGGAGATCGACGAAGTAACCGACATAGCTCACCGACGGCTGTTAACCTTTCGAATCGTGACAGCGCACCGGATGACGTAGTACGCTACGATAGGCCTCACACTCGGTAGAACGATGACTCGCTTTCAGCAGTGGACATCTTAAAGTTACTACGATGATGATGATATGATGAAGGACTTTTCCAACCGCTTTGGTTCTATTTCGCATCGTTTGTCGTTTGTCTTGCCTACCTCAATTTATCTTTGTCTTGCAGAGTATTTTCAAATGAACAGTTTCGAACAATTCTGCATCAACTACTGCAACGAGAAGCTGCAGCAGTTCTTCAACGAGCGCATCCTGAAGAACGAGCAGGAGCTGTACAAGAGGGAAGGGCTCAACGTGCCCGAGATTCGCTTTGTGGACAACCAGGACTGTATCGGTGAGAATATTATGCATATTGTTATTATTACTTCAATTAGCGCATCCTTAAAAACGAGCAGGAGCTGTACAAAGTAAAGAATCGGAATTATAGACAGGGCCATCGTGAAGGAGGGGCGAGGGAGTGTTTAAAGGGTGTTGTTTTTACAGGTCGAGCCCAAACTGGCATAGTCGCCGTTGTTTATTGTGCGACAAGATACGCTTCGTGTGACCGAAACTAAAGTGGCAGTATGACACTAAGCAAATCATTGGAAACGCTAAACACGTTAAAAAAACGACTTTCATCACAACAATTTAGTACCATTTTGTATTATTATTATTTTTAATTTAAAACACCGATTTTGATAAGTTGGCATACCCTATAGAATGAAATCGGTCTACAATCTGCGAAGATGTCGCATAACAAACATACAAAGAAAACCTAACCATTCCGGGAGTGCCGACAGAGGTGAAACCTTTTTACAGTTTTATAAGTTTTGACGTATCGTATCTTATCGTATATAATCTTATCGTATCTTTATGGTATCGTTTTATAAAGGTAAGAAATGTTTTAAAAGTTTCGGTAACAGGTAAGGTAACGGTAAGGTGTCTGGAGTTCAATGTTTTTAAAAGCTTTTAATTAACTTACAATGTATCTATGTATGTTTGTTCGGGTGAAATCTTGCAAGTTACTTTTGACCCACTTCCCGGTTTCCGAGTGAGCTGAAATTTTGCATACATGTGTAAATCGCGTGACAATGCAATATTATGATGACATCGTGCTGATCTGATGATGGAGCTGGAAGATGTCCATAGGAACTTTGCAATGAAACGACACAACCTCATCGAGTTTGGGCTCGTTTGATTCGTATTGACGAGTACTTTGATTGTAAAAAGCTTGTGCCTAAAAGCTTTTAGGTTTTTCGAAAATTATTTTCCCATCTCAAATACTGTTTTCTACGTTTCGTTCCTGGTGCCCATCGCGTCTAGAGAAGTTTTCACTTCAAAAAAACATACAGTCGACTTGAGAACCTCCTCCCTTTTGGAAGTGGTCGGTCGAAAATACTATAACTATATAACACCTACTACGTAATGAAGCGACACAAATCTCCCTCACGCAAATATAATGTCGCCCGCGACGAGATCGTACGCGAAGTAGCAACGGGTGTCCGGTCGCTACGTAAGAGACTCGTGTTGAGATTGACGTTAGAAAGTAAACCTTTGTCACCAAGTGTAGGTACTTAATTTAGTTCCATTATATGGATTGTCGTAGGCAGGGTTGGCAGTGTTTAAAATAAGTATTTAAAACACTGGAAAAAATACAGACTTGTTCAAAACAAATTATAAAATGTTTTAAACACGTTTAAAACTAGCCATCAAAAACATATTTGTTTAGTGTACACAGACCAGGCCCGGGCTCCTTACAATTATGAAAGACTTCCTTTATAACATTTATTATGGGCCATTTAAAATATTTGTTTAAAACACTGGAAAAAATACAGCCCTGTTTAAAACAAATTATAAAACATAAAAAGAACACCAAATTAATCGTAAAATGTGTTTAAAACAATTTAAAAAAATATTGATTGATATCAGCTGATATATGTCTCCACCGAGGGGCTTGAGCCTACCCTGAATTAGGGCGACCGGGCCTTAGTCGACCACGCGGGCTCAGTGCGGGTTGGTCGACTTCACACACAACCTTCGAGTATAGATAATATAAAAATATATAACATGTTTTTTTGCCAACCCTGGTTGTAGGTGTGCTCTAACTGAGGCTCTCCCTTTCACAGATTTGATCGAGAGCAAGAACCACGGCATTTTCCACATATTGGACGAAGAATCAAAACTGCCGAAGCCTGAATTCGGTCACTTCACACATTCCCTTCATAAACAACTGGGCACCAACAATAACAGGTGAGGCTTTTGACGTATTACGTGTTACATTTTGGGGGTACACTTGGCAACCTCGTCAGTATACACCAAGCTAGGTGTTATCATGTGTTTCATTGCGGTTGTGTCTTGATTGCTTCTAAATGAAGGTCATGTGATCGTCCAAAAAACCGACTACCATATTTTGACGAAAATTCACTCTATATCACTTATAGACACTAAAATTGTTCTAGAAAAAATAAATGTGTATGTATATGAGTCCGAACAGAAGAGAGAGGGAGAGAACGTCGATTTAATGTTATGTTTAGGCCTATTTCCAGACTGCAACTGCCTCGTTCATCGCGTCTAAAGGCGCACCGCACGCTGCGTGACGACGAAGGGTTTCTGCTGCGACACTTCGCTGGAGCCGTCTGTTACAATACGGTTAGTATATCTAGCAATACATTACAGGTGTACTGGGTTTTTTTATTATTAATAATTTGAGCGCGTTTGACTATTTCTCATCTGATTGCAAGTGACGATGTAGTCGAGGATTGTACATGCAAACTCAAATAATGCCTGTTCACTCACGCCTTAAAGATCTCCAAATTGTAGGAGTCGGGAAACACAGACGCAGGCAAAGAGTTCCACTCCATCGCTGTCCGCATAATAAATGAGGAAGCGTAACGCTTCGTGCGTATAGGCTGAATATCTACAACAAAGGTGTGGAACCTCCCCCTGCGTCTCGTTTTTATCAGTGGTGAGTCAAAATACAAAGATTATTTTATATTTTGGTCTTGTCAAGAATTGATTAGGGCTCCGTAGTCAACAAGGAGTTATAGTTTCGCCATGTCTGACCGTCTGTCCGCGGCTTATCTCAGAGACTGTTAGTACTGTAAAGTTGTTATTCGGCATAGAAATGCATATTAATCAAGCCGACATGGTGGTAAAGTAAAATATTGAAAAGTATTCTTTTAGGGTATCTCCCCTCATAAGAGGGGCTGATTTTTGTTGACGTACCCTCTCGTGTGGGGCATCCTTGAATACGTACCTGGATGTGTTGCTACTAATTAAGTGTAATTTACATTCTCGATTTTGTCTATGCCCGACCACACCAGATGTTAATTGCTACGCAATAAAGTATGCACAGCGTGGTTGAACACTTTATTTTTAAATTTCAATACGAGGGTAACCTCTTTAACAATAAGTTCCTTTTTTTATTTCTGATGCAGTCATCCTTTGACCAAATATAATGGACCGGCCCTATTCGTACATTAATCTTATAAAAAACGCAATGAAAATCTTATAAACGCAAACACACACGAATTTTGGTAAAATATCGAGAAACAATGACAAGAGGTAGATAGCCGTACTTGGAATGTAGCACGAATGAAAACTTTCACTCACTTTTACCTTCAACCGATTTAGGGAATACTGATCAACCGAGACGAAATGAGTGACTACGCTCATTCTGTAGCCATCAAAACCGCTGTTCGCTTAGGCCGGTCCATAGCTGTTATAATGGTCAAAGCAGTCAATTTCCTAATTTTTTAATTAAAAATCTCTCTTAGTTTACTGAAGTTCTACTACTAAACGTCTGTGTTTTTTTTAATACCTTAGAACCAATTCATAGAGAAGAACAACGACGCCCTCCACGCATCCCTTGAGTTCCTTGTTCAAGAGTCGCGCAGCTCGCTCGTGCAGCAGCTGTTCCAAGCCGGCGAGGCGGCCGCCAAGGGGAAACTGAACTTTATATCCGTTGGCGCCAAGTTCCAAGCTCAACTGGCGTTGTTGATGGACAAATTGAAACAGAACGTAAGTTTTTTGTCTTTATATAACGAAGGAAGCGGCATACCTACTTGAAACACCTGGATCAGAGAATGTAAAACAATTATTGGGAAATATGTGGTTAGTTGGGCCCGTGTAAAAAAAAAAGATTTTACTTTACCACTTTGGTACATTAAAATATTGAAAAACATTTTTTGGGGTATCTCTCCTACATCTAAATAGGGTTTTTTTTGTTGACGAACCCTTTTTTCTATTGCGGGTGTGTGAAAATAATATTTTGATTCAGGGTACCGTTCAGCGTTACCGGATTGGGTTTTTTTTTCGCAATTCTGGGGAAAAATTTGACTACTGGGGAAAACCTGGGGAAAAGGAATCTTTGGGGAAACTACTGGGGAAAAATAAATCAAAATGGGGAGTTTTGGGGGCAGCGTTTTATCAAAACCATAAAATAAAAGAAACTAAAAATAAACGAACTTCCCCACGACTTTTTTGCCGATATTCATGAACTCTAAGCTAGTAAAAACAAATATTTTATCGAGTCTATGGTAAATAAACTAAGAAATAGAATGCTAACGAAATCCGTAGACCATATCATGAGAGTGAGGTATACATTAGAAACCAGCGGCGGGTGCACAAAATTTGAGCCAACCAAAAAAATGTTAAATTGTTTAATTCTGAAAATGTATACCAATCAGCAAACGAAGACAATATAACTGAAGCACTTGATTTATTCAATGCAAATTAATTTTAGTTATTAAATAAAAGCCATTTTTAAGTGTATATTTGCTTTTATTTAAAGCTAAATCGTTGGGGTTTTTTTTTACAAACGTATCATTTAGGGGAAAAATAGAAATGAATTAGGGGAAAAACATTAAATGCCATCTGGCAACCCTGGTACCGTTTGCGAAATATTCGAATGTGTCCCCCCCCTCCATATACTAACTAAACTGCTATTTCAGGACATCTAAAAAAAAGTAAATTGTGGGACATATAACCAATATAAAAGAAAAACTAACACGGCTAAGTAGGCTTAGTTTAGGAGTAATTGTCGACCAACTTAAGATGTGTTGTTGGAGTTGTAAAAAGTTCATAGATTTTCTATACAAAATGTTCTCTTACCAACTGGAAATATAATTTTAATTTTTTTTTAATTCATTTTTTTGTGTGAAAAAAAGTAAAAAAAATTGTCGAGTAAGTTTAGTGCTGGCTCTCGTACAATTTATTGAAATATGCATTCATTTTTAGGGTAAAAACGGGACCCTATTACTAAGCCTCCTCTGTCCGTCCGTCTGTCTGTCTATCCGTCTGTCACCAGGCTGTATTTCATGAACCGTGATAGCTAGACAACTGAAATTTTCACAGATTATGTTTTTTTTATTATTATTATTCTGTTTAATTATGTGCAATACCTACCCGTCACACTTGCAATGTACGAGTGTTTACCTACTTTTTATTTTATTTATTTCACGAAAGACGGACATTTATTACCACAAAGTTTTTGCTTTGTACATTGGTCTACTACCTAAGTTGTGCTTTTTAATGCAGTCGGGAATGGTTTACTCGAGTTCTTAATCAAATAGCCATGTTCAAAAGAAAGAAGATTATAATTTCATTAGGACTTAAGTTAGGATATTTATAATGTTTAATGCATACTGAACAGTTGTTCCCAAGGAACCCTATCTACAAGATTGGTCAATCATCTGATCGATTTGTATGAAGAGTTAAAATGTGTTTACCGATTTAATAATAAGACATACTGTATACTGTAACAGCCTGTTTCCTTAGTTATAGACATAAAATATAACTCATATAGGATTCAAGGTGTGATGAAATGATAATTTGAGTTGCGCACGACCAAAGTATATATATTAGTACTAACATACAGTAAGGACACTCCCTGCCGCTCTCTAGATTGCGAACTCACTCCCTCCTCACCCAGATTGAACCACATTGATCGTATTGGAATCCGCCGTGATTTTATTTGCTCCGTCATTTGTTTTTAGAAATGTCATTTCACGACCGTTAGTATGCAGTGTCCGGGATGTGGTTGTGGTCAAATGGATCTTCACAACGATATACTCGTAACTATCACTTTTGTAACTTTAAAACTTTAGGAGGTCTACGCTCTGAAAAGTACACGTTTTTGGTTACGCTATTTTTTTGGATTGCCCGCCGCGCCGTGATGCCGAGGAAGACGTTCATCGAATCATGTTTGCTCCGTCATTTGTTTTTTAGAAATGTCATTTCACGATCGTTGTATGCAGTGTCCGGCGTGTGGCACGACGTAACCACTGGTACTGACAGAATATCAGCGTTGTGGAGCTGTGGGAACACAATCCACAACATTTATGCTGAGTCAGTGCCTTTTCATTGGCAGTACTTCGTTGGTCCTGTTTGTGTTTTAATTTAGTTTTCAATTTTCTTTTAATACGTTTTTGTGTAGTAAAAATAAGCGTATTAGTATATCTACCTTATTACTTTATTCCTTGTAAACTGTCAATGAATAAATAAATTATCTATCTATCTATTTCTGTTGCTGCTATAGCAACAAATACATTTTTTTTTTAAGTTCCATACAAATACGTGTTTTTTTTTAAACGTGAAGAAACTAGCGCCATCTAGAATGATGGTTTTTGAAACATAAAACTAGCGCCATTTAGTATGATGGTACGGAACCCTTTGTGTGCGGTTCTGACTCGCACTTAGCCGGTTTTTTAAAGACCACAGAACCCTAATTAGCGCGAGTCCGACTCGCACATGGGCCGGTTTTTATTTAAATTCAGAGTTGGTGAGACCTTGGCATCATCTCATTTTATGGTAAGTGACGATGATGCCGAAGATGGAAGCAGGCTTACCAAGATGCAACGCAAAAGGGAACTGGCTATCTCCATGCCGGAAAACATCAATGCTGTTAACATTGATGTTTGGCGGCATGAGTTTTGGTAGATAAGGTGGTGGTAGCTAGCCAGGCGGGCTTAGAAAATTCCCTTCCACTAACCATACCGACTCTTATAGTTAGACTCCGTCGGAAAAATACAGTATAATACTCATTGCCCGCGACGACGTGCTGATGTGAACCTAATGGACTAACTATTACGTCACTCCGGCGGTTAATCACTTCTTCTTCTTCTTGGTCTTATCCGCATGACTGACGGACGTGACCATCGTGGGCCGTTCTCGCCACCACAGCTCTCCAGGCCGCTCGATCTTGTGCGCAGTGTATGTTGGCCTGTACGGTGATACCGGTAATTGCCTTAACCGCGTCAGCACATCGCATAGGCATTCGTCCTCTGCTCCTTTTTCCTTCCATGCGGTCAGTGATAAGCTTTTCCAAGCTGTCCGATCCACTTCTGGCCATGTGTCTGAAGAATTTGAGGACTCTTTATGTTGAGCTCGTCGAGGATAGACTCATTTGTACGGCGTTCAGTCCATGATATACGGAGCATTCTGCGCCAGCACCACATTTTGAACGCGTCTATCATGCGTCGCGTTCGGGCCTTTATAGTCCAGGTTTCACAAGCGTTTTTTTGTATATATTTTTTTACTCACAATTGGTAAACCCTTGACAACATCTCACCTGGTCACTTACCACCAGGTGAGATTTTGTCAAGGGTTTACCAATTGTGAATAAAAAGTAAATAATAAAATCACTTACTCGTACATACGCTGCAACATATTATCCAGACGACTAAAGAGTACAATCAACCACTATGCTTGGCATTTGTGGACTATGAGAAAGCCTTTGATTCAGTCAAAACCTAGGCTGTGCTACAGTCTCTCCAGCAGTGCCAAATTGACTATCGATACATTGAGGTGTTGAAGTGTCTGTATAAAAACACCACCACTCCAGGACATGAACTTGAAACCTATCCAGTTGCAATGAGGGGTGAGACAGGGAGACGTTATATCTCCGAAACTGTTCAACGCAGCCCTGGAAGATGTTTTCAAGCTTCTGGACTGGGGGGAGGGACTCGGCATCAATATCAACGGCGAATACATAACCCACCTCCGATTCGCTGACGATATCGTGGTCATGCCTGAGGCTATGGAAGACCTAAGCACAATTCTCGATGGCCTCAGTAAAGTCTTTCAAGTGAGTCTTAAAATAAAAATGGACAAAACGAAAATAATGTTGTCCGTGTCGCACCCACTCCTCTAAAGGTTGGAGACTCTACACTAGAAGTTGTTAACGAATATGTATACCAGGGAGTCCTGGGACAAACAGTCCAGCTAGGTAGGTCCAACTACAAGGAAGAAATAAATCGACGAATCCACTCGGCTAGGCAGCGTTCGGGAAGCTTCGCAATATATTTACGTCCCAAATACCGCAGTATCTCAAGACTAAGGTCTTTGACCATAATGTGTTGCCAGTGATGTCATATGGAACTGAGACATGGTCACTTACTATAGGCCTCATACGAAGGCTCAAGGTCACGCAAAGTGTAACGGAGCGAGCTATGCTCGGAATTTCCCTACGCGATCGAATGTCGAAATTGTTAAGCTCGTTAGTTCGTGACCATGGTTAATCGCTATGCTCCTCCATTACGGACGACCACTGTCCACACTTAGATTGTACGGTCTGCAGCTAGTGATCGTATATAGTTTCTACGGGTATAGTTTCTATTCCAGAAAGCAAGAGCGCCATTTTTTCGTTCAACAGAATCGAATTCGAACGAACAACCCCTATTTAATTTAAATCAATAGAAATCTTTTAATTTATTATTTATAACATGTCAAAAGTCAAATAAAAATCTATCTTAATCTATAAATACGAGGGCAATTCAACAAATATTTAGCCTACAAAAGAAAAACGAAAATTTTAAGAAAGTAGAGATTTATTTTTCGTCATAGTCTCCTTTTCATTCAATACACTTGGCCCAGCGATGCTCCAACTTTTTTAACCCGTCCAAAAAATACGATTTCCCGAGGTCTTCAAAATAGGTCTCTGTGGCGGCGATGACCTCATCATTCGACCCAAAACTTTTGCCGGCGAGTGACTTTTTCAGATTTGGGAACAAGAAGAAGTCACAGGGAGCCAAATCTGGAGAATACGGTGGAAGGGGCAGCAATTCGTTGCGCAAGTCGACTAATTTGGCCATGACGACGGCGGAGGTGTGAGCTGGCGCGTTGTCGTGGTGGAACTGCACTTTTTTCTTTGCCAAATGGGGCCGTTTTTTTTTCAATTCGGCGTCGAATCGGCCCAATAAGTCGGAATAGTAGAGCCCCGTGATTGTTTTACCTTTCTCGAGGTAATCGATGTAGATCACACCTTGTGAGCCCAAAAAAACACTGGCCATCACCTTTCCGGCCGATTGAACAGTCTTCGCCTTCTTTGGAGCTCGTTCGCCGGGTAAAGTCCACTGTTTCGACTGTTCCTTGGTCTCTGATGTGTACCAGTGAACCCATGTTTCGTCGACGGTCACAAAACGACGCAAGAACTCCGCCGGATTGCGTAGAAACAGCGCCAAACATGTCGCCAAGTGGTCTCACGGTTGCACTTGTTGTCTGGTGTGAGCAAACGCGGCACCCATCGCGCCAATAACTTTTTCATACCCAGTTCTTCGTGCAGAATATGATGCTCTGTCCCTTCTGCGATGCCTACAGTCTCAGCTATCTCGCGAATCTTCAATAGCCGGTCTGCCAACACGAGATCGTGGATTTGTTTTACGTTTTCCTCCGTAGTAGCCGTTTTCGGTGCACCTGGGCGTGGCTCATCAAAAACCGACGTGCGGCCACGAGCAAACTCGTTGAACCAATTTTTGACGGTCGCCATCGAAGGAGAAGAGTCACCGTACACAGCATCCAAGCGCTCTTTGATTTCGCTGCGCGTTTTCCCTTCCAAAATCAAGAATCTAATCACTGAACGATATTGTTATTTTTCCATTTTTGTAAAACCGGCCGACACGCTCGTTTCCAAAGGCTGTCAAAACAAAACAAATGGAGGGAAAAGATTGAAAACTTCTTAGTAGACTTCAAAAAGTATTTACTGCACGATAGTAAAACTCTTTTGTAACAACAGCGCCATCGGGCGGCGAGGCTAAGTAATAATTGAATGCCCGATGTAGCTAACATATCAGTCAATAAATAACCCGCCCCTTACCGAACCCGGCGCAAAGGTGCCCATTACACCAGCTGCATTATCGCTGAATGGCAATGGCCAACCTTTGCACCAGGAAGGCACCGGAGCGGGAGTCACCGCCTATATCATTGAGCCAATAATTGATCAATAGAAAAATTATGTTTTTGTTATTTGTCATTTTTAGGGTTCCGGTAAAAACGGAATATTATAGGATCACTCCGGTTTCTGTGTGTCCGTTCATCCGTCCGTCCGTCTGTCACAGCCAATTTGCTCGGAAACTACTGGACCGATTGTGTTGAAACTTGGTATACACATGTAAGTCGGTGACCCAATGACGATCGTGTAACGTAAATAAATGAATTTTAAACATGGGGGCCACTTTTGGAGGGGTTTTTTTTTCAGTTTTTAAATATATATTGTGGGGTATATGAAATGAAAGGGCTTGATGTGAGGCAATCTCAAAAGTTTGTTTATAATTTCAAGATAAATACTTTTGAAGTTATTTAAGAAAATAGGCGAAAATCCCCCCTCCCTTATCTCCGAAACCACTGGGCTTAAAATCTTGTAAAAATCACAATATATGAGGTTAAATGTATAAGATTACAGATAAATTTATGAGAAAATTTAAAGTCTTTCCGTTCACACAGAAAAAATAAAATTTCTAGTCCATATGAAGTAGACGCTTGTTTACCTAAAGCAAACTATGTTCTGAGAGGTCTTGTTCTGTCGGTAGTAAAGTTTTTGTGCGTAATCCTATTTGTGTGGCCTCGAGTCGCATTTTAAGTGAACGACTACTGTAATATTTTATTCTAATATATATAAATCTCGTGTCACAATGTTTGTCCCCAATGGACTCCTAAACCACTTAACCGATTATAATAAAATTCGCACACCATGTGCAGTTCGATCCAACTTGAGAGATAGGATAGGGTAGGGTAGGGTAGTGTAGGGTAGGGTAGTGTAGTGTAGGGTAGGGTAGTGTAGTGTAGGGTAGTGTAGTGTAGTGTATGTAGGGTAGTGTAGTGTAGTGTATGTAGGGTAGTGTAGTGTAGTGTAGGGTAGGGCAGGGCAGTGTAATGTAATGTAAGGCGGTACGAAGTTCGCCGGGACAGCTAGTTCTAATATAAAATAGAACTAACTTTTTCCTTTCCAGGGCACAAATTTTGTTCGCTGCATCAAACCCAACCCGCGCATGGTGGGTCGCGAGATCGAGGGCTCCTTAGTGCTAACCCAGCTGCAGTGCTCCGGAACCACCTCGGTGCTGGAGCTGATGGAGCACGGTTACCCCTGCAGGGCCCCCTTCGCCGACCTGCACGCGATGTACAAGGGATATCTGCCGCAGAAACTGCACACGCTCACACCGAAGCTGTTCTGTGAGGTAAGTTGCAACTTTCAGTTAGGGTGCGTCGAGACCACGGATCAGATAAATAAGATTGGATTGGAAATGTGCGCTGGGCAGGCGCGCCTCAAGTATGATTAGATAATCATACTTAACCGAAGCACGCGTTCATACTTTTTATTTGGGTGTGGTTGTGTGTAACGTACAAACTCTCGAAATGGTGTGAAACACAATTGCAGCCCTGTGTTCTAAGTGTGTTTTGTTTATTAGTGCGCGCAATTCGTGTATATGTGTTATTATTGCTTGTGTAGTGGAGTTGATGGGTGGGAGACAGGCGGCGACGCTGGTTTTCAAACAAAAGTGTGACTATTGCCAATCCAATCCAACCTTATTTATCTTATCCGTGGAACTTACCTGCGTCCGCTCCCGCGCTCTCGCCGCCTCTCTACATACGATTTTGAATTTTATGTACTACACACATTAAAAAATCTTAACCCGGCGCCAATGACGTGTAAAAAATAACGCGGACGATGACGCTGGGTCAAAATGACCCGAATGTTTTTTTTTCTTAATTATCTGGTTATCTGCTAAATTATATAACAAATTTAATACATAGTTTTCGACATTTTCGACATTTTTTTTATACAAAAATTGAATTTAAAAAATGTTATAATTTTGATGAATTCGTATTGCATGACCAAATATATACTTATTCGTAAAACATGACAATTCAATAGCTCTAACCATTTGTGAGTAAATCGCAAGTGTCAATTTCATTTTTAAAAGAACCACACAAACACGATTTTTTCCACACAAATGGTTAGAGCTATTGAATTGTCATGTTTTACGAATAAGTATATATTTGGTCATGCAATACGAATTCATCAAAATTATAACATTTTTTAAATTCAATTTTTGTATAAAAAAAATGTCGAAAATGTTGAGTGTGGGTTACCGTACAATTTATGATATTATTATCTTGGAATTTTGCTGTCCAGCATCAGTCCCTAATTTTTCCATGGTATATTCTTCCACAGGGCAGCTATGCTCTCTCTTCTCTTATCGTGTGACACAATTAATCGTGCTGTACAAGAGGAGACGGCGGTTGCCTGGTGTTTTATATTCTAGTTACATCACAAAACTCAACGACACTTACAGCAGATATCAAATTACTATTTATTTATATAAGGTCTAACAAAATTAGCTGAACTATTTTAACTGTTGCTTCTACTTATGAAACTGAACAACTTTCCCCATGAAACCCATAGTCAAATCTCAAAAAAATTGAACTTCCCATACTAAGTTGGCTGATTAGCTGATCGAGTTAGAATGGGCGAGCCAAATTTTTTTGCGATTTGACTAGTGGTTCCATGGGGAAAGTTGTTCTGTTTCATGGGTAGAAGCACCAGTTAAAATAGTTTCAGCTAATTTTGTTACACCTTATATACATTTATACATAGCTTTATAGATAAAAATAAATTAAATAGAAAAACACACAGACCGACGACCCAGTGAAGTTCGCGGAAAGCATCGGACCGGGTGTCGTGGAAATCATTGGTTTGTTCAGTAGTAGACGTTTTTCGGCTGATATGGTGATGATGATGATGAAATATTTAAAAAATATGTTATTTCTCGTCATTCCAGGCAATGATCCACAGTCTTGGTCTCTCCGACAAAGACTACAAATTCGGTGTGACGCGTGTTTTCTTCCGCCCGGGCAAGTACTCCGAGTTCGACACCATCATGAAGTCGGACCCGGAGAGCCTCAAGTCCATCGTGGGAGCGGTGCTCGCCTGGCTGGTCAAGTCCAGGTGGCGCAGGTCTATATTCGCCGTGCTGTCGATCATAAAATGTGAGTAATTTTGAGGTAACAACCATAATATTGGAGTAATTTGTGGTAAAAAAATAAACTAACCAGTTTGAAAATAGGAGACCGGTAGAAGTTCCTCTAGTTTTTTCGTGAATTCGATGATTTTCAAGATTTAATAGGGGTAAAAATTTTACGTCATAAACTGTATATATGTATTTAATTTCTCTTTAGGAACTAGTAGCTTAGGATCCTTATTTTCTGAGATATAGCCGTCTTAAGTAGGACAGCTGTCATCCGAAATGAAGTTCTCGTCAAGACTTATCATTTATCTTAAGAACTAGTAGCCTGAGATCGACAGTTTTTGCGATATAGCCTTTAAGTTTAACAGCTTAAGAAACCGGAAATTGCCGAGAGAACACGAAATAATATCGGGCGCGGGGCGGCTCGTCGAATGACCCGCCTTGACCTACGAATTCCTACGATACATTTTTGTCACTTTTCGCGCACGCTTGCGGAGTTATTTTTATACTTGTGTAATTAATTGCTTAATACCTAAGAAAATAGTGATGATTTTGTGGATTGTGAGTAAAAATTACTGTAAAGTACAATATAATATACATTAAAAGCAATTTGACTTATCAAAACAACCACCACTTTTTTTACCGAATATTTCCCTACTCTTTCATCATCATATCAGCCGAAAATCGTCCACTGCTGGACAAAGGCCTCCCCCAAGGATTTCCACGACGACCGGTCCTGCGCTGCCCGCATCCATCGGCTTCCCGCGATCTTCACCAGGCCGTCGGTCCACCGCGTGGGAGGCCTGTCTACGCTACGTTTTCCGGTGCGCGGTCGCCACTCGAGAACTCTACTGCCCCATCCCTACTTTTTGCCGAATGACAAAAACATGACTCTATAATGTCTACTTGTAGTGTAAAAGGCTAAAGGACATTTTATAATTCATAATTCATTTATTCGCTTTGTACAGGTTAAAGATACAAAAATGCAAGATAACAAAGCACAAAAAATCTCCTGGTACAACTATTAAAATAGCATGCAAACATAAATAAGTTAAATAAAATTATAATTTTACTTGGCTACACTACATATGCAAGTCAATAGGTATATCTTATTATTCATATTTTAACGAAACGTTAGCGCTTTCTAACAAGATGTATTATTGAGATCTCTTTTTATGAGATATAAAAACTATCAATAATATGTTACTGAACATCTGGATTCTTTCTTTTTGTTTTTGTGTTTGGTTATTTTAGGGTTCCGAAGTCAACAAGGAGGTTTCTTAGCTATTTAAAACATACAATACTGCACGTAATGAACTTAAAAAAGCTTCGTAAGAGCTTGCTTGCAGGTTGTTTCTTAGCTATATAAAACAAACAAGCTATATTGAAAGCCAGACTGCACGTATTGAACTTGCAAAAGCTTCGTAAGAGCTTTCTTGCAGGTTGTTTCTTAGCTATTTAAAACAAACAAGCTATATTCAAAGCCAGACTGCACGTAATGAACTTACAAAAGCAAGAGCTTGCTTGCAGGTTGTTTCTTAGCTATTCAACTATTCAAAACTAACAAGCTATATTGAAAGCCAGACAGCACGTAATGAACTTACAAAAGCTTCGTAAGAGCTTGCTTGCAGGTTGTTTCTTAGCTATTCAAAACTAACAAGCTATATTGAAAGCCAGACGGCACGTAGTGAACTTACAAATTGATTTAATTTCTTACTAAATCTATATGGAAGGGAACTATCTCTTGCACACTTCAACTGTAAACTTGTTAACTATAGTCAAGCCTGTACATGTAACTAGTATCTCATCTGTGCCCATACTCCCAATTCCCAATACCCGCCCGGGATGTAATGGCGTGATCACTGGACACTTGATTATCAATCACTCGTAGTCGCTCGTAATCGCAATAAATACTAGATAATGTGCATCACTGAATCTTAAAACGAGTATAATTATATGTATGACGAACAGATGACAAATCTGTGAAATAAACATTCATATTTTTAAATAATACCTTTAAACTTTTGTCTATAGGTACCTATTACTAAAAAGTCTGTTTGATTTTACGATATTCTAGATGTCACGTAATGTCTAGCTGTGAAATGAGATATGAAAGTCTTATTTGGTAACCAGTTGTAAACAAAGACATTTCATTCCTTTCCGACAACTGGTTGCGAAACTCCACTGTCATCTACGGTAGTTGTGGATCAGGAATAGAATTTCTTTTTGGGCAACTAGTTGCGTAACAAGATTATTTCTTATTTTTCAACAACTGGTTGCGAAACTTGGTTGCCAAAACGGCCGGAGGGTTGTAACAATATTTTTTGGCGTTCGCTGACACAAACATAGGTCAGTGACGTTCAAAAATAGTGTTTTAACAACCGAGCACTGGTCGCTCTGCTGACCGATTGGTTAATTACTTCAATTAATTTTATTAATCAAGACAACGTACGTCCATAATGTGTTAGGCCAGATTATAACTATGTTAGTAAAAAAAGAATAAAATAATAATAAACTAATTAACAGCAAGTACTTTTAGTCATACGAGTATATAGATAACTAACTTTTGCCCGCGGTTTCGTTTACGTGGGCATCGTTTTTGTGACTGTCTTTGAGGTTGAGTTGTGCGCGAGCCACAAGCGCCTCGCGAGCGTAGCTATCGTATATGTCACTCAGGAATACTGTAGCCTTCTACTGGTGAAAGAATTTTTGAAATCGGTTCCATAGTTCCAGAGATTACTTCGTACAAACAAACTCACAAACTTACACACTTTACCTCTTTATTACACTAATATTTAGTGTAGGTAGATGTTTTGACTGATACGAAGTTTTCACAGTTTCTGACAGATTCAAGAGATTCGCGTCAGTCTAAAACCGTGGGAGAATATATGATAGGACACTGGCTACGAAATGGTGATTTTTCAGTTAATTGTTATCATGGAGTTTGAAAGAAAAAGATGTAGATGAG
Organism: Coleophora flavipennella; assembly: GCA_947284805.1. Lineage (NCBI taxonomy): Eukaryota > Metazoa > Arthropoda > Insecta > Lepidoptera > Coleophoridae > Coleophora > Coleophora flavipennella. The sequence continues at coordinate 2,616,296 of OX369307.1, forward strand.
GAAAAATTGTTGCATCGACCAAGTGAAGGGAAAAATAAACAAGATATCCTACCAAGAGGTCAAGGAGTTGTCAAACGGCAGAAAAGGAGGGCGGTTATTCCTCCAACTAGAGCCTGGAAAATAATTGTCAACGCTTAACACCTTACAAACAATCGTTTCAATCAAAAGAACTACAATTTTGGTATATTTTTTGTATTTGTTAATTTTTGATAAAAAAATATTTGGAACTATTATTTAATATGACTAAAGGCATAGTATATCAAACTAAAAAAAAACATTCTATTTGAAGTCTTGAAAGAGAAGTGAATTTAAAAGTGCTTCTAACTCACGATAGATGGCGCTATCCGAAATTAAAACGCGCTATAGACAATTCTACACTTTTCTGCTACTACGTCTCTTTTACGTGATGTTTTACGAAATTTATATAGAATTTTTGGACATTCGCTGCTTCATAAGGTCAATTTAACTTGTTAAATTGTCCGGTAGGTGGCGAGCGAGTGTAACCAATATAGTAATAATTGGTTCTGCTCTGTGGTAATAATATTCTGATTATTGTAAATAATTATATTATCCCTCTTAACTTGCATAAATTATAAGATTATAGAGTAGAGATGGGTCGTACTAGGTAAATTTGACACTAGGTGCACCGGTTCCTAGCCCGTTTAAATACTTGATCTAATTTCCTGTTCCACCTAGTATTGTTGGATGGAGTTCATACCTTTCGACTGCGTAGCGTATTAAACTACGGGTCCACGTTCACTCACAACACAATACGGTACAATACTCGATCGATACTGTACAATCACTCACCTCCATTATACAAGTACGCTGGACTGAATACTATCGGTGCCAAAATGAAGCTATGTGATTTTCGCCATTTTGGTGCTGATAGCAGGTGAGCGTCCATGGAACTAATGTCAATTTTAGTAACCGAGATGCTCGAGGGGGCGCAAACAACAACTATCATTTCGTATAGAATATTTAGACCAACATACTTATATTAGGTTGGGGAAATTTTTTTTTTCGTATTTTGTAACTATAAATTTGTAATCAAATCTCTTCGCTTGTATTAGTTGTACCTGGCTGGTTATAATAACATTAATAAGTGAACTTTCGAATTTTAATAAAAAATAAAATTCCCGCCATTTTAAAATTGTTTTTTTTGTCTATGAAAACTAGTGAAAGGAACGAGAAATTCGCTACATTTTGAAATTTTATGTAAAAAAGAGAAAAATGCAACACAGGCCGTGAATAACATTTGTGCTGTTTATGGACCTAATGCAGTATCAGTCAGTATCACAAAATTGGTTCGAAAGTTTTCTAGTATGGAAATCTTAACGTTCAAGATGCAGCTCGTTTTGTTCGCCCTGTTTGAATTTGCATACAAAATACGAAGAAACTTTTTCCCCGAGCTAATATAATGAAGTTCAGTGTATACAATACTAGTTGGTAGGTACTTGATCTCTGAAACTCCACGCGACGTGTGAGCAAGAAGGCAAAACACCGGTAACGAAGAATAGAGCGAGCGAGCGCTAATCTTCTACTAGGTGGAGCGAGTATTAGTTGCATTGGAACAGGTACGCCTAGTTTCGTAAAATACCTGTTCCTCGGATCTGTTCTAGTATATACGCCTCACCTCTATAAGAATGCCCAATACCCAAATGTATTATACAAATGCACAGATTAATCGCTTAATAACCCAACTTCAATTAGTAAACGCTATCCAAAAATAAAACTATTATTATGTAAACAAATATGTCGAAAAGGCAAAGATATCAAGCACCAGATGTAACGATTCCGTGCCGGTATTTTTCCTCTCGCTTGGACAAAATTTGAATCTCTTAAATTTAGGGATATTTTGTACAGTTGATGCTATCAGTTTTTCTAAGACATAATAAGATAAAAGTTAAAAAAACTAAAACCCTAATACGGAAAAGTATGAAAATAAGAGTTTCCCGCCTGTAATCATAGCCTTTATTTTTCCCTTCATCTGGGGCTATAATACCCGTGATCGCAAGCCATAATGATGGGTACCTGATAAAGGATTACGATAGGGCCGCGTGTCGTGTCGCTGGATTGTAACGCGCGTACATTGAGCCGTCTCAATACGCCCATAACGTATTAATAATATATAATAGTAATAATAAATATCGGTTGTGAGACCATTTGCTAAGAAAGTAAAAAAACATTTGCATGCGTAATAATATTTTGTGTTTAGAATGTGCTCGTCAAGACCTTTCTTTTGATACCACCAACCACCCATAAAATCCGCCATGTTTATTTTTTTCAATGCTTTAATTATATCCTATAACACGCGGAGTGATGGCCAGAATCCAGACACCACATTTGTCAAGATCAGTTTAGTGGTTTAGGAAATACAAGGGAACAGGTGAAGAACATACATACACTGCCAAAAACATAACCTTCCTTTTTCGTAGTCGGGTAAAAATGTACATAAGTAGGTACCGTATTTCACCTACACAATATGACAAAGCTCTATCTGAATACAGTATAATTTGCATCTAATAAATATTATACAACGCTAGCTTTTGCTCGAGGCTTCGCCCGGGTGGACATTGTTTTTATGACTGCCTTCGAGGTTTCTTGGTGCGCGAGCCGCAAGTGTCATTGGTTGTATAACCTGAAAACAAAATACCATTTAGTAAAAGTAATAAATGATTTGAATTTTAAATTATTTTTCAAAAGTTTTATTTATTTTATTTATTTTTATTTATTTGTACAAAAACACACATTATCATTACAGTTAAGTTAGGGTATTACCACGAATTTTTACGTCTTTAAGTATTTTACACAACCTCTATTAGCAGAATTTTGCGTAATTTTAGTTTATTTAAGTAAAATGTGTGCCCCTTTATTGCCCTACAATACCGTAAAAAATACGTTGTACTAGATTTAAAAAAAAGGTTGTTTGAAAAATCTGCCTTTAACAATGCTTCAAATATTATAAAATAATAGATTATGTAAATGACAAAGATATATATGTTGATTCTATAACAAATACCATTACCTGAGACTGTAATCTGAATCATGACATTATTTGTAATTTTATTTTTATTGTATTTTTTTTTTGTTTTGACTATTTAAAAGTGTGTGTAAACACCTATTTGAAATAAATTGTTTTGAATTTTGACACTTAGATAACGTTCGAGGAATGTAAACAAAACAAATATTTATTGAATGCCTTACCAGTACTTATCTATATAATTTGAGAAACAATGCTGTGATTGAAAGGAATATTCAAAGTGAATGCAAACAGAATGGAATTTATTTCATAAATAATTTATGTACTGTAAAATTAGTTCCTTACCTGTAAAACTTTACGCCGGCATATTGTTTTTTCACGAGTCCTAAATCTAAAAAGTACAACATTTTTTGTATACCTGAACTAATAAAATCTGTGCTTCAGGCTAAGGAGTGCTAGATATTATCAATTGACAATTTAATACATAAAATAGTCGTAAAAAGGTAATTATGTCCATAGAATAGTTAAAAAATTTGATATTTATTATCCAATTACTTCGTAACTAAAATTAAAAGGCTGCGTCAAATTTTTTTACAATTTTAATATGTACGATTAAGTTCGTGTAAGTCTTATACCTTAAAAACAATCGATTTCAATCAAAAGAACTACAATTTTGCTATATTTTTTTTGTATTTTTTAATTTTTGATAAAAAATATTTGGAACTGTTATTTAATATGACTAAAGACATATCAAATTAAAAAAACATTCTGTTTTGAAGTCTGAAAAAAAGTGATTTAAAAGTGCTTCTAACTCACGAAAGATGGCGCTATCCGAAATTAAAACGCGCTATAGACAATTCTACACTTGTGCTACTACGTCTCTTTGGGACAGCAGTGCCTTAATCCCACTTCTGAATTTGTAAATTTTTGGACATTCGCTGCTTCATAAGGTCAATGTAACTTGTTATATTGTCCGGTAGGTGGCGAGTGTATTCATTATAGTTATTAATATAATGATTATCTTTTATCAAGCTAATACTTGTATTTTTGTTATCCCTCTTAACCTATTTTGACACTAGCTGCACCTGTTCCACCTAGTATTGTGGGATGAAGTTCATACTTTCCGGTGTCAAAATGAAAACATGTGATTACCGCCATTTTGGCGCTGTTAGCAGCGTGATAGCAGGTGAGCGTCAATGTAACTAATAATAGTCAAATGTCAAATCATAGGCAAATGTCAATTTTAGTACCCGAGACGCTCGAGGGGGCGGTTCGAATCGGTACAAACTATAACTGTCATTTCGTATAGAATATTTAGTTCAGCGTACTTGTATAATGTAGGTCAGTATATACAATATGTACTAGTCGGTAGGTACTTGATCTTTGAAACTCGACGCGACGTGTGAGCAAGACGGCAAAACACCGGTGACGAAAAATAGAGCGAGCGAGCGCTAATCTTCCGCGAAATCCGCGATGATTCATTATGTGAGTGAGATGTGAAAACAACGTGGCATTTTGTAGGACTAGGTGGATCGAGTATTAGTTGCATTGGAACAGGTGCCGCCTAGTGTATTCCTGTAAATTCCGTAAATACCTGTTCGTTTTAAAAAAAACTAAACCCGAATACGGAAAAGTATGAAACCAAGAGTTTCCCGCCTGTAATCATAGCCTTTATTTTTCCCTTTATCTGGGGCTACTAGCCGTGATCGCAAGCCATAATGATAAGTACTAATGATAATGATTACGATAGTGCAGCGTGTCGTGTCGCGAAGTTCCTTCGTCGCATTTGCCTATCTCGGGAATCGTCTCAAATCTTCTTCCTTCTTCCTTCGTCTTTTGAGTTTTTGGAACAAGAAGAAGGCACTAGGCGCGAGGTCAAGTGAGTTGGGTGGGTGGGGAAGAACAGTGATTGAGTGTTTAAAGCTCGCGAGTTCTGAGCGCAGAATGGTCTGAAGAGTTCATTTGTTAACTTTTTTTTTTAATTTGTCTAATTATATAAGTTAGCTTAAATCCACCTCGTTGCGAACTTTTTGTTCAACAAATTGTTTATTTTCACAGTGAAAAACAAGATCGTTTACCGTCGGGAATGCCTTATCAAGATACAGAAGACAGTTCGGGGCTACTTGGTACGTCGACGCCACCAGCCGCGCTACCGAGGCATCAGAAAAATAAATGCTCTCCAAAACAATCTGACAGAGATGGAGCGAGTAGCTAGCCAGCTCAAGAAAGAAAAGGATGGCATGTTGAGGAACATCGAAAACTTGAGGAATTCGATAAAAGGCGCTTGCAGTGCTATCAAGGTCAGTTTTAGAAACTCGGAAGACGGTGCTTTTTATTATTATTCACAATTGGTAAGCCCTTGGTATCATCTCACCTGATGGTAAGTGACGATGATGTCGGAAGATGGAAGCGGGCTTACTAAGATTCCCGAAATAATCCTGATTTTAGAACAGTCTGACAAAAAGCGAGTGTACAGCAGCTTAAAGGTATGCATTAGAGGCAGCCTCGCGGTGAGCAGCCACTTGACTAGCTACCACTATCTTATCTAAGTCTTGCCGCCAAACATCAATGTTAACAGCATTGATGTGTGCGGGCATGAAGATTCTTATCTTAGCCATTTCCCCATTGCGTTGGGGAATCTCGGTATGCTCGTCTCCGTCTACGTAATCTTCGTCACTTAAAGTTTCAAATTCATTTGTAGAACCATACAAACACGATTTTTCCCAGACCAATGGGTATTACTATGTAATGCATGTCTTTTTACAGAGTATTCCGATTTCGGTAATTCTTTTTTTATTGGGTAGGGTCTTCACCAGGTCGTCGGTCCACCGCGTGGGTGGCCTGCCTAGCTACGTTTTCCGGTGCGCGGTCGCCTCTCAAAGTCTTTAATTTCCCAACGGCCATCTGTTCTACGAGCTATGAGCACTGCCCTCTGCCACTTCAGTTTAGCGATCCGAAGATCGCGGACAGCGCAGGACCGGCTGTCGTGGAAGTCCTTGAGGGAGGCTTTTGTCCAGCAGTGGACGTCTTTCGGCTGATATGATGATGATGGGTAGGGTATACTTCAAAGTTGGTCCCGTTTAAATTTCAAAAGAAAATTTAACTCCTAAGGGTAGAAAACTAGGAAAATATTAATTGTTTTTGAATTTTCCCACTGAATTTTCGTCTTTGCAATAATTCTGTTGACACTTGGCACAATAATTAATTCTAATGACATTATTAGAATTATATTTGGGATTATTCATTCATCTTAATGAGAAAATTATACCTAACTTATGATTTATGGGTTATAACTACCATCGAGGATGTGATGATGGAGACGGAAGGTTGTTAAAAGTAGGTTCAAACTTGACCTCGCATGCAGTCTATTTTCTTAAGAGAAATAATAAACCTTGCATCTAAACCTTGAATAGCCTTCTTTTAAATAGCCGTTTTTATTGTTGTCCTTTAAATTATTAGTTCAGTTACTAATTTGTGAAGTATTCTGTTTTGCAGACTATAAATACGGTGAAGTTGTAAAGGCCCCCACGGCCAAAAACAAGCTTGTCCTTTCGAAAAAAATATTGCCGACTATAATTGTTGTAATACAAGCTTTAGTTATTAGTTAATATGAATTAACAACGCAACCCATAGCAACAATTTGTTCTGATCTGAAGTAACCGTATTTCAAGAGATACTAGAGTAGATTAGGTCAAGGTGGTGCAAGGTCGACTGGTACCGAGGGGCGAAGCGACGAGCTGTATAAGGCAACGCGCGAGCCGAGCGAGCGTAGTGAGCGTGCCGCGACAGCGGCCGGCGAAGCGCCGGAACTAACTTCGCTCGTTGTCCTGGGTTGCTTTGCTGAATCATAATAACTAAAGCTTTTTTCCTTCATTTATGGTCGGCAAACAGTACTTTTAGATGCTCTTGAATGATCGAAACTTAGTAATTTAGAAAACTACTTAGTTTTTTAGAAGACATAAATGCTATTAACGCACACATTAATATATTTTAGAAACAAAAAAAAACACTTTAACAAAAAATTAAACCGAAGAATCAAGAAAGGAACTGAAAAGCGAATAATAGAGAGAACCTTTCTAGTCTAACTGAGCTAGAGCTGAGCTCCTACACTAATGTAAATACCTAAATAACTTTAAGTCGGCGCCAAATAAACAAACGGAACGTTCGGCAATAGCCAACAAAGGGACGCATCACGTGGTAACCGCCGCCGTGCATTCCGCTGCCATCATTTCATTTTACGTAATAATAAATTATTTGCTTATTTGTTTGATTGGCGCTGACTCAAAATTATTTAGGTATTGACATTAAAGTAGGAGCTCAGTTAGACCAAAAAGGTTATTTTTATTTTTCGCTTTTCATTTCCTTTTTTTTATAACCTCCGACGCAAAAAGAGGGGTGTTGTAAGTTTGACGCCATTGTCTCTGTGTGTGTGTCTGTCTGTCTGTTGCATCGTAGCTCTCGAACGGATGGACCTTAGCTGTAATTGATGAAGATCTGTTTAGCCGTTTGAGGATCATCAGCTCTTATCTAGGCGATGAAGGGATGTGGGCAACTTATACAGGCCTAATCGATTAAAAAATTGGTACCCTGTTACTGTAATAATATTGCAAAACTATAGAAACCTTGACCTGATGTTGCAGCATCTCCTGGAATCTGCAGCATACCCAACTCCTCACCAACTTACAACAGAGGCATCGTATTTGGGCTCATTAGAATAGTCTCAATGAATAGGTGTTAGATAGAACATGATAACTTTGACCTGATGCTGCAGCATCTTGAATCTGCAGGATACCCAACTCCTCGCTAACTTACAGCAGAGGTATTGTGATTGGGCTCATTGGAATAGTTTCAATGAACAGGTGTTAGATAGAACATGGTCAACCTGATGCTGCAGCATCTCCTGAAATCGGCAGAACACCCAACTTCTCAACAACTTACAGCAGAAGTACCGTGTTAGGGATCATTGGAATAGTCTCAATTAATAGGTTTTAGAAAGAATATAGTAACCTTGACCTGATGCTGCAGCATCTCCTGGAATCGGCAGAACACCCAACTCCTCAACAACTTAAAGCAGAAGTATCGTGTTAGGGCTCATCGAAATAGTCTTAATGAATAGGTTTTAGATAGAATATAGTAACCTTGACCTGATGCTGCAGCAACTTCTGTAATATGCAGGATATCTAACTTCTTGCCAACTTACAGCTGAGGTATCGTGTTTGGGTTCATTGGAATAGTGTCCATGAATAGGTGTTATATAGAACATGGTAACCTTGACCTAATTTTGCAGAATCTCCTGGAATCGGCACAATACCCAACTGCTCAACAACTTACAGTAGGAGTATCGTGTTTGGGCTCATTAGAATAGTCTTAATAAATAGGTGTTAGATAAAAAAGTGAAAAACTTCCACAGGTCAAGCGCTATAGAAGTAATTATTTCGCAGGGCAACGAGAAAATATCTCGCAATGAGATTGATCAACTCTACACGAGGCTAACCAAAGAGGTTGAGGCGCAGATGTCTTCACTACAGAAGGCTATGGTCGAACAAAAGAACAGGTGGGTACCTCAATTTTCTTATGATTATTCTTATTAGAAAAGTCTAACGGTCTATAATTGATGTAACTGGGGCTTCTACTCGTCAAACTGAAAAACTTTCCCCAAGGAACCCATAGTCAATACTTTAAAAAAATATTCTGTTCAATCGATTTTGTACAAAAAGTTTTGCGATTTTGAAAAAAAAACTTTTTTTTCCGAATTGACTAGACTTATGAGGTAAGTCTATTATGAGAAGTCCTAGTTAACAGGTCTTAAACTAATTTTGTTACACACTGTATAAAATTTTTAGTCCATTGTAAACACTCGTTAATCCCGGAGTCTTTTCATTTCTCAACCTTTTTTTACTACTTATTATACTACTTAGTCTTTGGTTTTAGGAGTGTTGTGGGGCGTTCCTATCTTCATAAACAAATATAACCTGTAACAACCAGACACCCTAAGAATATCAACATAAGGACATTTCAATTTAAAAGATATTAACGTAGCTAATTTTCTTTCATTCGCTTTTAAATAAAAAAGTATAATTACCGACCAGTATTTGAAAAAAGAAATGCAATATTTTTTACTTTTTTTTGTTTCGCTAAATATGCCGGTGACGTGCGTATATACAGAGTGTCCCATAATGAGTGAATCAAATTGACATGGCAGATAGCTTTGCTAAGGACCTATCAGGTGAGCTGCAATGTCCTTGGTAAAAATATCATAGATTTTAAGAAATTTTGCTTCTTAAATTTTAATTTTGTACGAAAAATGCATTTGTTCAAACAACTTATTATTGGAAATTTGTATGGGCCTTAATGCTCTCCTTTGCGAGTTTTTAATTAAAAAAATTATAACCGATAAATATTTTTAAAACTTTAGTACCCTTGTTGGAAAGCTGATAAAATGAGGATGTTTATTTCATATTCTGCACACTTATTATGGTACACATTTTTTCACAAAATCACGGTACATTCAAAGAAATGCAATTTTCATTAAAAATTAAAATTAAAGAAGTACAATTTCTTAAAATCTATGAACTTTTTACTAAGGATATTTCAGCTCATCTGATAGGTTCTGAGCTGAGCTATCTCCCATGTCAATTTCATTCACTCATTATGGGACACCATGTATAGATTTTAGACGCAACGATTTAGCCTGATATCAAATAGTTATGTTAGACTAAAAAGCATCAACGATTCGATGTTTATTTTTGTTATTTTTTATCATCTATCGAAGTTAATAACAAACGATTGACATGGGGAGCATCTAGGGAAACGACTGCCCTATTTTAATTTAATGTCGTATTTCACACGGAATTCTCCAATTCGGCAGGGAGGAACAGGAGCGACTGCGCAGGATGGAAGCGGAGATGCGCGCCATGGAAGAAGCCAAGAGGCTGGAGCTGGAGCAGCAGCGGCAAGAGGAGGAGAACAGGCGGCTGTGAGTTTCAAAGGATAATGTTAAAGTTGTTGGCATTATACCAAACTGCATCTACTCATGAAACTTACCAACTTTCTCTAATAGTTAGGTACATATAGGCACGTCTATTCCATCCTTCAAACCCTCTATACAACATTTTTACCCTCGACGGCTCCATCTGGGAGAACTATGATATTCTGTAGCTTTGTATGGCGGCCATCTTGTTTTTCGACCATTTAGAATTTTTTTCTCTGTCAAATTTAGTCACGGTTTCGACCAGTCACTCCCTGATAAGGAGCATTTTCCGAAGATTGGAAGTTTTTTCATAGTCATCGGCACCACCCACCCTTCAAACCCCCTATACATCATATTTACCTATTTTTTCCGCCATTTTTTTGACAGCTGTCAAATTTGTAAAAGTTGTAGACCAAACTTTGTACGAAAAGTATGTTTCCAAGTATTATAGTTTTGGCGGGTAGTAAGGTCACAATCTGATAAGGAGGAGGTTTTGAAGATTTTGAAGTTTTACCATACTCATCAACACCCACTCTTAAAACTTCAAACCATCTCCCACGGAACAACAACAAACAACTATAAGTAGGTACCTTTAAAAGTAAAATAAACAGAGAAATGCGCAATCGGAAGAAGTAAGGTTAGCATCTTTTGGTGTTTACCAGATTAGACCACGATAATTCTCGTGGTTTTTTTTAAAGTACAATACAATATTAAAGTACAATTATTGTACAGGTCGGTAAACTAAAGCTGGCACGTTCACAGTACTCATACCAATAAAATTTTATTATTTTACTACTATAGCAAAAAAATACAAGCAACTCGCTCAAAACTTCTTTTGTAATAATGGGCGTCGATGGACCGACCGCTGACCGGTAAACATCACGCTGTATTTCATAATAGTAGTAAAAACAAAATGTTTGTTCACAAACACTACACAAACGCTATGTAAGAATTTGTTGTACGTGGCAGGCCTTAAAATAGTAAACCGATCTGCTTTAACTAAAATGTTTAAACATTTTTTTCAATCTAAAAAGAGCTATTGTACATAATACGTACTTAATATTATAAAGGGGTTTTCAATTGGCGCGGGTAGATTTTGGCGGCCCGTGGCGGCCATTTTGTTTTGGTGACAATTGTCAAATCTTTTGCTTATTATTCAGTTGCTTATGCCAAATCATCATGGCAGGTTACACAATTGAACAGCGCGTACAAATGATAAAACTTTATTATCAAAATGAGTGTTCGTTAGTGCAAACGTTGCGTGCATTGCGCCCATTTTACGGTAGACGTGGTGGCCCTTCACAGTCGACTCTTCAGCGTTTGGTGGAAAAATTTGAAACAACCGGTTCGTTAATCAATCAACCCACACCTGTACGTTCAAGAAACGCAAGATCAGCCGAGAATATCGCGGCGGTCCGTCAAAGTGTACAGCAGAACCCGAGGCAGTTGATTCCTTGCCGTGCACAAGAACTCGGCCTTTCGCAAACTTCAACTTGGCGAATTTTGCGACGGGACTTAGGGTTACACCCGTATAAGATTCAACTGACCCAGAAGCTCAAAGTTCATGACCATAGACAACGTCGTTTGTTCGCTGCCTGGGCATCGAATCGTTTGGAAGAGGATCCCAATTTCGGGCGAAAAATCATCTTTAGCGACGAGGCGCATTTTTGGATGAATGGCTTTAACAAACAAAATTGCCGTATATGGGACGACACAAACCCACACGAGGTTCACCAGGTGGTAATGCATCCTCAAAAAGTTACGGTTTGGTGTGGATTTTGGGCCGGCGGCGTCATTGGTCCGTATTTTTTCGAAAACGACGTTGGTGAGGCGGTCACTGTCAACGGCGAGCGCTACAGAACGATGATAACAAATTTTTTATGGCCTACATTGAACCATATGGACCTAGACAACATGTGGTTCCACCAGGATGGCGCTACGTGCCACACAGCGGACGCCACGATTGACATTCTGCATGAGCGATTTGAGACTAAGGTTATCTCTCGCAGGGGTGATGTGAATTGGCCACCAAGGTCATGCGATTTAACCCCGCTAGACTTTTTCTTGTGGGGTTTTTTGAAGTCGCAGGTCTATGCAAATAAACCACAATCCACCGATGCCCTGAAGGCGAACATAACACATGCCATCGCTCAAATTCAGGCGGATCTATGCGGAAGAGTCATTGAAAATTGGACCACTCGGATCCGTGGCACTGTGAGAAGCCGAGGCGGGCATTTGAATGATGTCATCTTCCATACTTAATGGCATATATGGGCCTTTTAAATAAATAAAAAAATTTGTTGATACCTCATACGCAGCTTGTTTAATTTCGTTTCAAAATCTACCCGCCCTTATTGAAAAACCCTTTATATGTCAAAATATTTTTGTTTTTTACCTTTTCACGTTGCAACACCTCGACCAACCTTAGTGAAACTCGGCACGCAAGTAGCCTGTGTCACTGGGAAGGACTATGCTACATTTTATCCCGTGAAAATAGCATAGTCGATGCAGTCCTTGAGGGAACTGAAGAAATACTCTTTTTTGGTTAATATTTTTAACATCGCAACGGAACAATAGATTGTTGTGTTTTTTTGCACAGAGATGGTTGAGGAGGTGGGAAACGACATAATTTACTAATTAGCATATCCTGACATAGTTCCCGAGGGATTTGGGGAAAACTCATTTCCACGCTCGCGCATGTCGGTGTCGCAACGAAGCAACGGATTGAAGTGATTTAGAATTGGTTGAGGGGATGGGAAGTGATATAGACTCCTAATCAATACCTATAGCGCGATATAGTTCCTGAGGGATCTGGTCCTCAAAGACAGTCATAAAACGATGTCCACGCAGGCGAAGCCGCGGGAAAAAGCTAGTATAAAAATAACAAACTAAAATGATTGGTCATCGTTCCACCGAGTGGGAGGCCTGCCTACACTACGTTTTCCGGTGCGTGGTCGCCACTCGAGAACTTTACTGATCCAACGGCCATCTGTTCTACGAGCAATGTGTCCCGCCCACTGCAACTTAAGTTTAGCAATTCTGAGAGCTATGTCGGTTACTTTGGTTCTCCTACGGATCTCCTCGTTTTTGATTCGATCACGCAGAGAAACTCCGAGCATAGCACGCTCCATTGCCCTTTGGGTGACCTTAAACCTTCTTATGAGGCCCATAGTAAGCGACCATGTCTCAGTTCCATATGTCATCACTGGCAACACACACTGGTCGTAGACTTTGGTCTTAAGACACTGCGGTATCTGGGACGTAAAGATATTGCGAAGCTTCCCGAACGCTGCCCAGCCGAGTTGGATTCGACGAAGGTCGCGGGAAACCGCTGGATGCGGGCAGCGCAGAACCAGTCGTCGTGGAAATCCTTGGGGGAGGCCTATGTCCAGCAGTGGACGTGCTTCGGCTGATATGATGATGATGAAAATGATTGATTGTTTTACTGCCATTGTTTCACAGGAAAGCGGAAATGGAGGCTCGACGTAAAGCCGAGGAAGCGGAGCGGTTGCGTCTAGAAGAGCAAGACAGAGTGGCAGCTATGAAGCTCCAACAGGAGTTAGAACTAGCCGCCCGAGCTGATCAGGAGAACAGGGAACGGTGAGTGTCCGACCAAGACAGAGTAGTGTTCATGAACCTGAAATACGAGTTAGAACTAGCACCCCGGGCCGACCGCGAGAACAGAGAACGGTGAGGGTCCAACAAAGATAAAGTTGTGTTCATGAAGCTGAAACACGAGTTATAACTAGCCCACCGAGCCGACCAGGAAAACAGGGAACGGCGAGTGTCCGACATAGAAGGCGAAGCTGCAAAACGAGTTAAGAACTAACCCCACCCCTGCGCGCCGACCAGGAGAACAGGGAACGGTGAGTGTCCAACATAATACACCAAACTATTTGGTGGGATCATACGGTATCCAAACCTACGACACTCCATACAATGAATTTTTTTTGTATGGGGTTTTCCAATAGGGACATAACAATTTTGCACCTTTATATGAACGCACCCTTAAACTTTTTTTATGAACTGTCAATGTCAATTTGCTCAGTAAATACAACATTTTTATCATGGTGAATTACACGAACGAACAACGCTTGGAAATAATTAAAAATTATTACCGAAATTCTGAGTCGGTGGTCGCAACTTTAAGAGCGCTTACTCCAATTTTCGGTCGTAATAATCGTCCCACCCGACAAGCTGTGCGTGCTATAGTGACAAAATTTGAATCAACATTTTCGCTGTTGGATGTTCCGGTGCTAGTAAGACAGCGTACCGCTCGAAGCGCTGAAAATATCGCGGCCGTAAGTGCGTCTGTTCAAAATGAGCCAAATCGGTCGATTCCGCGCCGTTCACAGGAGTTAGGCATCTCTCGCACCTCACTGTGGCGTATTTTGCGTAAGGATCTTGGTCTACACCCTTACAAGATCAACTTGACTCAAGAACTAAAGCCACTTGACCATTTGAAGCGCAGAAACTTCGCCAATTGGATGCTGGGTAAGCTTGAAGATGATGACGAATTTCATCGCAAAATCATCTTCAGCGATGAGGCTCATTTGTGGCTCAATAGCTTTGTCAATAAGCAAAATATGCGTTATTGGCAAGGAACAAACCCACATGTGCTTCATGAATCACCATTGCATCCACAAAAAATTACTGTTTGGTGTGGATTTCATGCCGGAGGAGTGATTGGGCCGTATTTTTACCCGACTGCGCCAGAAGGAGGGTTATGTTTTTCGAGAGTATGTATGTATGTATGTATGTATGTATGTTTGTATGTATAATTGTTTGGCACGCTCTGCAGCCTGAACGGCTGGATGGATTTTAGCTTGAGACGTGTCGTTAGATTCGTATTTACTGTGAGAGTGACACTGGGTATATCAAAATAAAAAAAAACAAAATGGCGGATTTTTGGCGCAAAATTCAAATGTTTGACACGCTCTGCAGCCTGAACGGCTCGATAGATTTTAGTTTGAGGGGTGTCGTTAGATACATATTTACTGTGTGAGTGACACTGCGTATATCAAATAAAAAAAAAACAAAATGGCGGATTTTTGGCGCCAAATTCAAATGAACTCATTCAATAATAAAACTAAAAAAAATAATAAAATAAAAAACGGTAATTTAAAAAACTAAAAAACCCGCCTGCGTTTCTGTGTAATTTGGAAATGAAAAACCCTAAAACAAGAAAGTCGTCATACCCGATTGCACTTAACTTAAGCAAAATTGTAGCAGTCGGGACCCATTCTAGAAATGGAGGCATAGTGAATTGAGAGCACATACATTACAGATTACTCCAATATACTGACTACACGGCTGACTTTCTAGAATGGGTCCCGAGTCCCGACTGCTACAATTTTTCTTAAGTTAAGTGCAATCGGGTATGACGACTTTCTTGTTTTAGGGTTTTTCATTTCCAAATTACACAGAAACGCAGGCGGGTTTTTTAGTTTTTTAAATTACCGTTTTTTATTTCGTAGATGAAAACGATCGTCATGTTACCGTCAATGGCCAGCGCTATAGAGCCATGATAGAAGATTATTTTTGGCCCGAATTGGAAGGTATGGACATCACCAATATGTGGTTTCAACAAGACGGTGCCACAAGCCACACAGCACACGTTACAATGGACTTATTGCAACAACAATTTGGTCAACGTGTTATCTCGAGAAACGGCCCAGTCGATTGGCCGCCTCGTTCGTGCGATTTAACGCCATTAGACTATTTTTTATGGGGTCACATCAAGTCTTTGGTTTATGCCAACCAACCAACAACGATAAATGAGCTCAGAGACAACATCATACGTGAAATTCGCAACGTTCCAGTCGAATTATGTGCCAGAGTTGCCGAAAATTTTGTTCAAAGAATCCACCGCTGTAAATCGAGCCGTGGTGGCCATATGGCCGAAATCGAATTTCATTCTTAAAATGTAACTATTCAACAACACCTGGAATAAATTTGAGCTCAAAATCTTAAAAATTGTGTGTTTTATTCAAGGTTTTTTTTGTTATGTCCTTAATGGAAAACCCTTTAGTTCTCGTGTCAAACCTAACGAAACTTCAACATCCGAGTCGGGGTGCTCCGAACTCTTGCAACTTGCCTAGGCACAACTAGTTTGTACTAAAATCGAGTTGGCCAGTAACATAATACAGGGTGTAAATAATTGGTGTAGGACCCGTTAACTGGGGGTTCTACTCATCATACTGAACAACTTTCCCCAAGGAACCCAGTCAATTCTCAAAAAAAAATTTGGACCCTCCGTACTAAAATTAGCGTTATATCATACACATATACTAGTGAGATTGTAAAATCGCGGTTTTCACAATATCCCGGTGACATATTACGAGTAGCTACCTAGCTAAAAATGATTTGTTTGACGGGAAAATTGATATTGGCCTCCTACACCAAATAACGCCATTTTTTGTGTCCTGCCACATTCTGGACACTTCAAACAACGGGCCAGAAATGACATTTCAAAAAAGGAATAACGGAACAAACAAAATGGGGGCGAAATCCTATACGTTCGTCAACCAAACTGTAACCAATCTGTATCAATCTGGGTGTCGAGGGGGTGAGGTCGCTATCTAGAGAGCGCCAGGGAGTGTCCATACTGTATGTTAGTACTAATATATATTTCGTGCCAATCGGCTCTTAGAAGGGCGTTCAGATCATTTAGCACTTCTTCAATCCAGCTGTACCTGGGGCGTCCAACAGGAAGTTTCCCCCTTGTTCGTCCCTTGTACGCTCTACAGCACGGTCATCTTCCATCCTCTCTATAGTCTCTTCCCTTAGCGGAAAAAAGGTTTTTTTGATGAAACCAGCACCATGTTTTAGTATGTTGTTAAGCATGTTATTTTGACTAAAAAACCATCGGGAGACAGTTTCTAACGTGGTGGAGTCACCAGCTATGACGTCATCAAAATGGCCGCTGCCGCGTTCAGAATATTGCGTATAAAACACAAAGTATGTCACTTGTAAGCTTGTGCGGGGTGTCATAAAAAGCAAAATTAAATGCGCTATAATATTGTTCCTACATTTGACCTTGTAAATACCATAGTTTGTGAGAAATTTCAAGTTTTATTTAAATTTTTCCAAAAAAACTTTCATTTTTTGTTTATATCAACTTTACTAGTAACTTTACAGTAAAACATTGTCTCAAGATATGAATGCTACATTAATAAGCTATAAAACGCCATTAAAATTTTGAAAATCGGTTTATAAACAAGCAGAATACATTAGTTTTGTTCCATATCGGATGTCACCACCAAGACTCGATTTATTTTTTTGTAACATTCAATTTGTATAAAAAAGGCACTCACACATTTTTTTATTTATTTTTCCTAAAAAGATTTTTTTCGATGTAAATACAAAATCTTTCTACCTTGCGCAGCGTCTGGCAACCCTGTTCGCGAAAACGGGTGGGGGCGCGCGCCGCTGTCGCATCCGTGTCAGTGGCCATCATTTGTTGGCGCGCGGTTAACCTGTAGCCATGTCATTGCGTTGGGGAATCTTGGTAAGCCCGCTTCCATCTTCGGCAACATCGTCACTTACCACCAGGTGAGATGTTGTCAAGGGTTTACCAATTGTGAATAAAAAAAAAAGCAGCGTCTGGCAGCCCTGTTCGCGAAAACGGGTGGGGGCGCGCGCCGCTGGCGCATCCGTGTCAGTGGCCAATTGGCCATTCTTTATTGGCGCGCGGTTAACCTGTAGCCATGTCATTGCTTCATATAAGTATCTGACGTTTTTTTAACAAATAAGATATTAGTCCGTGATAACGATAAACGGTGTGTTCTAGGATCCTCATCAACTTTTCCACAGAACGGCATCAACTCTTAAAATTGGATCAGATATTCACCGACATGCAGTTTTGGTACAAGATGAAATTATTTTAAAGAACTTGTACTCTACCGCTTTAGTTGCCATGGAAGCCAAGTATCACAAATCGTGTTATATTAAGCTACTAAACAAAGTTCGCAGTATTAAAAGTCAGCAGTCAGTACCTGAACCAGAAGTATCAGTTCAAACAGCATACGGTTCTACGTTGAGTGAGTTAGTAACGTACATTCAAGAGTGTTACTTGTACAGTGCTGAAGCTCTGGTTTTTCGTCTTGTTAATCTAACCACAATGTTTAAAAAAAGAATGCAAGAGCAGGGTTTGCAAAACTTTGAATTCAACAGAACGAAACTGAAACAACAGCTTCTCGAGTTCATTCCTAGTCTTCGTGAGAATAAAGTTGGTCGAGAAGTTTTACTTAGTTTTGAAGATAATGTTCGAAGCGTTGTAGAAATTGCTTGCCAAAACAATGCAATGAGCGATGGTATGTGCTTAGCTCGTGCTGCTAAAATTATTCGTGACCAAATGTTCAATGGATAACCTAAATTCAACGGATCTTTTCAAGATTCTTTTGCTGGTGAAAACTGTGTTCCTAACCAATGCATTTTGCTTTGCCGAATGGTACTACTTAGCGGCGCATTCACTGTAAATTTTGAAAAAAAAGAGAAGAATCGCAAAGGGACATAAACTTGGTCGCGACAAACATTGCCCAACTGATCAGATTTAACTGCAAAAAGAAAGTCGCCCAAACTAGGACCAGTCAGCTCCACTCACTAGACCGAGAAACACCGTTACCTTTATATATTAGTATCAAACTGTACAACGACAATGTGCGAAAAGAAGTGATTGACAACATGTGCGACCTGGGTTTGAGCGTATCATATAAAAGGGTAGTTCAAGTGTCTGAAATAGTGGCTAGTAATGCGTGTGATCTATATAAGGAGCAGGGGTTTGTTTGTCCCAAAAGTATACTACAAAACATATTTACATGTGCGGCTATCGAAAACATTGATCAGAATACTTCTTCCAACACTTCAATGGACTCCTTTCACGGTACAACTATATCCGTTATTTTACACCCAGAAGAAAACAGCAATGCAAAGCCGCCTTTAAACCTAACGAATAAAGACTAATACGAAATTTCTCTTCCCGATTCGTATACTAATATACTACCCACACCAAAAAAGCAGTCGGATGTTTCCATGCAAACAGTAAACTACAATTTCGGAGATTGCAGTGCAATAAGTCCTACTGCAGAATTGAAAGAATAACTAGATCATACTAAAATAGCGCTAGAAAATTATGAAGAAACTCTGCCATGGGCTGTATACCATGCACGCAAGGATAATCCTGAAAACATTCAATACATGGGCAATACATTCACATGTATTGCCCATATTGCGAGAAAGCATTAACTCCCACGCTATGGTTCGCCATACTATGAATATTATTATGAAAATCACGAAAAAAACTAATCCAGGACATATACCGGTCATTACTACTCATCAACCATTATACGCCATCGCTAAACAAATCCAATGGTCACATCCTGAAATATATGGGGAAGATAAACCGATTTTTATGCTAGGCCCAATGTATATTGAAATGGCAGTAATATTTATGATTGGCACTTGGTTGAAAGACAGTGGCTGGACTGATTATTTAGTGGAGGCCGGTATAACTACACAAGGCAGAGTCGAAAGGATGCTTAAATCGTCTCATGTAAAACGAAGCCGCTATGCGCACGAGGTTACTGTAGCAGCGCTCAACGTACACGCATTACTAGCCACTATTTCATTGAAGTGTTGGAAGAAGTATTCTGATCAATGTTTTCGATAGCCGCACATGTAAATATGTTTTGTAGTATGCTTTTGGGACAAACAAACCCCTGATCACACGCATTACTAGCCACTATTTCAGACACTTGAACTACCCTTTTATATGATACGCTCAAACCCAGGTCGCACATGTTGTCAATCACTTCTTTTCGCACATTGTCGTTGTACAGTTTAATACCAATATATAAAGGTAACGGTGTTTCTCGGTCTAGTGAGTGGAGCTGACTGGTCCTAGTTTGGGCGACTTTCTTTTTGCAGTTAAATCTGATCAGTTGGGCAATGTTTGTCGCGACCAAGTTTATGTCCCTTTGCGATTCTTCTCTTTTTTTTCAAAATTTTCAGTGAATGCGCCGCCAAGTAGTACCATTCGGCAAAGCAGAACGCATTGGTTAGGAAGACAGTTTTCACCAGCAAAAGAATCTTGAAAAGATCCGTTGAATTTCGGTTATTCATTGAACATTTGGTCACGAATAATTTTAGCAGCACGAGCTAAGCACATACCATCGCTCATTGCATTGTTTTGGCAAGCAATTTCTACAACGCTTCGAACATTATCTTCAAAACTGAGTAAAACTTCTCGACCAACTTTATTCTCACGAAGACTAGGAATGAACTCGAGAAGCTGTTGTTTCAGTTTCGTTCTGTTGAATTCAAAGTTTTGCAAACCCTGCTCTTGCATTCTTTTCTTAAACATTGTGTTTAGATTAACAAGACAAAAAACCGGAGCTTCAGCACTGTACAAGTAACACTCTTGAATGTACGTTACTAACTCACTCAACGTAGAACCGTATGCTGTTTGAACTGATACTTCTGGTTCAGGTACTGACTGCTGACTTTTGATACTGCGAACTTTGTTTAGTAGCTTAATATAACACGATTTGTGATACTTGGCTTCCATGGCAACTAAAGCGGTAGAGTGCAAGTTCTTTAAAATAATTTCATCTTGTACCAAAACTGCATGTCGGTGAATATCTGATCCAATTTTAAGAGTTGATGCCGTTCTGTGGAAAAGTTGATGAGAATCCCAGAACACACCGTTTATCGTTATCACGGACTAATTATCTTATTTGTTAAAAAAACGTCAGATACTTAAATGAAGCAATGACATGGCTACAGGTTAACCGCGCGCCAATAAAGAATGGCCAATTGGCCACTGACACGGATGCGCCAGCGGCGCGCGCCCCCACCCGTTTTCGCGAACAGGGTTGCCAGACGCTGCGCAAATAATTACCTTGCGCAAGGTAGAACGATTATGTATTTACATCGAAAAAAATCTTTTTAGGAAAAATAAATAAAAAAATGTGTGATTGCCTTTTTTTTATACAAATTGAATGTTACAAAAAATAAATCGAGTCTTGGAGGTGACATCCGATATGGAACAAAACTAATGTATTCTGCTTGTTTATAAACCGATTTTCAAAATTTTAATGGCGTTTTATAGCTTATTAATGTAGCATTCATATCTTGAGACAATGTTACTGTAAAGTTCCTAGTAAAGTTGATAAAAACAAAAAACGAAAGTTTTTTTGGAAAAATTTAAATAAAACTTGAAATTTCTCACAAACTATGGTATTTACAAGGTCAAATGTAGAAACAATATTATACCGCATTTAATTTTGATTTTTATGACACCCCGCACAAGCTTACAAGTGACATACTTTGTGTTGTATACGCAATATTCTGAACGCGGCAGCGGCCATTTTGATGACGTCATAGCTGGTGACTCAACCACGTTAGAAACTGTCTCCCGGTGGTTTTTTAGTCAGAATAACATGCTTAACAACATACTAAAACATGGTGCTGGTTTCATCAAAAGAACCTTTCGGGTCCTATATGACACTAAGGGAAGCGACTACTAGGAGCTCTCAGTGTTTCTCTAATCAAAGGAATTACAGTATGCAAATAAACCGTTTACAATTTTTCTTTGTTGGAACCCTAAATCTGTTAATGTACTAAAGGACACAAATACCTATGGAACCGCGCAAACCTAGATTGGGGTCACATGACCGTAGGTGATAAAAAATAAACACTAGAAAACAAACCGATACAAACATCTATGGAACCGCGCAAACCCAGATTGGGGTCACATGACCGTATGTGATAAAAAATAAACACTAGAAAACAAACCGATACAAACATCTATGGAACCGCGCAAACCTAGATTGGGGTGACATAACCATATGTGATAAAAAATAAACACTAGAAAACAAACCGATACAAACATCTATGGAACCGCACAAACCCAGATTGGGGTCACACGACCGTATGTGATAAAAAATAAACACTAGAAAACAAACCGATACAAACATCTATGGAACCGCGCAAACCTAGATTGGGGTGACATAACCATATGTGATAAAAAATAAACACTAGAAAACAAACCGATACAAACATCTATGGAACCGCGCAAACCTAGATTGGGGTGACATAACCATATGTGATAAAAAATAAACACTAGAAAACAAACCGATACAAACATCTATGGAACAGCGCAAACCTAGATTGGGGTCACATGACCGTATGTGATAAAAAATAAAGACTAGAAAACAAACCGTAAAGACGTAAGGTTTATTTACATTATTCTTGACTGGGACCTCTGCGTACGTACCTCTGCAGTTATCGCAAAAGTGTATATTGCTCTTATTCCGATCCCAAGGTCTGTCGCCTTCTGCATCGAATAACAGACGTTGCCTCCTGATTATAAACGCTTCGAGTTCGATTCGATGCACGGAATCGACGAAACAATCGAACGGATTCAACTGTTTTATTCATAATCCATTCGACCCTTTCACCGATTCCGTGTAATAATTCGAACTCTTAAGTTTTTTAAATCAGGGGCTGATCTCTGTCATGTTTTGTCTTGCGCAGATCATAACACTGATCTCTGCCATGTTTTGTTTACTTGCACAGATCATAACACTGATCTCTGTCATGTTTTGTTTACTTGCACAGATCATAACACTGATCTCTGTCATATTTTGTTTACTTACACAGATTATAACACTGATCTCTGTTATGTTTTGTTTACTTACACAGACCATAACACTGTTCTCTGTCATGTTTTGTTTACTTACACAGATTATAACACTGATCTCTGTCATGTTTTGTTCACATACACAGGTCATAACACTGATCTCTGTCATGTTTTGTTTACACAGATTAGAACAAGAACGAAGGGACCACGAAATGGCTGTGAGACTGGCTAAGGAAACAAATGGACACGTGGAGGGTTCGCCGCCTCAACTGCGCAGGTAAGACATTGATTTCATTTCATAAGAAATTATTTTCTCTTGTTGTATGGCATTGGTAGCCATGAGACTCACAGAATAAAATTAAGATATTGGTTATTATAGCGTAGGCAGGCCTCTGTAGACCGATGACTTGGTGAAGGTCGCGGCAAGCCGCTGGATGCGGGCAGCGCAGAACCATTCGTCGTGGAAATCTTTGGGTGAAATCCTATGTCAAGCAGTGGACGTCCTTCGGCTGATATGATGATGATGATTTGTTATTACAAAAAAATTTCTAGTTTGAATTGTTTCGACATTCGATTATTTTATGGAAGTTTTCTTATAGCTAGTCAACACATAAAACTATTACAGTATCTTCTGCACGCTGAAATAAGACAAGGTAAACATTTTCTCGAGCCTTTCTGTAAATAGCTTAAACTGGTTCTACAATACAAGAAGAGCAAAAGTGCTTCAATCTTCATGCTTAAACCCTAAGATTCTCTGACAACTACGATGTATTAAGTGCGACCAGCAAAATGTACTTCCTGCCATTTTGTTAATTGTTTAACAATATTTCGTACTTAATTATAATCTGTAAGGAACTCCAAGCAACCCCTAGTTTTTTAAAATTTAAACTGAGTATGTTTGACTCCGTCAGTCTACGTCTAACCTGATGGAAGGTGACGATGCAGTCGAAAATTAGAGAAATTATTAGAAATTTGGGTATCAATTTACTTAATTGATTGTTTTGAGAAACTAAAAAATTGTTAGAATTTATGGCTGTTGGAAAAAGTTGTTTATCATTAGTAGCAGTCTGATTTAAAATTTCGCGAACATAAATGGTAGTTGTTTGGTTATTTTTGCTGTGCGTACCTAATGTTGTGTTATGTTTGCACAGTTTCCCCACAATGGACTCAGTCAATGGCGATAATAAGTTGAACAGGTACCTACTGAGTGTCACTCTCCTTTCTGCACTCTGAATGCCTTCGGTTTTTGGTTTTAAATACTTGGAATGTCCTCTTTCAATTCATTACCTATAGAAAACACGATTAGATCTACTTGAAATCATCGTTGCGTTGATTGTAATGATATTGTTTTTCCCACAATTTCACCCAAAGAATGTCCCAAAGAGATAGCTTGTTAGCTAGCTATAAGACCTTAATGCATAACTTCATTTATCTTTCTGTATATTTTCCTTTTATTATGCAATCAAAAAGACATGATAAATTATTAACAGCAGTAGATTCAAAGAAAGTTTAGAATGTAAATTCCACCAAAAAAGGACTGCTTATAAGAGAGAGGACTTCGCAAAATCAAGTATCTAAATTGATGAAAATCATGATTTTAAAAATGCAATTTTGTAGTCAAATAAAATATGAATTGTCGAAAAACGGATGTATTGAAAGAGGACCATATTTTATTTACTGACACACTAACTCTCCGCTAACTATAACTATCGCTTGTTCTCTTGCCTTTTGGTTTGCACGGTTTTTGTGGCAAAATGACGCACTAATATTTTCTATCAATTTAGTTGGTAAGCGATTGGTAAAGTTGACAATGATTAATAAGGCATTAATACGTGGTTTAATTAATTTAACAACAGGTTTTTATGATAAGTACATACCTACTTATAAAGTTATACCAGTAAAAAAACATGTAAACCATATTCCGTTTAAATTAACATAATTATTTTTGTATTTTTACTCACTTAACTGTTTTTTTGCTGTAGTTATTGTGACTAACTAATATATTTAAGTATTTTGTACTGTCAAGCATAATAATATTTGAACAATTCTACTGATTATTAAAAAACAAGTAGTTGTTATATAAAAATATCGATTTATTTACGATCGGATTTTTCAAAAAAATTAACAAATGCTGAGATTTAACGGTCTAAAAGATAATGGAAGATGTTTTTAAGCTTTTGGACTGGGGTGGACTCGGCATCAATATCAACGGCGAGTACATCACCCACCTTCGATTCGCTGACGATATCGTGGTCATGGCTGAGACTATGGACGACTTAGGCACAATGCTCGATGGCCTCAGTAGAGCCTCTCAACAAGTGGGTCTTAGAATGAACATGGACAAGACGAAAATTATGTCAAACGTCCGTGTCATACCTACTCCTCTGAAGGTTGGAGGCTCTACACTCGAAGTTGTTACCGAATATGTATACCTGGGACAAACAGTCCAGTTAGGTAGGTCCAACTTCGAGAAAGAGATCAATCGTCGAATCCAACTCGGCTGGGCAGCGTTCGGGAAGCTTCGCAATATCTTTACGTCCCAGATACCGCAGTGTCTTAAGACCAAGGTCTTCGACCAATGTGTGTTGCCAGTGATGACGTACGGAACTGAGACATGGTCGCTTACTATGGGCCTCATAAGAAGGCTCAAGGTCACCCAAAGGGCAATGGAGCGTGCTATGCTCGGAGTTTCTCTGCGTGATCGAATCAGAAACGAGGAGATCCGTAAGAGAACCAAAGTAACCGACATAGCTCTCAGAATTGCTAAACTTAAGTGGCAGTGGGCGGGGCACATTGCTCGTAGAACAGATGGCCGTTGGGGCAGTAAAGTTCTCGAGTGGCGACCACGCACCGGAAAGCGTAGTGTAGGCAGGCCTCCCACTCGGTGGACCGATGACCTGGTGAAGGTCGCGGGAAGCCGCTGGATGCGGGCAGCGCAGAACCGGTCGTCGTGGAGATCCTTGGGGGAGGCCTATGTCCAGCAGTGGACTTCCTTCGGCTGATGTGATGAACGGTCTAAAAAAACATATGTAAACATACATATGTTACTTTAGATCGTTATATCTCAGCATTTATAAGTTTTTTGAAAAAGACAGGGATACACGGACATACATTTCTCTCATTCGATCGTAAATAAACGGATCTTTTTATAAGAAAATGAACTTCATGTTTTCAAATTATCAGTGATCCATGATAAGGAAACCAGGATCTGATGATGGAATCCCCGAGAAATCGAGGGACACCTTAGTTTCCTGTTTGAAGTCGGTTTTTTTTTGTTTAAAATTATTAGAACAGAATGTCGTTTTACAGCTGACAAAAAGTAATGGCTATTATTGACCTGAAGTTGCATTTTATTTTAAATGGGCAAAGACTCTATGTAGCATGAAAATGCTAGATTACATCGCAGTAAAAGCGGCGCGAACTGACAAAATAGTTTTCTAATCAGACCGTAGTTTTGGATATTTTGTAACTAACATTACAAACTAAAACCAATCATAGAAGTGGCTGTAAGTACTCTTATAAATTACTGTGTTTTAGATCGGAACGCGTGCGCATGCAGCAAGCTATGCAAGGCAAGCAGAAGCACGACCTGTCCAAGTGGAAATATTCAGAACTACGCGACACCATCAATACGTCCTGTGATATCGAACTCTTGGAGGTAAGCTGGAGTACACTAGTATTATTTTGAACACGTTTTTAGTAGCTCGGTTTTTGACTCGGTTTGGTTGATAGAAGGACTTTTTCTAAGCCCGCCTGGCTAGTTACCACCATTTTGTCTAAGTCTTACCGCCAAACAGAACTGCTAGTTCCGGCTTGAAGATAAGATAGCCAGTTTTCCATTGCGTTGGAGAATCTTGGTAAGCTCGCTTCCATCTTCGGCATCATCGTCACTTAGTATCATGTGAGATGATGCCAACGGCTTACCAATAGCAAAGTATACGTATTAGTACTAACCTACAGTATGGAGACTCCCTGCCGCTCTCTAGATTCCGACCTCACCCCCTCGTCTTCCAGGTTGATACATATTGGTTTAAGTTTGGTTCTTGAACGTATAGAATTTTGCCATGATTTCATTTGTTTCGTCATTTATTTTAGAAATGCAATTTTTCGCTCGTTGTATGAACTGTCCTGGGTGTGCCAATAGTGAATAAAAAAAAATCAAATCGATATTTTACTTACCTACCTAAAGACTTTACACTTTAAACATAGCTCAAAATTAGATGACATCATCATCATCATCATATCAGCCGGAAATCGTCCACTGCTGGACAAAGGCCTCCCCCAAGGATTTCCACGACGACCGGTCCTGCGCTACCCGCATCCATCGGCTTCCCGCGATCTTCACCAGGTCGTCGGTCCACCGCGTGGGAGGCCTGCCTACGCTACGTTTTCCGGTGCGCGGTCGCCACTCGAGAACTTTACTGCCCCATCGGCCATCTGTTCTACGAGCTATGTGCCCTGCCCACTGCCACTTCAGTTTAGCGATTCTGTGAGCTATGTCGGTTACTTTAGTTCTCCTGCGGATCTCCTCGTTTCTGATTCGATCACGCAGCATAGCACGATCCATTGCCCTTTGGGTGACCTTGAGCCTTCTTATGAGGCCCATAGTAAACGACCATGTCTCAGTTCCGTAAGTCATCACTGGCAACACACACTGATCAAAGACCTTAGTCTTGAGACACTGCGGTATTTGGGACGTGAAGATATTGCGAAGCTTTCCGAACGCTGCCCAGCCGAGTTGGATTCATCGATTGATCTCTTTCTTGAAGTTGGACCTACCTAGCTGGACTGTTTGTCCCAGGTATACATATTCGTCAACAACTTCCAGTGTAGTCTCCAACCTTTAGAGGGGTGGGTGCGACACGGACATTTAACAATATATCCCGGACGTCAGCCTGTACGAGATTAGAATGGCTCTCAAACAGCTCAAGAACAAGAAGGCACCGGGTGATGATGGAATTACGGCTGAATTTCTGAAAGCAGGTGGATCACCGGTACTAAAAGCTCTTCAGAAGTTATTTAATTCCGTTATACTCGAGGGACAAACGCCTAAGGCATGGCACAGAAGTGTGGTCGTGCTTTTCTTGAAAAAGAGTGACTACACCCTGTTGAAGAACTACAGACCCATCTCACTTCTGAGCCATGTCTACAAGCTGTTTTAGAGAGTCATTACGAAACGTCTCGCACGCAGGTTTGACGACTTCCAGCCTCCCGAAACAAGCCGGTTTCCGAAAAGGCTTTAGTATCATAGACCACATACATACGCTGCGCCAGATTATACAGAAGACCGAAGAGTACAATCAGCCACTATGCTTGGCGTTTGTGGACTATGAAAAGGCCTTTGATTCAGTCGAAACCTGGGCTGTTCTACAGTCTCTCCAGCGGTGCCAAATTGACCATTGATACATCGAGGTGTTGAAGTGTCTGTACGAAAACGCCACCATGTCGTTTCGCCTCCAGGACCAGAACTCGAAACCTATCCAGTTGCAGCGAGGGGTGAGACAGGGAGACGTCATATCTCCGAAACTGTTCACCGCCGCTGTTCACCACACCGGTAGATGTTTTTAAGTTTCTGGACTGGGGTGGACTCGGCATCAATATCAACGGCAGGTACATATTCCACCTCCGATTCGCTGACGATATCGTAGTCATGACTGAGACTATGGAAGACCTAAACACAATGCTCGATGGCCTCAGTAAAGTCTCTCAACAAGTGGGTCTTAAAATGAACATGGAACTAGATGACAATGCAATGTAATATAGAAAAAATGGCAAGACTATAAAGCAGAAAATAATTTATATATTTATTTATATGTACCTATTGTACCTTGAAATTGACCGAAAAGTAAAGAAATGTAATTCTGATTACTCGTAAAATTTAAAACGAAAAGCATAAGGACCGTTCAATAGATAAATTGATGCTTCAAGAGCTTCTTCTTCTTTTGGAGTCGACGACAAACTCAGATAATCCTATCCCAAAACCCAGCCACGCGAATTGCCTTGTCAGTGGCCTGCATCAAGTCCTCCCGCGTGCAGGTGACAGGGCAAGAAGGACACGTAATGAGGTGGTCCATCCTTTGAGGCACCGCACCACACCTACACTCCAGGTTCGTATCTCCAATGAATCCCCATCTGAACATGTTTTATTTACTTCGGCCAACCTGAGTCCGGAGTCTGTTATAAGATTTCCAGGTCGACCATGGCAACCTATATCCAGGTGAGGGATTCTCGGAGATCGGAACGAGGGAGCATTAATGAAGACACTATTCTTCTATAGTTCTACTCTCGTTTCGGGAGTGTCGTCTGTCAGGGGAGCGACACGGTGTACAAAGCTTTTACGGATTTTCAGCCTTTGTGGCTTGAAGTGTTGCGGATGAAGAGCTTACCTAAATGTATTATTGCATGCGCCCCTTGTTTTGTTTTAAATCCTAACTATATTTCATTACTTTTTAGTCTCGTTTCAAAAACATGTTAGGTTCATTAATAAAATATTCTCTGGTAAAGGTTCGAGAAGACGCTGGATGCGGGCAGCGCATACGATCGGTCGATGTGGAAATCTTCGGGGAAGGTCCTTGTTCAGCAGTGGACGCTTCTTGGCCGATAAGATGATGATGATTCTCTGGTTGTTGTGAAGATGAGCAAGTTTTATTCAATCAGTTCGACCGGACGGCCCTTTACGAACAGTTTATTATTATTATTTTATTAAACACTAGCAGCTCTACGAGCTGATGCTTGTATATCACTGCAATTGTGTTTGTTTATTTTTAAATTGTTTGTCAAGTCTATTTATAAAACTTTTCACTGTCGGGCCACTTATCGCTGTTTCTGGAAGAGAGTTTACTCGATATGGTAAGAAGTGAGTTCTGGGGTTGCTAGCACGTGGAGGTTCGGTTAACTTCGGTTTCCTAGGTGCTCAGTCTACTTCATCTTGTACAAATCCTTATTGTTTCTCACGCTTTAGTGGGCATTGAGTGTTTGTGCAAATAAACGAAACCAAATTAATACATATTCATTTAAAACCATGCTTCAAGTAGCATTTTAAGTTTTTAGCTTTTATTCTAAAAGCACCTGCTCTGGAAGATCTTGGACCACAAGTATATCTACTACAATCTATAGAAGTTTGTTTGTGTGCGCAACCGTTTTGTGGCATGGATAAAGCCTATCATATATATTGTGGTAGCGGCTGCCCAATATGTTAACTGTTACGTTGGTGCTAAGTGTAAAGTAGGATTCATCTCAACCTTCACCAGACACCAACCCGAACTTGCCCCCCTATGTGGAGTATGGTCTTATAACCTTCCCAAGGTTGGAAAGAGAGCCGTGCCCTAGTCAAAGTATATTTATTAGTACAGTATGGACACTCCCTAGCGCTTTCTAGATTCCGACCTCACCCAGATTGATACAGATTGGTTATAGTTTAGTTCTCGAACGTATGGGGTTTCGCCGTGATTTTGTTTGCTCCGTCATTTGTTTTTAGAAATGTCATTTCACGATCGTTGTATGCAGTGTCCGGAGTGTGCCCTAGTAGTGGTGACATTATGGGTTAACGTAATGAACAGAAAGAAAATATTCATGTCATGTTAGTAATGTACAAAAAAAATAAAGAACATTGAAAAATTGTTATATGCAAATTAGACATTAACCGCCTCCGTGGCGTAATGGATAGTCCATTCGCTTTACACCAGGAGGTCGCGGGTTCGATTCCCGGTGAGGTCAACTTGTAAGACTCGGTTTGGTTGGTGGTAGGGCATTTTCTAAGCCCGCCTGGCTAGCTACCACCATCTTATCTAAGTCTTGCCGCCAAACGTCAGTGTTAACAACATTGATGTGTTCCGGCTTGAAGATAAGATAGCCAGTTCTCCATTGCGTTGGGGAATCTTGGTAAGCCCGCTTCCATCTTCGGCATCATCATCACTTACCATCAGGTGAGATGATGCCAAGGGCTTACCAATTGTGAATTAAAAAAAAAGACAAAATAAAATAAAAATAACAATCAAAAGTTAAGTAACACATTACAAAAATATTGAGATTCATCACAATCAAATTTAATGTCATTTTACATGTTAAGGACCTATTCTGCGAGTATAGGCCTTCGCTCCACACTTTTCGGTCATGGGCTAGTTCAATCCACTTTTCTCCTGCGATTTTCTTTATCTTTTCTGCCCATCTTGATAAAGGTCTGCCTATTTTTCTTTTGCCAGTAGAGCCCTTCCATGTGGTTACTGTTTTAGTTAACGTAATACAGATGGTATATTGTCGCATTTCAGCTGTTAAATGTGCAAATTGAGTCTCTATTTGCAAGAATTCCGACAACTTCGAATAAATCTACAGTTTTTAGAAATACAACGATTAATTTCAGGCGTGTCGCCACGAATTCCACCGTCGGCTGAAGGTGTACCACGCGTGGAAGGCCAAGAATGCGCGCAAGACCACCATGGGCGAGCAGGAGAGGGCGCCGCAGTCGATCATGGATGCAGGTTTGTAACCATCACAGAAAACCCATGATAGCCGTCGCGAGTACGAGCTAGCTAGTTGTGACCAAGCCATTGAGGCATTTGGTATACAAACAAAAACCGGTTCGCATTTGTTCATCAACCCCGTCACGCGTACTCACTGTCATCATCATCATATCAGCCGAAAGACGTCCACTGTTGTTCTCGAGTGGCGACCGTGCACCAGAATACGTAACGTAGTCAGGCCTTTCACACGGTGGACCGACGACCTGGTAAAGGTCGCGGGAAGCCGTTGAATGCAGACAGCGCAGGACCGGTTGTCGTGGAAATCCTTAGCGGAGGCCTTTGTCCAGGAGTGGACTCACTATCATCACAGTCTAAAGAATCTATGCGGTCGTGCAACGGAGATGTCTAGGCAGGGCAACCTTGCGAACCACCATCTTATCTAAGTCTTGCCGCCAAATATCAATGTTGATATCATTGGTGTGTTCCGGCATGAAGATAGGATAGCCAGTAGTTCCCCATTGCGTTGGGGAATCTTGGTAAGCCCGCTTCCATCTTCGGCGACATCGTCACTTACCACCAGGTAAGATGTTGTCAAGCGTTTACCAATTGTGAATTAAAAAAAATGCGAGACGGGGATGATCGAGCCCGACATACCATAGTCACCGTTGTTCAGCCATTTGGGACAAATCATTCCAGGAGGCGGAGAAGGAAGATCACGTGACCATTGACTAGTGATGTCGGCTTTCGCGCATATATCAAAGGCGTTGGACCATTGTACGGTTTCTTTCACTGTGCTATCATCATGCATCAATATTTTTTTTTAATAGTTTGCACAGATTAAAATAAATTTCATCATATTATATCAGTTTTATCATTTAATCGATCATCTTTTGCAGATATAACCCGCACATATGGTTATCCGCTTTAAGTTGACTTGAAGTTGAAATTAACTATGTACTTTAGATTTTTTTTAAACCAGTTTTAACGGCTTGGCCCGTTATTTGACTGGACTCTTTTTAGGCGCAGCGCAGACCCTAATTCTACAGCCGGAAACGTCCACTTCTGGACAAAGGCCTCCCCCGAGGATTTCCACAACGACCGGTCGTCGGTCTACCGAGTGAGAGGCTTGTGTACGCTACGTCTTCCGGTGCGCACTCGCTACTCGAAAACTGCACTACCCCAACGGCCAGCTGTTTTACGAGCTACGTGCGTGTCCCGCCCACTGACACTTGATTTTAGCGAATAATACTTAGTAAATAACTAATTTATTCGTGTGTAATATACATACAATACATACATCCCGTTTACTGCACGTAATAGTTGGCAGGGCCGTACTTGACAAAAAAAACACTTGAGTCTGTATTGCCAACCTACAAATTTTAATAATGGTTGATCTAAAGTGCATTCTTACGGTGAACGATATCTATCTCTACTGCAGTCTTTTTGCACTACCGATGGGAAAAAATGACTCAGGTGGACTGATAATCGATTAGAAACTCATTGGACGAATGTCAAAAATTGACATCGGTTTTTCCCCTGCAATTTAATCTATCAAATTGTAAACAATACATTGTTGACATAGTCAAAGTATATTATATTAGTACTACTAGCATATAGTATGGACACTCCCTGCCACTCTCTAGATTGGGACCTCACCCCCTCGTCACTCAGAAGGATACAGATTGGTTACAGTTTGGTTGTCGAACGTATAGGATTTCGCCACCATTTTGTTTGTTGTCATTCTTTTTTTGAAATGTCATTTCTGGCCGGTTGTATGAAGTGTCTGGCGTGTGACATAGTGGCCCCCACACAGAAATTTACCAAACGAAGATATGTCCTGGAGCAGCATAACACCACACTGTCAACAGGCCGTCAACTTCCTATGTTGGTGCGCGGGCGCCGAGGTAGGGTGTCTCGAAGTTCGGGCTGTGAAACGGGATAGAGAAGCGCGCGCAACTGTGTTAGTCTCGCCATAAGCTACCTCGCCCCCGCCAACGTCTGAACCCCGCGGGTGCGCTATGCACGAAGCTGACGGCCTATAAACATTTTTGACGTGACAACGTTTAATAAATCGATGGACGCCGGCTGCATGCACGAAAAGGATACTCATTGTCCCGTTACGCTCATTGTCCCGTTACGTAATGACGTTGTTACGTTAAACTATTGTCCGTAAACCGACTCTACAGACAACCAATTTTTACTGTTGCAGCCAAAACCCCACGCATGCCGCAAAAGGGAGACATCTTAGGCGCTCGACACCGCTACTTCCGGATCCCGTTCGTGAGGCCATCAGCCACGGGCGAGGCGGGCGACCGGCGCGGCTGGTGGTACGCACACTTCGACGGACAGTACGTGGCCAGGCAGATGGAGTTGCATCCTGATAAGACGCCAGTTCTGCTGCGAGCTGGTGAGTCTCCATTTCGTACTGAAGTAGTACTCTACTTATAGGTCTACTGACTTATGGGAATTTCGGTTTGTGAGGTCGTCGGTTGTGGTTGCGGTTGAGGCTAGTGATCGCTGCTGCTGGCGTAGTAGTAGTGATGTATCTTGCTTCGAGCATGTAAGTCTATGTGCACACAATGTTCACTTAAAAAATATTTTTGTGTTTATTCGAATATCTTCTGAATTAGGGTACATCCACTAGCGTTCTCTTATATCAATGGGTAGAACCAGTCAACCAACCGTAAGTACTATACTCGCGGTTTTGCGATAGGGATTCCTGTTTTTGCAATCCCCAATAAATTAATCTCGAGAACTCGTGGTGACTGGCAAACTTGAGGGAAAGAAACCGCGGTGCCGAAGCCCGATACATCGGACAGACTAGATCCGCACCACTCTCGATAGCCTCTATGATGCTCTACACACTGCCGTAGATAGGTCGAAATTATGCAAAATCGTATCGGAGAAGATTCTTCGAAAGAGAGGTCACGATCCTCAGTCTCATTAGTGATGAATACGACGCGAGGAGGAGGAAGATTCTTGCAATGGTATGTGAAAACATTTTGACAGAAATACTTTCCGTGTTACATATCGTTCAAAAATTTTGAAATAGGTTATTGAAGTCTTCAAAATTGTGAGATTCTAATTAGTAATGAAGTCCATCTTGACTCTTTTGACAAAGTGTCGTCATGAAGAGCGCGGCCTAGACGCTCTTAAGTTCGAGATAGGTACTAATAAGATGGTCGAGTTAGAGAAAAGTCATGTTTGTCAGTCGTCATCGATCGTATATAGGAACTTACAGACTAAGCATAACGTCACTTTTAAATGGAACTCTGTGCTTATGTGATCTGATTAAATGGTATTCGGTGCTCGTGTGACCTGATTAAATGGTACTTGATGCTCGTGTGACCTGATCAAATGGTACACGTTGCTCGTGTGACCTAATTTAATGGTGTTGCTCATGTGAGCTGATTAAATGATCAACGTGCGGAATTGCATTTCGCGATGCCTACATATCGACTCATCGTTCCTGCGGGTTTAACCAGTTAGGGCGCGATGTTGACGCAAGTTCTAGGTATCGCTGCGTTTCCTTGATTATGTCCCGGGCGTCGTCGCAGTGTCTCTGGAGAGAGCAATCATTCAAATTCATATTTTTTTTCTTCAAAATGTTTATTCAAAATAGATGCAATTACACTCTTTCTGATGGTCATAGAATAGCAATTACTAATACAACATGTCATTTGTGAAAAATATTAAAAATGAACATAATCATTATTTAATAATGTCAAAATAAAATAATTGATATAAAACAAAAGATGTCATGAGAGCAAGAAAACAATATGACACGAGGAGTTAAAATTAGACATCAAAATTTCATCTATCATCATATCCGTCGAAAGACGTCTACTGCTGGACATAGGCCTCCCCAAGGATTTCCACGGAAGACCGGTCCTGCGTTGCCCGCATCCAGTGGCTTCCCGCGACCTTCACCATGTTGTCTGTCCACTGAGTCTGCTACGCTACCTCTTCCGGTGCGCGGTCACCACTCGAGAACCTTACTGCCTCAACGGCCATCTGTTCTATGTGCTACGCAAAAGGCCAGTGAAATATTATCTTTCGTTACAGTAACGAGAAGAAATCGTGTTTTTTTTTAATCCTGTGCTATTTCTAGGAGTGGACGACATGCAGATGTGTGAATTGAGCCTGGAAGAGACTGGCTTGACGCGCAAGCGCGGCGCCGAGATTCTCGAGCACGAGTTCGAGCGCGAGTGGAGCCGCCACGGCGGCGCGCCGCACGTGCCCGCCGAGCAGCGCCGCTAGCCACAAGTAAGTGAGTGTATCTCATCATAATCACTGGAATTGTAAAAACCGCCTTCGTGACGTAGTAGTTAAGAACGTTACCTTTACATCAGGAGGTTGCGGATTTGATTCTCGACGGAGTCTAATTTTATAAGACTCAGTTCGGTTGCTGAAAGGGCATTTTCTACGTCTGCCTGGCTAGCTAACACCATCTTATCTAGGTCTTGCCGCTAAATATCAATGTCAAGAGCATTGATGTGTTCCGGTTTAAAGATAAGATAGCCAGTTTCCCATTGCATTGGCGAATCTTGGTAAGCCCGCTTCCATCTTCGGCATCATCGTCATTTACCGTCAGGACCACCAATTATGGATTTAATAAAAACAGAAAATAAAACCGTACCAATGATCTTGGTGATCACTAACCGTAGTACTCGTAGCTGTTATTTATGATACAAAACGAGTGAATAATGGGTTAATGACAAACGTGACATTTGTAAGCTCGAGCCGAAGGCCATATATATCATTTGACGTTTTTCAAAACGGTTGTGAATAAACAGATAAAATAAAAAAGGACAGCAATATTAAAAAAACAAAATACAGGGGCACATAACTATCGAAGTTTTGACTACTAAAGTGCGTTTTGTGCAATTTGCGGCTCATTTGAAATATCCAGTGGAGTTCTCACTTTTTTCCTATACATTAATGGTTTATTGTGCCACACTATAAAGGAACCAATACACTCAACTCTCAAAAATCTCACTTGGTCAATCAGCTGATCAATTTGTAAGGAGAGTTCTTAAATTATTTTTGTTAACTACGGGTCTCCTGGAGAAAGTTGTTCAGTATGTGATAAGTAGAAGCTCCGGTTCTACTCCATTTTTGCTACAGCCTGTATTTTTTTATTATTATATCGGCTCATATACGTCCCCACCGAGGGGCTCAAGCCTACCCTGAATCAGGGTGATTAGGCCTTAGTCGACCACGCGGGCCTAGTGCGGGTTGGTCGACTTCACACACAACCTTCGAGTTTCTTCGCAGGCCAGGCAGGTTTCCTCACGATGTTTTCCTTCACCGTTAAAGCAATCGGTAATGATATGTACGTAAGTTTTTTTTTTGAAAAACTCATTGGTACATTGGCCGTCCAGATTTGAACCCGGTACCTCTGGTTAGATGGACCGAGTCGTTACCGGTTGAGCCACCGACGCTTTTTTACTACAGCCTGTAATTACCTTTATATTTTTTCTATTGCAGGTATCGACATTCCTAGGAAGAATTTATTAGAAATTCACGGCCGGCTTAGAACATACACAAGACTAAAAATTATCTATTGTATACCCAGATACAGTATATTGAAACATAGTGCTTTGATTCGTGCCTTCAAAAGGGTTAAAATTTTATACTAGTGCAATTAAACTATTATATTTAAATTATTTAATAGGCGAATGAAATTTAACATTCCAAAATTGTCTGCACAGCTAACATTTTACAAATGAAATAGGCGATATAATAATAAATATTAGGTAATTTTGAAGTGTTGTATTTTTGGTTTCTTTACAGTTTAAACTGTATGCCACTAATTTTACTATTTTATAAGTACAAGAACATAGAAAAATTATTACATATACAGATAAAAAGTACACAGTACATATTTATTTAAAAATGTTTTTGTTTAGATATTGATGAACTACCTAATTTTGGGTTATAACTGTGATTGTTTTAGGTGAAGTTCAAATTATTTAACGAAAACCTTAGATCACATATAAAAGATCTAGATCCCCTAGTTTCATACAAAGCTTATTTCGAAAACGTCCGGATAGTTGTCAGGAGGTGAATTTACACCTCCGTGAACAATAAGAGTAACTTTTGACCGCGTGAACGTTAATCTCGCTCTTTTATATGTTATCTAAGACGAAATCTATATTTTCGGAACTTTTGAATTAATATCTTCTATCTTAAAAAATCTCGCTCGTTCAAAAAATAAAAGTCAGAACACTGTTTAAAAAAAAATAGAATCAGGATACTGTCCGGTTTGTATGTGTACCTATTGCAAAGTTTAAACATTCCTTATGTGTAAGTAAGACTGGTGATTAGGCAGCTGTTCTATCACAATATAGAAATTGTGGTTCTATTTTAGTGGAGGGTTGTTATTTTAGACAGGGTGCCATGTAAAAAAGAACACATTTTAAGTAGTATTACTAAAACTCCGTTCCCATTCACACTAACTTATAAACTTGAAATTGAATGGGCCATTTCTAATGAAACTTCATACTCATAAACAAGAAAAGGAAATTTTACGGGATATGCTAGTAGTAACTAATTTTCCGATAAATAGTGTTGTCAATCAATATAGTGATTTTAAACTTGTCGTAGTAGTCGTGACCAACGGGACCCTATTACTAAGGCTGTGGGCTGTATTTCATAAACCGTAATAGGTAGACAGTTGAAATTTTCAGTGTGTTTATACTGCCGCTATAACAAAAAAAATTAAATGGGGCTCCCATACAAGAAAGGTTTTTTTTTGAAACGTAAAGAAACTAGCGACATGGTTTATGAAGATTTTGGTATGAAACCCTCTGAGCGTGAGTACAACTCGCACTTGGCCGGTTTCTAAAGTATTTCGAAAAAGTAGTCGATGTGCAATTTTTTGTGTATGAAATTTCATTAGAATCGACTCATCCGATTTCAAGCAATTTTATAAATTAGGTACTTTGTATGGGGAAACGATTTTTAGTAAGTCCTCATAAATATACTAATAAAGCGAAACAACTGTTCTTCTACAACTTTGCTTTGAACGGCGAAAAATTGGATTTCCCATACCTACGAAGTTGGCTAATAAACTGATCGATTTGTATGAGAAGAGTTGTTCAGTTTCATAAGTAGATTTCCTCCTAAAAATTTGTGATTTTTTCCCTAACATTCCCTATATTAAGATATAATTATTGAAGTATTGTATCAGTATTTTAAAAACATTCCTGTATGAACTGGAACATTCTGTTGTGGTACTATTTATGCCTAGTTTCTCCTATCAAAATTGATTATATTAAGGGAATCCGCCTACCTAACTAGCGCTGCCAACAGTTAAAAAATAAAATTACGCGTAATATCGCTCTAAGTACATATTTAATCGAAACAATGAAAATCACGAATGCGTACTATAGTTTGTTTAGAAACTACCAACTATTTAAAATATATTCACATCAGTATTCACACAGTTATTAGTTTCTAAAGTACTATGTAAAATAAAGTCCCTAATTCTTCATTATTGTCATTAAAAATTCTCGTCAATTCTTTTTTGAATGATGCGGCGCTAGTTAGCTGGGAGTAGCTTCTTAAAAGATAAATAATAAACTAATTTATATTTATAAAGAGAATTATCATACTAGGTACCAAGGTATTTTTATTTTGCGAAAAAGTACAATTTAAGTAGGTCAAAGCGAGTGCTTTATGTACAGCGGCATACACAGTGATAACTATTTTGTATTAGTATATGCTTTACCAAATAAAAAGTAAGGAAATGTACTTGTGTTATTTTCTTATCCTTTTATTCCTTTCAGACCTGTAGTTTGATCTGAAGAGATACGAATGTAATGTATGACCTTATTGACAACCTACACCAAACCCTGGACACTTCATACAACGGGCAAAAATGACATTTCAAAAAAGGAATGACGGAACAAACAAAATGGCGGCGAAATCCTATACGTTCGACAAACAAACTGTAACCAATCTGTATCAATCTGGGTGACGAGGGGGTGAGGTCGCAATCTAGAGGGCGGCAGGGAGTGTCCATACTGTATGTTAGTACTAATATATATACTTTGCCTACACTCTGGCAACCCCACAGATTGAGCAGCTGGCCACTCTTCTTGAGCGTTTGGAGAAAAAACTGATGGTCTAGTTTTTTCTCCTTTTTCCACCTCACTCTTGCCCAAGAAAAGGATATTCCTGGCAGCGTTGACGTCACGATTCCATACCTCAGAGTTTATTCGGATCCAAAAGTAAGGACTTAACTAAACTCGACGAGATTTTCTGTGAGTGCGCATCAAAAGATTAGAAGAAAACAACTAGAAAATTCTTATAAAAAATTTAACCATTTATTGTGTTGGATGGCGATCGTTCTATGCTGAATCATAATGGTTGATAAATAGTGAATTTTATGGTATCTGAGAGCTTACAAATCTGTGACTAGTTCGCAAATTTTGTAGCTTTTTAGAGAATGAACGAAAATACACATCAAATGTCACAAAGGAAGTCTATACACTCTATAAAAACTTAATGAAGATAATGTCTAATTACACATATAAAGTTTCAGAAAGAAAGACATCCTTTTACAACTCGAGATAATAAATAATAACATAAAAACATTGGCAGTTTTCACTAGCAAACAAAGAAGAAACCTAAATTACTCTATAATTATATCTATGACCTATTTCTTCTTAAGTAAAACATTAATTACGAAACAGTAGCTCTATGCATATCTTTATACACGATCCTGAACTATATAAACTTATCTACGGTATTAATGTCGCATATTTTAAATTTGCATAACTTTTATGTATTTTTTTTTACATTTTCATTTCCTAAGACCCTTAAAATTAACCCTTACCTCTAAATTAGAAAGAAAAAGACTATTTTACTTATATTATTTGACCACGAGGTGGTGTCATGCAATTGCCAGAAACCAATAGCAGTACCGTACTTCCGTCGGAATTTCCCTACTCTCAAAATAATACTTTGTCCTGTTAGATAACGACTGCAACATACATATTATTAATATAAAAAGCACCCTAGGTCAGTCGGGCCAATGGAGAAAGAAAAGATAAGAGAGAGAGAGGACCTACTTGGAATCTGAAGATTGTCTGAAAATTTCATCGAAATCGGTCCAGCCGTTTTGGAGTCTATAAGGAACATTTTTTTTTCCTTCACATAGCACAACAGAGATAGACTGGATTCAAGTGCTAATAACTACAGCCTCCCTGATATAATAAAAGGATTTGAATGTAAATCACATGTTAAACGCTCATAAGAATTAGAAATGATTTGAACGATTAAAAATTATTCAAAATGATTACAAATCAAATCATTTTTAATCCTTTTTAATGATTTTGTTTAATCAGGGCTGTGATTAAAATAACTAAAAAAGAGATTATAAGGTTTTCTTATTTGTTTACTTAACTTAAGTAATAAAAATATGTATCGTTTATTTAAGTAAATAAACTTTAAACAAAAAAAAATGTTATGAGGACAGGTTATAGCGGTGAATACTTATAACCTGTTTTGTCCGTTAAATTTGGAACCATATTAAAATAAATAAACTCATGTGAGTCCAACTATGTAACTTAATTAATTAATTCATTAACTTTAATTATCTTAACGTTAGTTAAAAAACACTATAATATTAAGAAATTATAAAGTCACATGAACAATGCGTTCATAAATCTTATTATTGGTCAA
Organism: Coleophora flavipennella; assembly: GCA_947284805.1. NCBI lineage: Eukaryota > Metazoa > Arthropoda > Insecta > Lepidoptera > Coleophoridae > Coleophora > Coleophora flavipennella. The sequence continues at coordinate 2,657,044 of OX369307.1, forward strand.
CTGACAGCCAAAACCGTGTGCTAACACTGGTCTTATGTACAGTTGGTAATATTACAAATTATACAGTCAGTCATTCAAATCACCTACCCAGATAACCAGGGTTGTCAATTTTGAACTACATAAATATAATCATAAAGTTTAAAAGACACTTACAATTACAAATTTTGAAATTACATGAATACAAACGCAAATTTAAATTTCCAACTAATTAACCAAGAAAGTGTAACAACGGTACTTTTTAAAGATTATTTTAATTTAATTAAATCATGGTAGATCTTATCTATGGTTTCTGTATCTTTCCTTTTATTAATTAAATCTTGATGCCTCTCCATTTACATAGATTCCATAATCAGACGCTTTTTATAATTATGTTCTGTATTTAAAATTTTTAATATTTTAAGATTTTAGCCTGCTTACCCTCGAGTAGGCTTTATCATTACAAAATACAAAAGCTTTAGCTCAACCTTTTTTTTTAAAATAAAGACAAAAATAATATAAAACTCATGGCATTTAAAAAAACAGAAACAAAACGATTTACAAAAAGTATTGTATCATATAACACTTGACAGCCCTACCAGCACATCACACACCAGAAACTATGCACTCGCGACTTAGCTTGCTCAATAGCAAGTAAGTGGTTGTAGCATCGTCTTGAATTCATCCAGGGAAGCAGCAGTTGAAACAGCAGGTGGCACAAAGTTCCAGAAAGCAACTCCAAGGACAAGAAAAGAGCTCTTGTACATTGATGTACCCGGAATCGGCGATAACAGCGTATAGTCCGGTTGTTCTCAGATCATTGCAGAGTCGGATCGATAATAGCTTCCAGGTTCTTGAGAATACTAACTTACTCAATATCTTTACCAGCTAACGACAGCACTGGCTTCTCACTGCTATCTATGAGGATAGTACGTTTAGACAAACACCAAAAAAAATGTTAGACACGAAATTCATGATGTGTGAACGGAAGATTAACATTTATTTTTTATTTTTTTTCTTCTCCTCCTCGATAAATTTATTTATTCCGCAGTCTCTGCACCACCTCCAAAATGGGCTGAAATCGTACACTCTGCCACAATTGATACATGTTTTTTTTTGGGACTCCATTTGACTGGAATGGTTGCAACAATATGAATCATTTCGACCCTCCGTCTCCGTTTAAATAGCAATGCTTATCAAAACTAGGGCTACCACTTTCTCATAACATTTTTTTTTTGTTTAAAGTTTATTTACTTAAATAAACGATACATATTTTTATTACTTAAGCTAAGTAAACAAATAAGAAAACCTTATAATCTCTTTTTTAGTTATTTTAATCACAGCCCTGATTAAACAAAATCATTAAAAAGGATTAAAAATGATTTGATTTGTAATCATTTTGAATAATTTTTAATCGTTCAAATCATTTCTAATTCTTATGAGCGTTTAACATGTGATTTACATTCAAATCCTTTTATTATATCAGGGAGGCTGTAGTTATTAGCACTTGAATCCAGTCTATCTCTGTGCTATGTGAAGGAAAAAAAAATGTTCCTTATAAAAAAATGTTCCTTTAGACTCCAAAACGGCTGGACCGATTTCGATGAAATTTTCAGACAATCTTCAGATTCCAAGTAGGTCCTCTCTCTCGCTTAACTTTTCTTTCTCCATTGGCCCGACTGACCTAGGGTCCTTTTTACTTTTAAATTGCATATTTTTAAGACCATTTTTCAAACAACTATCAAATGTCCACGTAAGCTATTTATATCTTGTTATTGAAGTGTGGTTTTCCTTAATAAATGCGATGTACCTATGCTGACCACTCTTATCTAAAAAGTTTTATGTTTACATATTTTTAGTTCGGGAATTCACATGACTAATATAATGTGTGTGTTACAGTCGTTATCTGACAGAAAAACATCCTGTTTTGAGAGTAGGGAAAATCCCAAAGTTCTGTCATCCACGGATTGTAAGTACATTCACCATCAACCAACTGATCTATCTCAACCAGTTCACGTATTTTGGGTACCAAGAAGCTAGAAGCTAAGAAGCTAGTGGGTGTTTGATAGACATAAAATTAGCATATGATTTGACTAGGTTAGGGATCATCTATTTTGAATGGAAATTATTTATTTAAAAAAATGGTCAGATTTCAGACAAGTTTCGTCATCAAATAAATCCTATGTACCGTACCGCAGTTTGGACAAACTTAGTAACGACGAGGTGAGCGTGAAGTGACCGTCCATCACTTGGCACAGAGCTTCGTAGTTTTAAAGTCCACTTTGATTAGCCGTCGACAGTTGTGATGTCTGCTCAGAGCGGCGTCCAAATCTTTTTTGGAAATTTGCTATGGCTATATCTAATTCCAGGTCTAATTTCTCTGTCGCCCATACATACTAATGTTGACGGATCATCTCCGATCAGATAGCTGGCAAGTCGATCCAGTGCTCTCTTGCGACAAATCTTTGCATTCCATTTCATTCTCATTCTGATCCAAGTGAATGCTTTATCTCTTTGTAAATATTCCAGACTCGTACGCCAAAGAGGTCAGGATCATAACCGACTTTACTACTGTAACCTTTTGGAGCACTACAGTTTGAGCTTGATACATTCTTTCTCGTTTTAGTCTTTTCCATCTCTTCATGCTCTCGTTATTGAAAGACTTGCCCCTAACCAAAATATTAGACTCGACGTCAGTCTCAGTATCCAAACGTACACCTCCAACGAATTTTACAAATCCTGGATCCAACCCCAACACTTTGCTGTACGATTCTTTAGGCTTTTTTATCTCACTTTCACCTTCACCGTCTCTGCATTGAAATCGAAACAGGAATTCTGTTGGTACCTAGTGATGCTTCCAGCAAAACTCTTGTTTCTCTTATAGAAAATTGCTGAAGGTATTTGAGGCCTACGCGCAGTCGCATGGTCTTCAGTATATTGTAAAGAAGAGTGAACTGGTGTTTCGGGCAGGGCTTAAGCTGCCGGCTTTCGTACCACCGGTGTCATTAGGCGGGCTACCTGTTAAAAGAGTGGAGAATTTTAAATATCTTGGACACTATGTTAACGAGGATTTGTCAGATGACAAGGATATAGAGAGGAAGCCAGGGCATTGGCGGTTAGATGTAATATGCTTGCCCGCAGGTTTGCACGTTGCTCAAGCGAAGTAAAACTTACGCTATTCAAAGCTTTTTCACAGTCGTTCTACACACTGAAAGCCTACAACGCCCTGCGAGTCCAGTATAATAACGGGTTTAGGATGCTGCTAGGGCTGCCGAGATTTTGTAGTGCATCAGGGATGTTTGCGAAGGCACACATCAATGACTTTTATTGTCATATGCGAAAAAGAGCTGCCTCTCTGATGTGTCGCATTCGCGGCAGCGCCAACAGTTTTCTGTCGGTTATTAAGGACAGGAGGTTGGCTCTCCATCTTGCCCAAAACCGCAAATAATTTTAAAGATACTTATACTAACATAGGTTAAGGGTAATTTTACTAACAATACTTTGGTATGGATTTGTAGTGATCTGAAATAAAATCATTATTCTATACAATTCTACACCAAAGGATAACTCCATCATTGGTAATATAGTTCTGCAATTTGAAATACCTATGTTATGTAGCCGAAAATCAGCGCTGTGGTCTTTGTGATGACAGCATATGCTGAGCTGCTACCTTTTCAGTGATAGGTACAAACTATTGTATTTTATAAGCTACGAAATATTTAACTTGTGTGTACTTATCACTGAATAAACATTTATTCTATTCTATTCTATCCAATGGGAGCATACTTTGCTCCCGAAATATACTAGGTTTTTTAAATATGGTTTTATGTATATGGTTTTATGGCATCGATTGATCGCACTAACTCTTACAATCCCATGACATCTTAAGGCTCTTAGGCAATTTGTTTAGGTTTGATTGTACATCAATCAAACCTGACCGAACCTAATATCGCTCGCTTCGCAAGCTCAATCAATCACAATCTTCCGTACGGCATTTTGACAATTTGCCTGGCTCGGCATTTTACAATCTGCGTAAAGAATTTAAAATTTGCCTGACCGTACGGACGAATTATTACAAATTGCCTGGCTCGGCATTTTACAGTCTGCGTACAGAATTTTACAATTTTCCTGACCGTTTACATACGGAAGAATTATTACAAATTTGTAAAATGACTAATCGTAATTAAACATTCGCTTGTTCATTTTACAATCGGCGCCTTACAGATTTTACATGTTGCCTAGCCATTTAAATACGGATGAATTATACAATATGCCTGACCATATGTAAAATGACTAATCATACAATTTGCCTGCCACATATAGCATTAGAAAACCTCAGAATACAGATCTATATGCTGATAGTAAAACTATAATCAATGGCTTGTGGCGCTTTCTATCGAATAATGGGAAAACTAAAGAGGGCAGGGACGCAGTCCATCTATGGTTCAGGCAGGCATTGAACTAGTGATGTAACCGATTACAATTGTTGGCATCGGTTTCTACCGATTACTTGTAGAAAAAAACATTTTTAGGGACGTAAATTTTATATACTGGTGAAGAGTAACACCATTATTTGCTCTGACAAAGGAGAAAAAATTCGACACGATTCGTATTTTTTTACATGAAAATACAGCGCAATATCCCGTTTTTTACGGAGCTCAATCTTGTATGACGATTCGCTTCGAACTGTGAATCGACTTTGTGAAATGAGGTATATACATAGATAGACGTGTTACCTGTTGGACCACAATTTTACGACAGAGGGGTTTCGCCTGTAAAGGCTACTCCATTCTTATTCCTCCGAGTTATCAAAAATTAGTTAATTTTTGCTGTTCTTTTAAAAACCGATTACTTTACGACAAATCCCCGGTAAATACTAGTTTGGTGTAAAACCGGACTTTACCGTATTTCGTATGGTTAGCCATTTGAGTAACTTTTTGTCAACTGTGTAAAACGATTTGTTCTGCAATTATTTAGATATATTGACGTCATAAGCGACACAGTATTTAAGGAACTAATTTGCTATTTTTAATAAATATAAAATTGAAAACTTTTTATTATTTCAAATGAGCAAGTGTTTTTGATATTCTAGAAGAAATGCTATTTATTGAATAGTGTTTTTTAATTATTTTTTTATATAATGAAATAGCCTATTCAAGCAGCATTTCCATTATAAACGGTAAACGTTACTTTGTTATATTCACTTTGATTTCCAGTACTCACCCAATAGGGATGACGACAGCATCAGATTCAAAAATAAATTATGAACACTTGATCACTAAATTGCCCTCCCACTTAAACTTCGAAAAACCGTACTCGTTTGGTTTTCCATCAAGTCTTCGATTTTTAATTCATCAAAATCACAAAATGAGTACATATATGACGCTGCAAAACTATGACGTCACGCCTAGATATTTCAAACATTTTTTGAACAAAATATCGTTTTTGACAGATGATAAAAAGTAAATCAGATGACTAGCATTCGTCATCCATCCCAAAGCGAATATAACAAACTACGTTTATCCATCCCTATTAAAATCTCCCTTGTGGAGTAATAGTGTTCTGTGATTATAATAATCCAAAGAGAATCTAAATTTAACAATCATAATAAAAAATAAAACATGATGAACTACGATACGTTTCGTCCATCCATATAATAGTTGCTGTAACACCACAAGATAAAGCTGTGAGGGAACATAAATAAATTAACTATTCACACGATCACATGGATATACTTGCGACTTTTGTTTTGATTTAACCTGTGTGTGTTTATGACCAAAATGGTGTTACGCCAAGGCGTTGAAACTCTTCTGTTGTTGTGCTTTTATTTACAAATAAATAAAGTGAACACATTGTCATACGATGGTAAGTATCCTAAACTACATCACAACTTTTAATAATATTCGTTTGAAAGCATTTCACGACGTGCAAACAAAAAAATATCTTGTAGGTTATGATTTAGTTTTGACTTTTGTTTACCTTCAATTATTTTCAGTGCATTGGCTCGGAGGGGCTACGACAATAGAGAGAGATGTGCCACTGTCGAAGCAAACTGTCGACATATACTGTTATCCTGGGACTTCAAAGAGTATTCTTACACTGTGGCAAACAGTAAAGGTACAGTCAAATACCCTGAAACGGGCTTGGATGACTATGACACACTGGGCTTGCGCAAAACATATTGGTTGGGGTGTACATAACTGGGCTGCCTTAGGGTAGAGCCTCGCGCGAGGCTCTTTGACTGTGTAATCAGTCAAATCTGACCAAACCTATTTTTGGGTTTAATGTGCACTCCAACCAACATATATCACTGAAAAGAAAAGAGATATTATGGGGTGTAACTAAATTGGTGTAGCTCCTGTTAACTGGGGTCTCTACGCATCACTGAACAACTTTTGTTCTATGACTTTACTGAAATTGCAAAAAAATACCTCTTTATACAAATCGATTAGTTAGTTGATCGACCAATTTTGTGCATTTTTATATAGAGGGTCCAAATTCTTTTGGAAAACTGACTGGTTCTCTTGGGGTTAGTTGTTCAGTATGATAAATAGAACCCCCAGTTAACAGGTCCTACACCAATTTGGTTACACCTGTATATCTTTGCAATCTAAGATCTTGTTCAGTATGATGAGTAGAACCCCCAGTTAACGGGCCCTACACCAATTTTCTTACACCTGTATATCTTTGCGATCTAAGATCTTGTTCAGTATGATAATTGGAACCTCCAGTTAACAGGTCCTACACCAATTTTGTTACAACTGTATATCTTTATGACCTAAGATCTTGTTCAGTATGATGAGAAGAACTCCCAGTTTATGGGTCCTACACCAATTTTGTTACACCTGTATATCTTTGCAATCTAAGATCTAAATAAAGAGAGAGAACTGATCCTTTATATCTCACTCAGAGGGAGATAGTACGGGCTTACTGATTGTAATGAGCTATTTAACCCTTTCATGAGCAACACAACTATGAAAAACCAGAGCAAACTGAACCTTATTTAGGTCAATACAGACTAATGTGACAAAGCATTGCTGGCAAACATTTTGCCAATACCTGGGAAAGGGGAAAACTGTTTGATTGATAAAGCTGAGAGTGAGATAAAGATAGAGCAAACTAAGAAATTGACAAGTGATGACTTGTGATGTATTGATCAAAGTACCTTGCCCCTGCACTGTGTATTGTAGAATAATTGAAAACATTAACTGATCAAATTACCAAGAGTACTTCATCAAAAAGAATAACATACATTTTCTAATTATCATTTGTTCCCACTCACATTCCCACTCTCGGTTTGCATGATTGAATCAAGTATCTCTCTCTTTCTTTTGAATGACAGTGTATCTTTTTATTCACCTGATCTGACTGAACCGTTCTACTCTGAGTTTATTTGAAATCAACCAAACTGAACTATTTGCTTGATAAAGCTGAGAGTGAGATAAAGATGAAGCAAACTAAGAAATTAACAAGTGATGACTTGTGATCTATTGATCAAAGTGCCTTGACCCCTGCACTGTGTTATGCTTACTTGACATTAAACTGAATTGTAGTAAAAAAAAACTCCGTTTGCGCGATTGCATCAAGTATCTCTCTTTTTTTGCAAGACAGTGTAACTTTTTATTCACCTGATCTGACGGAACTGTTCTGCTCTGAGTTTATCTGAAATGAAGAATTTCAAAGAACAGATGAGCTACTCGTAGTGATATACACACTCTTTTGGCTCAGTAAATATCTTTCTTAAATATCAAGGTTTAAATCAGCTCACTCTAAGCCTAAAGGCCTATTTATGAGTAGCATAATATCATTTAGGGGGAAAATAAAGGTGTAAGATCAGCTTAACATAGTTAAGTACTAGTACATGGTGCACAACTATCTGGGTTTTCTATCTATGACAAACTTACATTCCAGAGATCTAAATTACTAAGTGTATTTATTTAATTTACTTTTTCTTATGTTTTAGTTCCACTTAAGGATAAAGAACAATGAGTTCAGTCTATACACCAGTGACAGGCCGGAGGAAGTATTTAAGCAGTACACGGAAGATAGCTACGGCTGGTCCGTCGTCAACCCTTTCCAGAAGAAGATGCAAAAGAGTGTGTCTGTTGGTCTGTTCTCTCCAACATGCTTGGCTATCAACACTAAGCAGAGGCACAGTATTGAGCTGCAAGTTATAAGTGAGTTATCCTATAGTTAAAGCTAAGGTCCTGTATTTTTATAATGAGCAATAGTATGGATGCGGGCAGCGCAGGACCAGTCGTCATGGAAATCCTCAGGGGAGGCCTTTGTCCAGCAGTGCATGTCTTTCGGCTAATATGATGATGATGAACAACATTTCATACTCACACCACATCTAAGTATATGCATGCATTGGAAACAGCTTTGGAATTTAAATTCAATTAAACTTTATCAATATCCATGGACATTCACAGAAAAATGGTCCAGTTTTCGCTTTTGAATTAAGACTGAGACATAGTTATCCCTGTTTAAGGTCTGATTGAGTCAAAGAACATAAGTTAATATGCCAACATGATTCTTTTTTGCGCAGATGCTCAAATCAAATGAAAAATATTTATTTTACACAATTTTAAATAGTCAAAAAAACTTATTGTCTATTACAAATAATGTCATGATTCAGATTACAGTCTCAGGTACTTAATGGTATTTGTTATAGAATCAACATATGTGTCTTTGTCATTTAAATAATATATTATTTTATAATATCCTCTAGAGCACAAGCATTTTTTGACATGAGTCTTGAATTTATTCTCTGACCAAACTAGTTACATTTTCTGGTATTTTATTTTAGAATCTTATACACTGCCTCACAAATGACTTTTTAACCTTACTCAGTCTTGAATAGGCTATATCTATTTTATTTACATTTCTTAAATTCAATTTATGCCTGACACTGTTTTTAGGAAATAAATGCAAGTTCTTACGAACGTACATGAGTTTTCATATATGAATTGACTAGGAACAGTTAAAATATTGATTTCTTTGAACTTATTCTGCCGACATTCAGATATCTCCCACGACATATACATCTGAGTTGTAAGACATGCAGTCAGACAAACATTACAGGATTTACCAGTTAATTTCCTTTTAATCATACATTTTAAAATCTAACTTGAGATCACAGACTTTATCAATGATCAATAACCTTTTTTTTGTAACTTTTCACAAAGGACCATATTTTCTCCAAAAATATGCTAGTTGATTTAGTCTGCATATTATTTAAAAAAACATCTACATATTTCTAGCTATCTAACAAGGCAAAAAAGACTGCACTTATTACACAATTGCAGAGAAAATGCGATAAAACCAGAGACAGGTACTAAAAAAACTGAGAATGTGAGTATGGAATTAAATAAATTTAAGGTATTTCAATAATCAAGTTTTAATTTTTTTACAATTACATAGTTCTCAAAGTGTCTGCCCCTATTATGTAAGCAGAGGGGCATACGTTTCTGTAATTCGGTTTTAACTACTTTAGTTGCCAAATTTGTCTTTATATCTTCCCTTATTATGCGACGTCTTAATTCATCTATGGATGGCACAGGTGATGAAGATACGAGGGCGGGTCAATAAGGCCGTGACTTTTTGAATAAAACACAAAGTTTTCGATTAAAAAATATTTTATTCTTAAACATAGTCTCCTTTGTCCAACGTTTCTCCAATTTTTTTATCCCTTCCATAAAATAGTCATTTATAAATGACTATAAATGATCATTTATTCACCAGGCAACAATGAACATTGCTTAGAGGCAGGTCAATTTTACAAACTTAAATATTAACATATTAACTAACATACTAATTAATAAATTACATTTAATAGCACATTCATGTTCTCTCGCAATCTATTTGAGAAAATGAGTATCTGTTATTATTTCATTCATTTATTCATTTACTGAGTAATATGCATGTTTTTGAAAAAAAACTCTCAATTTTGCTTTGAACTCTAGCTTAGGGAGATCCATTATTAGTTTAGGTAGTTTATTGTACATCATTATTTTTAGTGGGATTCCTTGTTTGTGAGTTTTTGTCAGCCGTACAGTAGGCATCGTCAGTTTGTAATTTCCTCTTGTATTAAAATTATGAATGTCTGATCTTTTAATTAAATTGTGCTTGTCTTCGTGAATTTCTAAAATAGATTTATATATGAAAAGGGAAATCACAGTCATAAGTTTATTCTGAATAAAATATTCTCTAGCTGAAGTTCTTTTATGTACTCCTGAAATGATTCTTATGGCCCTTTTTTGTTGAATCAAAACTTTTTTGATGTCTGCTGCATTACCCCACACCGTTAAACAATATGAAATTACTAGCTGTCCCGGCGAACTTCGTACCGCCTTACATTACACTGCCCTGCCCTACCCTACACTACCCTACACTACACTACACTACCCTACCCTACACTACCCTACATACACTACACTACCCTACATACCCTACACTACTCTACACTACCCTACACTACACTACCCTACCCTACCCTACACTACCCTACCCTACCCTATCCTATCTCTCAAGTTGGATCGAACTGCACATGGTGTGTGAATTTTATTATAATCGGTTAAGTGGTTTAGGAGTCCATTGAGGACAAACATTGTGACACGAGATTTATATATATTAAGATAGATTGAATATAGGCATAGTAAACGTTTATTAATGTTTCCTTGCTAACCAATGATTTTAATTTTAGGAGGGCATGGTTTGCAGACGACAGTCTTTTGCATACTTTTTCTATATGGATACTATGGCTTATTGTATCTTGTATTGTATATCCTAGAAAAGTCGTAGAATTAGTTATTTGCCCTTTATTTTCCTTTGTCTTGTAGTGTAGTTGCACAGTTTTGTTCGAATTTAATATAATTCCATTACATGAGAACCAATCTTCAAGACAGTCTAAAATATGTTTTATTTTATTGACTAGGTTTTCTTGCTTCCTATCCCTAATTCCGACATGTGTGTCATCTGCAAATAAACTTATTTCGGCCCACGATGGTGTTGCTGACGCAAGATCATTAATAAGATTTGTTCCATAGAATAAGATCATCAAAATAGGTATTTGTTTGTGAGATGACTTCATCGTTGGAGTCAAATCTTTTCGCCGAGCCATATCTTTAGGTTTGGAAACAAGAAATAGTCACTCGGGGCTAAATCCGGAGAATAGGGCGGATGAGAGAGCAACACGTAGCTTAATTCATGGATTTTTGCCATGGAAACTGCACATGTGTGCACCCTTGCATTTTTTCTTGGCCAAATGCGGTCGTTTTTTTTTTCAAATCCTCATCAAATCGATCCAGTAAGTTGGCATAATATTCACCATTGATTGTTTTACCCCGTTGAAGGTAGTCAATGTGGATTATACCACGTGAATCCCAAAACACGGTCGCCATAACTTTATTGGCCGACAAACCCACCTTGGCCTTCTTTCGCTCCTATTCACCCCGAGAAACCCACTGCTTTGACTGCTGTTTGGTCTCTGGTGTGTTGTGATGGATCCACGTTTCGTCCACGGTTACGAAACGGTGCAAAAACTCGTCCATATTGCGGATGAACAACGCCAAACACTCCTGCGAAGTTGTGACACGATTGCGTTTGTGGTCGATTGTGAGCAAACGCGGTACCCATCTTGCGGAAAGCTTCCTCATACCCAAGTGAGCTTGTACAATCTCTTGCACTTTCAATCTCCGATCGGCCAACTTTAATCGTGATTTTTTTCAATTCTTTCGCGGTTAGAGACCTCAACTGGGCATCCAGAACGTTCGGTATCTTCCGTGCTTGTACGGCCACAACGAAATTCAGTAAACCACTTTTTTACCATTGAAATTGACGGTGCAGAGTTCCCTTAGTATTGATCAAGCTTAGCCTTGGTCTGAGTGATGGTTTTTTTCCACAAAAAATAATGCTTTATGAGCACACAAAATTATTTTTTTCGATTTTCTCCTCAAATCACGAGTTAGTCTGATATCAATGCCTATAAAAAACAGACTAAATGACGCAGCTTGTTCAAATTTTGATAGGAGTCAACTGACAGATGCCTGTTGACAGGAGCAGTGTTGTCCTTCCAGCAAAGAATCAGGAAACTTAAAAACGTCACGGACTTATTAACCCATCTTAGTACGTTATAAACAAGGTTCTTCATGTGACCTCGATGAATAATCGACAGGGTTGAGGTCTGGACTCCTCGCTGACCACGGAATAGGTCCTCCTCAGCCAATCCATCGGTTAGGAAAATGTTGATTAAGCCATTCACGAATATTAATTCTGTAGTGTGCGGGGCAGCCATCGTGCTGTTAAACCATACTTTGCCGTGCTGCTAATAGTACCTCGTAAAGAAGGCCAAAACCTTCGTTTCTTAAATGTGTTTATAGGAAGTAAGGGCCAATCGAATTATCGTCGATAATTCCCATCCAAACATTGAATGAGAAACGTATTTGCGACCCTTGTGACGTTTTCTTATTGTAATATTGTTAGATACGTTTATTGCAATGTTGCCTACATTGGCTCTATGATTTAATACACATTCTAAAAATGTATGTGCTGGTTTCACTTTGTATCTCCTGATAGTTCACTGGCGACGAGGATTTTTCGTCCTCTTCGGACTTTGACAACTAGAGTAGTTAAAACCTAATTACGCAAACGTATGTGCCTCTGCATACGTAATAGGGGCAGATACTTTGAGAACGTATTGTAAAAAAAAACTTTATTATTAAAATACCTTAAATTCATTTTATTTCATACTTTCATTCTTGGTTTTTTAGTACCTGTTTCTGGTTTTATCGCATTGTCTCTGCAATTGTGGTTACACCATTAGTTATAAGTGCAGTCTTTTTTGCCTTGTTGGATAGCTAGAAATGTGTAGATGTTTTTTTAAATAATATGCGGACTTCATTAACTAGCATTTTTTGGAGACAAAATGCTTTTTTGTGAATAGTTTCACAAAAAAATAAAAGTTTAAAAAATCTAAAAACCGACTTCAAAAATTCTTTTTTTTTCGAAAATGGTTTACTGTTGCATAATACAATGTGGGGTCAAAATTGACCCAAATAACCTCCCCTATGACCTCTTTAAAGGATCCGGTCTAATTACCAGAAACTCTGTATACTAACAGCTTTGTACGGGATAAGAGATGCCCGGAAATTGGAAATTCCGAAATCATCTTGTAATTTTTTCTATTGATTTTTTCACGATTCGAACGAAAACAGTGTCCACGAGTGCGAAGCCGCAGGGAAAAGCTACACATTAGTTTATATGTTTGTTGTTATTACTCGTATTCATGATATTATTTGATTGCAATATGATTAAAAGTATCTTGAGAGACGTTGTAAGAATTTTACGAATCTGGGATGTAGCCCTATTGAGCCAGTTTTTAATTATTTATACCATTTATTTTTCTACTAACTTTTGTCCGCAGCTTCGCCCGCGTGGACATCAGTTTTCTCCAGATCCCTCAGGAACTATGTCAGGATAAGCTTATCAGTAAATTATGTCATTTCCCGCCCCCTCAACCATCTCTGTGCAAAAAATCACAACAGTCCATTGTTCCGTTGCGATAATAAAGAAATTAACCAAAATAAGAGTATTTTTTCAGTTTCCTTAGGAACTACATCGGACTATGCTATTTTCATTGGATAAAAAGTAGCCTTTGTCCTTCCTCGTAACACAGGCTACCTACATGCCAAATTTCATCAAGATTGGTCAAGGTGTTGAAGCTTGAAAAGGTAACAAACAAACAATGTACATGCACAATAGGAAAAAAAGGTTGCATAAGAAATTTAATCGCCATTTCCATTCAAATAATATATGGTTGTATTTCTGACGGTTGAATTTTTTCACCAGGAGTGGATATATGGAGGGTGTTGCTGATGACGCTGGGGTTAGCCCTTATATTGTCTTCGAAAACCCTGAGTGGAAATCCCGTGTTCTTCTACCTGTGTGGCGTATTGATGGGAGTGTGCGCGTCATTTATGGTGCTTGTGTATTACGTTAGCAAGCTACTGCCAGGGAGGGTAAGTTATTTGTTCGTACTTTTGAAATTAATGCTGTCAGTTGTGATATAAGTTTCTCTGAAAATATGCCATATTTAAGTACTTACTTACACTGTTGTATTTTGTTATTTTTAAGTACTTACACTAATATGTTTTATTGTTATAGACATTATAATTTAAACTTGAATAATTTTGTCAACAAGTTAAAAACAAGCAACTTCAATAGGATTTTTTTTTGTTTTTGTGTTTTATAAACTAGTGGCTCTGTAAGCTGTAGACCTTGTAAGTTTTTCGAAATGGCTGAAATACGTTATTTTTAAGTTTTAATAATTTACTAAAAAATACATTTAAGTGATTATCGAACCTACTCACAAAATTTCACGACAATCGGTTGAGAAATGTGACCTGTAGAGGAGAACAGCCGGACACCCTCCAGACATACGAAAACATTTTTTCCCAAGCTGAAACGGAGATGCTTCGCGCTCGCTCGGTCAAAAATTACAATTTATCTTAGACCACCCTAGAGTCATAACTGTGTATGAAATAAATAAATATATCATTTAAATCGGTTTACGATTGGCGAAGAAATTGTGTAACACACGAGTACCTACTTAACAAAAAAATACAGTTAGAACCCGGTTAGAAGTCGGTTAAAAAACGTTTTTCTTTTTTAATTTATTCTCAAGAAGAAAGCTTATATTTATTCAACTAACCCAAAAGTACAACTGGGGGTATAAAATTAGGTTTGTGTTTACCTACCGTATCGCACCCACTCCTCTGCAGGTGGAGACTCTACACTCTATCCACAGTATATATACATACTCCCTGTCGCTCTCTAGATTCGATCTCCCCCCTCCCCCCGTCACGCAGATTGGTTACAGTTTGGTTACCGAACGAAAGGGTTATCACACACGGGAAAGATAAGAGTAAGATATCTTTATCTGACCAGATATCTTACAATATCGCTCTTCATAGAAATCAATGAACGTACAAAGACGCTGCCGTTTTCCAGTGTTTTGCATACATTTTTTTTTTCAAGAAAGTGCGTTTTTCATACAAAATTTAAAAAATAATTTGGCTGTTACTTGAAAGCCGTTGATTTGCGACCCCTAGTTATTTGACCTTTTTTGTTTCAAATTAGATTCAGTTTACACCTTTAAAAGGAATAGGTCACATTTCCAATAACATAAACCTGTCTGATTCATTTCGTACCGAAGTTGGTAAAATAAATATTTCAAATAACAAGTATAATTTTATTTGTTTTATTGAATTTATTATACCAAGCTACACATAAATAAGATACTTCGACGCATACAATACAATTATACAATGCAATTAGACTGGGAATGATAAATGGCGGCGCTTCTATTTGCGTCTTGCTCAAACAATATAAATCGCTCGCTCACACGAACTACCAAATCTAAGGAAACAATGCTATTTATATTCCCAATCTATAGTAAACTGTACGTATAAAAAAAAATTCAAAAATAAAAATTACGTTACCTTACCTTTTGAATATACAATGAAAATGCGATTAAAAGTTTTTGTGACCAATGCCGCCGGTGATCAGCCCTACTTGCATTCATGTCTTTAGATAGATACGTCAGTTGTTTGTATATATATCATTTCTCGCTGGTTAGTATGAAGTGTCCGTATTTTGTAACCTGATTCTTCATTTCAACGACTTAATTTTGTCAGATGCGGAAACACGATTCGTTAACTTTTATAACTTTATAACAGTAAAAAATATATCAATGAAACCTCCTTTAAAACAGGGACTTGCATTCTACAGGCAAATCAGACAAATGTAATTTTTAATTTAAAACGAAAAAATATTGAAAAAGTACAAAGTATGTTATTTTCTTTTACAAATATGGTAACGTTAACGGAAATGGATAAACTATGTTAAATATGTCGGTCTGCCTGCGCAAAGTTGTTGCGTTATGTACTTACAGCGCCTGAAAAACTAGTTCTCGTGACTAAAAAAAACTATAAGAGAAATGGCTGAGTTAGATAGAAAATGAAAGTTCTAGTTGTACTCATGACAATTGTGCAAAAACTGACTAAATTTTCGGTTGTGTTATGGAGCAATGTCCGTTAGTAGTAGGAATTCTGGACCAGGCCCCAACCCCCTGCCGGAGCACGAAGTTGAAATTGGCGGAAATTAATTCCTATAAAATAAATCGTTTGCGCGTGGTCCCATTTCGCTATCTTCAAGCGTTTCCGAGACAGGAATTTCAGGCAACTTTGGGTCTCCGGTGGGATCCTGGTCCAGAACTCTCGCTATTCCTACTACTTTCGGGCGTTGCTCCATAACTCAACTGAATATTTGGTCAGTTTTTGCATAATTGTCATGAATACAACTAGTACTTTCATTTTCTATCTTACTCAGTCATTTCCCTTATCGTATTTTTTTGGTCACGATAACTAGTTTTTCAGGCGCTATAAGTACATAACGCAACCACTTTGCGCAGGCAGACCGACATATTTTAACATCAGAGGGTCGCCATTTATCCTCGCAACCTAAGTTTATCCATTTCCGTTTATCCATACCAAATTTGTCATGACCTCCTAGTCTATTTACTCTTTACGCGTAAAGAAAAAGACAGGGACCACTGTTCCAATCAATGTTTCGTGTAAAGAAAAAGACAGGGACTACTGTTCCAATCAATGTCTCGCCTTAAACCCTCCGCGCCGCATATACCATAACTGACGAGGCACGCAGCATTACAATCAGTTAATCGATTTGTATGAAAACCATTGAACGTCGCCGCACAGCGCGCGCCCGCGCCTGCACGAGCTCGCCTACCGACTTTTAGCGGATCTGCCGTGAAATCACGCGTCAGTCCGAGGCGCCTCGAGCCACTGCCTTCACACAGCGCGTAGGCAAATTATCAAGTAGGGTATCGTTGAACAGGCCTTTAAAAACTACTGAGGGTTTGCTAAGATCATTTTTCCGATATAAATGATTCGTTTACTAAATACTAGTGACTCTGTGAGCTGTACACCTCGCGAGTTTTTCGTAGTGGCTGAAATATGATTTTTTTTTCGTTTTCAACTCCCCCTTCTTGAAAAAATTCCAAAAACTAAATCGACAAAAAAGTCTATATAATTATCAAACTAGCTCACAAAATTTTACGAGAATCGATTGAGGAATGCGACCTGTAGCGAAGAACAGCCAGACAGTCGCCGCCGGCCTGACAGACGCCGGACAGATATTCGAAAGAATTTTTGCCCAAACTGAAACAGAGACACTTCGCGCTCGCTCTGTCTACAAAGTTTTAAAGTGGTTATCTTTGTTATTTACGTGTACCTGTCCCCAATCAGCTAAACCACTATTTCATGAAATCCGAAAAGTTTTGTAAATAATAGGGTACTTACCTAATATAATCAATTTAAAAAGAAAACTATCACGGCCAAGTATACTTTGTTAGCTTAGGTTAGAAATAATAGTCGACCAGCTTATGATGTACGACTACAGTTGAATTTGTAAAAAGTTCATCGATTTTCCATACAAAATGTTCTAGTCTAACTGTAAAAACGTATTTATTTTTTCGAATATTTAATTATTTATTGAAAAGACTTACATGGCGTGTGGTCCGACCTCCGACTTGCACTTGGATACTTTTTGATTTGGTTGTCTATTGCATCATATTTTAGATTTCCAAGACGACCGGTCTTGTGCTGCCCGCATCCATCGGCTAACCGCGATCTTCACCATGTCGTTGGTCCACCGCGTGGGAGGCCTGCTTACGCTACGTTTTTGCGTGGTCGCCACTCGGGAACTTTACTGCCCCATCGGCCATCTGTTCTACGAGCTATGTGCCCTGTCCACTGCCATTAATTTAGTTTTAAAAACTTAGGTTTTGCGCAGCCTGTATAAGCAAACCACTTTTTGTGTAAGCAAACCCTACAGCTAAACAAATCAAGCAGTAAACTAATTATAGTTCATGTTCTAAATCTCCAGAAAGTCCTTACATACGGCGTCCTGATCGGCGGCTGGACGGTCGGCGTGTACGTCATCCAGCAGCTCTGGGAGAACATCCGCAGCATTGTGACGTCATACCAGACATACGTGTTCTGGTACACGGTGTTCGCGGGGTTTGTCAGTTTCCTGGTGTGCTACAGGATTGGCCCGCCGCGCAACCAGCGCAGCAAGAACCTCGTTATGTGGATATTGCAGGTGAGGGATCTAAAGCATCGTGACGTCATACCCGACATACGTGTTCTGGTACACGGGGATCGCGGGTTTCGTCAGCTTCCTGGTATGCAGCATTGAGCAAGAACCTTGTCCTGTGGATAATGCTAACGAGGCACCCTTCAGATATTAGAAATTAGCGCTATAAATATGAAAAATCGATAAAAAAAGGTTAAATAGGGTGTTGACTGCCTCAAAAATAAAGTTATTTATTTAATCCTCGGGGGAGGCCTTTGTCCAGCAGTGGACGTTTTTCGGCTGATATGATAATGATTTAAAAGTGAGATATGTACAGAAAATCATAAATTTAACTCCAGAGAATAAATCCACTTAAAAGCTTCGTCGTTAAATTTGATCAGGTCTTCCTGCCTCCAAAATAATGTATATAATGTTATTCCCTAAATCCATTGAATTTTCAAAAATTCTTACTCATTTTGTTTTGCACTGTGCCTTTAATTTTGAATTAGACAAAATCAAAAAGACGCAGAAAAACTATGAGATCACGCGTTACTGTATCATACATTTTTAGAACGAAATATTGTTTTTGACACATGATAAAAAGTTACTCAAATGACTATCAGTTAACTAGCCTATTCAGTGATTGTGTAGTGATGCTATAAAAAGTTTGTATAGCAGTTTCGGATCATCATCATCATCATATTCATATCATCCGAAGGACGTCCATGTCGGATATACAGGGTCTTCGGCAGATGGTTGAAAATACGAAAATGGGGGATAGGTGGGGTCGCCTCCCACCTATTTTGAGAATTAAAAAAAATCTAGGACTTGTAATTTTTTTTACAGGATTTTTTTCCTTTTTTTAGAAATTTTGCCATTTTTATACCTTTGAACACATGTAACTTTTTGTTTTTTAAAGCTAGCTCCAAAATTTTTTTTAATAGACTTTTATAAGATTGTCGGCTCTAAAAAAATTATGTTTGTTTCAAGTTACTGCTAAAAACAAAAATGTGGGCCCCCGAACTTAAAAAAAAAGTTGAACAAAAATTTAAAAGTCAACTTTGCGATGCATTTAAAAAAAAAATAATGGGGCTGGAAGGCTTCTGTTTTTTTTAAAACATCTCTAAAGCTTAGGCTTTTGAATGGTATGTAATTTGTTTCGGTATCTTTTTTGTAACCGGAGTTGTTAATTTTTTTTACTCAATTGGACCATGTTGACGAAATTCCACTAGTTACATGTTTTGTGAAATGTATCAAATGCAAAGTTGAAAATAATGTAAATACTTACTGTTGGGACGGTTACAAAGAGCAGGTACGTTTTTTTACATTCTTGCACACACATAATGGCTATCTTTTGTCATTTATTGGCATATTGGAGTTAGCACTTCCATATGCCAATAAAATGTCCGCATATTCCGCATTGGTAAATTGAGCCATTTTAAACCACAACAAAGTCTTAATAAAAAGTCTGATAATAACAAAAAGTGACAAACAACAAAAAAACTTAACAAAATCACAAACACAGCAAAGTGAAATTAACGAAAACAAAAAAAAAACGTTAACGTTATTAACGTTTGAGATTTTGTTAAGTTTTTTTGTTGTTTGTCACTTTTTGTTATTATCAGACGTTTTGTTAAGACTTTGTTGTGGTTTAAAATGGCTCAATTTACCAATGCGGAATATGCGGACATTTTATTGGCATATGGAAGTGCTAACTCCAATATGCCAATAAATGACAAAAGATTGCCATTATGTGTTTGCAAGAATGTAAAAAAACGTACCTGCTCTTTGTAACCGTCCCAACAGTAAGTATTTACATTATTTTCAACTTTGCATTTGATACATTTCACAAAACATGTAACTAGTGGAATTTCGTCAACATGGTCCAATTGAGTAAAAAAAATTAACAACTCCGGTTACAAAAAAGATACCGAAACAAATTACATACCATTCAAAAGCCTAAGCTTTACAGATGTTTTAAAAAAAACAGAAGCCTTCCAGCCCCATTATTTTTTTTTAAATGCATCGCAAAGTTGACTTTTAAATTTTTGTTCAACTTTTTTTTAAGTTCGGGGGCCCACATTTTTGTTTTTAGCAATAACTTGAAACAAACATAATTTTTTTTAGAGCCGACAATCTTATAAAAGTCTATTAAAAAAAAGATTTTGGAGCTAGCTTTAAAAAACAAAAAGTTACATGTGTTCAAAGGTATAAAAATGGCAAAATTTCTAAAAAAAGGAAAAAAAATCCTGTAAAAAAAATTACAAGTCCTAGATTTTTTTTAATTCTCAAAATAGGTGGGAGGCGACCCCACCTATCCCCCATTTTCGTATTTTCAACCATCTGCCGAAGACCCTGTATAATTATTAGTAAACCACAATACTGATGTTTCTCGCATATACTCGTATGATGTCTTTGGCTTTTGACAAGCCAAAGTTGTAATTAATATAACCCGCCCCAGGCATAGCATCAAATTTTCCCATGGGACGGAAATGTGTCCCAGGGAGTCGCGTTTTTTCAGGCTTTAAAAGCGCGGAAAAGGCAAAGGTATCTATGACCATACAGCCTAGTCTGCCGTATCTTTGCCGTCCTTTTTTCAGGCTTTAAAAGCGCGGAAAAGGCAAAGGTATCTATGACCATACAGCCTAGTCTGCCGTATCTTTGCCGTCCTTTTATGAAATATTTTGTCACATGTTACACATCATATGCGAGCACTGTAGGTCTCGCTCGAATTTATTTTTTTTAAAAAAGCTCGTAGCCATTGCCGATATTATACACGGAAACATTTGCCAAAGTCTTTGGCAACCGCTTGAGGCTATGTTTGGGCAAAGTACACATATTAATACTATCATACAGTATGGCCGCTCCCTGCCGCTCTCTACATTTCACCTCACCCGAAGACCCAGATTGATTGATTGGTGGTAGTTTGGTTCTCGAACGTATAGAATTTCGCCGTGATTTCATTTGTTACGTCATTTGTTTTTAAAATGTCATTTCTCGCCCGTCGTATGAAGTCACCGGGGTGTGGTCTGTGAGACCCTTAATTATATGACATTTCAAATTCCAAACAAATAAAACATAAAATAAACATTAAAAAACCTCACAAAAACCTCTGATAAAACATAATATGTATTTATATTTAATATAAGTAGTAATATTTTGATCCATGAGTCGTCGCGTAGTTGTGAAATTTTTAGTAATTAGTTTTAGTAAAGTAAATAAGTTGTTATCTGTTTTTATTTCATTTACTTAGCGGTCCCCCAACGCGACGAATCTTGGATCAAAATATTACTACCTGTATTAAACTTAAAGGGCCAATACATATATTTTTTTACTTTTTACAGTTTTTTTAATGCTTTTTAAACTTTACATATTACTAGTAGATACGTTACAAGGTCAAAGTTACGTTATATCTAACACCTATTGAGACTATTCCAATGAGCCCAAACACGATACCTCTGCTGTAAGTTGGTGGGGAGTAGGAATATCCTGCAGATTTCACGAGATGCTGCAGCATGAGGTCAAGGTTACTATATTCTTGTAATATCATTAAAGTAACATCACACCAAATTTTGAATCGATCAGACCGGTGGAAGTTGCCCACATCCCTTCATCACCTAGAAAGAGCTCACGATAACTTTCAAACAAAAAAACCCGCATCAAATTCGGTTCATTCGTTTAGGAACTACGAACCCACACGCATATACACAGTACACACGTTAAACTTGTTACCCCTCTTTTTGCGTCCGGGGTTAAAAATAGTAGTAAGTTATAATATTTTTGGTTGCAGGCAGTAGGAATACTAATGATATTCTTCAGCAGTGAATACCAAGAGGCGGCGGCCGCCGTGATTGTGACGTCATTAATAGCGAAATACTTCCCCGTTTCGCTACAGCACAGGATATTGGGATATTGGTAAATATACATACTCGTAACATAAAAACTTTTTACTTTGAATCTTTTTACTTTAGGTTTAGGAAAAACAAGGAGACATTATACTTTCCTACCTAAAGGCAGAGGAAAGCGCGCGTTGTGCGGTCCTAATTTTTATGACGAGTGGATATTGTGTCTCATTTTAAAAATCTCTATAGACACCTTATTAGTAAATTAAATAAAGAGTGTCGTTGGCAGAACTGTGATGCATGAAAAATGTAAAACATCAAAAATAAATACTATTAATCAAAAAATTGCTCTCCTACCGAAAGTTCAATAAACCTTACCCGATTTGTTTTCCATCAAGTCATCAATTTGTAACTGCTCAAAATCACAAGATGAGTACCTAAATGACGCTGAAAATCTATGACGTCACGTCGATGTCATCATCATCATATCGGCCGAAGGACGTCCACTGCTGGACATAGGCTATGTATTTCAAACATTTGTACAACAGAATGTAATTTATGACTGGCAGTCATTATCCCTATTACGATTTCAAAATGAAATGAAGAAACAAAAACCGGCCAAGTACGAGTCAGAACCGCAGACATAGGGTTCCGTACCATCATACTAAATGGCGCTAGTTCTTAATGTTTCAAAAAAAGTCGTTTTTTATATGGAGACCCCTAATTTTTTTACTTTTTAAATTTTTTTAGTATTTGTTATAGCGGCAACAGAAATACAAGTTGAAAATTTTAACTGTGTAGCTATCACGGTTCCTGAAATACACCATTGTTAACATTGATGTTTGGCGACAAGTCGTCTTAGATGGTGGTACCTAGCCAGGCGGGCTTAGAAAATGCCTCTCCACCAACCAAACCTAGTCTGACAAAGTTAGACCACGCCGAGAATCGAACTCGAGCTTTCAGATGTGAAGCGAATGGACTAACCATTACGCCACAGAGGCGGCTAAAATTTTCGATGCAGTCATTTACCATTTAGTAAAAGGTAGCAAAAAGGCTGACAAGAAGGGGTTACCACCGCCTGTAGGCATTTGTAACACCCTGAGCCAAGGGCGTTACCAATGCGTTGCCGACCCTTCAAAAACCTCGCAATCCCGTTTTAAAGTCCTTGCGAACGTACATGCGAATATGCGTATGCACGTTTGTCTTTTGTGCGATCGTCGTAGCTCCAAAACAGCTGAAACCATCTCCGTAATTTTCCCAGGCGACGCAAGTTCCCGCCGAAACCGCACCTGCTTACCAACGAAGAGTACTATGAACAAGGCGCACGGGAAACCAAACACGCTCTGGATAACCTAAGGAAATACTGCTCCAGTCCTGACTGCGCGCAATGGAATATTATGCTCAAACTGAACGACTCCAAAAGGTAATTGTTACTGATTGTATAATAAAATCCTATCTACGTACTACTTTACGGTTGCCAAATATCCTTTATTTAAAGGACATCTCTATTTCAGGCCCGAAAATGGGTCTCGCCTACATAGTGACATGACCGCCATAGACTACGATGTTTGTCTCTCGCGATGTGAGGAAATAGTTTTATAAAAATGCTAACTCCTCGTCCGTCTCCATCACCTGGCTGTTCCGCTCCCCACAAGCTTGCCCCGTAGATTCCTTTTCAAGAATAGCAGAGCCAGCAGCGGTGAAGAGACAGGTTCCGTAGGGTGCTACATTTTGAAAACGTAGTGATTCTATTGTCTTTGTTTCTAATCGTCTGAAAAATCAACTACGAGATTTTCACGGAAATGCACTCTTTACATGCATACATGTTAGATATGTTAAAGGTTCCGAGAAACAAAAAAACTGCAAAAAGTAGAAAATAATATGTTTAATATGGCCCTTTAAGTAGTAATATTTTGATCCAAGAGTCGCCGCGTAGGAGAGTGGTGGGGAGGGTAAGTTGTGAAATTATTGGTAACTAGCTGTGCCGGCGAACTTCGTACCGCCTTATACTACACTACACTACTTTTTGTACATCATGCAGGAATTAAGAGTCCTCGCCAAGGGGGACCTTTAAGTTGTGAAATTATTAATAATTAGTTGTAGTGAAGCGTCGGTGGCTCAACCGGTAACGACTCGGTCTATCTAACCAGAGGTACCGGGTTCAAATCTGGACGGCCAATGTACCAATGAGTTTTTCAAAAAACTTACGTACATACTTACCGATTGCTTTAACGGTGAAGGAAAAACATCGTGAGGAAACCTGCACACGCCTGCGAAGAAACTCGAAGGTTGTGTGTAAAGTCGACCAACACGCACTGGGCCCGCGTGGTCGACTAAGGCCTAATCGCCCTGATTCAGGGTAGGCTCGAGCCCCTCGATGGGGACGTATATGAGCTGCAATGATGAAAGTAAAACAGTTGTATTCTGTTTTTATTTTATTAACTTAGCGGTTCCCACGGTACGACTCTTATATCTTAATATAATTAACATAC
This sequence comes from Coleophora flavipennella, assembly GCA_947284805.1. Lineage (NCBI taxonomy): Eukaryota > Metazoa > Arthropoda > Insecta > Lepidoptera > Coleophoridae > Coleophora > Coleophora flavipennella. Next base: position 2,681,507 of record OX369307.1, read on the forward strand.
TTATATTAAGCTTAAAGGGCCAAGACATATTATTTTATACATTTTAGCGTTTTTTTTACTTGAATTTGTAATTTAAGTTTTATTTCATGCTTTTTAAACTTTACACATCCCAAACACGTTACCTTAACTGTAAGTTGGTAAGGAGTTAGGTATCCTGCAGATACCAGGAGATGCTGCAGCATCAGGTCAAGGTTACCGTGTTCTATGTAAAACGTATTCATTGAGACTATTCCAATGAGCCCAAACAAGGTGCCTCTACTGTAAGTTGGTAAGGAGTTGGGTATCCTGCAGATTCCAGAAGATGCTGCAGCATCAGGTCAAGGTTACCATGGTTTTGCAATATTGTTTCACTAACAAGACACCAAATATAGAATTGATCAGACCGGTAGAAGTTGCCGATATCCCTTCATCACCTTGTAAAGAGCTGATGATCTTTAAACGGCTGAACAGATCTTCATAAATTATAGCTAAGAACCACCTCGATCACGTCAGCTTTTAAACAAAATAAAAACCGCATCAAAATCGGTCCATTCGTTTAAGAACTACGACGCCACAAACATACATACGTCAAAACTTATAACATATAAATATTTTTGCGTCAGGGGTTAAAACATCTGGATTCGTCATCGAAATATGCTATATGTCGTATATCTCATCATGATATCAGCTCATATACGTCCCCAACGAGGAGCTCGAGCCTACCCTGAAACAGGGCGATCGGGCCTTAGTCGACCACGCGGGCCCAGTGCGGGCTGGTCGACTTCACTCACACGCAACCTTCTAGTTTCTTCGCAGCGTGTGCAGGTTTCCTCACGATGTTTCCCTTCACCGTAAGGGTGAACACCCTGGACACTTCGTACGACGGGCCAGAAATGACATTTCATAAAAAGAAATGACGGAACAAACAAAATGGAGGCGGAATCCTATACGATCGACAACCAAACTGTAACCAATCTGTATCAATCTGGGTGACGAGGGGGTGAGGTCGCATACTGTATGTTAGTACTAATATATATACTTTGGTAAGGGCGTTGGATAAACGTACATACATCGAAATTCGAACACATTGATTCGTGGCAGGATTCGAACCACGACCTCCAGGACTGGATGTAGCGGCTCTAGCCGTTACACCACCGACGCTGTCATACAAACAGTTTTAAAATATTTTTACTCCAAAACGGCGCTTAGGATGTAGTCAAATTTTCGCAATCAGACATAAGTATTAGAATACCATAAGACGTAATGTGTCTAGGAAAACTTTAAAAAGGTAGGTACCTCCCAAACAAATTGAAAAAAAAATTGACGCGAGAAGATATGTTCTCCGTGTGTGAGCGCAGTTTATTTTCCTTTTTTTTTTAAATTCAGATATAAAAACTTTCCAGGTTCGCTAGCTTCGTAGAAGGAACCTCACACCTCAGCGACGAGGAGGTGATCAACTACGAAACTTATGCGTTTTCCATGGATAAAAAGCAAAGCCGTACCCCCGTCGCGAGTCGCACGAGATCTTCCAATACCCTTGAAATATCTGACGATGACTCTTCAGTGGATGATGATTACGATGAAGATGAAATATGAGAGTGAAAAGGTGTTATATCAATTGTGTGGTCTTCTTTTGATCTTTATAAATCCACGTTAGGACGACGGACTGGGACCGACACAGCTATAGGCTAATGCTGCTCCCACACATACGTTAAGGTGTTGAATAAAGAGTATTGAAAATAAAGAGTACATTACACGTATGGAAAATAGAGTATGCACTCTTTAATTTGAAAGACACAAATAAGACCGATCCCAAAATAGCACAGAAATATGAAAAACTAATTTAAAAATTTGACTGGTTTCGAACTGGCGCACATCACAATGGCTTAATATTATATCGATAAATTTGTAAACTACAGTTTCTCATGCAAGTGAAAATCTCCTGGTTGAAAAGTGTTTACTTACGAAAGTGTTTGTGCGTGTGTGGATTGTGGAAGCCGTTTTCCTAACATAGTAGCTTAAAAATTTGAAATAGACTTGATCGACCGTGGCCACTGTAATCTCGAATGTAATATGTTAGCTAACATGTTGTACTACTGTGGCCAAAAGCGTTTGTCTATTTCAAATTTTTAAAAGTTCTTAGGAATGCGGCTCCCACATAAGGCTTTATTCAACACTTGATCGTGTGTATGGAAGCAGCATAAGAAATAAGAATCTAAGAAATTTTGTCCATGGTTGTAAGAAGCTGTGTCCGTATCCCTCTCGTTCTGTTTGACCGTTGCATTGTGACATGAATAGGCCACTTGGACGTGATTGTTGCCGCTCGACTTTTATTAGTGTTACTAAATAATGGCCAAAAAGGCGCCAAAATCAATAAAATAGAACATTTGTCGTTAGGCTAGAGTTATGGATTGATCTAGATGTAAAGGGACATTTTGTGGAAGGGAAATTCTGCGAAGGAGCCGAAAGAATGCGCCTAACTCCGACTAGGGCATTGCAGACCAGAACCTTGGATGTGTGCAACGTGCCTTTTTTGTGCTCAAATTCTGGTTATCTCAGATGTGTAGGTCTCCTCGTTTGGTGATGATGAAACAATACTTTGTGATCTACTACAATGTTAAGTGAATTAATAACAAACGTACACAGGCCAGCACATCAAGCTACACACTTTGGACTTTGTACCGTTCTTATGCCGAATGCGTATGGATCAGAATCGCACTACGAGTGTATAGCTTGATGTGCTGGCCTCTGTACAATGTGGATCATTGTGATAAATATAAACACGTTATCAGTCCAGTGTACCGTATTTGGTACACGGGGAGCGGTTCCGCCGAGTTCATGTACCCTATGAGGCATACACATATGGACATATGGCGTGTTTCAGAACACTTGTATGGGGACTGTTAATGTGTTAATATGATAGATAGGATACTATAGCTTCATAAAAAAGGATGATGGAGCAAGCCATGCTCGGAGTTTTCCAAGCTGATTGAATCATAAATGGGATGAACTATAGTACTTAGAACTAAAGTAACATACATAGTTAGCAGAAGTGGCAGTGTGCACTCCTGGTCCTTGTGAAAATTCTTAGGGGAGGCCTATGTTTAGCAGTGGACGACCTTCGGCTGATATAATAATGACTATCTGAGATTTCATATTCAGTTCAAATGATTTGAATGATGTATATCAAGTGTATTTGTAACAATTTTCATAGTAAGGATCTCAATCTCATGGTTTATTCTTGTTTTAGGGTTTAGGTGCCTCCTCATATCGACTAGTCTAGTAGGTATAAGAATCTATTTACACGTATGACTCAGTACGTATGGGCTTGTTTGTATGGGAGCGTTGAAGTGATCGCCATATATTGCATTATGGAAGGTCACTACAGCGTTCGCACTGAGCCGACACGATACGCTGACTATAGACTAAGTGCCGGCGAAGTAATCCTAATTCTGAATTTTACACATTACAATATTTTCCAATTTCAAACTCTACTCTTATTTTACCAAATTATTATTGGTTCAAATTCAATATTTTATGAATTCTTAATTTTCTCAAATATCATTTGTACGAACTTTTTTTTTTCGAATAATTTACAATTATTTATCTGTATTTGTTTATCTTCTATTACATATACCTTCAAGTAAATGGACTACAAACCAACTAGACTACCTTAATAAAAACAAATCAAGTAAATGGACTACCTTATGTTAAACACACTTAAACGTAACTTAAATCACATGAACCAACATAACTTCTGTAAACATTGTTCTGGTATTACTTTTGATTTCAAAAGGTCATCTATTATTATTTATATCTTTGCATCTTTTGTTATATATTTTGTTCGCCTTTTTTGGGTCTGTGTAAACTTGTGGTTATTTTTCACTTTCTTTTCGAATAATTTAGCTTCTTTCTTCAAAAAATCAATAAATAAGAAAAGGTTGCTCTTTCCTATCTTTTTATTGCCACCCTTCTGGTAGTCCGTGGCATTCACTAGTACTACTCCATATTTGTGAGCAAAATTTTGACATCCATTTTTTTTTATAAAATATGGCACAAAATCTTCGGTCATGGTGTCGTCAAATGATTCATTTAAAATATGTAGCCATGTTTCTTGTATGAATTTTACAGGTATGAGGGTCAGATTAGACGCAAGTCTCACAATCTTTTTGTGTTTTTATCCACCAACATACCACCTTCTCCGCTTTTCTCCAAATAGCCTTAGAGAAATGGAAAAAAACATCCTTTGACACGTACATCTAGATAAACTTCTTTAACCGCAGTTATTATGGTCGTTTCCCCAAGTCAGTCGCTTTCAAAGAATTTTATTGTTACATTAGATTTTTCCTTTAATATGCGAAATACTTCTTCATACGTAGATAGATTCTGGTTTGGCAGTAAGCAAAAAAATATTGGTATTATAGATGTAACTTCCCTAGTACTGGCGATATCAACGTGGATGGAGAATAATTGCTCAAGTTTGGAAACACTACGAAATGTTCCATCGGTTAAATATAAATCTGTATGTTTTATCAATTTTAAACAACCAGGACTTACAAAAATTAAGTATTTCTCTCTCTTCGATATGTTTCCTTTAGCAGAAAATCATTTTTCAAAATTCTCTGCAGCTGTACTAAATTTAAACTTAGCAACATCTTAAGCACATTTCCTTGCAGAGCAATGCATCTTTGATGGAAGAAAATGGAGGTGGTTCCATGTTATTGCTGGAATCTGAATCACTATCCAGCCCCTCCATTCAGGCTTCGTATATTTCTAACCGACTTCCACTCGGTACGGCAAGCTTCTTTGCAGTCAGCCACAGCTTCTATTTTGTTTTTTGAACGTTGCACGTATGACTGCTTTTTAGAAGAATCGAAGTCATGTCCGCGTCGAGCGTTACAGTTGCATTACAACGTATTTCTTTATTGACACAACGCCATATGTTAGTCCCGGCTTTATTTTTTACATGAAAATAGTACTTGTATCCAGCCTGCAGTAACTTCTTCCTATCTTTGTTCCCAACTTTCACAAAATTTAACTATGCGTTTCCTTAATTGTTGAACCCATAATATAATTACAATTTTAATTTTCTAATTATTAAATCAATAAAATTGAACATGACAGATTTGTCATGAATTTTATTTGCTTTAACTTTGTACCCCAGAGTTTTTAAGTAGGTAAGTACCTAAATAAATAGTTTCTATGCATCTATTCCACTCTTTTTTTAATTAAAAATATTATCGTAGATTAGCGTTGATGTTTCGATCGTGACTGTCTAGCGCAGAGAAAATACATAATGTCGATTAATAAGAAATATCCTAAAACCGTAAAATAAGAAAAATTATGTGAGATATTCAAATTTGGAAAATAAGTGTGAAGAACAAAAATTTTGGAAAATTCAGAATTAGGACTTCTTCGCATTTTTGAAAATTCAGAATAAGGATTTCTTCGCCGGCATGACATATATGACCCGCGACGCGAAAAGATAACCATACGGTCGGGTCGTCCCCGTGTGAATTGAATCTTATGATGATCAATTATTAAGATTAAGAATTGTAAATTGGGACTGAGTAGGAAGAAATAAAAGTAATTTTACTTGTTAGTAATAATTTAATTATTAAATACGGTCACTGATTTTTGTAAATAATTTATTAATTAGAACAACATTATGGTATAGAACCTTGTTCAGTATTTTATAGCACCATTGCATTTAACATGACAAAAATAAAAGTTATGTTACGATAATCGACAAATAATTGTTGAAAATAAGTGCACTTACATCTAATTTTAGTATTTAATACATGTAAATGTATGTGTAAGGCTTTATTTTGTCATGTTACTATATTATTTCTGCCTCATCTATATAATGCTTTGTTTTTTAAATTCTGTATAAATTTATATAAGTACTTACTATTAATTTTGAATACTTTTAGTGTGACATGTTTTATTTGTAATGTGTTTCGATTAAAATAAGTTTTGAATTACATAGTGTCATTATTATTTTAACTACTGTTAGACGTTTAATAAAGCACTAGTAAATACTTAACTCGACGTTTGTCGCACTGTTAGTTACGACTTTATGGCACATTGTTAACACCATCTTATAAAGAGGTACAAATCAATTTCCTATTTCGAACTTACACAGTATACGATTATTTAGTTAATTCTCATCAAGAGAACCGATTCTTTTTAGAGCTCATTGTATACTTTAGTTAGGCTGTAAGTATTTTCACAACAACTTGTTTCAGATAACTACAATTAACTGACATTGTTGCTAAGTTCACACAGCTGTAAATCATGTCAAGTTGATGTTAACGCCAGTTTTACCTGATTTTACATATGAAGTGTTATCGTTAGTATGAAATAGTTAGGTACCAACTTAGCAAAGACTTCGCTACTTCTCCCCATAATTGATGTTCCAATATAAACCGACAGATGTGTTCTGATTTGTGTCGAGCTATGCAGGTATAACAAAATTGTCCGAACTTATACTGAATAACTATTCTAAAAAAATATATTGGACTTATCATACAAAATAATCATCTGATTGTCAAATTTTGTGAATTTTCGTATGAAGAGTCCAACTTGTTGTTTACTATGATAGATAGAATCCCCACTTAACGGGTTCGACACAAATTTTGTTACACTGTAGGAATAGGGTGTTCACGAGCGCGCACGACTTGCCTTCTTGCTTTTGTCGAGGGTCTGCGGCGGTGGTGGCGGCTTCGCCGACATGTGGCGACTGTACAACCTGCCGACAGTAAACATATTACGTAATCATCTTCATGATATCAGCTCATATACTTCTTCACCGAGGGGCTCGAGCATACCCTGAATTAGGGCGATCGGGCCTTAGTCGACCACGCAGACCCAGAGCGGGTTGGTCGACTTGACACACAAACTTCGAGTTTTTCGCAAGGTTTCCTCACGATGTTTTCCTTCACCGTAAGAGCGTCGGATAAACGTACATATGGAATCGAAATTAGAGAACACATTGGTACGTGGCAGGATTCGAACCACGAACTCCTGGACAGGTAGAGGTAGGTAGGCAATATAAAACTAAAACAATACTCATTCGAATTGGAACTTTAAGGTTTTGGAAAGCGATAACGAAGCAAGAAGAAATAACGAGTCCAAAGAATCTGACTTTAATACCTTAAAAAAAACAAGCAATTGACACCATAGCCAGTTCACACAAAATTTTAACCTTCATTTCATTTACTTGTTTGTGAACTCTTTCATTCATATCAGCTCATATACGTCCCCACCGAGGGGCTCGAGCCTACCCTGAATTAGGGCGATCGGGCATTAGTCGACCACGCGGGCCCAGTGCGGGTTGGTCGACTTCACACACAACCTGCGAGTTCCTCGCAGGCGTGTGCAGGTTTTCTCACGATGTTTTCCTTCACCGTAAGAGCGTCGGATAAACGTGCATATGAAATCTAAATTCGAAATCACATTGGTACGTGGCAGGTTCGAACCACGATCTCCCGGACAGGAGGCGGTGGCCCTAGCCATTACGCCACCGACGCTCTTTATTGCATTCAATTCAAAACACAAAGTTCACAATAGTAGATTGTTAATCAAGGAAAGAAAGTGACCCATTTCACTCTAGATATTTAGCCAATAGTTCGAGGGTGAAATGGGTCATTTCACCCAAATTAAACACTACTTTTCATTTCGACTGTGAGGAAATGTATTATTTATATGATATAAAATATTAATTATATATCAATAAATTAAATTTTACCTATATCCAACCTCCAACCTTTTCGCAATGGCCACTTGCCACGGCCGACTAGATTGTACCTAATCGAGTTGCTCACGACGTGCATCTAGGTGGCCATGCCGAAAATTTAAAAAAAAAGTGTCATGTTATCATGGCATTATGAGTGGACTTCGATGGGCGGCACCCAGACGTTGCCTTCCAGCCGCAGCACCTACTTGTTGCTGTATATGAAACCACTCACACTCGATTAGTCTCGGTGCGCAGATAGTCGAGCACGTGGGACGGGCCAAACCTGAGTTGGTCCTCGGTGGGCGGCACCCAGAAGTTAACTTCCAGCCGCAGCACTTACTTGTTGCTGTATATCAAAGAATTCACACGCGGTAAGTCTCGGTGCACAGGTAGTCGAGTACGTGGGACGGGCCCAGCCTGAGTTGGTCTTCGATGGGCGGCACCAAGAAGTTACCTTCCAGCCGCAGCACCTACTTGTTGCTGTATATCAAACAACTCACTCTCGGTGCGCAGGTTGTCGAGCACGTGGGACGGGCCCAGCCTGAGTTGGCCCTCGATGGGCGGCACCCAGAAGTTACCTTCCAGTCGCAGCACCTACTTGTTGCTGTATATCTAACAACTCACACTCGCTTAGTCTCGGTGCGCAGGTAGTCGAGCACGTGGGACGGGCCCAGTCTGAGTTGGTCCTCGATGGGCGGCACCCAGAAGTTACCTTCCAGCCGCAGCACCTACTTGTTGCTGTATATCAAACAACTCACTCTCGGTGCGCAGGTTGTCGAGCACGTGGGACGGGCCCAGCCTGAGTTGGCCCTCGATGGGCGGCACCCAGAAGTTACCTTCCAGTCGCAGCACCTACTTGTTGCTGTATATCTAACAACTCACACTCGCTTAGTCTCGGTGCGCAGGTAGTCGAGCACGTGGGACGGGCCCAGTCTGAGTTGGTCCTCGATGGGCGGCACGCAGAAGTTACCTTCCAGCCGCAGCACCTACTTGTTGCTGTATATCAAACAACTCACACTCGCTTAGTCTCGGTGCGCAGGTAGTCGAGCAAGTGGGACGGGCCCAGCCTGAGTTGGTCCTCGATGGGCGGCACCCAGAAGTTACCTTCCAGCCGCAGCACCGACTTGTTGCTATATATCAAACAACTCACACTCGGTGAGTCTTGGTGCGCAGGTAGTCCAGCACGTGGGATGGGCCCTGCCCGATTTGGTCCTCGACGGGCGGCGCCCATACGTTGCCTTCCAGCCGCACAGCACCGACTTGTTGCTGTATATCAAACAACTCACACTCGGTAAGTCTCGGTGCGCAGGTAGTCCAGCACGTGGGACGGGCCCAGCCTGAGTTGGTCTTCGATGGGCGGCACCCAGAAGTTGCCTTCCAGCCGCAACACCGACTTGTTGCTCGCCAGGTCCAGGTTACCTAGTAGCAAAGATAACACAATTCTTAGAATAGATTGCTAACCTTCCAACAATGTTATACATATTTCCTGAACCCTCTGTGTAAAAAGGGGAAAAACCAGACCCCACTATAAACAATATTTTTTTAATAAATAGTTTGAACAATATTTTGCATTATACTGAAGGGCATAGCCCGAGATAGTTCCCGAGCGAACTAATTTCCAGGCTCGCGCACGTCGGCGTCGCAACGGAGCAACTGATTGACGTGATATTTTGCATAGAAATAGTCGAGCGGGTAGGAAGTGACAGACTGCTAATCAGAATAGCCCAATATAGTTCCCGAGGGGTCTGGAGTTAACTCCTGTCTACGCTCGCGAACCGCTACTCACCCTCAGACAGTCATAGAAAACGATGCCCAAGCGAGCGAAGCCGCGGGAAAAAGCTAGTTTGTAAATGTTAAAAGGAAACAGTGACTGAATGACTGATCTATCAACGCACAGCTCAAACAGCTGGACGGATCGGGCCTAAATTTGGCACACAGATAGTAATTATGACGTAGGCAGTTGCTAGGAAAGGAGTTTTAGGAAACCACGGGAACAGAAAAAATCGGGATCTGCGCGGGAAAAGCCGCAAAGTCATCGCTAGATATAAAATTTTAATTTGTACTAGGGCGCATCTTCAGTGTATATGATCTGAAACTGGATGAGCGAAAATGCGCAACCGCGCAACTGAGAGCTCCCGTGCCCGCGCACACTTCACCAATCTATATATACAAGCACCCACCACCAAAACAATAGCTGACGTGCCTTCGTGCAATAAAAAGTATATACAAGGAGGTACTCGAAGTGGAACTCCCGTGTCGCCATCTCGCGGTCGTCACAGCCAGTGCCAGTGGCGCCCAGGCACAGGGCGACTCACTGCTTGGTTATTTTAGAAAGCAGGGTTGGAAAAAAACAAACATCATTGATTTTTTTTACTAAAGATCGTGATTTTTTCCATTTTTTACGTTATGTGTAAAAATAAATCTTTATGTTTTCTTGTCTCTACAAAATTTTGTGTCTATTTATCTGACTCAATATTCTTTTATTATTAATTATAAACATGTTTTTTTATTAAAAAATATTAATTAGTGGTTTATTACGTATTAGGGTAATTTAAGTATTATAATTTTAACACAAAGTGATTTTTAACATTGTATGCATCTATTCACCAATTTGATTTAATCAATTATTTTTATTGAACAAATCACTGAAATTAAATCAAAGAGATTTAATCAAGCCAAAACCCTGTTGGAAATAAAATCACTTGTAGTGTTGTCCTTTTTTTCTCCAAGTGATGAGATGATCTATAGCCAGCCCGACACCCAAAATGGGCGCATCGGTCGCCCGCTTGTGGTAACCCACCCGCCCCTAACCATAAGCCAGCCCTACAATAAGTACGGACACACACAAATCGAACTACTTTGTAAAAAGTATGCGTGATTTCTAAAAATATATACGGGTCGACTTGAGAAACTCCTCCGTCTGTTCGTCGGTAAAAGGCTTGTGTTTCTGTAGTAGGTAACATGTGTGACGAACCTATCTCGGGTGGCAGCACCACCAGCCGGTTCCCCTGCAGGTGCAGCTCGCGCAGACGCGGCAGATGGCCCAGCTCGCGCGGCACCTCCACCAGGTCGTTCTCACGCAGCGACAGCTGGAAGATACCACTTTACACTTTCACTCCATACAATGGAAACTCATTTTAATCAAAAATGAAAAACCCGATTGCTTTAAGCTTATCCTACGAATGGATCAAGATTCAAGACGATTCTAAGGACACCTCGCACACCAATATCTATCACACGACGTTACCAAAAAACATATTAAATATTATATACGCGTAAAAAACATTACCGCCCTTTCTTTTTTATCCACAATTGGTAAGCCCTTGGCCCTTGGCCTTCGTCTCTTCCTTTTTTGAAGGCGGTTGAAAAGGTGTTGCAATATTTTACTTTTATGTTGCTTCTAATCGTAAAACTGAAGTACTTTCCCCAGGAACCGCGTACCCGACGAATAGCATGTTTTTTTAGTCCACAATTGGTAAGCCCTTGTCATCATCTAAGTTGATGGTGAGTGACGATGATGCCGAAGATGATAGCGGGTTCACCAAAATTTTCCAACGCAATGGGGAAACTGACTATCTTAACTTCAAGCCGGAACACGTCAATGCTGTTAACATTGATGTTTGGCGGCAAGACAGATAAGATGGTGGTAGACGGGCTTAGAAACTGCCCTTCCACCATCTAAACCGAGTCTAGACTTCGCCGGGAATAGAACCCGTGACCTCCTGATGTGAAGCTAATGGACTTAACCTTCAAGCAGTCTGCTATATACTTTTGGCCGTAAACAAAATATTGCGCGACCACTTGAAGGTTACCCATTACGCCACATAGGCGGTTTCTTGGGCAGTCACGTAAAAAGGGTTATGGAGTAAGTATGTACTAAGGTCAAAATGTATTTTTTTTTCAATGTAAGTACAATTTTCTTTTAATTCCCTAGTACAAAATTCCAATCCCATAGGTAATATATACATCCAACAATTTGGTCAATGGTTGTGAAGTTTTGTACATAGGTCTCCGATCTTGTGCCGCATGAACCCTACAGCTTCTTGCAAGCTACACTAAAGGAGTACAAACCTCTTTGGAATAGCTACATTCAGATTTGTTTTGAAACCTCGCACACGATTGAGTTAACCCATTTATGTCCCCACTGATGGAGCAAGGGTCGCTTCTTCCAAACTGGCCATACTCCACATACGGGAGCTAAGTCCGCATTGGTAAAGGTTGTAGTGCTAGTGGCGAAAACTACTGTCAGAAGTTCTTCAAACCGCCTCTGTAAGGCATTTCAACGATTGCCATCTAAGAGATAGCAACCGATACTAACGACTTAACACGATTGCCATCTAAGAGATAGCAACCGACACTAACGACTTAACGTGCCTTGCGAAGCACCGAAACACGATAGGCGATGCAAATACTAACCGAAAATTAGACTAGGACGATTGATCTAAAGCGTCACCCTCATCATATCAGCTCATATTCGTCCCCACCGAGGGGCTCGAGCCTACCCTGAATTAGGGCGATCGGGCCTTAGTCGACCACGCGGGCCCAGTGCGGGTTGGTCGACTTCATACACAACCTGCGAGTTTCTTCGCAGCGTCATGTTACTGAGATATTTTGAGAGATACGAGACGAAAATTAACGCTTTGACAACCTTTGTATGAAAATAACTCAGTAACGTGACGCTTTAGGTCAACATGTCCTAATATATTTTCGATTTTTATTTGCATCCACTATCGAAATAAAAAATGAAAAGAATATTTCAAATGTTGCGAAAGATTTCGAATAAAAATGGAAACATGTATCTAGTCACTATTGCCACATTCAATACCAAAATTTTTTAATCCATTCAAGTAGGTATAGATCGCCAAAAATCTTCCATCCATTCAAGTAGGTATAGATCGCGACGTCTAAGTTGAACAGTGCGCAGTGCGAAGTGCAGGACGAGGACGTGGGGATTGCGCGTACCATGGGACGAAAGCCCCTCGCGTAACCCGCGCGCTCCCTACCTGCGCGAACGACCGCATTTGTGTTCAGCTGTACAAAATTGTATTATATTTTGTTACATCTGTGTAAGCTCATTTTTTGCTTCCTAATTAAATAGATAATAATAACATATATATATAAATATATATATATATATATTAATAACATATTTAGGACTTTACTAGTAATCATACTTACAATTTGCAAATTTTTCAAATTGCTGATTTCCGCGGGTAGGTACTCAAAGTCATTGTCTCCTAGGTACAAAGCACGGAGACTCTCTGGAAATTAAAATTATTTGTTTATTGATGTGACTATTAACAATACAGAAGCAATACTTTATTTAGCATACCAAATACCAATACATCATCAGTTGATGCCTGTGTTAGTTTACTACTGGGCATAGGCCGCCCCCAAGGCTCGCCATTTATACCGATCTTTGGCCCAGCATATCCAGCTGTCGCCAGCAACCTGCGCTAATAATCGCACCACCTAGCTGGCGTTTCATACAATTGCCTAAACAAATACTTCATCATCCTATCACCAGAAAGACGTCCACTGCTGGACAAAAGCCTCCCCCATAGATTTCGACAATGATTGGTCATGTACTGTCTGCATCCGGCGGCTTCCCTGGACCCTCACTAGATCATCAGTCCAAAGGGCGATGGACCGAGCTTATGTTGGCAGGGGCAGTTGCCACATATATCATAGAACAGATGGGCGTTGTTGGGACTGTAAAGTTCTCGAGTGGCGGCCGCACACTGAAAGACCGTAAAAAGGCCTCCCACAAATACATGATCCATTAAAAAAAACAAGAATTTTGTCTGAAATGAAGACTAAAGTAAAGTAATAAATACAATCTAACCCATCATAAAGAAGTTCCCAGGCAGTGCCTTTTCATTCAAATTGTTATACGTCAAGTCCAAGATCTCAAGAACGGGGAATGCTCCAAAACCCCTCGGCAGTCCGTACAATCTGTTAAGCGATACATTGAGGATCCGAAGCTTTGGCAGCGCCGAGAGACTGACGGGCAGCTCCTGAATGTGGTTGTTGGCAAGATTCAAGATCTCCAAATTGAGTAGATTTGCAAGTGCTGGTGGTACAACTTGGATCTTGTTGTGGCTTAGAGAAAGGCGAGTGATGTTTGATAGACTGACTGGAAATAATAAAAATAGAAAATAAATAAGTAGAGTACATACAGTACATAGATATTGCCCCTGTTATAAAAACCATTTTTCAATAATAAGTCTGCTTTGTATTGCTTCATAAATAGAAGTACATTACAGGGCGTATAGTGAAATGTTTAGGATGTAATTTCGAACCATTTTGACAATACACAGATTTTTATTTACAAAAATACAACTTGCTTAGCACTACTGACCTGTCAAATTACAAAATGTTTATTAAAAAATAGGTGCATATTACACTCTTTCTGATAGTCATAAAATGACCACTTGGTTTATTTAATAATTTTTTTAAATCCCGAATTTTGACATTTGAAACTCATAAATCATAATCCCTACTAATATTATAATTGCGAAGGTAACTTTGTCGTCTGTATGTTTGTTACGCTTTCACGCTTAATCTACTGATTCGATTTTGATGAAATTTGGTACAGAAATAGACTAGAGCTTGGGAAAGGACATAGGCTACCTTTTTTTGCGAAAAAAAAGGCTTAAAGTGAAAAAAGATTGAAAGTTTGTATGGAAATTCACCACTGTCGAAGATAAAACCATGAAGATTTGTATTTAGGTGCTTGATAAGAAATAAATAAATATTTTTTCTAGCGTTTCTTAGATTTCGACCTATATGGGGATGAAATTTCATATGGAAGTCCAAACAAAGTCACGCCTAACCCCAGAAACGATTTTGATGAAATTTGGTACATAAATAGACTACACTTTGGGAAAAGACATAAGCTACCTTTTGTAAAAAAGGAACGAAGTGGTTAAATAAGGGATGAAAATTTGTATGGCAGATCGTCATGACTGAAGATAAAAACATGAAACTTTGTATTTTGGCACTTGATAAGTAAATAAACATTTGTTCCAGTGTTTCGAAACTTTGACCTACATGGGGATGAAATAGGAGATGAAAGTTCCTATGGAAGCATAAACAAATCTGTCTATGTTTACAAATTGATTAAAAAAAAAATCTATTATTATTATTAAGTAAAGCTAGGTATTATTAAGTTTTTTTTAACATAACAGCTCAAAATGAAGTATTCCACTGAGGGTACTGATTTTAAAGGCATCTTTAAATGCCATGGTGCCCTCAGTGGAATAACAATAATCTTGATGTTTTATTCCACTGCACCTGCACTAGCTAGAGATGGGGTAACATCAAATTCAAATTAAATAGTATAATGTATTAAGGTTTAAGAAAGCTCTATTTTGGGACCTTTCTTCTTTTAGTTTATATTAATGATCTAAGTTTCATGGTTAAATCACTGCCGAAAGTTGTGTTGTTTGCGGATGACACCTCACTAGTTTATGGTTGACAGAAAAACTGATATGTCTGATGAAGTAAACAGTTTAATGAAAATAACTTAGTCTTAAATGCAAAAAAAGATCAAATGTATTAACACATTCATGGACAGTAAATAACCCGTGTTTGACACATGTAATTTGTATGTATTTGGAGGTGCTATGGCACTTATGGTCATTTACGAACTTGAATAGTATCGGTGTCACTCCTACTGAAGGCCATTTTTGTAATACCCATGAGCCACTTGCGGCTCGCACTCCACGCACCTGTTAGTTGTTTATATATAAACTATTTAATATATATACTTAAACCACAGATTACTAAATAGTTACTTCTTAAACTACTATAAATTCATGAAACGTTTTGACATGCTAGCCAGTAGAAACACACTGCTAAACTTATTAAAACTATTTTTAGAGCATAAAGACAGACCTACTTATTGAAGTTGGTTATATTTATTCCTTGATGCTGTGTTACTTGTATTTACTGTTCATAAGAGCACAAATCGTTCATGAAAACTTCAGTTTCATTCACAAATAAAATAAGAAACAAACAGCTGACGCCAGTGTCGCCAGTCATTCAGGGTTCCAAACGAGTTTCCAAAACCAGTTCTCTATATTATGGCTAAACTACATACGTTTAAGGTAGTACTTACAAAGTCCAGGTATCTCCTCCAAACTGGTGATGCCTTTGTCCACCAAATCTATCTCTGGATTGTTGATTTCCTTCGCATCTTCGATAACTTTTCTTGCTTTCGACATTTTGCCACTGTTTGGGATGCAGGAAACTGGAGGATGACTCATTGTGACGTGACGGTAATATTTATTTAGGTTTACCTTCCGCCCCGCCCACTTTACCTCACGTAATAGGTAAGTACCAAAGTACCGGTAACCAAAGAGGATAAAGTCTACGACCGTACAACCTATGCCTTTGATTCATTCATTCTGTTTGTCTGTCTGCATTAACAATAATTACATTAATGGAATTTGGCACTTTGGAAGGAAACGGGGTTGGAGGTAAAACAAAATACAAACACCAAAAACAATTTTCAACTTTTCAAAAACATAAATAATTTTGTTCCGAATTGATTTCCGAACGAAAAACTAAAGAGCCAGCCCAGCACAGACAGTGAGCTCAGCTGTCTGTCAAACACATACACATAAATACAAAAGGCATTTAAGTGACAGACGACTCTTTGGTGAACGCACATTGATCAGACATCAGACCCGACCGCAACGAAACAGCCGAAAGAACCTATTTTTAGAAGCTTTGTATGAAATTATATGAGACTGCGCACCTATCTGCGCCAAATCGCCGAAAAAAATACGGAATCGGGAAAGGCTTATTTACACGCAGTTTAGTTAAATGACGGGTTAACTTGCGGTTTTGACGTGTTAACAAATAACTTGTTTTTAACTTTTTTTGTTTATTGATTATTTAGATTTAGATTTATTTATTTGGATCCAGTTTACAGTATCCTATTTACTACTTACATCCTACTTACATCATAGTGCATGTTAGTACAAATAAAGTAAAATTCCTTAGTAGTAAGACCCTACCTTCCACGCTAGGATTCCCTGTGTTGTGGTAGGTAGTCTCTTTCATCATTTTTAAAATAAAAAAAGTAAAATAAGTAAGTTACAAATTTTAAGACAGCTAAGGTAACTAGGTTGATTATAATAGTAGGCGATCTTTTGTGTGTGTGTGTGTGTGAGTGTGTGTCAGATGTGTGAACTTGCGTTTGAGTAAAAAGTTATCAATACAAAATGCAATCATTCAATCATTGAACTACTACTACGTATAGAACAGCTATACGGGGCGGGACTGTCGCGTGACTTTTATGAAGAATAAATAAACAGATGTGAAATCCACTGTAATGGAGTTATCTGCCTAATTAGCACTAACACTTGAGCAACCTGACTGCTCACTGAGACCTTTTTCGGGTATTTTTGTGTGTGTGTGTGTCTGTGTGCGAGGGTGTGTTTTCGCGCGCGCGCGTATGAGTGTGTGTTGTCCGTTTCATTGTTTTCGCATGTACCGAAAACGGCTTGTTGGTTTTTGGAATGCGAGGTGTTGTTAGATTTGTACAGGTTAACAAGGATTTTTTGCGACTACTGAAATAGCAAAAAGAGCGTTGTGATTTTATGCAGTCAGGTTTAAAGTATTTTGTTAATTTCTTAAAGTAAGGGGTATTCTTACTCCTGATTTGAAACTATTTTTAAAAGCTTTTAATTTATTTGCCATGTATGTATGAATGTATGTATATGCATGCATGTTTTTATGTATGTGCATGCATGTATGTATGTATATATGTAATGAGGTACGTTATGAGTTACGTGGATAAAAAATATTAAATTAATAAAATAAGTGAAGATAAATTGTACGCATTTAAAATCAAATTAAATATTAAGACTAATTGGCATTAAATTACACACTTGCGCTTTCGCTAAATAAATCAAGGAGTGCATGGAATACAGTTGTAATCGAAAAAAAACATACATTACACATCTAGTTATTAAGGTCTTTTTCATGATAACAACTTTCATACATACATAGCACACCTCCTTTTTTAAGTTACACATTTTTGGTTCGACCCGTGGATTGAACCCATGACCTCCACATTACTGTCACAGTAAAGTGCGACCCAGCTCGACTGCGCCACAAAAGTCATATAGTTCACCAACCTAAGTACCTTACCTACGCGTCCTATCTGTATGGTTCACTTTTCATAATCTATGATTTTCAAACAAAATGTCGGCATGTGGTAGAAAATAATGTAGAAAAGAAATTAGATTTGGTTGGTTTTAATAACAATTTTTAGTTACTCTCTGTTGACTATTAATTATTGACATAGTATTATTTATAATTAAAAAATAACAATAATAATAACTAACATAGGCTAAGTCTTATTAACAAGTTCTGGATCGTTGTTGTCTGAAAAATAAATGATAATAATAAAAAATTCGAGCGAGACCTACAGTACTCGCATATGATGTGTAACATGTGACAAAATACTTTATAAAAGGACGGCAAAGATACGGCAGACTAGGCTGTATGGTCAATGGTCATAGATACCTTTGCCTTTTCCGCGCTTTTAAAGCCTGAAAAAAGGACGGCAAAGATACGGCAGACTAGGCTGTATGGTCATAGATACCTTTGCCTTTTCCGCGCTTTTAAAGCCTGAAAAAACGCGACTTCCTGTTAAAATGGGACACATTTCCGTCCCATGGGACACATTTCCGTCCCATTTCACGAAATCACTCCCAAAAATTGCAGGAAAGCGAGAGCAAAGATGTTACACATCAATAATTAATATTGTGTTTACTTACGATGATAAGTCACGCCACTATCTTTTTTCTTTGCAGTGGATCAATTTTTACAAGTTTTTAATACGCAAGTCGGCATTTTTGGGTTGTTGTTAGGTATCGGCACGCGGGCGATCGCTTGAGCGTTAGGCGAGAGACTAACCGCGTTGTTGACAATTGTCAACAACACACGGCGCAAAAAAACTGGTTCGCGGCGTCGTATCGGTTCCATACGTAGTAGTAGTAATTCAATGCATTCAATACTTTTTCTGTAGAATTGTAATTTAATTTCAACAACCACTGTTCAATCTTTTTTTTGCTCTGTTTTCTTGTGAGAAGCAATATTTTAAAGTAATTTTTAACCTTACTGTACATGGATGGTCCCGTAAAAGCGAAGGCTCTTTTGCAAATTGTATTTTTACTTTTAGTATTGTCTATTTTTCCTTCTCACACAGCGTGTTTCGGATTGGGTTTCTATAGCTGTCTTATGAAATTTAAGTATTGCGACTTCTATTGCAAGCTGTCTTACAGTCATAAACTGAGTTTCCTGGTACAATTGTTCGGTAGGAAAACGATAGGGTTTATCGAAGGCTACTTTTAGTACAGCACGCTGTGCCCTTTCCAGTTTTATGATGGTTGTCTTGCAAGCTGCTCCCCAAGTTGTTGCACAATAGGAAAGGTTGGATTGACACAATGCCTGGTACACAAGTTTTAGGGTGTGGGCCTGTGCTGAGGAACGTAGTCGCTTAAATATGTACAAACATTTTCTAATCCGATCAGATAGGACTTCTATGTGCTTAGCGCATGTAAGATTAATTTTATTTTTTTGTAATTGTATACTGTCAAATGAGAATAAATAATAATAAATAAATAATATTTATTTTCCAGAAAAAATACAATAGAAGTTAATATACTAGAACAGTGGTCCCTACACTAGGCTACTGAGGCTTAGGCCGTGAGTGCATACAATTTCCATGCCTAAGATAAGCCGACAGTGAAGAATAAAACTAAATTTTAAATTTAAATAATAGAAAGTGAGTTAGTGTGTGTGTGGGTGTGTTTGTGTGTGTGTCATCGAATTACTCGCAAAAAATCTTCTGTTTCATTGTATACAATGAAACTATAGGACCTATAGGTCCATGCAGAAATCACATTAATTATTTTCATTTTACTCTCCAGTTGTTAAAGGTTTTAAATCAGTAAGTCTTACTATTTTGTTGTAAATATAGGGGAAGCGTCGGTGGCTCAACCGGTAACGACTCGGTCCATCTAACCAGAGGTACCGGGTTCAAATCTGGACGGCCAATGTACCAATGAGTTTTTCAAAAACTTACGTACATATCATTACCGATTGCTTTAACGGTGAAGGAAAACATCGCGAGGAAACCTGCACAGGCCTGCGAAGAAACTCGAAGGTTGTGTGTGAAGTCGACCAACCCGCACTGGGCCCGCGTGATCGACTAAGGCCTAATCGCCCTGATTCAGGGTATGCTCGAGCCCCTCGGTGGGGACGTATATGAGCTGATATATGGCCTATAGGAGAAAATAAAAGTTTTGAACCGGTGGCCAAAAGAGGTTTTAGTAAAAGGTCGGGGAAGTTTAAACAAGCGAGATCGAAGCATAGACTGATATTTCTCTGAGTTAATAACCGTTTTGTGAACATAATGGGTGACATGAGAAATATATAGTTTCCTTGCACTTAGGACGCCCACTTCCCTGTAAAGTGCGGTAGTAGGATATCGAAAATGTTCGCATAATTTGCATGACCTTAAGAACAGATCTCTGAGCTCTTTCGAGTTTTATTATTTGACAGGTAGTGGCACTTCCCCATTGTTAAGATATAGTATGTTAAAAGGGACTGACATAGGGCTACATAAACAGAACTAAGTAAATATACATCAACGACATCTCTCGGAAAACACCTATGACCATAAAATGGCCTTTCTTATCCTTTTTGTTGAAGCCACAGTATGATCTCTAAACGTTAAATTTTCGTTAACGGTAACACCTAAATATTTTATATTCTTTGACCTAGATATTTTATTTTTGCAAGCACAGTTGCTATTAATCATTGACTGTATGACATTCTGTTCTAGCAGACAAGAATGAACTTTTAGAACGCTAGTGGATTTGAGGGTACAGGACATTTTTTTATGGAAACGTAAGAATTTAGACTTTTCCGTATTCATGGTTAGAAGATCGGCCTTAGACCATTTTGAAATGTAGTTAATTTCTTTTTCTGCGCTTTTAAAACATTTTTGACAATTTGTTTTATGGAATATAACAACCGTATCATCTGCTTACCAGATTATGTTAGCATTTTGCAAAGGGACGGTAACAATGTCATTTAAATAGGCCATAATTAAGGCCCTCCAAAATGTATAAAGCGTGGTTTACTGTAATAGTCACCAACTTTGACACGTTGTTTTCGGTTTGTTAAGTAGCTAGTAAACCATTTTAAGGCACATTCCCTAACACCAAAACCCTATAATTTGCTCAACAAGATCGGTGTCGACACTGTATCAAATGCCTTAGCGATAATCAAGATATTGAGCTACTTATCATATCTGTTGATAAAATTACAGCATCTTCGGTGGACCTATTCTTCCTAAAACCAAATTGATGTTCGTTCTAGATAACTAAAGAGCTGTTTATTTACGATTTTCTCAAATATTATTGAAATTTACTCAGAAAAGATATAGGCCTGTAATTACTTGGATTGTCCTTTGCTTCAGCCTTGTGAATTGGTGTTACATCAGTCATTTTCCAAATCGATAGAAAAATTCCTTACGATAGGCTTAAATGAAAAATATGAGTTAGTGGGACTATTATAAAATCTTTGATTTGTTTTATCAAACAGTTTACTGCACCATCAGGATCTGGTGCACACCTACCGTGGAAAAATATTCATTAGAAACATTTAAGTACTCCATGGATGAGTTTTTTATTTGGAGTAAATCTGTTGTAGTATTGTTTTTAAGACTTGTGTGTGTTATTTGATTTATTGTTTTCCATATAGAATGGGAATCATTTTTATTTGCTGAAATCTTATTTCGGTTGTAGTGAAGTTTTATTTTTCTAATCAAATTAAAATAAAAGTTTCTGTAACGCTTATAAAATAATTTTTTAGCCTCATCTTTAGGGTTTTTTTTGCGAATCAAGGTGAAGTTGTCTGCATGCCTAGTACATCTAAGGAGGCCGCAGGTCATCCAAGGTTGTAACAGAGCCTTGGAGTGACTGATTGTCTTGTAGGTAGGTTTATTATAATTGATAGATGTAATGTAAGTTTAGTCGAAAATTTAGTGGCTGCTTCATTAGGGCTCAAAACGAAACTAATCTAAGTAACTCTAACTAACTTTACGAGACAAATATTTTGAAAGAAGGAAAAGCTACTTTCTCCCTCTTATCGTATGGCGGCACAATTAACCGTGCTATCCAAGGGATAGACGTAAATTTTAACGCTAGTACTGGAGAGTAAATATGTAACAGTTTTGCTGATTATTTCCAAGAGCAATTTCTGTCAAATACAAATATAAATATTCTTTATTCGCCATTAAATAAGGTACTAATAGTGATTTTAGTTTGAAGACCATAGACTTTCTTGTTTAGCCTTAATTTCACTCCCCATATAGAATACAAAACAAATCATTGTACGTATTATAATATTATAAATTAATTCACATCATGTCATGTTTAAATATAATTGATAATAACAATAATTTCTATCAGGGTCATATATGTGTCAAAAATTCATTGACTGAATCCTTACTAATATTATAAATGTGAAAATGTGTTTGTTTGTTTGTTACCTTTTCACGCCTAGACCAATCTTAATGAAATTGGGCATGCAGGTATCCTGTGTCACATGTGAGGACATAGGCTACTTTTTATCCCGTGAAAATAGCATAGCCCGATGCAATTCCCGAGGGAACTGAAAATATACTCTTTTTTGGTTAATTAACATCGCAACGGAACAATGGATTGTGTGATTTTTTGCACCGAGATGGTTGAGGGGGGTGGGAAATGACACGATTTACTAATAAGCATATCCTGACATAGTTCCCGAGGGATCTGGAGAAATTAATGTCCACGCTCGCGAGCCGCTTGCGGCTCGCGCACCGCGCACCCTCTAAGTCAGTCACAAAAACGATTTCCACGCGGGCGAAGCCGCGGGCAAAAGCTAGTAAACATATTTTGAAGCAGCCACGTATACAATTTGTTTTTAAATTTATTAAATAGTAATGATGTAATATCATCAGGTAGTTTATAAATAAAAAATCCCATCCAAAAACAATGTCTTTGAAAACTAGTGCTCTGGGGTATGTTTTCTACAACTAATCTATTGGGGTTTCTCCTATTTCTTTGCACTACATCTCTACCCTCTTTATAGAATACCTCACGATTTATCTTAACGAATTTAGCCATTTCGAATATGAACAAGCAAGGTAACGGTAATACATTATGCTTTATAAATAATGGTCTACATAAAGTATCAATCGTTACACCAAATATGGCCTGTACGCATTTTTTTTTGCGAAATGAATGTTTTTGCTAACATCTGTGCTATTGCCCCACATTATTAGACCAACCATATCGAAGGACAGATTCGACCACGATTCGACGTAAGCATGGTAGGTTAGGCTGCTACTGCTGTAGATCTTGATGCTACTTTTGTTAATTTGTAAAGGGCGAAAGTAAAACTATTCACCTTAGCACATACCATTTCAATTTTACCTTTCCAGTCTAACTTATCATCTATGATAGTACCAAGAAACTTAGTCTTGTTAGTGCTCTGTCTTCTGTCCATTGAAATTGATATGTAATAAATTATTGGAATTATTATTATAAATGCTACATAATTTATTTAAATTAATATTTTGTAAGTTATTATTTTGTAGCCATTGAACTATTTTCCTTTATCTACTAGTAATACTGGTGGTAGTGCGGTCAATATGATTAATGGATCCTGTGAATTATTCAGGTTATTCTTTTTTTTTATTTATTTATTTGTTACAACACAAACAGTCATACATATATAGTTTAATTATATACATCCCTATCCCTACTAATATTATAAATGTGAAAGTAACTCTGTCTGTCTGTTACGCTTTCCCGCAAAAACTACTGAACGGATTTGGCTGAAATTTGGTAGGTAGACAGATTAGGACCTGGATTCAGACATAGGCTACTTTTTACCACGCTCGCGAGCCGCTTGCGGCTCGCGCACTGCGCACCCTCGAAAAGTCATAGAAACGTTGTCCACGCGGGTGAAACCGCGGGAAACAGCTAGTTTAGTTATAAATAGACCTGGAGGTTCATAAATTAAAGTAAAAAAAAATTACAGTTTTGAGCACAATGACAAATACTTATATAAAAAAGTAACTTTAAATATTGTTTTTGAGCATTTGAGCTACAGGCGTAAGATTGTTATTAAAATAGACAAAAATTAAAGGGTACATTCAATATAAAAAACATAATGCACTACGGTGCTTTCCAGACTTAAACTATTTAATTACATGTTCCAAGAGAGTTAATCACTAATGAAAGGTAATTTATAGTTTAATACTGCAATTTACGATTTGTTTTGGATACTGAAGATTAATTGAAAAGTTTTTTACAATTCTGTGATAACTAATTTTTTAAAACGACCTAACGAATTTTGAAAAGGGTCAACATGTTTAAGATTTTTATTATAGAAGTTTGAAACTCGACGGAATTTTAAATTGTATTTTCGCTAATAAATTTGGACATTGCATTGGATAATATTATTTAGAATTTTATAGAAGAAGATAGCATCTAAGTATGTTCTTCTACTGTTAAGAGATAGGACACTGTGATGGCGAGCGGATTCAATATAATTATCAAAATATATACCGGTTCTATAACACAGAGACTTAAGAAATATATTCTGAATTCTCTCAAGACGGTCTTTATGTACTTGGTACTGAGGATTCCATATGACACTACCGAATTCCAGTGTACTTCTAACATAGGAGAAATATAATATTTTGTAAGTTAGAGAACGCTTAAAAGGTTTGCTAATACGTAAGATCATACCGAGACTTTTGTACGCTTTTTTACAAACATTATCTATATGAATATTAAAATTAAGTTGTGAATCGAGGGTTATTCCTAAATCTCTAATGTAAGTGACCCTGCGTATCTCTGCGTATCTGCTTACCAGCTATATTATAGTCATAATTAACAGGTTTTTGTTTACGTGAGAAACTGATGATAAAACATTTCTCATGATTCAGGAAGAGATCGTTATTTTTACAGTATTCGTTAAAAGTGTCTAGGTCACTCTGCATTTCTTCGCAGTCTGCTTCTGACATTATGGCTCTGTAAATTTTAGTATCATCGGCGTATACAATGTGTTTTGAGGTTTTAAAACAGGCATTCATGTCATTTACATATAAAATAAAGAGTAAAGGTCCCAAATGGGATCCTTGCGGGACTCCAGATGGTACTGGCAGGAAGCCGGACTTGAAACCTTTAAGCGCAACAGCTTGGCTTCTATTACTTATGTAAGATGTTATCCATCTCAGGAGGTCACCGTGTATACCGAGTCTCTGAATCTTATATATTAGTCTTTTATGATTTATTTTATCAAAACATTTGGAGAAGTCGGTAAACACGGCGTCCACCTGACATCCAGATCCCATTTTGTTTAATATGAAATCTGAAAACATGAGATTAGTTTCAACGCTTCTTCCTCGACAGAAACCGTGTTGGTTTAAAGATATGTGATTGGATACTATACTGGTAATTTTATCAGTTATAATTTTTTCAAAAATTTTGCCAAATATATTAAGTTTGGAGATTGGCCTATAATTTGTGACTAAGTGTGAATCCCCGCTTTTGAAAATGGGGGTAATCAGTGCAGTCTTCCATTTGTTAGGAAAACGACCTTCAGAAAGTGATTTACGGAAAATTTTTGTGATTGGTATAGCAAGTTCCTCTGCACAGCTTTTTACGAAGAGGGGGTGAATAAGGTCAGTGCCGCCACCCTTGTTTACATCAACCTGCTTCAGAAGTTTCGTAACCAATTCCTGTGAGATATCGACTGAGCACATATCAATAGGGCTGTCACAAATGTTTTCCTCCAAAGCTGATGGATCAACACCAGCTGATGATGAGATTGATGAGTCTTTAATAAAAACTGAATTAAAATATTTGTTAAACAGATTAGTAATTTCTTCTCCATCTTGAGACGTTTGGTTGTTATAGGACATTTGACTAGGAATGCTGTTAACTGGGAATTTTGATTTAACAAAGGACCAGAAATACTTAGGGCAACGGCGTATTTTATCTTCGGCAATTGATACGAAACCTCTATAGCAATCAGATTCTAATTTATGCTCTCTTTGTCTTAAATAGCTGAATTCAGCATAATCTAAGGGATTTTTGTAAGTTTTCCATCTTTTATGAACTGATAGTTTATGTTTTCTTAGCTTAATCAGAGCGTGAGAAAACCAAGGGGGATATCCATTTCTAGAACAAATTTGTTTATGTGGAATATGTTTTAAAATCAATGCGTTTAATATAGAATAAAGGTGAGTTACTGATTCCTCCGTGCCAAAGAGATCGAGGCAAGACCAGTCGGTTTCAGAGAGGGCCTTACAAATCTCTTCATAGTTGCCAGCATAAAATATAGGCTTATGCGAATTATTTTGTTGCAATTGTGGTAAATACGAAGAGAGCTGCAGATCCACATTTATGTCCAATGACTTATGGTGGGGGTTTTCTGGTGTGAGTGGAGAAAGACAAGAGTCAACAGAACATTTAGTACACTGTTTCAAATATTAGATCTATTAAATTTTGCAAAAAAGTTGTTCTAAAATAATAACAGTCACTAGATATTTGTCCTAGGCCAAATACTATTTCACCTGTTTTTATTACTAAGTGAGCATAAAGTTTGCCACTTCCACTTACCATACAATTTCAAAAAACTATCGATAGTGGCTCAGTTCCATTGGTATGGAAATATGCTTTATAGTACCGGTTCACAAAAAAAGTTCAAAACTGTTTTTCCGCGAAGATTCTTGAAAAGTTAGTGCTCTGTGCGACTTATTCTGCATTGAGTTTTTCTAAAAATCAACAAGGTTTTCTTGTAGGTAGATCTACCATTCCTAATCTTGTGTTGTTTAATGAGTTTGTTTCAAAGTCAATGGAGTGTGGAGGTCAGGTTGATTGCATTAACACTGACTATAGTAAGGCCTTCAATCGAATAGATCATTCTGTGGCTCAAAAAAAATGCTTTAAGCAGGAATACACGGCGACTTGCTTCGTACTCCTCTAATACAAAAGCTGCTTGTCATCAATATGATCTGCTGTACCACAGGGTTCTATGATGGGACCATTGTTATTTATTATATTCATAAGCGACATTATACTTTATTGCCTAAATTCTAAAATATTTCTATTCATAATGATATGAAAATTGCCAAAGAAATAATTAAATACCTAGTACATTTAATATACAGGGCGTAATGAACGGATAGGCAAATACTGAAGGGGTGGGCTCAGACCATCGTCCTGAATATAATTTCAGTTTTTTTTTTCCTATCCTCTCTAGGTGACTGAGCCACCGGAGTCTGTGAGCTTTCGTCTCTACGATAATGTCTGGAACAGCCACCAGCTCTTGATCACCTAGAGAAAATGGGAGAAGATCGCAATGTGAAGAGAGCCTATCAGGGTCAACCAACAGGTCGACGCCCGGTCGGTCGCCCCAGGTATCGGTGGCGCGATGTGGTGAACGCGGACCTACGCGAGCTCCAAGCTGACGACTGGCGCGAAACCGCACAAGACCGGGACAAATGGCAAGTTCTCTTATCGGAGGCCAGGACACACTTTGGGTCGTTGAGCCAGCGGAGTAAGTAAGTAAGTTTTTTTTTCCGGAAACCTTTTTTTTTGACTACTCAATGTAACGCACACAGAACGATAACGCGCGATTTATAGTAATAGCGCGAACAGGGGAAGCGTGTGGGGAGCACAGAGAGCGGCCGGCTTCGAGCGGTCGACCTTCGCCGGTGTACCTCACCTCCGCCCCGCCCGCAACCCGCATGCAATGTTTACGACATATTTTCAATTTCTGTTTTTGGGCAAATGAACTGCAGTTTGTACATAAATCGTTCTAAGTGTTGTTAAAAAACAAGGTTCAGGTCTAAGAAATCAATAAAAGAGAGAGAGATAAACTTAGTAACTAAAACACTAAAATCTATCGCAAATGTCGGTTTCGACGATTTGGATGACGACGACGTCCGTTCGTACAAAACTCACAGTGGAACTGACTTGACTACGAGTCTGAGTGAAATGCGCTTGCGAATCGCAAAGAATGAACGAACGCGGATTACATCTTTAGAGACGGGACACTGTGAAATTTTTCGATTGATATCGTTTTTTTTTATATAATTTATATAATAATGTTTTGAATAACGACTTAACGAAAATTAGGTAAAGATGGTTACCGTGTTAGCATTTGTCTAAGAATCTCTGTCAAATTTTAACTAACATTTCCGTGTTAGAGATTAGAGTTACGGTTTAACCCCCAGTTTTGTCTATTCATCTGTGGATCATCATGACATCTTATTCGATAATTTTTTTTTAAGTTTCATTAGATTTATTACACATTTCAAACTTTAATAAATTTCTCTTACAACGGGAATTTGAGTAAAAAAGAAATACCCTGAAACTTTTGTTGAAATTATAAAAAAATTACTGAGCGGCTGCTCTCAACTGCACTCAAATCGAAAATGATGTTGTTCCATAGTAAGCAGCTCGATGAAGTACACAACCCTAGTAACTTATCATTAAACTCATGTAAAAAATTCTCTAATTTAATCAATTTGGACGAATCCAAACTAGATAATCGACAGTCGAGTTTTCCCAAATCAAGCACCGCTCTACTCTTGCCGAGCAGACCCGATTGTGCCCGAGTTACTCTCTCAAGCGGGGTGCCATCCTTACGGCGCTCGCTCCTTATTTGCCTACTCGCTCAAACTTGAAATAAACGTGGTAGCTTACGTTCAACCTTGGGAGCAGTAACCGACCTTGGCCTACAAAAGTGCTACAGCTGATAGCATATAACATAGTATAGTGGCAGAAGTTTTAATTTCGCCATCATTGCTGGTTTTATAAACTACGTATTTTTAACTGTTTTTCTTGCATAGTTGGGTCGATAAGTTTATAATACATCATATTACGTAAAAAAAAATCAAAATTTTTCGGAAAAGTTTTGAATTTTCCGGTAAAAAAATATTTCAGGTTTCCATTCAGAATCATGGCCTGAACTCACCCTTTCAGTATTTGCCTATCTATCCCTTACACCCTGTATAGTATAGACTGATGTTTTCAATTTGTATTATTATTATTTAATCAACAAACTAGACCTAATGTAACCATTAAACTATATTCAAATGTTTAGTTATGATGTCTTAGGCTCGGAAGATAACTCCAACAAAAGTAAACTATAATATTAATGGCCAGTTTCTGGCACGAGTTCATGAAACCAATGACCCCCAGATTACTGAGTTAGAAGCTGATGTCTCAAAAAGAACAGAAAGTAATATTATTGGCGTGTGAGACTGCAGCTCAAAATTTATAA
The DNA here is from genome assembly GCA_947284805.1 of Coleophora flavipennella. NCBI lineage: Eukaryota > Metazoa > Arthropoda > Insecta > Lepidoptera > Coleophoridae > Coleophora > Coleophora flavipennella. The sequence goes on from OX369307.1 coordinate 2,710,602, forward strand.
AATGATGAAGCTGACCCAATTCCTGTCAAAGTCGGGGAACAGGTTAATGAATCTGGTTTTGGTCAGCATGAAATCCATAACACGTCCCGAGTATACATACGGCGTCAATGACTCGCTGGCAAAGCGTGCTTATAATTCTGGAAAGCTTGACGCATTGCTGTAACCGGGCACCTATAAACGCAATGCTCACTAAGATTGGTCAGAGTGACATGTAAATTAATGCCGAAGAATGGAATATTATAGATGACGTTATAAAATTTCTTCGGACCTTTCAAAAAGCCGTGGAAATGTTGTCGTCGCAAAAAGCGTCGTCAATAAATTTGGGGCTCATTTTCAGGTTCGAAATAAATGATGTCTTACTGTCGATGCCAGATGACGAATCGTTAATAATTAGCTTGAACAAAAGGTTTCCCTTTACTAAAAATATTGTCGTAGCATCTCTGCTCTACCCACGTCTCGCTAGTCTAAAGCGATTGACAATTACGTAGAAAATCATCAAATAACAAAAACTAGGTTCTTAGCCGATGTCGTGAGAAAATTCGTCAAAGACTCAGATGAATCAGAATCTGTGGAACCTGGTCCTTCTTCATCAAATAACCATGATAATCTACTTCAAAAGTTGGCCAAAAAACACTTGAATACATTTATCGATGAAGATGACGCAGTTGCGCAAGAGTGCTGGAGATATTTAGCGACGGCTAGCACCTCCGATTTGGAAGATTGCGTTAGCAACATTCTGAAGTTTTCGCAACAGAAGAAATTATCATTTCCAGGCTTGCAGGATTGGCGCGGTCACTTCTCTCTATCCCAGCTACAACTACGCCTAGTGAGAGTGTTTTTTTTGTTATTGGGCTAGTCTTGACTGCAAAGCGATCGCGTTTGAATCATGCCAAAGTAAATAAAAAAAAATCGAGCGAGACCTACAGTACTCGCATAATATGATGTGTAACATGTGACAAAATCCCTACTAATATTATAAATGTGAAAGTAACTCTGTCTGTCTGTTACGCTTTCCCGCAAAAAACTACTGAACGGATTTGGCTGAAATTTGGTAGGTAGACAGATTAGGACCTGGATTCAGAAATTGGCTACTTTTCACCACGCTCGCGAGCCGCTTGCGGCTCGCGCACTGCGCACCCTCGAAAAGTCATAGAAACGTTGTCCACGCGGGTGAAACCGCGGGAAACAGCTAGTACTTTATAAAAGGACGGCAAAGATACGGCAGACTAGGCTGTATGGTCATAGATACCTTTGCCTTTTCCGCGCTTTTAAAGCCTGAAAAAAGGACGGCAAACATACGGCAGACTAGGCTGTATGGTCATAGATACCTTTGCCTTCCTGTTACAATGGTGTCGATTCGGTGTAACACGATTTAATTTATTTGACAGGACTAAACTAAATTTAAGCATTCTATCCTTGTCTTTTCGATACAATAAGTAAAAGACAGAATGTGCAAATTTAGTTTAATCCTGTCAATTAAGTTAAGTCGTGTAACACCGAATCGACACCAGTGGGACACATTTCCGTCCCATTTCAATAAATCAATCACTCCCACAAATTGCAGGAAAGCGAGAGCAAAGATGTTACACATCAATAATTTTCATTCACGTAAATAATATGTCCAATATTAAATATGTTTTAAATAACACTAAAAACCATACCGTCACTTCTACTAAGTATTTCAAAAATGTATACTCTTGTTTCTAGAGCAAAATGTCATTATTGACAGATGAAGAAATTAACTCAAAACATCCATAATCTAAAATTCGGTTCTTTACGCTCCTTTGGCGCGTTTGGTTTCGTTAGATGGTAGATTCAGTCAAATGCGCGATCACCTTAACAATGAACTGTGAACTGATAAGGAGTTACGAAAGGATTTGTTTGTGATTCGCGATTCTTGTTTCCACATTGTTTTTAATAGAAAACGTAATATTACTATAGATAAATATTATTCTTTCTTTGTAATTTTCTTCTATCTATGTTGAATTAAATTCCCTTTGAGGCCACGATCTTTGCTTGGGATTTCTATTTCTTGTAAGTCGTCTAAGTGTTTCATCAAAATTTTGATCAGTCGATCTAAAGTAAGATCTTTTCTTGCCAAGATTCTTTCAAAAAGGAGTAGGTAAGTACAATCTGTTACCTGTCTGTTTAGTGCACTTATCTCATAAACCCGTTAACACTTTGTTGTAGGGTTTATTTCCCTACTTAATTTCCAGTCTTGAATATTTTCCTTGTGACCACTGCATCAAAAATGCCGAAGCTAAATTATTCAGAAACAAATCGTTTTAAGTTAACTCAAATGACTAGTACTAAACCTTGGACATATTCTAGTTCATCTATGTAGTAACCTATTATAGGAAGTAAAAATGCAGAAAAAATAACTGCAGTCAATATTATGTGTTTATTAGCAGCAATGAGTGAGCGCCCGCAGCCGCTGAAAGCCATAAACAGGGTGTTCGAAGGCAAGGAGCCATGGCAAATTATTACCATGACTGCATCATCAGTACTAGCCCTAGTGTGGGCCCACAGCTTGTACAATGGACGGGAAAGTAAGGAAATTTTGTTTTTATTCTTGTAAATTTGGCAATGGGGCTTTTGCACAACACTTTTATTTTAATAATTTTAATCTTTGTTCTTACCTGACAGCTTAAGAAGGAGGGTTACAAATGAAATTATCCATAGTCAACATCAAATAATTATTTTCACATGTGGTCATATATGTTTGTAAGTGTATATCGGGATGAGATTGGTGGATTTTGAGTGCAAAGTAATTCGTCTGGTTTCAAACAAACATAAAGTAAAAGTAAAGTATATGAAAGGGTGCTTAGAAAATGCCCTTCCACCAGCCAAACCGAGAATTACTGTAGGGCAGTAGTTGCTAAATAAATAAATTAAAATGTGTTGTGGAGTGCTACGTTTTACAAACAATCTTGTGTCATAGCATAATCATCAGTGTTGCCATAATGAGGTATCAATTCAGACACCAGATTGCTTTATTTATTTAGAAAACCCCAGACATTGACATTTATTAAACTGGTTTATTCAAAAATAATTTTCTTTAAAATTTTTTCTTTTAATTCTCTTTCTTTCCTTCTCCAAAATCCCAAGTGAATGATTACCAGACAGTTTACTGTTTTGAAATAGAATACCCCAAATTCATACCCACTTCTAATCAAAGCAAGCAAATCACCTAGTCATGGGGTTGTCAAGTTTGGTACTTGTTTTTAGAGTGTATATTTCTTTGGCACGCTCTGTAGACAAATTGGCTTGATGGATTTTGGATTTGGTTCATTAGATTCTTCTTGATCTCGTGAGTGACATATGATACATTTTTAGCCGACTGGACGAAAAGAGGGGTTAAGTTTTTATGCAGTTGGGTTATTAATTTTAATTTAATTTGTGTAGTTATTTAAAATAGTATTATTCTTTTATAAATAGATGATGTTTTCAAGGACTCCTCTTTAACTTTCTCCTTCCCTATAGATAAGAAAATTCAATTTTTTTCTTTTGTTATATCCTCTGTCAATCCAAACTTGGTTTCCTAATTTCTTGCATAGGCCAAAGCATAAAATTCCCATCATAAAGGAGGAGAGTGAGTCATATCCTTACTTCTGTATCCACAGGTGTAACAACAAGGTTACGTAAAGAGTTCTTCAGATGGCTGCGTCATGTGCCAATTGTGAGGCGTAAAATTGAAGAGAAGATGACAGAAATAAAGGGAGATTTCAAAAGAGACGTGGCCAAGAGGTTAGCTGGTGTCACGGTGCGAAGAGAACTGCCAGAGAAAGGAATATCCGCTGAGCAGATTAATGAGGAAGTAAAGGATCATCTAAGTCTGGGTAAGGTTTGCATTATGAGCCTACATAACATAATGGGGTTGGCCAGTGAAAGCTAAATGCAGATGACACTATTATAGCTCTGTCCCTTGTCCCTGTATTCTAATTGGCACAACAAATTATACCAATAATTGACAATGCTGAACACGTTAAGTACCAACTTAAACCTCAATCAAATAGAAATTTGCTACAATTTTTTTCGTATTACACAATAGACTGAGAAATCAGTGAACATGCATAAATAATACATAAGGTTGTACATAGAACCTCTTCCTGTTTTGAAGTCTGTTAAAACAGTACCAATCAGTTCCAAAGAATACAGAATAGTACCCAATAGTATGTTTATTTTACGCTTCTTTTGGAATCAAGCTACGCTAGCGCCATTATGACAGTTTTCAATCCCATTATAATAATTTAATTAAAATTGGTAGGTTGTGCATGTAAGAAGCACTTAAGATGCATGCAGGAAGCAAACAGTAATATCGTGTCTTCAATCAAAAGGTTAAAACTGATAGATATAGATAATCTTTCGTATGTTATGCCATATCTCAAGGTTCAACAATTGAGTAACATGGCGCTCGGTAGGGTAGGGGTCTTTCGTATGTTATGCCATATCTCAAGGTTCAACAATTGAGTAACATGGCGCTCGGTAGGGTAGGGGTCTTTCGTATGTTATGCCATATCTCAAGGTTCAACAATTGAGTAACATGGCGCTCGGTAGGGTAGGGGCGAGCAGTGTATGCGAATCGAATTCATCATCTCTCCCACTAAGAGCCGTACCACAAACACACCCTGGACACTGCATACAACAGTCGTGAAATGACATTTATAAAAAAACAAATGACGGAGTGAACAAAATCACGGCGAAATCCTATACGTTCGAGAACCAAACTATAACCAATCTGTATCAATCTGGGTGACGAGGGGTGAGATCGGAATGTAGCGAGCGGCAGGGAGTGTCCATACTGTATGTTAGTAGTACTATATATACTTTGCCACAGATGTGATACTAGGCCATACTAACTAAACCATTTAGTAATTAATTATTACCTACATGTACTTAGACTGATAAAAGGATTCAGCAATAAATGAATGTGTAAGGACAACAGAAAACAAGATAAATGTGTAATCATAGAATGTGAGATAACTTGATTCTTGTCTCTATGTTATAATAGATTAAATAAGTGGGATTAATAATTATGTACACTGCAATCCAATAAGAAATTTAAAGTTTGATTTGTATATAGTAAAACTCAAAACAGAGTGGTGGAAGACTGAAAGGAGGTGGTATTAATTATTTATATTATTTTATTTAAATAACTAGCTGTTGCGCGCGACTTCGTCCGCGTGGATACCTTTTTTATGACTGTCTTCTCCAGATCCCTCAGAAACTGTATCAGGCTATTCTGATTAGCAGTCTGTTACTTCCTCCTCCCACAACCGATTCTTTACAAAAAATCACTTCGTGAAAAGGTAACAAACAAACAAACACATTTATAATAATAATAAAAATTATTATTATCATTTATTTTTCAGACAACAACGATCCAGAACTTGTTAATAAGACTTAGCCTATGTTAGTTATTATTATTTTTTAATTATAATAAGTCAATAATTAATAGTCGACAGAGAGTATATACTAAAAATTGTCGGTAACTTCATTTTACATCAAATCTAATCAAATTATTTATTGTAAGTCACATTCTATTACTATACATACTATAAATAAAAAGAAAAATTTAAATAAAATTAGTTTGCTTTGGTGAGGGTTTTGTTGTTTATGTTTGGTACTACTTGAACCTTACAACAGGATAAGGAAATTTATAAGGATTAAAAATGAAATAGGTAGGTTTTGATTAATTTTATTGTATTAAATTAAAACCCTTCGGTTGTTCACAAAAATGAACTGAATTTGCTGACTATACATAATAATAATGGATACTGAGCACAGATTCGGAATCAGTAATATAACATTATATAAGTAGTAAAATTACTTCCTTTTTTCCAAGTCTAAGACATACTTGTTGGGTCGTAAAATCATTCACTCATTTCAAATACTAGCTAGTGCCGGTTATTTTGATCATAAAACTGCAGGATTCGCCTCAAATATCCAATAATTATCTTTGTTAAGTACCACGTCTATGTACGAATCATCATATCAGCTCATATACGTCCCCACCGAGGGGCTCGAGCCTACCCTGAATTAGGGCGATCCGGCCTTAGTCGACCGCGCGGGCCCAGTGCGGGATGGTCGTCTTCACACACAACCTTCGAGTTTCTTTGCAGGAGTGTGTAGGTTTCCTCACGATGTTTTCCTTTACCGTAAGAGCGTCAGATAAACGTACATATGAAATCTAAATTCGAAAACACATTGGTACATGGCAGGGTTCGAACCACGACTTCCCGGACAGGAGGTAGCGGCCCTTGCCATTACGCCACCGACGCTCCATGTACGAATACCTATACTAAACTTACAGGAAATTGTATTATTTTAATCTCTCCTAGTCCTAATGCAATACTGCTAATATTATACATGCGAAAGTCTGGATGAATGATACTTAAATGTGCAAAATCGACTGAAAAGATCCTTTTGAAATTTATCACACAGGTAAAATATGAACTGGAATAAAACATTAGCTACTTTATATCCTGGATAGGTCTGCTAGTTACTCATAAATACTTAATTATTTCAGGCACATACGACTGGAAGGGCGGCAGCGTCTCCGGAGCTGTGTACCATGTGAGCGAAGAAATCGCCAGCGTCGCGTGCGCCGCGTATGCCCTCACCGCGTACACAAACCCTTTACACGCGGACGTATTCCCGGGAGTGAACAAAATGGAGGCAGAGATCGTTAGGATGGCTGTCAACCTGTTCCATGGAGATGATGAGTGTTGCGGCACCGTAAGTGAAATCTCTGTCGATCGATAGCGCCGCTAGGCACCTATATGATCGTGATATGTTTTTTTCTAAATTTGTTGTTAATCGTGTACAGTACATGAATCCCGTAAATCCCCTCTAACCATGTACAGTACCACTCTAATCATGTACAGTACATAAATCCCCTCTAACATGTACAGTACCCCTCTAATCACATACAGTACAGTACATAAATCCCCTCTAACCATGTACAGTACCACTCTAATCATGTACAGTACATAAATCCCCTCTAACATGTACAGTACCACTCTAATCACATACAGTACAGTACATAAATCCCCTCTAACCATGTACAGTACCACTCTAATCATGTACAGTACATAAATCCCCTCTAACATGTACAGTACCCCTCTAATCACATACAGTACAGTACATAAATCCCCTCTAACCATGTACAGTACCACTCTAATCATGTACAGTACATAAATCCCCTCTAACCATGTACAGTACCACTCTAATAATGTACAGTACATAAATCCCCTCTAACATGTACAGTACCCCTCTAATCACATACAGTACAGTACATAAATCCCCTCTAACCATGTACAGTACCACTCTAATCATGTACAGTACATAAATCCCCTCTAACATGTACAGTACCCCTCTAATCACATACAGTACAGTACATAAATCCCCTCTAACCATGTACAGTACCACTCTAATCATGTACAGTACATAAATCCCCTCTAACATGTACAGTACCCCTCTAATCACATACAGTACAGTACATAAATCCCCTCTAACCATGTACAGTACCACTCTAATAATGTACAGTACATAAATCCCCTCTAACATGTACAGTACCCCTCTAATCACATACAGTACAGTACATAAATCCCCTCTAACCATGTACAGTACCACTCTAATCATGTACAGTACATAAATCCCCTCTAACATGTACAGTACCCCTCTAATCACATACAGTACAGTACATAAATCCCCTCTAACCATGTACAGTACCACTCTAATAATGTACAGTACATAAATCCCCTCTAACATGTACAGTACCCCTCTAATCACATACAGTACAGTACATAAATCCCCTCTAACCATGTACAGTACCACTCTAATCATGTACAGTACATAAATCCCCTCTAACATGTACAGTACCCCTCTAATCACATACAGTACAGTACATAAATCCCCTCTAACCATGTACAGTACCCCCTTTGACCAAGTACAATACCCCTTTAACCATGTACAGCACAAAAAAACTACTAATTCTGTCATGTTCCTGGGCGTGGACGCGTGAACAATGCAGGCGGAAAATGGTTGTATTTAACTACCTATCACACATAAACAATCGAATACTATGAAACAGTAGCCGAAGTAATTACGACAAAGTAGTCAAATTCATCGATACTTAGTCTTAAGAATTTAGGTTTTATCCGACTGAAGGAGAGTAATGTTTTTACATATAATGTCATTTCGCTGAAGACCGGCATACTTCATCAAAAAATAATTAATTGAGTATTTTTAAACTAGGTGATTAAATATTTAGTTGACTGCTAAATGACACGGTAAATTAACCTAAAATCCATCGGTTTGTGGAATAAACAACAGTTTTGAAAACACAGTGCAATAGACGGACTTGGCTCCCATGTCGGATAAGACCGTCTAATGGCGAAGTTGAGCTAAACAACTTTTTCTTTTTTTTTCGACAACGTGATATGAAAACAACGTAAGGTTGCCAACCGAACTAAATTTGAATGGACGGTTTTTCTCTTTGTTCTACTGGAACCGCCATCTGTGTCGGTTCATTAGAACTAAAACTGTTTTAATGTTTCATAGATTGTATTGCTATCCCCTTATTTTTTTCACAATACGTAGTTATTCTTGCTGTACGGTCTTTACCGACAGACGGTCTTCAGCGAAAGGACCTTACGGTATATAGATACAGACATGTATTTAATACTAGCTGTTCCCCGCTGCTTCACCCGCGTGGACAACGTTTCTATGCGAGCGTGGAAAAAAGTAGCCTATGTGTTAATCCAGGTCCTAATCTGTCTACCTACCAAAGTTCAGCCAGGTCCGTTCAGTAGTTTTTGCAGGAAAGAGTAACAAACATACATCCATACATTCTTACAAACTTTCGCGTTTATAGTATTAGTAGGAAGTAGGATACATACTTATGTATGTATGTTGAGCCTATAGCCTTAATGGCTTGATGGGTTTTGAAGTTTGGGGTGTCAGCAGTCGGTTTTTTTTAATTGAATTGTATAGGTTATAAGATTTACAACTACTTTGAACATGTAATGACTTCGTATATTTACAATGAACTAGATAGAACAGCGTAATAATACGATTGCAAAGTATCTAGTTCACATTAATTAGGGCAGCAACGGTACTAATTGTTCACCAATAGAGTAACTTTACGAAGGTCACGTTGTCATTAGGCTGTTTGCATGAGAATTCAATGTATTTTTGGTAAAGGACATTCCAAGTCAAATGTTATTAACATACAAGGTTAGTTAACGTTATTAATCGAGCGTCGTCGGTGGCGTAACGACTAGGGTCGTTACCTGCTGTGCGGAAGGTCTGTGTTTGTGTTTTCGAATTTCGATTTCATATGTACGTTTATCCGACGCTCTTACGGTGAAGCAAAACATCGTGAGGTGAACATGCCTGTGCAGAAACTCTAAGCCCTAATTCAGGATAGGCTCGAGCCCCTCGGTGGGGACGTATATGAGCTGATATGATGAACGTAATTAAGATAACTGAAATACTCAAATCATTGTTAATTGCGTTTATTAAAAAGATTTAAGCTTTTTATCTTATCACGTGTTTAAAACAATGACTTATCACTATCACAAGTAAACTAATTAATATCAGTTTGTTAGTCGAAAAATACATTTGAAGTAATGTGTTTTACCTTTGTAATTATTGTACCTACTTGGTATGAATATGCTTACTTTCATCATCACATCAGCTCATATATATGTCCCCACCGAAGGGGCTCGAGCCTACCCTGAATTAGGGCGATCGGGCCTTAGTCGACCACGCGGGCCCAGTGCGGGTTGGTCAACTTCACACAAAACCTTCGAGTTTCTTCGCAGGTGTGTGCAGGTTTCCTCACGATGTTTTCCTTCACCGTAAGAGCGTCGGATAAACGTATATATGAGATCGAAATTCGAAAACACATTGGTACGTGGTAGGACTCGAACCACGACTTCCCGGATAGAAGGTAGCGGCCCTACTTGCCTACTTTATTTACAGATTTATTATAATGTCACGAATGTATGTTCACTTCTGATAATTTCACTGTCATGTGTTGTGTGGCCATTATAGAAACATTGAACCCAATTCAATGAAACATACGAATGAGAATGTACAATGAGTGAGAGACAAAAACCTATATGCATGCATGGCTTTTTCTCGGATAACTACAAATAAAAAAACCGGAAAAGTGCGAGTTAAACTCGCGTGGGGAGGTTTCCGTACGTTGATTGAGAAATTTTCCATGTTACTTTAAATACCATAGACTACTTATAGGTTTTCCTGTATCCTATAGGTAATTTTTTTTTTTGGTTTCTTCTTTCCGGCTAACAAAAAGCGCGGAAAAGGCAAAGGTTACTAAGACCATACAGCCAGGTCTGACGTATTTAAGCTTCCTTAGCTTTTGGATTTGTAATGCTAGTGCCGGTGCATTACAAATCTTCTCTGAAGTTCTTGACAGCATTTGCAGCAGCTACATTCTGAGGTGGAACACCCAGTTGCTGTAAGGCGTCTATAAAACTGCACCTAGAGCAAGTTGGGTTCTCACGTCCTCCTTCGTTTTATTTTCTTGTTCTCCACATTGCTCACGTGCACTAAACGATTTTATCCAAAATGCACCACTTTTTAAACAAAATCCTAGCAGAAAACAATGAAAAAACAACAAAATAAAACTACGAACGCGACTACCACAAATCCCGCCAAAAAACTCCCTATAGGTAAAGAACTACTTTCAGTATTTTTTTAAAATTTTAGGCCCAGTAGTTTCGAGATAGGGAATGATCAATTTTCGCATATTTTCTAAAATGACTTCGAAACTCTTTACCTTAAAATTATATAAAAAAAATATAAATTGAGATTCTCACAAAAAGCCCTTTCATTGGATATGTCACAATACCTACGAGTATATAGTTAACAAAACTTTTACTAAAATTTTCTAATTTGCCGCCCAAATGTGGCACCCATGTTTAAAATTTAGTGGGGATGGAAGGACTTCAGATTTTCTCATAGATTTTCCTGTAACCGATTCATTCAACTTCATATACTGTAATTTTTTTTAAAGTTTTTATACCTAGTAGTTTAGGCGATAAGGGCAGGGTCAATTTTCGACAATATTCTTAAAAAACTTCAAAACTATTTATCCTAAAATTATAAAAAAAATATTGTATGCTTGCGATAGTAGGTTCTTGGTGGAACACTGAACTGAACATATTTAGGTTTTTCCTTGCACTAATCCACATTTAATGTAAATAAAACACAAATTTGTTTATACTGCAACCGGTTTGAAGATGATCACGAAACCGGCTGCAGTATAAACAAATTTGTGTTTTATTTACATTAATTGTGGAATAGTGCAAGGAAAAACCTAAATATGTATAAAAAATATGTTTGAGGTTCTCACAACAAGCCCTCTAATTTGCTATGTCACATAATATATTTTGAAAAACTTTATTTAAATTTTCTAATTAACTCGCCAAAAGTGGTCCCCATGTTTAGAATTCATTTATTTACCTGGTAGTCCGTTTTTGGGTCACACACTTACATAATTGTACCAAATTTCAACTCAATCGGCCTAGTAGTTTCGGAGAAAATTGGCTGTGACAGACGGACAGACAGACACGCGACTGATCCTATATTGGTTCCGTTTGTTCCTTTAGAGGTACGGAACCCTAAAACGATAATTATTGCTGAGTACTTTTTTGTGCTACGTAAAGACTTTTTTTATTTATTTATAAACTTTTTCAATCCCATCTTACTCAGTCCCATATTCTAGTTTCAAGCCTTTACCACATCTTGTGGGTTCTGGAGAATTTAACCTTTCATATCAATATATCTTATCGGACTAGAGGGAAGTCTGCGACTTGGCCCGCGTGGATTTAACCGTTGGAGAATATTATTGTCCTTTAAAACTTTAGTTAACACATCCTTTCACATATAAGATAAAAATACTTCGCTTTCACCACACTTGTGCTCGGTCTTAGGATTATTAAAATAAATTGTACAGCCACGCTGTACATACTTTCTCGCGGAACCTTCACCGTCTGTCGAAGTTGGGCATTAACAAATCTACAATAAACATTACACTTACTTAGTAGCAAAGAATAAAGCTATGAAAAAATTACAAATTATTTGGGTTTGTATGGAAGGTGTGGCTATGGTGACAACCTCAAAAAAATCAAAATAGAGTAAATTAAAAAAAAACCGCTTTTTTCGTCGCTAAAAAGTAAAAAATGCCTAAAAAGGAATATAATATTTAAGATGTGCGTTGTCTCTCAGTTGATCACGGAACTAACTCCTTATCTAACTTTTATTTTACTAACGACCTGCTGGTACAGTACAATGGTAAGCACTCCGCCTGCTGGGCTGAGGGTGTTGGGTTCGATTCCCACTTAGGGCAAGCATAACAGCTTTTTGGCTCCGTGCTTGAAAATATCTGTATGTATCTATGTATTTAAATACGTATATAAGCATGTAAATCAGACTAGATCTTAGAGTACAGGGTTTTTTTAATTGAAAATTTGTGTGCGTTTGACTGCTACTCACCTGATGGGAAGTGACGATGCAGTCGAGGATGGTACACGCAAACTCAAATAATGCCTATTCACTCTCGCCTTAAAGGTCCCCAAATTATAGGAATCGGGAAACACTTTACGCAAGCCAGGAGTTCCACCCCTTCGCTGGTGGCATAACAAATGGAGAAGTGTAACGCTTCGTGCGGAAAGGTGGAACATCGATAACAAAGGGGTGCAACCCCTCCCTGCGTCTCGTTGACCAAGATTCAAGATTCAAAATAGGTGCAAATTACACTCATTCTGATTACATATACTTAACGTAATTTGTAAAAAAAAAAATAAACAAATATAAAATACAATCATTTTTATAAAAAAAAATGTCATTAGAACGTGAAAACAATATGACGCCAGAAGTTATACATTAAAATCATTGAATGTCATTAAGGTTAATACCGCCGCTAACGACCAAGTTTGTAACCACTTTTTACATCAATTAAGGATTTATTATCGAAAAAAAAGTTTTGTAATTTACGGGATATGAGGAGTGATGATTTCCTCGAATTCTATTTTAATATACTGAACTAAAGAAAATATATCCTAATGCACCTTTTTTTAGTTGTAACCATAGAACTGCTGTAATTTTAATCGAAACATTATGATAATTTATGAACTTCTTAACAAAACAATCTGAAATGATTTAGTTTTCTTACTTTTTGCAAATTCCTTTTTATTTAAAAAAAATTTATTATTAATCGATAAAAATTGTGTACACAGGTAAACATTGGACCCACAAAACAGTTTTTTATGACCTTATTTTATTTCATTATTATCGATGTTATCATCATATCAGCCGAAAAACGTCCACTGCTGAACAAAGGCCTCCCCCAAGGATTTCCACGACTACTGGTCCTGCGCTTGATTTCATTATTTATTTTATTTATAATGAATTAAAAACCAAAATTGTTGCACGATTTGTCCGCAGCGATTGACGTAACATTTCCAAGCTATTTCGTTCGATGTTTGAAACATCGTGAATTGACTTTCTAATTTTAGGGACGTAGGAGCCTAAATGACTTTGACAAGAGTAGGCCAGTTCACACTGACGATCACGATCACGAGTATAACGCGAGAGTGAGCCATCGCTCCCCTCAAGCATATTAGAGGGGATGGAACGACCCGGCTCCCTATGCGCCGCCATCGCCATGTTTACCAAAAAATAAAGATTTTTGATTTGATCCGCACGAACGACCGACAGTGAAATGGAGCCGGGGGAATGAGGTCGTGAAGTTCTTAATACTTGTTTTATGCCTAGGTGACGGTGAGTAATTTACACCTGAATATTTATTTATTTCTTTCAGGTGACAACAGGCGGTACAGAGTCTATTATAATGGCTTGCAAGGCCTTCCGCGACTTGGCCTACAGTAAGGGCATAAGCAACCCACAGATTGTTGTCCCTACCACAGTGCACTCGGCGTTCGATAAGGCAGCCCAGTACTTAGGTCTCTCCGTCAAGACTGTTCCTGTGGACCCCAAGACGATGACGGTGAAACTCGATGCTGTGAAGAAAGCGATTGGGAAAAGGACTTGTTTGGTAATTATCTATCATAATATCCTTACTAACATTATAAATGTGAAAATATGTTTGTTTGTTTGTTTCCTGTTCATGCTTCATCACCTCAACCAATTTTGGAGAAATTTGGCGTGCACGTAGCCTGTTTCGTGTAGAATGACATGAACTACTTTTTATTCCGTGAAAATAGCATAGTGCGATATTCAATACAGTTCCCGAGGGAACTGAAAATAAACACTTTTTTGGTTAATTTCTTTTACATTGCAATGGAGCAACGGATTGTTGTAATTTTTTGCAGAGAGATAGTTGAGGGGGTGAGAAATTACATAGAATACTAATTAGCACAGCTCGACATAGTTCTCGAAAAACTCATTTCTACGCTCGTGCACGTCAGCGTTGAAACGGAGCAACGGATTGACTTGATTTTTTGCATAGAAATAGTCGAGGGGGTGGAAAGTGACATAGACTGCTAATCAGAATAGCCCGATATAGTTCATGTCTACGCTCGCGAGCAGCTTAGGGCTCGCGCACCACTCGCGCAAAAAACACACAGTCAAAAACGATGTGTACATCATCATATCATCCGAAAAACGTCCACTGCTGGACAAAGGCCTCCCCAAGGATTTCCACGACGACCGATCCTGCGCTGCCTGCATCCAGCGGCTTCCCGCGATCTTCACCAGGTGGTCGGTCCGATGCTCGTTGGCCTTAGTAAAGTCTCTCACCAAGTGGGTCTTAAAATGAACATGATCAAGACGAAAATAATGTCAAATGTCCGTATCGCACCCACCCCTCTGAAGGTTGGAGACTCTACACCTGGAAGTCGTTGACGAATATGTATACCTGGGACAAACAGTCCATTTAGATATAGGTCCAACTTCAAGGAAGAGATCAATCGACGAATCCAACTCGGCTGGGCAGCGTTCGGGAAGCTTCGCAATATCTTCACGTCCTGTCACTGGGAAGGACATAGGCTACTTTTTATCCCGTAACAATAGCATAGTCCTATGCAGTCTCTGAGGGCACTGAAAAAATACTCTTTTTTTGGTTAATTTCTTTAACATCGCAACGGAACAATAGATTGTTGTGATTTTTTGCACACAGATGGTTGAGAGGGTTGGAAATGACATCATTTAATAATTTGTATATAGTTCCCGAGGGATCTGGGGTAAATTCATTTCCACGCTCGCGCACGTCGGCTTCGCAACGGAGTTACTCCGTTAGGATTGAAGTGATTTTTGTATAGAATTGATTGAGGGGTTGGGTAGTGATATAGACTACTAATCAGAATAGCCCAATATAGTTCCTAAGGGATCTGGACTGACACTAAGGGTTTTCGCCTATTTATTGTAACTTTATCTTTTACAGATAGTAGGCTCAGCACCCAACTACCCATATGGCACTATGGATGATATAATCGCCCTTTCGGACATAGCTCTAGAATACGACGTTCCCTTGCACGTGGACGCGTGTTTGGGAGGTTTTGTGGCCGCGTTTATGCCGGAAGCTGGTCATCCTGTGCCAGTGTTTGACTTCAGATTGCCAGGAGTCGCCAGTATATCTGCTGATACCCACAAGGTTAGTAAAGGTCAAAGTAATTTAAAGTTAAGGTCAAAGTTGTGTAATTAAATTAAAATTAAATGGCTAGAGCCAGATCTCCTTACAAGTAAAAGTTACTTTAGCGCATTGATTCAAGATTCAAGATATTTATTCAAAATAGGTGCAAATTACACTCTTTCTGATAGCCATAAAATAGTGATTACATAATTTCATTTGTAAATATCAAGAAATAAACAATAATTAGTTAATAACGTCAAAATCCAATCTGTGATATAAAAAAAAACAAATAATGCCATTAGAACATGAAAACAACATGACACGAGAAGTTATAGGTACATTAAAATGATTGAATGTCATGAACGCCTTTGACAAGTGTAGGCCAGTTCACACGGACAGCACCCGATCACGAGTATAACGCGAGAGTCAGCCATCGCTCCTCTCAACCATATTAGAGGGAAAGGAACGACCCGGCTCCCGATGCGCCACCATCCATACCTGAAGCTGGTCATCCAGTATCAGTGTTCGATTTCAGTTTGCCAGGAGTGGCCAGTATATTTGCTGATACCACCGAGGAAAGAGGCGAGCGGGGATTTCGCAACCCAAATCTTATAAAAAACAATGTAGGAACCCAAAATGTAGGACACGGGAGGACGAGGTCACTGCTTTGCCCCGCCTTAATCTATGAAAGCCGTCTAGCGACATTACCAATAAAATTATTAATATAGTTTTAGTGCATCTACTCGACGCTAGATGTCGTAACACGCTCTCATAAGAAAATTTTCGATATAAAAATAGGTAGGTATACCAAATAAAAACACTCACAATAAAGTGGGCAGGGCACATGCACGTAGAACAGATGGCCGCTGGGGCAATAAAGTTCTCGAGTGGAGACCGCGCACCGAAAGACTTAGCGTAGGCAGACCTCCCACTCGGTAGACCGACGACCTGGCGAAGTTCGCGGGAAGCCGCTGGATGCGGGCAGCGCAGGACTGGTCGTCGGGGAAATCCTTGGTGGAGGACTTTGTTCAGCAATGGACGTCTTTCGGCTGATATTATGATGAAAGAACAGATCGAAAATCTACAAAAAACCGGCCAAGTGTGAGTCGAACTCGCGTACGAAGGGTTCCGTAAATATCTATAAAAATCAGGTTTGTTGTATGGAAGCCCCCTTAAATATTATTTTTATTTTAATTATTTAATTTTAAAGTGAATAATACAAATCAATATTCTGTGAATATTTCAAGCGTCTACCTGTTGCCGTTATCAATATCGAGCAAAAAAAAATCACTTTTTTTGTATGGGAGCTCCCCTTAAATATTTGTTTTATTTTAATTTAATTATTTATTTTTAAAGTGAATATATAACTTAATATTCTGTGAATATTTCAAGCGTCTACCTGTTAACGTTATCAATATCGAGCAAAAAAATCACGTTTGTTGTATGGGAGCCCCCTTAAATATTTATTTTATTCTGTTTTTTTAGTATTTGTTGTTATAGCGGCAACAGAAATACATCATCTGTGAAAATTTCAACTGTCTAGCTATCACGGTTTATGAAATACAGCCTGGTGACAGACGGACGGACGGACAGCGAAGCCTCAGTAATAGGTTGACTTCGTCACATACCGTATTAGTTCTGTAACTGACTGCGCACGAATGTTAATAGAGGTCAAATTCATAAAACAAAACTTAGTTGAAGTATTTGCACGATGTTAGTAGGTCAAATTTATAAAACAAAACTTAGTTTAAGTATTCGCACGATGTTAGTACAGGCCAAATTTACAAAACAAAGCTAAGTTGAAGTCTGTAGTCTAAGAACACTGCGTTTTGCGTGAACGTTCGAGATGTAAGTAAAAGTTGTTTAAAAAGAGGAGGTGGGTTGAAGTCGGGCTACTACCGCTAGGTTTATTTCGTGAATTTGATGATCAATTCTTTCCAAGTTATGGCGGTTTTAAGCTTGACATCTGAAATTCATTTCTCTCGCCGAGATTTATGATTTTTCTTAATACATTAGTAGTTTAGGATCAATAGTTTCTAAGTTATGGTGGTTTTAAGTTTGGCAGTTGTCATTCAAAATGAAGATCACGATATCTATCATTTCTCGAAACTAGTAGACTAGGATTAACAGCTTCTGAGACATGACCATTTGAGTCTTGCAAAATTAGACCTCGTCGGGAGTCGAACCCGCGACCTCCTGATATGAAGGTAATGGACTAACCATTACACGTCACGCAAGTGGTAAGGGAAACAGTCCTTCAGTAAACTAAAAGTTTTATTTGCCGCTGGAAACTTGTCTTGGAAGTTGGAACCCTCTTGGATTTTGTTCTCATAATCTCATCTTTGTACTATTTTCCATAATCGATAGCGTTGACAATAGTATATTATGCAATTAGTGAATAGAGGAAGGATTTAAAGCGAGGGCCATAGATGAATCACGATTCACGAACAAGTAAAGGATTCTAACGGCTGATGATGATTGAATCACGAGCGTAGGAAGATTTAAGCGAAAATAGACTTTTAACGAAGAAAAAAGGAACATTAAATTAATTAAAATGCTCAATCAAATTGGAACAATTACTAAAATCAAGAGTGATTTCTTTGTCTTTAGTTTAAATTCTAACTTGTAAATGATAATCATAAATACAATAATTCGTGCTGAATTTGTTTGTAAAATAGCCTCTTTTCAATTAAAGTAAAGAAATTAAGTTGTTTACAATTTTTAAATAATTCTAGTTCTATTAAAATTATTTCACGACGGCACTCAATTGTCAGAGGTCACTTTCGCAGTCTATGACGTCTTCGGCATACGATAAAGCGGGTTCAAACTTCGACTAATATAACAGCTATGGACCGGCCTACGAGAACAGCTGTTTTGATACCTACAGAATGAGCGCATTCGCTCATTTCGTCTTAGTTAATCAGTATTCCACAAATGGGTTGAAGATCGAAATTAGTGTAACACAGTAACACACATAAAATATATATATATATATATTTTATGTGTGTTCGCGGATTACTTCGTCG
The DNA here is from genome assembly GCA_947284805.1 of Coleophora flavipennella. Lineage (NCBI taxonomy): Eukaryota > Metazoa > Arthropoda > Insecta > Lepidoptera > Coleophoridae > Coleophora > Coleophora flavipennella. The sequence goes on from OX369307.1 coordinate 2,729,256, forward strand.
TTTATGAACCGATTTTGATGATTCTTTTTTTGTTGAAAAGGAGATATCCCAAGGGTGGTACCATGATAAGGAAACCAGGATCTGATGATGACATCCCAGAGAAATCAAGGGGAACCTTAGTTTCCTGTTTGAAGTCGGTTTTTTTTGTTCAAAATTATTTTGTATTGACGCCCGCGCCGAATGGATCTAATAGGCGTTATTTTTTTTTTGCTATATTTTAGCCGTACGAAGCCTACGGAAGCTTTTTGGTTATGCTATTTTTCTGGAATGCCCGTTGGGATGACGATGAAGACGTTTGTCGAATTCACGTTAAAATGAGAAATAGGCACTAAATTAAACTTTTTTTCGCATGTTACAGTACGGCTATGCACCAAAAGGCACGTCGGTGATTCTGTATAGAAGGCCGGAGTATCTCCACCACCAGTACACAGTCACCACTGAGTGGCCGGGAGGTGTATACGGATCACCCACTGTCAACGGTATGTTTCTTTGGTAGTATTAAGCGTTGTCCAATGTCCATATGCACGCGACCATCGCAAATTCGCGCGAATTACAGATGCGATAATCGTGTTTTCTCATGTACCAAAAATTTATATTAGGACACCGATTCGACTGTGGCCCGTGGTGCGGCCCTAGAATAGTAGCTCTTCCCGAGGGTGTAAAGGATCAAAAGCCGGATGAGCGTCCTTTCCGCGTACTGTGCTACCACATTGCACATTGCGATCACCGACCCGCCTGCCAAGCGTGGCGATTACGGCAAAACCCCTCAACTCGAGGAGGCCTATGTCCAGCAGTGGATGTCTTTTCTCTGATTTGATAAAGGTAGGATCATTATAATCACATGCCAAAGCAGGCTGAATAGCAGTCGACTTCAGTAGGTTAGATCATAAATTCGTGCGAACCTTCGGTGGTCACATGGTGGTGGTATAAGAACAAAGCCTTAATACTATAATTCAGTGGGTTCCTGAAGTAGTGGAGCCAGAGGCGTATTTACCCTATGTCCAGGCCATTTTCGGTTGTTCTTTCGTCAGCTATATTAGAAAAAAATTGAATTAGGTAGTCGACAATTTCTTACAGATTTTCTTTGATAAAATCAATTTCAGTACACAGAGAGTTACCAATACTCGTATATCAAGTAGCGGAAAAATATTTTACGCGAGTTTTACAGTTTAGTTCACCGAAAAATAATAAAGCTAGCCACGAGCGAGTCGGACTAGCGGTTATAAGGGTGACGAACCACTACGAACATGCAAACAGAAAGTTAGATTATAAATTAAGTTGTTTACATACAAAATATCCCACAGCCCACAAAATGTAACGGTCGTAGCTCAGTATGCGACTTGCGTGTTTGGGTCGGATCACGCAGACAAAACAAAACACTTTCATTACGGATGGGTGTGACTGATCATGAAATTTTTCTCGACGTTTCTGCGTCCTCGACACACCCTCCAATCGCGTCTAAGCTCACACCAGTAAATTTCTATGACTTGAGGGGTCAGAGTCTGGATTAATAAGAATACCTATACTTTTACCACCACTTTTTAATGAAATTAAAATTGTGCCACATAAAATAAATAAATCGTCGGTTACGTAAAGGCAAGGGCCGAATCCGTGGTTCGAATCTTGCCACGTACCAATGTGTTTTCGAATTTCGATTTTATATAAGTACGTTCCTAGCTGTCAGTGAGTGGGGACGCTATATTATAAACCTGGTAGTATAGAGTAACTGGTAGATATACGAGAGGGCATGTATCCGACGCTCTTACAGTGGAGGAAAACGTCGTGAGGAAACCTGCTCACGCCTGCGAAGAAACTCGAAGGTTGTGTGTGAAGTCGACCAACCCGCACTAGGCCCCCGTGGTCGGCTAAGGCCCGATCGCCCTACTTCAGGGTAGGCTCGAGCCCTTCAATGAGGACATATGAGGACGTATGATAATGAAGAAAATAAATAAAAAAGGTACGAGATGTATAGTTATAGGAAAACGAAGACAGGACGGACCAAAACTAAAAAAACAACAAAAAAACAATAACAAATCAAATTAAAAAAAGATAATACAAAACAAATCGAAAATAAACAAAAACGTCACAGTTTCCGTGCTTCGCAAGGCATGTTAAGGCACAAAAAAATATTCCTTATTGTATTAAAAAATATTAATGTTGTTTCGTACTTTTATAAACGCGACTATGAAACGAAGTACGTATATACGATGTTGGATCGGTTGAGTGCGACTTGTAGGCGTTTGTTTACAGGGAACGTCTTTCGGCTTAGAGCTTGTGCACAAATCACGCGAGAGTTTTTCGGCTACTTTTTGACCGCCCTCTCCGCCCTGGTGATATTTGGTGAGGTTCTTGCCTCTCCCCCTCCTCTTCTCCCTTCCCTCTCACAAGCTCACGTGTTTTTTTTTTTTTTTTAAAAGTAAGTATTGTTTATAGCAAGCGCGATCAAGGCCACGCGCACCGAAATTTCGTAAAATAGACTCGCAATTTTGAAGTTCGTTCACTGTAGAAAAATACACTTGATGTCTCCTTATACCCTCCCTCCCTCCCCCAACGTGATCTGTCGTGATTTTTTTCGTGAACCCCTCCCCCCTATCGAACTTCACGTGATTTGTGAACAAGCCCTTATATGATGATGACAATAATAATGAATCATATGATAACTCTGTCCCTGTCTCTCCGCAGGCAGCCGAGCGGGAGGGTTGATCGCGGCGTGCTGGGCGACCATGATGTACGTGGGCCGGCAGCGCTACGTGAGCATGACCGACGAGATCATCACCACCGCCAGATACATCGAGACCGAGTATGTGCAGCTTGTCCTTGTCTTAATTAAGGCTTAAGAGCGAGATGGCGTAGGCATGTGTTGTCAAAAGCCTTGTCAAAGTTTTCAAATTTACTGTTTCGAAAACAAGCAGTAGAGCGCGAGTAATAATAAGTAATAGTTCTTTATTTGTTCTTAAAAATGATGTAAGAAGATGTACAAAAAATTAATAGGTCTCATGTTCAGCCAAAGTAGAGATGGCATGCCAATGTATTTTGACAGCGTGTGTGATAGATGATTAAAAAAAATAAACAGATAGCGTCAGACCGTAAGAGGAAAAAAAATAATTAAATATATTAAATTGGAACGTTGAATGTATAAGAACGTAAAACACAATTTTACAAAGAAGGACATACGTATTAACGAGATACAAGAAAAGCGATCTTTGACCAAATAACTATAACGTTTTTACATTCCGTAGAAAGAAAAAAAGAAGACTTATTTCATCTATTTTTTTCAATACAATTGGTCGAAAAGTGATAGATAGATAGATAGATAAACTGTTTTATTTGTATCTGCAGACACACACACATGATAAATTAAAAATAGAAAACATGAAATATAGAACCTACGTAGTAACAAGTACAAAGTGTTAGAACAACAAATTAAAAACAAAATAAAAAGCTTAAAAAATAAAAACAATAAGCACTGTGAGTGTGCTGCAGCAGTGCAAATAGGCCATAGCTAAGCAAGGTAAATTTACTCAGGAACAAATACCTGAATAAACCGCTGTTTTTCTGCTATAACCCAGGAGGACACGCAGAAAAAGATTGCCAACAAATTTTCGGTAAAAATCATTCAATGATAAAGATTGCGAACAAATTTTTAATAAGTGGTACTTAATATGCTAGTTTCCTGTGCGCAAAATTGATTTTACTGCACACGTGCTTTTTACTTTGCCATTTTTGTTAAAGTTCTAGCTCGGAGGAACAAGAAATATCTAGCAAATAAAAAAATAATAATAACCAAAGATACAAAATCTTCTTTAGGACTTTTGAAAGGAGAGTTTTAAAAGAGATAGGTTGTTCCTCCGAGAGGTTAGTACATAACGCGAGTTGATTAGATTCTCTTTGGGCTATAGCCAAAAGATATATCTTTGTAAAGAAAGGAGCATAAATATGAACGAAGCGCATAGGTTACACCAAGGATTAGGTAATTTTTTTCAAAGAAAAATATTTTTTCAAAGAGGTTTTAATGCTTATAATAATACTGTCCCAAGTCTTATTGTAATATATTTATGGTAATATTTAAAAAAATACGCATGCGTACATTTGCCTAGCCAAAACATGGCGCAATTTTCGTAAAACTGAATTGAGTCGTTTTAGTAATTGTGGATACGAATAGAATAATGAATAGTTAATATATGTGTAGTAAAAATATACTTATGTGTACTCGTATGTATAGGAAAAACAAAGTAAGATTACTCCCCCGGACATTAAAAATGAGCCGCAAGTCGCGTAAAATGAACTTTGGTTGCCAAAACCTTGATAGGTATGTAGCCATCTACATATCTTGGTTTTATGTTACGGTAGTTTTTTCGATTTTACATATTTTCTCACAACTGTATTGAATAACTTCGTATGATAAATGGGTGTAAAAGGACAAATCAAATATTTATTTTAAATAGCTGTTTACACACAATTTTTGAATAGTCAAAAAAAAACTTATTGTCTATTACAAATAATGTCATGATTCAGATTACAGTCTCAGGTTATGGTATTTGTTATAGTATCAACCCATAACCATATATCTTTGTCATTTACAATTTACATAATCTATTACTTTATAATATCTTCTAGAGCACCATAAATTTTTGACATGAGTTAAATTTATTATCTGACAAACTAGTTTTTTTTTTTAAATGACAAACTAGTTACATTTTGAGAAATTTTATTGTCAGTCTATTTTATTTACATTTCTTAAATTCAAATTTATGCCTGTCACTGTTTTTAAATGCAAATTCTTACGAACGTTCATGATATTTTCATATACGAATTGACAAGCAACAGTGAAAATATTGTTCTCTTTGAACTTTTTCTGGACTCACGTGATCGCATATCTTCTTTTCTGCAAGATTAAAATAGTTTCTATGTCATCAGCCGCATGTAAGATGCCATAAGAGAGTATACTATGGAAGTAACTAAAATACACTAGTCTCGCAGTACCTACATCCGTTAACTGTCTTAATTTCTTAACGGCGCGGCATAAGCAGCTGAACTAAGCCTTCTTGCTAAAGTTTCAATTTGTGGTCCCCATTGAAGTGAAACATACAAGTTATACCAAGGAACACCTTAGTAATTACAAATTCTAAGTTATTACTATTTAATATATATAAATATATAAAGAGCGTCGGTGGCGTAATGGCAACGGCTGCTGCCTCCTGTCTGGGAGGTCGTGGTTCGATCCTGCCACGTACCAATGTGTTTTCGAATTTCGATTTCATATGTACGTTTATCCGACGCTCTTACGGTGAAGTAAAAACATCGTGAGGAAACCTGCACACGCCTGCGAAGAAACTCGAAGGTTGTGTGTGAAGTCGACCAACCCGCACTGGGCCCGCGTGGTCGACTAAGGCCCGATCGCCCTAATTCAGAGTAGGCTCGAGCCCCTCGGTGGGGACTGATGTGATGACTATTTAATATGATATTATTATTGACCTTTTTACATTAGGTATATGACAAAGTCGTGACGATGCTGCGGCTCGGGCTTACAAATGTCACTTGTTTGTTATTTACCTTTTTACCACCCTTGTATGATAAATAACTATTATGATGGCCTCGATAACGGCCATGCTTTTCTAAGGGAAAGTTTCAAGTAGATTGTTACCTAATTATTTCCGCCAACAGTTTTTCTTTCCTGTATTGAATGAGTTTAGTAAAATGTGGGTTGTGGCTTCTATTTTTTTTCCAAATTTCCAGACTACGCAAAGTTGAGGGGCTGTTCATATTCGGCAAGCCGGCAACGTCGGTGGTGGCGTTCGGCTCCAATCGCTTCGACATTTTCAAGATGGCCGACGCGCTGCACAAGAAGGGATGGAGTCTAAATGCACTGCAGTTCCCTTCAGGGTAAGTCAAGCCGAAAGACTTCCATTGCTGGACAAAGGCTTCCCCCAAAGATCCTGGGCTGTCCGCATCCGGCGGTTTTCCGCGACCCTCACCAGGTCATCTGTCCACCAAGCGGGAGGCCTGCCGGTGCGCGGTCGCCACTCGAGAACTTTACTGCCCCACCGGCCATATGTTCTACGAGCTTTGTTAACTTAAGTGGTAGTGGGCGGGGCACATATAGCACATAGTTCAAGGTAAGTATTTGAAATAAAGAATCTGGGCCTATTAAAAGCCTATCCTTTGAAATACTTAATTTTTCAATGAATACTGCCAATGTATTCTAGCGGATAGAAATTTTTGAAGAACAAGGATTTTATGCGTAAACATTGAACAGAGTTCGTTCCGAACTTCTTTTACCAACAGATTTCTATGTTCCTAGATTATTAATAATAAATTGTTTATTCACTTAAGAAGTCTTATCACATAAGTTTCTTAAATTATTTAGGAACATTTGGGAGTGCAGACCCTAGTATCTGTACTAGGCAGAGCACGTGTTACAGAAACTAGTCCTAGATTAATTCATGAGAAGGGTTTTATTTGTATTTTATGAATTTTAACCGCCGCCGTGGTGTAGTGGTAAATCTACTCGCTTCACATCAAAAGGTCGTGGGTTTGATTCCCGGCTGGGCCTAACTTTGTAAGACTCGGTTTGATGGTGGCAATGCATTTTTTAAGTCCGCCTGGCTAGCTACCACCATCTTATCTTAGTCTTACCGACAAACCAACTTTGATAAATCCTGGCAAGACCGCTTCTTCGGCATCCTCGTGAGTTACCAGATGAAAATATTTGAAGGGCTTACTAATTGTTGATAAATTTTGTTTAAACACGATATCCAATACCGACCCGGACGAAGTCGTGGGCCCCTTTAATAATATCTTCCCATATGTTGTAAGGATAATTGCAAAACCCCACAGTCATCATAACAGCTCATATACGTCCCCACCGAGGGGCTAGAGCCTACCATGAAATGAGACGATCGGGCTTTAGTTGACCACGCGGGCCCGTGCGGGTTGGTCGACTTCACACACAACTTTCGAGTCTCTTCGCAGGCGTGTGCAAGGTTTCTTCACGTTGTTTTCCTTCACCTTAAGAGCGTCGGATAAACATAAATCGATTTTTTTTAATTAAAAATTTGAGTGCGTTTGACTGCAACTCACTGATATTCGAAAACCGTAGGTAGAGGCCATAGCCGTTACGCCACCGAAGCTCTTCACTGTACCGCTGTCCAAAAATACCACTATCAGTCACACTCAGCCAAGATTACCTCGTTATTAGATCGTGCTTGTTGTTGCTTGACTTACGTGTTACTGTTAGAAGCGACTACTCAAGTCCTGGCAGCTCGGGTAGCATCGGGGTGAGAAAAGAGCAAGCAAGCACTAGCTCGGTGTTAGAACGGGACGAATGATTCATCTCGCGATACGTCGTCATGCTACTGGCGCAGGACCTCGGTCCCCTCGCCTACTTAAGACTTTGTTGGGACGGACGACAGCCGGTCGTCAGATTCTTTGATCAGACGACTAAAATATGTATGGGCTTTTATGGGAGTGTCACTATGACCCGACTCGACACTTTAGTTTCGAACTACCACAGACTTGCTTAGACTACGACAAAGAAAGAGATATGGATAGCGGCGCGAAATAAAGATGCGAAGATGGTGCCGAGCGTATGGTTCGATCGTTCCACGTATTGCCGACAAAACTGTTTAGTCGTCCTGAGCCTTAGTTGACTAGGTACTTTTATCGACAGCATCCACATAGCGGTGACGCACGCGCACACGCAAAGCGGCGTGGCGCAACGCTTCGTGGAAGACATACGGGTCGCCGCCGCCGACTGTCTGCGCGCCGACTCCGGCGAGCCAATTCAAGGGAAGGTGAGTTCATTTCACTCATTTTTTTTCAAACGGAGACCTACTACTAAGACCTACTTGGTAGAAAGTGACCAGCGCCGCCTGCACTCCGTTCGCGGATGCTAAAAAAGCAGATGTCGAGTCCTGCAGACCCCCAGATCTAAGTGACGCACTGGCATACTGGCCTGATACCACTCCTGTTCGCTCAAACTGACATGGAGAATCACCTCCAGCTCTTTTTGAGAACCCCTTCCATCAAAGTGATCTCCTGATGATATAGCCAGACTGGGGTAGTCTGAACCTTCGACCAATGTAACAGCTATGGCCAGACCTACTGAACAGCGGTTTTGTTGCCTACTGGATGAGCGCATTCGCTTATTCGTGCTACATTCTGAGTACGTCTCTCTATGTCTGTCAATGTTTATATTTGAACGAGACTCGGTAGACTAAAGTGGTATGAGTGTGTGCGCAGTTGTATTTGTCAGTTTTTTTTATCAGATTAATGTATGGATATAGTGGTCCATTATATTTGGTCGAAGGTCGGAAAGGTGTACTTTAGTTTGAGGAAGAACAAAGAGTTTCTCTACAAGAAAAGTGTCAACTTTTAGGTGTCTGAGGTGTTCCCACGCTTTACTGAGCATGGATTCCTTTTCTGTTCCAGATGGCGATATACGGCGTAGCTCAGGAGATTTCGGACCGAAGCCTAGTTTCGGATATAACGAAGTATTTCATTGACTCCTTGTATTACTTGCCGAAGCCCGAAGATTTGGAATGATTAAATCACATTTTTAAATATTTGTATAATGCATTTAAATAATCACAATGTATAGCGGTGATAGGTTGTATAATATTGTTTTAGTTGTAAGAATAAAAGTCACAATATTAAAGTAGGTTTATACTTTCTGGTAAATCAGTTTAAATATTTAAAATTATTTACATTTGATACTTTTATTTACAATGTATATATTGCGGATACAATTCTTATTTATAAGTATATGTTTTTGGTAAATAAATTGTATGGTTATTATTTCATTAAAACATATTTTTACTGTTCACGTTCAGAGCTGTTGTCCTCGTATAACATATTTGAGCAAAGTTTAGGATAGGTTCCTTGCTTTGAGTGGACGTGGAAGTATCAGTTACTTAGAGCGAAGATCTGTTACTTGCTATTTATCGTAATAATTCAAAGGTATCCATCATCGTATCAGCTCATATACGTCGCCACCGAGGGGCTCGAGCCTACCCTGAAATAGGGCGATCGGGCCTTAGTCGACCAAGCGCGCCCACTGCGGGTTGGTCGATTTCACACACAACCTTTGAGTGTCTTCAAAGTCGTGTGCAGGTTTCCTCATGATGTTTTCCTACACCGCAAGAGTACAGTACATAGTAAACGTACATATGAAATGGCAATTCGAAAACAAATTGGTACGTGACAGGAGGACGTCTTGGGCCGCTAGGACAGGAGGTAGCGGCCCGAGCCGTTACGCCACCGACGCTCAAAGGTATCATCATTACAGCTCATATACGTCCCCACCAAGGGGCTCGAGCCTACCCTGAATCAGGGCGATTAGGCCTTAGTCGACCACGCGGGCCCAGGTATACATAATGCTGATGCTCAAAGGTATACATAAGTATTAATAAATAATTCCTCAGTTACATGCAGCATGCAGCATCTATGACAGCTAGAAATAACTAACATACAAACGAATACATTTCGTGATTGCCAAGTCATAAAAATATCTTTTATTATTTACTAGGTACGGTGCAATTTGCTGAATATTGATATAAAAAAAAGTACTGCCAGACTTGACCTTAGATCATATATGTTTACGGGAGTCACGAGACATGGCGAATTTTTACATAAAAATGTTTTCGATTGGATAAGAATTTTGTTCGACCGAGTCACTTAGCCCACTGAGCAAGCGTTTTAGAATAGAATTAAAGAGTAAACAAATCAATTATAGAAGAAAATAGATTAACTAGTCTTAACTGTTGTAGGTCTTCTGTGACATAGTTCATGATATTGTAAATTGACTATATGTCCTACTATTCCCAATACTTTTCAGATTTACTGAAATAGCGTATAACGGTAACACTGGTTAACACTTGACTCTAACAACAATTCGCACTTTAAAGCTTTATATTTCGCAAAGGGATCCCTGATCCCTGGATCGTATAAAGTGGTTTTCACACACCACAATCTCTTTGAACGACCTATCCAACGACACCCAACACCATATAAAATAGATGAAAAATAATCATCCCCACTTTACGTCTAGGGTACCTCCCCTAGACGTAAAAAGTATGTAGGTAGTTGTATATATGTGCATAGCTACGGGAAATAAAGGCTATTTGATCGAATGCTACCACGACCCCTTACCATAAGGTAAGTATGTAACCTCCTTGGGTGCTACAACAGTGTCTTCGTCTGTCTGTATGTAAACACATATTGAAGTCTAGCGCAAAATTTCAAAGAATATGAAGCGAATTCCTAAAAAGTATCGTAAAATTGAGCGTGCGGAGTGCTCTTGAGCGTCACCATGCGTTGGGTGGTGGTTCTGCTGCTCAGTCTGCCGTGGCTAGCCTGTGGGCGGGTCAACTACTGCGGGGCTCGGATGTGCGACCATACAAACTCGCATACCTTTTGCCAGTATTCGGTAAGCTTATAAAACAACCGCCTTCTTGATACACTTTTTATCACAGTTTTAAGCTACTCGTAAAATAAGCTAAGCGTGCTATGCTTTTGAAACCGGGAGCTAAGTTAAATGTAGTATTGCGCCAGTCTATGTGAAGCCTCGACTTTGTCAGCAACAGCTTTGCTGCGTGAAGAATGTGTGCCTCACTTTCTCCAATGAAAACTGGAAGAGTGGGCGGTATAGGAGCAATCGACATTTACATGCACTCCGATAAAAACCAAGATATGGGCTGGGAGTTAAATAAATAATCGTCATCATTATATCAACTCATATATGTCCCCAACGAGGGGTTCGAGCCTACCCTGAATTAGGGTGATCGGGCCTTAGTCGACCATGCGGGCCCAGTGCGGGTTGGTCGACTTCACACACTACCTGCGAGTTTCTGCGCAGGCGTGTGCACGTTTCCTCACGATGTTTTCCTTCACTGTAAGAGCGTCGGATAAACGTACAAAATCACATTGGTACGTGGCAGGATTCGAACCACGACCTCCCGCCCGGACAGGAGGCGGTGGCCCTAGCCGTTACGCCACCGACGCTCATAAATGACTAAAAAGGATTATTATAAGTGTTCTAACATGTGGATTATTGGTCTCAGGAGGGCCCAGGCTCGGAGTGTAAAGGGTACATGGACGCCACACTATCCGGCGAGGACAAGATCCGGATACTCGCCCGACTGAACTACCGCCGCAGCGCGGTCGCTAGTGGCAAGTTGCGCGGCCTGCCCGCCGCTGGAAACATGCTTAAGTTGGTACGGCTTGTTCCACTTGGATTTAGGAAACAGAACTATCATTATGTGAGAGAACGTGGAAAGAACAGCCTGAATGTCATCAGTACATTATTAATCATAATAATTTAAGAGATTTGTGTTCTTGCCTTTCAGTGTGCTAAAGGATTATTGTAATTAAAAAATACTACTCTCCAGTAATGAAATTACTTTAATTGTTTTGACGATCGTGAAATCACGTATTTCCTGTCTTCTTTTAAAGAATGTAAAGCGAACATTTAACACAGCGTGTTGGTGTTAAATACATTTGCTTATTTGTAAAATACAGGAAAAATAGGTAACATGAGTCTCTTAAATATTTATACCATTTAGAGCACTGTTTACGTAATACTCAAGTTATTTTTATTAATTCATCCTTAGAAAGTGTTGTCATTCAAACTTTGGTAGCGAGTATGGTATGGTATGGCCAACGATATTTCTAGTATATAGATCATCAGTGCAATTGTGCACCTAGGCCCGTAGTCGCCACTTGACATCACTTTTTCAGACCATCGGTTATAAATTCTGCGCGTAAATTCTACGGCTCTTAGTTAATTTGAGCCATAAAAGTAAGTAAAAGCCTACTAGTAGATCAAAACAGAAACGGGAGGCAGAGGCAGATTCCCATATATTAAAAGCTTATAACCTGCAATGTTTGTATGTATCTTTGTTTAGTTCAAATCTTGCGATCGATTTTGGAGCGACTTCCAGGGGTCCGATTGAGCTGAAATTTGGAATGAAGCCGTATTCCAGATGACAATTGATCCTTTTGGTATTTTCAAGTTGATCTGATGATGAACTTTGTAGGTGGAATCGAGGTCCCAAAATCGTACTTTATTTTCAATTTAACCTCGACAATCAAACCTCAGATTAACAATAATGTAGATATTGAATTTATTTATTATTTCACAATTTATTGCACACAGAAATAGGGACAAACAAACATTAAACTAGATAAGAACATACAAAAGGTACAGTAAAGTTCTGAATTTCATTCTGTCTGTTGGTCAAAGCCAACTGACCAAGCTGAAGACTGAGGATGGCAGGATCATATCGTTTAAGACTGAGTTGCTGGAAGAAGTTGAGAAGTTCTACAGACAAATGTACACGACCACACGTTTGCCTGTCAGCGATCTGGCTAAAGACCCAAGAGCTAGACTTACCCGACACTTTACCGAAGATATCCCGGACGTTAGCCTGTACGAGATTAGAATGGCTCTTAAACAGCTTAAAAACAATAAGGCACCGGGTGATGATGGAATTACTAAACAGCTTAAAAACAATAAGGCACCGGGTGATGATGGAATTACGGCTGAACTTCTGAAAGCAGGTGGAACACCGGTACTTAAAGCTCTTCAGAATTTATTTAATTCTGTTATACTCGAGGGACAAGAAGTTACAGAAGTGTGGTCGTGCTTTTCTTCAAAAAGGGCGACAATACCCTGCTGAAGAACTACAGACCCATTTCACTTCTAAGTCATGTCTACAAACTGTTTTCGAGAGTCATTAAGAATCGTCTCGCACGCAGGTTTGACGACTTCCAGCCTCCCGAACAAGCCGATTTCCGAAAAGGCTTTAGTACCATAGACCACATACATACGCTGCGGCAGATTATACAGAAGACCGAAGAGTACAATCAGCCACTATGCTTGGCGTTCGTGAACTATGAGAAAGCCTTCGATTCGGTCGAAACTTGGGCTGTGTTACAGTCTCTCCAGCGGTGCCAAATTGACTATCGATATATCGAAGTGCTAAAGTGTTTGTATGAAAACGCCACCATGTCGGTTCGCCTCCAGGATCAAAACTCGCAACCTATCCAGCTGCAGCGAGGGGTGAGACAGGGAGACGTTATATCTCTGAAACTGTTCACCGCCACCCTGGAAGATGTTTTTAAGCTTTTGGACTGGGGTAGACTTGGCATCAATATCAACGGCGAGTACATCACCCACCTTCGATTCGCTGACGATATCGTGGTCATGGCTGAGACTATGGATGACTTAGGCACAATGCTCGATGGCCTCAGTAGAGCCTCTCAACAAGTGGGTCTTAGAATGAACATGGACAAGACGAAAATTATATCAAACGTCCGTGTCATACCTACTCCTCTGAAGGTTGGAGGCTCTACACTTGAAGTTGTTACCGAATATGTATTATATTATTATATGTAAACAGTCCAGTTAGGTAGGTCCAACTTCGAGAAAGAGATTAATCGTCGAATCCAACTGGGCTGGGCAGCGTTCGGGAAGCTTCGCAATATCTTTACGTCCCAGATATCGCAGTGTCTTACGTCCCAGATACCGCAGTGTCTTAAGATCAAGGTCTTCGACCAGTGTGTGTTGCCAGTGATGACATACGGAACTGAGACATGGTCGCTTACTATGGGCCTTATAAGAAGGCTCAAGGTCACCCAAAGGGCAATGGAGCGTGCTATGCTCGGAGTTTCTCTACGTGATCGAATCAGAAACGAGGAGATCCGTAGGAGAACCAAAGTAACCGACATAGCTCTCAGAATTGCTAAACTTAAGTGGCAGTGGGCGGGGCACATTGCTCGTAGAACAGATGGCCGATGGGGTAGTAAAGTTCTCGAGTGGCGACCGCGCACCGGAAAACATAGTGTAGGCAGGCCTCCCACTCGGTGGACCGATGACCTGGTGAAGGTCGCGGGAAGCCGCTGGATGCGGGCAGCGCAGAACCGGTCGTCGTGGAGATCCTTGGGGGAGGCCTATGTCCAGCAGTGGACGTCCTTCGGCTGATATAATGATGAATTTCATACAAAAATCATAATTAAATTCATTTGAGCATTTTTTAAATAAAAACTTTCCAAATAAAAGCTTGCACCAAAATCTGTTTAGGTTTGTCGTAAATTATTTAAAAATCACCGTACTAATATTGTAATAATTCCAGCGGTGGATAGAGGATCTGGCGCGCGAGGCCCAGCGCTGGGCAGACCAATGCCACCCCCCGGCCACGCCTGAGCAGCACGACTCCTGTCGCGATCTGTGTAATTACATTACCTTATCATCTTCATCAACAACCCGTAATGAGTCTTTATTAAAAGCTAATATTGTTAATGTGAAAATGTGTTAGTTTGTTTGTTCGTTACCTTTTCACGCTTAGATCAATCTTGATAAAATTTGGCATGCAGTTAGCCTGTGTCATGAGGAAGGACATAGGACATAGGACATTCTATCCCGTGAAAATAGCATAGTCCGATGCAGTTCCTGAGGGAACTGAATAAATACTCTTTTTTTGGTTAGTTTCTTTAACATCGCAACGGAGCAATTGATTGTTGTGATTTTTTGCACAGAAATGGTTGAGGGGGTGGGAAATGACAATTAACTAATTAGCATATCCTGACATAGTTCCCGAAGGACCTGGGAAAAACTCATTACAGTACGCTTTTCACATAGATTAGCTTGCCGTGTTAGTTATATATAGGGTGACTTTTAATTAGTTCTTGATAGCATAGGATATGAATGTACTCATGATTACAAACAACTTTCCCAAAGAAACTATATGTCAAATATGAAAAAAAATTTGTCCTTAATACATTTTTGCCGATATGATAACTTGTTATGTACCGAGGATGAATTTTTTTTCTGATTTGACGTATTGTTTCTTTGGAAAAGTTGTTTGTAATCATGAGTACATTCATATCCTTTGCTATCAAGAACTAAATAAAAGTCACCCTATATAGTCTGTTTTTTTTGGGACAAATCTTGGAAGCTAAATTAGAACCACTTTCCGGTTCCCGATTGAGCTGAAACTTTGCATACATGTTAAGTTTGTAGCACAATGCATGGTGAACTAAGTGACGTCATTGTAAATCCAATATGGCGGACTCCCAAAGAAGCCGAATCAGTTATTTCTTACCCTCACGATATGGGTATCAAATGAAAGGGTTTGCTGTAAAGAATAAAAAATAATTAAAGTTCTTTTCAAATTATTATTCCAAGTTATTTTCAATAGCTTGTACCTAAAGGTTTTTAGGTTAATCGAAATTATTTTAATTAACTTTTTCTGGCTGGAAAGATGTCGTGTTTCTAAATCAGTTTGTTAAATAAATATTATTTTTATTTTATTTCATTGTATTTGGAAAACTAACTGCTATAATACAAACATTAGTTACATACTTTAGGTATCTAGAAGCTGATTAACAAGTTTTCGCAAATAAAAATATTTCCTTAATTAGATTTTTAATTTTCGTCTTATTTTTTCCGATTAGATGCAATATCCGTGGGTCAGTGTGTAGCGTCAGTGGTGGGGGAAGCACCAGGCCTGCTGCCCGAGTCAATGGTGGACCTCTGGTATATACAGAACATGCATTATAAGGCCAACGTTACTGCGTATGAAATGTAAGTTCATCTTTTATAGTAATTTATTTGCAATTTTTAAAGAAATCATGTTTTTTTTTTAAAATAAAAATTTGAGTGCGTTTGACTGCAACTCACCTGATTGTAAGTGATGATGCAGTCGAGGATGGTACACGTAAACTCAATTAATGCCTATTCACTCTTGCCTTGAAGATCCCCAAATTATAGGAATCGGGAAAAACTGACGCAGGCAAGGAGTTCCACTCCTGCACTGTACGCATAATAAATGAAGAAGCGTAACGATTCGTGCGAAAAGGTGGAACATCAACAACAAAGGGGTGCAACCCCTCCCTGCGTCTCGTTGACCGACGGTGGAATGGAGCCGGGGGAATGAGGTCGTGAAGTTATTGCGCGCACTCTCCGAAATGAATTCGATAGAATACCGACAGACAGGCGACTTTGCGGCGATGCTCAAGGCTTTGTTTTTACGTTTAAGGGACTTTAAACGGGCAGCAGCGTCCTTTTCAGGCATTGCATCATACCTGCAACCACACTGCGATTGCCAACCCGCCTGCCCAGAAAAACGCCCCTAGTCCCCGGCGGCCCTGCTATTCCTGGCTCCGGTAGCAATCATGGTAACGGGGGGGTCAGGTGCGAAGAATCCCTGGCGGATGCCAGGCTAAAAAACCCAACGACGTAGCGTAGGCAGATGGACCGACGACCTAATGAAGGTGGTGAAGGTTGCGGGAAACCGCTGGGTGCGGGCAGCGCAGGGCCGGTCGTCGTCGTAATCCTTTGGGGAGGCCTTTGTCCCAGCAGTGGATGTCTTTCGACTGAAATGAAGCTGATATGGTTTTCCGAACAGCACTTACGCACAGATTACTAATTAGTTACTAACTTACGTTAGAATTCGGTCCGATGACAATAAGATATTATCACTAATAGACAATCAACCTGGTCTAATGGATTAAGCTAAAATATTTTTATAGGAAACTACAAATTGTGACCCACCGTGTTATGACTTTGGTGGAGAGAACAAAATCTTCTTTAATATTCGTTTACATAATGCAATATATGACTGCCCACAAAAAAGAGTGTATTGTTATCAGGTCTAATGTATGTTTGTTTGTTTCTTCATTCCACGATATCTTCTAAACGGCTTGATGAATTTTAGAGAGCGAGGTATCGTTAGATTCGTCTTGATCCCGTACGTAAGTGACATAGGATACATTTCACCCGAATTCCTCAGAATAGGAGTAATGGTTTTTATGCAGTCGCGTTTTCGTTAAATTTTTAATTTAAAGTCATTGTTGTAAATATCTAAAAAAATAAAATCCTAATGCATAATACCCAAATAATTCGTTGCAGATCGATGATGCGTGGCAGTAATTATTACGGAGACTTTGCGCAAATGGTTTTTGCGTACTCCTACATGGTCGGCTGTGGTCGGAGTCGATTCATGGTAAGTCCATGTTGCTGCCATAATGTGAATAAGTATATTATAATTCTTTTCAAATTTCTTTTTCGCATTTTATGTTGACCGTCAAATCTTTGTATAGTTCCCGTCACGTAAAAAGACCGCTTAGACTGGAGATGTGTACAGTCGCGCTCGAAAGTACTTGTGCTGCAGTAAATCGACGATTTTTTGGTAACGTAGGTAATTTTTAAAGTTTGAAAAAAAAATGGCTTAGACAACGCCTGTCGGCTTGCTTATAAGGTAGTTTATTTACAACGACATCTACACGTAATTCATTTTACTAAATGCTGGACATTCATGTTACATATTAAGGGTAATGCATAAATTACATTATGTAGTACATATAGATCGTACCAGATGGGTTGCGTGTCTTAACAACTTAACTATTGTTTTATAATATTATAAGTGTAAGTAATACTTATTGTGAATAAAAAATATATAATAATAATAGGTACTTCTTATTACTTTGAAAACTTACAAAACTTTGAAGATACTCACAAAATCTGCAGTACCTTAAACAAAAACAACTTCTAAGCAGAAGTTCTACGACAACCTAGAAAGTGCCTCGGATGAAAACACCATATTTAAAGTAGCCAAGCAACGTCATAAATTGTCATCTATCAGACATCAAGTGTAGTAAACATATTAAAGACGATCAAGATAAACTACTAACAACTAATGCATTTGTAAATTAGAGATGGAAGCAATACTACGAAACACTCCTGAACGAAGAGTATACCAATGAGCCATTACCACAGCTACCACCTTGTGAGGTACCAATAAAAATGTATAATACTAACAGAAGTAAAACAGGCACTACGTAAAATAAAATACCATAAATCCGTAGGTCTCGATAATGTGCCGCCTGACATCTGGAAAATACTAGGAAGATGAACCTGGCTTACAGAGTTCCTTAATAAGGTACAAATACAAGGCCAAATACCAGCTTCTTAGCAAAAAGCTATCTCTGCCCTATTTACAAAAGCAAAGGTTATGTCGGAAACTGTAATAACTACAGGGGTATAAAATTAACATCGCACACGCTAAAGCTGTGGGAAAGAGTCATCGGAGCATGGCTAACAGCAATTTCCTAAACCACGGATAAGCAGCTTGGGTTTACTGCAGGAAGATCTACAATAGAAGCCATAGAAACGTTAAGAATACTTATGGACAAGTATAAAATAAGTAAGGAAAGGTCTTTATTGATCTCGAAAAAGCATTCGAAAGAAAACTGGTATGGCAGTCGCTGAGATCGCAGAATGTGCCTGAAGTCTATATTGATATCATCCGAGATATGTACCAAGACGTCAACACACAAGTCCGTAGCCCTGCTGGTGTGACCTATCCATTCATGATGGAAGTTGGAGTACACCAAGGATCGGCTTTGAGCCCGCTGTTGCTGTTTAATTTGGTCATACATTACATTACTCGAAAAGTCCAAAAACTGATTCCGTGGAGTATGTTTGATGATTACTCAGGTGGCGGAGATCGAGATGAATTTATGAAACACGATTTTGGTGGTACTGTGTAGCGTGGTGCGCAGTTATATAATCTTCTTTGATTCGATCTCTATTCATTCCATCTATTTCTTCTTTTCCGCGCATGCGCTGTCAAACTATGTGACATTTGATTTAAAAAACCGAAAACCATCATCGTTCATCTTAACCAGCACAAATTATTAATTTATATTTATTTAATTACTGTAGGTACTTCCTAAAAGACCCATTTCGGGTAAGATTTATTTATGTTCTGTGATTTCTATTTTAAATTTAAGTGTGTCATTTTCTAATTCTTATGTTCTTTTTAGGTCTTATATTTTATCCTCATTAAATTATCTGAACACGCACGGCATCTTTTAAGAACCCACTCCCTACGCCCTACCTAACTAACTACCTGCCGTACGACACTGGCGCCTAAACGTGGTAATTTGTAAATAAACCGAAGATCTGTAAGTTTTTAAACATTATTAACCTGAAACCACTACATCTCCGCAAGATCTCCGACATCAAGTTTTCATCCTTGTACCTACCGACGTGAGCAGTACCATCTCCGAGCCCTACCTTCGTCACCAGTTCAAGCCTACTTCAATTTTATTTCTTCCTTAGTTTAAATCCGTTAATTTTTAAATTATTTGATTTTGTAAAACAGAGCATCAATTTCACAAAATCAGCACACTCATGTGCATATCATAGTAGGCCATTCCATTATTATCGTAGATATACATTACAACCAAGAAAAAAATATGTATTTTCGGCACAATTATTAGTTTTCATACCATTTTATTACAAAATATTATTTCTGTTTGTTTACTAACAATATTGCTTGACATAACTTTCAAAACAAACATATAGGATCAAAAAGATTGGATCATTTTCATAAATTGTCTATACCTACCTCTTTAAGACAAAAAATACTTTTTTTTCAACCGCCCCCCCCCGGTACTGTAGCGTGGTGCGCAGTTATATAATCTTCTTTCATTCGATCTCTATTCATTCCATCTATTTCTTCTTTTCCGCGCATGCGCTGTCAAACTATGTGACATTTGATTTAAAAAACCGAAAACCATCATCGTTCATCTTAACCAGCACAAATGATTAATTTATATTTATTTAATTACTGTAGGTACTTCCTAAAAGACCCATTTCGGGTAAGATTTATTTATGTTCTGTGATTTCTATTTTAAATTTAAGTGTGTCATTTTCTAATTCTTATGTTCTTTTTAGGTCTTATATTTTATCCTCATTAAATTATCTGAACACGCACGGCATCTTTTAAGAACCCACTCCCTACGCCCTACCTAACTAACTACCTGCCGTACGACACTGGCGCCTAAACGTGGTAATTTGTAAATAAACCGAAGATCTGTAAGTTTTTAAACATTATTAACCTGAAACCACTACATCTCCGCAAGATCTCCGACATCAAGTTTTCATCCTTGTACCTACCGACGTGAGCAGTACCATCTCCGAGCCCTACCTTCGTCACCAGTTCAAGCCTACTTCAATTTTATTTCTTCCTTAGTTTAAATCCGTTAATTTTTAAATTATTTGATTTTGTAAAACAGAGCATCAATTTCACAAAATCAGCACACTCATGTGCATATCATAGTAGGCCATTCCATTATTATCGTAGATATACATTACAACCAAGAAAAAAATATGTATTTTCGGCACAATTATTAGTTTTCATACCATTTTATTACAAAATATTATTTCTGTTTGTTTACTAACAATATTGCTTGACATAACTTTCAAAACAAACATATAGGATCAAAAAGATTGGATCATTTTCATAAATTGTCTATACCTACCTCTTTAAGACAAAAAATACTTTTTTTTCAACCGCCCCCCCCCGGTACTGTAGCGTGGTGCGCAGTTATATAATCTTCTTTCATTCGATCTCTATTCATTCCATCTATTTCTTCTTTTCCGCGCATGCGCTGTCAAACTATGTGACATTTGATTTAAAAAACCGAAAACCATCATCGTTCATCTTAACCAGCACAAATGATTAATTTATATTTATTTAATTACTGTAGGTACTTCCTAAAAGACCCATTTCGGGTAAGATTTATTTATGTTCTGTGATTTCTATTTTAAATTTAAGTGTGTCATTTTCTAATTCTTATGTTCTTTTTAGGTCTTATATTTTATCCTCATTAAATTATCTGAACACGCACGGCATCTTTTAAGAACCCACTCCCTACGCCCTACCTAACTAACTACCTGCCGTACGACAACTGAAGAGGTTGAATGTAACATTTTAGTAGACAACAGTAATATCCCTAAGGTGTCTCGATTTAAATATCTTGCCTCAAAGCTCACCACCGACACACGAATCGACGAAGATGTGGATCACCGAGTTAATACGGCCTGGCTTAAGTGGAGAGCGCTGTCTGGAGTTTTGTGTGACAAAATAATACCAATAAAAACCAAAGGCAAAGTTTATAAGGCCGTCGTCAGACACACCATGCTTTATGGCTCCGAATGCTGAGCGACTTTTAAGAAACATGAACAAAAGCTCCACACGGCTTAGATGAATGATTATGTCGGGGATCCTTCAAAGTGGTACTGATAGCCGAAAAAGTCAGAGGGCCGACTCAGGTGGTATGGACATGTGATGAGGCGCGATGATAGCTACTCCGTAAAAATAGTGCTAAACATAAATAACAAAGAGAGAACAAGAGGTAGACCACCCGCCACCTGGTGGTACACTATCGAAAGGAACCTAAAGGCCCAGAATATTTGTTGACAACCCAGGACAGACCAGCCTGGCGCAAACGTACAAGAAGGCCCGATCCCAAATAAAATTGGGAAAACGGCAGGAAGAAGAAGAAGAAGAAGAAGACTTCTTATTACTTTGAAACCGCCGGCGCGACTGTAGCTGTGCGCAAACCCTTTCAGCCGTCTACGAAACTGTAGTTCAGTAACTGGTTTCGATGAAGGAATTATTTTTCCTTCGTTAGTTAAGCCGTTTTAATTGAGGATTATTTTTTTACGAATTTCGGTTTCGTAGACGGCCGAAGGCTGAAACACATCTGCGTCACTATCGCTCAGCGGTCTCTTTACGTGATGAGACCTATATCATTGTATTATTTAGTCCGTAGCATTGCGAGTGCGAGTTGTTTTACAGAAAACGTGCTACGCACTACGAATAGCTACGCAGGTGTAGGCAAAGTCTCAGGCGTACGCAACAGACATTGCTTGACGTCTGAAGTTTTACAGAATGTAACATAAAATTGCAGTGATACTTTAAGGTGGACTTGTACTCATCAAACTGAACAACTTTTTTTCTACAACTTTGCTTAAATTGCGAATTTTTTTTGGGGTTTTTTCATACAAAACCGGCCAATCAGCTGACCGATTGTTATGAAAAATCATTAAAAAAAATCGAGATTTAAGCAAAGTTGTAAAACATAAATTGTTATACAGATATATTCTTTATTGCACACAAATATTTACATGATAAACACTTATAAAGCCTATTTGTACCTAAAGTTATACTAAATAAAATACTAATATAATTTATGTAAGTATGCAAATGTAAGTTTGCAATCGCATTTTTTTATTCTACAGATTTCAATTTTTTCTCTTTACTAGTGCTGCGAGACCTTGCTTCTTGCTAAATTTCATGTTACAAAAATGGACATAAAATGGCCGTATCCTTTTACTTTCTCGATCCCGTAGTACGGTACGTGCGTAGGGACTAGAGTAGAGGAAGTATAGTTATCGCAAAAAAAGTAATACATACCGATAGTAAATAAATTAATATTATACATAATACATACCTAAAACCGACCGATGACCTGGTGAAGGTCGCGGGAAGCCGCTGGATGCGGGCAGCGCAGAACCGGTCGTCGTGGAGATCCTTGGGGGAGGCCTATGTCCAGCAGTGGACTTCCTTCGGCTGATATGATGATGATGACATACCTAAAAATATAATGCATTCTATTCTTACTCAAATAAATATATGCAAATAAACTTACACGTTTTATAGGGAAAGAAGATGCTCTTTAAGTTTAATTTTGAAAGAGTTAACAGAGGGGCAGTCGCGAATGTTGGCGGGTAATTTATTCCAGAGGTTCGCAGCTTCAACAGTGAACGAGTTGGAGAAGAATTTGGTATTGCAGAGGGGAACTACCAGTGTTTTGGTGACGCATAAACGTCTGGGTGGGGAAGGCACGGGTAGAAGGTGGAAACGGGAACGGAGGTTGTTCAGTTTGATGAGTACAAGCCCACCTTAAAATATCACTGCATCGTTAAGTTACATCCTGTATTTTGTGAGTAAATAGTTCAGGAATATGTAGTTAGAACGACACAGAAGACATAAGACATGAAGAGAGAGAGAGAGAGAGAGAGAAAGGGGAGGGAGGGAGGAGAAAGAACGAGAGAGAGAGATATGAAACGAGATTGGGAGCGATTTGGCCGCTAATACAACCAGAGCCGCAGTCCAGAGAACCTGGCACTACGCTCGATCCTAGCAAACTTACGCCTATTGAAGGTTTAGTTCAACGATTTCTTTACAAGAATCTTTCTTTACTTCTATGCAGACGCTATGGAAAGGTCGCCTGCGTACTGTGGAGCGGTTGGTGTGCAACTTTGCGCCCCGCGGCCCCACAGCGGGGCGCCCGATGTGGACGCCTGCCGCCCCCGCCGCTGCTTGCCCGCCCAGGGCGGCGCCGGACGGCGTACTACCGGCGCTTTGCTCCTACCGTTAGTATGGCTGAAGTATTCTTTTCTTATCAGGTGGATGTTGCTTGCCTACGAAGATTCACTAAGATTTCCTAAATACCTACAACTACATTGTCAACATTGAACCCTTATCACGACAAGATAAAATTGCCTTTCTGAAGGTATGGTGCATATGTGCCTTATGAACCTGTGCAGCCATACGCGTACGGCGGAAACAGGGAAAAAAGCCTTCGCATGTTAGGAGTAAATATATGGAAATTCGATGCCTCTACGCTACCGCCGTTTTCACATTAACATCAGAACACCACTTGACTTTTTACTAATATGTATACTTTAACTTGACATTAAATATAAATTTGTTTGCATGCTAAAGTTTTATCATTATTCATGTTTATACCTAAGATCATCTATGTATCAATTTTAATGGAAAATTAAATATTATCTTATCGTTTCTCGAGACCAAAAGAACAGAAGAATCAGATATGACAAAATTAATTCGTTTATTTTTCAAATTACATTATCACAACGAAAAAAATTACAGAGTCTTTTTTGGATGAATCACATGATGCTGACTTCACTATGACTTTAGATGAGCACATGTTACTTAATACAGTTTTTGAAGTGGAGCGAAATAATTCAATGGATCACATCGGGATAATTGATGAAATATTTCTTACTAAAATGGCGATAGTAACAATAGAAAATCTAGTCGTAGCAACCGAGTCGTATAGTTCACTGCAGAAAAGGGATATTATCGATATCGAAGGAAAAATAAACGAAAATTGGGATGCCACAAACGACAATAAAGAAAATGCGCTTAATTGGGGGGAAAAGACGAATAAAACCAATTTTGAATGGAAAGAGAGTAATGAGACTAATGAAAGTAAGAAAGTAGTAAAAAAGAAATTAAATATTATTGGAAGACCTAAATCTTATAACATAGATGAGTTGGGTGACATTGGAAATCATGTAAAAGCAAGTAAGTTATTGTGGACAACACCGCACTGATCTAAATTCAAGTAATAATACTTACTAAAAATATTATGATATGTTCCAGATCTACTTGAACCGCCCGAGATCCGTAAAAAAAAAGATGGAGCAGATGTAGTGTATGGTGACTATGAATTTACAGAAACACCCGAAGAAGTCAAATCATCTATAAGCTTTATAGAGACAACGCCAGAAAAATATATTAACGGTGTGTATCTATCCCAATTCTAAAAGAATTTAATACTTTAATGAATTTAAATAAGCAGAAAGAATAACATTTTGAAATATTGTGCTTGCAGAAAATTATACAATGGAAGCTCGTTCTGATGAAATGATTATTACAAATTATTCAGCTCCAATTCAAGATTTGCAGCCAACAACAATTGTATCAGATCCAATCGTTTTAAATTCAGTAACTACTGTGAATAGTTTTAATGATATAGCTAATGATACTGCAGAAATAAGTGATAAAATGATTTCAGATTATTTTTCCAACCGTAAGTCTATTAAATAAAAGAAATGAAATTCAAAAGAATATAGAACAAAAATTCAGTCTACCTTCATTCAATTTACACATTTTTACCATGCATTTAGGTACGTAATTAATACCGACAAGTAAAATATATTTCGAGGACAAAAATAATATTAAGTATCAACATTTCCAACATCATCAGCATATCAGCCGAAAAACGTCCACTTCTGGACAAGGGTTTCCCCAAGGATTTCCACGACGACCAGTCCTGCGCTGCTCGCATCCAGCGGCTTCCCGCAAACTTCAGATCGTCGGACCACCGCGTGATAGGCCTTCCTACGCTACGTTTTCCGTTGCGCAGTCGCCACTCGAGAACTTTACTGCCACAGCGGCCATCATGCTAATTTAAATTATGTATAAAATAACGATGTTTGTTGATTACACAGACTAGTAAGTCAGTGGTTGATTACTACTTTGATCAAATCCCTTGCGTTTTCAGCGGAAACAGTACGCCAACTTCAAGAGGAATTGGATCGTATGGAGAACTCTTTATCGATGCAAGTGCCAACGGTCACGGCGGGAAAGGTTAGTGAAAGTTTATATTTTTTTCTAATAACACTTCATACAAAAACTCGATGTACGGTCATCCGCACATAAGTACGAATACTACCAGCGTAATTCAGATTTATACTGATGTTAGTGTTACGTTACTACCATACACAAGTAAAAGAGGCATGGAGTTCAAAAGTAAGAATGATGCAGACACACTACTACTACTTTGGTGGATAAGGAAAAATCTAAAGAGATGAAAACCAAAACTTAGATGTTACTCCTGTTACAGGTTCGACGAGACCTGAGAGATAGGGAGGAGCAGTATGGTGTAGCAATTGGTGTTAACAGAGAAGGCGTGATCAAGCCATCCGAGACTTACCAAGAACAGGGAACTAGACAATCAGCGAGGAATGAGACTAGTTTTATCGACAAAACCCCTATGTTTAACATGGTTATGAAGTATATGCCTTACTTAAAGCCATATCAGTCCCAGTTTCTACAAAAAACTACCAATTCAAGAAGTAAGAATATTTTGCTACCAAATTTTAAAGTTTTGTTATTGCTATGTGTTTGTCCTTTATTTACGGTGTTGTAGTTTTTATAGAGTTTGAGCTTTGCTTTTTTTGTAAGGATGGATGATGGTGATTTATTTGTTTTTCATATTTCAAAATCCTGAAATGATTATTAAGTCCGTTTGTTTTTTTAATTATAAATAGACTAGAAAAGCTTTGCATAAACATCCTTTAAATCATTAATAATTACCATTTTTATGTAATTGATTGGGTAGGTAGAACATGGCAGTATTTATTGTTACAAAAAATATAAATTACCAATTTATTTTTTCAAGCTGTGATTAGTGTTGTTAATAAGTTTTTATTTTATATCTACTTAAACATTATGATTTTAAAATTACATCCTTGCTAATTGTGTTAGATTAGTTTTATTAGGCAAATCCTGAGTCCTTTTGTCACACATAGATTTCGTCACCGTCTGAAATATCCACTTTGGGGGCGACAATGAATTCATAATAACTGTCCATTGACTTATTATTGTATACTGCGTAAAGCGAGACAATGGCTCCACTGCGCATTGTTTCTCAGTATATCAATTATACTAATGTGTTGTTAGATGTATGTTGGTAGCACGTAGCCCTCAGTTGTGTATTCAGTTGTTTTTTTGTGTTTTTTCGCAATAGGGCTATTTTTACTTCAAAAAGGAGGAGGTTCTCAATTCAACTGTATGTTTTTTGTATGTTTGGTACGCGATAACTTCGCAGATTGTGAAGGGATTTTCATGATTATTTTTTATTCGATACTGTTTTTTATACTGTTAGGTCAGTCCTATATAAATTTTATCAAAATCGGTTTAGTATTTTATAGGACATTAACATATACAAAAATGTATCAAAATTGTACTTGGTTGTTGCAGTTGAAGTTCGACGTTTTCAGCGTTTCAAATTATTATTCTCAACATTAACAGACTTTTAAGAATCACGCCCCTTTTTTTTATTATTCACAATTGGTGAGCCAAAAGCGTCGGTGGCTCAACCGGTAACGACTCGGTCCATCTAACCAGAGGTACCGGGTTCAAATCTGGACGGCCAATGTACCAATGAGTTTTTCAAAAACTTATGTACATACTTACCGATTGCTTTAACGGTGAAGGAAAACATCGTGAGGAAACCTGCACACGCCTGCGAAGAAACTCGAAGGTTGTGTGTGAAGTCGACCAACCCGCACTGGGCCCGCATGGTTGACTAAGGCCTAGTCGCCCTGGTTCAGGGTAGGCTCGAGCCCCTCGGTGGGGACACGTATATGAGCTGTAATGATGATGATGATGATGGTGAGCCCTTGGCATCATCTCACCTGATGGTAATTGACGATGATTCAATGCAACGCAATGGAGAACTGGCTATCTTATCTTCAAGCCGGAACACATCAATGTTGTTAACACTGATGTTTGGCGGCAAGACTTAGATAAGATGGTGGTTAGCCAGGTAGGCTTAGAAAATGCCCTACCATTAACCAAACCGAGTCTTACAAGTTGACCCCACCGGGAATCCTGTTCTTAACAACATTTCATCATTACAGCTCATATACGTTCCCACCGAGGGGCTCGAGCCTACCCCGAATTAGGGCGATTAGGCCTTAGTCGACCACGCGGGCCCAGTGCGGGTTGGTCGACTTCAAACACAAACTTCGAGTTTCTTCGCAGGCGTGTGTAGGTTTCCTCACGATGTTTTCCTTCACCGTTAAAGCAATCGGTAAGTATGTACGTAAGTTTTTGAAAAACTCATTGGTACATTGGCCGTCCAGATTTGAACCCGCGGTACCTTTGGTTAGATGGACCGAGTCGTTACCGGTTGAGCCACCGACGCTTAACAACAACAGCATAATAACATTTAACAACATTTATCTTTGACAAAATTTAAAACGATTTATTGTTAGAATGGCCGCATCCTTACTTTTATAAGTGTGGATGCCGCGCCGACGCCGGTCATCGTCCGTAATCGTTGCGGAGCGGTATTGCTCGCGTCGGCGACGCGTCGGACGGCTGGCCGCGTAGCGGTAGCGACCTAGTCCAACTCGGCGGACTTTTGAACTACTTTGCAAAAAGCAGTTTTTAGTTACATTATTTATCTCAATTATTAGTTACCTAATTGAAGTTTTGATTTTTGTGCGTCATTATTATTTTTTATTTTTCGAACTGCATTTTTATTCGAATTAAAGAATCTTTTTGTTCTGAGTTTTGAGATCATTCAATACTTTTTAGAAGGTCTTTTAAATTTTTTGTTAGTTACGAGTAGATCTACTAACTGTTAAATTACCAAGAATTTTTGATTCTATAGATATAATAATTTGAGACATACTTCGTAAGCAAAACTTTCGAATACAAAACGACAGACATCGATTGTTAACTTACAATGACGAATGATACGCCAAGCTCCAGCCTCCCGAGGGACAGCTCCTCCCACGGGTGGCGAAGACCAGATGACATGAAGATTGAATTCGGCTTTGGCGTACCTCTGGGAGCCATGGCCGCCCATCCGGCCTTCCACTCCACTTGGGACCTTACCTGGTAAGATTGATTTAGCATTCTCCTCTTTTTTTGGGTTCCGTTATAAGTAATAACAAAGTCTATTACGGCGTCCGTCTGTTGTGTATGTGTTATTATATTATAGCGGATTTCCTAACAAACAATAAAAGCGCCGTGCCCTTGCCTATTTTGAAAGGGGAGGACTTTTAAAATTGTCTGATTTATATTGATAAGCCCTTGGCATCATCTTCCCTGGTGGTAAGTGAAGATGATTCTAGGTATTTAATCTATTTATCTATGGATTTTTAAACATATGTGTTGATTATCCTTACTAATGTTATATGTATAATGTGAAATTTGTTTGTTTTTTGTACTTCTTTCAATGTCGCAACAGAGCAACGAATCAACGTGATCTTACACATAGACATAGTTGACGAGGTGAATTGTGTCATTTTTAGGATGCCGAAGTCAACAAGGAACCCTTATAGTTTCATCGTGTCTGTCTGTGTGTCCGTGCCTTAGCTCAGATAGTATTAGTACTAGAAAGCTGTAATTGGCATGGGTTTACATATTAATCACGCCGACAAATTTGTACAAAAAAATGTGGAGAAAAAGGGGTGATTTTTTTTTTCGCTAACGAACCATTATAAAGGTCTTTTTAAACAACTGAGGGTTTTCTCAAACTGTTTTTTGATTCAGGGATCGTTTTGCGAAATATTAAGCTTAAAAAAGCAAATTTTTGTTCGAGTCATGTTCCCGCTAAACCGCTATTTCAGGACATCTGAAAAACATTGTAAATAGTAGGAAATATAATCAATCTAAAAGGAAAACTATCACGGCTAAGCTAAACAGCTATTTCAGTACAGCTGAAAAACATTGTAAATAGTAGAAAATATAATCAATCTAAAAGGAAAACTATCACGGCTAAGCTAAACCGCTATTTCAGTACAGCTGAAGAACATTGTAAATAGTAGAAAATATAATCAATTCAAAAGGAAAACTATCACGGCTAAGCTAAACCGCTATTTCAGTACAGCTAAAGAACATTGTAAATAGTAGAAAATATAATCAATTCAAAAGGAAAACTATCACGGCTAAGCTAAACAGCTATTTCAGTACAGCTGAAAAACATTGTAAATAGTAGAAAATATAATCAATCTAAAAGGAAAACTATCACGGCTAAGCTAAACAGCTATTTCAGTACAGCTGAAAAACATTGTAAATAGTAGAAAATATAATCAATCTAAAAGGAAAACTATCACGGCTAAGCTAAACCGCTATTTCAGTACAGCTGAAGAACATTGTAAATAGTAGAAAATATAATCAATTCAAAAGGAAAACTATCACGGCTAAGCTAAACCGCTATTTCAGTACAGCTGAAGAACATTGTAAATAGTAGAAAATATAATCAATCTAAAAGGAAAACTATCACGGCTAAGCTAAACCGCTATTTCAGTACAGCTGAAAAACATTGTAAATAGTAGAAAATATAATCAATTCAAAAGGAAAACTATCACGGCTAAGCTAAACCGCTATTTCAGTACAGCTGAAAAACATTGTAAATAGTAGAAAATATAATCAATCTAAAAGGAAAACTATCACGGCTAAGCTAAACCGCTATTTCAGGACAGCTGAAGAACATTGTAAATAGTAGAAAATATAATCAATTCAAAAGGAAAACTATCACGGCTAAGCTAAACCGCTATTTCAGGACAGCTGAAGAACATTGTAAATAGTAGAAAATATAATCAATCTAAAAGAAAAACTATCACGGCTAAGCTAAACAGCTATTTCAGTACAGCTGAAAAACATTGTAAATAGTAGAAAATATAATCAATCTAAAAGGAAAACTATCACGGCTAAGCTAAACCGCTATTTCAGTACAGCTGAAGAACATTGTAAATAGTAGAAAATATAATCAATTCAAAAGGAAAACTATCACGGCTAAGCTAAACCGCTATTTCAGTACAGCTGAAGAACATTGTAAATAGTAGAAAATATAATCAATTCAAAAGGAAAACTATCACGGCTAAGCTAAACCGCTATTTCAGGACAGCTGAAGAACATTGTAAATAGTAGAAAATATAATCAATCTAAAAGGAAAACTATCACGGCTAAGCTAAACCGCTATTTCAGTACAGCTGAAAAACATTGTAAATAGTAGAAAATATAATCAATTCAAAAGGAAAACTATCACGGCTAAGCTAAACCGCTATTTCAGTACAGCTGAAAAACATTGTAAATAGTAGAAAATATAATCAATCTAAAAGGAAAACTATCACGGCTAAGCTAAACCGCTATTTCAGGACAGCTGAAGAACATTGTAAATAGTAGAAAATATAATCAATTCAAAAGGAAAACTATCACGGCTAAGCTAAACCGCTATTTCAGTACAGCTGAAGAACATTGTAAATAGTAGAAAATATAATCAATCTAAAAGGAAAACTATCACGGCTAAGCTAAACCGCTATTTCAGGACAGCTGAAGAACATTGTAAATAGTAGAAAATATAATCAATTCAAAAGGAAAACTATCACGGCTAAGCTAAACCGCTATTTCAGTACAGCTGAAGAACATTGTAAATAGTAGAAAATATAATCAATCTAAAAGGAAAACTATCACGGCTAAGCTAAACCGCTATTTCAGGACAGCTGAAGAACATTGTAAATAGTAGAAAATATAATCAATTCAAAAGGAAAACTATCACGGCTAAGCTAAACCGCTATTTCAGTACAGCTGAAGAACATTGTAAATAGTAGAAAATATAATCAATCTAAAAGAAAAACTATCACGGTTAAGCTAAACAGCTATTTCAGTACAGCTGAAGAACATTGTTAATAGTAAAAGATATAATCAATCTAAAAGGAAAACTATCACGGCTAAGCTAAACCGCTATTTCAGTACAGCTGAAAAACATTGTAAATAGTAGAAAATATAATCAATCTAAAAGGAAAACTATCACGACTAAGCTAAACCGCTATTTCAGGACAGCTGAAAAACATTGTAAATAGTAGAAAATATAATCAATTTATAAAAAACCTAAAAACCGACTTAAAAAAGAAATTCACTCAAAAGTATGAAATAATATTTTTATAAAGAATACACGAAATTAACCAACAATAATGAAACCAAAGGTAGGTACGAACCAAATTAGTAAGGATATGTCGCTGGTGGTCAAAATTCGACCGTTGTGCATATCTATGGTACAAGATCTTTAAGTTTATGTTTCATTTCACTTCTTTCATAATAAACTTTAATACAAAAATGTATATGTTGCAGCCAACTGGTTAAATTAACCATTCAATTAATTGCCTAGCTGGTTCATTAAATGGCGGCATTCAATTTAATGACTAGGCCGAACTTTTAATGAACAAGCGTCACTTAATGTTCAACTGTTGGCTAATTGTATGCTAGCCCTTTGAACATGGCGGACTTAAAGTCCCATACAACGAAAAGAGAGTTAATGAGTTCATCATCATCATATCAGCCACAAATCGTCCACTGCTGAACAAAGGCCTCCCCCAAGGATTTCCACGACGACCGGTCCTGCGCTGCCCGCATCCATCGGCTTCCCGCGACCTTCACCAGGTCATCGATCCACCGCGTGGGAGGCCTGCCTACGCTACGTTTTCCGGTGCGCGGTCGCCACTCGAGAATTAAAAATAAAATAAAAATAAATTAATGAGTTGAAAATAAGTATTTCTAAAAAACTGTAAATGAGCGAGCGAAGCGGGCAATATTAGGTTCGGTCAGGTTTGATTGATTACACAGTCAATGAACCAATCGGTAAGTTAACCAGTTGGCTGCGACTTATATACAGGGAAAAAACACACAGGATCATCTGGTCCCAAACTGGGATTCCTTGTACTATGGGCACCAGAGACTGATATACATACTTATATAGGTACGTTTAATTACATACATATATAGATATTATACACCCTGACACAGAGTAAACAAACCTGTTTGTCAGACGAATGTTTGCCCTGGGTGGAGATCAAGCCCTCGACTCTAGCTTGGCCCGCTGACAGTGTTGAACGTTTCAGTCACGGACAGTTTACGATGTTCACGTATGAATTTATGTATATTTATTTTATTTTAGTTAACTACCATTTCACTCATGATTCTTAACGAAACTAATTCGCAATCTCAGTTTTCCCCCTCTACAAAGTTTCCATATAAGCCGATTGATTTGTATGAGTTACCCAAAATATGTTTCGGATTATCCAAAGTTTCCTTGGAGAAAGTTGTTCAGAATCAAAAGTGGAAGACATTCCTAACAGGGTGAAAACTGAAACCGGCTAAGGGCGAGTCAGAACCGTACACATGGGGTTCCCTACCATTATACTAGATGGCGCTAGTTTCTTCAGTTCCGTACTATCACACTAGATGGCGATAGTTTCTTCAAGTTTATAAAAAAACACATTTTTTTTGTATGGAGACTATTTTTTTCTAATTTTTTGTATTTTTTGTTTAGCGGCAACAGAACTACATCAACTGTAAAAATTTCAAGTGTCTAGCTGTCACGGTTCATGAAAAACAGCCTGGTGGCAGACGGACAGCGAAGTTTTAGTAATAGGGTCCCGTAATTACCCTTTGGGCACGGAACCCTTAAAACCGGCTAAGTGCGAGTTAGATTTGCGCACTGAGGGTTCTGTTTAGAAGATAATACTAGATACTACTAGATGTCGCTAGTTTTTACACGTTATAAAAAAAACACAAACAATTCTTTAAATATTATACGTAGATAAGTAGGTATACGTATAAACCGAATGTTGTATTCTTTCAGGTTATTCAGGTCAGCTGATGATGGAAGGTGTAACTCCTTAACTTGCATGCTACTGAGATGATGATGAAAGCCACAGGACTCTGTATCAGTAAATAAAACACATGCATTAAGATTTGATGATTCCTATTAGAAAGAAGGTGATTGGGTTTAACGTTATTAGATAGATAACATTGTCACTAAAAATAAAAAAAGTTTAAAAAACTCAAAACCGACTTCAAAAGAAAATACTCAAAAGTATGAAATAATATTTTTATACGTATACACGAAATTAACTAACAATAATGAAATCAAAGGTAGGTTAGAATCAAATTAGGGGACAACAACTTTTCTGAGGTCGGTGCCAGCAAAGCGATCGAATCTTAAACATTTGGTAGGAAGTTAAATAGCTGTGTGCTGGTACCGACCTCAAAAAAATTGTAGTCCCCTTATTTGATTCGTACCTACCTTTGATTTTATTGTTGTTGGTTAATTTCGGGTATTTATTTGTATAAAAATATTATTTCATACTTTTGAGTATTTCCTTTTGAAGTCGGTTTTTAGTTTTTTAAACTTTTTTTTTTGTTATTTGTACAACGGCAATAGAAACATACACTGTGACACTTTCAACTGTCTACAATTCAACGCACGTAAAAAGAGCTCCGAGCGACCTACCTGCGCAGTGAATGAATTGCGGGCCAAATTGGTGGTAAGGGGTGAGGCGCGACGGGGGAAACACGCGTCTCTCTTGTTTGCTGTCGCGTGATTGGTTCGCCAGTTGTCATTTGTTTCCCGCCTGCGCAAACACATTCCCACCACTTGACCACTGGAGCTCTTTTTACGTGCGTTGAATTGTACCTATTACGGTTCATGAAATACAGCCCGCACACACAGACGACGGGAAGCGGAGGCTTATAAATAGACTCCCATTGGTACCTTTGGGCACACCCCGGACACTACATACAGCGATCGTGAAATGACATTTCTAAAAACAAATGACGGAGCAAACAAAATCACGGAGAATTCCTATACGTTCGAGAACCAAACTATAACCAATCTGTCTCAATCTGGGTGACCTCGTCGGAATCTAGAGAGCGGCAAGGAGTGTCTATACTGTATGTTAGTACTAATATAAATACTTTGCTACGGGTACAAAAACCTGATAAATTAGGATTCCTAAACCTCAGTTCAGCACATGGCTCGTTCGTGACGCATTTGTAAAACCTTGTGGGTACTAACGAGATCGCGGACGATGATAAGGGATCTACTGCGACTAGTATAATTATTTATGTGGCCGAAATTACCGCGGAGCTCGAGGCCAAGAGGTGGGTGTGGCCATAACCCTATTGGGGTCGTAGGGTAGCGAGCTTGGTCAATGTGCGTGACGTCATTATTTAAAAAAAGCAAGTAAGCGCAAGCTATCAAGAGGTGCTTATATTTTGAAACTTTCCCTTAGTTTATTTACTTAGTACTTGTGCAGTATATACCTATGTTAGGGCCTAACATCGGTCAAATTAAAATATTCATTTCAAATTATTGAAGGACGTTATAGAACTAAAACAATGGGAAAAATATGTAATATACTGAAAGTAATACAAAATCCATTTAATTGAATACAATTATAAAAATGTTACCACTTTTGAAGTACAAAAAATATCTTGTAGACCCTATTTTTGGCATTTATTGCAAAATTTCTCGAAAACAAACAATATATTATGTTGAGTGGAACCAACACAAAAAATTGGAGACTTTAACACTTTCCATATTAATTGAATAAAAGTAATATAAAAACTAATAAAAATTGAGAATCGAGCGTTTAGTCTCAACGTAACCGCCACGTTGAAGCCGTCACTGATCGAACTTCTCGGATTGAGCCATCTTAACGCCTTAACTAAATCTACAACAAATACTTTTTATAGGCTTTATACTAGATTCACCTGTATGTATGTATGTAACGGAATGTTTAAACTTGATTTTTACCCACTTCAAGACGTCTGTATAAATAGAAAATTTTACCGATGACAACACAAAAAACAAAAAAAAAACAAATGAAAATATACATGAAAAACTAAAAAAATAATTACTTCTTATGGATTAGTTCGGTTTGCCAATTATTTTTATCACAGGTACTTTTTGCAAGTTTCTTGCGTCTTGTATAGTGTAGGTATGGTATTGTCTAGACAGAAGTGAACAAACATTCTTGCGTCTTGTATAGTGTAGGTGTGGTATTGTCTAGACAGAAGTGAACAAACATTCTTGCGTCTTGTATAGTGTAGGTATGGTATTGTCTAGACAGAAGTGAACAAACATTCTTGCGTCTTGTATAGTGTAGGTATGGTATTGTCTAGACAGAAGTGAACAAACATTCTTGCGTCTTGTATAGTGTAGGTATGGTATTGTCTAGACAGAAGTGAACAAACATTCTTGCGTCTTGTATAGTGTAGGTATGGTATTGTCTAGACAGAAGTGAACAAACATTCTTGCGTCTTGTATAGTGTAGGTATGGTATTGTCTAGACAGAAGTGAACAAACATTCTTGCGTCTTGTATAGTGTAGGTATGGTATTGTCTAGACAGAAGTGAACAAACATTCTTGCGTCTTGTATAGTGTAGGTATGGTATTGTCTAGACAGAAGTGAAAACATTCTTGGTAGTTTTTATCTGTATTCACTACTGTAAGACAGATATTGCAGTACCTGCACTCGTATTGGTGATTCATTGATACGGTGCATAAAAAGGAAACTGCACGACTTGTTGTCAATTATAGTCATAGTACCGGTTTAATTTGCAAATGCGTACATTCAAGTAAGTAAGTAAATATGTTTCAATGCACAGCAAAATACAGTACAGGATCAGACTTAAAAATACTTATATTCAAAATTTGCAAAGGCGGCCTATTCATATGAACTATTGTCATCAAACAAAAGAGAGTGCTTTTTCACTGTTCTATAAAAACCGATTTGTTATCGAAAAAACCGGTTTTTTATCGGTTTTTACAAAACCGGTTAGCATCACTAGTACGGAACGTTCGGTGCGCGAGTCCGACTTGCACTTGGCCCGTTTTTAGTACCTATTGTACTTAGGTATGAGCATATCATTCTTAGTGACAGAAATTACTATTCTATATGACTAGGTGCCTACGACGCAGGTCACAGTACCTACAATAAATTTTGTTCAGTGTCTAAAAACCTATAACCATACCCCGGACACTGCATAGAACGGTCGTGAAATGACATTTCTAAAAACAAATGACGGAGCAAACAAATTCACGGCGAAATCCTGTACGTTCGAGAAACAAACTACAACCAATCTGAATCAATTTGGGTGACGAGATGATGAGGTCGCAATCTAGAGAGCGGCAGGGAATATCCATACTGTATGTTAGTAGTAATACACACTCGAGAGCGATAAATCCGGGTCACTTAGAGAATCCTAAAAATCTCGGAAACTAAGAAGGCTAGCTTCATGAAATAAATTGTGTTTAATAGACACTTTAATACCCCTTAAACGAAAGTAATCAAATTTACGAGTCACTACATTTTATTTACAAAAAATTACATAAATAAAAAAAACTGCTGATCTCGCCTTAAAACAAAAATAGGAAATTACGATTTACTTGAATTTTAATACTTCGTATTTCCTTCCTCGTGCTTCCATCACTGTGTTTACGTGGTTTGGCATGCTGTACATCAAGTTCCTTATACGATTTTGGGGAATATTCTCCCATTCCTCTGTGAGAGCAATTTTAAACTCACGAAGCGTGATTGGGGGAGGGCTTCTTTGTTTTACGCATCTCCCTAGCTCGTCCCAAGCATGCTCGATCGGGTTGATATCCGGGCTGCGTGCTGGCCACTCCATACGAGTAATGTTCATCTCTTGAAGGTAGTCATTCACAATCCAACCCGTATGAGGCCGGGCATTGTCATGCATAAAAATAGCATCCTCACCCAAATTTACCATAAATGGACCAACGTGTTCATTGAGGATTTCTTCCACATATCTTTCGCTAGTTAAAGAGCCGTTTTCTATGAACACCAGTTCTGTGCGACTCTCAGAAGAAATTCCGGCCCACACATGTACAGACCCACCACCGTAGGCTACTTTTTCTTCGATGCATGCTTGCTTGAATCTTTCCCCTGGTCTTCTATACACTCTGTGTCTTCCATCGTGCTTGTAGAGCATAAATTTTGATTCGTCGGAGAACATAACTTTTGACCAATCTCCAATACTCCAATTTAAGTGGTTCTGGGCATATCTTAGTCTTGAAATACGATGCCCACGCTCCAGTTTAGGGCCGTTTGCAGGTCTAAGTGGTTTCAAGTTAGCTTCAGCAAGTCGTCGCCTTACTGTCCATGCGCTTGGGTTACTTCCTCCGAGGCGTCGAAACTGATTTGTAAGTTCAGTTCCTGTGAGAAAGCGATTACGAAGCATTGTGTTCACCAAGTATCGATTTTCTCGTGCTGTGGTACACCTGGTTCTGCCTGTTCCTGGTCTGCGTAGGTTAGAGCCAGTTTCCTCGTAACGTTGGAGAACTCTTTGTACTGTTGAGAGCGACACAGCGACAGTCGTGGGTGTATCGCGCTGACCCCGGCCGTTTTCCAGCATTGTGAGTATTCTGGTGCATTCTTCAGGTGTAAGCGACATGATTACTGCTTGAATAATAAATATTGAACACTATCAACATGGTTTATGTACCCACTTAAATGACAGATTAGAAACAAAAGCAAAAACAAATGTAGTAATTTCGTAGTTCCATCCAGTAGTTTATTATATTCTCTTTGGTTCCATCCTCGAAAGTCTCCCTTTTTCAAATTTGATTTTTTTATGACATAACTTTACAATAACTAAGAAGTTTTAATGACTTCATTTAAGGAGTATTAAATTGTATATTAAACACAATTTATTTCATTAAGCTAGCCTTCTTAGTTTCCGAGATTTTTAGGATTCTTTAAGTGACCCGGATTCATCGCTCTCGAGTGTATATACTTTGCCTATACTGTGCAGGGTGTAATAAAATTGGTGTCATCATCATCATGGTAGCTCATGTCAGGTCCCGTTAACTGGGGCGTTTACTTATCGTACTGAACAACTTTTGTTCTGTGACTGCTGAAATCGCAACAAAGTTTTAACTTTTCATACAAATCGATCAGCTGATTGACCAATTTTGTGCTTTTGTATTAGAAGTTCCAATATTTTTTTTGATAATTGACCATCGATTCCTTGGGGAAAGTTGTTCAGTATGTTGAGTAGAACCCCCAATTTTTTTTTTGATAATTGACCATCGATTCCTTGGGGAAAGTTGTTCAGTATGTTGAGTAGAACCCCCAATATTTTTTTTGATAATTGACCATCGATTCCTTGGGGAAAGTTGTTCAGTATGTTGAGTAGAACCCCCAGTTAACGGGTCTTACACAAATTTTGTTGCATGCTGTATAATATTATAAATATGAAAGTTTGGATGGAAGGGTGGATGTTTGTTAATCTTTCACGCCACAACAGCTGAACGGATCTGGATGAAATTTGGTAGAAAGACCGATTAGGACCTGGATTAATTATATAGGCTACATTTTTTCCACGCTGGCAAGCCCCTATGCGCTTTGCGCACCCTCGAATACAGTCATAGAAACTATGTTCACGCAAGCAAAGGCGCTGGCAAAAGCTAGTATGTAATATATACGTAGGTACTTTGATTTCTAAAATACTTTAGAATAAACAGCGCAAGACCTGAAAGGAGGAAAGGAGTTTTATATTGTTTAGTGTGCCAAATGAGAATGTAAATACTAGATTCCGAATTCTTAAAGCCGGGCTTAATCGTCGAATTTAACTCGGCTGGGCAGCGTTCGGGAAGCTTCGCAATATATTTACGTCCCAGATACCGCAGTGTCTTAAGACCAAGGTCTTCGACCAGTGTGTGTTGCCAGTGATGATATACGAAACTGAGACATGGTCGCTTACTGTGAGCCTGATAAGAAGGCTCAAGGTCACCCAAAGGGCTATAAAGTGTTTTTCTACGTGATCGAATCAAAAACGAGGAGATCCGTAGGAGAACCAAAGTAACCGACATAGCTCTCAGAATTTATAAACTTAAGTGGCAGTGGGCGGCCCACATAGCTAGTAGAACAGATGGCCGTTGGGGTAGTAAAGTTCTCAAGTGGCGACCGCGCACCGGAAAACATAGCGTAAGAAACGTGTTGTCACTAAACAATAGTGATTTAAGATTTTTATAGTAATCCTAAAATTTGCTAATCTCTATTAAAATGAAGTATTTCGAAAATTAAATCTAAACTCAAACTAGAATTTCCAGACTTGCTTAAGTGTATAAAGTTTCATTAGAATCGGCCAATACATTTTCAAGAAGTATTTTTAAGTTTGTATGAGAAACAATTTTGTTACAACGCTCTTTTGAAGGTTGTAAACACTATATTGTTACACCAAGATGATGACATTTTTCAAGATGTATATTAGCGATTATTCGCTTGCCTTCATGGTCGCAAGGTTAACGCCTACTGGGGTCATTTTGATCAAGCTTTATTACAGCGTGGGCCAGCCAGCCAGTGTTTGAGATAATCGGAGATGTTTAGTATAATGTGAGACTTTTATTATTCTATTTGTACCGATTTTTAGGGATCTGCACCCAAAGGATATCAACGGGACGCTTTCACTAAGCCATCTGTTTTTAAAAGCTTTGATTTAACTTGCAATGTATGTATGTTTGTTCGGGTCAAAATTTTTCAAGTTAATTTTGACTCACTTCCCGGTTTCCGATTGAGCTGAAATTTTGCATGCATATGTATATCGCATGAAAATGCAGTAACAGTTAGGTCGTTAAATTTTCACAGTGTTGGCGAATTTAATAAAAAAAAAATAAATGAGAAAATTAAAAAATAATGCGTCCCTATACAAAAAACGCGTCCTTAAAGGTTTTATCTTGTTTTTCTTGTATCGTAAAAACGTTGAAGTGTCAAACTCTATATGATTTAACCAGCACAGACCCAGTATAATTAGTACTCGCGCTAAGGAATTGTATAAATAAATTTGTCGCTCTCGTTGGTGTTTTTTTTATTGAAAGGTATTGCAGGTAGGTACTTGCTGCTGTTCTTAAGTTTCCTGTTTAGAGATGTGGTGATAAGGAACCCTCGGTGTGCGAGTCCGATTTACATCTGGTCGGTTTTTGCAATGTACACACGGCGCCACATCAAGCTATACAAAACTAGTATACGCGGGCCTCGCGTATGTTGAAACGCAAACGCGTCGCGCGATTCACGCGGCCGGCATATACTGGTTTTGTATAGCTTGATGTGTCGCTGTCCGTACGCATACCTCCAAGTAATTAACAACTTTTCGAGAATGAATGTGATTATTTGATAATAATATTATTTATTATCATTATTACTACACATGCATTATGCATACATTTTATTTTTTCGAAAAACCGAAAACTTTGAAAAGAGTTTTTATGCTCAAAAAGCCAAATGCTCAGTGTAACAAATGTGTTATAAAAATACACATCCAAATTCAAAAAAAGGCAAGCACAGTATATCCTAAGATTCTATGGAAAATAAAAGACGATCCTTGGTTGATTCCACCTCCAAAATTCATCATTAGATCAACTTCAAAATACGAGAAGAATCTGTGTCACCGGCTTCATACCAAATCTCAGCTCAATCGGATTTCTGGAAGTCGCTCTAAACTGATTTGCTAGATTTGACCAAAACAAACTAACATACATACTCGGATATAAAAACATTGCAAGAAAAATAAAAGCTTTTAAATTGTTCTTTTGTTGCGTGGAAGAGATCCCTGTTCGGGATAAGTACGCCTTTGTGCATACTTCTATTCTGTATTTATAATTGTATATTTTGTTTTACAATAAAGAGTTCACAAATAAAAACAAATGAAAATAAAAATCAAGTGTATTTATAAAAAAAAACGAGACCTACAGTACTCGCATATGATGTGTAACATGTGACAAAATACTTATGAAATTAACTAATTATCGGGTCGTACATTCACGGGCCGACCCTTCGAATAGTAGTATGTCATCTTTTGTCTGACTGACTCGGTGGCTCAGTGGTTAGTGCCCTTGACTACTGATCCGAGGGTTGTGGGTTCGATCCCCACCCAGGGCAAGCATTTGTGTGATGAGCAGATTTGTTTGCTCTGTGTCTGGGTGTTAAATATCTATATATGTATGTATTTAAACGTATATAAGTATGTATATCAGTCTCTGGTAACCCCTAACACAGGGAATCCTACTTTGGGGCCAGATGACCATGTTTGATTTGTCCCAGAATATTTATTTATTTATTTATTTATCTTTGCCTTTGCCATCACACTAGGCTGCATGGCTATGACAACCTTAGTTTTCGAGAATTAAAAAAACGTTCGCATTTCCTGTTACACATTTCCGTCCCATTTCACGCAATCACTCCCACAAATTGCAGGAAAGCGAGAGCAAAGATGTTACACATCAAAAAACCTTCGGAATAAATATTGTCATTGTTCGTAGCATTTAGCGTAGCGGTAGTAAGCGGCGTAGCAACGAACACACTTCTTAGACATAAAGGAACCTGCAAAGTGATTTTTACAGGCTTGCTCAAGAAGCCTTAAGTTTTCATACAATAAAATGAAAATTTAACTTTCCAATACTTACCAGATCTGCAAAATTTGTAAAAAAAGTTGAACATTTTGGGGAAACTGAGTTTAAAATATGTTTTAAATTAGGTAGGTACATACTTACTTACTTGTCCATTAAAAAAACCTTTGTCATAGATCACGGGAAACACCGCATTTGTTCACTGTTGATGAGTCATACTGGTACGACTCAAGCGATTAATGTTTAAAGACCTATCTTCTTTGTCGGTCATCGATTGACTTCAACTGAACTGATGAATGGAGGCAGACCCGGTCAGTCACCCCGAGCCGGGGCGGTGACCCCTGACACAGATCCCGACAATAGCCGTCAAGTTTACCTCGCACGGTGTAAAATGGATGTAAACATTGCGCCCTCAGGTTGCGCCAAAACGTAGTGATTAGGTGTACCTATAATATCCTCCTTGCTTTACTTTTCGAAACATCGCAGGAAATTGTTTGATAATAACCGGAATTCGACAAAGGATAGGTAGGTTTTAAGTCGATGTGTATTTAAAATAGATAAGAATCATTATAATGATATCTGTGAACAATAGTTTGACACACGGTCATCTGGCCCCACAGTAGGATTCTCTGTAAGCTACCTACCACTGTATATCAGCACAGCTGACGAGTTAACTTTGTAACAGAATCAAAAACAAATGTGATACAAGAAAGGATTTAGGCCAAAATTGAGAAACAAAAGTTGTTTTATTTTGCGAGTCATCCGCCAAGAAATTTTATTAGATTTTAAATCACATATTTCAAGGCGAGGTATTGATTGGAACAGTTGTCTCTGTCTTTTTCTTTACGTGTAAAGAAAATAACCTCACTTTTCACTTTTTCAATGACTTTTTGTTTCGATCAAAAACTACAATGAAAGTATAAAAAATAATAACATT
Organism: Coleophora flavipennella; assembly: GCA_947284805.1. Lineage (NCBI taxonomy): Eukaryota > Metazoa > Arthropoda > Insecta > Lepidoptera > Coleophoridae > Coleophora > Coleophora flavipennella. Next base: position 2,771,812 of record OX369307.1, read on the forward strand.
ACTCACTTTGTATTATCATAACAAATATTTATGTATATTTTTCAAAATTTGTACTTCAAAATATTAGTCATAACAAGAGTTGAAAGTAACGGTGTAGACCTATCTTTGGGATTTTTTTCTATCGAGCCAAAACTGCTCAATCGTGTTTCTAATAGCTTTTGACTTTAAGGAACATCATCAACAATATTTTTTTTTAATTAACCTTGGGTTTTCTATCGTTTAGGAGTGTTTGACGTTAAAAATAACTAAAATCTGTAATATTACCGCTTTAAAAACGCAAATGTGTGTTATTGTTATCTACCGCGCTAACCTTAGACTATTCGAATGGTCTAAGGCGCTAACCTCAGCTTTCGTACAACTTTGTTCCTGTAAACACTATTCATCTAGATTTATGTCATAGTAAAATGCTTATGTATCGTTATGGACTATCACCACCCGTAGAAACCAAATTCGAGAGGTCAACGGCACTTTTGACTTAGTTCAACGAAGGCTAGCCTAAAAGTATAAAAGAAAAAAACCGGCCAAACGCGAATCCCAATTGTACAAAAAGGTTCCGTACCATCGTACTAGATGTCGCTAGTGTCTTCACGAAGTCACGTTTGTTATATAGGAGCCCCCCACCACTTAAATATTTATTTTATTCTCTTTAAAGATAAAGCGGCAACAGAAATATATCATCTGTAAAAAATTTAACTGTCTACTTAAAACGGTTAATGAAATACAGCCTGGTGACCTGGTGAAGGACAGCGAAGTTGTTGGACATAAAAACTATTTTACTCAAGGCTCTTTACAAAAAAAAATCTATTTGTCTAGGCTTTCAAAGAAAAACAAAAAAAAATGTCTGTTTTTTATATCTATTAAATTTAATTATTTTCTGCTGTTAAAAATCCTACTATATAAAGGTCTATTAGTTATTTAACATGTGATAAAAATACAGTTCTATAGAAGTCTAAGTCTAAAAAAGCGTCGGTGGCTCAACCGGTAGCGACTCGGTTCTTCTAACCACAGGTACCGGATTCAAATCTAGACGGCCAATGTACCAATGAGTTTTTCAAAACTTACGTACATATACTTACCGATTGCTTTAACGGTGAAGGAAAACATCGTGAGGAAACCTGCACACGCCTGCGAAGAAACTCGAAGGTTGTGTGTGAAGTCGACCAACCCGCACTGGGCCCGCGTGGTCGACTAAGGCCTGATCGCCCTAATTCAGGGTAGGCTCGAGCCCCTCGGTGGGGACGTATATGAGCTGATATGATGATAGAAGTCTAAGTAATAGGGTCCCGTTTTTACCCTTTGGGTGAGGAACCCTAAAAGATATACCTAAAGGCGCTAACCTCAGCTTTCGTACAAGTTTATTCCTGTAAAGTGAATATTCATGTAGAGTTATGTACCGTATAGGTACTTATTTATGTCGTGTCGGACTATCCTATGCGTAGAAATGAATTTAAACATTTTATTACTTTTTTATCTACCTGATGGTGGGTGAGGATGATGCCGAAGATGGAAGTCGGCTTCCCAAGATTCCTCAACGCTTTGGGAAACTGGCTATCTTATCTTATCTTTGCTGTTAAGATTAATGTTTGGTAGCTAACCAAGCAAGCGCAGGAAATGCTATACCTCCAACCAAACGCGTCTTACAAAGATAGACTCCACCGGGAATTGAACCCGCGACCTCCTGATGTGAAGTTAATGGACTATCATTACACCACGGGTGTGATTCCTGTAATCTGTTCATGTAGAGATGTAATTTTTTCATCATCATCATATCAGCCGAAAATCGTCCACTGTTTGACAAAGACCTCCCCCAAGGATTTCCACGATGACCGGTCCTGCGCTGCCCGCATCCATCGGCTTTCCGCGATCTTCACCAGGTCATCGGCCCACCGCGTGGGAGGCCTGCCTACACTACGTTTTTCGGTGCGCGGTGACCACTCGAGAACTTTACTATCCCATCGGCCATCTGTTCTACGAGCTATGTGCCCTGCCCACAGCCACTTCAGTTAAGCGATTCTGTGAGCTATGTCGGTTACTTTGGTTCTCCGGCGGATCTCCTCGTTTCTGATTCGATCACGCATGATAGACTTTTGTAAGTTACACTTAATTAAGCCATATCGGATTATCTCATCCGTAGAAACCAATTTTGAGAGGTCAACGGCACTAATGACTTTTGACTGATTACAACGTAGGATTGACTGAAAGTATAAAAGGAACACATTATCGTAACTGTACGGTAAAACACATCGACCTTTGACACACCTATAAAGTTCAATGACATTGTAAATAGCATAGAAATGTAACCATAGGAATAAGGGCGGTAATGGCATCACAAGGAGAGTACTTACTTCCACCAAGAGCTTGTTGAGAACCATAATAATATACTCGTAACAATGTCGGTGGCGTAACGGCTAGGGCCAGCGCCTCCTTTCCGGGAGGTCGTGGTTCGAACCTGTCACGTACCAATGTGATTTCGAATTTAGTTTTTATATGCACGTTTATCCGACGCTCTTACGGTGAAGTAAAACATCGTGAGGAAACCTGCACACGCCTGCGGAGAAACTCGCAGGTTGTGTGTGAAGTTGACCAACCCGCACTGGGCCCGCGTGGTTGACAAAGGCCCGATCACCCTAATTCAGGGTAGGCTCGAACCCCTCGGTGGGGACGTATATGAGCTGATATCATCAACAATGACAAAGAGAATCATCATTATCATCATCATCATATCAGCGGAAGGACGTCAACTGTTGGATAACGGCTTCCCCCAAGGAATTCCACGACGACCGGTTCTGCGCTGCCCGCATCCGCTGGATTCCCCCGTGATATTCACCAGGTCATCTGTCCACGAGGGGAATGAAACAAATTTTAAGTAAAACAAGTCAGAAAATATTTGTTATTAGCCATTTAATTAACGGGCTAGAATCGAAAATGTAAAAATGTGTGTGAGTGTGTAAAAGCAAGATCATTGTTGTTAAAATTGGTTTTACAAACATTTTCATACGCTTCAAATATCCAGACGATACCAGACCGAAATAACGAGCAAAAAGATCGGAGCTTAAGGTTACTTCGAGGCTTGATCCACATGAGATGTGAATCTGAAAATAGATGTAAACATGTAGTTTCCCTTGCAATATTTTACTTCACCTTGTAGAGGGCATATAAAACAAAATATTTCTCAATACAGTTGCTCAAAAATTGGTACTTTATATGCTAGTTTACTGTGCAAAATTGATTTTACCGCACATGTGCTTTTACTTTGCCACTTTTTTTAAATCTCTAGCTCGGAGGATTAAGATACTTCTAACAAATAAAAAAAACATATAATCAAAGATACAGAATCTTCATTATTTGTGAAGAAAGGAGAATAAATATGAATGAAGCGCATAGTTTACTTCAAGGAATGGTTCATCTTTTCCAAGGAGGTTTTAATGCTTCATCATCATCATCATATTAGCCGAAGGATGTCCACTGCTGGACATAGGCCTCCCTCAATAAAATTAAATAACATTATCCCAAGCCTTCATGTAATTAATGGTAATATAAAAAAAAACTTACGCATGCGTACGTGTGCCTAACTGAAATGTGGCGCAATTTAAGTATTAATACCTACAAGTCATTTTACAGTGATCATTTCAAAACGAGACAACAGTTGTCTTGTACTACAATGAAAAATTTTAAATATTTTATGACTTTGGCTTCAAAAAAACAATATAATATGATTATGACAAAATTTCAATACATTTTTATTTATTTCATGGTCGTAGAAAAAGTATTGTATGCCACTGCACGCAATTAGTCATTGTAACACTCGCGCTGTCTATTGTGCCATTTAGCTTCACTTCGTGGCACAAACTAGCACTCATGTTACAATGGCTCTTAATACTTGGCAGTGGCATAAATAACCAATAAAGTACCTATATATTATATTAGTACTAACATACATTATGGACACTCCCTGCCGCTCTCTAGATTCCAACCTCACCCTATCGTCCGTCACCCAGATTGATACAGATTGGTTATAGTTTGGTTGTCGCACGTATAGGATTTCGCAGATTTTTTTTTGAAATTTCATTTCTGGCCCTATGTATGAAGTGTCCAGGGTGTGACTATATTCTCCTCACTTTTTCACGATTTTTGCAAGTTTGCCGTATTAGTAATTTTTTTGTTAGTTTGGGACAACCGCCTCCGTAGCTCAGAGGCAAATTTCACTGGCTTTACACAGGAGGTCGCGGGTTCCATTCCCGGCGGGGTCAATTGGTAAGACTCGGTTTGGTTGGTGGTAGGGCATTTTCTAAGCCCGCCTGGCTAGCTACCACCATCTTATCTAAGTCTTGCCGCTAAATATCAATGTTGATATCATTGGTGTGTTCCGGCATGAAGATAAGATAGACAGTTCCCCATTGCGTTGGGAAATCTTGGTAAGCTCGCTTCCATCTTCGGCAACATCGCCACTTACCACCAGGTGAGTTGTTGTCAAGGGTTTACCAATAGTGAATAAAAAAAAACAAATCTTGGAAGCTTAATTAGAACCACTTCCCGGTTTCCGATTGAGCCGAAAGTTTTCAGACACGAATGTTTGGAGAACAATGCATGGTTAGCTAAATCCAATATGGCGGACTCCGAAAGATCGCGGTTCAGTTATTTTTTTTTGCACCCCTATGATATGGATATCAAATGAAAGGGTATGCTGAGAGGAATACGATATAATTAAAATTATTTTCAAATAAAGTCTTGTAACTACCTAAGCCATAATTCAGGGTAGGCTCGAGCCCCTCGGTGGGGACGTATATAAGCTGACACGATGAAGTACTAAAAGTTTTGGAAAACACAGTGGAGCAGTAAAAATGGAGTTATTATTGAATAAAATGAAAAAAAAAGGTTGTAAAAGTATGTCTCGGTCACCTTCAAAGGTATATAATTGTTCAGGTTTTATAACACTTGTTATTCATATCAGCCGAAGGACGTCTACAGCTGGACAAAGGCCTCCCCCAAGGATTTCCACGACGACCGGTTCTGCGCTGCCCCCATCCAGCGACTTCCCGCGACCTTCGCCAGATCATCGGTCCATCGAGTGAGAGGCCTGCCTACGTTACATTTTCCTGTGCGCGGTCGCCACATGAGAACTTTACTGCTCCAACAGCCAACTGCTCTACGAGCTATATGCCCCCGCACATAGCTCATAGAGCAGTTATTACATGAGTGCTCAATTGACCTTTTCGTTATTTTAATAATAAGACAAATCACAAAATTCAATGTGTTTCCAAACTATGAATGTTCGTACTAAGGGAATTAAAGAGTGATGTACATACTTATATACGTATAAATACATACATATATATATTAAACAAACACAGAGCATAAAAACCTGTTAGTCACAGGTTTGCATTGGGTGTCGGATCGAACCAACGACCCTCAGCCCAGGAGGCAGAAACTGACCACTGGATCACACCCTGGACACTTCATACAACGGACATTTCAAAAAACGAATGACGGAACAAACAAAATGGCGGCGAAATCTTATAAGTTCGACAACCAAACTGTAACCAATCTGTATCAATCTGGATGACAAGGTGGTGAGTCGCAATCTAGAGAGCGGCAGGGAGTGTCCAATAGTGTCCATACTGTATGTTAGTACTAATATATATACTTTGACCGGACCACGGGGTCAGTCTTGCGCACGATTTTTTCCATTGTAAAAATTATGAGCTATCTCATGCATGAGTAACCGGTAGGTCTGTGAGTAGGTAACCGTGTACTTGCCTAGCCCTCTGTCAGTTAGTCTATTATCTTATGTTTTTTTAAGAATTTACTAAGCATAAAAGTCTGTAAAATAATAAAAGAAAAATAATCAAAATTAGCATTCCTAAAATGGTTATTTTGATGTATATCCTGATAAATGTACATAAATTTCAGAAACTCATTGGCAAAATACACAGCCACTGACCATTGAGAGAATATTTTTTTTTTACCTCGCTGTAAAATATAAAATCTCATTCTAGTATATTGTTTTCGAACTGCATGAAATAATCTCTTTGGTTTCCGAAAACACGTTACCATGACAACAGCAGCAAAACAAGCCCGTCAAATAGCACACCATATTTTCCACACCAACCCAACTAATGTACCTCTACGGCACACTTTCCGCACCTGAGTACGCTGAGAAAATTATGCTTTCGTGACGCTAACCAGTGACCCTAGTTTGATGTTAATATAAAGAAACCACATGTTATTAGCAAATGCTGTAAGAGTACTGAGAGGAAGAATGGATTTCGCATTCGGCGACTTTTTGTATCCAAACGTTGGGGGTATACGGCAGTTCTTTGAACATGATCCATTTTGTGGGTATGTAACATCTTCTATAGATCTCTTGACCTTCTGTGCTATAGAAATTTTCTCAATTTTAGCTCAGCAGAGAACTTATGGCAACTGAATATCGAGGTGTTTACGTCTTGTGATAGATAGTTTGTTGAGCAACGAGTATTCACGAACGAAAGAAAGTCGAGTCACCAACGATCTACAGCAGTGATTTAAACTCATTATCTTAAAGCTTCCACATGTCATGAAGCTATTTAGTCAAAGTCCAGGGTCAGAAATCTGATGAACTTTGTCTATACTGTTGTAGATACTAAGTTGTACGAGGGTAGTTTGAAAAATCAGTAACTATGGCGAGTAAAAAGTTAAAATCGAGTAGGGCTGTGCTGTCCGGGCACACGGCCGTTGGGTTTACGTCAAACATCTATTTTAGAACAGATGGGCATTGGGGCAGTAAAGCTCTCGAGTGGCGACGGCGCACCGTAAAACTTATCGTAGGCAGGCGTCCCACTCGGTGGATCTATGACCTGGTGAAGGTCGCGGGAAGCTGCTGGATGCGGGCAGCGTAGATCCGGTCGTCGTGGATATGCTTGGGAGGCCTGTGTCCAGCACAGGACGTCCTTCGGCTGATATGCTGATGATGACCTATTTTAGGTCAAAACAGGGAGCTTAATAAAATAATGACGCTATGTTCATGTTTGTACGATAGTTTTGTAAAATTATCAAGGTAAGACGATATAGACCAATTCGTTTCGGTCCACTTTTTTGACTTTCCACGGTATCCACGGTCCATTTTCTGACTTTTCTGACCTTTTCCAAGACGTTGCACGGTTTAAGTCAAACATTGATTCTACATGATCTCATTTTAGCTCCACTTCAATCAACGATTTTCCAGCTTCTTCCATCCATACTGTTTTATTTATGAAAATCTTTTTTCGCCAAATCATCTCTTCATATTGAGAAATAGGAAGGAATAACAAGGGGCCAAATCTGGAAAATACGGGGGATGCGACAGTAATTCGTATCGTAATTCAACGAGTTTTGCTGTTAAATTTTTGCAGATAAGTGCGTCGGAGCATTATCGTTTCGTCGTTTCTTTTTATCAAAATCGATAGACATTAAAAATAAATAGGGATTATTACTATGGTGGTAACACAAAAAAATTAACATCATCATGTCAGCCGAAGGACGTCCACTGCTGGACATAAGCCTCCCCCAAGGATTTCTACGACGACGGGTTCTGTGCTACCCGCATCCAGCGGCTTCCCGCGACCTTCACCAGGTCATCGGTCCATCGACTGGAAGGCCTGCCTACGCTACGTAGAAATACTACGCTTAAACATAGGAAAACAAAATAATGGCTGGAGATGTTGTATCCCAATACGCTAATAACTACTAGATCACCAGACACACACACACACACACACACACACACACATAAACACAATATGGGAAATATGCCCCTTGTGTGTATATTGCTGTGGGTCTCACTTCATAATGTCAGCAGGGCTATAGAAATGAAGATACATCTTTGCATTTTTAGGAAAATATTCCTGTTCTGTGTTAAAATCATCAATAGGGAAGGTTCCATCGGCCATCTCATTCTCTCTGAACTTTGGTGAAAGTTTTAATCATTATCTATCATTTTATTATGTGTACAGAGATCGGACATAGCATAAAAGAGCATAAAAGAAAATGTTAATAGAGGGTACTACTTATTTTTATATATTATTCCAGCGTTTTAACCATAGCGGAGTATATATTCAATCAGTCTGGGAGTTCCTAAAAGGAACCCTGAGAAATCAGCATGAAAAGGCCTTCGAGCAAAACCAGTATCATATAAAATTTGTCTATACTTTGCACCGTCGATGGCGTCGGTGGCGTACTGACAAGGGCCTCTACCTCCTGTCCGGGAGGTCGTGGTTCGAACCCTGCCACGTAACAATGTGTTTTCGAATTTAGATTTCATATGTACTTTAATCCGAAGCTCTTACGGTGAAGGAAAACATCGTGAGGAAACCTTCACACATCTGCGAAGAAACTCGAAGGTTGTGTGTGTAGTCGACCAACCCGCACTGGGCCCGCGCGATCGACTAAGGCCCGATCGCCCTAATTCAGGGTAGGCTCGAGCCCCTCGGTGGGGACATACGAGCTGATATGATGATGAAACTTTACACCCTCCTTGGTCGGTAAAACTTGTTTAATAGTCCCAGCTTGACTGTTTAACAATTACATTATTTTCAACCCACAGCCCATCCGCTGGATTCCATCACATGGCGCGGATGATGGACCGTGTAATGGCCGATGCTATGCAACCCTTCGGTTTCGCCAAGATGACCAGCCGCCGGTGCACCAATCAGGGCTCGGAGCCGCCCAGAGATGGACTCAGGTCGGAGAACAGCGACACCAGGCGCGATCGGGCCCGCAACAAGACGGAGGCCACGCACTTGGAAACTGGAACTCGCCATCCCCCCACACAAGGTGAGTGGATTTAGCTGCATAGTAAAAATTGTGTTTGATGTGTGCTTGGCTTGAAATAACCACTCGACATGGTTTTGATTAGCTGTAGATATTTAATTATAGGTCAGTATGAGATTCAAGATATATAAGGTGTAACAAAATTAGCTGAAACTATTTTAACTAGTGCTTCTACCCATGAAACTGAACAACTTTCCCCATGGAACCCATAGTCAAATAGAAAAAAAAAAAGAATTGAATCTCCCATACTAACTCGATCAGCTGATCAGCAAACTTAGTATGGGAAGTTCATTTTTTTTTTTGAGATTTGACTATGGGTTCCATGGGGAAAGTTGTTCAGTTTCATGGGTAGAAGCACCAGTTAAAATATTTTCAGCTAATTTTGTTAGACCTTATATACAAAATATATTCAAAATATGTGCAAATTACACTCTTTCCGATAGTCATAAAATAGAGATTACATTATTTCTCTATCTCTATTTTGTGACTATCAGAAAGATTGTAATTTGCACCTATTTTGAAGATATTTATTCAAAATAGGTGCAAATTACACTCTTTCTGATAGTCATAAAATAGAGATTACATAATTTAATTTGTAAAAATCAAGGAATAAACAATCATTAGTTAATAACGTCAAAATCCAATCCTTGATATAAAAAAACAAAAAATATCATTAGAACATGAAAACAATATGACACGAGAAGTTATACATTAAAATCATTGAATGTCGTGAATGCCTTTGACAAGTGTAGGCCAGTTCACACGGACAGCACCCGGTCACGAGTATAACGCGAGAGTCAGCCATTGCTCCTCTCAAAGAAAGGGAAATCTCTCTTCTCAGGGAAAGGAACGACCCTTAGACTAGTTTTGGGGATCTAGTAAAATAAGGTTTTCTTTATCTTAAAAATAGTTTTTATCATCATAATGACTTGTTTTATCATCAGTTCAGTTAGTAAACTATCGTATCCTAAACAAACTACCAGGAGTTACGACTTTGAGACCAATAAGTATGGACTTATGTTTCAGGCAGTAAGTATCATCAAACTAGCTTTAGAACAAGACTGAGGCGGGCTCTAGCTAAGGCATCAGATTGGGTCAGCTTGCAGACGATAGCGCCTCTGCGGAGTTTATCAGAGATCAACTTCACAAGATATCGGAGTTCTTTTTCATCTGATTCAAAAAAGGGTTAGTTGAAACTCGCATTGATTCATAAGAAAGAATGTGAATAAGTAGCTTTAAAGCCCGCCTCAGCTATATTGCACCTCTCTAGAGAAAAATAAAACCGGTCAAGTGAGAGTTGAACTCGCGTGGAGAGGATTCCGTACAATGCCAAAGTCAAATACTAAATATCACATTTGAAATCCTCACAGTAAGATGCGAGTTATTTTTTTTAATATTAAAATTTAAGTGTGTGTTTGGCTACACCTCACCTGATGGTAAGTGCCGTTGCAGCCAAGGATGTAACACGCAAGTTTTTAAAAGTGCCTAATCAATCTCGTCTTGAAGATTCCTAAGTTTTACGAATCGGGGAATACAGACGCCGGAAGGGAATTTCCACCCCTTGGCCGTTCGCATGATGACGAACCAAGAAGCAAAATGCTTCGTGTGTAAAGGTGGAACATTGACGACAAAGGGGTGGAACCGCCCTCCGCACCTGGTCGTCCAATGATGAAATGGAGAGGGGGAATGAGGTCGTGAAGCTCCAGGACACACTCTCCGAAATGAATCCTGTAGAACACCGATAGACAGGCGACTTTGTGGAAATGCTCGAGGCTTTGGAGCCTGTTTGATACAAGTTCCTTATCGCCAATGAGTCTCCTAGCGCGTCGGTCGATAGAATCCAAGGCATATAGCTGGTAACGAGCCGATCCGTCCCACAAGTGAGAGCAGTACTCCATACAGTTAACTACTACTAGCGCAATCTAGTGGTATTTTAGTGAACTTCTTTTCTTTAAATAAAAAATTTAGTACGTTTGGCTGCACCTCACCTGATGGTAAGTGCCGATGCAGCTGGGGATGTAACACGTAAGCTCAAAAAGTGCCTTTTCACTCTCGTCTTGAAGATTCCTAAATTATACAAATCGGGGAATACAGACGCCGGCAGGGAATTCTACTCGCTGTCCGTTCGCATAATGAACGAAGAAGCAAAACGCTTCGTGAGTAAAGGTGGAACACAACGAAAAAGGGGTGGAATCGCCCTCCGCACCTGGTCGTTCGATGATGAAATGAAGAGGGTGAATGAGGTCGTGAAGCTCCAGGACACACTTTCCGAAATGAATTCTGTAGAACACCGATAGACTATTTTCTATTATGATTAGAACTATTTTCCGTAGGTGAACGTATTATAATTAGTTTACCACTTTTTTAAAATTGATAGAATTCTTATAGGTTTTCCTGTAATCTACAAGCAATGAACTGTATTTTGATTTTTTTCAAAATTTTAGGCTCTAAAGTTTCGGAGAACAGGGGGGGGGGGGGAAATGGTCAATTTTCTTCGTCTTCTTTCATGAATAAAATCAAAACTATTTATTTTACAATATAAACAAAAATATACTTAAGGTTCTGATAACGGGCCCTTTCATTTGATATATGACACAATAAGGTTTCCAATACCTTTTTTTAAATTTCCTAGTTTGTCCCCCGAAAGTAACCCTTATTTAAAAAAAAATGTATTTAATTTGCACACCTGTGTTAGGGTCATAGGATTACACCATCCTACCAAATTTTACCTGATTTGGTCCAGTAGATTCGGAGCAAATTGGCTTGGACAGACGGACAGACAGACAGACAGATGCACGAGTGATCCTATAAGGTTCCGTTTTTTTTTACGGAACCTAAAAATATCGTTATTCTCAATGTTAACCCTAGTATTGATAATTTGCTAGAAATGCATGCCAATACCCTTACGAAATATTGTTACAGTTGTCAAACCGACACAAGCAAACACTTTTCAAGAACAACCAATGGATGCAGGAAAACAGATAAGTCCGACAACAGAAAAGTGGGCAGGAACGTTGCGAAGACGCGACCCCGACATCCACCCAACATTACCTTCCATAGTCTCCCGAAAATCCTCTTCCTCGTCATCAGTTGGAAGTGGTAGGAAAGCCCGATCCGTTGAAAGAATACCTAAAGTCAAAGGAAGAAACCTGGCGCCAATCAAACCCATTCTTAGAAAAAATGATGTACCAGGTGAAGGGGCTGACGTCACCATATATGAGAGAGACGAAAAGATTTTCGACACCTCTGGCTACGAGCTGCATTTGGTCGAAACTTTGGAGAGAGACATTCTACAGAGGAATCCCGATGTTCGCTGGAAGGACGTGATTGGTTTAGATGACGCGAAGTCAGTGCTGCAAGAAGCAATGGTTTTACCTTTGGTTATGCCTGAATATTTTAAGGTAAGCAAATCAACTGTCGGGTACTTTTGTAGCAGGATTTCTTACTACACAGAAATCCGGAACTATCCGGTCTGTGAGTTGATAATATCTTGGTCGATATTATTTATTATGTAGCTTTTTTCCAAATTAGCGATTCGCGTGAGCGATAATAAAATCGCTAGCTGTGACTTGCTTGGTCAGGTTTGGGAACGTGGGCATGAAGAAAATACTATTCTTCTACAGTCATTTTTTCAACATACTTTCGTTATGTCTGCGTCTGTCCGCGGCTTAGCTCAAAGAGTTTTAGTACATAAAAGCTGTATCTTGGTATGGGTATACATAATTATTAACCACGCTGCAAAAGTGGTGAAATTAAAGCTTGATCATCATCATCATCATCATTATATCAGCCGATGGACGTCCACTGCTGGACATAGGCCGCATAAAAGCTTGATTATAAAACTTTTTTTAGGGTGCCTCCCCTACATGTAAAGACAGGATGTTTTTTTTTGATGACGTACCCTATCATCAGGGGTATCGTTGAATAGATCTTTCAAAATTACTGGGGTTTTGTTAACACTGTATTTCGATCCAGGGTTTTGTTTGCGAAATATTAAGTTGATTTCGTGATCAAGTGTCTTCCTCCCTACCAGCTCAATCACTATTTCAGGAAATTTGAAAAAAATAATAATTAAATAGTAGGATGTATAATCAATTTACAAGGAAAACTGTCACGGCTAAGTAGGATTTCTTATTTTAGAGTAATAGTTGACCAACTTAAGATGTGCCGTTGGATTTATAAAAATTTGGTAGATATTCCATACAACATATTCTATTACGAACTGAAAATATAATTTTGTTTTTTAAAATATACATTTATTTTTTTAAAAGACTACGGAACCCTACTATGCGCGACTCCGACTCGCACTTGAAAACTTTTTTGTTGGTAGCGGTTGTCAACTTGCGTGGTTGGGTCGATCACGCAGGTTAACTGACCTGAAGAACGTTTATTACCTGGTTGGGTTTTATTGTTAGTGGCATCTTTCTCAACCGTTTTCGTGCTTCGCAAGGCACGTTAACCAGTTGGTGCCGGGTTCCATCAGTGATAGCATCACTAGATGGCAGTCGTTAAGCATCACTAGATGGCAGTCGTTAAGCTGTTTGAGATGCCTTACTATAAGTGGCTTGAAAAACTTCTGACAGTGCGGTTCACCAATAGCCCCACAATCTTCACCGACCCGGACTTGGCCCCCGTGTATGTGGTAAGGCTTAACCTTCACGAGTTTGGTAAGAAACACGTGCCCCAGCAGTGGGGACGTTTATGGGTTGTTAACGCACTCCGTTGACTTTTTCTCCCTACCCAATGATAATTAAAACAAAATAATAAATATTTATTATTATGGGTCTCATAAGAAGGCTCAAGGTAACCCAAAAGGCAATGGAGCGTGCTATGCTCGGAGTTTCTCTGCGTGATCGAATCAGAAACGAGGAGATCCGTAGGAGAACCAAAGTCACCGACATAGCTCTCAGAATTGCTAAACTTAAGTGGCAGTGGGCGGGGCACATAGCTCGTAGAACGGTTGGCCGTTGGAGTAGTAATGTTCTCGAGTGGCTACCGCGCACCGGAAAACGTACCGTAGGCAGGCCTCCAACACGGTGGGCCGATGACCTGGTGAAGGTCGCGGGAAGCCGCTGGATGCGGGTAGCGCAGAACCGCTCGTCGTGGAAATCCTTGGGGGAGGCCTTTGTCCAGCAGTGGACGTCCTTCGGCTGATATGATGATGATGATTAATTATCATTCGCAAGGATTTAACGGAATGTAACTGTATGTAATTAAACTCCTAGGCTGAGCTTGATGTTTCATTCTAGGGCATCAGAAGGCCGTGGAAAGGAGTCTTACTGACAGGTCCTCCAGGCACAGGGAAGACATTGTTAGCAAGAGCAGTGGCGACGGAATGCCGGACTACTTTCTTCAACGTGTCTTCAGCAACTCTGACGTCAAAGTATCGAGGGGACTCTGAGAAGCTCGTCAGGCTGTTGTTTGACATGGTAAATGAACCGATAACAATAATGACATAATATTATTACTTCTTATTAACGTGTGGCATGATTATGATGTGACAAAACCTGTATACAGGGGTGTTACAAAATTGGTGTAGGTCCCGTTAACTGGGGCTTCTACTCATCATACTGAACATCTTTTGTTTTACGACTTTGCTGAAAACGTAAAAATTTTTTTTTTACTCTTCATACAAATCGATCAGCTGATCGACCGATTTTGTGCATTTTAGTATGGAGGGTTCAATTTTTATTTTGAGAATTGACTACGGGTTCCTCGGAGAAAGTTGTTCAGTATGACGAGTAGAACCCCCAATTAACGGGACCTACACCAATTTTGTTACACCCTGTATATGTGAGAATAATTAATAACAAATAGAATTTTCACCTCACACGCTCGGAAAAAAAGATCGTCATTCCATTTTAGCGCGAAAAATTGCGTTCTACGCGTTAGCGTGGAAAAAGTTTTTAAAGTTAGAACCAAATACCTTTAAGCTAAATGTCCTCACAAAAAGGAGGTGATATAATTTTCGAAAAACCTAAAAACTTTAGGTGCTAGCTTTTAATATTGCATTGTCACGCGATATACATACTCGTATGCATGCAAAATTTCAGCTCAATCGGAAACCGGGAAGGGGGTCAAATTTAATTTGCAAGATTCCACCCGTACAAACATACGATTAAAGTAAATAAAAGCTTGTAAAATTGTGTGTTTCGCTGGGCATCAGAGTTATTTTGCGTCTCGTACTTTTGGAACGCTCTAGAGAATAGAGTATCTCGCGCCAAATAACAACTTTGCAGCCTTGCATAATATATAACTACTAGCTGTCCCGGCGAACTTCGTACCGCCTTACATTACATTACACTGCCCTACCCTACCCTACCCTACCCTACACTACACTACACTACCCTACCCTACCCTACCCAACCCTACCCTACATACACTACACTACACTACCCTACCCTACACTACCCTACACTACACTACCCTACACTACCCTACACTACCCTACCCTACACTACCCTACCCTACATACACTACACTACCCTACACTACCCTATCCTACCCTACACTACCCTACCCTACCCTATAATTTGATATTTAAACTATCCTATCTCTCAAGTTGGATCGAACTGCACATGGTGTGCGAATTTTATTATAATCTGTTAAGTGGTTTAGGAGTCCATTGAGGACAAACATTGTGACACGAGATTTATATATATTAAGACTAGCGTTAACTACTGTTTCCCGCGGCTTCGCTCGCTCAGTTCCCGGTGAAAAATTTTCTATACCTATTCTCAGACCTACCGAATATAAAGAGAAAATTTCATGGAAATATGGCAACTAACTGTGTGACACGAGAATTTTATATGTATAGATTAATAATAATCCTTAGCAAGTGGCAGTGGGCGGGGCACATAGCTAGTAGAATAGATGGGCGTTGGGGCAGTAATGTTTTGGAGTGGCGACCGCGCACCGGAAAACGTAGCGTAGGCAGGACTCCCACTCGGTGGACCGATGACCTGGTGAAGGTCGCGGTAAGCTGCTGGATGCGGGCAGCGCAGAATCGGTCGTCGTGGAAATCCTTGGGGGAGGCCTATGTCCAGCAGTGGACGTCCTTCGGCTGATATGATGAATAATAATCCTCGAGTCACAGGTATTTTTAAGGTTCCATACACAAAGAGGCGAACGGGACTACAAGCCTACCCTGTCTCTCTGTCTTTCTCTGTCCGTCCAACCTTTAAGGCTGTATCTTTTGAACCGTACTAGGAGCTAAAATTTTCACACAATATATTATTATTTCTAAGGTTCTTAGACCATCATTATTAAAATAAAAATTAAAAACAAAATAGTAAAGGTTAAGTAACGGTTACTGGGATAGTGCAATAATATGATATAACATCTCAGTAACGGTGTATTGGAAGGTTATTTAGGTTTTTACTAGCTGTCCCGGCGAACTTCGTTCCACCTTACACTACACTACTATACCCTACCCTCCCCTACACTACACTACACTACACTACACTACATACCCTACCCTAAAACCTTCTCCTGACAATAACGAACTCAAAAAAAAAGAATTAGCGAAATCGGTCCAGCCTTTCTTGAATGGTGTAACCAACACGACTTTGTGTTATATACGTATATATAAAGCTTTGATTATTTACTAGCTTATTTCTCTGCCCTTATTGTAAAATTATTTCGTGTTTTCCTGTAACGAAATGTTGTCTCGAAGAGATTGCTATTAGCAATTAGACTGCCTACTGTACATTGTATACTATATAAGAACTTGAATTTTGGTGTAAATAAATAAATGAAATAAATAAATAAAAACTATTCTTGATTGGCCTGTTTTTGTCCAGGCGGCTTTTTACGCGCCCAGCACCATATTCCTCGACGAGGTGGACTCGCTGTGTGCGGTGCGAGGAGCTGACTCCGAGCACGAAGCTTCCCGGAGGTTCAAGGCTGAGCTCCTCATCCAGATGGATGGCCTATCTGCGGCCTTGTGAGTTCACAAATTGAAATGATCCTTAGGACCTTTTTACATACACACGGTCACGGCGCGGTCGCCATGCCGAATAAAGTAGTACCTACGTAATCCAGAAATGACATTTCAAAAACGAATGACGAAACAAGACGAGACGAGACAACCAAACTGTAACCAATCTGTATCAATCTGGGTGACGAGGGGATGAGGTCGCAATCTAGAGAGCGGCAGGTAGTGTCCATACTGTATGTTAGTACTTATATATATACTTTGGTACGGCATAGCACGGGGAGTCTGGGACCGTGCCGTTAAGGCGGTATATTGGCAAATAAACAGTAAGAAGCGCTTAGCAAAAAAATCTGAAAAAATATTCCCGCTTACTTTTCCAGCCTGAAAAAAAGATATGTTATATTCAAGGATATTACCTAGGGCCCTTGTAAGTTAATTACACGATTTGATTGACTTGACTCGATCATAAAAAATCCCAAACATAGCATAAATCAAAGCAAAGTGAAGCAAAGCCAGTAAACATTTGTAGGAAAAATATTCCTTTTAAATTTGAAATTAATATCATAATTTTCTTCTTTTTTAACTACGTTAGTCTATGTTTATTCAAATTTAATTTAGTTCACTTTTTCAAAACTATTCAACGAAAAAACGTCGAAAAAGTGCAAAAGTGTGGTTATTTTCTTTACTCTTTTCATGGGAGCGGATATCTCGAGCTCCTTGGCGTAGATTTAAGATCCTATCTAAATTTAGGGAGATACATCACATCCAAAGCAAACACGGCTGCCAAAAAGCTTGGAATTCTCTCGAAGGTGAGACATATTACTTTACATCAGCAGAGCAGCTTCTATTGTTATACCAAGTTCAGGTCCACTCATGTGTGGAGTACGCTCTCGCTTATGGGACGGATCGGCTGGTTAACTAGGTAGATGTTTTGGATTCTATCGAACGACGTTGCAGGACACTCATCGGCGACGAGGCACATAAATAAAACAAGCTCCAAACCCTCAAGCATCGCCACAAAACCATTTAATCTTCCACCTATATGCTCAAAGCGTTGTGGAATTCCCTGCCGCGGCGTCTTTGTTCCCCGATTCGTATAATATAGGAATCCTTAATGCGAGAGTGAATATGCACTATTTGTTACATTTTCGGCTGCATCGACACTTACCATTAGGTGAGGTGCAGCCAAACTCACACAAATTTTATTTGGTTAAAATAATGGTGCGTTTATTCCTGTTACACATAGGTGCATTAGATAGGTACGAACCATTTCTTAACCCCCTACATAGAATAAGTACCTAGGTTTATATTTTGAACAGTCTATTATATACTTAATGTTTAACAGAAACATAAAGTAAAATAAATAAATAATTAAAGAAATTGTTTTTCTTTTGTTCGTGTATCTAAATCCTTAATCACGATTACTAGTTTAGAGTATGGAGAAAGGCTAGTTGATTGTGTCTTTTCTATAAACTTTAATAATAGCCACCCCTTTATACAATTAACCTTTTTATATATTTTAATTTAATTATTGCAGCCATAAAGATAAAATTATAATGGTGCTAGCTGCAACAAATCATCCCTGGGATATTGACGAAGCTTTCAGAAGACGATTCGAGAAACGAGTGTACATTGGTCTTCCCGACGGTAAGTTAACTAAGGAAAAGAAACATAAATCATGTTTTTTTTTGAATAAAAAAGACCGCATTGTATTTTCAGAACCAACGCGGGTGAAATTGCTAAAGCAAAGCCTTTCCGACGTGATCCTGAGTGACGATGTCAATCTTTCGGAAATAGCATCTAAACTCGATGGGTACAGTGGCTCAGATATTTGCAACCTTTGCAGGTACTATGGTGGTTTTTACAAGTTTCTAGTTCTTGTTTCTTAGTCAAAATATATATTGTGTACAATGAGTAATCGATATTCTTTCTAGAAGTTTGACTTCTTTTAATTGGTTATGGTTCAATGCGAATCCATACCTAACTATTCATAGCATAAGATACAACAGATCTATATCATACCAAAATATATCAAATTACAAATTAATTGTCACATTTATAACAGAAGTAATTTGAATCTTAAGATAAATATAGCTCATTCAAAAATGTCGAGAGTGCCCAGTGAGCTAATTCTTAATACTTCCAACAAATAGTATCCAGTCGCCAATATTATTTAATATTATAAATGGCCTTTTATCGTTCTTCAGAGACGCAGCCATGATGACGATGCGTCGAAAGATCGCCGGCAAGAGTCCCGAACAGATCCGCCGCATCAAGCGTTCCGAGCTGGAGGCCCCCGTCACGAAGGAGGACCTGGAAGCAGCAATGAGCAAGACCAGGCGCACAGTGAGCAATGCCGACGTTACACGCTACACCAACTGGATGCAAAAGCACGGATGCTCCTAGCGGCGCGCCTCAGCGCTTCGGGCGCTGCTGCAGCGAATGCGAGAGTCCTAAGGAGCAACTACATAAAAACAAGTCAATCAGCAACTTGCCAAATACTAGAAAAACAGAGCACAGTGAAACCAAGTCAACGAACAATTTACCAAATGCCAGAGAAACAGAACACAGTCAAAGCAAGTCAGTCTACAATTTACAATGTGTCAAAGAAACAGAGTACCTTTACCCTGATGTCGTAGAAACTGGAAATTTTGGAACCTCGCAACTCAGTTTTGCAGATTTGACCATTCATGAAGATAAATTGCCGGATCTTGAAAAGGAATCAAGTCTGAAGTCGGACTTTATTGTAGATAAGCAATGTGACATTAGAACCAAGTTGCCGAAGCTAGAAAACAGATCGGTTACTATTTTGTCTGGAGGTGATGCTACTGCTTGGGATTTAGGAAAGACAACTTCGGTTGAAAAGTCACCTAAACTTGACAGAAAGTCACATAAACTTGATGGAAAGTCGACGGTTTGTAGCGTTACTTGAAGTTGTAAATGTGCTTTGGGGATGAACACTGGTTAAATTATAAAGTAAAAGTGGAAAATAATAAACCGTAATTTTGTTAATACTATCTGTTACATGAAGTTTACCTTATCCTTGTATTGCCACTGCTGTGTGGGTAAAAGAATACAACAAAGCAAAAATCTTTAAATAACTTCGGTAATTTCTGTTGAGTGATAAAGAAAATTTACTGTAGGTACATTACCAAGTAATACCACGAGTATGCATTTAAGCTCTTCCTAAAATTTTACTCTTGCTGATACTGTAAATATTCATAGAGATTTAGGTGATACAAAACACTTGTAGATTTGTCAACCATAACTACACTATTTAGAAACTACATTATTCACAAACAAAGATTGACGGAATATTAACAAGAGATTTTATAAAGGTTAATTTACTAACGTTAATAGGAATTCACGTATTACATAATCGCGGTGTTGCATGAATTTATTCTGAGTAATAAAAGGTGTAATTCTTAATAATAACATTATACTAACTAAAGTTCGTCTTATTTAGTAGTTTATTGATTATATTGCTCCAAAAATTTCAAGTTTACAAATAAGTAGCTACGTAATTTTTATACGTTAAGATTTTAATATTAAACGTGTTAGAGATAGGTACGTTTAAAAGATTAATGAAACACAAAAATTGGGTAATTGTTTATTTGGGAATGGTGTAAACATGTGTTATAATTACCTAATCAGGTTTTGTGTAATATTCCTGTGAAGCAAAGTGCTGTTGTGTATATTGAATAAAGATTGTACAAAAATTTGCTAGATATGAGTTTTGTTTTATTCTAAAAATATGTTTTCCTTTTATAGTGTAAAATTTAATTTTTACTTACCTACGTGTATAAAGTGAATAAGTTAACAATATAAAAGAGCAACAAAGGACAATTGTCATGAACCTATACTTATTAAAAAGTACAAGTGATATTCTTAAGGCACAAGATATTCTTATATATTATTATGTTAATGGATGTTCAAAAAGTTAATTACAGACAAGACGATATGACTTTTCTTCTATATTTCATGTTTATAGTTGAAGACAAAATAGCAAAATTTTTTGAAGCTGTGATACTTTGTGCTAATTAAAAGTTAAATATCTTAGAAAATGTTACTATGGGAAAATTTGATATGTACTTAAATAGTACCAGTAATTTATTTTTTATATTCTTGATATTACCTACTTATCTAAATATTATCTGACGACGTGAAATGTTTTTTTTTTATCACAATGTTGCTAAATTTCTCATTTCTGTAATAATCATACATTTTATAGTAATCTATCAAACATTATACTCATTTGTACAAAATTTAATCCTTGCGTCTATATGTCTTACCTTATGGTCATTCTAATTATTAGCTAACTAGAGCCGCCATTTGAAAAAATAACTTCTCGCTGAGTGTACTTGAAAATTTGGTATGATGAAAATTAAGCAAAGGTACTGTAGTTTATTTAAAAACCAAAGGTAGCCCGGATGTCAATACGCGGCGTAGCCGCAATATTCATCATTGGTTTCATGTGTTGCCAGGGTCCGTTACGATCAGAATGGCATGATGTTTTCTTTATTCCTGGCATGTGGAAACCGCTACCTATTCAAATTGTAGAAAAGACAAAAGAAAGAACTAAATTAAGAACGCAAATGATTATATCGAAAATTTCTTTGGTGTCGCACGTCCTGGTTATACTTATCGCTAATTTGCCCGCAATGTTGCACTAATCTAGCATGTCACTTGTAGTCCACACTCTGTAGACGGTGGTGACGTGGTCGCTCTCCGGCGAGCCATGGCCGGAGGCCGGATGTCATTCAGCCGCCGCGGTCGCACCGTTTACCGCTGGCTTCACATCCTCCTCCTCTTGCTCCAAGATTGCGGAGAAGGAAAACGGCATGAACGCGTACCCGTGACCCTCGTAGAACTTGCCCATGAACTCCACCCTACGAAGAAAATAAATGAAATGTCATTAACTCGGTGACACCAGAGAGGACTCAGGATGTCAGGTAAAGTTAGCTAAATGTGAGTCAGAGATTCGGGGCAGGGTGATTAGGGCTGCAAGCTAGCTTTTGATGATTTTCACGCATGTTTGTGCACGTTGTATAACTAAACTAAAGGAATAAATATAATGTAACTGCATAATAAACATTCAGTCCGCAAAATAACTACTTGAGCGGCAAGATTTCATGATTGAGCGGCAGAAAAACATGTCTATAAGCAGCAACTCAACACTGTAGGAAGAGTGTGGTACGGGGAGTTCTAAATGGAAGCGGGAGCGAGCGAAGCGAGCTCGGACTTGCGGAGCACCCCGACTCGGATCCGTTAGGTTCGGAGACTGTGCGGGGAGGCGAGCTAAGCTCGCCTCCCCGCACAGTCGTAGTGTTAGGTTTAACATGAGAACACAGAAGTAGGAGCCCCGAAGGGGCTCCGTCGACCACTCAACACTGTAGGAAGAGTGTAGTACGGGGATGTTTAAAATAATTACAGCCATCCAGAATGACATAAATTGCTGATTGATTTTGAAATGTTTGCTGACCATGAGTTGCTGACCAATTAGCTATTTCTGCTGACCAATGAGCTATTTCTGCTCACCGATTATATTTTTCTGCTCACAGAAATAACAATACTATGCTAACCATTTAATTGACACCCTAAACTAAATAAAGTAAAATTGTAAAAAAATATAATTATGATAGAGCTATTCCTATAAACAAATAGTTACTAAATATATTTTTGATATTATTATTAATAAGACTGGAACTTGCCTCCAAACACAACGATTTCTAAAAAAAATATACTGATTTTGGAGCACGTACGTAGGAATAACTGAATAAAGGCAACGATTAAAAAAATACTGCGTGTACACATACATTTTCTTTGCAAATTTGCGCTAGTAAGTTTTTTCACCTTCATACATTAATAATGAGAAAAAAATTGGTAGGGTTATGACTGGTCAGTTTACAGAACTCGCCAGTTTCCGTAACTTGTCACTTTCCCTACTCGAAAGCTTCATCAAATTCGTTAGCTTGTCAATATCCTCACTCGTCAGTTTCCTTAATTTGTCAGTCTCCCCAACTCGTCAGTTAAAGCAAATCGTAACATATTTTAAGTCAGCGAACGAAGCGAGCGATTTTAGGTTCGGTCAGGTTTGATTGATTATACAGTTAGAGTTCCTCCTTCCCCCCACCCCCCTGAGTAGCAAAATGCTTGGTGTTGAAAACTGACTAATTATGGAAACTGGCGAGTTCTATAAACTTACCAGTCATCACCGGACTCTCTGAAACTGACGAATTAAGGAATAACATGAAACTGACGAGTGTTGGAAACTGACTTTGAGCTGCCGTTAACTGATCGTGCTAAACTCGTGCATATGTTCTTATGTGATATTCGTTATTATTCGATTTATGCTTTATACTGCTTCACATAGTTACTACTATACGTTGAATCTGATTATAATGAGCAAAAAGCCTTCAATCAAAAATACCTACAAAAAGCTAGACTGCAGCCTAATCTTTTTAATACATGTCATTACTAAGTATGACACAAATAAAGGATATTTTTTTGTATAGGGAATAGGCCCACCCACCACAAATAGCATATTGTAATGAAACACGTTGATTTGATACTCATAATTTCTATCCAACGGGAATATTGAGAAATTAATTAAAACTTGAATGATCCTCTTGGTTAACCTAATTTTGTCCTATTTCAACCTATTATAATTACGGTTTTGCTTTATTTTTCGTCCTATTACTATATTAAATTAGTATAAACGTAATGGCACCAAAAATGTCTCCTTTTTATGTAACTATGGAAACAAATCTTATTCCCTGTATGTCTGCGATAACATAACATACCAATGTAACCGAAGCGTATGGAGGAACGCTGACAGCCCTTCCATGACGACCAGGATGGCGAGGGTAAAGAACGCCCACACTGCGAATATGACGTACAGTGTCAGGGAGTGGACCAAAGAGCCACCGAAACCCAATTTAAGGACTCGCTGCCACAACACCGCAGATAATTCTGAAATGTAAATGTATTTATCATCATCGATTGATCGTTTACATTGCTGGGAAATATTTCACTCTTGAATCATTCTTTTATTTATCCAATGTGCGTAACGTGGAACGTACAGTCAAGGAATTTAATTCCCTACCCATTTCGTGGAAATGTCGTTAGACCTTTGTAATGCATTAATGTCGAAAATTCTATTTCAGTAATAGTATTGAAATGTCAATACGTATTATTTGTCACTTCATCATATCAGCCGGAGGAAGTCCACTGCTGGACATAGGCCTCCCCCAAGGATCTCCACGACGACCGGTTCTGCGCTGCCCGCATCCAGCGGCTTCCCGCGACCTTCACCAGGTCATCGGTCCACCGAGTGGGAGGCCTGCCTACACTACGCCGGTCATTTGTCACTTCACATTACAGATAACCTCTTTGCAAAAGGTTATCATTTGCTTTTTTATGTGTCAGTGTCAATCGAAAATAGCTCTTATGGTGACAGTTTGCTATACGATGTCGAACCATAGGTGGGTTAGAAATTAAATTCCTTGACTACTTATACTGGTACGATCACGGAATTTAATTGTTTAGAAGATTAATGAAACTTCAATTTTGCCGCGTTATAAAATACCTATCTACATTTCCGAGATCATACGATTAAATATGACGAATGACACGTCGAACTAATTTCACAGCCCGGCAAAATTAAAAAGACGAATCTGCTAAGAATTAAAATTCCGTGACTGTACTAACAAGGAAATAATTTCTAAGGAATCTTTAAAATTTGGTTTTTACATACTAGGTTGGGTCATAAGTTCTGTCACAAGTTTTGTGCGAAATAAATGACACAAATTGGACAATTTAAATAACTTTAATGAATATAATAATCTGTATTTAACTACGTTTTTACATATAATTATCTAATCTGTGTCATTTGTTTCACACAAAACATGTGACAGAAATAGGGATGACGATAGCATCAGAAATAAATTATGAACTCTTGATCATTAAATTGCCCTCCTACTTAAACTTCGCAAAACATACTCGTTTTGTTTTCCATCAAGTCTTCGATTTTTAATTCATCAAAATCACAAAATGAGAACACAAATGACCTGCAAAACTATGAAGTCACGCCTAGGTATTGCAAACATTTTTAGAACTAAATGTCGATGATAAAAAGTAAATCGGATGACTAGCATTCGTCATCCTAATTGTGTCCCGACTATGTACAACTGAAAGTTTTTAAGGCAGATCCAGGACTTTCACCTTGTTCCTTCTTTAGTAATTTTAAGTCGATTCTCTCAATTTTCAAACGTACAGTTGCTCAGATATTTATGATAAATAGATGTTCAGATATTAATATCAACTCCTAGTGTACATAATTTATTGAAATACAAGACTGCTTAGAAATGTGTGAGCACCCCGCCCGCTACGATATATCTTATACCCCTTGTAAAATATTGAAATCTGTATGCAATGTCGAAATGACACAGATTGGACATTTTGAATAACTTTAATGAATATAATAATCTGTATTTAACTACCTTTTTTACATCATCTTACTTATCTAATCTGTATCTTTACTTCGGACAAAACATGTGACAGAAATTGTGACCAAACTATGTACAACTGAAAGTTTAAAGGCAGATCTAGGACTTTCACCGTGTTCCTTCTTTAGTAATTTTAAGTCGATTCTGTCAGTTTTCAAACGTACAGTTGCTTAAAATATTTATAACAAATAGATGTTCAGATATTAATATCAACTCCTAGTGTACATAAATTATTGAAATATAAACCTGTGTGTGAAATGTGTGAGCACCCCACCCGCCACATCTGATGGCAACTGTACTATCTTTTACCCCTTGTAAAACATAGAAATCTGCATGCAATGTCAAAACCTGTCTAGTGAAATTTTGAAATTAAAATACTCACGTGCATGAGCTAAGGACAGGGCCCATAACCTCAGATATGATGCCGTGTGCGACACGGTGCCTAAAACGTATTCTATGGTGTGAATCGCTTGGGTTATCAGCACTTCCCCCATGCCATCTCCATGAGGATCTGCTTCAACTGGGATGTCTCCATCTTCCACGGTTTGTAAGTATTTCTGAAGAAAAGTGCTGTCATTAAAATGTTAATATTTATCAACAATTATTTAATTATTTTCGAAAAACCTCAAAGCTTCTACGTACAAGCTTTTATTTAAAGAGTTTTTTGCTCAAAAAGCCAAATGCTCAAATGAATATAAAAATACACGGTTCCAAATTCAAAAAAGGTGAGCACAGTTTTGTATTTCCTACGATTCTATTGAAAAATAAAAGACGATTCCGGGACCTTGAGTCCACCTTCAAAGTTCATAATCGGATCACTTACAAAAGTATCTTTTGTCACCGGAAATACGGCTTCATTCCAAATTTTAGCTTAATCAGACCCCTGGAAGTTGCTCCAAAATCAATCGCAAGATTTAAACTAAACACACAAACATTTAGATACATACAAACATTGCAAGTTCATTAAATAAATAATAAATATTTCAGCTTTTCATTTTAAAAATACGGAAAGGTAGGAATAAACTGAAGTTTTTACGTCAAGTTCATGTAAACTAAATACATCGATTACAACTTTTCTGGGCAAAGCATTATAAATTGCAGTGTATCTTATATTTTATATCCGAAACCGGTTAGCCTTTGGCATTACCTCATCTGATTGTAAGTGATGATGACGCCTAAGATGGAAGTGACCTAAGCAAGATTCCCCAGCGCAATGGGGAACTGCCAATCTTATCTTCATGCCAGAAAACATCAATGATATTAACATCTTTGGTGACGAGAGTTAGATAAAATAGTGGTGCAAGCCAGGCGGTTTTAGAAAATGCCCTACCGCCAACCAAACCGAGTTTCAAAAAGTTAGACCCCCACATGGAATCGAACCCGCGACCTCCTGGTGTGAAGCCAGTGCATTAACCACTATGCCACGGAGGCGGTATAAAACCAACGACCGACTCACCGTCACACTGCTATGTCACACTGCTGTCACACTGGTGTGACGGCTAGGAAATAATTTTAACAACCTTCATACTGTTTGTATAGAAGTGTGGAGGTTAAGAAACTTTTTTCTTACGTTCCTATTGGTGTGTGGGACCATATTCCGTGGCGTAATGATTAGTCCATTCGCTTCACACTAGGAGGTCGGGGTTCGATTCCCGGCGGGGTCAATTTGTAAGACTCGGTTTGGTTGGTGGTAGGGCATTTTCTAAGCCCGCCTGGCTAGCTACCACCATCTTATCTATATCTTGCCGCCAAACATCAGTGTTAATAACATTGATGTGTTTCGGCTTGAAGATAAGACAGCCATTGGGTTGGGGAATCTTGGTAAGCCCGCTTCCATCTTCGGTATCTTCGGTGAGATGATGCCAAGAGCTTAACAATTGTGATTACAAATAAAGATAATAAAATAAGGTAATTTAAAAAACTAAAAAACCCGACTGCGTTTCTGTGTAATTTGGAAATGAAAAACCCTAAAACAAGAAAGTCGTCATACCCGATTGCATTTAACTTAAGAAAAATTGTAGCAGTCGGGACCCATTCTAGAAATGGAGGCATAGTGAATTGAGAGCACATACCTATATTACGTTGCAGATTACTCCAATATACTGACTAGACGGCTGACTTTCTAGAATGGGTCCTGACTGCTACAATTTTTCTTAAGTTAAATGCAATCGGGTATGACGACTTTCTTGTTTTAGGGTTTTTCATTTCCAAATTACACAGAAACGCAGTCGGTATTTTTGGTTTTTAAAATTACCTTATTTTATTTTAATCATTTTTTAGTTTTATTATTGAATGAGTTTGTGTAGTAACCTATATACACATGACACACATTAAGATTATGCAGATTATTAACTTATCAGTTGATATAATAATATTCTCGTAAACGTTGAAGCTCTATAAAAGAATTCTGATCGTGTGGCCGATTCAAAAGTTTTTTAGGATCAAGTGTTCAGATGACCAGTCCAGCTAATGTTTTAACTCGACTATGAGCTACATATGCTTGACTTTTAGCAAATATATGAGAGCCGAGATCCACAAGTGTCAAATCGAGTGTAGCATCCTAAAGTTTGTGGACAGTTATAGCCCACCTTGGGATTAAGGGCAACATCCTGCGATCAATTTTTCAGTGTCCTCGAAGTGCGTCAAAATCAATCGTACATGGTTCAATCCGTATACGAGCTCCTGGTTGATAATTTTTTATTGTGCGATCGTCGACAAATACCGCTTGCTGTAATTCTCCGGAAAATCTGCTATTTTGTTTCTTTATATTTTGATATACCTACCCAGTGTGACTCTCACAGTAAATACGTATCTAACGAAACCCCTTAAGCTAAAATTTATCGAGCCGTTCTGGCTGCAGTGCGTGCCTAACATTGGAATTTGGCACCAAAAATCCGCCATTTTGTTTTTTTTATTTTCATATACCCAGTGTAATTCTCACAGTAAAAACGTATCTAACGAAAACCCTCAAGCTATAATTCATCGAGCCGTTCAGGCTGCAGAGCGTGTCAAACATTTGAATTTGGCGCCAAAAATCCGCCATTTTGTTTTTTTTTATTTTTATATACCCAGTGTCACTCTCACAATAAATACGAATCTAACGACACCTCTCAAGCCAAAATCCATCCAGCCGTTCAGGCTGCAGAGCGTGCCAAACAATTATACATACAAACATACATACATACATACATACTCTCGAAAAACATAACCCTCCTTCTGGCGCAGTCGCATCCAGCCGTTCAGGCTGCAGAGCGTGCCAAACAATTATACATACAAACATACATACATACATACATACATACATACTCTCGAAAAACATAACCCTCCTTCTGGCGCAGTCGCATCCAGCCGTTCAGGCTGCAGAGCGTGCCAAACAATTATACATACAAACATACATACATACATACATACATACTCTCGAAAAACATAACCCTCCTTCTGGCGCAGTCGCATCCAGCCGTTCAGGCTGCAGAGCGTGCCAAACAATTATACATACAAACATACATACATACATACTCTTGAAAAACATAACCCTCCTTCTGGCGCAGTCGGGTAAAAATAGGATAGGAAGTCGCTTTCCTAACCTTAACACCTTAACACTTTTGCGACTTTGTCACCTTTGTCTTTGTTGTAGGTAGTAGATAGTGCATTATGCTCTATTAGAAATTAACTTTTCTTTACATTACATAATGTCAAATTCAAGGTTAAACACTGTCAGATGTTTTACATTTATCTGTATTAGAGAATTCATTACCTTGCGTTTCTTTTCCTGTAGCATTCTGTACACTGGCAGACCAAATAACATGACTGGTATACATAGAAAGGCGATAAATAGAAAAGAATTCTGCACGATTTGTTGTCCATCGTACATATATGCCTTGCACGATTCAGGGGCTGTGTTCTTTTTAAGCAACATCATATTGATGAAGAGGATCAGCACTTGTGGCGCGCAGTAGGAGCCGTATGCCGGATCTGGAAATGTTCAGGGCTAATGTGAACAATAATTATTATAATATGCATGTTATATTTTCCTCACTACTAGGGTAGAGGTGTCATCTGCATACAATAAGAAATATCTGTCATAATCAACCGCCTCCGTGGCGTTATGGTAAAGTGTTGCGGCTTCGCTTACTGGCAGATTTTAACTTTGTGTAACTCGGTTTGGTTGGTGGAATGGCATTTTCTAAGCCCAACTCGCTAGCTAAAGTTAGTTTGCTGAATTAATTGCAGCTTTGATGACTCGGGACAAACACTCTGTCAAAGAGGACGTTTTGAGTTCAATCGCGCCGCCCGTCGCGCCGCCGCCGAGGCCTTTGTCAGAGTGGTTTACTGTCGCCGCTGCCGGCTCGCGGCATTCATGAAAGATGCAGTTAAATGAGCGAACAAACTATACCACCATCCAATCTAAGTCTTGCCGCCAAGCATCAATGTTAACAGCATTGATGTGTTCCAGCTTAAAGATAAGATAGCCAATTCCCCATTGCTATGGGGAGTCTTGGTAAGCCCGCTTCCATCTTCGGCATCATCGTCACTTACCATCAGGTGAGATAATGTCAAGGGCTCACCAATTGCGAATAAAAAAAATCTGTTCTTTGAAATATTTTTTTTAATGTAAGTTTAAGTAAAACTTTGTGCAAATGACGTAGGAATTTGAGTTATCCGAACATGTAGAAACAGTAATGGTTCTTTCGGTTTGGAACTAAATATAAAAATGAAATCCTGGTCAAAGAATAAAGACTATTTACTACGTAATCCTGGTCTCTTGAGAACGGCTGGACCAATTTCGCTTATTCTTTTTTTGTTGAGTTCGTTTTTGTCAGGAAAAGGTGCTTATGTAGGGTAGGGTAGGGTAAAGAACAGAAGGTAAAATGCGTTTACCTGTACTGATTGCAGAATACATAATCCATTTCATGAACATCATTATGCACAGATACCAAAACAGTAGCAGCAGAAACGATATCTGTGGTATGTACTGCAAAAATATCATCTCTGGCTTTCTGAAGAAGCTGCAAAAAAATATTGTAGATGGTTACTATATAATTAAATTTATTTACAATTAATATAAATAATACTAGTTCTAATTCTATGAATACAGTAATTACTTGAAGTTTACCACACTCATTGTCACCCCAAACACCATGTGGGTTACTCCAAATATAATAGAGAGCTTCATTTTGAACGAGTTCAGAAATACAATGTTGTTCGAAGCAGACTGAAAATAAAAGAGTAGCAATGATTATTTCGTACCTACGTATGTCTTATCGACTATTGTAAAATTCCTAAATGCATTACATAAATTCACCTGCCATACTGGATCCAGTCCAAATGGATAAGGCATCTGAGTGTACGCATCAATGGGATCCAAACTCAGATACGAGTGATTTGCTACAATCTTCCTATCATAAACGTTGTTCCAACTACTGCCAAAAATATTCAGCGACTTTGAGAACATATCATTATAGATTAGTCCAGTGTAAATAGAAAATATTCCCATTAACAAGATAATATAGCGTCCACCAAAGAAAATGTTCCAGATCTCGTTGTCACTTTTGGTTTGTGAGAATTTCTTTTCAAGGATAATAATGATTGCAGCGAATGACGTCATCAGAATGCCGTGGCCGACGTCACCGAACATCACAGCGAAGAGAAATGGGAATGTAATGATCGTGTATAGAGCTGAAACATTATTAAAATTACATTTTTAACACAGTTGCTCGAAAAGTGGTACTTTAAATGTTAGTTGATTTTACCGCACACGTGCTTTCTAATTTGCCACTTAAAAATATATTAACCAAAGTTAGAACACATATTCTTGTATCACACTTTTAAAAGGAGGACTTTAAAAGAGATTATAAATTTCTGTGAAGAAATGACCTGTTTCAGAAGGAGATAGATTGATCTTGCATCAATCCTTGCCAGATACTTACTTTAATAGTTCTATTTATTATTGCACTAGCAGTTGCCCATGGCTTCACCCCCGTGGATATGGAGGGTGAGAGGTGCGCGAGCTGCAAGCGACTCGCGGTTTTTTTTTAGATAAGGGCCAAGTATCTAAGAAGTAAAACTAAAAAAATATCCAAATCTATCTAGTAGTTTTTGCGTGATACGCGCACAACAGCAGAACTTTATCATGTTATATTCATAGAAGATCAATAAAAAAACTCAAGCATACGTATGTAAGTGTCTAGTTATAAGGAGGCGTTATTTTCGTAAATCTGCATTGAGTTTGTAAGTTGTCAAAACTAGTTTCAGATTAGGATATAATTAATGTATTCATTTTATTATACAAGCTGTAACATAAAGGTGCGGTGATACTTTAAGGTCGGCTTGTACCATCAAACTGAACAATTTTTTTTCTACGACTGCTGAAATAGCATTTTATTATACAGGATGTAACATAAAGGTGTGGTAATGCTTTAAGGTCGGCTTTTACCATCAAACTGAACAACTTTTGTTCTACGACTTTGCTGACATCGCATTTCATTATACAGGGTGTAACATAAAGGTGTGGTGATACTTTAGGGTCGGCTTGTACCATCAAACTGAACAAATTCTGTTCTACGACTTGCTGAAATCGCATTTTATTATACAGGGTGTAACATAAAGGGGAGGTAATACTTTAGGGTCGGCTTGTACCATCAAACTGAACAATTTTTTTTCTACGACTGCTGAAATCGCATTTTATAATACAGGGTGTAACATAAAGGTGTGGTGATACTTTAAGGTCGGCTTGTACCATCAAACTGAACAACTTTTGTTCTACGACTTGCTGAAATCGCATTTTATTATACAGGGTGTAACATAAAGGTGTGGTAATGCTTTAAGGTCGGCTTGTACCATCAAACTGAACATATTCTGTTCTACGACTTTGCTGAAATCGCATTTTATTATACAGGTGTAACATAAAGTTGTAGTGATACTTTAAGGTTGGCTTGTACCACCAAACTGAACGCCTTTTGTTCTAGGACTTTTCTGAAATCGAATTTTATTATACAGAGTGTAACATAACGGTGTAGTGATACTTTAAGGTCGGCTTGTACCATCAAACTGAACAACTTTTGTTCTACGAATTTGCTGCAATTGCATTTTTTTTTTGGTATTTTTTATACAAATTGGCCGGTTTTGCCTAGGAAGTCACCAAATTTTTGTGAATTTAACAGGTTTCTTGGAGAAAGTTGTTCAACTTGATGAAAGTGAATGCCCAACTTTAAGTATTACTTACCACACATTTAAGTTACAAACTGTATAGAAAAAATAAATTAAGATAACTCCGCCAGACATTTGAAACTGAGCCGCAGAGCGCATAATAGTTATTTATGATACAAGGGTGGCAAAAAGGTGAATAACAAACGAGTGACATTTGAAAGCCCGAGCCGCAGGCGAGGGTTTACCATCGTCACGAGTTTTTCATTTCCTCTTACACTCATGTATCATACGACATTTTTCAATACAGTTGTGAGAAAACAGGTAAAATTAAAAACGACCGTGCCAGAAAAACAAAAGACATGGGTACATACCTATCAAGGTTTCGGCAACCATAGTTCATTTTACGCTACTTGTGGCTCATTTTAAATGTCCTGGCAGTAACTGTTTCTCCTACATAAGTAGGTATATTTTTTTATTACACTATTCATAATTTTATTTGTATTCAAAACTAAACAACTCAATTCAGTTTTACAAAAATTGTACCATATTGTACGCATGCGTAATATTTTTCTATATTACCATAAATAGATTACAATAAGACTTGTAATAATTTTATCGTAAGCATTAAAACCTCCTTGGAAAGATGTCCTATTCCTTGGTGTAACCTATATGCGCTTCATTCATATTTATTCTCCTTCCTTTACGAAGATTTGACCCAAAGAGAATCTAATCAGCTAGCGTTATGTAGTAACCTTTCGGAGAAACAACCTATCTCTTAAAATTCTTCTTTCAAAAGTATTGTAGAAGATTCTGTATCTTTGATTTTTTTTTAATGTGCTAGATATGTTTTCTTCCTCAGAGCTACAATTAAAAAATATGCAAAGTAAAAAGCACGTGTGCGGTAAAATCAATTTGGCGCACAGTAAACTATAATAAAAAATGCCACTTATCGAGCACATGTATTTAAATTTTCGCTGCCAAAAACTCGATAGGTATGTATCACATACGTCCATGCATTTACTTATTGACCATCCGTGTACCATACGAGACTTAAAAATAGATAACGAGTGTGATTCATTATTTGATAGTTATTGATTGCAATGACAAAAAAACCATCTGTAGAAAAGTAACTGTTTGAATCAGCAAGAAACATATACTATAAACAAATGTATATTAGAAAAATCAATGTTACCAAAATTATATCGGAAATCACTGCTGAAATTTTGACTATCATAATCATCATCATATCAGCCAAAAAAGGTTCACTGCTGGACAAAGGCTTCCCCTAAGTATTTCCTCGACGACCGGTCCTGCTCTGCCCGCATCGCTTCCCGCGATCTTCACCATGTCGTCGGTCCATCGCATAGGAGGCCTGCCTACGCTACGTAAATTAAATTAATTTCGATAATATTTTACAAAAAATATCGTCATACGTGTATGACTTTCCTTAAGCGTACCTGGATTAACTTCTCTGTAACTGGCTATTCCATAAGAATCGATGAGATTCTGAAAACCCCTCGTGAATTTGTTCGTCCTGTTGAAAGTTGGCGGGATCTCATTTGTTTGAACATAGTTCAATATGGAGGGTATAGGGCTGCCACTCTCTCTCTGTAAATAAGGATTACATTACAGGATTTTTGGCACGTAAACGTTCCAGGTTTACATACTCTTTGTCAAGCTAGGAACTTGACAGTAATTATCTAAATTGAATTGACCGCCTCCGTAGCATAATGGTTAGTCCATTCGATTACTCTTTTTCAAGCTAGGAACTTGACAGTAATTATCTAAATTGAATTGAACGCCTCCGTAGCATAATGGTTAGTCCATTCGATTACTCTTTTTCAAGCTAGGAACTTGACAGTAATTATCTAAATTGAATTGAACGCCTCCGTAGCATAATGGTTAGTCCATTCGCTTTACACCAAGATGTCGCGGGGTCGATTCTAACTTGTAAGACTCGGCTTGTATGGTGGTAGGGCATTTTCTAAGCCCGCCTGGCTAGCTACCACCATCTTATCAAAGTCTTGCCGCCAATAACAGCAGTGGTAACAACATTGATATTATGATCCGGCTTGAAGATAAGATAGCTAATTCTCCATTACGCTGGGGAATCTTGGTAAGCCCGCTTCAATCTTCAGCATCATCGTCACTTACCATCAGGTGAGATAATGCCAAGGGCTTACCAATTGTGAATAAAAAAAATTGAATAAATTAAGTTCATAGTTTGATCTAGGAAAATTTCTGATATGTTATTCCACTTATGATTACT
Organism: Coleophora flavipennella; assembly: GCA_947284805.1. Classification (NCBI taxonomy): domain Eukaryota; kingdom Metazoa; phylum Arthropoda; class Insecta; order Lepidoptera; family Coleophoridae; genus Coleophora; species Coleophora flavipennella. Next base: position 2,806,457 of record OX369307.1, read on the forward strand.
TTCATTCAGATTATTTCAATTATAAGATTGCAACATTTCTCTATATCAATCCCGTATTTTCCAGTAAGAAAGCTAAATTTTAACATATTATTCACTAAATGACACTTTTTATAGAATAGCTGAAAACCTAACTGGTTTGTAATTTTTATTAATTATCAATTTTTAACCTTGGTGAGAACTTAATAACATATCAATGTTTATAACTTAATTTAAAAACACAAATAAGTTCATCAAAAACGTTACACGTGTCATTAAAAAAATACTGATTTCACCATCAATGCATAAATAATATGGTTTTCAAGATTTGATTCGAGCCCTCGCATAGCACGGTTAATAGGGATGACAAATGCTGGTCATCTGATTTACTTTTAATCACCTTTCAAAAACGACATTTTGTTCTAAAAATGTTTGAAATATCTAGGCGTGACGCCATAGTTTTGCAGCTTCATTTATGTACTCATTTTGTGATTTTAATGAATTAAAAATCGAAGACATGATGGAAAACAAAACGAGTAAGGTTTTCCGAAATTTAAGTGGAGAGCAATGTAGTGATCAAGAGTTCATAATTTATTTCTGATGCTGTCGTCATCCCTTTTGTGCCACACGATAAGAAAGAAAGAATATAAACTTAAAATTACTACTTCTCTGAAAATAGATGGGCCGATTCTAATGAAACTTTATACACATAAGCAAGTCACAAATTTCTAGTTTGTGGATAGATTCCATTTTCAAAATAATGATGTTGTCACTAAATAACAATGATTAAAGGTTTTCATAGTAATCTTGTAATTTGCTTATTATTTTAAAATAAAGTATTTCGAAAATGTAAACTATCCTCAAACTATAATTTCGTGACTTGGAGAGTCATTTATAAGTGTTCGTGAGCGTCATTTATATTATAGGTGTATAAAGCTTTATGGCTAAGGTGTATAAAGTTTCATTAGAAGCGGCTTATCCTTTTTTAAGAAGTAGTAATTTTAAGTTTTTATTGGAAACGATTTTTGGAATACGCTCTCAAGACGACATAAATGAAATATACATATCATACTTAGTCCAATACTTAGAAATTGGAAATTTCACGTGATCACTACGTATGTACGTACCACACCATCCTCCAACGCTTTTTGCACAATGTATATATCAGTCCTTGGCACCCAGCACTCTGCTATCAGACACTTTTTCACTATGTCCATACTAAACATGTTGAGGGTGTGGTAAATAGCCTTCTCTTTCCGCACGGTCACCATCCAGGTGCTGAAGTCTTTGGCTATGTTCTGAAGAACCAATCGCCGATGTTGCTCTGTTTGTTCTAACACCTGGAAAAAATATTTTTTATTATTTTGGAGAATTCCCACATAGGAGAGTCGAAAACGTGACGATCACTACAAAACTGCAAAACACAAAGTTTTGATTCTCATCTTTATAAACTAAAAGTTAACAGGCAGTAAAGTTCTCGAGTGGCGACCGTGCACCAGAAAACGTAGCGTAGGTAGGCCTCCCACGCGGTGGACCGATGACCTGGTGAAGATCGCGGAAAGCCGATGCATGCGGGCAGCGCAGGACCGGTCGTCGTGGAAATCCTTGGGGAGGCCTTTGTCCAGCAGTGGACGATTTGTGGCTGATATGATGACGATGATAACAAGCTTTTGACAGCGGCTACGCCACGAGGACACCGAGGGTGCGCGGTGTGCGAGTCGCAAGCGGCTTGCCATCCATAGAGCGCGGTGGTCAGGCCGCAAGCGGATCGCCATCAATGTTGAGTGGTGTGAGAATGTGCGCGTTGAATGTCCACCCTCCAATTCAACCAATTTAAGTGGGCAATAGCTATATTATAAATCTCATTTCATCGAGTGTTCTTAGACCAAAATGAACTGCGTATCAAAATACGAACCAGAGGTTGCGCGGTGAGCATCTTTGAGCTCGCGCGTAATTTTCAATGCTTAGTAACAAATTTGTACATCAATAAATTCATTTAAAAAATTAAGCAAAACGGTTTGATAGAATTAACCGCCTCCGTAGCGTAATGGTAGTCCATTCGCTTCACACCAGGAGGTCGCGGGTTCGATTCCCGGTGGGGTCAACTTGTAAGACTCGGTTTGGTTGGCGGTAGAGCATTTTCAGAGCCCGCCTGGCTATCTAACACCAACAACATTGATGTGTTCCGGCTTGAAGATAGGATAGCCAGTTCTCCATTGCGTTGGGGTATATTGGTAAACTCGCTTCCATCTTCAGTATCATCATCACTTACCATCAGATGAGATGATGCCAAGGGCTTACCAATAGTTAATAAAAAAAAACAAAAAAAAGCTCCCAGACGGAGTCGCATTAGATTTCACAGCTTTTTAAACATATACCCAGATGGAAACGTGACGTAAAAAAATCAAGTTCTTTTTTCTTTTACTATTAGATGTTTTTACGTTTAGTTACTATCTAGGTATATGTTTGAAAAATCTAAAAAAGATTAAAAAAATATCTCGAAAACACATGTGATTTTGAAAACCTCTTTGTGGTCCGGGACAATTTTCGGTCGTTTCAAAACAGTCTCCTTAATGACGATTAGGTATCTACAAATTTTGAAGTTACCATCTCCAGATCCTTAATCCTGGTGACCACTCCAGCAAGCATTTCCTGTTGTTCCTTGTACGCAGCAGGGCAGGGATAGAGGGTTGCTTTGAATCCGTTGCACACTTTCTTGACGCGCAACTTGATCTGCTCTCCATGGAAGAATACCACAAAGACAGTCTTCATAAGGTCATGACCCTGGGGATTGGAAAGGTTGAAGAAACTCTTTAGGCTTTCAAATATTGAATCATTCTACTACTTGATTGACGGAATAATAAATTTTGACGTTGCCGAATCAAATGAACTATGGATGGGTAATTTGAAGTCAGGAAGAGTTAAATTCTATACGCGTTTTTATAAGTACTAATCAGTTTCTAGGGTTCCGTAAACCCAGCGGGTAACCAACGGGACCCTATTATCACAGTCTAAGATATGGATTCTTAGATTGTGCTATCACTTAGCCTCCGCTGTATGTCCGTCTGTCAGCGGGCTGTATATTTTCATGAACCGTAATAGGTAACGTAATAGGACAGTTGAAATTTTCACAGAATGTGTATTTCTGTTGCCGCTATAACAACAAAATATACTAAAAATCTAAAAAAGTGAAAAATTAAAGAGGGGTCTCCATACAAAAAAAAATATAAGTCTTTAGAAGTATTTTTGATTTAGCTCTATCGTAAAAACATTAATACATACAAGCATGAAACTTGGTGTGATTATAGTACTAACACTGAGGTAAAACAACAAATACAAAAAATTGGCGAAGTGTGAGTCGTACTAGTGCTATGGAGTCTGAACTGTATGACAAATAAAGAATATTTTTGTAGTTCGCATTGATGTTTTTTTGTATATAAGTATCATTGTCATTATTAATATGTAGTTGTGGGCAGAGTTTTGGAGGTACGGAGCCCTCGGAGTGCTAGTTTGACTCACACTTAGCTGGTTTTTTCAGTTAATACGGAATTTTGTGACGTGTATTACATAAAAAGTTATGATATCTTATCTACATACAAGTGTAACAAAACTGGTGTAGGACCCGTTAACTGGGGCTTCTACTCATCATACGGAACAAGTCTCCCCGAGAAACCCATAGTCAATTGTCAACATAAAAATTGGCCCTCATCATTATCATCATTACAGCTCATATACGTCCCCACCGAGGGGCTCGAGCCTACCCTGAATCAGGGCGATTAGGCCTTAGTCGACCACGCGGGCCCAGTGCGGGTTGGTCGACTTCACACACAACCTTCGAGTTTCTTCGCAGGGGTGTGCAGGTTTCCTCACGATGTTTTCCTTCACCGTTAAAGCAATCGGTAAGTATGTACGTAAGTTTTTGAAAAACTCATTGGTACATTGGCCGTCCAGATTTGAACCCGGTACCTCTGGTTAGATGGACCGAGTCGTTACCGGTTGAGCCACCGACGCTTTTTTTTTTTGTCTTTTTTTTTTTGAAAATTGGCCCTACCATATAAAAATGTACAAAATCGGTCGAACAGCTGATTGATTTGTATGAAGAGTTAATATTTATTTTTGCGATTTCAGCGAAGTCATAGAACAAAAGTTGTTCACTATGATAAGTAGAAGCCCCAGTTAACAGGACCTACACCAATTTTGTTACACTCTGTATATAAAAAATCTATGTGTGTATGTATGTATGTTCCCTATGGACTCCAAAACGGCTGGAGGGAAAATTTTCATGGAATCTTCGGATTAGTCTAGCGACTGATCCTGTAAAAACATTGCGAAACTATAAACCCTTATAACTCCTTGTTGACTCGGCACCCTAAAAAAGCGGGCGAAGCCGCGGTGCGGGTCGCTAGTATCATACCTATATTATGTGATTATATATAGATATTTTCTTCTATACCGATGGCGCATGTGCTATCAGTGAAGGGTACATTAGTATAATTGAAAACACGTTAAAAAACCGACTTCCATCGCAACAACTTAGTACATTTTTTCATTATTATTTTTGGTTTTTGTTAATCTATAATATAATAAAACTGTAACGGGGCCGTGTCTGTACATGAAATATTTTTGGAAAATAATAACTGTGGTGGACATTACTAACGATACAGAGGCCAAAACAACAACTTTTGGAATTTTTGTCTGTCTGTCTGTCTGTCTGTCTGTCTGTCTGTCTGTATGTTCGCGCATCACGCAAAAACTACCAGCCCGATTTTGATGAAATTTTGTATGGTGGTTCCTTATAGCCTGGGTTAACATATAGGATACTTTTTATCCCAGAAAATTCAAGAGTTCCCGTGGGAAAATCAAAAGTGTTCATTTATAGAATGGCTCACCACGCAAATGTGGCTTGACCTTTTACAATCAAATTTTACACGTTGATACCCTTATCGCGAACTACGAGTAAAACTGGGACATTGTGAATCCCAAAAAAATTAGGGTTCCTACAGGAATGCAAAAAATTGTATCTTAAGAATGACTCAACGTAACAATATGAAACCTTTACATTGGGATGGGGTGTTTTGACCATCATTGTATAGTCGGGTATTCTTTATCCCGGAAAACTAAAGAGGTCCCGTGGGAAATTATCTATCGATACTTACAATAATAACAATAGAGTACTTTTTTCTATATAATAGCTACACATACCAAACATTATAATTATAGTAGCAGAATGTCAATAGATGGCACTGCAGGGATAATAAAACGCACTTAAGTTGTATTAAAACATTATTTCATACTTTTGAGTGGATTTTTTTATGTATTTTTCAGCATACGCTACTTTAAACTCTGGAACTATGGTACGTAGCGATGTGTTTCATAGACGAACACAGAGGTATATTTTTACAGATTCCAATCGTGTAAAAAAATAAAAACACATAAATCGAGTTTAGCATCTTTTAACAGGAGGCACAGATATGGGAACTCTTCTGACAGCGACTATTTGCGTGTGGCAGTTGCTCTCCGCCTGCAATATCAATGTCTGTGAACCTCATCAATGTATTTGCGGGTCCACGGTGGAGGCAATTGGCCATCACTCACTGAGTTGCAGTCGTGTTTGTGAAGATTCCCACGTCACCAATTCCTTAATGACCTCACTCGGAGGGCACTGGTCTCGGCCAGATGGAATATTCCATCTTTGATGCAGCCGCCGGCCGGCCTTTAGTCGATCTGATGGCAAAAGGCTGGAGGGTTTAAACAGGTGCTATGGCAGAGAGGAACGTGTCTGCTTTGGGAAGCCACTTTTTCTGCCTCACTGTACGGTACTGCTGCTCAATTTTCTTCGAGAAAGAAGCATAATAAGTACTCGGTCTTGGAGGCAAATTACTGCTTTGTGCCGCTGGTCTGTGAGACAACCGGCTGCTGAACCCTCAGAGGCCTTTGCCTTCACAAAGGAGATTGGCTTTCGCCTTCGAGAGAGGAGATGTGACGTGAGGTCCTACCTGCTGCTAAGGTTGTCTATTGCCATCCAGCGCGGCAACGAGAAGTGCGTCTTGGGCTCCTTTGGAGCTGATACGATTCGAGTGTTTGACCCATATTAATATTGTTAGGAAATTTTATTACTAGATTGATACCTATAATGATTTGAATTAGTTTTTTGATAATATAGGTATATATGTTATTTCATCATATCAGTTTATATACGTCCCCACCAAGGGGCTCAACCTGCCCTGAGTTAGGGCGATCAGGCCTTAGACGATCACGCGGGCCCATTGCAGGTTGATTGACTTCACACATAAGCTTCGAATTTCTTCGAAGGCGTGTGCAGGTTTCCTCACGATGTTTTTCTCACCGTAAGAGCGTCGGATAAACGTACATACCAGTATGAAATCGATATTCGTATAGATATTGATAAGTGGCAGGATTCGAACCACGGCCTTCCGGACAGGAGGTAGTGGCCCTAACCGTTTTGCCACTGACGCTCTATATTTTATTTAAGATTTAGAAATCCTTACTTATAATATTATAAATGTGAAAATGTGTTTGTTTGTTTGTTACCTATTCACACTTCAACACCTCTATCAATCTTGATGAAATTTGGCATGCAGGTAGCCTGTATCACTGGGAATGAAATAGTCAACCTTTTATTTGTGGAAATTATCATAGCCCGATGCAGTTCCTGAGGAAACTTAAACAATACTCTATGTTCGTTTTATATAAAATCGTAACGAAAAAATAGATTGGTGTGATTTTTAGCACAGAGATGAGGTGGAAAATGTTATAATTTACTAATAAGTATATCCTGACATAGTTCCCGAGGGATCTGGGGACAACTGTTTTCTACGCTCGCGCACGTCGGTGGCGTCGCAACGGAGCAACGGATTAAAGTGATTTTTTGTATAGAATTTGTTGAGGGGGTGGGAAGTGACAAAGACTGCTAATCTGAATAGCCCGATACAGTTCCTGAGGTACCTGGAGAAAACTTATGTCCACGCTTGCGAGCTGATTGCGGCTCGCGCACCACTCACCCTCAAAAAGAGTCATAAAAGCTATGTCCACGTGGGCGAAGCCGCGGGCAAAAGCTAGTTTTCTAATAAAATACTACACCGATTATGACTATGGTTCTTTTATATGGGACCACATGGGAAGCACTAGCTTTCAAATAAAAAAAGAATCATAAAAATCGGTTCTCCCAGTCAAAAGTTTGTTTGTTTGTAAACTCTTTATTGAATTTTTGTTACAATACTTAAAAAATATATTAAGTTAATTAAGTTCTGAGGTAACACACATAAAAAAACATACAATCGAATTGAGAACCTCCTCCTCTTTGGAAGTCGGTTGAAGAAACGAATTCATGACATTATTTACTGCATAAGGTCACTGAGCGTGTTCAACCTTTGTGGTTATAGTCTTAAGCTATGAAACAATGTAGTTTTCTTTTAAATTATCTGCGTTAATAATATATCTCTTAATGAATATGACTCATCGAAGTACAAGTAAACAAAATGCACAAATAAAGAGGGATGACGAATGCTAGTCATCCGAGTTACTTTTTATCATCTGTCAAAAACGACATTTTGTTCTAAAAATGTTTGAAATACCTAGGCGTGACGTCATAGTTTTGAAGCGTCATTTATGTACTTATTTTATGATTTTGGTGAATTAAAAATCGAAGAATTGATGGAACACAAAACGAGTAAGGTTTTCCGGAGTTTAAGTAGGAGGGCAATTTAGTGATCAAGAGTTCATAATTTATTTCTGATGCTGTCGTCATCCCTATTGTAGGTATATAGTTAACCTAAGACAAACGTGAGTCTGTCTGAGTAATAAGTGTAGCAACCATTACTCTTTTTCCGTCACAAATAAAATCTGTTTGGTTCGGTTTTAAGCGACTTCAAAAAAGGAGGAGGTTTCTCAATTCGACCGTATATACTTTTTTTAAATGTTTGTTCGCGAATAACTTCGTCGTTTGTGAACCGATTTGGATGATTCTTTTTTTGTTGGAAAGAAGATATCCCAAGAGTGCTACCATGACAAGAAAACCAGGATCTGATAATGGAATCCCAGGGAAATCGAGGACAACCTATTTTATAGGCACATATTACGTGTTTCATATGTTTTCTAAAGCTATTAAAGTATTTGCGTCTGGCAGTCATCATCTCGTGATGATGAGCTGATGAAGAAAGGTACAACTCATTAACGGTTATGAATAAGAGGATATAGATAGATACGTAGGTACACATAGACCGACAGTTGTATTCTTTCAGGTTATTCAGATGTGCTGATGATGGCAGATTTAACTCCTTAACTTTTATGCTGTTGAGATGATGATGGAAGCCACAGGACTCTGTATCTTTTAATGAAACACATACATTATGATTTAATGATTTATATTGGCGATTGGGTTTAACGTTGTTAGATAGATAGCATTATCACTAAAAATAAAGAAAAAAAAAAGTTTAAAAAAAACTGAAAAACGACTTCAAAATGAAATTTATTCAAAAGTATGAATTAATATTATTATACTTAAATACACGACATTAACCAACAATAACGAAATCAAAGGTGGGTACGAATTAAATATGTGCCTTAATTTTTTTTGAGGTCGGTGTCATAAACCATTGAATCAAAAACATTTGATACGTAAGTAGTTGTGTGCTGACACCGACCTCAAAAAAATTTAAGACCCTTATTTAATTCGAACCCACCTTTAATTTCGTTATTGTTGGTTAATGTCGTATATTTAAGTAAAATAATATTATTTAATACTTTTGAGTAAATTTCATTTTGAAGTGGTTTTTCAGTTTTATAAACTTTTTTTTTCGCTAGCCGGAAAAATGTGAGGAAAATTTTGAAAGCAGAAGCTATGAACATATTTTGCTAGATTATAAAAAAGAGATAGTCGTTGATTTTCATCGGATTTTATGTTGTTTTTCTTCGTAAATTATTTAATTGAAATTATTTTGTGTGATATTTTGTTGTGATACTGTTTTTTTTCTATAAGTTAATAACCTAACCAATTTAATAAAACGTAACCCTTCTTTTTCGAAGTCGGGTAAAAATTATAAGTAGACAGCGTAAATATATATCGTAACCCACTTTTTTGAGCAGTCGGGTTAAAATGTATCCTATGTCAGTTTCGGGATTAAGACGCCTCGCACTCCAAAATCCAATAAGCCATTTAGAATTCAAAGCGTAGCGAGGGGATCAAACGTACTAAAAATAACTTAGCTGCCTAGCGAAACACACAATTTTTCACCTCAATACAGCGTGGAAAAATTTTTTAGGCGCAAGAATAATAGATTTATAGTTACTTAGTCCTAATCTTAAGAGTCCCCAGGAGGCTCGAGTTTCCATACAAACGTAGTTCCGCTTTAATACAAAAACAACATACCGGATTGAATCCAAACTTTGCGAATTGTTTGTAATTAGTTTTCTATGTACTAATATAAAACGGAAAAAAATAGGCGCAGTTTCAATCTTTCAGTACACAACTAATTTAAGCCTTCATTTAGTTATTTTAAATTTACTACGATGAAAACTAATTATAAACATCGATATGTGTCTACTCAATATGTATATTTGCAAAGTTTCGATTCAATCCGTCATGTGGTTTTTGTATTAAAGCGGAACTACGTTTGTATGAAAACTCGAGCCTCCTTGGGAGCCTTATAAACTCTTACCACGCTAGCGGATAAAACGCAATTTTGCGCACTAAAATGGAATGACAAATAATTCCTTTCCGAGCGTGTGAGCCAGTGTGAGGTGAAAAAAAAATCTTTTTTAAGAGCGTCTGTGGCGTAATGACAAGGGCCGCTACCTCCTATCCGGGAGGTAACGGTTCGAATCCTGCCACATACAAATGTGTTATCGCATTTCAATGTCATATGTACGTTTATCTGACGTTCTTACGGTGAAGCAAAACATCGCGAGGAAACCTGCACACGACTGCGAAGAAACTCGAAGGTTGTGTGTGAAGTCGACCAACCCGCACTGGGCCCGCGTGATCGCCCTAATTCAGGGTAGGCTCAAGCCCCTTGGTGGGACGTATATGAGCTGATATGATGATGAAATTACTTAAATAAGTAATTAAGTAATATAGATATGTTTGATAGGAATGGCTCGTATCCAAACTACCTGCTTAAACGATTTACCCATACCAAAACATTACAAAGAGTATGTAATAATTAAATATTTACCGTAACAGGATCCTTCAACGGCACATCAATTTGTGCTTGCTTGAAGAAAATATTCCCATGTGATATCCTCCACAGCATCTTCTCAAACGAGGGGACTCGCGCTGTCGCTACCACTCCCGCAATAAACCCCAAATGTCCCATCACAGCTTCGTTGTTATATGCGACCACTGAAGCAGATATCCTCCTGTGGGCGCTGTGGTCTTGGAAAAAGGTCTGCGTCTTCTCAATGAGGATCTTGAGCTCCTTCAGCGAGAGGTAATCTGACTTCAGATTCCTGGCGTTTCGTGTTATCTCCTGGATCTCTGATTCTATGTAGTCGATTCTTTCCTGGAACGATTGAAGCATCAGTTAGTTATTACAAACACAAAGTATACTTTTTTCTGTTTAAGATTATTTGGAGAATACAATGAAAACAGTACAACTCGTATATTATTATCTAGCTGTTGCGCGGCGCTTCCTTGTTTATCGCTCTTGATGATGATGATGATCTATCCGACCAATTTCGGTCATGGCGACCACTTCGACTCCTATAGTCGGTTTGCCGCGCGTGCGCTCAAAGATGGTTTATGTAGCCAATCTTTGCAGCGAAACTCCTCGCGCACTTAGGATATTTAAGTATGCCACCCTCGTAATTGTATGAAATGGTCGCAGGTGGTCGGGCCTTTAACTGGTCGCGTCTGGTATTAAGGTCAGCTTCACGCTGATCCTCGAACTCGCGCACTTGCCTATTCACAATCCTGCGCCATTCTGGCCGTTCTGCAGCCAAACTCTCCCATTGAGAGGGTTCTATGTTGCATCCAGTTCAGAGGTATTGCTCTTAATACTAGTATAAACCGCAACAAAATCCGTTACCTGATTTAAAAGGAGTAAGCACAGAAACGAACCGAGGCAAACAGCGACTTAGTTTTATTATTATTTTGTAGAGTTTAGATGTAGATATTATACGCGACTAGTTAAAGGCCCGACCACCTGCGACCAATTCATACAATTACGAGGGTGGCATACTTAAAGGCCCTCAGTGCGCGAGGAGTTTCGTTGCGAAGATTGGCTACATAAACCATCTTCGAGCGCACGCGCGGCAATCCGACTAGGAGTCTAAGTGGTCGCCATGACCGAAATCGGTCGGATAGATCATCATCATCTTATGAAATATCGTAACGTAACGTAGCGTAGGCAGGCCTCCCACGCGGTGGACCGACGACCTGGTAAAGATCGCGGGAAGCCGATGGATTCGGACAGTGCAGGACGGGTCGTCGTGGAAATCTTTTGAGGAGGCCTTTGTCCAGCAGTGATACGTTTTTCGGATGATATGATTATGATAATGAAAATCGTTAACCAAATTTTAAGAACATACGAGTATCTCCATTAATGAAATTGAACGACTTTCCCTAAGAAACCAATAAAATCGGAGAAAAAAAATTGGACTGCGTACAAAGTTGATAAACAATGGGTACAAATTGTATGAAGAGTCCAATATTTTTGCTTCGATTGTATGGGTTTCTTGGGAAAAGTTGTTCAGTTTCATGAGTGGATGTATGTCCTTAAAGTTTGGTTTACAATTTCAATCAGTTACAGAAACTATTCGTCTTATATTGAAATTTGAAGCTGCAATTGGCAGAGAATTTTCCAAATTTTTAGAACGAGTTCATTCGAAATTGCAGCGTGCGTCGTTATTTGACTAGACATTTTAGAACCTACATACTCGTAAATTATTTGACATAATATATAGACAAAAAACTCGCTTCTTAAAAATACTTCGCTTTTTTGTGCTAGAACGTATTTTTTTTGATTTACATTATCTGGAAGTCTTTTAGCATCGGTTTCCCTCGATGAGTTCTTAAAATGTCTAGCGTCTATGACTAATGTCTATTGACTAATTTGAGAACATTTTGTGAAGTGAGCCATGCGTAGGTTTTAATGTCAACTGCCGACCAACATTGTCTGCATGCAATGATCTCGACCACGAGAGTGTAGTAGAACCACATTCTAAGAATCTTAAACTGTGGTAGAACTACGAGTGTGACGAGAGACTGACTGCATATACCTACAAGTATACATGTCCGCGGTTTTTTTTTTACAAAAAAAACTTTACTTTTTAGAGTTTTTACCCTCCGAGTGTTCCTGGTTACGGTAACCGTAACAGGTAACAGTGTCGCGAGTTCAATGTTTTTTTTCTATAATTTTACAGTTTTATAAGTTTTCACCCTCCGAGTGTAACGGTAACAGCTAACAGATAACGGTATATATATATATATACTCGTAAATTATATATATAGGTATGGTTATATCGCGAGTTCAATGGTTTTTTCCCATCTCATAAAATGCCCAACGCGCCTAAAGAAATTTTCACTTTAAAAAATGTATTTTAAAGAATTTAATTTTTGGTTTGTGAATTCTGTTGATAGTAAAAGGATACTAAAATAAGTAGGTAGCAGCTATCTTAACCCGGCTTGTTATCTTCACCACCTTTTACATTTACTTATCGAAGTTTTGCCACCGACTGAGCATTTACATCAACAGCTTTGACCTATTACGGCCTGAAATACTCAGCTGATAAGATGGTCAATTTTTCAATATATTTTGGGGTTTATTTAATTAACTCATTAGGGAAAACACAAACAGTGATGTATAAGAGATTAAACATAATAATTGAAAAACGCTAAACACGTTAAAAAACCGACTTCCATCGCAACAACTTAGTAAAAATATAATAAAGCATTAAAAATGCATTATTATTTTTGGTTTTTGTTAATTTTCTAATAAAGTACTACACCGATCTTGATAAAATTTATATGGAACCACACGGGAAACACTTAACTTTCAAATAAAAAGAGAATCATAAAAATCGGTTCACCCAGTCAATAGTTCTGAGGTACCTAACACACACACATAAAAAAAAACATACAGTCGAATGAGAACCTCCTCCTTTTTGAAAGTCGGTTGAATAGGTAAGTCTATTAACGGTTGACAGGCATATCCCACTTTTTCAAATTGGAGATTGTTGTGAAGAAGTACGCTTAATTTTTTTTTCCGGCAATCTATCGTAATTCACCTTTTTTCATTACTGTTGCCCACAAAAAATTAAAGAAAGAAGAAAATAGCTCGTATACCACTTGTGGTAATATGTCGTATACCACCGTGGTAGACGTGCGCGCCGCGCTACTGTTACCCAGCGGCGGCGCGCCGACCTGTCGGGGTCGGCGTGGTGGCGCCGCGCCGGCGTGGGTATTTTTTTTAATAAAAAAGAATCTAGCAGCTATCCAGCAGTAGGTACCTATTTGAGTATTATGAGTTACTAAATTAAAGAAAAATAATTGCGTATAACAGAATGAAAACTTTTATTAGGGACTTACTAACTACTGTGTGTGTTCTTTACATGACTCGTAATAGGCAACATGCAATATTTTTATTTTTGCTTTCATTTTAAAGAACTCCATGCAGAATAAACCAGGAGTACATTAAAAAAAAAAAACTTGTTTTTTTAATTTTAAATGCGGTTTTAAAGTAACCGTTTAAATTTGCGCGCGCAAACGGACGTATAGTTCCGATGACGTCACTCCTGTCTGTCACTCAGACCAAAGAGAATATAATACATTACAATTACAATAAATTACAATGTATTATATTCTCTTTGGTCTGAGTGACAGACAGGAGTGACGTCATCGGAACTATACGTCCGTTTGCGCGCGCAAATTTAAACGGTTACTTTAAAACCGCATTTAAAATTATAAAAACAAGTTTTTTTATTTTTTTAATATACTCCTTGTTTATTCTGCATATTCTGCATGGAGTTCTTTAAAATGAAAGCAAAAATAAAAATATTGCATGTTGCCTATTATTATGAATAAAAATAATTTTATTCACGCGTCCTGGGTTCAGTAGTGATCTTGTTGCAGTAACAGTAAGTCCTGCAATGGAAAACACTCGTTCGCTAGGTGTGCTGGTGGCTGGAATTGCTAGCATAGCCCTTGCAAGTTCGCTTAAAAGGGGAAAGGCTTCTTTTTTTCCCTCCAATACTGTAAAATGTCTTCATTCATGACATCGTTTGGAGTAGCAGCTGTCAAGTACCTCCAGCACTCTTGGTCAGCTTCCCCTATGGGGATCTGGCTATCTTATCTTCAAGCCAGAACACATCAATGCTGTTAATATTGATGTTCGGCGGCAAGACTTAGATAAGATAGTGGTAGCTAGCCAGGCGGGCTATAAAAATACCCCACCACCAACCAAACCGAGTCTTACAATTGACCCCTCCGGGAATCGAACCCGCGACCTCCTGTGTAAAGTCAGTGAACTTTGCCTCTGAGCTACGGAGGCGTATTATATATTTTACGATGGTACGGAATTGTACGTGTGCAAGTCAGACTCGCACTTGACCAGTTTTATTTCTACACTTGCAAATAATCTTATGCTTTGTATTTAAGAATCTTCACCAGATACTTACCTAAGTGTAACAAAATACGAAATAAAATAATGAACTGGCTTTATGTGTTGCTTTTTATCCAAAGGATATCAGTAAAAGCTTTTTTTATTGCATTTATCATTATGTGAACATCAGTTAAATGAACAGTTTACCAAATTTGGATTTAATTATGTGACGGGGGGGTGAGGGCGACTTTAGAGAGCGGCAGGGAGTGTCCATAATGTACGTTAGTACTAATATATAAGATAAAGATAAGATAAGATAAATACTCTTTATTGTACCCAAAAATATAAAAAAAATAAACACAATGTAAAAAAAAATAATAATTAATATTTATTATTTATTTAATTGTTATTAATATATATACTTTGGCTCGGCTGAATTCGATTAATTTATCGCGCTTCGGCCATCTTCGGCGCGCCGAGATAATGTCTCGGCGGCGGCGGCGCCGGCGCGGCGCGCACGTCTACACCGTGGTAACACAAGTTCGACAAAAAAAAATTCTACAACACCTCGCAAGCCACCGACGGTCATTGTCAAGTTTAACGATTTATACTCGTATAGCGGTATGCGACGGTTCGTTTGTAATTTTTTTTCTTTCCAGTTTTCTGAAGTAATATCTAGTAAGCCACAGTTTTATTGAAACTAGCGCAAATATCAATGTGTAAAAATGTTAAATTAATGTAAAACATAATGTTAAAATAATACCAATTTTAATAAATAAGTCTAAATTAGTTGTAAAAAATAATCGTATTTTATCATCTAGTATATAAAGTTTAATTTATGTGGCATATGTTTCGACCAATATAACAGATATGGACCGGCCTACGCGAACAGCGGTTTTGATGCTTACAGAATGAGCGAATTCGCTCATTTTGTCTCAGTCGATCAGTATTCCTATCTAATTTGCTATCTCATTCGTGCTACATTCCAAGTAAGTCTCTCTATCTCTATCATTATTTATATTTGAACGTGACTCGGTAGACTGTAGTGGTGTGAGTGTGTGTTTGCATGTAGTTGTATTGGTCTCATTTTTCATGAAATTAATGTATAGATAGGGCCGGTCCAGGTATTGCCTGTTAACCGTCACTATACATTTCAACAACGTGTTTATTGCCTGTTAACCGTCACTATACATTTCAACAACGTGTTAAAATGATATTTTTTACCTCTAGTATGTTAATCTCCCTGGGTCCGAGGCTTCGTGGTGAAGGTTTGGCCGGAGGAGGCGGCTCGGGCAGCTCGCCTCCCACCCACCTCAGCTTCCTCTCCATTTCGCTGCATCTCCTCACTTCAGACACGTAGCGCCTCTGGAAGTCGTTCACGTGAGGGTTCAGCTGTGGATAAAAAACAGGGTTAAAATTTCACAATTATTACCATGAGGGCAACACCAACACCGGAAGCTATAAAGGTGGCACAGTTTTCAACCGACTAAAAACCGGCCAAGTACGAGTCAGAACCACACACAAAGGGTTCTGTAACATCATGCTAGATGGCGCTAGTACAAAGGGTGCCGTACCATCATGCTAGAGGCGCTAGTTTCCTCATGTTTAAAAAAAACACGTTTTTTGTATGGAGACGCCCTTTATTTTTCACTTTTTCAAATTTCTAGTATTTGTTGTAATAGCGGCAACAAAAATTTCAACGGTCTATTAGCTACCATGGTTTATGAAATAGAGCCTGGTGACAGATGGACAAACAGACAGACGTACGGACAGCGAAGTCTTAGTAATAGAGTCCCTTTTTTACCCTTTGGGTACGGAAACCTAAAAAGACGGAGGTTTCCAATTCAATTGTAAGTATTTTCTGTGTTTGTTACTCGATATCTTCGCCGAATGTTAAATTTTTGAATCACCTATTTTCTGTTGTATAGGTTATGTTTCCAGGTTGGTCCCACTTAAATTTTATCGACAACCAGTAAAGTGCAATTCAGAACCGCACACAAAGGGTTCCGTACCATCCGTTTAAAAAACATGTTTTTTTGTATTGATACTTTAACTTTTTATAATTTTTAGTGTTTTCTGTTATAGCGGCAACAGAAATACATCATCTGTGAAAATTTCAATAGTCTAGCTATCACGGTTCATGAAATACAGTCTGGTGACAGACGGATGGACAGCGGAGTCTTAGTAATAGGGTCCTGTTTTTACTCTTTGGATACGGAACCTTTAAAACTCACTTGTCGTATCACTTTGTCGGCGTGATTAATATGTATCATCATTACAGCTCATATACGTCCCCACCGAGGGGCTCGAGCCTACCCTCAATCAGGGCGATTAGGCCTTAGTCGACCACGCGGGCCCAGTGCGGGTTGGTGGACTTCACACACAACCTTCGAGTTTCTTCGCAGGCGTGTGCAGGTTTCCTCACGATGTTTTCCTTCACCGTTAAAGCAATCGGTAAGTATGTACGTAAGTTTTTGAAAAACTCATTGGTACATTGGCCGTCCAGATTTGAACCCGGTACCTCTGGTTAGATGGACCGAGTCGTTACCGGTTGAGCCACCGACGCTTTTTATTGATTAATATGTATACCCATGGCAAAATACAGCTTTCTAGTACTAATAGTCTCTGAGCCAAGCCGCGGACAGACAGACAGACATGGCGAAACTATAAGGATTCCTTGTTGAATAGGGAATCCTAAAAAGCCGAACACAGTAAAGTGTAAAGTCTAGTTGTAAGGAAATAGTTCAACATGTAAACAAAACGTTTAATCATTAATTAATTACATTTTCTTAATCACATAACATTTTTGACATGGAGCATGTTCTTATGAGCTTGCAAAGTAGATTGCAGTGTTTAGAAATATCATAGGTTTTAACCGCCTCCTCCGTGGCGTAATGGTTTGTCCATTCGCTTCACACCAGGAGGTCGCGGGGGTTCGATTCCCGGTGGGGTCAACTTGTAAGACTCATTTTGTTTGGTGGTAGGGTATTTTCTAAGGCCGCCTGGCTAGCTACCACCATCTTATATAGTATTGCCGCCAAACATCAGTGATAACAACATTGATATGTTCCGGCTTGAAGATAGACAGTCAGTTCTCCATTGCGTTGGGGAATCTTGGTAAGCCCACTCCCATCTTCGG
This sequence comes from Coleophora flavipennella, assembly GCA_947284805.1. Lineage (NCBI taxonomy): Eukaryota > Metazoa > Arthropoda > Insecta > Lepidoptera > Coleophoridae > Coleophora > Coleophora flavipennella. The sequence goes on from OX369307.1 coordinate 2,824,130, forward strand.
TAGGTATCATCGTCACTTACCATCAATTGTGAATTAAAAAAAAAATGAATAAATTAAGTTCGTAGTGTGATCTAGACAAACTTCTGATATGTTTTATAAAATAGTCTTGGTCAGAGATATGCTATGTATAAGGGGAGGTAGATAGGTTACGTGCATCCTAAAAGTGAAGCAAAAAAAAGATGCCAATTGGCATCTCTTTTCATAGTAGCATTCGGTAGGTACCTATTATAATGTGTGTGTAAATGGATTCGATTTTCAAATTTGGTTTGTTAGTGCACGTGCATCCTAAAAGTGAAGCAAAAAAAGATGCCAATTGGCATCTCTTTTCATAGTAGCATTCGGTAGGTACCTATTATAATGGATTCGATTTTCAAATGTGCTTTGTTAGTGCATAACCCATCTATGGTAACAAATCTCTGGTCCTGGTCATTAAATTCCACTTATGATTATTTTTATTCAGATTATTTCAGTTATGAGATTGCAACATTTCTCTATATCAATCCCGTATTTTCCAGTAAGAAAACTAAATTTTAAAATATTATTCACTAAATGACACTTTTTATAGAAAAGCTGAAAACTTAACTGGTTTATAATTTATATTAATTATCAATTTTTAACCTTGGTGAGAACTTAATAACATATCAATGTTTATAACTTAATTTAAAAACACAAATTAGTTCATCAAAAACGTTACACGTGTCATTAAAAAAATGTACATAAAGATTCTTTCTGAGTAGCCCATAGATCTTCATTTCAAGTTAATAAATAGGGTACCTCAAGGAAGCATACTATAATATATACATCGTATATATTAACGACCTTATTCATTGATAACAACATTATTATTCTGTATATTAACGGCAGGACATATAGCTCGTAGAATAGATGGCCGTTGGGACAGTAAAGTTCTCGAGTGGCAACCGCGCACCGGGAAACGTAGCGTAGGCAGATCTCCCACGCGGTGGACTGACGACCTGTTGAAAAACGCGGGCAGCCGCTGGATGTGGGCAGCGCAGGACCGGTCATCGTGAAAATCTTTGGGGGAGGCATTTGTCCAGCTGAGGACGTTTTTCGGTTGATATGATTAACGACCTTCCTAAAGTTACTACAGATGACTGTATCCTCTTAACTGACGATGTTTGGTAGCAGTGACCTCAGAAAAAAAATACTGATTTAACTGATTACGATGGAACTATCAAAATGGTTAGGTAACAATAATTTGCAATTTAACGTGAGCAAAACAAATTATATTCAGTTATTAAAGTATGGCGAGTCTATCGATTCTCTAAATCTTGTAGATAGTGGCCAACATCTCGAACAGCTTAATGTGACCAAATTTCTCGGTCTTATAGTGAATATATACAGTAACTGGAAGGCTCACGTTGAAAAGGACTGCAATAGTCCGTAAAGTAACGTCGAGAGAAACCATATTGACTGCGTATCACGACTATGTAAGTTCCACTCTGACATACGATCTGCTGCTTTGAGGCAACAGTACGGACTCTAAGAAAGTTTTTATTCCTCAGAAAAAATGTGTACGGGCCATTTGTGGAGTGGCACCAGATGAACCCTGCAGACCCCTGTTTGAGCAATTGAATGTATTGCCGTTACCGTGCATGTACATTTATGAACTTGCTAACTTCGTTAAGACAAAATAAAAGTTTAAAAAACTAAAACCCGACTACTATACTGTACTTGAGCAAGGCTGATTATCACATTTAACGCTCAGCGTACTGAGCGTACATCACAAATAAATAATCTACGAAAAAAATATAAGTAAAAAAGGGCCAAATTCTCTTTCCAAAATGTTTTTCTGTGTAAAAATGGTAGATACTTTTTGATCGACAAGGCGGAGTGGCGCCGCGCTCTTTCCCCGCCCCGTACCCACCGCATGCATCCCGCTCCACTACTTTGCGCGTATTTTCAATTAAATTTTCAATTTCCTATGCGTGGCAATAACGTGTTTATTTTTAATGAAAACAAGACTGTAGTGCACAAAAACATATTATAAAAAATAATAATTGCAGTTACGATTTTTAACCACTAAGAAATTTATTATTATTAAAACGAAAAAAAATCAATATTTAATTTATGTCTTAAATGACTAAAAAGACGCAATATAGCTTAAAAAGATACGACCATTAATAGTTACCATTTTGGCTCATCAAGATATTGCGATCAGATGAATACCGTGAAAAAAAAACATACATGCTAATTTGGTTTCAGTTTAATTTTGCTATTATATTAGGTGATATCATTTGAATTTACCTCAAAATTATACTAACAAGGTATTTGGTTAACTATTTTTCTTATAGGATAAAGTTAGGTAGTGTTCAAAATCTCATGGTTTTTATTAATAACGGTTACCAACGCTATTTTTTTACATCATATATCTGATTCATATTTGATACTGAATATCAATATCCGATAAAATAATAAAAACAACGGGTTATCGAATTATGTCCAGGTTTAGCTAATTTGATGCGCCTCGAGCCTAACTTTGAACTGAGTGCTCGGCGATTGTGTGGAAACACACACGATCATGGCCGATCATCCTGTGATGAACGTTGAAAAAACCGCAACCGCGGCGACACTCGCCATTCGTCCCCGATCATGGCCAAGTACAGTCGATTATGTCCTGTACACAATCGTGAACGCCTATGCTTGCCCTTGATGGGCGATTGTTTAGAGCCTTCAGGGGCCAGCTTCCTGGAAAATATCTTTGAATACGCCAATGTCCCAAAGATGGCGCACCAGTTATTTTTTTATGCACACCCATGATATGGGTATCAAATGAAAGGGTTTGCTGAGAAGAATTCGGAATAATTAAAATTCTTTTCAAATTAAAGCTAATACTTTTTGCACATTTTGGTATATATTTACACTAATTCCACATTAAATGTGTGATATAATAATAACCTACCAAGAACCTACAATCATAAGCATCAAATATCTAATAGTTTAAAAAAATAGACTATTTTGGTAGGGATGCTTGGGAACAGGATCTTTACGTCAAAGGATATTAGTGAAGAATTTTATGGAACTTTATATCTTCGATTTATCTACTAGATCCACAGTGTTTTTATATTTTATAGGTACCTCGTATACATACCTGTGTACGTACTTCTTCCAAACCCATGTTAATTTTACATAACTGACCCGTATATTATGCGTTATTTATAGAATCCTGTACTTGAGCAAGGCTGATTATCACATTTAACGCTCAGCGTACTGAGCGTACCTCACGAATAAATAATCTACGAAAAAAATATAAGTAAAAAAGGGCCAAATTCTCTTTCCAAAATGTTTTTTCTGTGTAAAAATGATATATGCATTTAGATCGACAAGGCAGATGAAACTGAACATCTTTTGTTCTTCAACTTTGCTGAAATCGATTTTTTAATCTCCTCATATAAATCGATGAGTATTAGCCTAGTTTGTATGAGAAGTCCAATTTTTTTTCGACTTCAGAAAAGTTGTTTAGTTTCATGACTAGAAGTCCTCCTGAGAAGGGTGTTGTCGGCTAAAACAACATCCTGTATAAATCATCGTATCAGATAATTACGTCGGCGTGGACGTTTATTTGGAGCGGGAGTATAATTACCTAATAACAAAATTTGGGGCGATTTGAGTGAAAAAGTTATGACTTTTAGATTTTACCTTTTATTTACACATCAATCCTTTTGGTTTCTTCAGAAAGTGCTTCATGAGTTTAATGATCATAAAAAATCTAGTACTTAGATTTCTTTCCCTTATATATATGAGGGTGTTAAAAACCGGGTGAATGGCTTCACGTAAAGATACACGTTGTGCCACAGATGAGTTACTAGTTACTTGTTGTGCTTGCTGGAACTTGGCCTGGCGCACTTCCGAGCGCTCGTATAATAAGTTTCGAGCACCCGAATTGATACGTTTTTACGCGCGGCGCACCTTCGCTAGAAATAACCGGAGAATTGGACACAATAATAGCGTCTATAGTCGTTATATCTTCCTACTGTTTTTATTCCTATGTGTTATCTGACGTCTTCAGTGCGTTGGGAGATAATTCAGGATCCGTAAAAGATATGTACTTATCGATATCGTTTACTTAGCTAGTGCAAAGCTAGGTAACTGCTGGATACATACGTACTATCGCTCTAAAGTTTAATTCTCCTAACGATATAGTTATTTGTGTTACAAGGGGACAAAGTAAAATTTTGTTTCGAGGGCGTCAGATTGAATTCAGAGCTGAGCGAAGGATTCTAAAGTTTTTTTATTATTCCACAATTGATAAGCCCATGGCATCATCTCACCTGATGGTAAGTGCCCATGATGCCCAAGATGGAAGCGGGCTTACCAAGATTCCCCAGCGCAATAGGGATCTGGCTATCTTATCTTTAAGCTGGAACACATCAATGATGTTAACACTGATGTTTAGAGGCAAGCAAGACTAATATAAGATGGTGGTAGCTAGCCAGGCGGGCTATGAAAATACCCTACCACTAACCAAACTGAGTCTTACAAAGTTGACCCCGCCGGAAATCGAACCCGCGGCCTCCTGGTATAAAGCGAATCGACTAACCATTACGCCACGGAGGCGGTTAGAGTTAAAGTAGAATCCTGAGCTTAGCAAGGATTCCAATATACGTCGCCGAGAACAAAATATTTTGGCCCCGAGTGACGCAATTTTTTTTTACAAGAAAACAGAAGCACCAACGCGGACCAATCAGAAGAGAGATAGCTCAAACTACAGCTCAAACGCGAACCAATCATAAGAGATAAACCAAATTCTTTCGTATCACGAGTACTCAAAACTTATATTGAGGTGTCTATTGATAACGATTTTGACCTCTTTTGCTCCAGCGTCACAACAGTCCGAAGGTTGCTGGCTTCTGAATTCTTTAATAGTTAATGAAACCGCCTTTTAATGTTGTAGTTCTTACATACCTACAAATTTAAGTGGATATTCTCTCGTAGATATTTTCCGTTTCTCTTCCTTTATTCTCTTTTTTTATACTTTTTAATATACATATGTGTTCGCTCCTACCTATGTACTTATCGGCGGAGACTTATATGTTGGAGCGTCATTAAAAACGCGACCAATACCAGCTCGAGAATCGAGATACGTTTACATAGATCGTTACACCACAGATTACTAAATCCTTATTTGGATCAAACTTCAGGTATTAGTATCTGAGTGAAACCGGTGGTGGCGTGACAATCGCTTGTACTCGTGAGCCGATAAAAATTACCTATTAACGGTAGGCTGTTTGTGATTGAGGTGGCAACACTGAGTTTAGAAGACATTAGCTGGGGAGTTTTTTGGCGGGATTTGTGGTGGACGCATTCGTAGTTTGATTTTGTTGTTTTTTCATTGTTTTCTGCTGGGATTTTGTTCAAGAAGTGGTGCATTTTGGAGAAAATCGTCTAGTGCACGTGAGCAATGTGGAGAACAAGAAAATAAAACGAAGGAGGACGTGAGAACCCAACTTGCTCTGGGTGCAGTTTTATAGACGCCCAACAGCAACTGGGTGTTCCACCTCAGAATGCAGCTGCTGCAAAAGCTGTCAAGAACTTCAGAGAAGATTTGTAATGCACCGGCACTAGCATTGCAAATCCTAAAACAAATGAAGAAAGTGAAATAGATTATAGACAACTGCTCTAAATAAATGAAGTTATTTTTTAATGCTGAAGTCGATTTTATATAAGTATTATAGTATAATGATATTAATGAAATAATGTAGTTGGCATACAATACAATGCCAGCGGTTCACTTGGTGGCCCAAAGATGGTTTATTAGTATGATTTAATAGGACCAGAAATATTTTATGCAAACATTGGAATGCATCATAAAACTAGACTATCTTATTCCAAGGAGTAGTTACACAGAGTATGACGGAAGTACAGGTAGTATTGATATATCCCGGCGCCTACCACACCTCTACCCACCTCTACTCAAGCGCATCCATCTATGTCCGTTAGATATAATAGCCATGAAACGGTTTAATGTTGTTAGTTGAACATCTTTCCGTATTAAAATATTAAGAGGATTGTAAAGCTGCGACTTTTCATACAAACGGCGTTAACGATTTTCACCTCTTAAATGTTAACCGATTTGGACCAATTTTTGATAGGTTGTGAGTCAGAACAAAAGCTAGGCTTATACGTTTCGTTTTTTTAATTACTGATTATAAATAAACAAAAAATGGCTGAAATTAGTTTTGTATGAAAACACGTGAACGGCAATAAAATTAAACAATTATTAACTTTATCGAAAAAACAAAAAAGTATAAGTCTAGCTTTTGTTCTGACTGACAAGTGACGACCTATCATAAATTGGTCCAAATCGGTTAACATTTAAGCGGTGAAAATCGTTAACGCCGTTTGTATGAAAAGTCGCAGCTTCACAATCTTCCTAAATCGGACTTATACCTGGTTAACCGACAAAATTATGTAGATTACTAATACCTACTATCCGGTATGTTTAGTATAATAATTAGGGCATTTTTACAAGTTTGTTACCACTTTATTATTAAATATCTGCAACAAGCATGAATCTTCACAGAATTTTCATTTACAAGGGTTCCGTACCCCAAAAGGTAAAACGGAACCATGGTAGGATCACTCGTGTGTGTGTCTGTCCGTCCATCTATCAAAGCCAAGTTGCTCCGAAACTACTTGACCGATTGAGTTTTTGGTACACATAATATGTAAGTCGGTGACCCCAAGACGGACATGTAACATAAATAAATTATTTTAAATATGGGTGGGGGCACTTTCGAGGGGTAAATTAGAAAATATAAAAAAAGTTTTGTAAACTGGGCCTAAAATTTTGAAAAAACACTGTAAATGAGGTTAAATGCACAGTTTACAGGAAAATATACAAAAAATCTATAAAGTTCTACCATTCCCACAGGAAAAATGAGATTTCCAAAGTCCGAACACTACAAGCCCTTTGATATGACACACAATATAGTTTGAAAAACTTTTTTTATACTTTCTCCCTAACAGTGGCCCCATGTTTAAAAATAATTTATTTACGTTACATGTCCGTCTTTGGGTCACCGACTTACATATTTGTACCAAATTTCTATTTCTTTTATCAGTCCTGTAGTTTTTAAAAGAACCCCGTACCAAAAGTATGGAAAATGTGGTTTCAGTTAAATATTCTGAGATTTTGATATAATATTAGATTTTAACGTCCTGAACAAAAGTCTCTATGGGGGCTACCACTGTTGCCGAGTCCCTTTCAGAGTTACGACTGGTTTGATTTGATTTGAAATGAACCCTTAATAAACTGAGTTTGAAAGTGTACATGTGTATTTATAAAAATATATGTAGATAAAATTTAACGAGTAACACTATTTTTCTTTAATTTTACCTGTCTGGTACAGTCTACTGTAAAAATATGGGTGCATTAAAATGCTCAAAAATATGTTCCAATGATCTGTGTGTCTTTGTAATAAGAACTTCGTAAAATATTTATTAAACGATTTATTTTGTACTTGAAAAAGACACTGGAGGTGTCATATTACTGATATTACTATCACTGTGACAAGGTGCGAATCGGTACTAGAGTCGATTTCCTTGAGGGTACAAAATCAGTTGTAACTCTGAAAGGGACTCGGCAACAGTGGTAGCCCCCATAGAGACTTTTGTTCAGGACGTTAAAATCTATATTATATCAAAATCTCAGAATATTTAACTGAAACCACATTTTCCATACTTTTGGTACGGGGTTCTTTACATTTATTTTTACAAGGCTACGGAACCCTACTTTTCGAGAGTCCGACTCGCATTTGGCTGGTTTTTAAAATTTTGCCTGCAATCCACCTGATGGATAGTGATGATGCAGTCGAGGATAACACATGAAAACTCTTATAATGCCTATTCACTCTCGCCTTGAAGGTCCCCAAATTATAGGAATCAGGAAACACTAACGCAGGCAAAGAGTTCCACTTCTTCGATGTCCGCATAATAAATGAAGAAGCGTAGCGCTTCGTGTGGATAGGTGGAACACCAACACCAAAAGGGTGCAACCCCTCCCTGCCTCTCGTTGACCGACGGTGGAATGGAGCCGGGGGAATGAGGTCGCGAAGTTCTTGTGCACTCTTTCTGAAACCAATTCTTTACAATACCGATAGACGGGCGACTTTGCGACGACGCTCAAGGTTTTCGAGCTTGTTTATTTATTACATGGTTAGTTCCTTTTTCTATTGCAGTGAGTCCATCTTAAATTTGAGGCCAAATAAAGCAATGACTAACCATCCAATTGAATTCGATTTAGAGAACCACTTTTAAACTATCAACCTAATAATACACATAAAAGTCTATTATACAAACGTCCTTGGTTAATGATCATTTGTTTTCAACGCAGTCTTTTTTGCTCGAACGTTGTACTTACCTAGTATCTTGATTGTCCACAACGTAAAGCTGTGTTTCATTGTCGTTTCAATTAAAAACAATATACTCAATGGTCGTTACCGGAACGAGCACAACTATGGTCTACGAGTGGCCACAAGCGCGACAAATAGCAGGATGGGTCATCACATCATTATTTTTGAAACACAATAACCGCTAGTATGATTTACAAGGGTTCACCATCCTGTCACATAGCTGGATAGATCTTTATTGCGGATACTTTACTAACTCGTCACTATTAAACGAAACTTTATCCATTATAAGTTTGTTATCAATCGTCATTTAAGTATACCTCATTTATTTAAGTACATATAATATGACTATCCAATAAGTAAATATATCATTATGTGTTGGTGATGGTATTTCCGTTGTCTTTGTCTTAGCCATCATCAGGAAAACATCTAAATTCTACAAAATCGGCCATCTGCTAAAGTTTCACTTCCATGACTGACATGATATTAACAGAATTCTTTAAGAAAAGCCAAAAATGAAAGAATAGAATAGAAGGTTCAGACGCATAGTGGCAGAAACGCAAATCACCTTACACGCGGATGACCAGAAGTGCATTTCGTAAATTACCAGATACGCAGATGACCAGACACTAAGTTTTAATTTTCTCAGTGGGGATTTTTGTTAAGAATTACCCCCTAACGGCTAAACCGCAATTTCAGGACGTCTTAAAAGTATTGGAAATAGTAGGGCATATAATTAGTTTAAAGAAAAATTAACACGGTCAAGTAGGCTTTCTTAGTTTAGGAGTAACAGACGCGCAACTAATATGCAGTGGGATTTGTAAAAAGTTCAAAGATTTTTCATTCAAAATGTAATGCAAGAATAACTTCGTTTATAAAATATACATTTATTTCTTGCAGGACTATGGAACACTACTTTGGGCGTGGTCCGACACGTTAGGTACTGGAGTTTGCTCGTTGCCGGGATGAGCGCAACTATGATCTCGTACAAGGGGTCACGAGCCTGTCAAATGGCAGGATGGGTCTTTATTAGTGACACTTTTATAACCCTTGTACAGTCCAACGAGTTAGTACGTGAGTATAATAAACGAGTTAGAAGTTTTTAGAAGTCCTATTGGCAGCTCTTTTGAGTGCACCCCAACCAAGAAATACTCCTGTTTAATAAAAAGTACAAAAATATTTAGGGAACGTACCTGTACCTACTACATGACCAAGTTTTGGTCCCCTTCCTGGTTTTCACGTATAGTATAATAAAAGTATAAAGGAAGTATTTTTCTAAAAAAATGGCATAGGAATTGTTAACTGGGGGTTCTACTCATCATACTGAACAACTTTCCCGAAAGAACCCATAATCATACTCAAAAAAAAATGGAACATACAAAAATGCGCAAAATGATCAGCTTACGTAACTCTCCATTGTTTTTTTTGCGTTTTAAAAAAAGTCATAGAACGAAAGTTGTTCAGTTGTTGTTGTGATGAGTAGATGATGAGTAGTTAACGAGAACTACACCAATTTTGTTACACTCTGTATACTTAGTAAAAAAAAACGGAAAATAACGCAAAAGTTATGTAAAGTTTGAAAATTTACTCCAATACAACTATTGCAATCAATTCGAGCAATGATCTCTTTTTATTAAAATTTACAGCTCCTGTGAAAAGTACGTCACAAAGACCTTAAACCTCCTCCAGTGACCATTTAAAGTATATCGGACCCTCCCCCCTAAACTGGTCGCGTAGTATGGGTACGTTCCCAAACATAGGTATATACCTACTCAAATCCAATGAATATTGGATGTCTACCAATCAAAATTATGAAATAATGTTATTTTTTTCCGACATCCTTACTAATATTGTAAACGCGAAAGTTTGTATGTATGGATGTTTGTTACTCTTCTACGCCACAACAGTTAAACGGATCTGGAAGAAACTTGATAGGTAGACAGATTAGGACCTGGATTAACATACAGGCTACTTTTTTCCACGCCGACGAGCTGCTTGCGGCTCGCGCACTGCGCACTCTCAAAGACAGTCATAGAAACTATGTTCACGCTCGCGAAACGCCGACAATGGTAAAATTCCTCGGCTCCTTTCTGATGATGACGTAACAAAATCATAGTTCCACGAAAATAAAACCAATTTTTTTCCGGACATAAATATGTTGACGTAACATTATCATTTTGCCAACCCATAGTCTGTCTGTTTACAGCCCAAACAATTTCATATATGTATATGTACTTAGTAAAAAGGTTTTCAGTTATCAACACAGCTGTTTTGATTTGGCGAAACAGTCAATATACTTACTTGTTATCGATCAAAGAGAAAAGGTCAAGTGGAGTTATTACCTTTTGGCACGTTTCCTTGGAAAATGTAATGAATGAATCATAACGAATATTTGATAGACTACCGATACAAAAAAAGTGGATTATTAGTTTGAAGTCTATGTTGGTCTGTCTGGTGGCCGGTGGCCTGTGTGTCGGACATGTCATCGTAATTTATAAACGGGTGGACCGATATCAATGCGGTTTTTTCATTTGAAAGCTCGATTACCCGAAATGGTTTTTAGTCATATTTGATGGAAATCCATTCAGCCGTTCATCGAGGTATAGACCACTCCCTGCCAAATAATAAGAAACAGATAGGTGGTGCTTTAATAAAAATAATTTATACTCTGAGCAGATATTACAAACAATAAAAAAAACAAAATGGCGCAAAACAAAATGGGCGCCGAAAGTAAAGTTGCTCTAATTTGGCTGGGGTTTTTTTATTTCACGAATATCTGTGTCCGTTTTAGTGGTCGCGACCATTTTATTCTAGTATAGAATAAATGGAAATACAAAAATATACAGTCGAATTGAGAACCTCCTCCTTTTTGAAGTCGGTTGACAATGATTCAATGTCGGTTGCAACTTTACTCGATTATTCAATAGGACGCGTGATCGACTAAGGCCCAATCGCTCTAATTCAGGGTAGGCTCGAGTCACTCTGTGGGGACGTATATGAGCTTATATAATGATGATTCAATAGGAACGTGAAGCTAAATAAAACAGCTTAAAACTGTTCTACTAATATTAAACACTTTTCTTTTCAATTATACGTATTTGCAGTTTGATACCGATCCAGCAACGCAATTCAGACGATTATGAATCTTCAACGCCGTAAGTGGATTATTTGTGCCACTTTACTTCATTGTGGCTATTTTACTTCAGACGCCTCCTAATAATTTATATTCCAAGGCATTTCCCCAATAATGAGGGCATACCATTATACACGGGGGCTCGTTTCCCCTGGTTTGCGTGTACAATGCCTGCAGGAAGGTGGCAGGGAGTGTCGTGACCCTGCTGTCCTATCGATTGAGGCATGGCCCATTGGTGTGCCAGTAACATTACATGCCCCAAAACCATTTCATGTTACCTGCCTCTGCCACCGGACTGCCGCGTCGTCGTGCGTTCATCTTCTCAATTGAACAAAGTCCTCTGTAAAATTTTGGTCATGTTTGCTTCGATAACTTTTGCAGTTTTAAGGGAGTTTACAGCGCTTTGGTTTTCAAATGTTTGGTCTTCTTAATAGTATAATATAATATAATATAATATAATATAATATAATATAATATAATATAATATAATATAATATAATATAATATAATATAATATAATATAATATAATATAATATAATATAATATAATATAATATAATATAATATAATATAATATAATATAATATAATATAATATAATATAATATAATATAATATAATATAATATAATATAATATAATATAATATAATATAATATAATATAATATAATATAATAAATATACTTTCTTAATAATTTTCTTTTAATCTCTATATTTCAAAAGCTTTATATAATTTGTAAAGTGACCAACCATGTTCTTCTGTTTTCTAGTTCTTTCTTGGTTTTTAACTACCCGACATCCACAGCGAAAAGACCTGAACTGTGACTAAAGCTGTGACTTTTCATACAAACGGCATCAGTGATTTTCACCTTTTAAATGTTAACAAGTTTAATTTTATTGGCGTTCACGTGTTTTCATACAAAACTAATTTCGACCATTATTTGTTTAATTTTAATTATTAATCTAAAAAACTAAACCTATAAGCCTACAGATTTTGTTTTGACTGATAACCTATAAAAAGTTGGTCAAAATCGGTTGACTTTTAAGAAGAAATAAAATTGCTTTCGCCCTTTGTATGAAAAGTTAAATTTTCGCCGTGGCTTCACAGGTTACTTTCCTAAATTTTGTTCTGATATTCCTATCGTCAAAGTAGTTGTAGTTAAGCGTTGGTGTCTCAACCGGTAACGACTCGATTCTTCTAACCAGAGGTACCGGATTCAAATCTAGACGGCCAATGTACCAATGAGTTTTTCAAAAACTTACGTACATATATTTACCGATTGCTTTAACGGTGAAGGAAAACATCGTGAGGAAACGTGCACACGCCTGCGAAGAAACTCGCAGGTTGTGTATGAAGTCGACCAACCCGCACTGGGCCCGCGTGGTCGACTAAGGCCTGATCGCCCTAATTCAGAGTAGGCTCGAGCCCCTCGGTGGGGACATATACGAGCTGATATGACAAAGTAGTTGGTTAATTGTACCCTCCTTGGAGTACAAACCAATGCATCTCTTGCAGCTTTAAGCTACCTGCAATGTGCCCAACCAATGCATCAGTTGTAGCTTCAAGCTACATGCAATGTGCCCTGTCTATTTTAACGACTGAGGGTAAGCTTAGATCCTTGTTATACCGGAATAACTTATGCGTCAACGTAGGCAGAATAGGTCAGGTTACATTATTTATTTAAAGTTAATGCCAATTGCAATGGATCACGGCATTTGCATAGGTCCTCCTTACTTATACAAGTAATGTGTGATGTTGAAAATTTTTGTACTTCCAAAACATTTCCAAAAATTCTTTTACCTACATACACCTAACTACACACATATAAACACCTTACTACCTATAAATAAAGGGTCTGTGAGCTTTTAGCCTCGCAAGTTTTTCTAAATGGCTGAAATATGATATTTTGAAGTGAAACTATTATTACATCGTCTCAATTTTTTTCGTCTGTGTGTTTCATGTCGCGTGACGGTCGCTTTCGTCTGACGGTATGATCGTTTCGTCCTCTGTAACTAACGAGAGCAGTCATGATCGTTTCGTCTTGTGTAAAGTTTCACTTTTACCGTGGTTTCATAAAACCACACACTTACTTTTTTATCATTTTCAACCTCTTCGCCATTTTGAAAAATTCCAAGAATTGAATTGTCAAAAGAATTCCATATAAGTATCAAACCTGCTCACAAAATTTCACGAAAATCGGTTGAGAAATGTGACCTGTAGAGGAGAACAGCCGGAGATCCACCGGACATCCGGACATACGAAAGCATTTTTGCTCAAGTTGAAACGGAGACGCTTCGCTCGCGTTTCGCGTTCACTCGGTTAATAAGGAACTGAGTAAGATACGAAAATGACTACTGAATAATAGTAGTAGTCTTCGAGAAATTGGTTCAGGTTTATGTTGTTTATAATCATATTCACAAAAAAAAATTGCAGAGCCCAATTGCTCGAAAGATTAGTTTGAAACCAAACTGACCGATCAGGACTCAGCTAGAGACGCTGTCGGTAGAGAAAGGGTAAATCTTAAGGCCTAAAAATGATACCTAAAAATCCACTTAACAGGTTTTTAGAATTCATTTTTGAAGTAGTCAACAGTAAATTTAAAATCTAGGAAAACATATTGGTATTATTGAGAATAGTTACGAGGGACAATATCGAATGGAAACACGATTTAATAAAGTAGGCTCGATATAATAATTTCGCAAAGGTACCTCTTTTCGAGCCATTTTATCGTCTATTTTCGGTTTTATTCTTAAAATAAGTAATTTGATAATATGATTGATTTACTAAAATAAAGTTCATAGGTGACTGAAGGGAAAACATTGAATGGATTTTTATTTAAGATAAATATGATGAAAATAAAAACGAAAACAGCGAAAAAGTGCAAAAGTGTGGTTATTTTCTTTCCTCTTTACACGTAAAGAAAAACACAAACACAGATTTTTAAGTACCACTGCGCCTTAAAACAATCAGGGCATTAATGAGCTGATAAATTTGAACCGGGCCGAGTGAGTAAGAAAGGAGCTGACAAAGTTTTTTCGTACCGAATATACATGCCGTATGGCTCCCGGCTTAGAATAGGGTCACCCATCTCTTCCCGTGGGCAAAGAATACATATTAGTACTAACACACACTATGGACACTCCCTGCCGCTCTCTAGATTGCGACCTCACTCCCTCGTCTCGCAGGTTGATACATATTGGTTTAAGTTTGGTTCTCGAACGTATAGAATTTCGCCGTGATTTTAATTTGTTTCGTAATTTGTTTTTAGAAAAGGGGTTTTTTGTTTTTTGTTTTTAGCAAAGTTCACTGGCTTTACACAGGAGGTCGCGGGTTCGATTCCTGGCGGGGTCAACTGTAGTCGGTTTGGTTGGTGGTAGGGCATTTTCTAAGCCCGCCTGGCTAGCTATCACCATCTTATCTAAGTCTTGCCGCCAAATATCAATGTTGATATCATTGGTGTGTTCCGCATGAAGATAAGATAGCCAGTTCCCCATTGCGTTGGGGAATCTTGGTAAGCCCGCTTCCATCTTCGGCAACATTATCACTTACCACCAGGTGAGATGTTGTCAAGGGGTTACCAATTGTGAATAAAAAAAAATGTTACTTCTCTCCCGTTACATGAAGTGTCCGGGGTGTGCCGTGGATGTCGTAAGAGACGACTTGATGAGATGAGATACTAGTTACTTCGTTCGGACTAAGCCGGGGGATAGGCAGCAGCGTCCTTTTCGCGTACTGTGCCACCACATCCCACGCACACTGTGCGATCGCCAACCCGCCTGCCTAGCATGGCGATTACGACAAAACCCCCCAACTCGGGGAGAACATGTCCATCTGTGAACATCTTTTGGCTCATGTGATAATACTCTACTAGCAATATAAGGGTTCTAAGCTAACCGACGTAGCTCATAGAATCGCTAAACTCAAGTGGCACTGGGCGGGATACATAGCTCGTAGGACAGGTAGCCGTTGGGGTAGTGCAGTTCTCAATTTGCGACCACACACCGTAAGACGTAGCGAAGGAAGCCCTCCCACTCGGTGGACCGATAACCCGGTGAAGGTTGCGGGAAGCAGCTGGATGCGGGTAGCGTAGGACCGGTCGTTTAGAAATCCTTGTCCAGCAGTGGACGTATTTTGTCTGATACGATAATGATTTCAATTTATACAGTCGTTAAACTTACGTTGACTGAACTGACAGTTATAGTGTTACAATCCCATGTGCAATTCGACATACATATTGATGGACAATATTCAGAGGTGAAAAAGTTTTCTCGTTTTTTTGTATGAAGAGTGCGTGCTATTCTTCCCTCAGACAAGAACAGTATGTATTCAATATCGTGAGCCGGAGTTGACCAGACACGCGCATAGCGGCCAGAAGATAACGCTATCACAACAAATATTGTGTTAAATTGTTACGATTATACGTACCACTCAAGAGGTTAAAGGTCAGTGTGGTGGGAAGATAAAATATATTTCACTTTTAAAAGACGAGGAAATTTTAGTTTTGACATACTGATCGAAGACGAACACGAAAGATTGTAGAAGATTTTACCCTACCCTACACTACACTACCCCACCCTACTCTACCTTACCCTACCCTACCCTACACAACACTACCCTACCCTACCCTACACTACACAACCCTACCTTAACTACATTTCACCTACACTACACTACAGTATACCCTACCTTAAAACCAATTTTATTTTTTGACTGATATTTTTTTTTATTGATGAATATTATATTTTAATATTTCAAATGCAAAAACACAAAAATAATAAAAATTGGTCCAGCCGTTCTAGAGTTATAAATGGTGTAACTAACACGACTTTCTTTTATATATAAGATATAAAAATAGATATATAGATAAACACACACATCGATTATACAACAGATAAAAAGAGTTAAACATATAGAAACAAGAAAATAAAAAATTAACACAAAAAAGAAATAAAACTAACGGGATCGGCGTAGTGCGTTGTCTAAATGGACTTTTCTCAGCATAAGCTGCGGGGGAACTGCAGCGCTGGTTTTATAGGTAGATCTGTATTGAAAAATTTAAGTCCCATGTTTGGTACACTCTTATGTTTTTATTTAATTCTATCCAACTCTTTAGGGAGACGCATTGCAAGTTTCAGTATGTTCTTGTGTGATAAGTAGTGATAGGTAACTATTGTGAAATAGGGTATTTAAGGGTGTATGCAATATGACCTAATTTTCCCAATTTTGGGAAGAGACCTGTGCCCTAGTAGTGGGGACGTTAATGGGTTGTTAACGGAGTTTTGTAAGTGCTGTAATTACCTTTAGTAAAGTTAAAACTGTGATGAAGCTTGCTGACATTTGTTTTATTCAAAATTAGTAAGCCCTTGACATCATCTCACCAGATGGTAAGTGACTATGATGCCGAAGATGGAAACAGGCTTACCAAGATTTCCCAACGCAATGGGGAACTGGCTATCTTATCTTCAAGCCGGAACACATCAATGCTGTTAACATGATGGTGGTGGTAGCTAGCCAGGCGGGCTTAGAAAATGCCCTTCCACTAACCAAACCGAGTCCTACAAAGTAAGACTCCGCCGGGAATCGATCTCGCGACCTCTTGATGTGAAGCTAATGGACTTAACCATTACGCCACGGAGGCGGTTGAACTATGAACTTTCTACATTTGTGTATCCAAATAAAAATACAAAGTCAGACAGTCGATTTGCTAGTTGGTTAGTTGTGGTTAAAATGCTCTTTGGTTATTTGTTTGTATTCTATCTATCTATAATATAATAAAACTGTAATCTATATCTATTATAATATAATAAAACTGTAACGGGGCCGTGTCTGTACATGAAATATTTTTGGAAAATAATAACTGTGGTGGATATTACTAACGATACAGAGGCCAAAACAACAACTTTTGGAATTTTTGTCTGTCTGTCTGTCTGTCTGTCTGTCTGTATGTTCGCGCATCACGCAAAAACTACCAGGCCGATTTTGATGAAATTTTGTATGGTGGTTCCTTATAGCCCGGGTTAACATATAGGATACTTTTTATCCCAGAAAATTTAAGAGTTCCCGTGGGAAAATCAAAAGTATTCATTTATAGAGTAGCTCACCACGCAAATGTGGCTTGACCTATTACAATCAAATTTTACACGTTGATACCCTTATCGCGAACTAAAACTGGGACATTGTGAATCCCAAAAAAATTAGGGTTCCTACAGGAATGCAAAAAATTGTATCTTTAGAATGACTCAACGTAACAATATGAAACCTTTACATAGGGATGGGGTGTTTTGACCATCATTGTATAGTCGGGTATTCTTTATCCAGAAAACTGAAGAGGTCCCGTGGGAAATTATCTATCGATACATACAATAGTAACAAAAGAGTACTTTTTTCTATATATTAGCTACACATACCAAACATTATAATCATAGTAGCAGAATGTCAATAGATGACACTGCAGGGATAATAAAACGCGCTTAAGTTGTATTAAAACATTAAAATATTATTTCATACTTTAGAGTGGATTTCTTTTATGTATTTTTCAGCATACGCTACTTTAAACTCTGGAACTATGGTACGTAGCGATGTGTTTCATAGACGAACAGAGAGGTATTTTTTACAGATTCCAATCGTGTAAAAAAATAAAAACACATAAATCGAGTTTTACATCTTTTAACAGGAGGCACAGATATGGGAACTCTTCTGACGGCGACTATTTGCGTGCGGCAGTTGCTCTCCGCCTGCAATATCAATATCTGTGAACCTCATCAATGTATTTGCGGGTCCTCGGTGGAGGCAATTGGCCATCACTCACTGAGTTGCAGTCGTGTTTGTGAAGATTACCACGTCACCAATTCCTTAATGACCTCACTCGGAGGGCACTGGTCTCGGCCAGATGGAATATTCCATCTTTGATGCAGCCACCGGCCGGGCTTTAGTCGATCTGATGGCAAAAGGCCGGAGGGTTTAAACAGGTGCTATGGCAGAGAGGCACGTGTCTGCTTTGGGAAGCCACTTTTTCTGCCTCACTCTTCACCCGTACGGTATTGCTGCTCAATTTGCGGTGAGAAAGAAGCATAATAAGTACTCGGTCTTGGAGGCAAATTACTGCTTTGTGCCTCTGGTCTGTGAGACAAACGGCTGCTGAACCCTCAGAGGCCTTTGCCTTCACAAAGAAGATTGGCCTTCGCCTTCGAGAGAGGAGATGTGACGTGAGGTCCTACCTGCTGCAAAGGTTGTCTATTGCCATCCAGCGCGGCAACGAGAAGTACGTCTTGGGCTCTTTTGGAGCTAATACGACTCGAGGATTTGACCCATATTAATATTGTTAGGAAATTTTATTACTAAATTGATACCTATAATGATTTGAATTAGTTTTTTGATAATATTTCATCATATCAGTTTATATACGTCCCCATCAAGGGGCTCGACCTGCCCTGAGTTAGGGCGATCTGGCCTTAGACGATCACGCGGGCCCATTGCGGGTTGATTGACTTCACACATAAGCTTCGAATTTCTTCGCAGGCGTGTGCAGGTTTCCTCACGATGTTTTTCTCACCGTAAGAGCGTCGGATAAACGTACATACCAGTATGAAATCGATATTCGTATAGATATTGGTAAGTGGCAGATTCGAACCACGGCCTTCCGGACAGGAGGTAGTGGCCCTAACCGTTTTGCCATCGACGCTCTATATTTTATTTAAGATTTAGAAATCCTTACTTAGTATTATAAATGTGAAAATGTGTTTGTTTGTTTGTTACCTATTCACACTTCAACACCTCTACCAATCTTGATGAAATTTGGCATGCAGGTAGTCTTTATCACTGGGAATGAAATAGTCAACCTTTCATCTGTGGATATTATCATAGCCCGATGCAGTTCCTGGGGAAACTAAAACAATACTCTTTGTTCGCAAATTTATTTAAAATCGTAACGAAAAAATGGATTGGTGTGGTTTTTAGCACAGAAATGAGGTGGAAAATATAATTTACTAATAAGTATATCCTGACATAGTTCCCGAGGGATCTGGGGACAACTGTTTTCTACGCTCGCGCACGTCAGTGGCGTCGCAACGGAGCAACGGATTCAAGTGATTTTTTTGTATAGAATTTGTTAAGGGGGGGGGGGGGGGGGTAAGTTCCTGGGTACAGTTCCTGAGGTACCTGGAGAAAACTCATGTCCACGCTTGCGAGCTGATTGCGGCTCGCGCACCACTCACCCTTCATAAAGAGTCATAAAAGCTATGTCCACGAGGGCGAAGCCGCGGGCAAAAGCTAGTATTTAATATAATAAAACTGTAACGGGGCCGTGTCTGTACATGAAATATTTTTGGAAAATAATAACTGTGGTGGACATTATTAACGATACAGAGGCTAAAACAACAACTTTTGGAATTTTTGTCTGTCTGTCTGTCTGTCTGTATGTTCGCGCATCACGCAAAAACTACCGGGCCGATTTTGATGAAATTTTGTATGGTGGTTCCTTATAGCCCGGGTTAACATATAGGATACTTTTTATCCCAGAAAATTCAAGAGTTCCCGTGGGAAAATCAAAAGTATTCATTAATAGAATGGCTCACCACGCAAATGTGGCTTAACCTATTACAATCAAATTTTACACGTTTACACCCTTATCGCGAACTAAAACTGGGACATTGTGATTCCCAAAAAAAATAGGGTTCCTACAGGAATGCAAAAAATTGTATCTTTAGAATGACTCAACGTAACAATATGAAACCTTTACATTGGGATGGGGTGTTTTTGACCATCATTGTATAGTCGGGTATTCTTTATCCCGGAAAACTAAAGAGGTCCCGTGGGAAATTATCTATCGATACTTACAATAATATCAATAGAGTACTTTTTTTTATATATTAGCTACACATACCAAACATTATAATCATAGTAGCAGAATGTCAATAGATGGCACTGCAGGGATAATAAAACGCGCTTAAGTTGTATTAAAACATTAAAACATTATTTCATACTTTTGAGTGGATTTCTTTTATGTATTTTTCAGCATACGCTACTTTAAACTGGAACCGTGGTACGATAGCGTTGTTTCATAGGCGAACAGAGAGGTATTTTTTTACAGATTCCAATCGTGTAAAAAAATAAAAACACATAGATCGAGTTTAGCATCTTTTAACAGGAGGCACAGATATGGGAACTTTTCTGACGGCGACTATTTGCGTGTGGCAGTTGCTCTCCGACTGCAATATCAATATCTGTGAACCTCATCAATGTATTTGCGGGTCCACGGTGGAGGCAATTGGCTTTCACTCACTGAGTTGCAGTCGTGTTTGTGAAGATTCCCACGTCACCAATTCCTTAATGACCTCACTTGGAGGGCACTGGTCTCGGCGAGATGGAATTGATTCCAGACAGAATGGAATATTCCATCTTTGATGCAGCCGCCGGCCGGGCTTTAGTCGATCTGATGGCAAAAGGCCGGAGGGTTTAAACAGGTGCTATGGCAGAGAGGAACGCGTCTGCTTTGGGAAGCCACTTTTTCTGCCTCACTCCTCACCCGTACGGTACTGCTGCTTAATTTGCGGTGAGAAAGAAGCATAATAAGTACTCGGTCTTGGAGGCAAATTACTGCTTTTTCCGCTGGTCTGTGAGACAACCGGCTGCTGAACCCTAAGAGGCCTTTGCCTTCACAAAGGAGATTGGCCTTCGCCTTCGAGAGAGGAGATGTGACGTGAGGTCCTACCTGCTGCTAAGGTTGTCTATTGCCATCCAGCGCGGCAACGAGAAGTGCGTCTTGGGCTCCTTTGGAGCTGATACGAATCGAGGATTTGACCCATATTAATATTGATAGGAAATTTTATTACTAGATTGATACCTATAATGATTTGAATTAGTTTTTTGATAATATAGGTATATGTGTTATTTCATCATATCAGTTTATATACGTCCCCACCAAGGGGCTCGACCTGCCCTGAGTTAGGGCGATCTGGCCTTAGACGATCACGCGGGCCCATTGCGGGTTGATTGACTTCACACATAAGCTTCGAATTTCTTCGCAGTCGTGTGCAGGTTTCCTCACGATGTTTTTCTCACCGTAAGAGCGTCGGATAAACGTACATACCAGTATGAAATCGATATTCGTATAGATATTGGTAAGTGGCAGGATTCTAACCACAGCCTTTCCGGACAGGAGGTAGTGGCCCTAACCGTTTTGCCACCGACGCTCTATATTTTATTTAAGATTTAGAAATCCTTACTTAATATTATAAATGTGAAAATGTGTTTGTTTGTTACCTATTCACACTTCAACACCTCTACCAATCTTGATGAAATTTGGCATGCAGGTAGCCTGTACCACTGGGAATGAAATAGTCAACCTTTTATCTGTGGAAATTATCATAGCCCGATGCAGTTCCTGAGGAAACTCAAACAATACTCTTTGTTCGTTTTATTTAAAATCGTAACGAAAAAATGGATTGGTGTGATTTTTAGCACGGAGATGAGGTGGAAAATGATATAATTTAGTAATAAGTATATCCTGACATAGTTCCCGAGGGATCTGGGGACAACTGTTTTCTACGCTCGCGCACGTCGGTGGCGTCGCAACGGAGCAACGGATTAAAGTGATTTTTTGTATAGAATTTGTTGAGGGGGTGGAAAGTGACAAAGACTGCTAATCCGAATAGCCCGATACAGTTCCTGAGGTCCCTTTAGAAAACTCATGTCCACGCTTGCGAGCTGATTGCGGCTGGCGCACCACTCACCCTCAAAAAGAGTCATAAAAGCTATGACCACGTGGGCGAAGCCGCGGGCAAAAGCTAGTTATACATATAATAACTCAACGGTTAACAGTGCACAATGGCGACTGATCGCTTTCCACACTTACGTCTCTGAATTGTGCCACGCCAGCCTCGCCCAGCTCGTACAGTGACACATAAGCTGCTTCTGGCTGCACGAAGAGCTGACACAGCACCATCTCCTCACTCCTGAACATCGCTATTGTCTGCAAAAATAATGGAAGTTTTAATGTCCGTATCAAACAAAACAGCAGATTGTGTCAGGGAGGGACACGATTGTAAATGGTTGAATGAAGTCTCTATACTTGTTGATAGCCATAGCACATGCTCAGATCAAAAACAAAAACCTAACCACTCCGGGAGTTGATATGTTCCGGCTTGAAGATAAGATAGCCAGTTCTCCATTGTGTTGGGGAATCTTGGTAAACCGCTTCCATCTTCGGCATCACCGACACTTACCATAAGGTAAGATGATGCCAAGGGCTTACCAAAGTTGAATAAAATTATAAAAAAAGAGTACCGACAGAAGTGAAAACTTAAAGGGCTGGGCCGTTAAAATATTTTTCAAAAATTCGGTTACGGTAACAGGTAACGGTAAGTATCGAGAGTTCAATGGTTTTTTCCCATCTTAAAAAAACCCAACGCGCCTAAGCAAGGTTTCACTTCAAAAATTCATATAGAATGCTTTGAACTGTCACTTTGAAGCCACTTTTTGAAACATGTGTGCGGAATATGTGTGTCTTCGACTTTTTTTTCTGAGAGCACAAGTAATCCTATCTTTTGTGTGCCCTAGCTAGTATTTAAGGTCTGGAACTCGAAAATTGAAATTTGAAATTATGACTGAAATGAGAGGTGAGATGATGGCAAGGGCTTACCAATTGTGAATAAAAAAAAAACTAGACTTCAATTAGAGCCTAAGAGTTGCGCATGTTATTATTAAATGTAAACGTTTCCTTGGTAACGCCACGTAACGCTTTGGAAGTTTTGGCAATGACAGTTTGACTATTAGCTGATAACTGTGACGATTTGAGTTTCCCTGCATGCTCCCAAAAAAACAAAAAAACTAGTAGGGCACGGGTTTAATACCCGGCAGGATATAACTTTGTAAGACTCTGTTTAGTAGGATAAGACTGAGAGGCTTATCAATTGTTGATTCTAAAAGGATGCACAGTTTAAAATTAGGCAAGGCGAACAGTTGTCTCTGTTTTTTTCTTTATGTGTAAAGAGTAAAGAAAATAACCACACTTTTGCACCTTATCAATGTTTTTTCGTTCAGTTTCAATTTTCTAAATGATAGTTTAAAAAATAATAACATATCTCACTTTGTATTATCGTAACAAATATTATAGTATATTTTTTAAAATTTATACTGGTGTAGACCTATCTTTAGGATTTTTTTCTATCGATTCAAAACTGCTCAATAGTGTAACAGCTATTTTGACTTTAAGAAATATCATCAAAAATAAGGGTATATTTTTCAATCTTGGTTTCTCTATCGTTTAGAAGTAATAGAAGTCAAAAATAACGAAAATCTGTAACATTACCGCCTTAGTATGCAAAAAAACCGGCCAAGTGCGAGCCCAAGAGTTCCGTAACCAACCACACATCTCCACACAACTTTACCTATTCACAATTACAAACAAAAGACATCAACGCTAGCGACAGAAAAAATGTTTTTTTGATGTTTAACATCTTTGCTCTCGCTTTCCTGCAATTTGTGGGAGTGATTTCGTGAAATGGGACAGAAATGTGCAACATGGGACGGAAATGTGTAACAGGAAGTCGCGAAAGCGCGGAATTCTACTTTACGAGAGTCCGACTCGCACTTGGTCGGTTTTTGATGTGTAACATCTTTGCTCTCGCTTTCCTGCAATTTGTGGAAGTGATTTCGTGAAATGGGACGGAAATGTGTAACATGGGACGGAAATGTGTAACAGGAAGTCGCGAAAGCGCGGAATTCTACTTTACGAGAGTCCGACTCGCACTTGGTCGGTTTTTTTCGTTACTGTCAGATCCGCCACCCAGGTACAATATCGTCATCAAGTCTAACTAACCTAAAGTATTTTGTCACATGCGAGTACTGTAGGTCTCGCTCGATTTTTTTTTTATTTAGTTCGGACTCCTTAGCGTGAGATATCAACGCGAGCGATAGAAAATCCATTTATTATATTCAGTTCAGACTCCTTAGTGTGCACGATGGACACTTAAAAACGTAAAGTTACTTGTTGATAAATTTTGTTGATTGTAAATTTGTGTATGGCTTAAAGTGCGATACGTTTTATTTTTGAATTGTTATATGTACATAGATATAGATAGTTAAGTTGTAGTTTTAAGTTATCTTGTTTTATAAGCCTTTTGTATGTTTTCTAAATAAATGTGTTTTGTAACTGTGTTTTGCTTGGGGAGGCTTAGTGGGAGGTCTAGGTAATTAGTTTGGTAAAGGTGGCGAGATGGAAGCCTGGTAGAACCCCTGAGGAGAGGTAAAAGTTTTTTTGGTAAGCAGCGAGCTGCCTCCGCGACCGTTATTTCAAAACGGCGCGGCGCGGAAATTGGTCGTAGGCGGCTCTCTGTACGGTATTGCTCCAAAGGGGTGGGTAAGTGCACCATCTTCCATCTCGCTTCCTCCTATGGCGCCATCCCGCTCTGGAAATTTAATATAAATATAGCGTAGGCGTCATAGAGCGTATGTCATTACCGGTCGGATGCAAACCTTAAAGAGTGTTCGCTTATTCGTGGGGGACATTTTACTGTGCCTACCTAACATGCTGTTTAGCCTGCCCAGGTAGAATCGGGCATTTCGGGTCACATTTGTAATGTGAGGTTCGAAAGAGAGACATGAGTCGAGAGTGACTCCTAAATATTTGGCTTTGCGTTGCCAGGGAACGCGGGTTCCTAGCATGCGGATTGAGTCTGCGGGCTGGTTGATCCTACGATGGTAGTCGAAGCGGACCGCGGAGCTTTTGCTCGGGTTCACTTCGATTCTCCATTTCCTAAACCAGTTGCCTAGCTCGTTGACTGCGGTTTGCAGTTTGGCTATTTGTGGTGTTAGCTCTACGGATGGCCCTCTTACGTAGAGGGCAGTGTCGTCAGCAAATAGGGAGAGCTGTACTGTTAGCCCTGATTTGCATGGTTTTGGGATGGGGATGTCATTTGTGTACAGAGTGTACAATGTTGGGGAGAGTATGGACCCTTGGGGGACCCCGGCTCTAATGGGACGCGGAGAGGAAAGTACCCCTTCGTGTCTAAAACGGAAATTACGGTCTCGGAGGTAGCACTCCACTATTCTAACAAGTCGGTCTGGGAGGTCCATGTGGTAGAGTTTGTATACAAGTCCCGCATGCCAGACCTTATCGAAGGCCTTTGCGACGTCGAAGAAGACTGCTACTGTCCTTTCGCGTCTGGGGTAAAATCCGTCCAGTATGTATTCGACAATGCGGTGGACTTGTTGAGGGCACGAGTGTTTGGCGCGGAACCCAAACTGGTGGTTAATTATAAGGGGAGGTTTGTCCGGCGGGAAGATGTGACTTTTAATTCGATTGAGTATGACTCTTTCGAA
This sequence comes from Coleophora flavipennella, assembly GCA_947284805.1. Classification (NCBI taxonomy): domain Eukaryota; kingdom Metazoa; phylum Arthropoda; class Insecta; order Lepidoptera; family Coleophoridae; genus Coleophora; species Coleophora flavipennella. Next base: position 2,849,954 of record OX369307.1, read on the forward strand.
AAGCTTCCCCATAGTCTAGTATAGTACACGAACATACTAACATTGCAATTTAAATAAGAGCTTGTAAATATTTGCACTGGGCATAAGAGCAATGTAATTCATAATAATATTTATCTACACACATATCATAATAAGTCCTATAAAATGCGTTCAAAATCTGTAGGCAATGACCAGCATTATGACAACCAATTTAACTATGAGAATTTTCTTGTCTGTAGTAGTACGTAAAATCTGTACTATAATGTTATTACAGTATCGAATAATGAATGTTGTGAGTTTGAATTTGGAACAGCTGTCAAAACTCAAGTGGGTCTCAACCAAGACCCTTCCACTACAATATAACCAGGACCATTAAATACACACCATTGTTCCAATGTAAATGTCAATTACAACTATAACAATAAATAATTTGTTTCTGTATTAGTTCAAATTTATTTTTTATTGCATTTTTTTAATATATTTATAATCTATAGATATTTTACAGGTAGCACTAGTAGCAATGCAGGTCATTTTCCTGCGGCTTCTGAACCCATATTAGAGTTCTTATTATATGTATGTAGATAAAATAATTTATGCAACTGTTGAAATTAAGTCTTAAAACACTCCTGTGATTCTACGAGTATAACGAAATTCGGCTTTACCTCATTTTGTTAAAACACACTGATGTTTTAAGACCTGTCATTGCATAACAGTTTGTTACTATAGCTGTTCATCATGCATGAAGTTCAAAGAGGCCGATGTTTAACCACCTAGTTGCGTGATGGTTAGTTCATCCATTAGCTTTGCAACAGGAGTTCGCAGGTTTGATTCTCGGCGGAGTCTTATTTTGTAAGACTTGGTTTGGTTGGTAGTAGGGCGTTTTCCAAGCGCGCCTGGCTAGCGATCACCACCACCACCGGTGGTACTGTTCAGTGGTACTACTAGGAGGAAAACCATCCTATCTAAAGATAAGAAAGTCAGTTCCCTCCCCATTGCGTTGGGGAATCTTGGTAAGCCCGCTTCCATATTCAGCATCATCGTCACTTTATCATCAGGTGAGATGATGCCAAAGGATTACCAATTGTGGAAAAAATGGCGATTATAAAACATTACTAAAAGAGTTCAAGTCACATATACATCGCTTTTTTTAAATGAAACCTAGTCATTTGTACTTTGTATTATGTCCTTCAAGTCATACTTACGATTAAGTTTATATTTGTTTAAGAATAGCTGTTTCGTTTCCCAAATTGTAAAAAAGAATAAAGCTCATAATCATAATTACTGTTCACCCTCAACACGTTGAAGAACCGATTTCAGATGCAATATTGCAACATTTTTTGGTTTTTGTAAATTTCATTAAAAAGTACTTTACCGATTTTGATGAAATTTATATGGGGCCGACCTTTCAACCCTATCGAATAAAAAATGATCATGAAAATCGGTTTACAATCTGCAAAGATATCGCGTAACTAACATATAAAAAACCTTTGACACCGTCTCTGTCCGCACTATTGTGCAATAGTTAGGAAAATTGGTAAAAGAGATAAATCTTTGCTTCTGTTCAAAAGTAACTTATTTAATCATAAACAAAGAGTAAAAATAGAAGAATACACAAGCAATGCCTTACCAGTCACATTTGGAGTTCTACAAGGCAGTGTCCTATGTCCTACGTTATTATTACATATATATTAACGATTTACGTAATCTTAACTAAGACAATGGGAAAATTAACTCTTATGTTGATGACACCGCTATAGTTTTCACTGGGAAATCATGGGAAGACATACAGAAAAATGCTGAAAAAGAACTGGCTTACGTGGCAAAACGGCTAAATTTTGATCTGCTAACACGAAATGCGTCAAAAACGAATTATATATGCTTTAACATTAACATCATAACCCAACCTAAAATTTAAAAAAATACTGGTAAGCCCTTGGCATCATCTCTGTGATGGTAAGTGATGATGATGCCGAGGTTTGAAACGGGATTACTCAGATTCCCCAGTGCAATGGAGAACTGGTTATCTTATCTTTAAGCCGGAACACATCAATGTTGTCAGCATTGATTTTTGGTGGCAAGACTTAGATAGGAATCTCATTTCAAAAGGTGAGTCATGAAACTGTACAACTTTTTCCCAAGGACCCCAAATTCGATTCGCAAACAATGGAAGTTCCTTTCGGTAACAACCCGTCTTAGCAGGTCTCTTGTCAAACTCGGGAAGGTTGGGCTCTACTCCACACATGGGGGGTCAAGTCCGGACTGGTGAGGTTGCAGGGCGTACCTGTAGTAGTGGTCCGTAGTGTCAGAGGTTTGAGGCGTGAAGACGATTCCATCCAACCAGGTCGATCCTTAATAAAATAATAGCGAAGGTAACTTCATTAATTACCAGCTTTATATTTAACTTGCCGTGTTAGTTTGTTTGTTAGTTTTTTTAATCCACACTTGATAAGCCCTTGGCATCATCTCACCTGATGGTAAGTGGTGATAATGCCGAAGCTGGAAGCCGGCTTATAAAAGTTCCCCAACGGAAAGGAGATCTGGCTGTCATATCATCAAGCCGGAATAAATCAATGATGTTCACACTGACTTTTGAACAAATCTTGGAAGCTTAATTAGAACCACTTCCCCGTTTCTGATTGAGCTTAAATTTTGCATACACGTTAAGTTTGGAGCACAATACATGGTAAGGTAAGTGATGTCATTTAAATCCAATATGGCGAACTCCCAAAGATAACGGACCAGTTATTTTTTATGCACCCCCATGATATGAGTATCAGATCATAGGGTTTGCTTTCAAATAAAAGCTTTTAGGTTTAAAGTTTATCTAAAATTATTATTACTTATCTTCACTTTAAACTAAGTTTAAAAAATGTGCTCAATTAAAATGAAAGGTGTTAAAGTCGCCGATGTTTGTGAGTTGGTTTCATTCAAAATAAACTGTTTGGTTTTTATAAATTTTGCAATTAAAATCAATAAATTTTTTATACAAAGAAATTGGTAATATTTTAATAATTGTATCCAATAAAATATTTTTTTTTAAATAATTCAAGTATCGTATATATTTGTTTCATAATGATGGCTCTCAATTATTTGAATTTAATATTGTGATTTGAACCGCCTATAAGGTTTGTGAAATGACTATACGAAGTTAATAAATCAATTAATCATTTGGTATGGTAGGCTAACATTCCCCTTAAAACTGCATTATATTTTCTCAATATATTATTCATATAATTTTTATTCACATCTACATAAAGTTAAGAGTATTTTCTTAACTCTTTCTCTCCTTCCCCCACATTTTATATCTTTTGATTAACAAGTCTTTCGAAACTCATAAAACACAAACGCTTAAAGATTATTTTTAACCGTATCGGTGCTCGGGCGCCGCCGCCTCTGCGCTCGCGCCGGTCCGAATGCCCCGCCATCCAGCTGGGTCTTATATTGACACTGTCCCAGGGACTGATGCATCGAGACGACCCGACCGTTAAAGCATTGTATTTTTGAACCTGGACGTGTTCCAAATACTACTAGTGTGTGTTCTGTGAAACAAATAAAAAAAAATCATAACCTACTACCATTGACGCGTTTACTCCCATATGTGTGTCACGTCCCTACATAGGTTGTTTTATCCAGTATGGATATTTACAGGCCACTGAAATAGGGTGTGTGTTTTTAGATTTTCTTTGGGAACTATAAATATTTGACCAAGATTACCTATGTTTTCTCGTTTTTATTATTTTTTAGGTTCCTATTATTTACTGCTTTATCGAATTGATTCTACAGTTATTACAGAAAAAGTTAAGGCGGTTCGATTAGCACTCAATAGAAATAATAAAAAAGTACTCATTCTTAAGGAATTCAAAGAGTATGACAATTATTGAGTATTTTGCGCACATACAGGGCTACAAGGTGTTTTTTTATTGTTTTTGTATGACTTGAACTTTTATGATAACATATAAATATAATTAAAAATATGTTTTATTTTTCACACAAACCCTTGAGTTTCGTACCTATCTAAAAGGTGCCAGCGTAATCCTATTACTCAGCCTACGTCATCCGTCTGTCTATCCCACTTTAGAGGGCTTTATCTTGTTATAGCAGATATCCTAACATATAGTAAAAGAAAAAGTAAAAAAACCAGTCAAGTACGAGTCGGACTCGCGCAAAGTAGTCTTTTTCAAAAAATAAATCTATGTTTTAAAAAACAAAATCATTTTTACAGTTGGTAATAGAACATTTTGTATGAAAAACCTATGTACTTAGTGCAAATCCTGAACTGCACATTTTAAGTTGGTCGACTATTACTTCTTATCTAAGAAAGTTTACTTAGCCGTGATAGATTTCCTTTTAAATCTTAAGCCCTTAGCATCATCTCACCTGATGGTAAGTGACGATGATGCCGAAGATGGAAGTGGGCTTACTGGCTAAATTATCTTTAAGCCTAAAAACATTAATTGAATTAAAAAAGCGAAAGTTTGTGAGAATGTATGGATCTATGGTTGTATGTTTGTTACTCTTTCACGCAAAAACTACTGAACGGATCTACCTGAAATTTAGTAGGTAGACAGATTAGGACCTGAATTAACACATAGGCTACTTTTTTCCAAGCTTGCTAGCCGCTTGCGGCTTGCGCAGTGCGCGCCCTCGACAAGTCATAGAAACGTTGTCCACGCGGGTGAAGCCGCGGGAAACAGCTAGTTGATTATATGTTCTTTTTTTTTAGGTGTCCTGAGATAGCGGTTTAGCTGGTAGGTTAAGGGACACTTGACTCTAGCAAAAATTAGCATTTTAAAGCTTAATATTTCGTAAACGAATCCCTTAATTGAAAAATGTTTATACTGAACCCTCAGTAAATTTAAAAGACCTATTCAACGATACCTGACACAACAGGGTTGTCGAAAAAAAAATCACCCGCTCTTTACTTGTAACCTAAAAAATTTTTTTTCAAGATTTTATTGTACCACTTTGCCGGCGTAACTAATATTATGTATACCCCATGCCAAATTACAACTTTCTAGTACTAATAGTCTCTAAGCTAAGCCGCGGACAGACAAACGGACAGACATGGCGAAACTATAAGGGTTCCTTGTTGACTACGGCACCCTAAAAATGAAGAAAGACCATGTGTGGGTCCAGTAGTCCGGTCCTGCGTAGTGGGCCGAGGGTCGTGGGTTTGATCCCCACCCAGGGCATACATTCGTATGACAAACAGGTTTGTTTGCTCTGTGTTTAGGTGTTTAATATCATCATCACATCAGCCGAAAATCGTCCACTGCTGGACAAAGGCCTCCCCCTAGGATTTCCACGACGACCGGTCCACGCGCTGCCCGCATCCATCAGCTTCCCGTGATCTTCACCAGTTTTTAATATGTGTTATGTATTTAAACATCATTCTCTGGTGCCCAAGTACAGGTAAACCTAGTTAGGGGCCTAATGACCTTGTGCGTGTCGTCGGTGGCGTAACGGTTAGGGCCTCCTGTCCAGGAGGTCGTGGTTCGAATCCTGCCACGTACCAATGTGTTTTCGAATTTCGATTTCATATGTATGTTTATCCGACGCTCTTACGGTGAAGGCAAATATCGTAAGAAAACCTGCACACGCCTGCGAAGAAACTCGAAGGTTATGTGTGAAGTCGACCAACCCGCACTGGGCCCGCATGCTCGACTAAATACCGATCGCCCTAATTCAGGGTAGGCGCGAGTCCCTCGGTGGGGAGATATATGAGCTGATACGATGATGACCTTGTGTGATTTGTAAAAAAACAAACAAAAAGAAAACGCTTTTTTGCTTTTCAAACGTTTTTCTTGTTTTTGCTCTTTCATACTTGTTATTGTTAGAGTGCAAGGTGCAAACTCTAAAGTAAAACATCAACAAGTAATTAAAACCGGTCAAGATAGAGTCGGACTTGTGCTAAGGATCACGAATTGAATAAAAGAAACACAAATTTTTGGTAAATACATAACACGAATCGAATATATTAGTTAGGTGAATATATTATATTATGTCCGACTCGCACTTGGCCGTTTTCCGTACTCGAATATTGGAAGTGCCTTCTTCGTCACTTTCCCAGTTTACAAGTATAAAGTTTTACATGAGTTGTATCTTCTTTTTATTATAATTGAAATACTTTTTTTTCACAATTGGTAAGCCCTTGGCATCATCTCACCTGATGGTAAGTGACGATGATGCCGAAGATGGAAAAGATGAAAGCGGGCTTACCAAGATTACTGGCTATCAAAATACTATACTTATCAAAAACTTACAGTTTAGTTATACAGGTGCAACAAAATTGGTGTAGGGGCTGTAAAATGGGGCTTCTACTATCATAACGAACTTTTTCCTAGAGATCCAGAGTCAGTCCCCAAAAAAATTCAACTCTTCTTACAAATCTATCAGCTGATGGACCTATTTTGTGCATTTTTGTATGGAGCGTTGATATTTTTCTTTTGAGAATTGACTAAAGGTTCTTTGGGACAGTTTGTTTAATGTGATGAGTAGAAGCCCTAATTAAGGGTTCCTTCATTTATTTGGTTGCCTCCTGTATAATTAACCGATTGTTTAATATGTACGAATAACGTAACAGTTTCTATTGATAACAGTTTAGCGTTTTGCGCTAAGTACCTACTCGAATGATTGTCTTCCCAAACCTATCATCATCATTACAGCTCATATACGTCCCCACCGAGGGGCTCGAGCCTACCCTGAATCAGGGCGATTAGGCCTTAGTCGACCACGCGGGCCCAGTGCGGGTTGGTCGACTTCACACACAACCTTCGAGTTTCTTCGCAGGCGTGTGCAGGTTTCCTCACGATGTTTTCCTTCACCGTTAAAGCAATCGGTAAGTATGTACGTAAGTTTTTGAAAAACTCATTGGTACATTGGCCGTCCAGATTTGAACCCGGTACCTCTGGTTAGATGGACCGAGTCGTTACCGGTTGAGCCACCGATGCTCACGAACCTATACGTTTATAAATTTAACAAAGTAAAAATATACTTACTTTTGCTGGCTGAATATTAATTTATAAACACTGCTGTTTCTATACAGCAGACGATTTAGCTCTTCAGACTGTATATAACATCACTATTAATTAATTTAAGTCACCAGTCATCACTTGTTTCTTTTTATTACTAGCATTTTGTAACATTAAAGTATTTTTTGTTTGAACACATTAAAGTCTTTTTTTCGTTGCACGGTATTCTACGTATATTTTATTTATCGTCGAACAAATATATTTTTATTACTTGGCTTCGTCGCATGAATGACGTGTACTCTAGCCGCGACGAAACTAAATACTACTGCAGTCAGTAGCGAGTCGACTAGCGAGCGATGCTATGCTATGCTTTTAATTTGAACTAATGTATGTAGTTATACTTAAGTCGTTGAAATTTCGTCTGTCTGTTAACCATAAATCCCATTTCATGGGCGTTTGTAATTAGCGCTGCTACGGTTGTAAAGCTAGGTACGTTGGTGCTGAAGAATGAAATAAAAGAATAAAAAGAAATTAGGATTGAAACATGGCATATGTATTACTAGCTTTTTCCCGCGGCTTCGCCCGAGTGGACAGTTTTTATGACTGTCATCGAGGATGCATGGTGCGCAAGCCGCAAGCAGCTCGAGAGCGTGGATATGAACTATGTCAGGTTATGCTTGTTAGTAGCCTGTGTCAATTTCATCACCCTAAACTATCTCTGTGCAAAATATTATGGCAATCTTTTGTTTCATTGCCACGTGAAAGAAATTAACAAAAAAGAGAGAGTTAACAAAAAGCTATTCCACGGGAACCACTTAAGGGTCCCCAGGAGGCTCGAGTTTCCATACAAACGTAGTTCCACTTGACTCGAATAAGATTTACGTTGTAATATCCCTATTTTTTCTACTATACAGAATAGTTCATTATTCCAAGAAAAATCTGAGTACTCTTACGAACCCAGGTTTATTTTATTTTTATTTTATATATTTATTGAAATTACAGCGTTATAAATCATTTGTTTATTATTTTTCTCAAAAATGGCTTTAACGGATTTGATGAAATTTTGTACTACACCTGTATTATGGCCTACTATTTTTAGGAAAAAGTAGTGGTTAATAAAGTACCTCACATAAAAACCCGGATTATTTATAAATTTTCATCAAATATGTACAGGTACAGACAGCGACACATCAAGCTATACTAAACCAGTATAAGATGGCCGCGCGACGCCTTTGCATTTCAAAATACGCGAGGCCCGCGTATACTGGTTTTGTATAGCTTGGTGTGGCGCTGCGTGTACGTACAATTCGCGGCGCATAAGATTATTCTCATCTGTGGTATAAGTTTAACACAAACGGCGGTCGTTCGCGCAGGTAGGGAGCGCGCGGGATGGTGAAAATCTGTTCAACTTAAGTTGACTACTGTTCAACTCAGATGGAGTTCAACCTTATTCATTGCTTCTATAAACAATAATAATTATCGAAAAACCTAAAAACTTTTAGGTACAAGCTTTTGATATTACATTGTCACGCGATATACATATGCATGCAAAATTTCAGCTTAATCGGAAACCGGGAAGTGGGTCAAATTTAACTTGCAAGATTTCACCCGAACAAACATACGTACATTGCAAGTTAATTAAAAGCTTGTAATAAATGTCCAACCATACTAGATGTGGAAGATGTGTATGTGTGTATCCCCGTCTAATGCTTTTGTGCCTAAAATGCTGGACGAATTGAGATACAATTTTGATAAAGGAAGTATTAATTTTATTCTGTCTGGTTGTTTTTAGACTATTGTTTTGATACCGAATTTCTAGGTTATAGTGCAACACCAGGCAACCGCCGTGGACTCTATCCCTCTTGGATAGCACGGTTAATTGTGCCACTCGTTAAGAAGAAAAAGACTAGGTTAAAGTTTTCATAGTAATAGATAATTGTTAAGATTTTTAAATATGCAGATGTTTTCTGTGGATATTGTTTTCGTTAGAATAGTGAAAAATTCTCTTTTTTTTCAGTTTTTCCTGTATGCTGGTTTTCTGGGCAAACGGCTGGTATGTTTTTAATATAACCAAAACAGAACAAAAATCGGTTGGAACTGCGTTGGAGCACACTGCCGTTGGTTTAGTGTGAAATGTGTAGTTTTGACGTCCCTGACTTGTTTTTTGGTTCCGTACAAAAAACAAAACGGAACCTTATAGGATTACTCGTGCGTCTGCCTATCTGTCCGTCCGTCTGTCCAAGCCAATTTGCTCCGAATCTACTTGACCAAATCAGGTGAAATTTGGTAGGATAGTGTAATCCTATGACCCAAACACAGGTGTGCAATGTAAATACATTTTTTTAAATAAGGGTTATTTTCGGAGGACAAATTAGGAAATAAAAAAAAAGTTTTACTTACCCTATTGTGTTATATATCAAATGAAAGGGCTCGTTATCAGAATCTTAAATATATTTTTGTTTAAATTGTAAAATAAATAGTTTTGATTTTATTCATGAAAGAAGACAAAAATGGACTATTCCTGTTCTCCGAAACTACTAAGCCTAAAATTTTGAAAAAAATGCTGAATATAGTTAATTGCTTTTAGATTACAGGAAAACCTATAAGAATTTTATCAATCGAAAAAAAAGTGGTTAACTCAATATGATACGTTCACCTAGGGAAAATAATTCTAGTCATAATAGAAAATAGTTTATTGGTGTTCTACAGGATTCATTTCGGAAAGTGTGTCCTGGAGCTTCACGACCTCATTCCCCCTCTTCATTTCATCATCGAACGACCAGGTGCGGAGGGCGATTCCACCCCTTTGTCGTTGATGTTCCACCTTTACGCACGAAGCGTTTTGCATCTTCGTTCATTATGCGAACGGGCAAGGAGTGGAATTCCCTGCCGGCGTCTGTATTCCCCAATTCGTATAATTTAGGAATCATCAAGACGAGAGTGAATTGGCACATTTTGAGATTGCGTGTTATATATTCGGCTGCGTCGGCATTTACCATCACATGAGGTGCAGCCAAACACACTCAAATATTTAATAATAATAAAAAATAACTCGCATTCTGTGAGTTTTTCAAATAAAATGTGATATTTTGTATTTGACTTTGGCATTGTACGGAACCCTCTCCACGCGAGTTCAACTCGCACTTGACCGGTTTTTTTTTATAAACTTTTAATTAAGTATAATTTATTTGTCTCCGGCCTTGCAGGGAGTGCTCCGGGCTTCGCCCTACGTGGAGCTCGGTATACGGCTACGCAGTTTCTTACTTGTTTGCTATGGAGGAAACAGATTCTTTCGTCACTTCCATTACAGTCTTCCGTCACTTCTGTCACGTCCAGGTTTAAGACTTGGTACCACGTACGTGATTTTAAAAACGTTTTAAATACTTACAAAAGCGGACGTATCCCTTACGTTTTCTTCCTCCTGAGAACCTAGTGAAACTTTTTTGAAAAAAATACTAGGTACTCATCCAAAACGAACAGCTGATTAGCAAATTTTGTGTGGGAAGTCCACATTTGTTTGCGTTTTCAGTAAAGTTGAAGAGCAATAGTTGTAGAGTTTCAAGAGCCCACCTAAAAATGTATTATATTTTAGTTATTAGTTATCACCCTGTAAATAACATCATTGCTTGATACAAGCAAAAATTATGAAGCTATTTCGTCCCATTGCGCTGAGCTGAGAGCAGTAGCATAGATATAAGTAGGATATACGTACATGAAGACACTGTACTATAATATTTTAGTATTCTTTGCTACTATTGTCAGCGTCCTACATTCTTAAGTGGTAAATTACACCGTCTGGTGCGAGCATCAAATGATTTGGTTTAATCTTTCCTCTTCATAATGTTATATATAAGTGTAAATATAGTGAATGTAAATGGAGATGAAAAACATCTGGAGATAAAACGATTTTATACTGTAAAAAGTTACTGAATAAAAATAAATAAATACATTGTTAAATTTCGTAATCGTCAATTGAACTGGGGCCGTGTGTTGTTCATAGTACTTGGGCCTGTGACGGGTACCCCTGTTATTCGTTCCTTTTTTCATCAGACCTTCCTTTTCATTCCACTTACTCAAAAATGCATGTAATGTGGTCATTATTTCGACAACCTTGTTTGAGCAAAGTCGACCTTGCCGTTCTGTTTCAAGGAGCGGCCGGCAAAGTTTTGCTGGCCGCTCTAACAGGCCGGCAAAACATTGCCAAATGCTATTTTGACGATTCAACGTTTTAAAAATCAAATGCAAAAAGGTTTTATTTAAAACACAGCTGTTTGTATTTATAGAGATAGGTACAAAAAGATTTTATTCCATATTTGGCTGTATAGTTCCAACTACCATTGCTTAAAAAAAAACAAAGAAGTAATAAAAGCGCGGTTCAGCGAAAATTTTGTTTTTATTTAGTGACTTTTTTGCTAAAAAGGAAGTTTCAACATCTGCTCAAGAACCTGAAGAAAAAAATGATGAAATAAATGAAGAGATAAAACAGCAGTCAAACACCGCAATAGAATTATCGCAAACTATTAGTAATATCAAACCGGAAAGGTGGGTGTTGATTTTAGTAAATGTAATTTTCATAATTGTCATTTTAATTAAATTTCTAGTTAATTAATATATTTTTTATTTAAATTACTTGCTGGTTTTATTTAGATTAGGTACTTGCATTTTTGAGTAAAGCACTATACAAGCTATCAAGTTGCAGCGAGGGGTGAGACAGGTAGACGTTATATCTCCGAAACTGTTCACCGCTGCCCTGGAAGATGTTTTTAAGCTTCTGGACTGGGGTGGACTCGGCATCAACATCAACGGCGAGTACATATCCCACCTCCGATTCGCTGACGATATCGTGGTCATGGCTGAGACTATGGAAGACCTAAGCACAATGCTCGATGGCCTCAGTAAAGTCTCTCAACAAGTGGGTCTTAAAATGAACATGGACAAGACGAAAATAATGTTAAATGTCCGTGTCGCACCCACTCCTCTAAAGGTTGGAGACTCTACACTGGAAGTTGTTGACGAATATGTATACCTGGGACAAACAGTCCAGCTAGGTAGTTCCAACTTCAAGAAAGAGATCAATCTACGAATCCAACTCGGCTGGGCAGCGTTCGGGAAGCTTCGCAATATCTTCACGTCCCAAATACCGCAGTGTCTCAAGACTAAGGTCTTTGACCAGTGTTTGTTGCCAGTGATGACTTACAGAACTGAGACACGGTCGCTTACTATGGGCCTCATAAGAAGGCTCAAGGTCACCCAAAGGGCAATGGAGCGTGCTATGATCGGAGTTTCTCTGCGTGATCGAATCAGAAACGAGGAGATCCGCAGGAGAACTAAAGTAACCGACATAGCTCACAGAATCGCTTAACTGAAGTGGCAGCACTCTAAGAAATTTCTAAACGCTGTGACAAAAAACCTTTAACTGATGGGAGTCGTCTAAAGAACTCGAACCCAGCGACACAGCCAATTTAGACGCTTGCAGATCTACAAACGTTGTCACCTCGTATAAGTTCTTCAAAATTAATATTTAAACGCAGTGACAACAAAACATTAACAGATGGGAGTCGTCTAAAGAACTTGAACCCAGCTACAAAGCTAATTTAAACGCTTCCAAAACCCGGCGATTGTCGACACGTCTACGGTGGTATGTCCCTATCACAAAGTAACTTTATCGCTGCGTTTAAGGTGGTATGTCCCTTTCACAAAGGTACCTTGTCGCTTTGTTTCAGGTGATATGTCTCTATCACAAAGTGACTTTATCGCTGCGTTTAAGGTGGTATGTCCCTTTCACAAAGGTACCTTGTCGCTTTGTTTCAGGTGATATGTCACTATCACAAAGGTACCTAGTCGCTGCATCTAAGGTGATATTGCCCTATCACAAAGGTGCCTTTTCACTGCGTCTCCCCGAAGTTTGTCGTAGCGACAACGTGAAACACAACCCTGGGTACGCCGGTGCTGTGCACTATGCTCTTCCTCAAAACCTTAAACATGCATAGACTGTTGCAGGCTTCAAAGAGGAGCGTGGCACTTCGCACCTGTTGCGCATCTCACGAGGTTGTGTTACAGTTGTGTCACTATTACCATGATATTGATAATACATGGGGATAATGGCACAGCAGTTAGTCAACTTCCTGGGATGAGTAGTTGGAGCAAAGCGCCTTGCTTTTCTTTGAAGCCTTTATAAAATCTATATGTAACGAAGGTTTCAAAGAGTAGCGTAGTGCTAAGCATCTGCGTATCCAAGGGTTGAGGTTTACTCACGCTGCCGGCCTCCACGACAAACTTTGTGAAGAAGCAATGACAAGACCTGTAAAAAAAAAACAGAAATACGTTTACGCAATTTATTAAAATTAAATATACTGTTACAATAATAGCGCACAAATCTTCACATCTACACGGCTTTTTGTCTTGTAAAGGGCCAATTTCTTGAATAAAGTTCCACTTTTCTGCTGACCACTCGCTCCTGAAAATAAAAAAAAAACAGTAAGACAAATATTTCGTATAATTACTTTGAAATAATTACAGGATACAGCAAAAGTAGAGGAGCGATCACTAAAGGGGTGAAATGGGGTCTTAAAGTATTGAAAATCAAAATTTTGATGGAGCTATCTGTATCCAAAATCCATGCGAACGAAGTTATGTGAAACTCCACTATCTAAGATATATTTATAAAATGTACTATGGGCTAATTTGGTTAAAATACATAGGTTAACGTAAAGAATAAAAACATAATGAAAATTCTTTACTTACCAACAAAAGGGACTTGTCAGTTGTCGCCCACGGGTAGGCTTCCACTATCAGGTTCACTGCCTGCCTCCGACTGGTCAATGTTCTTTCCCTAATAAAATAAATATACATTATAATATAATATAATACAGTAAAACTGCAGTTGCAGAGGAGCACCAAGATATATTTTTCAAAATCGATCTCTAAAGATGAGAAATGGGGTCCCAAAGTATAAGAAATAGAATTTCTAAAATTATTACTAGCTCTATCATATCATCATTATATCAGCCGAAGGACGTCCACTGCTGGACATAGGCCTCCCCCAAGGATTTCCACGATGACCGGTGCTGCGCTACCCGCACCCAGCGTCATCCACCGTAAACACATAGCCGTTGGAGCAGTAAAGTTCTAGAGTGGCGACCGCGAACTGGAAAGCGTAGCGTAGGGAGACCTCCCACTCGGTGGACCGATGACCTGGAGAAGGTCGCGGGAAGCCACTGGATCACTAGCTTACTAGCTTATTTTATAGAAATGTTGTCATCATATTAGTCGACATACGTCCACTGCTGGACAAAGACCTTCCTAAAGGATTTCCACAACAAGTGTTCCTGGACCACCAGCATCCAGTGGCTTCCTTGCCCTTTAACAAGTCATAAAATATACCGTAACTGCTTTATCTGGTGTAAATGTGACAAATGTTAGTAAAAAAAAACTAAAATTTAAATAAGTTAGTATAATAGATGGTTGTGTTGTTGGAATGCACTGATATACGGATATTGTACTTACATGTTAGATGTTGATAGGTGCGGCAAATTTGCAGCATGGAGATCCATCTGTGAACTTTCCTACATACTCGCTATTTTCTTTTTCTTCGTGACACTAAAATAACTAGTACAACAAATAGTTGTTTGAGGGATGACTAACGAGTAACGATAGCTTGCTCACGCCCAAAGACAATGTGCCATGAGCTACACACGCCACTGTAAATATGTGTAAGCAGTGTTGCCACCACTGGTCGTCTATTTAGATTGAATTTCAAAAAAAAATGTAATAAAAAAAAAGTGTTTAAGTAGATTAATAGATAAGTAAGTAAGTAGATAAGTAAATATGCTTATATAAGTAAATAACAAGCATCATTTACAAAATCGATTGAAATAAGGAAAACTATAACTAAATAATATAACTATATAAAATTAGTTATACCTACAACAGTGACTATGGAATAATAATTATGATCCTTTTACATATTATAACTTTCTGTCGAAAAATAATAACAGAGTATTCTGTTCAAATCTTTCAAAACAAAGATTTCATGAGTATTTTTTCAGCACTTATAACAACAGATAGTCTATTTAATTCTCTGAACCAAAGATTACATGAGCGTTTTTTCAGCACTTTTTAGCACTACAAGATAGTGCCTCGGTTAGTATTAACTAATTTGAGATGATGAGATGATGCCAAGGGCTTACCAATTGTGAATTTAAATAAAATATACTAGGGAGATTTTTCCTTTTTTTTAATGACGTACACTGTCATTTTTGGATTTAAATAAAACCACGTAGGTATTTAAATAACATAAGAAAACTGATCATTGCTAAATCACAAACGATGATGAGGTGAGGACGTGAAGCTAATTTGAATACAGTGAATTTTTCGATGTTTTTTTACTGATTCACTGGCGTAGTGGTTAGCACCTCTTACTTCTAGATCAAGGTTCAAGCACATATCATGTACCTTTATAAATAAATTTTGAGCATAATTTGTTCAAGCAATCATCATTCCAAATCTTAATCTTATCTTTGAATTATGTTCCATTACACTTTTCGGAATACATTAAAGGTTTTTTTGCTGGATAGATCTGATACTGGCCCTGATGCTTTGTTGTGTTCCTCCCCATGGTCTATATTGTATATTGTTCGGAGACTTGGAAATAAAGCTGTCATACAGCTTAGGCCCGCATGCAACGGTTTATCAGGCGGAGATGTACGCGATAGTAAAATGCGCACAAGAAAACCTTCTTAGGTCCTATAAAAATAGAAACATAGTCATATGTTCGGATAGTCAGGCGGCCCTTGTGGCATTGAAATCCCATGAAATTGATTAACCCTTGAGTGCGCTGCTGCCCTCGACCAGCTGGGGAGACTAAACAAGGTCACCTTATACTGGGTGCCGGGACATAGCGGCGTCATGGGTAACGAAATAGCAGATGAGCTTGCAAGAACCAGAGCAGAGACACCAGCTATTTGGACCTGAACCAATAGTGGAAGTGTCACGTTGCACGGGAAAAATAATGCTGAAGGAATGGGCAAATGAACAGAGTAAAGCACTCTGGGCAAATTCTCCAGGCCAAAAGCATTCGAAAATGCTCATTTCTGGTTTCTCTCGGGTTTATACGTCTAGAGCACTGCAATTGCTAAAGCCTGGACTTTGAGCTCTCGTCAGAACTCTGACTAGCCACTTTAAGCTTAATAAACACCTGAATCAAATGAAGCTTGCAGTCTCAGACGAGTGCCGATTTTGCCTCGAAGAATAGGAGACACCTCTTCACTTACTCTGTGAGTGCGAGGCACTCGTCCAAGCCAGAAGTCGCTCCCTGGGTGGGCCAATGGTAGCATCAGAGGGCATCAGAGAGCTTGATCCCAAGTGCATCGTCCAGTTCATCAGAACTATTGGCCCTGAGGAAATTATATAACAGGGTCAGTGATCACAATAGATCTTGTAGGTCGCGGTGATCCATTAGGACCCTCCCTTGGTCCTATTCCCCTCTTACTCAATAATAATAATGGGCTATATTGTACAATTTTTAAATTAAAAAATAATTAAAAATTGACAGTGTATGTTATTCAAACAAAAATCATAGTCTATATACTAACTATGCTGCTATTTAGTCGTGCAATGGAGAAGTGCTGAAAATAACAATCATCCAACTTTGCAAGCAGAAATTTATATGCAGACTGTTGTTGTCCTTTATTATTCAGTTTCATATTTCTAAATCTTTATATTTATCTTTAAAATGTATTATTCAGTTTCAATTTTCGAAAAAATGCTTTTCACACATAATAAATACAATTTTGAGGTACGGAACCCTATATATAGGTGGAGGACAAAAGATTTTCTGATTTCATTAATTTCAATTATTTTTCTGACATACAAAATTTTATTTTTGATACAACAAAATGCATTTATAAAACAACTTACACAACAATAAATTAAAATATAACAATATATAAATTAATACAATAACAAAATAACTGGTATGCCAAAACATACAAAATTGTTGACGACAAGGGTCAAAACAAATGGTTATCTACCAAACAGCCACCGCAGGATAAAAAAAATCCTAAATTAGTCCAAAAAGGCTAAACTGGTAACACTAAAAAGCAAATCTTAAAAATAAAAGCGCAGGCGTTCGTAGCTATAATAGCTATATATAACATTGCAACAAAGGACTTTGTAAAATGCTCAATGTTGATTTAACGTAGTCACAAAGGTCTTGTAACGCTCTGTTTTAGTATGTTTAAAGCTCAGTCATGTACCTATGTAAAAAACAAAGGCCTTTGTGGATTATAATATTGACTGAGTATCAATGTAGCATTAACGAATTGTTTAAACCTACCTTGTCGACAGTACAAAACTTTGTGACACTACGTACAAGGGAACATAGACGCTATGTAAAAAGAGTTTCGACAAAGTGGATTCCAACGTAAACTTTGTGGTAAACAAACGCAAGGCTTGAAGGTAACATCTGACTTATGTTCGCATTGATGGATTGTTAACCTCCTTTTGTCGAGATGACTAAATCAGAATAAAATTCAACGCTGCGTACACAGAAAACTGGTTACACTGTTAAAGTTCGTAAAAAAATGATTCGACAAAAAAGATTGTTACGTCACGTTCGATTTTACCGAAATACACCGTTTAAAAGATATGTCAGGGTCACAAAAAATTTTCGACAAAGGGATTTACGAACTTAACGGCTCTTTTTTTTTGAGTGTGGCAGGGCACATAGCTCGTAGAACATATGGCCGATGGAGCAGTAAAGTTCTCGAGTGGCGACCGCGCACCGGAAAACGTAGCGTAGGCAGGCCTCCCACGCGGTGGACCGATGACCTGGTGAAGATCGCGGGCCGAAGCCGATGGATGCGGGCAACGCAGGACCGGTCGTCGTGGAAATCCTTGGGGGAGGCCTTTGTCCAGCAGTGGACGATTTGTGGCTGATATGATGATGATGACGATGACTATACAAGCCTTGGCCCACAATGACTGCTTCGCTGGTCACGCTATGATTGCCTCGAGCTAGCCTAGCTACGCTCTAGGCCTTCCAGCTCGGCCATCATTGCAGCCCTTGCTGTCCTCGCTTATCTCAGCTTGTCCATCAAGGCTGCACGATGACCGCGCTGTGTCGGCCTGGAGTTGCGCTACGCTGCGCTGTCGGCCATCATCAGCGCGACCAGCAAAGTAGTCATTATAGACCGCGGCAGTAATGTACTATTATTTCTTTTCCATGCATGCGCTGTCACCCATCTGACAAAATCATTAAAAATCAAAATTATATTCATCCTTCATCTTAATTACTAAATAAATAAAATAAAGGAATTCTCTCTTAAATAAGACCCATTTTGGGTAGGTTATATTTGTGTTTTTTCTGTGTTTTCTATTTTAAATTTAAGTGTGTATCGTTTTCTAATTCTTATGTTTTTTTTAGGTCTTATATTTCATCTTTAATTCACATAATAAATTAAATTGTACGCACTACACCTATCTAAGTCGTGCTACAGACGTCATAACTTTTTAATATTTGAAAAATATTAAAATTCAATAAATAATTAAACATATTCAATACCTTGTTTTTATAAACAATGCTTATATACGGCGGCCCAGCTTTATTCTCGCATCTCGCACAATATGTGAAACGCATTAGATTCATTTCTGTTCTAAATTGTGAACCGTATCTTAGTACCTTCACTTGAATCGAAAACCCAGCTATCTAGGTGAGTGAGAATGCGTCATTGATATAATTTATTAAAACAACAGTTGTCTAAATATCAAGGTGTGTCTCATACATATAAGAGGCGCGGAAGGTCATCAATCCGACTTGCAAACGATTGTGAGGGAAGTCGTATAAATATAAAACTACTCCTAAGGCAAGGTCGAACAAAGTAACCGAATTCCCAAAAATCCTTCTATGCAGTTGTACTTTAAAAAATAATGAAATGCAGTCTCGTTTGAAAAATATTCTATTTATTCACAATCTGACGGTTTAATACCTGGCTAAGGCAAGCAATTTCTCAAGGCGAGGCTTTTGTAAAACAGTTGTCT
The DNA here is from genome assembly GCA_947284805.1 of Coleophora flavipennella. Classification (NCBI taxonomy): domain Eukaryota; kingdom Metazoa; phylum Arthropoda; class Insecta; order Lepidoptera; family Coleophoridae; genus Coleophora; species Coleophora flavipennella. Next base: position 2,868,943 of record OX369307.1, read on the forward strand.
CTGTTTTTTCCTTTACTTGTAAAGTGTCAAGACAATAACCACAATTTTGCACTTTTTCAATGTTTTACTTTGTTATTTCTCCTATTACTTCAATTTAAAAACTAAAATTTAGCAGGTTCCCTGTAGAACTTAAAAATAAATATCTCCATATAAAAACTATGTGCAAATTTAGAAATTTTATTAATAAACAATTCGTTTTAGACTTTTTTTAGACGTTTTAGACCTGTTTTTGGGATTTTTTATGATCGAGTAAAGTGCACACTATCGTGTAACATATTAGCACATTCCTCAGACAATATCCTTAAGTATGTTCAATATTTTTTGCAAGACCGATATTTAGTAGTAATTACCCAAAAAAATTGATGTAGCAAAAGGCTTTCTCCGCTTCTCCACCGGTGCCTCGCCTTAATGCCCCCAAAAATCCCTTTAGTGGTCGCGCGGATTACATATGTATGCCAAATTGTTTTGAATTTTTTAAATTCCAATTTTTCTATTGAAAAATGGCAAGTACCCTTATCTAAAATTAAATTATAATAAAAAACTGAACAGAACAATAAACAGTTTTGTCAAAATAAACCAAAACACAAACTTCTTTTAAATCGTCTTTGAACATTTACTTTGGATTATGTTTGTTGCGAAAACAAATCAAGTATTATTTTCTAAACAGGAACTACGTACATATTTGGAATGAACAGAGCGGTGGTGGGGATTGTCATACTTAAAGTTCACGGAGTCCTGTGCAACACACTTGAACTGTTTAGGAATATTTTCATTTTTAATAACCATGGATTACATATGTATGCAATCCGCGCGACCACTGCAGGGATAAAATTGAAAGAATGTTTCAAAACAGCCGAAAGACTTCAACTGCTGGACAAAGGCCTCCCCCAACAATTTCCACGACGACCGGACCTGCGCTGCCTGCATCCAGCGGCTTCCCGCGACCTTCACCAGGTCGTCGGTCTACCGTGTGGGAGGCTGCCGAGGATTCTTCGCAATCCCCGCCCCGCCGTTACCGTGACTGCTACCGGAGCCAGGAAAAGCGTCCGCCGGGGATTAGGGGTCGTTTTCTGGGCGTGTTAATCATTTTTGGTGGGTTTTGCCACGATCGCCACGTTTGACAGGCGGGTTCGCGATCACAGTGTGATTGCAGGTGTGTTGTAATGCGCGGAAAAGATGCTACTGCCCATCCGATCCTCCGGTTGAATACCTTTATTCGTCTCTTACGATCCCCATTGAAGGCCCTATTCTAAGCCGGGAGCCATACGCCATGGTGTTTACATAACAAATAAAGATTTAATTTATATCCAATACAAAATTAAGCAAATATAATACATAATGAAAATAAACCACCGTTTATAGTTTCCGGTGCAAAAGTGTCCCATGAGGCTCGCAGCATTGTCACGCTGTATCGCTATAAATTTAAATACCCTTAGCACCAGGAAGGATCTGGAGCGGAAGTAAAACCCTTACTTCTAAGTTGGCGGCCTATTTTTTCTATTAAATCATCATATCAGTTCATATACGTCCACACCGAGGGGATCGAGTCTACCCTGAATTAGGGCGATCGGGCCTTAGTCGACCACGCCTGCCCAGTGCGGGTTGGTCGACTTCACACACAAGTTGCGAGTTTCTTCGCAGGCGTGTGCAGGTTTCCTCACGATGTTTTCCTTCACCGTATAAGAGCGCCGGATAAACGTACATATGAAATCTAAATTCGAAACCACATTGGTACGTGGCAGTATTCGAACCACGAGCTCCCGGACAGGCCAAAAAAAAAAGGCCAAAAAAAAGGACCAAAAGGCTGGCGAGGGGAACAAAATAGTACTTGGGTTGAAGAGTATTTAGTTATCTCTGCGGCAGAGCCAACGTTCATTCATTACTGTCTGGGAGAGATGGGAAACGTGCAAAAGTGCTTACACATGTAGCATTCCACAATAAACACTTACCCTCTGCCACGGTACCAGCGTCAAGCCTTTCAGGCCTTTTGCCCGCGATTTGGCTGAGGCCCGGAGGTTCGATTCTTCTATTCTGTGCTGACTATGCTAGCACAGTGAAGTCTCATTTTATTGAGGAATTTAATAACATTGCGTTATTTTAGGTACGGCAAAGCACATTCGCAACAGAATCAAGGCCACGTGAGTCGAAAGGTTCTTCAGGCGCTCCTGAGCGAAGAAAATAAGGTGTCTTCTAGCTTTGAGGGCCATAGGAAAAAATGAAGCGATTAGTTAATTCCTTGAGCCTGGAATTAGTGCATTACAACGCTAAACACTTGAAATAAGTCACGCTGTGCTTACTTTATCGAAAAGCCTCAACCATCTGATGTAGTCGAGCATACACAAATCAACTATAAACATTACACGTAATTAGTAGGGGTAAAAGTATGAAATTGCCGATTTAGTTTTTGAAGTTCAGTGCCAATTTTTATTATAAAAAAAAGTTATTTTTTTTTATTAACGACCTCATGGTGATACTACTTATGTTCTTTTTAATACCTAGAGGCATGTCTCTTATGTTCCAATCCCCTGGGATATGTACCATTGAATGAAACAAAGGTGTTTCTTAATTTTTTAGTCTACTTAAATTTCTTGAATTTTCCAGAAAGTGTCGAAATCTTATGCGGGGTATTCCCAAATATGACATAAGTTACGAAAGCTTTACAATTAAAAATGTGTAGTTTTTGCCTCAATAATCGGCGATTTTTTCAGGTGAAAAACCAGACTTCATAGGTTTAAAGCTACCATGCTCTCAAAATATCTAAGCATTAGGCACACATTTACCAGATATTAATTTCTAATAGTCTAATGCTATTTGGAGAATAAATTTTGTTTTAATAACTATTTTTCTTGTTATTAATTTTCTTCTTTAAACTTTTTTATCCAATCGACAACTTCATATTAAACCCCCAAATATTTCCAAATAATTTCGGTTTTTATGGGAGGTACTTTACTCCTATTTCTTCCTGGAATAATTAAGTCTTGGCATACCGAAGTCGCGATATCGAAACCAGGCACAATCCTCGTAGTTAAACAAAAGACGGTTGAACTGTGGTATTGGAGCGGCTAAGTACCCAATGCAGTAGTAGGACTTATTAAGTCCTAGTTATTTACAAAGATTCATTCAAATTGTAAGACCATTTTTGAAAAAAAGTAACAAACTAGCTCGATTTGTATCGGAGGAATGGCGGTCGTGATAGCATGGGCTCCAGGACATCAAGGAAATTTAGGCAATGAAAGAGCAGACATGCTAGCACGAGAGGGTGCCAGCTCAAGATTCATAGGACCGGAACCTCGACTTCCAATATCAGCCAGGGTCACAAAGGGAGTGATCGCAGAGCTGAAGCCCAGGAAGTATGAGTAGGAAACAAAAGCTGCAGACAAGCGAAAATGTTCCTGAAGGGAAAGAATCACAAGAGAAGCAGAACATTACTATCGCTAAGCCGGAAAAGCATGGCAATGCTCATGGGCATATTAACAGGACATTGTAGGCTAAATCGACACATGTCCCTAATACACAGGACCATAGACCCCCTCCTGTCCCAACTGCGGAGAACCGGAGACCAGCCAACACTATTTGGCTGAGTGTTTACTCTACAGCAGGCTAAGGTGGGAAACGTTCGGCGCCGATAGGGTTAGAGAAGATTAACTATGCGACCTGGAGACCTGTCACATAACGGAGTACTGCAGAAGGAGCTTAAGGTTTGAGGGGGGGACGCCACCGGGGTCACAGTAACCATTGTAGCACCATCGGAATAGGGTGTAATAAGTCCATCTAGAGACTTGAACACCGCCTGCACCCCGCAGGCGTCTAATTTAATTTAATAATTTTTTTCTCGTATATCGAGCAACCCACGCTTTTTTCACAATAATAATAGTATTTTTCGTTCATTATTGTTTTCAGTTTATATTAAGAATTATTTTTCACTCTTTAGTTTGATGTTCTTTAAAAGCGTGTTTTTTATATTTTCATACATATTTTTAAAGTACCTTATCCAGAGATGTGGTGGTATGGAACCCTCAGTGAGCGAGTCCGACTCGAACTTGGCCGGTTTTTTAATAAAAATTTGAGTGCAGACAGAACCCTGATAAAAAGTAAAAAAAATACATTAAAAGTAATTAAGTAAACGCCATCTGAAAGAAAGCTTGAGAACTACTAAGTTTAACAACTCTCTAACCAGTGGTAAGTTATGATCGTTTCGTCCTCTGTTCCGTAACTTCAAAAGGCTTGAAAGCTGAAGAATATTATTTCAGTAACTTAAAAATAAGTCCTTATTTTAACACTTACACCATTCGTAACGCATTCAGTAAGGAATGATTGACTATTGAAGTTGGGCCAGACGACGAAACACCTGAAAACTTTAGTGTTCCTTTAGCTTTTTCCCGAGCAGATTTGAAGGTTTAACAAGCGTTATGTTTCAAACGTAACGGTATCGGCATACTCTGTTTGTAGAGTGTCTACTTTTACTGTAAATAGCCCGCATGGATAATGGAACGGACGGGATACATTTTTGCAATTGGTTTTCCGGTACTGAAAGATTTTACTGCTTTCAAGCCTCTTGGAGTTACGAAACAGAGGACGAAACGATCATACCATTTCAAGCCCTCCACGCAGCTTTAGAGTTTCTTATATGCTTGGAAAGATGGCGACACTTAACTAATTTTTAGAAAAGATAAGATTATTTTTGATGTGTAACATCTTTGCTCTCGCTTTTCTGCAATTTGTGGGAGTGATTTCGTGAAATGGGACGGAAATGTGTAACAGGAAATGCGAACGTTTTTTAATTCTCGAAAACTATGGTTGTCATAGCCATGCAGCCTAGTGTGATGGCAAAGGCAAAGATGACATACTACTATTCGAAGGGTCGGCCCGTGAATGTACGACCCGATAATTAATTAATTTCATAAGTATTTTGTCACATGTTACACATCATATGCGAGTACTGTAGGTCTCGTTTTTTTATTTTTTTTTATTTTAGCTTCTTGTCAAAATTGCGTCAAGTGCACGGTAAACGCTCAAACAATTTGTCAAATATTTGTAAAACACGTGTTTGTTAAATTATTTGACAGTGTGCGGCCTTGTGCGGCCATGTTTTTGCTTGACAGACGATGAAACAAAGTAGCGCGCAATATTAGGTTGCTATCAGACGGCGTGCATGAGTTCATCATACTTCGTGCCGTCGTCGTCGTGTTTTTACTACTGCACGCCAGTTACCTGTGACGCAGTCGGCGGGCGCTGTAGTCATGGGAAAGTATACGTATATATTAGTACTAACATACAGTATGGACACTCCCTGCCGCTCTCTAGATTGCGACCTCACCCTCTCGTCACCCAGATTGGTTCAGATTGGTTATAGTTTGGTTCTCGAACTTATAGGATTTCGCCGTGATTTTGTTTGCACCGTCATTTGTTTTTAGAAGTCTCATTTCACGACTGTTGTATGCAGTTTCCGGGGTGTGGTCATGGCTTGAACGTAACGCACGCAGTAGAACCACAGGTTCATTGTAGTTAGGTAGGTACCTTGAACGTGTCATAACAATTAGTGACAAAAATATAAATTAATTCTCTAGGTAGATAAGTACGCTTCGTATTTTACTAATTCATGCAACTAACAAAATAAAATTTCGACTCAATTATTCTATCTTATCATATCAGCTCGTTACCGACCCACCGAGGGGTTCTAAAGCTTCGGTGGCTCAACCGGTAACGACTCGGCCCTCCTAACCAGAGGTGCCGGGTTCAAATCTGGACGGCCAATGAGTTTTTCTAAACTTACGTACCGATTGCTTTAGCGGTGAAGGAAAACATCGTGAGAAAACCTGCACATGTGATTCCAGATGTGTATGAAGGTCGCTTTACACACGTCCGTAGGTGTAAATCTAAAAATGCCCAACACGTGACCCCGGGTGATGCTAAGTGCAACACCGAGGGGCTCGCCCTACCCTGAATTAGGGCGATCGGGCCTTAATTAATTCTATCTATTTTAAATTAATGTCTACTCGTCAAACATTGTCAACCTTTCCGTTAACGGTTAATGTTAATGTTTTTCGATACGTACAATATGTTGTTATTTAGATAAATTGTTATTTTTATGCTTACAAGTTATAACTCGGCATGCGTTGAAATGTCACTCACAAAATAAAGTGAAACGATTTGTTTGCTCCGTGTACTAAAGGAAAACACAAACACAAATCATCATCATATCAGCTTACATTCGTCCCCACCGAGGGGCTCTAGCCTACCCTGAATTAGGGCGATCGGGCCTAAGTCGATCACGCTGGACCAGTGCGGGTCGACTTCACACACAACCTGCGAGTTTCTTCGCAGGCGTGTGCAGGTTTCCTCACGATGTTTTCCTTCACCGTACGCGCGTCGGATAAACGTACATACGAAATCTAAATTCGGAATCACATTGGTACGCGGCAGGATTCGAACCAAGACCTCCCGGACAGGAGGTGGAGGCCCTAGCCGTTACGCGACCGACGCTCTTTTCCGTATTTGTCCGACCAACAAACACAAAACAATGTAAATAAAAAGGATAAATTATTCTAAATTCCAAAATATTTATTTTAAAAAACACAACTTATATATATTATGTAGTTACAAAACCTACACAAATTATTACAAATAACGTCATGATTCAGATTACAGTCTTAGGTTATTTTCTGGAGAAACGTATATCCTTGTCATTTCCATAATCTATTATTTTATAATATCCTCTAGAGCAAAGGCATTGTTTTAATTGAGTTTTGAATTTACTAGTTACATTTTCTTGTAGAATTTTAAACACTGGCTCACAAATTACCTTTTCTCTTAACTAATCTCTGCAAGAGGTTCCATTCAACCTTTCAAAAACCTTGCCAACTATAAAAAATCCGAGGGTTCCGTACCACCACAACAATCCACACAAGTACATTGATAAGCCCTTGGCATCATCTCACCTGATGGTAAGTGACGATGATACCGAAGATGGACGCGGGCTTACCATGATTTCCCAACGCAATGGGGATCTGGCTATCTTATCTTCAAGCCGGAACACATCATGCTCTTAAGACTGATGTTTGGCGGCAAAACTGAGATCAGACGGTGGCGGGCTATGAAAATGCCTTACCAAATGACAATGATACCTTTTTACATTACAAACAAAAGACATAAACGCGAGCGACAAAAATATGCTTTATTTGTCATTCAGCGCGAGTGCGATTCACACTTGGCTAATTTTTAATATTTATTGTTTTACTTCAGTATAAATAATATAGTCACACCAAGGTTAACGCTTGTATGTATTACCGTTTTTACGATAGAGCTAAATCCCTACTAATATTATAAATGCGAAAGTAACTCTGTCTGTCTGTTACGCTTTCCCGCAAAAACTACTGAACGGATTTGTCTGAAATTTGGTAGGTAGACAGATTAGGACCTGGATTAAGACATAGGCTACTTTTTACCACGCTCGCGAGCCGCTTGCGGCTCGCGCACTGCGCACCCTCGAAAAGTCATAGAAACGTGGTCCACGCGGGTGAAGCCGCGGGAAACAGCTAGTACTCTATAAAAGGACGGCAAAGATACGGCAGACTAGGCTGTATGGTCATTGATACCTTTGCCTTTTCCGCGCTTTTAAAGCCTGAAAAAAGGACGGCAAAGATACGGCAGACTAGGCTGTATGGTCATAGATACCTTTGCCTTTTCCGCACTTTTAAAGCCAAACTATTAACTATTAACGTGCCTCCGTGGCGTATTGGTTAGTCCATTCACTTCACACCTTCACGCGGGTTCGATTCCCGGCGGGGTCAACTTTGAAAGACTCACTTTGTTAGGTGATAGGACATTTTCATAGCCCTACAACCATCTTGTCTAAGTCTTGCCGGCAAACATCAGTGATAACAGCATTTATTTGTTCCGGCTTGAAGATAATATAGCCAGATCCCCATTGCGTCTTGGTAAGCCCGCTTCCATCTTCGGCATCATCATCACTTACCATCAGGTGAGATAATGCCAAGGGCTTACCAATAGTGAATAAAAAAAAGTGCTTGAAAAGTAGTGTATCGGTCGGGGTAAATGCAAAAATTAGTCAAAACCATCCAGGTCAAGACCGTGCTTGTGGTCAGCTAATCTACGTGATTGACGCGACCATGCTAGTCAAAAATACTTCTAAAGACCTATAAAAACACGTTTTTTGCATGGAGACCCCCTATTTTTTTATTTTTTTTTATTTTTAGTATTTGCTGTTGAGGCGGCAACAGAAATACACATTCTGTAAAAAATTTCAAATGTCTACCTATTACGTTTCATGAAATACAGCCCTCTAACGGACGGACAGATAGCAGAGGCTTAGTAATACGGTCCCGTTTGTCACGCGTTAGGTGTACGGAATCCTAAAAAAATTCGAGCGAGACCTACAGTACTCGCATATGATGTGTAACATGTGACAAAATACTTTATAAAAGGACGGCAAAGATACGGCAGACTAGGCTGTATGGTCATACATACCTTTGCCTTTTCCGCGCTTTTAAAGCCTGAAAAAAGGACGGCAAAGATACGGCAGACTAGGCTGTATGGTCATAGATACCTTTGCCTTTTCCGCGCTTTTAAAGCCTGAAAAAAGGACGGCAAAGATACGGCAGACTAGGCTGTATGGTCATAGATACCTTTGCCTTTTCCGCGCTTTTAAAGCCTGAAAAAAGGACGGCAAAGATACGGCAGACTAGGCTGTATGGTCATAGCTACCTTTGCCTTTTCCGCGCTTTTAAAGCCTGAAAAAACGCGACTCCCTGTTACACATTTCCGTCACATGGGACACTTTTCCGTCCCATTTCACGAAATCACTCCCACAAATTGCAGGAAAGCGAGCGCAAAGATGTTACACATCAAAAAAACTGTTCCTAATAAACACAGCTATTACACAGCTGTATTTTTATAGTATCAAATAATCCGTCCGATACGGCACTGCTGTTCTCTCGTTGTGAGTTAGGTAATATTTTCTATGTCTTTATAGGCGGACTTATCCCTAGAAGAGATTTATTCCAGTAAACCTTTTAGAAACTTTACCAGCTATTTCGCCTCGAGAAAGTGTGAAACAGAATCTCCCTTGTTTTCCGTTATTAGGTAATACCAGTGTATGCTATCTTTCCGTAGTTAGATAAGCTGTATTTTAAAACAATATTAAAATCGATCCGATGTTGTTACATTCTCTCTATTTTGCGTAGTTGGGAATTTGTGTCATATTCACAGCTGTCTCTTCCAGTCATCCTAAACGTGTAAATAAATGGACAAGTACGAGTTTAACTCGTGTGGAGTAAGTTCCGTACGTTGATTGAGAAATTTCTCATGTTACTTTAAATACCATAGAATTCTTATAGGTTTCCGTGTAATCTATAGGTAAAAAACTTTTTCTTTATTTTTGATGTGTAACATCTTTGCTCTCGCTTTCCTGCAATTTGTGGGAGTGATTTCGTGAAATGGGACGGAAATGTGTAACAGAAAATGCGAACGTTTTTTAATTCTCGAAAACTAAGGTTAACATAGCCATTCCGCCTAGTGTGATGGCAAAGGCAAAGATGACATACTACTATTCGAAGGGTCGGCCCGTGAATGTACGACCCGATAATTAATTAATTTCATAAGTATTTTGTCACATGTTACACATCATATGCGAGTACTGTAGGTCTCCTTTTTTTTTTTAATATTGTAGGCCCAGTAGTTTCTATTTTCTTAAATAACTTTAAAATGATTTATCTTTAAATTATGAAAAAAAAACATTAGAGATTCTCAAAACAAGCCCTTTCATTTGACTTGTTATACAATATAGTTTGTAAAACTTTTTTAATTTCATAATTTACCCCCAAAAGTGGCCCCATGTCCGTCTTTGGGTTACCGACTAACATACGTGTACTAAATTTGAACTCAATCAGTCTAGTACTCATCCTGTAATGGTTCCCTTTTTTTTTCCTTTCGAGTTACGGAACCCAAAAAAGGTGGAATTATCCCCAGAAGATATTTCTTCCAGTTAACCTCACAGAAACCTTTTCCTGGCGTGCCCACAATAACTGTTGTACAGTTTCATCGAATTCAATCGAATGAACTAATGTTTAATTTTTATTTATACTTTTATTAGTTAAATAATAAAAATCTTTTGTTGCAATACAGACAAGATATGTAAGAAATTAAACGTACCCAATGATATCAAATTCTAAAACACATTGGTACGACGTGGAAGGATTCGAAGTTTTCGAACCACGAGCTCCCGGACAAGAAGGTGGCGGCCCTATTTTAAATTATTTGAATTTGAAATATATATATCAGCTCATGTCCTTCCCCACCGAAGGGCTCGAGCCTATCCTGAATTAGGGCGATCGGGCCTAAATCGACCACGCGGGCCCAGTGCGGGTTGGTCGACTTTACACACAACCTTCGAGTTTCTTCGCAGACGTGTGCAGGTTTCCTCACAATGTTTCTTCTTCCACCTTCACATTAAGGTGGTGTTTGAAAATAATTTCTTGCCATCCTTATACTATTTTCTTTAATTTTTTTTTAAATAAAAGCTTGTATTTAGAAGATTTTATGTTTGTCTTCAACTTATTTACCATAAAGTCCTGAATTAGCAATTTTGTATTCAGGCTTTTCAATTGTGGATATAAAAAAACGCTTTTAAAGGAAACGTATTTTCTACTTAATAATGGGTTGCCAAGAAACGAGTTTTAGATATATAAGGTCTAACAAAATTAGCTGAAACTATTATAAATGGTGTTCTACCCATGAAACTGAACAACTTTCCCCGTAAAACCCATAGTCAAATCTCAAAAAAATGTTTGAACTTCCCATACTAAGTTGGCTGATCAGCTAAACGAGTTAGTATGGGAGAGCCACATATTTTTGCGATTTGACTATAGGTTCCATGGGGAAAGTTGTTTAGTTTCATGGGTAGAAGCACATGTTAAAATAGTTTCAGCTAATTTTGTTACACCTTATACATAAATGGAATTTAATTGACTTGGACTATGACAGTGATGACGTAGATTCCTCATACATATTTATACAGACGTATGAGGTGACGTTTATTGGCTACAGAGTCTAGGTGAAGGTCAGATAGAACGGCTGCACAATGGTAGAATTAAGAAATTTAAAGAACTGATAGCACGACATTATTGTCATTATTTTAACCAACTCCGTGGCGTATAATGGTTAGTCCATTCGCTTCACACTTGGAGGTCGCGGGTTCGGTTCCCGGAGGGGTCTTACTTTGTAATTCTCTGTTTGGTTGGTGGTAGGGTATTGTCTAAGCCCTCCTGACTAGCTACCACCATCTTATCTAAGTCTTGCCGCCAAACATCAATGTTGACAGCATTAGAAAATTAACAAAAACCCAAAAATAATGCAAAATGTACTAAGTCGTTGCGGTAGAAGTCGGTTTTTATTTTAGTTTATCCACTTAAAAGGATCACGTCGAACTACCAATCACCCTGTTGTACAAAACAAATGATCATTATTAAAACGCAATAGTATCACAACATTTAGATAAATACTAAATAAATATTTTTTTTTTTTTTTTTTTTTTATTCGCAATTGGTAAACCCTTGACAACATCTCACCTGGTGGTAAGTGATGATGTTGCCGAAGATGGAATATAATTAATTCATGATTTTAAGAAACTAATTACGACAAAATAAAATCACTGTGTAGTCAAAAAGCCCTCCCCGCAGTGCTCCATGCCCAATTGTGCCCATGACGCTTACTTCGTTTCCAGACCTTTTTCCCTCACACTACACACTAAATCGTGCAAAAAGACATCCTCAGAGCACCACGGCCCCTCTGTCTCCAGAACAATCGGAAGAAAATCATACTTAGACAACAGACAAACATACTTTTAGTGTTTATGGGCGACTGCTGTCTTGGCCGCCGACCCGGGCGTCCGCTGTGTGCCCCTAAGGTGAGACACGGGAATGTACTCACGCAATGACGTCCCCAAGCAGGCATTGACCTTTTTGCCAAGGGATCAGCATGAGCCCATCCGGTCGTCTTTTATCAGTGCGACACAATCCGGGAGGCTCCAGGACTCAAGGTATTCCTGCGGAGACAGCAGCTTTCCGAATGATGTCATTATACCCTGATACGTAGAATACCGTCCCACATATCAAGCAAGCCAGTCCATGCAGCCGTAGATGCAGCGGTGGGGTTCGCCAGCCTAACTTAAGGGCAACTGCTATCCTTAGAGTGTTGATGTCTTGGCGCGTCCCCATGTGGGGCAAGGGTAGCGCCTGTCACGAGGCGCCAGATTACGGTCTGGACACGCCGCAGAATTGGGCAGTGTTTGCAGCCACGGCCAGTTCCGTTAGATCAGTGAGAACCTGCATAAACACGATGTCATCCCACCCTCTTTGGTGGTCAAGGTTTTCGGTGTGATGACCAGTTGGACAAAAGGAATCCTAAAGTAATGCGGTTCACGTCACCGTCAAATGGAACCATATAAGTGACGAATTCTGCAACCCCGTCAGTCAGTCGCCGCACGCCCAGCCCTCCATTATGGGCGGGCATTCTGGGCATCGCTGAGGCTGACGGTTAGAATGCGTTGAGAATATGTCACGGGGCCTCTTGTACCTCATAGGGGAACAACCAAGTGGGAGGCGTTCTGACTGTGTAGACCAGCTAAGACATTCCTCTACCTCATAGGAACAAGCAATTGAGAACCGTTCTGACTGTGTAGACCAGCTTAGTCAATGGGTTGCAACTCCTCAGTAGTAACAAAGATATGTGATCAGGTAGAAGTATGAAATGCCCTAGAAGGGCCGATAGGTCCTCCTTGACACAGGCACGTACCAGCATCCCGGAATATCATCAAATCAGCCGAAAGACGTCCACTGCTGGACAAAGACCACTCCAAGGATTTCCACGATAACCGGTTCTGCGCTGCCCGCATCCAGCGGCTTCCCGCGACCTTAACCAGGTTGTCGGTCCACCCAGTGGAAGGCCTGCCCATGCCACGTCTTCTGGTGCGCGGTCGCCACTCGAGACGTTAACCCTGAATGCATACAGCGGCTTCCCACGACCTTAACCAGGTTGTCTGTCCACCGAGTGGAAGGCCTGCTCATGCTACGTCTTCTGGTGCGCGGTCCCCACTCGAGACGTTATCCCTTAATGCATCCAGCGGCTTCCCGCGACCTTAACCAGGTTGCCGGTCCACCGAGTGGAAGGCCTGCCCATGCTACGTCTTCTGGTGCGCGGTCGCCACTCGAGACGTTATCCCTGAATGCATCCAGCGGCTTTCCGCGACTCTAACCAGGTTTCCGGTCCACCGAGTGGAAGGCCTGCCCATGCTACGTCTTCTGGTGCGCGGTCGCCACTCGAGACGTTATCCCTGAATGCATCCAGCGGCTTCCCGCGACCTTAACCAGGTAGCCGGTCCACCGAGTGGAAGGCCTGCCCATGCTGCGTCTTCTGGTGCGCGGTCGCCACTCGAGACGTTATCCCTGAATGCATCCAGCGGCTTCCCGCGACCTTAACCAGGTTTCCGGTCCATCGAGTGGAAGGACTGCCCTTGCTACGTCTTCTGGTGCGCGGTCGCCACTCGAGACGTTAACCCTGAATGCATACAGCGGCTTCCCGCGACCTTAACCAGGTTGTCGGTCCACCGAGTGGAAGGCCTGCCCATGCTACGTCTTCTGGTGCGCGGTCCCCACTCGAGACGTTATCCCTTAATGCATCCAGCGGCTTCCCGCGACCTTAACTAGGTTGCCGGTCCACCGAGTGGAAGGCCTGCCCATGCTACGTCTTCTGGTGCGCGGTCGCCACTCGAGACGTTATCCCTGAATGTAAGGAGCACCCTATTTTATTTTTGTTAGTCGACATTTATCGTTCGGTTCTTTTATCGCTACTTATTTTCTTACTTTGATCTTCTTTATTTTTATAAATTTATGTTAGCACTCAATAATAAAATAGTAAAGGCACATTACCTACATACCTACCTACATTTACCTACATAGATACGTATTTTTGTATTAACATGCACGACACAATCAAGTGATTAAATCGTGTAGTTCACGAGTTTAATATTTGACTTTTAAATTAATTGCTGAAAAAAGCATAAATTCATGCGAAATGTGTACGTACGGCCAGTCCGACGTTTTTATATTAGTGTTATAGACCACATTCCGTCGTCGGTTCTCAGAAAGACACTCAAAAGAGGTATGGATATTTCTTAAAACTTATAAACTGTGGATAATACGTTCGGGCTACAATAAATAGTGGGGGTCTGCCATTTTCAACCGACTTCCAAAAAGGAGGAGGTTCTCAATTCGACTGTATGTTTATTTTTATGTGTACCTCAGAACGACTGGGTGAACCGATTTTTATGATTTTTTTTTGAAAGCTAGTGCTTCCCGTGTGGTCCCATATAAATTTTATCAAAATCGGTGAAGTACTTTATTAGAAAATTAACAAAAACCAAAAATAATAACGCAAAAATGTACTAAGTTGTTGCGATGGATGTCGGTTTTTTAACGTGTTTAGCGTTTTCAATTATTTCGAACTTTTATTTAGTTTCACCTGTCCCGGTGTTTGAAATGAAATCTTGCAAGTTAAATTTGACCCACTTCCCGGTTTCCGATTGAGCTGAAATTTTGCATGCATATGTATATCGCGTGACAATGCAATATTAAAAGTTTGTTTCTAAAAGTTTTGGGGTTTTTCAAAAAATATTTATCAATAACATATTTATTTTAGCTTGGCTGAATTGAGGGTTGGCACCCCTTACTGGTTTTGGCGTTCTGTGAAAAAACGATATCAAATGTTTATGGTTCTAAATAAAATTGAGCGCGTTTTTGTTTCTGTAATTTTTTTAAACAACTTCTTAACTGATTTTAATAAAATTCATACGGGACCACTCTGGAGGAACAACCTATAAAAAAACATTAAAATCAGTTCTCAATTCGTGGTTCAATAAGTCCCGAGACTAAATACGAAAAAGTTTTTTTGGTAAAATTATTTTTTATTCATCAACGTAGTCTCCTTCAACTGCGATACAGTCTCTCCAACGCTTTTCTAACTTTTCTGGTCCATGTGTGTAGAACGATTTATCTTTGGTTTTAAAATAAGCCTCCGTTGCTGCGATTACTTCACCATTTGAATCAAATTTCTTGCCCTGGAGCATTTTCTTTAGGTCTGCAAACAGCCAGTAATCACTGGGGGCCAGATTTGGAGAATATGGTAGATGGGGAAGTAATTCGAAGCCCAATTCGTTTATTTTCGCCACCGTTACCATGGATTTGTGACACGGCGCATTTTTCTGGTGAAAGATCACTTTCTTTTCTTTATTTGAGGCCGTTTTTCCGCGATTTCGTACTTTAATCGTTCCAGTAATCCCATGTAATATTCGCTATTTATATTTTTCCCCTTATCAAGGTAGTCGATGAAGAGTATTCCATGTGCATCCCAAAATAAAGAGGCCATAACCTTGCCGGCAGATTTTTGTGTCTTAGGTTACTTCGGACGGCTTTCACCGGCCGCTCTCCAGTCTGCTGACTGCCGATTGGATTCAGGAGTGAAATGGTGAATCCATGTTTCATCCATTGTCACGAACTGACATAAAAAAATCCTTTTAATTTATATTAAATGGTGCCAAACAGCGCTCTGAATCATTAATACGTTGTTGCTTTTGATCAATTGCTAGCAAACGCGGCACCCATTTGGAAAAAAGCTTTTTCATGGCCAAATTTCATTTTGATGTAATATAGTGAAAACACTACCACTTGAAATCTTCGCTATTTCAGCTATCTCGCGCACTTTTATTCTTCGATATTCTGCTTTCACGATTTTCAGGACTTGGTAAATGTTTCGTTCAGTCACTGCTTCATTTGGACGACCAGAGCGTTCAGCATCATTTGTGTCCAAACGACCGCGTTTGAAATCGGCATACCACCGACAAATGGTTGGTTTAGACGGAGCAAATTCCGGATAATACTTTATAAGCCACTGCTGTGCTTGAGCGGTATTTTTTCCCAATAAAAAACAATGTTTTATCAACACGCGAAACTCGTTTTTTTCCAATGTTTACGAAATTACAAAAGTAGCGTTTCTTAAATGTCTGTAATTCAATATTTTATTGCTCGATTTTTAAAAAAATACACATATCATTTGATGGCCAGTACTGTCTAAAAATTAAAAGAGTTTTTATATGCGCCTTCTTCTTAGGCTACCCACACACACCTACAATAATATTGCGCAATGTTGATGATTGCACAATATGATTGATGAGCTCCCGGTACAATTAAATCTTCAATACTACCCCTATATATTCAATAATGTACAATCATCAACATTGCGCAATATTATTGTATTATGAACGAAAAATACTAGGTATTATTGTGAAAAAAGCGTGGGGCGCTTTGTGCAATATTTTTCGTATATCGAGCAACCCACGCTTTTTTCACATTAATACTAGTATTTTTCGTTCATTATTGTTTTCAGCTTACATTAAGAATAATTTTTCACTTTTTAGTTTGATGTGCTTTAAAAGCGTGTTTTTTTTAGTTTTTTTAACTATATTTTTTAAGAATGTAAAGCTAATAATACATAGCGTGTTTGAGTATATTTTTTTTTACATTCTATAGAAAATTCTCGGCTTTTTTTATGATTTGACCCTAATGTAAGTTAATAAATTACAGTAATAAGTAGTCATTTCAGTTATCAAAAACGACAATTTATATATTTGGGTATGTCACACCCACCTCACAGTTGGTGTAACTATTTTTCACCTCATTCACGTCGGGTTACGGGACTCTCGTTTTTTTTTTATTAAAAATTTGAGTGCGTTTGAGTGCACCTCACCTGACCTCGGTGCGCGAGTTCGACTTGCACTTGGCCGTTTTTTTATTGTTTTCTAGTTTTCATATCCTCCTCGCTACAACGCGTAGACTTTGTGAGTTCCCGCTTCTACGCCGTAGCACCTACGCATATGCAGGCAGTGATTGTTAAACACGGCCAAGTGCAAGTGGAACCGAAGAACCGAGGGTTCCGTGCCACCACATCTTTAGATAACCCTTCAAGCGCCACCTGTCAAACGCGCCGCCAAGGCTCATGCGCCCAGTGTATTTTGGACGCACGGCAGTCCGTTCGACGCTTTGCCGATATTCAAGATTTCTCAGAATTTTTGTATAAAACCTATAAAAACTAATTACTGTTCTAGTTATCTGATGAAATATTCTTTCTATATATATATATCCATTTAAGCAATATTGCATTTTTTGTATTTTTGGCAACTTTTTGTCGAGGCTTGTGCGGAATGTAATTTGGTCGCACCGCAGTCCGTTCGACGCTTCGCCGATATCCAAGATTTCTCGGATTTTTAGTATATAAGCTATAAAATCTAATTACTGTTCTAGCTAGCTTATGAAATCTTCTTTCTATTTACATAAATCAATTTAGGCACGAGTACCTACAACAATGATGAAAAATTGAAAGCGGGACTTGACGTGATTTTATATAACATATGAGCGGTATTGATTTTGTTTTGACCTCAACGTTTCGACTATGCTTCGAGAGCCATGGTCGCGAGTATGATACTTATGATACTTATTGTTTTACATGTAAAAAATAATAGCTTTCAAAATTCGTTTATTAGTGGTTCATTTTAAAGACACCAACGGATCGGGATCCTTAGCGCGAATGCGAGTCAATTTTATTGTTCACTAGCTGTTTTCCGCGGCTTTACCCGCGTCGACAACATTTCTTTAACTTTTCGAAGATGCGCAGTATGGAAAAAAATTGCCTATGTGTTAATTCAGGTCCTAATCTGTCAACCTAGCAAATTTCAGAAACGTCTATTCAGTAGTTTTAGTGTGAAAAAGTAACAAACATACATCCACACATTCTTACAAACTTTCACATTTATAATAGTAAGTAGGAAGTAGGATGTGTAAAATCTTTTCACTCGCTTTCCTGCAATTTGTGGGAGTGATTTCGTGAAATGGGACGGAGGAGTGTTACAATGCGAACGTTTTATAAGTCACGAAGGCTAAAGTAATCTGGGCATGCCGCCTAATGTGAGGCCGAAGGCAAAGACGGCCTACTATCCGAAGGCACACCCTGGACACTGCATACAACGGGCCAGAAATGACATTTCAAAAGACGAATGATGGAACGAACAAAATACGTTCGACAAACAAACAGTTACCAATTTGTATCAATCTGGGTGACGAGGGGGTGAGGTCGCAATCTAGAGAGCCGCAGGGAGTGTCCATATTGTATGTTAGTACTAATATATTAACTTTGCCGAAGGTCTGTCCCGTGAATGTACTGAGGCCAGAACATCAAGCTGGACACTTTGGACTTTTTACCGTACTTATGCCTTTTGCGTATGGATCAGAATCGCACTATGAGTGTCTAGCTTGATGTGCTGGCCTCTGTACAACCCGATAATTTATTGATTTCATAAATATTTTGTCACTTGTTACCAACATAATATTATGCGATTATTGTTACGCTCGCTTGTTTTTTTATTAATTTTTTACTTTAGAGTTTTCACTACAATCAATATTTAAAACGCCATTTTGTTTTGAATTGTTCGGTTTGTGACGTAATTGTTTTTGTCTGACGAACTATAGTGATTTTAATAAATATTTAAATTGAAAATCGATTAAAATATCACATGAATACGTTTTTGTGGTTTTCGTCATGTGTTTCAAGCCTGTTAGACTTCCAACTGAGCAACTGCACTTGATCACTAGTTTTCTAACTGTAAGAAAACTGTACTTCCTAAGATCCATACTTGAAAAAACATAAATCTCTTCCTTTTGATCCTAATATTCAACAAAAGAGGAATTAAATTGAAGTATTGGTAGCGGGAAAGTCTTTGCATAGAACTACGTTTGCCTCATCATCGTCATTTCAGCCAAAACACGTCATTATACACTCATCTTTCCTCTATAACAAAATTAAGAAAGTAAGTACTTCTTATTTATCCTATGATCATTCTTGAATGCAGAAATACTCTAACATCATGGCTGGAATCCATCAGCTGTGACAAAACTGAACGACTTCTTGGGGTGATATCTTAATGTACGGTAAAAAGTCCAAAGTGTCCAGCTTGATGTTCTGGCCTCAGTACATTCACGGGACAGACCTTCGGCAAAGTTAATATATTAGTACTAACATACAATATGGACACTCCCTGCGGCTCTCTAGATTGCGACCTCACCCCCTCGTCACCCAGATTGATACAAATTGGTAACTGTTTGTTTGTCGAACGTATTTTGTTCGTTCCATCATTCGTCTTTTGAAATGTCATTTCTGGCCCGTTGTATGCAGTGTCCAGGGTGTGCCTTCGGATAGTAGGCCGTCTTTGCCTTCGGCCTCACATTAGGCGGCATGCCCAGATTACTTTAGCCTTCGTGACTTATAAAACGTTCGCATTGTAACACTCCTCCGTCCCATTTCACGAAATCACTCCCACAAATTGCAGGAAAGCGAGTGAAAAGATTTCACACATCGTACTTCCTACTTACTATTATTACCCGACTGCGCCAGAAGGAGGGTTATGTTTTTCGAGAGTATGTATGTATGTATGTTTGTATGTATAATTGTTTGGCACGCTCTGCAGCCTGAACGGCTTGATGGATTTTAGCTTGAGACGTGTCGTTAGATTCGTATTTACTGTGAGAGTGACACTGGGTATATCAAAATAAAAAACAAAATGGCGGATTTCTGGCGCAAAATTCAAATGTTTGACACGCTCTGCAGCCTGAACGGCTCGATTAATTATAGCTTAAGGGTTGTCGTTAGATACGTTTTTACTGTGAGAATGACACTGGGTACATCAAAATAAATAAAAACAAAATGGCGGATTTTTGGCGCCAAACTCAAATGAACTGATTCAATAATAAAACTAAAAAAATGAATAAAATAAAAAACGGTAATTTAAAAAACTTAAAAACCCGCCTGCGTTTCTGTGTAATTTGGAAATGAAAAACCCTAAAACAAGAAAGTCGTCATACCCGATTGCACTTAACTTAAGAAAAATCGTAGCAGTCGGGACCCATTCTAGAAATGGAGGCATAGTGAATTGAGAGCACATACCTATATTCCATTGCAGATTACTCCAATATACTGACTAGACGGCCGACTTTCTAGAATGGGTCCCGACTGCTACAACTTTTCTTAAGTTAAGTGCAATCGGGTATGACGACTTTCTTGTTTTAGGGTTTTTCATTTCCAAATTACACAGAAACGCAGGCGGGTTTTTTAGTTTTTTAAATTACCGTTTTTTTAAATGTGAAAGTTTGTAAGCATGTATGTATGTATGTATG
The DNA here is from genome assembly GCA_947284805.1 of Coleophora flavipennella. Classification (NCBI taxonomy): domain Eukaryota; kingdom Metazoa; phylum Arthropoda; class Insecta; order Lepidoptera; family Coleophoridae; genus Coleophora; species Coleophora flavipennella. Next base: position 2,889,234 of record OX369307.1, read on the forward strand.
TATGTATGTATGTATGTATGTATGTTTGTTACTTTTTCACGCTAAAACTACTGAATAGACGTTTCTGAAATTTGGTAGGTTGACAGATTAGGACCTGAATTAACACATAGGCAAATTTTTTCCATACTGCGCATCCTCGAAAAGTTAAAGAAACGTTGTCGACGCGGGTAAAGCCGCGGGAAACAGCTAGTGAACAATAAAATTGACTCGCATTTGCGCTAAGGATCCCGATCCGTTGGTGTCTTCAAAATGAACCACTAATAAACTAATTTTGAAAGCTATTATTTTTTACATGTAAAACAATAAGTATCATAAGTATCATACTCGCGACCATGGCTCTCGAAGCATAGTCGAAACGTTGAGGTCAAAACAAAATCAATACCGCTCATATGTTATATAAAATCACGTCAAGTCCCGCTTTTTTAATTTTTCATCATTGTTGTAGGTACTCGTGCCTAAATTGATTTATGTAAATAGAAAGAAGATTTCATAAGCTAGCTAGAACAGTAATTAGATTTTATAGCTTATATACAAAAAATCCGAGAAATCTTGGATATCGGCGAAGCGTCGAACGGACTGCGGTGCGACCAAATTACATTCCGCACAAGCCTCGACAAAAAATTACCAAAAATACAAAAAAAATGGAATATTGCTTAAATTGATATAGATAGAAAGAAGATTTCATCAGATAACTAGAACAGTCATTATATCAGCTCATATACGTCCCCACCGAGGGGCTCGAGCCTACCCTGAATTAGGGCGATCGGGCCTTAGTCGACCACAATGGCCCAGTGCGGGTTGGTCGACTTCACACACAACCTTCGAATTTCTTCGCAGGTGTGTGCAGGTTTCCTCACGATGTTTTCCTTCACCGTTAAAGCAATAGGTGACAACTAGAACAGTAATTAGTAGGTTTTATACAAAAATTTCGAGAAATCTTGGATAGCATTGCGTCCAAATCACACTGGGCGCATCAGCCTTGGCGGCGGTTTGATACGGGCTTGAAGGGAAGATGTGGTGGCACGGAACCCTCGGTGCTTCGGTCTTACTTTCACTTGGCCGTGTTTAACAATCACTGCCTGCATATGCGTAGGTGCTACGGCGTAGAAGCGGGAACTCACAAAGTCTACGCGTTGTAGCGAGGAGGATATGAAAACTAGAAAACAATAAAAAAACGGCCAAGGTGCAGTCAAACGCACTCAAATTTTTAATAAAAAAAAAAAACGAGGGTCCCGTAACCCGGCGTGAATGAGGTGAAAAATAGTTACACCAACTGTGAGGTGGGTGTGACACACCCAAATATATAAATTGTCGTTTTTGATAACTGAAATGACTACTTATTACTGTAATTTATTAACTTACATTAGGGTCAAATCATAAAAAAAAGCCGAGAATTTTCTATAGAATGTAAAAAAAATAATATTATACTCAATCACGCTATTTATTATTAGCTTTACATTCTTAAAAAATATAGTTAAAAAACTAAAAAAACACGCTTTTAAAGTACATCAAACTAAAAAGTGAGAAATAATTCTTAATGTAAGCTGAAAACAATAATGAACGAAAAATACTAGACGTATTAATGTGAAAAAAGCGTGGGTTGCTCGATATACGATAAATATGGCACAAAGCGCCCCACGCTTTTTTCACAATAATACCTATTATTTTTCATTCGTAAAATTGTTTTCAGCTTATATTAAGAATTATTTTTCTCAGAAGTGGATAATATTATAAAACAATTATTCTAAATATTACATACCTACCTGTATTATAACAGAAGCAGCGATTTCTAATAATTATATTATAATGAACGATAAGATATAGAGAAATTCCTTGGCGATAGGTTGCAACCATGACGCCGACACCACAAGAGCACGCCCTGATGAATGACGTCACATCCGAAGTGGATGGCGAGCGAATCGTCATTTCCGGCATGTCGGGCCTCTACCCGGAGTCCAGCAATGTTAAGGAGTTGTCTGACATACTTTACAATAGGGTAAGGGCACAGTTTCACATATTATCTTAATACTTATGATGGGCTAGGCTTAACCTACCGAAAATTTTGAACATAATCACTTATTTTGTAAAACATTATCAATGATCGAATGTGATGTTTTTTTTTCATTTCTATTTACAATTGGTAAGCCCTTGACATCATCTTACGTGATGGTAAGTGACGATGATGCCGGAGATGGAAGAATAGGCAACTGACTATTTTATCTTCAAGCGGGAAACACATCAATGCTGATAACATTGATGCTTGGCGGCAAGACTTAGATAAAATGGTGGTAGCTATATAGCCAGGCGGGATTAGAAAATACCCTTCCACCAACCAAACTGAGTCACAAAATAAGACTCCTTCCGGGAATCGAAATCGCGACCTCCTGATGTGAAGCTAATGGACTTCACCATTACGCCACGGAGGCTGTTAGTTAGTTTTATATGTTAGATATTAAAATTAGATAAATATCCTTTATTGCACACCAAATATACAGAAATAAAAAACATATTAACTAGCAATAAACACAATGATATGCTAAGGCGGACTTATCGCTTTAAGCGATTTCTTCCAGCCAACCTTTGGTGAATAAAGGAGACATACTAATAGATATTATGTGATTAAACAATGTTTTACGTCTTTGCTTTTTAAATATAAGTCATTGTTATACAAACTCATGTTAACCATAAATCGCGTACTTTATCCACAAACGAACAGACAGAACGAATGATCTTATAAGGGTTCCTCGTAGGGACTGCGGAATGTCTGTTAATGTTGAAAGTAGCTACGCTTTTAAGTGCAACAGCTTGAAACTGATATGGGTTTACATAAACATTGTCATTCTTGGGATTTCTTCCACTGGTCTTTAGGTTAACACATTTTTAGTACCTGAAGGTATTTAGTAAGTGAGGAGGTACCTATAGCCAAATTTAAAAATCAACATATTAAAAGAAATCTTAAAGAGTTTCTGTAAAACAAAGAAGATTGAACAACTTACAGAGTTTACCAATAAACAGGTTAACCCCATCCAAGAGAAGACTCGGTGGAAGCTGCAGCACCCTGAAGTGCCTCCCTACATCGGGATCGTGCCAAAGATCGACCGCTTTGATGGACAGTTCTTCAAAGTCCATGTCCAGTTAGCCCATCATATGGATGTCATCGGAAGGAAGGTCCTGGAGCAGGCTTACCAGGCTATATACGATTCGGGTAAAGAACTAAGATTGTAAACGTTATTTTGTTCAAGTTAAAGAATTGGATGGTGTAATTGCTGTCTTTAACATCGCGATACATTAGCATCAGTTGTCTGTCACTGTTCGTGTTGTCCTAATATGCGCAATCAAACGCCACCATCGAAAGTTCAACCAAATTTTTGACAAGCGATCGCGCTAAGAGCTTTTGACTTTTTTCCAACTAGAATTAAAATTAAAAAAAAAACACACTTTGAACTTCAGTTGAAATATTTGTAGAAATATGTTATCTTGATTTAGTTTCGAACTTTTTTTAAGTACCTATGCCTCAAAGCTTTTGATTATTTTTAATTTTTAATAGACGCCTTTGACTTCCATCAGGAGTTACTGCTGAGCGTCTCTCGGGGAAGGATATTGGAGTCTTTATCGGAGTGTGTACTTCCGAATCAGAAAAGGCTACATTTTTCGATTCCACTTCAAAGTCTGGTTTCAATATTACTGGGTAAGTTTTAGATTTGGATCAAGATTTATTGAATTTTGTAAACTCAAGTTACATATCATAGAATTGGTAAAAGATAACACACCTATGCTATGGATGATTTACACAACCTATATTCATGTGTGATGACAAAAGGCTCAATGGCATCTCTGTTAATGTTAAGTCTCTCTTTTGTAAATAAAAGAGAAGAGAGGAGAAGAGAGAAGACACATAAGTGCGATGTAAAGAACAAAAGGGAGGTCGCTTAAGTTACAAACCCTGACATCTAAGAGTACAATTACTTAGGACTCTGTTTAAAATTGCCCTTTAACGTGAAGAGTAGAGTATTTATAATTGATAAGTTTTTTTACTTAGCTATCTTATATACTTGTACTGTCATAAATTATTGCCTCTTACAGAAACAGTAAGACCATGTTGGCAAACCGCATATCGTATTGGTTGAACGGCAAAGGTCCTTCAATGGCCTTGGATGCGTCTTGCTGTAGCTCAACAGCTGCTTTGGAGCAGGCTTACCTGGCCATCAAGAGAGGTGACTGCGAGGCTGCTGTAGTGGGTGGAACTTACGCCTGTCTGCATCCGCAGTGGTCAATCCACTTGGGAAGGTGAGTGTTGAGTCACATAGTTGTCTTTCTTAATCATATGGACTAATCCGTAGATACATATCTGTCGGAACAAGTTAAAGTTTTCTAAGTGTGATATCTACCTAATAGGGTTGTCAACCCTACTTTATAATATAGTATCCTACTATATTCGGGGCACTCTTGCCATATTAAAATAATATAGTAGGCAAAACTACTATTTTTTTTGGAGAAATCAGGAAATTTTCTGAGGAAAAACGTCGATCAAGAAACGTTAATAACTGCCGAGAGCTCAGAACTTTAAAAACGATACAGTTGAACACTAGTAGTGTATTGTGTCACTTTAGTTTCCACTTGAAATAACATTTTGTGAGGTAAATTGAAAAAAAAAGGAAATAATTTATAAAACATTTCTTTTTCATTTCAATGAGACTACCAATGACTTATATATTACTGGCGTAAGGACCCGGCCAGCGCGCGCGACTAATGCTCCCAGCAAATTGGTGCAAAAATCGAAGTTTCGCACACTCGCGACTCAGTCGTCTGCGGGAAATTGTACAGTGCGGTGGAAAGATATTCCATATAAAAATGCCTTATTGTGTTGTTAGAGGCTGTAAAAATCATGAAAGAAAAGCTAAAAAGAAACATGGGATGTCGTACCATCGTTATGTAACCTTAAATTGTATTTTTTCTTGTAAACAAAATAAGTAAACGAATTTTTAAAGCGACAAATCTACCAAGGTTCTTTTATAGCGGCACTGACGTCAACTCTCGCCCACGCTAGTTCGTACGAGTTATGTCAGATGGCGCTACTTTTTGCTTGTATGAAGACAATCTGAGTGAAATATGGAGACGGGCGGATCCTTCTGTCCAAATCTGTGGAGACAACCCTATAGCACTGCACACCGTACGAGTATGTGGCGCGCGCCAAAACATCGCGTGTAAAATGTACATACGTCGTACCTACATCCACAAATAACCATACTTTTGGCCAGTTACGATGCGTGATCGTATATTTGCTTAAACTACCGCTTAGTCAGTTTTTATAAAAAATATAAGACCTAATACCTTAATTTTCAAATTTTTAATTTTTGTAGAATAATGCCGATGAGTCCTGATGGAAAGGCGAGATCGTTTGACGAGCACGCATCTGGTTTAGTCAGATCGGAAGCCATCAACATTCTGTTTATTCAGAAGGCCAAGGATGCTTTGAGGTAAGAAACCAGTTGAAAATTTTAAAACTTAAACCCATCAACAGTGTTACCTATAGATTTATCCTTAAAATAAAGATAAGTAATTCAATTCATACTACTCTTATCTGTTATTTATATCTCTCTGTTTGGTATTTTAAAATAACCACTAAAAATGCACTAACTAAAACGTGATGTTTGGCACTAACCTCTACAATATTTGAAGTACAAGTACATGAACTGTTCTGTGGTAAGCATACAATCTCCTTTGAGTAAATTGAATTTTTATAAGAGTGAAATCTTTTTTCACGTCACTGGACAAAAGTGACATACCTACTCCTTAGGTACATAGATAGAAACTTCTTAATAAAAAAAACAGATTTTCTCATTTTAACATGGAGCTGTGTAGATTTCAAGAATATTCAGACATACTTGTACAACTATTGGTTGACATTGTTAAATGTAATTTTTTACCTACTAATGATTCTTAATGTTATTTTGTTTGAGTAAGCAAAAATATACACACTAGTATGTTAATACTTACCTACCGAGATTTTAAAGAAAAGTAAGTATATATATACCTTCTTCAGTTATCTACGATAGGCTGGATTTTGTAAACGAGCACAAAAAATGTAATGTCTGAGATTTACATAATTTATTTTGAATTTATGTAAGCTAGCACACAATGTAGATCAAGCAACCCTGCCGCTCTATAGATTCCGACCTCACCCCCTCGTCACTTGATATAGATTGGTTATAGTTTGGTTCTCGAACGTATAGGATTTCGCCGTGATTTGCTCCGTTATTTGTTTTTAGAAATGTAATTTCACGACCGTTGTATGCAGTGTCCGGCGTGTGCTCGCATTTCAAATGGTTCGACTCGATACGAACGAACAAAAAGTCTGACGTGAATGTTCACGAACCAACTACAATCGCGCAGGAATCTTGCATTTTAAACTTTGAGAAGGAAATGGGTAGGAAACTCATGGTACCTCCACATGCTTGCCGAGCCACAACGAGCGCCCACAAGCACAAGCATGTAGGTAGAACGAGGCACTTGGCTCGGCTCGCGAAGGATTGCGAGCGCTTGCCGACGCTGCACGAGTCAAAGGAAGTACTAGCGCACTTGACAAGCGTTTACAAGCGTGTGGATATTGACGCTCGCCTCAGTTTGCCGAGCGTTTGTAAATGCTTGTGGCTCGTGGTTTGTGGCAAGCGTGTGTAGAAGGCATATGTACGAAACGTACGAAACGCCATAGAGAAACGAGAGGACTATGTATCCGGAATATTTATGAAGACACCTTTCTTATTTAGCAATCTTTATATATCTTTAGCAAATTTTTTTTGATAATGCCACATAATAAAATTACGTTTGATTTATTACATATCAATAACATTTAAAAAAACACCAAAAAATCGTTAGAAAATTTACGATTTCATCTAAAAATATAAAAGTTTTATTTTCGGTTTCACGTATCCTATGTATCTTTGTAAATAATCATGTAATTCACCTAAAAATTCAATAAAAATGCTTGTGTCAAATTGTGACTTTCGACTCGAAAAAAATCAATCGTGCGGTAAATTCCTATAGCCTATGTCAAATTAAAAAGTTTGATTCGGATCAGAGGTTTTAGAATTGCAAAAATCGAGCGCCTCGTTTAGTTAGGTGACCCCATGGTGGACGATATCGAATGTCGAGCTACTTACAATACGAACCCTGATTTGTTTGAATCGTTTCAGTATTTAAGGCTGTGCGATCTGACGAATGAAACTTACATACATATATACAGAGCCTGTAAAATTCACAACCCTTCCTATTGGTGGGTAAAAATAAGTTGTTAGCAGCTAGGTACTAAAATAATTTATGCATCTATCTTTAAAGAAACTATGAGACTCAGACCCTAGATTGCCTCATTGATGGGGATGTTAGTTAGTTATTGAATAACATAATAAATTGTACAACCACGCTGTGCATACTTCCTAGAGAAGCCTTCATTATTAGCGTAGTCGAGCATACCCATTTCAACAATGAAGAATACGCTTATTTAGTAGCAAACCAGAGTTGATGAAATAATAAGGATTTGTATGGAAGGCTTATTCAGATTTATCCTGAAATAATGAATAAACTATTCCGTGTATGAAAGTTTTATAAAAGTATTAAGTAGTAGTATATCATCATCATATCAGCCAAAGGACGTCCACTGCTGGACATCTGGACATAGGCCTCCCTCAAGGATTTCTACGACGGCCGATACAATATATTATATGAACTACCTAGTGTAGTAATTTTATAAAGTCCTAGTAATTCACGAAGTTTCATCAAAATCGTTACAGAGATTTTTGAAAAAAAATAATACTAGCATGTATGAGTGGCACCTTATTTCGATTTATAAGCGTCTTCCAAAAAGGACGAGGTTCTCAATTCAATTGTATGTTTTTGTGTGTTTGTTACGCGATATCTTCGCAGATTGTGAACCGGTTTTATTGATTATTTTTTAATTCGATAGTATATACCCTATCAAATAAAAACTGACTTCTGAGTTGGTCTTATTTAAATTTTATCAAAATCAGTGTAACACTTTTTTTTGGAAAATTTTCAAAAACCAAAACTAATAATGCAAAAATTGTACTAAGTTGTTGCAGTGTAAGTCGGTTTGTAAACGTGTTCGGCGTTTTGTTTATTTCTGGAATAACGAACTACAGCGGAAAGTAGATTATACAAGGTATAGTAAAGTACAGAGTTTCATCAAAATCATTAGCTGTTTATTAGAAAAAAAGGTAATTTTTACTAAGGTGATATACGTAAATAATCAAGATAGAAGATTAAAAAAAAACAGCTTGAGATAAAAAAACAACATTTCTGTAACCCAAAACCCAAATCCGTCCAGTAGTTAGGACACTAGAGCACCGGACAGATACACACGCGCACGCGCGCGCGCACACACACACACACATACACACACACGTACACACAAATACATGCATTTTTATTTTATTGTTTTATTTCGCTGAAATATTGCAAATCTACAGCCATACTAAAAGCACACCCCGGACACTGTATGCAACGGTCGTGAAATGACATTTCTAAAAACAAATGATGGAGCAAACAAAATCAGACAAAATCCTATACGTTCGGGAACCAAACTATAACCAATCTGCATCAATCTGGCTGATGAGGGGGTGAGGTCTCAATCTAGAGAGCGGCAGGGAGTGTCCATACTGTATGTTAGTACTAATATATACTTTGCTAAAGAGCTGAGAAAATACAAAGACGTTTTTCAATCGCTAGCCGTTCGAGGAACACTCTCATAGATATAAACCTATGCGCGTGAATCTGTGGGCAACAACATTAGTCAAATACCGATGTAAGTGGTGAAATGGAAATGTTGTAATCTACAGGATCTACGGGGAAGTGGCCTACGTGAAGACGGAATTCTCTCCGCTGATGAAGGGAGAGAGAGGTCCACGCTTCGGTTTCTACCGGGACCCTCTCCAGCTCGCCAAGTTCTTGCACAAGTTCTACGATGAAGCCAGCATACCAGCTCAGCGCGTTGACTATATTGAAGGTTTTGGTTCCGGTAAATATATACACCTATTCCTTTTACACCATATCCATGTATTCCCCTCTTTATTATGAACGGGGCTGATAGATTATTGATGTGTAACATCTTTGCTCTCGCTTTCCTGCAATTTGTGGGAGTGATTTCGTGAAATGGGACGGAAATGTGTAACATGGGACGGAAATGTGTAACAGGAAGTCGCGAAAGCGCGCGCTATTCGATCTGACGAATTAACTTTTGCTCTCGCTTTCCTGCAATTTGTGGGAGTGATTTCGTGAAATGGGACGGAAATGTGTAACAGTGATTTGTTACACATCATATGCGAGTACTGTAGGTCTCGTTTTTTTTGCTTTGTTTTTACATTGAGGGAAGCAAAATGAAATATACCTATAAGCATGTTAAGTCAAAGACAAGAAAAAAGTTAGTTCTTAAGTTATACTGACACCATTAAACTTCAGTGTGTACTTATATTAAGAAACAAAAATGAAAACTAACTGTTTATTTCATTAAAAAACGCAAATCTTAATATAAAAAAGATTATTTGCGATTAGCATTAGTTGCACAGCTCGCAACTTACTATGGTCTGGATGTTCGTCAGCCTCGACAGTTAAAAGGAAACTTTTAAGGATGTTTTTTGTTTGATTGTTATTACTATCTTCTATTTTTTCTACTAAATCTTTTGGTAGATTGTTTAGAACGCTGTTGAACACGAACATTGTTTAATCAATGTAACTTAAAAATTATAACAGAGTTTTATAACTTGTGAATGAAATCCTATAGGTGTGCCGGAAGCCGATAAAGCTGAACTGGAGGCTTTTGACGAAGTGTTCTGCAAGAACAGAAAAAAGCCTTTGCTGGTCGGTAGCGTCATGTCCAACGTCGGTTACACCGAAGCTTCTTCTGGGATCACTAGCATCACTAAGGTAATTTTGTGCTTTTGTGACTAAGTATCATAGTAGCCACAAAAAAGCCTTTGCTGGTCGGTAGCGTCATGTCCAACGTTGTTTACATCGACGCTTCTTCTGGGATCACTGGCATCACTAAGGTAATTTTATGCTTTTGTGACTAACTATCATATAAGTCACAAAAAAGCCTTTGCTGGTCGGTAGCGTCATGTCCAACGTCAGTTACACTGTAGCTTCATCTGGGATCACTAGCATCACTAAAGTAATTTTATGCTTTTGTGACTAACTATCATATTAGTCAAATAATTCATTGGCTGGCCGGAAACGTCATGTCCAACGTCGGTTACACTGAAGCTTCATCTGGAATCACTAGCATCACTAAAGTATATTTATGCTTTTGTGACTAACTATCATATTAGTCACAAAAATGCCTTTGCTGGTCGGTAGCGTCATGTCCAACGTCGGTTACACCGAAGCGTCTTCTGGGATCACTAGTATCACTAAGGTAATTTTATGCTTTGTGACTCACTATCATATTAGTCATAAAAGCTGCATACAACATGTGCTCAGTGATAAAATAATGGCAACCTATTTAACCCGACTGCGCCGTAAGAAGGGTTATGTTTTTCGAGTGTACGTATTTAATTTAAATAAATTATATATGTTTTTAAGTATATGTAAGTTTATTTGTTTGACACGCCCTGTAGGCTTAACGGCTTGATGGATTTTGGAGTGCGAGGTGTCGTTCGATTTGTCCTGATCTCGTGAGTGGCATAGGATATAATTTGACCCGACTAGCCAAAAAACAGGTTATTTATTTCTTTGGCACGCTCTGTAGCCTACACGGCTTGATTAATCCCTTAATCTTCGTAAATTAAAATAATCTCGTGAGTGACATAGGACACATTTTTACCCGACTGGCCAGAAAATAGGGGTTTTGAATTTTTTGCAGTCTGGTTTCTTATTTTTAATTAATTCCTAAAGTTATTGCATACCGTCAACAACTTAGAACCATAGTAAAAGGAAAGAAAGCACGCATCGAACCAAACTTGGGAAAGTTAGGCTATAGTCCACACACCAATCCGGACTGGTGGAGGTTCTTGGCCTAGTTGCGAACCCTACTGACGGTCAGAAGTTTTCAAGAGGCCTCCGTCGTGGCGATGGACTGTTTATTACCGACTGCGCTAGAAGGAGGGTTATGTTTTTCAAGTGAATGTATGCATGTATGTATGTTTATTAATTTATTGGACTAAACCTAAACGGCTCCATGGATTTTGCAGTGCGAGCTGTCGTAAGATTCATCTTGATCCCGTTTATAGAACATATTTTTAACCAATTGGCCCAAAAAGAGCTTTTTTTTTGGCATGCTCTGTAGCCTAAGCGGCTTGATGGATTTTTTAGTGCGAGGTGTTCTTAGATTCGTCTTAATCTCGTAAGTGACATAGGATAAATTTTTACTCGACTGGCCAAAAATAGGGATTAAGTTTTTATGGAGTCGGGTTTTTAATTTTTAATTAATTCCAAACTAATATTTGTATGACTTTGTAAATTTTCACGCGAATATATGAATTCTATTTTTCTCTATTTTTTTGTAAAGAAATCATAATGCACACAAAATTGTTTTGTTGAGGTTTTGTATAACGTACCTATTCACTATTTTCTCCATTATTCCCTAACAGTTGCGTCAAAATAGTTCTCTGTATATTTAGATAATAACTGTTCATTGTAGTTTGTTTGTTCATTGTTCACTTTTTATCATCATCATCATATCAGCCGAAAAACGTCCATCATCATATCACGGGCAAAGGCCTCCCCCAAGTGTTTCCACGACGATCGGTCCTGCACTGCCCGCATCCAGCGGCTTCCCACGATATTCACTAGGTCGTCAGTCTACCGCGTTTAAGTTACAATTTACTATTAGTTGCTAGTCATTTTACTTACTTTTTATGATCTCTCAAAAACGAAATTTTGTTCTAAAAATGTTTGCAATACCCACAAGTGACATCATGGATTTTTAGCGTCATTGACGATCTTATTTTGTGAATTTGATCAGTTAAAAATTGAAGACGTGATGGAAAAACAACACAAGTAAGGTTTTTTGAAACGAGAGCAATTTAGAAAATCATGTTTCAGAATTTATTTTTGATGCAGTCCGATCCCCTATTGGTATTCTGCAAAGAATTCTATCTTACATTGTAACTTCTTATCAGCTCATATACTTCCCTACCGAGGGGCTCGAGCCTACCCTGAATTAGGACGATCGGGCCTTAGTCGACCACGCGGGCCCAGTGCGGGTTGGTCGACTTCACACACAACCTTCTAGTTTCTTCGCAGGCGTGTGCAGGTTTCTTCACGATGTTTTCTTTCACCGTAAGAGCGTCGAATAAATGTATATATGAAATCGAAATTCGAAAACACATTGGTACGAGTACGTGGCAGGGTTCGAACCACGGCCTCCCGGATAGGAGGTAGCGGCCGTAACCGTTACGCCACCGACGCTGTGACATTGCAACTAATTACTTCAATTTTATTAAACAGGTGCTCCTAGGGTTCCACAACCGCAAGTTAGCCGGGAACCTCCACTGCGAGAACCCAAGGCAGGACGTGAAGGCCATCCGCGACGGTCGCCTCAGTATCGTCACGGAGAACCAGTGCTTCGACGACACATACGCTGCCGTTAATTCCGTCTCGATAAACGGTATCAACGGACATGTTCTGTTGCGTGGGTTCTACAAGCCCAAGGTGAGTTCCTGCTACCCAACAGCCCAAAAAGGAGGGTACAATGTTTTTCGGGTGTATGTATTGTATGTCTGTTTCTCAGTTAGACTGAGCTTTTAACTTCAACGGATTATGGATTTGAAACTTTCCTTAGATTCATCTTGGTTTCTTCTGTGTTTCATTCTAATAAAACATACGTTTTTTTAATTAATTTCAGTTATTTTAAAATCAATTTTTCTATCTCCTTCCGTCGGTAATAATATATCTTTAAATACGGAAAGTAGCTCCCTAATATTAAGAAAAAATCCCAATTTTCAACCAAATAAAAAAAAAGGGGGGAGGTTCTTAATTCGGTTGTATTTTTGTAATGTTCCTCAACCTCAGAACTCTGTCATTTATTAACCGGGAATGTTATTTTTTTATTTGAAAGGATATATTTTTAATATTGGTCCCACAGAAATTTAATTACCATCGGTTATGTACTTTTTTTAAGAAAAAAACAAAAACAAAAAAAAACAATAGTACTTGGTTTTTGTGATTGAAGTCGGTTTTTAGGGTTCCGTACCCAAAGAGTTAAAACGGGACCCTATTACTAAGACTCCGCTGTCCGTTCGTCTGTCTGTCCGTCTGTCACCAAGCTGTATTTCATGAAGCGTGATAGCTAGACAGTAAAAATTTTCAAAGATGATTTCTGTTGCCGCTATAACAACAAATACTAAAAATTAGAAAAGGTGAAAATATCCATACAAAAAATGTGTTTTTTTTTAAACGTGAAGTAACTAGCGCCATCTAGTATGATGGTACGGAACCCTTTGTGTGTGATTCTGACTCGCACTTGACCGGATTTTTTAACGTGTTTAGCGTTTTCAATTTATCGAACAAAAGCTTTCTCGCCATTCGACACATACAAACATTTCTTGCTTGGAAACTCTATGTAACCTATAAAGGGTGATATAAAAGTTAAGTTGGCTAAACAGCTTATCGATTTTGTATGAGAAGTCCACAATTTTTTTTAAACCGTTTATGGGTTTCCTAAGGAAAGTAGTTCAGTTTCATGAGAAGAAGCCATAATTAAATTATCACCAGCCTTTTTTTAAATCAATATTATATTTAAGTCCAGCCTAATTTTTCCACTTTGTCGTAGTTGAGTCTTCATATAGAAAGGTGGTACGATATCTTAATATATATAAATCTCGTGTCACAATGTTTGTCCCCAATGGACTCCTAAACCACTTAACCGATTATAATAAAATTCGCACACCATGTGCAGTTCGATCCAACTTGAGAGATAGGATAGGGTAGGGTAGGGTAGTGTAGGGTAGTGTAGGGTAGGGTAGTGTAGGGTAGGGTAGGGTAGTGTAGTGTAGGGTAGTGTAGAGTAGTGTAGGGTAGGGTAGTGTAGTGTAGTGTATGTAGGGTAGGGTAGGGTAGTGTATGGTAGGGTAGTGTAGTGTAGTGTAGTGTAGGGTAGGGTAGTGTAGTGTAGTGTATGTAGGGTAGGGTAGTGTAGTGTAGTGTAGGGTAGTGTAGGGTAGGGCAGGGCAGTGTAATGTAATGTAAGGCGGTACGAAGTTCGCCGGGACAGCTAGTAATCTATATATTTGTTTTAGAACCTCAGCAAGTTCAAATAGTCCAACAAAACATTTCCACCTTGGCGTCGTTAAGTCTTCATATTGAAAGGGGCTGTGATATAATTGTATACATTTGTTTTAGGACCTCAGCAAGTTACAATAGTTCAACAAAACTTTTCCACCTTGGCGTAGTTGAGTCTTAATATAGAAAGGTGGTGCGACTTAATCTATATATTTGTTTTGGAACCTCAGCAAGTTCAAATAATCCAACAAGACATTTCCACCTTGGCGTAGTTGAGCCTTTTCATAGAAAGTGGGTTTGATATATTGTATACATTTGTTTTAGGACCTCAGCAAGTTCAAATGCGATATACCAAGGCTGGTAACACTGTCAGGCAGATTTGAAGCTGCCGTTCAGAAGATTATTGATGATCTGAAATCAAGGCCTGTCGATCCGGAAGAATTGGGCCTGCTACACAGTATTCATGAGCACAGAATATCTGGCCACATGGCAAGGGGTTTCGTTCTACTTGGTAAGAATGATGATAACTCTTTGAAACTTCTCTTTTTGCTTAGAGAATTTTTGCTAATCCCACATGCATCTTTCAAATCATGATAGATTACATCAAATGGTGCAAGACGCTAAATGAAGTAAAAAACTAGATTTTACAAATTCCTAGGCTAATTTAGAGTCTCGGCCTAAATTGCAATCTTATCTAAGTATCTAAGTCATTGACTAAAGCATCAAATATTAGTTTTTGCTTTGAAGATAAGATAACCAGTTACTTATTTCGCTGCGGGATATCTGTAAGTTCGTTTTCACCTTGGATGTCTCCAAAGGGTATCCAGTGAGATGATGACAAGCATTTACCCACTTTACGGGTAGTGGATAATAAACATTTTGATGTTGTAAAGACAATTTTTCCTAGACACGAAAGATGGAAAAACAACCAGCTTTTCGGAGAAGGTCAATTACTTCGATGACATGAAGAGACCGCTGTGGTTCGTGTACAGTGGCATGGGATCCCAATGGGCCGGCATGGGGAAAGAACTTATGCGCGTACCCGTATTTGCTGCCGCCATTCAACGGTTTGCCGTTTTTATTCTAGATTTATTTTCAAAGTGTAGTTAGGAAACTGAAACGTAGTTACGAACGGTAGTTAAGAAGATAATTTTTGTATCATATCTACTAAACAGCTTTTCTATTTATAAAATCATAATTTATTTGAAATCCTTAGTATTTTGAGTTGTTTATTGTAGCAATTTTGTAACAACCTTTATAACAAACTTAACATTTCATGTAGTGTACGCTTTAGGTCTCTAACAGTCTTTCGAGTTGAATATGAAAGTAGAGTAATGCATGAGCTTTAATGAAAGGTTTTATTTTAGTTGTCACGAAGCACTTGAGCCGAAGGGGTTGGATCTCATCCACATCTTGTCAGCTCCAGAGAAAGAGATCTATGATAACATCCTGCATTCGTTTGTGGGGATCACAGCTGTTCAGATTGGTCTTACTGATGTTCTGAAGTCTGTTGGACTAGTCCCGGACAAAATCATTGGTAAGTAATGAACCTGGTACTTTAATGAGAGCTAACAAAGTAATGTTCACGGTAAAGAACAAAGATAATATAACAACTTTAATTATACATTACTTTAATCGACTTAACACATTCGCCAGCCTTATCCTCCATCATCATAACCAACTGATAGCGTCTCCACTGTAGTGCTGGAACAGATTCTTTCCATAACGACTTCACACAAGACGTGTTGACGTGAGAAATCTTATCTCGATGTAATCCTTACTATCCTTACTAATCCTTTCTATTAATATTATGGATGTGAAAATGTGTTTTATTTGTTTGTTTGTTACCTTTTCACGCTTCAACGCCTCGACCACTCTTGATGAAATTTGGCATGCAGGTAGCCTGTGTCACGTGAAATGACATAGGCTACTTTTCACCCAGTAAAAACAGCATAGTCCGATGCAGTTCCTGAAGGAGCTGAAAAAATAGTATTTTTTTGGTTCATTTGTTTAACATCGCAACGGAACAATGGATTGTTGTGATTTTTTGCACAGATATGGTTGAGAGAGCGGGAAATTACATAAACTGCTAATCAGAATAGCCGATTCCAGAGGAAATTAAAGTCCACGCTCGCGGGCCGCAAGACAGTCATAAAAACTATGTCCACTTGGGCGTAGCCGCGGGAAAAAGCTAGTAATGCTATAAATGTAAAAAGGTGTTTGTTTGTTACCTTGTCACGATTTAACACCTCAACCAATCTTAACGAAATTTGGCATGCAGGTAGCTTTTGTCATGGTGAAGGACATAGGCTTCTTTTTTTCAGTAAAAATAGTATATTTCGATACAGTTCCTCAGGGAACTGTAAAATAGACTCTTATAAGTTTGATTTCTTTAACAAAGGATTGTTGTTTTTTATTGCACAGAGATGGTTGAGTGGGTCAGAAATGACATAGACTACTAATAAGCATAGCCCGAGATCTCAGATCCAAGAAGCATCTGGGGAAAACTCATTTCTAGCCTCGCGCACTTCGGCACCGCAACGGAGCTACGGATGGACGTGATTTTTTGCAGAGAAATAGTTGAAGGGGTAGAAAGTGACATAGACTGCTAATCAGAATAGCTGGATACAATTTCTGAGGGATTTGAAGTAGGCTCACATGAACGCTCGCGAGCCGCTTGCTGCTTGGGCACCACTCACCCTCGAATACAGTCATGAAACGCCCATTCGAGCAAAGCCACAGGAAAACCTAGTTTCATAGAAAAAAAATGTTTGTATAAAATTCTCTGATTCCATAACCATGGAACGTTTATGTAGATTTTGTTATAATACATTAGTCAGTGAGCTACAAGTTGGATTGACCATGTCAGAAACAGAGGCTTATTTTCATACGACCTTAGAATTCCATGGAAATGGACTAGATAAAACTATTCAATACGATTCCAAAGTGCTGTACGGGTGACAAATAACAGAAAACTGTTTAAAACGAGTAAACCGAACCTTATGATTATGAATGATGCTACACAGGTCACAGTGTGGGCGAGCTAGGCTGCGCATACGGCGATGAGTGCATGACGGCGGAGGAGACGATCTTGGCTTCATACAGCCGTGGTCTGGTCTCCGTGCAGACGGAGTTCATTCGCGGCTCCATGGCTGCTGTTGGCATTGGCTATCAGCAGGTTGGTCCTAGCATAAGCTTTCTCCTGTCATCATATCAGCCGGAAGACGTCCACTGCCGGACAAAGGCCTTACCCATAGATTTCCACAACGACCGGTTCTGCGCTGCCTTCAGCTTCCCGCGACAATCACGAGGTCGTCGGTTCACCGAGTGGAAGGCCTGCCTACGCTATGTCTTCCACTGCGCGGTCGCCACTCAAGAAATTTACCTGTATTTAGTTTCGATGAACTTTTAAAATATTATTCGCGTTAAAATTTTAAATGCAACCAATTGGTTCAGCCGTACAGAAGTGAAAATTGAAATAACTGTAATTTAATTGAGAATTGGAATTTATTTTAGGTTTAAAGTTGATGTTAAATCGTTATGTATAATTTTTGATTTGAAGTTATAAAAATAACTATTGTTACGCGAAATATGAGACACTTGCTAGGTAGACTCTTCTAAAAAGAACTTCAGAGACCATCAATGTTTAGTTAACTTGTCTTTGTTATTTAGGTTGTCAAGATGTGCCCACCAGAAATCGAAGTAGCCTGCCACAATGGACCAGGCTCAAGTACCATATCTGGCCCCGCTGAAATAATGAACGAGTTTGTCGCCAAACTGACCGCTCAGGGCATCTTCGCCAAGGAAGTGCCGTGTTCCAACATCGCGTACCATTCACGGTACATTGCTCAAGCTGGTGAGTTTTGCTTTACAGAGTTTAACATAAAGGACTAATTACAAGTTTTTGAAGTTCTTGTAAAACTTTCTATAATAATTTCACTTTAAAATGCCACTTTCTTAGCCATCGAAAAAATCCTTTAGAATGCAGATTAGAGCACGTAAGTCGCAAACAACATCGTACCGAAGAAAAGCTCTTATAGATACATAATATCAAATGATAGATTACCTGTTTAACAAAAAAGAAAAGCGCGGTAAGAACTTTTCGTATTTTCGTCTTAATTAAAATAAAATTCTAAAATGGACTCATGCAGCGAAGAATCTTCTATTTCAATGTGTATTACACCACTTAGATTCAAGAAGAAGCCGAATTGATGACAGCAAATCTATTGCCACCAAAATCCAAAGAAAGATACTTGCTTACGACAAGTTTGCGCAATGGCAAATCGACAGAAAGCCAAAGTCTTTATCGGAATACGTTTTCCTAGCTTACTTTAGCGAGCCACTCTGCTTGCTGATACTGGGACCACCTGATAACACTTAAACGGCACAGCGGATGGAAATCAGACAAAGTGGCTGAAGGTTACATATAAGAGTCAGTTGAAAATAACCATACTCCGCGCTAGGGTTACCTATCACAAATTATAAGTAACATAAACTCTGGAAAAGCGGTCCTGAATTTTAGTAAATGTAATTTTAATAATGTTCTATTAATTAAATCCTTACTAATCATATCTAAAATCCTTACTAATCATAAAACTGAACTGGTTTTATTTAAATTATATACCCTTTTTGCCTAAAGCACTATACAAGCCTTGGTCCGTAATGACTGCACTGCTGGTCACAGTATGCCTCGAGCTTAAGTTAGCTTAGCTACGCTCTCGGCCTTCAATCTTGGTCAACACTGCAGCCCTTGCTGTCTGCGCTGTCCTTCGGTCTCGGCTTTTATTCGAGCTTTGACATCAAGGGATACAATGCTGATCGCGCTGTGATGGGCTGGAGAGGCGCTACGCTGGCTATTACTCGTACATGGCTCGCAACGCAGTCATTACATACCGCGGCAGTTATGAACTATTAGAATTTATAATTTTGAGATACTACACTTGTAATCATAGCTTGTTATTTTCGACAAGTCGAACCCTCACCTAACTAATTTATACCAGGCCCTAAACTGCTGGAGAAACTGCAAGAGGTAATCCCAGAGCCGCGTCTGCGCAGCGACCGCTGGCTCTCGACCTCCGTGCCCATGGACCGCTGGAATGAACCGGAAGCCAAGTACGGCTCCGCTTGGTACCACACCAACAATCTCCTGGTAATTGTTACAAACTTATCACTGAGAGTTTAGACACGTTTAAATTACAATACGAATGTAAGTGGATTAGTGAAAGGTTTTTGAGGACCTACTCAGGTCCTAATTAATTACTTCTTAACCTTAACTGCTATAGCTTCACTATGCCTACATTGTTCTACTCATTTCTAAATATGAGAAGCACCGCCGTTGTTTAATTGTTCTAATGATTGCTGTTATGAGCGATGACACGAGTACATTGTTCTACCACTTTTTCTAATGCATGTAATACGAACTTCTGGACCTCATAGAAACTTCTACATTTTTGTTGAACCGCACCTCATCTCCCACGCCCTCCTTACCCTTACTCTAACACCTTTTCCCCTCTTCTAAAGTTTTGAAAGTTTTACTTATTATCTCTGGATTTTTTTAAACCTTTTTTTTGTTTTTTGGGGATCCTCAATAATAATTATTATCCTATTTTAAAAATACTTCCTTTTTGTGTTATTCTGCCGCCTTAAAGCGAAAACATCTTTCAGAACCCAGTGCTATTCGAGGAGATCCTGCGCCTCGTGCCTTCAAATGCTGTTCTTGTGGAGATCGCTCCTCACGGCCTCCTCCAAGCCATCCTCAAGCGTTCCGTATCACCGGACTGCCGAAACATTGGTCTCACCCAACGTGGCAACCCCAACAATGCGTCTTACCTTCTCGAAAGCATTGGCAAGTAAGTGTATGCTTGTATATTTTGAGATAATATTTTTAACATCACGTGTTTTGTCATTCAGTAACGGATGTTTTTAATAAAGTCGTGTACATTGAAAAAAAGACTGTTGATAGGTTCTGAGAAGTAGAAAATTGATTCATGCCTAATTTAAGAGAGTAGTTAGGTACTCTGAGAGCTCTTTTGTAAGGATAAAATGAAGAGGCTGCTGGAGTTCATAAATCCCTTAAAAAGGTAATTTCTAAAATTATTAAGGTAAAAGACGGAGAACAAGTTAATTGGTATTAAATGAATTCCTGTCATAGAAAATTATGTAGGATAGTAGGTAGATCCGCCCGCTCCCGGAGACTCGTTGGAGACGACGAGCTTGTCAAAAACAAGCTTCAACGCCTTGAGCATCGCCGCAAAGTTGCCTGTCTTTCGGTTTTCTATCGAATTCATTTCGGAGAGTGTACTCAAGAACTTCACGACCTCATTCCCCCAGCTCCATTCCACCTTCGGTCAACGAGACGCAGGGGGAGGTTCCACCCCTTTGTTGTTGATATTCAGCCCATACGCAAAAAAAAAATGCCGCATCGATGAAGTCTCTGTATTTTTTTTTAAATTGTTGATGTTCTTTTATATCGCAATTGTTTTAGGTTGTATATGGAAGGATACAACGTACAAATCAAGTCACTGTACCCTAAGGTTGAGTTTCCTGTGTCCACGGGAACACCAATGCTCTCACATCTCGTTGAATGGAGTCACGATGAGAAATGGTAAGATTATGTTGTATGTGTAATATGTAGCAGGCAAATTGTATGATTAGTCATTTTACATACGGTTCGGCAAATTGTATAATTCGTCCGTATGTAAACGGTCAAAATTCTCTACGCAGATTGTAAAATGCCGAGCCAGGCAAATCGTAATTATTCGTCCTTATATAAACGGCGAGGCTCCCCGCCCTCGCCATTATATAATTTGCCTGACCGTATGGCGTCTGTATTCCCCGATTCGTATAATTTAGGAATCTTCAAGACGAGAGTGAATAGGCACTATTTGAGCTTGCGTGTTACATACTCGGCTGCATCGGCACTTACCATCAGGTGAGGTGCAGCCAAACGCACTCAAATTTTTAATAAAAAAAAAATGTATAATGAAGAATTATACAGTATACCTGCGACATATTATGCATATTATCACAGATCTAAAATCTAAAATGTAACTAAAATCAGAATTTTAATTGTTAATTAAAGATAACTAGGAAAACTGGAGCAAGTTCCAACAATTTCTTTCACTTTAACTTTACAGGAAACTATCTCTTTACGAACACGTGACTAAGAAGAAGGCTTCGATTTGTAACTTTTTGATTTCGTTACTCGATGACGAACACAGCTTTTACCGAGGACACGTTGTAAGAGGTCAGAACTTTTCTTTCTATTTTCATACAACAATCATACATAACAAAAACTGGAGTAACGCTTTTTCTGTTATTAATATACGTATAAGAGCGTCGGTGGCGTAACGGCTAGTGTCGCCGCCTCCTGTCCGGGAGGTCGTGGTTTGAATCCTGTCACGTACCAATGTGATTTCGATTTAAGATTTCATATGTACGTTTATCTGACGCTCTCAGCTAAACCTGCACACGCCTGTGAAGAAACTAGCAGGGTTGTGTGTGAAGTCGACCAACCCGCACTGGGCCCGCGAGGTCGACTAAGGCCCAATCGCCCTAATTCAGGGCAGGCTCGAGCCCCTCGGTGGGGACGAATATGAGCTGATATGATGATATACGTATGCATATCTATACCTTGACCTTGAATAATGTTTGAATACGTGCTCCAGCAGTAGGGAAATTTCTTCTTAAATTTAAGAGCTCAGGTCTTATCTGTGGAGCAATCGACACTTTGAACGGTTCTGTCACATCCTGGACACTTCATACAACGGGCGAGAAATGAAATTTCAGAAAAGGAATGACGGAACAAACAAAATGGCGGCAAAATTCTATACGTTTGACAACCAAACTGTAATCAATCTGTATGACGAGGGGGTGAGGTCGAAATCTAGAGAGCGGCAGGGAGTGTCCATACTGTATGTTAGTACAAATATATATACTTTGCTCTGAGCATAGCACGCTCCATTGCCATTTGAGTGACCTCATAACACAGTAAGTAACTATCGGAAACTGTTATACTTGACGTTAACGAAAACCTTTAAAAACTTTAAATTTCAGAAAATACCGTATACCCGTTCGCGGCAGCGTTAGTTGCCGTTTGGGACACCTTAGCTATGGCCACTGACGTGACAAGAAAAGAAATATCGGTCCAATACAGGGACGTGCACTTTTATGCACAACCCTTGCTTCACGATAAGAGAGTGTTGAAGGTCAACGTCATTTTACACAAGGGCACTGGAAGATTCGAGGTGAGATCAGAACTATTAGTGTTGTTATAGTTCTTAAAAGAAACACTAGTACAAGCGTGGCATACTTTACAATTTTCTTTTTTTAGGGTTCCATACATAAAAGCGTCGGTGGCTCAACCGGTAACGACTCGGTCCATCTAACCAGAGGTACCGGGTTCAAATCTGGACGGCCAATGTACCAATGAGTTTTTCAAAAACTTACGTACATACTTACCGATTGCTTTAAACGGTGAAGGAAAACATCGTGAGGAAACCTGCACACGCCTGCGAAGAAACTCGAAGGTTGTGTGTGAAGTCGACCAACCCGCACTGGGCCCGCGTGGTCGACTAAGGCCTAATCGCCCTGATTCAGGGTAGGCTCGAGCCCCTCGGTGGGGACGTATATGAGCTGTAATGATGATAGTTCTTAAAAGAAACACTAGTACAAGCGTGGCATACTTTTCATGCTTACTATTATTTACAATTTTCTTTTTTTAGGGTTCCATACGTAAAAAGGAAAAAACGGAACCCTTAAAGGATCAATTTGTTCTCCGTCTGTCCGTCCGTCTGTCTGTCAAGACCTCTTATCTCGGGAACGCGTGGAGGTATCGAGTTGAAATTAAAACCATATACTCCGGTCTACAGCCCCTTGATGCTGTGAAAAAATCAAACATCTAAGTTAACGTTAAAAAAAGATACGGCAGTTCATGCCGCAAAAAACGTATATTTTGACACTCTCAATGAAATCAAAATTCATAGGGTATTTTCTGTTGGCCTAGAAATATGAAATTTGGCAAGTGATACTGTCTTATACTATAAGTATATGGAATACTATACATTTGTAATTGAATCATAAAAAAATATAGTCTTCATTTAAAGTTACGTAATCAATATGCAAGAAACGGCGCGGGCGGTCCAAATTTTAAATTTATTTACCCGTATCACCTGGGGTATTGTATGAAAGGGCTTCATTGGCACAAGCTAAAACCGATTTTTAAATATTTTTATGATGTATAGATTTAAATTTATTACTTTTAAGGATCCTTATCCAGAAATGTGGTGGTACGGAACCTTCGGTAAGCGAGTCCAACTCGCACTTGGCCGGTTTACAAAAAAAAAATTAAACCGGCTACCTATAACGGTTCAAAAGATACAGCCTTATAATGGTTTGACAGACGGACAGACGGATGGCATAGGATTAGTTATAGTATCCCATTGTTACTCTCTGGGTACAAAAAATAATTCAACCAGCTAGCTTTGATGGTTCAAAAGATACAGCCGTTTAATGGTTTGACAGACGGGCATACGGATGGCATAGGCTTAGTGTAACAGATCCATATTTATAAATAAATATCTATAGGTATTATAGTGAGTCTTGATAGACTAAAAAGAAATTGTCTATTGAACAAAACATAACTAGGTTTTATTGATTCGGGTGAGGATTAATCTCAAGTCGAGTGGATAGACAGTTGTTGAAACAAAAGCTAGCTTTAATGGTTCAAAAGATACAGCCTTTTAAAGGTTTGACAGACGGACAGATGGATGCGTAGGATTAGTAATAGGGTACTATTGTTACGCTCTGGGTGCTGAAACCTAAAAAGTAACAAGTGCAGGTTTAAATCTATCTATCTTTTTATCTAATACCTTTAAACGAGTAATTCTCGTATATAATTATGTATATATGGTCTGACAAAATTAACTGAAACTATTTTAACTGGTGCTTCTACCAATGAAACTGAACAACTTTCCCCATGAAACCCATAGTCAAATCTCAAAAAAAAATTTGAACTTCCCATACTAAGTTGGCTGATAAGCTAATCGAGTTAGTATGGGAGAGCAAAATTTTTTTCTGAGATTTGACTATGGGTTTCATGGGGAAAGTTGTTCAGTATCATGGGTAGAAGCACCAGTTAAAATAGTTTCAGCTAATTTTGTTAGACCTTATATACATATACAGGGTGTAACATAAAGGTGTGGTGATACTTTAAGGTGGGCTTGTACCCATCAAACTGAACAACTTTCTCCATGGAACCCATAGTCAAATCGCAAAAAAAAATTTGGCTCTCCCATACTAACTCGATCAGCTGATCAGCCAACTTAGTATGGGAAGTTCAAATTTTTTTTTGCGATTTGTCTATGGGTTCCTTGGAGAAAGTTGTTCAGTTTGATGGGTACAAGCCCACCTTAAAGTATCACCACACCTTTATGTTACACCCTGTATAATCTGAATCACGAAAACGGCTCCAATAATTTGCTTGAAAATTGGTATACGAATATTTTTGGGGGCGAAAAATCGATTTAGATAGGTCTTATCTCTGGGAAAACGCTGGAAAAACGCTATTTGTCTGGGAAATATGCCGCGTCAAGTGTATCATTGGTAGCGTATTTTTAAATGTTTTTAACGGCTATGGGTACTATGACTCGAGCAAAGCTCGGTCGCCCAGGTACTTATCATTAATTAAGTAGCACAGTCTATTTAGGAGGATTATCAACATTTTAAATTAATTAATTTATAATTAACAATAGCTTTAGGAATGTCTTACGTAATATCTTTGAATGTTACCAAATTTTCCTGCCTAGGTACTGGACGAGTTTTCTCAAATAGCAACTGGTTACATAAACGCTATTGCTAACAAAGAATCACCCAGAGCTCTGACGCAACCAATGGAAACCAATGAAAAGCTGACTCTCAACTCCCAGGATATTTACCAACTGTACCAAGAAAGGGACTTTTCTTATGCGTAAGTGCTTATGTTTAAAGTATATGTTTTAGTCTTATCAAATAAATATTTAATTATTTAAGTCATCTGCCCATCTCAGTATTATGAGAACCATAGATTTATATACATATATACTTAAATACATAAGTATGTAGATATTAAAAAGCTAGTTATAGAGCGAACAAACCTGTTTGTTACACGAATGTTTGCTCTAAGTGGGAATCAAACCCACGGCCCTCGACCCAGCAGGCAGAAGCTGACCACTGTATCACCGGGTCAGTCAATACTTCAGTATTACCTGCTTATTTAAACTTTGAAAGTTTCTTAAAAAGTAAGTTTCTTTGCAGAGGCGACTTCTGTAGTCTTCATAAAGCGAACAATACTTTCACTGATGCTCAAGTGATTTGGAAAGATAATTGGGTAACCTTACTGGACGGTTTGATCCAACTAAATGTCCTGAGACACCCGCATGACACAGCTTCGCAGTTGAGCCATATTAGCAGGATTTCAATAGATATCCAAAAACATGAAGAGAATAAAATTACTGCTGATGGTACAACAGTAATTCCTGCTAAAATTGATGATACATATCACCACTCGAGGTAAAGTAATACTATTGTTGTTCGCACCGTGGTTTTAAAATTTGAAGAAAAAAAGGTAATTAATAAACTATTGTTATGAAAATTTCAGGTGTGGAGGAATTCTTTTTGAAAAAGTTCAGATGCACGATCTTTTGCCGAACACAGATAAAACTTTTAACCTAAAGGCGTTGAAATTCGTACCTCGTTTCCAAATGAACAATATTTATGTAAGCAAATTTATCCTTGTTTACAGTTACGTATTAGGTACTTAAGTGATGTAAAACTTATTGAAATCAAAATATGTTAATTTTATTGACTTCACGTTTGTTTTGTTGACCTACTTTAACCTTACCAATCAATTTAAATTAATTAAATTAAGACTAGGCAGTATTAACAATCTAGAATAAGTAATTTATTTAATTTCAGGTCGTGACAGTGTTCAAAATTTACATGCAAATTATTGCAGAAAATGTAAATAAAGAAATAATAAAAATTGTTGGCGTTGTGGATAATGGCGATAATGTTTTTGGCGAAATAAAAGACATTGTACAAAATATTCCTGGAACTAAAGTTCACTATGAAGAGATTGCATCAGACAAACTTTTACAAAATCCAGACATTGCCGCAATAGCTGACGGAATTATTGTCAAAAGTTTGTCAAAAAGTCAAAATGTAAGAAACATTAACTTGGAAAGTTTCAGGTTAACTGCCACTGTACCTGTTGGGATGTATAACTAAAATCTTGTAATATCTTGCAGCTCATTAACGTTTTGGGTCGTGTTCTGAAAGAGAACGCCTTTATTATCAACACTGAAAGAGATGAAGATAGGAAAAATTTACCAGCATCGCAATACAAAGTTGTCAGTGGGAACAAATCTGGGTCTATACATTTAGATCTTGGACTTTGGAAACCAGTCCCCGTTCAGTTTTCTTCTAACATCTTTGTGAAAACGCCCGCCGACCTTGAGAATTTGGCATCTACTCGTAGTAACTTGCCAAAACAACAGAAGTTGCTTGTTATAACTTCATACCCACCTGTACCTGGACTGAAAGAGTTGGTTAAGAAATGGAGGAAGGAGCCAGCGCGCAATCAAGTTTACCTTGCTATGGTTTCCGGCGATGAAAAGCCTGATCAGCTTCCCGACTTGTCCTTAGCGTTTAACGTCTATGAAAAGGTAGGTACATGGTTTGACTTCTGGCATTTTTATATTTTACTAGCTTTTGAGTGCGGCTTCTGCGCTTGCGTGGGCATCGCTTTTATGATTGTCTTTGTGAGTGAGTGGTGCGCGAGCCGCAGGCGGAAAGTCTTTTTTTTCAGTTCCTTCAGGAACTGTATCAGACAATGCTATTTTCACGGGATAAAAAGTAGCCTATGTCCTTCCCCATGATACAGGCTATCTACATGCAAAATTTCGCCAAGAATGGTTGAGATGTTGAAGCATGAAAAGGTTACAAATAAACAAACAAACACATTTTCACATTGATCAATATTAACTATCTTTTGTATGCGGCTTCGCTCGCGTGGTAATAGTTTTTATGACTGTCTTTGAAAGTGAGTGGTGCGCGAGCCGCAAAAGCCTCCCGAGCGTAGACAGAAGTTTACTTTAGATCCCTCGGGAACTGTAATAATTGGGCTATTCTGATTAACAGTCTATATAACTTCCCACTCCCTCAACTATATCTATGCAAAAAATTACGTCAATATGTTGCTCCGCTGCGACACCGACGTGCGCGAGCCTAGAAATGAGTTTTCCCTTGATCCCTCGGAAACTGTATCGGGCTATGCTTATTTGTGTCTATATCATTTTCCACCCCCCAAACATCTCTGTACAAAAAATAACAACAATCTGTTGATCCATTGCGATGTTAAAGAAATCAACCAAAAAAGAGTATCATGAACTGTATCAGACTATGCTACATTCACGGGATAAAAAGTAGTCTATGTTCTTTCTATGACACAGTCTACTTCCATGCGAAATAAAGTCAAGATTGGTTGAGGTGTTGAAGCGCGAAAAGGTAAGAAACAAACAAACAAACAAATATATATATTAGTAAGGAAGTAAGGATTAATAAAAAATAAGTATATAATGAGTAAATAAGTAAAATATGTAAATGTAATTATGAGGTAAATAATGCTTATTATTTTAGTAGATTTCTTGTATTTAATCTTCATTTTACCGCGCACCGGAAAACGTAGTGTAGGCAGGCCTCCCACTCGGTGGACCGATAACCTGGTGAAGGTCGCGGGAAGCCGCTGGATGCGGGCAGCGCAGAACCGGTCGTCGTGGAAATCCTTGGGGAAGGCCTATGTCCAGCTGTGGGCGTCCTTCAGCTGATATGATGATGATCATTAATCTTCAATTTTTAGTGTTTAGTAGGTAAAGGATTGATTAGGACCTCACCCAGATTGATTCAGATTGGTTATGGTTTTGTATGTTCCGTCATTCCTTTTTTGAAATGAAATTTCTGGTCCGTTGTATGATGTGTCCAGGGTGTGTCTCAAGTCAACTTTTCTTGATAAATTAAGTTATTTATTTGCAGGGAGTTTGGGGTGGCGAGTACTTTGTGCCTTGCACAGGAACTGTTGCAATTGACAAGGAAGTTACTCTGCAATGTGAAATAATTGGGGACTTGGACTCTTTGAAATGGGTTGAAATGTCTGAACCTTCAGGACATGGAATCAAAGTGACGGTAAAGATCTCAGTGAACCTATTAACCTAACCTTTCAGTTATTCGAAATAAACCATTTTTATTTATATTTATTAATTTTTTTCGGAATTTTTTAAAATTAATCGATACAAGTTTATGGAAATGGCCATAATCCAAGAAAAACAATTTACAGGTTCGCTACGCGGGCATCAATGACTTAGATGCAAAAAGAGCCGTCGGAATAGTGCCATTCACACAAGATGGTACCTTTGACGGTTTTGGAATGGACTACAGTGGAACCACTGATAAGTAAGATTCACGAAAGCTAATTTGACAAGTTATACGTACTTAAAATACTAATAATACGTGACATCATTAGAACCCTGGTTTTGTAAGGTTTGATTGTTTTTTGCGATTTACAGTGTTCAGTCAATAGATGTACGAGTACAGAGGCCAGTACATCAAGCTAGACACTTTGAACTTTGTATCGTTCTTATGCTGTATGCGTATGGATCAGAATCACATCACGAGTAACTAGCTTGATGTGTTGGCCTCTGTACCTACTAAAATTTAGAAAAGTTTTTAACAGCACACAATTCTCACACATAAATATAAGATCATAAACTATAAAATGTAGAAGGTCATTGAGATCGGTAAACACCTTGCCTTTTATGATATTTTTAAAAAGTGTCTAGAGTTTGCCGATAATTTCTAGCTCATGAGTTTCCTCTTTCAGTGGAGAGCGCGTAATGGGATTAGTACCAGGCGGTGCGACTAGTGGACGCGTGCGAGCACTGCCAGAGCTGATATGGCCTGTGCCAGCGCATTGGACGCTGGAAGACGCCGCCACCGTGCCCTCAGCGTACGCGCAGGCTTTTTACTGCCTTGTAAGTGTTTCAACTGATGTCAGTAGTGAGTAGGTGACAGGACTGATAATGTAAATAAAAATTTTGAAAGCTTATGGGTTGGATTGAACGCTAAATAATCGGAAAGAGTGCTTCAAAGTGTAAGCAAGATATTTGGACTGCTGTAACTATAAGTAAATGTAAGTCTGCCAGACTTGTGCATGTTAAGGGACCGGAAGTCTATAACTGTCTCCAACCGATGCTCCTAGCCTGCCATGTTTTAGACAAAATTATGTCACTGGCTTGTCGAGCGTTCTTTTTACACATACTCTGAATTTATAAATTTGAAAGTAAATTAAATTGACAAATATATTTTTTTGATAACTTTGGTAGTAATTTTTTGATTTAAATTTTATTTTAATGTCTATGTCTATATAAGTGGTTAAATTTAATTAGACAAGATGGAACTACGAAGTAAGAGCTCACTAAAATCGATTGTTACATCTTTGCATTTAAGAGCCTTAAGATTGATGCTGAACTAACAAAAAACCAGTCTCTGGAATAGATCAAAGCATAGTCTCAGAACTTTATAATAAACTTGTGACTTCTTCGTTTGTAAGGGTATAAAAAGCCAGCTGTACCCTGGGATGACCGTGTTGGTTCACGGAGGAGCCGGAGCCTTAGGCCAAGCCGCCATATCAATAGCCCTCGCGAACGACTGCAAGGTGTTCACCACTGTGGGGGACGTCAGGAAGAAGCACTTCCTCAAGAAACTGTTCCCGGAACTTATAGGTACTGTCATTGAAGTGTTAAATTGTTGGAGATGCGAGGGGTCGAAATGATGTAGATACACGTTGAAATTGTACAAATGACGCATCTTGGGTCACATCTTGGGTGCTTTAGTTCTATAGCAAAAAAATGGGAGCTAATTATATTTTTTTAAACTTGTGAAAATATGAAGTTTTGAAGCAATGACAGGTTTAAAATAGTTGAAGTAAGTAATAAAAGGTAAATTAAAAAATAAAATAAAAGGTCTGTGCAGTTTGCATAACCACATCGATCATGCAGGTTGTGCCAGGTTCAAGGTCAGAACGTAGCGTAGGCTAACTATTAGTGGCACCTAAAAATTTGCGACCTACATCTACACGTTTGTTGCATAGATGAACACATTGGTAACTCTCGTGATGACACCTTTGGAGACATGGTCCTGCAGGCTACCAATGGCAATGGATGTGATGTCGTCATCAGCTGCGTTAAAGGAGACCTGAAGAATGTGAGTAAAAGTTTATTTGTGTTACGTTCAAGTTAGTTAGGTATCCACTATGTAATCTTTCTTCCATGAAAACTGGTTTATGAGATAAAAAAATAAAGCGTAGATATAATATGCCCATGAAAACTGATGTCGATACAGTTTGTAAATAAACTAACCAATTTAATAAAAATTTAAAACCCGACTGCTTAAGAATATTAATTTTCTTTTTGGGTAGTCGGGTAAAATGTATCCTTTGTGACTAACAAAAATCTAACGACACTTCGCTCTCTAACATCTATCAAGCCGTTTAACACTTTGGCTGCGCGGGCGCTATGGCGCGTAGACTTATCCGCTTCTACGCCGTAGAACGACACATATTTGTGTTCTTCTTCTTCTTTCGTGTCGACGACAAGTCACATCTCTCTTGCCTAGTATATTTGTTTTAAAGCAAAAAAGTTGCAAAGCTTCCATTTTTTACTAGCTATTTCAATTCTAGTGGTAGATAATCAAACAATTTATTTTCTTAGACATCTCTGAAATGCGCTTCTTACTGCGGGATCACGTTCGACACCTGTCAAGCAAAGAGTGAGGACAACTTTTCATACGGAATGTACTACATGACCAAACAGAGGTCCTACGTTCTCGTCGACTTCGATACCATCTTCGATTACAAGGAAGATATGGAGGTCAGTGTATACTCTATTTTATCTCCAGCCCGTATTAGTTTACTATTTTTGAACACAATCTTTATTATATCTGAGCAATGACTTGTATATTACTGGCGTAAAGACCCGGCCAGCGCGCGCGACTAATGCTCCCAGCAAATTGGTGCGAAAATCGAAGTTTCGCACACTCGCGACTCAGTCGTCTGCGGGAAATTGTACAGTGCGGTGGAAAGATATTCCATATAAAAATGCCTTATTGTGTTGTTAGAGGCTGTAAAAATCATGAAAGAAAAGCTAAAAAGAAACATGGGATGTCGTATCATCGTTAAGTAACCTTAAATTGTATTTTTTCTTGTAAACAAAATAAATAAACGAATTTTTAAAGCGACAATTCTACCGAGGTTCTTTTATCGCGGCACTGACGTCAACTCTCGCCCACGCTAGTTCATACGAGTTATGTCAGATGGCGCTACTTTTTGCTTGTATGAAGACAATCTGAGTGAAATATGGAGACGGGCGGATCCTTCTGTCCAAATCTGTGTATCTGAGGGTCATCTGAGGACGAGTTATAAATAATAAATATAAGGAGACAAATAAAATAACACATGGTTTTCTGGCCCCAAACTAATTTCATGTACTATGGAAACCAGAGATTAATGTACATACTTCATCATCATCATCATCATCGTATCAGTCGAAAGAACCCACTGCTGAACAAAGGCCTCTCCGAGGATTTCCATAACGACTCTCTCTTAACGTGTGGCACAATTAACCGTGCTATCCAAGGGATAGACGGTGGTTGCCTGGTCATGCGGTTCCCGCATCTAGCGGCTTCCCGTGACCTTCACCAGGTTGTTGGTGGACCGATACATACATTTAATACATATTTAACATTCACTCAACGAGCAAACCTGAGTGTCTCATGATTGTTTGCCCTGGTGGGAATCGAAGCCACTTCGAATCGACGGGTCACTTAATTTGTAAGTTACTTACCTGTATCAATCTTCAATGATTCTGGTCTAGCAAACCTTGCACAGCCCATGATTTCAATATTTTTCTATTTAAAAGCCACAATAAAAAAAATATAAACATGTACGAATCTTTAGCGCACTATAAGAAAACTGGCTATTCGGAAAATTTTTGATATGACATAACATCTTATTTACAATTCTTATTCTAATGACATTTTCAGGCTATTCAAACGATGATGAGCGAGGGTATCGTTCGCGGCTACGTACGTCCCCTCTCCAGGGTCACTTATAGCCCCAAGGACGTGGCACGTGCCTTCCGCCTCGTGGCCACCAGCAGGCATAGAGGAAGAGTCATCTTGAGAATGAGGGACTCTGTGGTCCCTGCCAAGCCTAGGTAAGATAAGTTCAGAGTTTAAAAAAGTCAGGAGTATTTGCTTTATACCTTGTCTTCACCGGAAGTGCTGTGGAAGACTATCTTGGGAATGAAGATGTTGTAGTTTCTATCCAGCATGTATCAAGCAAAGTCAAGCAAGATGAATGATGATGTCTCTGATGCTAATAGAACAGCGGGTTGTATTTCATGAACCGTAATAGGTAGACATTTAAAATTTTCACATAATGTGTATTTCTATTGCCGCTATAACAAAACCACAGACATAAAAGAAATGAAAGGAATACCTAACAAATATTGTTTCATTTTTTTAAAGGTTGACATGCTCAGCAGACCTTAGCCAGTTGGTGATATGTGACAAAGAGGGCTTTGGCCTGCAACTGGCTAAACGACTCATCGCCAGGGGTGCTAAGAAGCTTCGCGTGCATTACCCTCAGCTCACGCCAATTGTGATACAGAAAATGGAGTAAGTTGAATGTGGATCATACCATCAGATTTCAAACGTCCTTTTGTATTCGTACCAATTCAAATCTTCTAAACGTCGCCTGCATGAAAAAAAAAAATTGCGTCGACCAAATGGAGTAGCTAGTTGTCAAATCAAACTATGAGTGCCACCTGAGTACCAAATTTGGTTCTACCACAACATTTACACTTTTATTTCAAACTAGCTGTTTCCCGCGGTTTCACCCGCGTGGACAACGTTTCTATGACTTTTCGAGGGTGCGCAGTGCGCGAGCCGCAAGTGGCTCGCAAGCGTGGTAAAAAGTAGCCTATGTCTGAATCCAGGTCCTAATCTGTCTACCTACCAAATTTCAGCCAAATCCGTTCAGTAGTTTTTGCGGGAAAGCGTAACAGACAGACAGAGTTACTTTCGCCTTTATAATATTAGTAGGGAAGGGATAGTCGTTCGCGGCATATGACATTGACTGTGTTGCTCTGGTATAAAATTGTAAAAGAAGGTACCTCAATCTTGCTAGAATCATGCCGCAAGCAGAACTATATCACTATTTTCTAATACAGCAACCATGAAGTTTAATTTTTTTTTACTTGTCAATGAAAACAAAATATATTTATTACTTTACACATACTTTATTTTGAATTTGACATGTAAAAATGAGTGATGAGCATCTACCTATCTTTTTCTAACGTATGAATTCGGAGAGTATGAAAGAGTTGAAAGAAAATCCCTCCTCCCGCTTCCACCTACCTTCTTTCACATAATATTAGTAAGGATTGTAGGTGTAAAAAAAGTAATTTTATACATGATGTAACCAAATTGGTGTAGGTTCCGTTAACTGGGGGTTCTACTCTTTATACTGAACAACTTTTGTTCTATGACTTTGCTGAAATCACATAAAAACTTAACTCTTCATACAAATCGATCAGCTTGATCAACCAATTTACTGCGTTTTTGCATGGAGTGGAGGGTCCAATTTTTTTTTGAGAAATGACTATGGGTTCTTCGGTGAAAGTTGTTCAGTATGATGAGTAGAAGCTCCAGTTAAATGGATCCTAAACCAATTATTTTAAATCCTGTATAGATATTAAAACATTGTATTTTATTTAAATTAATTATTATTACTATATAACTTTATTAGCATTCCAGTGAGGTCCGCAGATATTTCCGACGGGTTGTCATCATCATCATATCAGTCGAAAAACGTCCAATGCTGGACAAATACCTTTCCCAGGGATTTCCACGATGACTGGTCTTGTGCTGGCTGCCTGCATCCCGCGGCCACCCGCGGCTTTTACCAGGTCGTCCGTCCATTGAGTAGGAGGCCTACCTACGCTACGTCGTTGTATCTTTCATTCATGCTAGAGGTACACATTATAACTTGCATTTGACCAGTTTTAATTGATTTAACTCTTTTTTCAGAGAATGGAAAACACTTGGTGTACGTGTGGATGTTTCTTCTGAGGACCTTAGTTTAAAAGATGGGGTCGTCAACCTATTGATGAATACTCTTCGCTCAGGTCCTATCGAAGGTGTTTACGTTGTGGTATCAGATACCAAGGGAGATACAAAGGCCACTTCTGTTATTACTGAAGTAATTGCGAAACTGGATTCTGCTTCAAGGCAGTCCTGTCCATCCTTGAGGTAAATTTACTTGAAATTAGTAAGTTTTACATCATATCAGTCGACCTTCTGTCCGGGAGGTCGTGGTTCGAATCCTGCCACGTACCAATGTGTTTTCGAATTTCGATTTCATACGTACTTTTATCCGACGCTCATCATGAGGAAACCTGTACATGCCTGCGAAGAAACTTGAAGGTTGTGTGTGAAGACGACCAACTCGCACTAAGCCCGCGTGGTCGACTAAGGCCCGATCGCCCTAATTCAGGGTAGGCTCGAGCCCCTCGGTGGCAACGTTTATGAGCTGATATATAGTAAGTTTTATGTTATTTTGAGAAACAAGTTAGATCTGTGGTGCGGGCCTAGAACCACCCCATCTCTTCCCGAGGGTATCGTAAGAGGCAACTAAGAGATCAAAAACCGAACAATGAGCAGCAGTTTTCCGTATACTGTGCCAATACACTGCACACAGTGATCGTCAGCCCGCCTGCCAATAGAATAGAATAGAATAATATTTTATTTGCGTAAATGTGGTAGGTATGGTGACAAGAAAATTAATAGTCCAATACACATTCAGCCTTATTTCAAAGACATGCAAACAACAACTTAGAAAAAAAAAATCATTTTTTCATCTAAAAACTCGTTCATCGAGTAGTAACAGTTATTAATGAGTATGTTTTTAGTGACTTTAAAAAATTGTTATGCGTCAATTCCTTCAATTCCTCAGGTAATTTACTATACAGTCTAATACACATAGAATAGCAATTTTTTTGATATTTTGTAGTTCTTGATATATGATCATGGACTAGTTTTTTTGTGACTTGTATGCGTCGTTGTATGTTAAGCGTCGCGTTTATGGCAAAACCCTACAACTAGGGTTCTATAGTGGATGTCTTTTGGCGTTTTTGGCTGATTAGATGATTATCATCGTGATTCATCACCATCACATGTCAAGCAGGCTGATTAAGTATATGCTGTTGTCTTTTTCTTTTTGTCTGAGCGAGCGCGAAGTGTCTCCGTTGCATCTTGGGGAAAAATGCTTTGTTTATCCGGATGTCCGGCTGTTCTTCACTACAGGTACCATTTATCAACCAATTCTCGTGTAATTTTGTGAGCCGATTCGATAATTATATGTAATTTTTTCACTATTCAGTTTTTGGAAATTTTTCAAAATGGCGGAGCCATCGGAGTTTAAAACGTAAAAAGTCTCATATTTTAGCCATTTGGAAAAACTCGCGAGCTCTACAGTTACAGGGCCAATAGTCATTATACTCGTAATAAGTAGTTAAAAGTTTAGTTGTAAACTTTCGTTCGATAATTACGCCCACAAGGTTATTTTTGAACTTCTTGTAAACAATTAACTTCGGGGTTCTATTAATGAAACTAAAAGCAAATAAACTGTACCTACAGTCAAGCCTTCACTGTCTGTCATAGTCGGGCATACACAAATTAACAATAAACAATAGCAAAGAATAAAGTTAGAATGTTCTACGAATTATTTTTTTTCGTAGGGTAAATCAGAAATTACAAATAATTTGGGTTTGTGTGGGAAGGAGACCTTTTCGGATTTTTCTTGATTTAATAATGACATATTTAATTACTCCGTGCAGTAGGTCATTTTAAGTGATAGAAATTCAAAAAGTTTCATTAAAATCATTAGAGCCATTCCTGAGAAAAAGTAACGACAAACCTGGATTTGTATGAGAGTTTTTTTTTAAATCCACAATTGATAAGTCCTTGCCATTATCTCACCTGATGGTAACTGACCATGATGCCAAAGATGGAAGCGGGCTTACCAAGATTCCCCATAGCAATAGTAATCTAGCTATCTTATCTTAAAACTGGAACACATCAATGCTGTTAACACTGATGTTTGGCGGCAAGACTTATATAAGATAGTGGTAGCTAGCCAGGCGGGCTGTAAAATACCCTACCACCAACCAAACCGAGTCTTACAAAGTTGAACCCTGCCGTAATTATACCAAGAAAACTATATTATAAAGTTATAGAAACGTACCAAGTTTCATTTAAATTGTTAGAGCCATTATTGAGAAAAAAAAGAATACGTGTTTTTTTTATACAATGTTTTTAAATATTTTTTTAAAGGAATGCCGACTCACCAAATTTGTATGGGAAAGACACTTATTTACGATTTCACTAAAGTTGCTCAATTTCATGATTACAAGCCCTTCCCCAAAAAAATATGTTACATTTTATCTCACAATAAGCAATCGACGTCTCGTTTTGATCACAATTACAAAATAATATTAAAACTAGATCGTTCTTTTAGGTACTTCGGGGTAATTTCAGCAGACGAGTCGATCGGCAAACAGACGTGCTTTGACCGAGCCCAGAAGAGGCTTCCGGCGACTCTCCTGCACTTACCGTTGCTACGTGACGTGAGTACAAGAGCTTAGTCACAGTGTATGAATTGAGACAATGGTCCGAAATCTTCGATGTTTGTGCAAACGCTGACATCACTGGTCACCGCTGAGGCTGCATGGAGCGCTGCGCCGGTGCATTAGAAGCAATTCGGGCTTAATGTCCCCCGTTTCTCCGCTCGGCCCCCGTACGATTAATCTGATTAGACGTGTCTGTTGGACGACTGTAGAAATTTTTTACTCTATGGAACTTTCCTTATGGAACAATTAGTCACTTTAAAAAAAATATATATGAACCTTCTATTCAAAAATAACATAAAATTGGTCGATCAGCTGATCGATTTGTATGAATAGATAAACATTTTTTTACCACTTCCGAATAGTAGTGGAACAAAAGTTGTTCAGTATGATGAGTAGAAGCCCCGGTTGCTATACCAATTTTTTTACACCGTGTATATACCGCTTTTACGATAGGCTGAAAATAAATAAAAAAACATAAAAGCACGTTTTTTCTATGGTGAACCCCCAAATTTTCACCTTTTTTATTACTCGTTAGTAAATCCGCTCTAATAATACATATGACGTGAAAATTTCAGCTGACTACCTATTACGGTTCAAAAGTTACAGATTTTAAAGGTCGTAGGATAGATGGACTGACGGACAGCGTAGGCTTAGTAATAGGGTCTTGTTACCTGGTATGAACTCCAAAACGAATTTTAAACTAAAAGGGGTCCTTATCGTTATGTTTTCTACATGTCTATAATAAAGTAAACTGTAAAAAAAAGTGTGATAATTTTTTTACGCGGCGATCAAATGTATACTTTGTTTTTCCGCTACCACCGCCTCTATCGCTCGAGGTCGTAGCCAGGTTGTCTTCGTTGAGCAAAAGACCTTGATGTGTTAAAAAATATAAATTTGTTTAGATATCTTTGCGACGAGGTGCACTGGACGTCACTGAAAGGGCTCTTAGAGGCTCCGAGACGGTGGTGTTGGCTCAGCCGCAACAATCGTCATCTCGACCTTCGCTGCTCAGCAAAATTGCTGCTATTGCTGGTAAGGTTGTTTCTTGATCATTTCAATCACCATCATCATCATTATCTTCATCATCATCATCATCCATACTTTCGTGACGTTAACGACTCATAAAGTCCCTGTTGCTAGGGCAAGGTTAGGCCGTATTCCACACATGGAGGCGAAATCCGGATTGGTAGATTTTTAAGGGCGAGTGGCGAACCCGATTCTCAAAAGTTTTCAAGCCGCATAGGCCTCTAACACGAGTTAACGACTGCCCTTTAGTGATAGCATCCAGCACCAAAGCTTTAACGTGCCTTGCGAACTACGAAAACGGTGTTCAATCCATCCAGGTGTTGACCGCACTTATGGTTGTTGAACCCACACGGAGGTACGACCGCTTTCCCCCACTTTAGACAATTCTCGAAATTATGTTTCTTGTTCTTTACAAGTTACAAAGTGGACATACGTAGTTGACAATAGCCTTACTTACTTCTGCTTTCTTTTCTCCTTAAATATTACAGACAAATATATAGATAAGTAAATGATTTTATTGAACACTCAGCCTAGATAAATATTAAAAAATCCTTGTGATACGACCAAATAAATAACATCAGAAAAGCAGGAAAAGAATATCCTTGCTGTCCGATCGATCGGACTACGTGGCTGAAGCGAAAAAAAATATAGCCAAGTGCTTGTAGGACCACGCATAATGTAGAGTTCCGGAGTTAATAATTGAAAGCTGTTCTTCTCAGAATACCTTTAACAAGTTAAGAAATGACAGGGACACATAACAAATTGACTATTATGTCTTGGGAACGGAACACTTGATGAGTTGTTAAAAAGACCAATTTAATGACACCAAATACAACTAGACAGGATGGTGCATACAAAACATTTTTTCATGATCCTTTGTATTTTTTCAATATTTTTTTTTCTAATTTTATCTAATAGACGAGGGGATGCAGTCAAAAGCAATTTTCACGTGTTCGGGGGGAGTAAAATTTTTTTTTCGTGACTATAATAATTTATAACACTAGCTGATACTAGCTGTATGGTTTTAGAATTTTAAGTGTCATAGTTCTAAAGTGAAAGTTAGAAGTTAGTTTGCTTTTAATGTTTCGTTAATGATACTCTTTATCCACCTGTACATGTAAGGAAGCAACCCAACAAATATTTTTTACATTGTGACTTTATTGTTCATTTCGGATCGTGAGAATATACTATCTGTACTAAATTCATTACTGTAGGTCTAATCCTTACAATACATAAATGTATAATGGAACCAAGTTCGAAAAAAAAATATAAAGATCTAAATGGTAATAAATAATATATTTTAAGTTACGGGTAGGTCGAAAGTGGCCCGAAATAGTTCATGTAATATAACCTACTGCCGGTGTCGCCTTTTTATTGTTGAACTTGACTGACACACTGCCGTGTGTCTAGATAGTAGTAGAGAAAATTTACTGTGACAGACAGACGGACAATATGACAACATAATAAGTGTTCCATTTTTTGCCAATTTGGCACAAAAAAAAAAAAAAAGTAACTAATTTCTGGTAATTTAATCATGCTAAACCCTTATAATATATAACACTACAGAATTTATGATTTTCGATGCTTTTTCAGATATTGTTATTCCGGGAGAAGGCGACGAACACAAAACCTTCAAGGAGCTCGGACTGGATTACGCCAAATCCAAGGAGATTTGCCTCTTCCTGGAAAACACACAAAATGTTTATGTTGAAGAAAGTGAAATACCTTATCTTACTGTACAAAAGTAAGGGATGATTTTATTAATTGGTAGCAAGAAAATCATTTATTGATAATAATATGCCACTTGCAGATGATCCGTAGTATTTGCTCAAGTACTACTACTGTGCATGAAATTAACCGACTTCCAAAAAGGAGTAGGTTCTCAATTCGACTGTATGTTGTTGTTTTTGAAGTGAAAACTTCTTTAGGCGCGTTGGGTATTTTTTGATATGGGAAAAACAATTGAACTCGCGACACTGTTACCGTTAACGGAAACGACACCTTGTTACTGTTACCGTAACCGAATTTTTTAAAGAATATGTTAACGTCTCTGGGTACAAGCCCTTTAAGTTTTCACTTCTGTCGGCACCTCCGGAGTGGTTAGGTTTTTTTTAGTATGTTTGTTACGCGATATCTTCACAGATTGTAAACCTATTTTAATGATCTTTTTTATTCTAAATGTTTCCAAATTGGTCCCATATAAATTTTATCAAAACCGGTGAAGTAGTTTTTTAGAAAGTTAACTAAAAGGAAAAAGGAAAAAAAAAGTTTTTGCGATGGAACTCGGTTTTTTTAACGTGTTAAGCGTTGCCAGTTATGCTTAGTGCAAGGTAGTGCAAGTGGAAGTTGATTAGTTGTACTCTCTTTGGTCCTGCGCCCCTACTAGCACTAAGTAATCATCATATCAGCTCATCATCATATCAATCATCATATCATTTATTTACCCACCGAGGGGCTTAAGACTTCGCTCCCCTCGCTACCACACACCGTGTCGTTCAAACGCGACTTGCAACACGATCGGCGCTGGCACAAGGTCAGTTTCTAGAATTCGTGAAGTGCGCATGTCGTGGTGGTCTTTTGAACTAGCACTAAGTAATCATCATATCAGCTCATTTATTTCCCCACCGAGGGGCTCAAGCCTTCGCTCCTCTCGCTACTACACACCGCGTCGTTCGAACGCGACTTGCAACACGATTGGTGCTGGCGCAAGGTCAGTTTCTAGATTTCTTGAAGTGCGCATGTCGTGTTGGTCTTTTGAACTAGCACTAAGTAATCATCATATCAGCTCATTTATTTCCCCACCGAGGGGCTCAAGCCTACCCAGATTAGGACTAAGTTAAAATCTTTGTCCAGCAGTGGACGTTTTTTGGCTGATATGATGATGATCATGATTAAAAGTCAGTGCAAGTGAGGTGATTAGTAATCATTTACGTCTGAATATACAATAATAAGTACTTGCGCAAGTACTGCGTATCGTCCGCAAGTGGTATTATAGTTCAGAAAAACTATTTAGACCTTCAAATAATGTTAATTTATATGTATAGAGCGTTGGTAGCGTAACGGTCAGGTACGCCGCCTCCTGTTCGGGAGGTCGTGGGTCCAATCCTGCCACGTACCAATGTGATTTCGTATTTAGATTTCATATGTACTTTATCCGACGCTCTTACGGTGAAGGAAAATATCGTGAGGAAACCTGCACACGCTTGCGAAGAAACTCGCAGGTTATGTGTCAAGTCGACCAACCCGCACCTCGACTAAGGCCCGATCGTCCTAATTCAGGGTAGGATTGAGCCCCTCTGTAAGGATGTATATGAGCTGTTAATATATAATATAATATAATGTATAACTTTCTATCGAAGTGATAGAAACGTGACGCTGTTTTGCCATAGGTAAACACGGATAAAAAAATTGATTAGTGAGAACACATTTCAACTAAAAAAAAAATATTTCGTGATATAAGAAAACGTAAATATTTTTTAAATAATTCTATTACAGAATACGTGAAATCGAACAAACTGTTGCGGTGTCGGACTACACCGATATAAAGGGGCTTTCCATATTCTTCTCTCAAATCGACTCCCATGAGCTCGCTGCTGGTATCGCAATGCAATTCTTGGAAACACTTAACACAACGCCTAAGGTAAGTGAACACATTGGTGTGTTTCAGTTTTTAATTATCGACTTATTACAATAAATCTCAATCTTTGCTGGTGTGTTATTTAAGCGGGATGGCAAGTTATAATCACGCGAGAGTGAGCAAGACAAACATTTCACTTTATACACGCTCTTAACCGTGATCTCGAGCCTTATCTCGCTAACAATTTCTTACAGCGAGCGGATGAAGTGGACTACGACAGCACATACCTTTGCATAGTGCCGGGGTTGGAAGGGAATTACCAGCGCTTCAACTCAGTGTGCAGTCGCCTTAAGATCCCTGCTGTGGTCCTCCAGCCCGGCTTTGAACACAGCCAAGAAACCATGCAGGAAATGGCCGAGAGATTTGCAAAGGTTTGAAACATTTGAACTTTCCCGACTACGGGAAAACCACAAAGAAGAGTTATGAATCCATAACTTTTTAATTTTTTTTTTAATTTTTTTAAATTCACAATTGGTAAACCCTTGACAACATCTCACCTGGTGGTAAGTGACGATGTTGCCGAAGATGGAAGCGGGCTTACCAAGATTCCCCAACGCAATGGGGAACTGGCTATCTTATCTACATGCCGGAACACACCAATGATATCAACATTGATATTTGGCGGCAAGACTTAGATAAGATGGTGGTAGCTAGCCAGGCGGGCTTAGAAAATGCCCTACCACCAACCAAACCGAGTCTTACAATTGACCCCGCCGGGAATCGAACCCGCGACCTCCTGTGTAAAGCCAGTGAACTTTGCCTCTAAGCTACGGAGGCGGTTGAAATAATAACTTCCGGATAGGGCCGCTATTCCGTATTCCGTTCAGTTAACTCTTTCACAAATACCTTTTATCAAACAAGGAAGGCATCGATTTTGTGTAGTCCTAATCGCAATTTAAATAAATAGCAAATAATATTTTAAGAAGTAATGGTCTTGTAGGATTCCTATTGATCTAAAATGCTTTCTAATCTGAATATGATGTATCAACGACATGAAATCGATCGTGTAGTCAATTTATCACGATGCAATCAATACCTATACACAAACCCTTTCGTGCCTACATTGGGGGCATTCAAAATTAAAACTCAGCAAATAAGATTTTTAAAAGTACTGGTGTTTTGTTGGATTCCTCCTAATATAAAATGCTTTCTTATCTGATTCTGACGTCTCGACGACACAAAATCGACCGTGTAGCCAATTATATGCAAAACCTATTCGCAAACCCTTTTCAGCAAAATTTTGCAAATAAGATTGTAAAAAGTTGGATTCCTCTTGATCTATGCCTTCTATAACACTTTAAACTTTCACGATTATTCATTATGCTTTTTAATCTTAATCTGACTTCTAATGGAATTAATTAATTAATTCGATGGATGTAATGCCAATCTGAGTGATAGCACTGTTCTGTAAATTAAGTCATAGATAGTTAAAAAAAATATCTAGGAAAATTAATTAAAAAATAAATAATAAATGGTACTTACTGAATTTGTAAGAGAAGTAAATTCACTCTTGTCAATACTTTTAATCTTGCTATTATCTTCACAATACTTCAACACTCCAAACCACAAAAACTCCGCTACACTACGAAATTAAAGATGCAGTTTTTTGGGAAATGAGGTTAATATTAATATTAAAAAGTTGAACAGGTATTTTGAAACACACATTAATTTACAGTTTAATCGGTCAATTAATATGGGAAATGTCAAGAACTAATGCCGAGTGGGTCGGGGTTTATTTGTTCCTTTCT
This sequence comes from Coleophora flavipennella, assembly GCA_947284805.1. NCBI lineage: Eukaryota > Metazoa > Arthropoda > Insecta > Lepidoptera > Coleophoridae > Coleophora > Coleophora flavipennella. Next base: position 2,932,652 of record OX369307.1, read on the forward strand.
GAATTTGAGATACAAAGTTAAAAAAGATCACTCAAAACTTAGGATTCACAACTTAAAACTAGCTAAAGAACGAACTATTCGATTTATAACAAATTTAGTACGGTTACATGACGAAAATTTAAAATTTACCTGCCACACTACAGCCTAACTCCCTACCTAACTTGTGGAACCACAGTAAATTCCCTCAAGGCCTCTAAGTCGTACCAGTCCGTGGTGTTTGATGTCTTCTGGAATCCCTAACGGATGTATGTCGTAAAATCCTGGTCGTGACTGGTGGTTAGCCGAGTGTCTTGGTCACAGGTTTCTTGGTCAGATCTGGCAGAAATAAAGCTGGCTGAACTAGTGCATGCTGATAAATGGTAAAAATTGAGGCATCATACTTATTACTTCATCATCATCATATCAGCCGAAAATCGTCCACTGCTGGACAAAGGCCTCCCCCAAATATTCCCACGACGAGCGGTCCTGCGCTGCCCGCATCCTTCGGCCTCCCGCGATCTTCACCAGGTCGTCGGTCCACCGCGTTGGAGGCCTGCCTACGCTACGTTTTCAATGCCCCATTGGCCATCCGTTCTTCGAGCTATGTGCCTTCCTATGCGTGGGTTACTTGCAGTCACACAAAATACCAACTTACGACACTCCACGGGTTGAAAAATTGTACAGCCTCTCAAACTCTGCCGTTGCTTCGGTGCGTCTTACGGGTAATATAAAAATCTGTCAATCCTCTATCTCCTTTGGTTTCTCTAGCAATACCTCAAAAAAAAAGAATCCTTTGACGCTCGTTCTGATAAGAAATTCAAATTACATTTTGTTTTTCTAACCTTTCAAACGTTTAAGGTCAACGTGTCTCGCACTCATTAAAAAAAAAAGACGGAGTGAAAACTTGAATATTAACGTTGAGCATTTATATTACACTAGCTTTTGCCCGCGGCTTCGCCCACGTGGACATAGCTTTTATGACTCTTTTTGAGGGTGAGTGGTGCGCGAGCCGCAATCAGCTCGCAAGCGTGGACATGAGTTATCTCCAGGTACCTCAGGAACTGTATCGGGCTATTCGGATTAGCAGTCTTTGTCACTTCCCACCCCCTCAACAAATTTTATACAAAAAATCACTTTAATCCGTTGCTTCGTTGCGACGCCACCGACGTGCTCTAGCGTAGAAAACAGTTGTCCCCAGATCCCTCGGGAACTATGTCAGGATATACTTATTAGTAAATCATATCATTTTCCACCTCATCTCTGTGCGAAAAATCACACCAATCCATTTTTTCGTTACGATTTTAAATAAAACGAAAAAAGAGTATTGTTTTAGTTTCCTCAGGAACTGCATCGGACTATGATAATTTCCACAGATAAAATGTTGACTATTTCATTCCCAGTGATACAGGCTACCTGCATGCCAAATTTCATTAAGATTGGAAGAGGTGTTGAAGTGTGAATAGGTAACAAACAAACAAAAACATTTTTACATTTATAATATAAAGTAAAGATTTCTAAATCTTAAATAAAATATAGAGCGTCGGTGGCAAAACGGTTAGGGCCACTACCTCCTGTCCGAAAGGCCGTGGTTCGAATCCTGCCACTTACCAATATCTATACGAATATCGATTTCATACTGGTATGTACGTTTATCCGACGCTCTTACGGTGAGAGAAACATCGTGAACCTGCACACGCCTGCGAAGAAATTCGAAGCTTATGTGTGAAGTCAATCAACCCGCAATGGGCCCGCGTGATCGTCTAAGACCAGATCGCCCTAACTCAGGGCAGGTCGAGCCCCTTGGTGGGGACGTATATAAACTGATATGATGAAATATTATGAAAAAACTAATTCAAATCATTATAGGTATCAATCTAGTAATAAAATTTCCTAACAATATTAATATGGGTCAAATCGTCGAGTCGTATCAGCTCCAAAGGAGCCCAAGACGCACTTCTCGTTGCCGCGCTGGATGGCAATAGACAACCTTAGCAGCAGGTAGGACTTCACGTCACATCTCCTCTCTTGAAGGCGAAGGCCAATCTTCTTTGTGAAGGCAAAGGCCTCTGAGGGTTCAGCAGCCGGTTGTGTCACAGACCAGCGGCACAAAGCAGTAATTTGCCTCCAAGACCGAGTACTTATTATGCTTCTCTCTCTCCGCAAATTGAGCAGCAATACCGTACGGGTGAGGAGTGAGGCAGAAAAAGTGGCTTCCCAAATCAGACACGTTCCTCTCTGCCATAGCACCTGTTTAAACCCTCCGGCCTTTTGCCATCAGATCGACTAAAGCCCGGCCGGCGGCTGCATCAAAGATGGAATATTCCATCTGGCCGAGACCAGTGCCCTCCGAGTGAGGTCATTAAGGAATTGGTGACGTGGTAATCTTAAAAATCGTAAAAAAAAAAAAAAAAAAAAAAAAAAAACAGCTAACAACCGCGCAACAGTGACAAGTAGCTCCGTGTAATCCAAGTATAAAAAATAGAAAACAGTGTTAAAATGTACTAAATGTGTTATCATTGGATTGGTTTTAGTGGAAAATAATACTGCTAATGTTACACAAGAAAAATATTATAAGAAACTTAAAATATTTACGGTTTTGTGTTTGAACAGTTTAAATCATAAAAAATGGTGTTTTGTGCTTAAACTATATCAAATACTGTTTATACGTGTTAATAACTTCACCATAAACGCTTATTTATGTGAAAAGAACAGTGAAAGTAATAAAACAGATCAGAAATTGGAAATTAACACTATAACAGTCCGTTAAATTTTCAAATCAAATTCCCAGTGTTTGTGTGCGGTGATCGATCAGCTGTGTTAATGTATGAATGACTCATGCTATGTGTTCTCTTTTATCAACATCTTGTACACATACGAGGATACTGACTCAAAATTTTAATAAGATTCTCGTTGTTCGTCTAGGCTAGGGGCGACAACACCCGTATTTTTGCATAGAGGTTGTTCTTAAAAACCGCGGGTTCAAATCTGACTTCGGACCAAATTATTTTTTATTTATATTTTTTTTTTTTTTTTTTTTTTTTTTTTTTTTTTTTTGTTTTCTTCGCTTACACGTCATTATTCTGTTTGGGTATTCTTTGGAATTGTCAAAAAAAAAATGGCACGCGCTTGCGATAAATGCAAAAAAAAGATAGAAGACCGACAATTTTTAATTTGCGCAATTTGCAAAAACATACTACACCTGGATTGCTGCAATGTCTCGTTCCACCGATTCAAAATAATGACTCCAGTTAAAAAAGATTCCTGGAAATGTAAGGAATGTCTTCAAATGCCATTGTCACTACGCTCGAAATTGATTAACAATATCCAGAAAACTCCCAGCTATGTCACAGAGCGTAACAAATATAAGGTAAATGTATCCACAGATAATTCCTTCGAATCACTTTCGGATGACACGGATCAGAATACCACACAGGAAGAAACATCAGTTCTAAACAGAAGCTGCCCAGAGTTGGGTCACGTTTCCTCTGAGAAGCTAATAGAAATGATGGAAAAAATAAATAAATTGCAGGAAAACCTTGAAATAGCTGAAACTGAGATTGAGAATATGCTCTCTGAAAACTGTGCTCTAAAAAAACAAATTTCCAATAATGAAAGAAAAATCAAAGAACTAACCAATCTTTGCAAATCGGTTACAACGAGTTCTGTACCTAAAACCTGCAATAAAAACTTCACGACTAAAAGATCTACGAGCACGAAAAAACGGAAGAGCCTGAAAAAAGCAAAACTCAGCTTTTCTGTATCTGACATTGACACTCAACACGATCAACACAGTTTTATTGACGATATTTCCCTACAAGTCAATCCTAACATCTCTGAGGAAAATCGATGTATTGAAGACGGTCAAACCATGACACTACCGCCATCTATGAGAACTCCTGAGAACTGCAACAACAGTACTCAGCAACCAATACAGTCCAAACGCTCCGAGTCAGCCTCAGAGGCGTCGGCTATCTGCGATCCAACCGAGAAGAATGTATCTTCGCTAGATGGCGCTAGCTGTGTAAAATCTAAGCGCTATGTGTATATTTTAGGTGATCAACAACTAATAAATCTATCATCAAGAGTAACTAAATCTAGACAGGGAAAGTGGAATGATCATTACAATGTTTCTGGGTTTTTAATGAGCAATGCGTCAAGTTCGGTAATCCTGGATTATTGTACCAATTTTGCTAAAACTTTAAAAAATGGTGATATTGTTGTACTTAGTGTAGGCAGCAATGACAGTAACCCAGAAATATTGCACTATAATTTAAGCCTAATACTACATGCTTTGAGGAATGCCACTGTATTTCTTGTATTTGTTAATAAATCCACGCACCTAAATGAACGGACTTTGAACCATAATCTACATTTGTGGACTCAACATCTTGAGCATTGCACTTTTATCAATCCACAATGCCATAACTTATCGTTAAGGGAATTCCTAGAATACGTCTGTAATAGAATCAACTTTATCATTGACTGCGCTGACTATAACTTTAGGTACCTTAACTTCAAAAATGTTTTCAAGGAAATCTCTCAGACTCTTAAACATCATTCTAGGTATCCTATTTCCACAGAAATTAAATTAAAAAAAGGAAAAATTCCCTATTACTTTCCCGTGATCCAGTCGAAGCCAAACGAAAAGATTAAGAGCTCATGTGCAGGTGACCAGGTTAAAAAAGGGACAATTCTGTACTATTTTCGCCCAAAACCAAATATCACCGATCAAAAAACAACTAACTTCATAAAACCTGAGACGGATGACTTAGCTTTGCCGTGTAGTTTAAATAACGAGAAGCAGTTTTTTCGTCCCTAATGTAAATCGTTTTGTTCTACTTCATCAAAATATTCAGGGAGTATCATCAAAAACAGAACTAATACAGATAACTCTTTCTAATCTTAGTCCTCACACAGACCCTGACGTGATATGTCTAACCGAGACATTCATTAAATCCGGTGAAGAGAAATATATCAACATTAAGGGGTATGAAGTGGCATCATGCTACAGTCGAGATAAAAAAAGGGGTGGTTCGTGCATCTTGGTCAGGAGTGGTATGCCATTCAAGCATCTAAACTGTTTCGAGGAATTATCTGCTGATTTTCACTTCGAAAGTTGTTCGATACTGATTCCCCATAGTAATATTGTAATCGTATGTATCTACAGAACACCCTCAAAGAAAATAAGACACCTTGAGTACTTCTTTCACAAAATAGAACTCCTACTTCATAAGTGTTTAGTAAAATACCCAAAGAAAATGATAATAATTGCTGGGGATTTAAATATAAATATGCTGGAAAAAAATAGCACTACTACGCGTTTTACTGAAATAGTAAGTGCTTATAATCTACATCAACATATAACGCAGCCTACTAGAGGTTCATCATGTATTGACCAAATTTTAAGTAATCAACCAGAAGCGAAAGGATCAGTATTACCTCTATGGCTTTCTGATCACGATACCGCTCAAGTGTTGAAGTTCAAAGTACACTCAAAGAAGGTCATACCTAAATGTATATTCATTTTCAAACGTAGCTACAGTCATGATAATATCGAAAAGTTTAAAAACTGTATAAGTAGTTTGTCTTTTTCAGAGGTATATTCAGAGTCAGACATGAATAAAGCATTCAATCTTTTCTTCGACCTATTCAGTCTGTTTTACACACTTTGTTTTCCAGTTATGAAAATCAAATCTAAAGGAAAGCCATTTTTAAACTGGATAACTAAGGGTCTAAGGAAAAGCTGTCATACTAAAAAGATACTCCGTTATAAATATTATACACAAAAAAATGATCAAAATCGAAACACATATTTACACTACAATAAAATCCTCAGAAAGTGTATTTTTAATGCTAAAAAACGAAATAACAACAATTACATAATAAACAATAAAAATCTAGCAAAGGCAACCTGGGATGTCATAAACAGTGAATCTGGTACAATAAGTGTGGACAAATATATAGATGAAGTTAACAGTAACGGTAAAACAGTAACGGACCCAATACAAGTGGCCGAAGCTTTTAACCATTTTTACATCAATTTGACTAACGAAACAAATGATGACATTAAAAATACAAGTAATAATAGACAAAATAATTCAATATATTTGGCTCCAATTGACGAAACGTATGTGAATAGTATAATTATGTCCCTTAACAAAACAAATTCTGAGGGTTATGACTGCATTTGTACAAAAGTGGTTAAGAAATGCAAAGAGGAAATATGCAAAGTTATGGCTTATCTTATTAACTTGTCAATGGAAACTGGTACATTCCCAGATAAGCTTAAATACTCTGTTGTTAAACCTTTACATAAAAAAGGCTCAAAAAGTGAAATGGGCAATTATCGCCCAATTACAATTATACCAATATTTTCGAAAATTTTTGAGAAAGTTTTGCATAGTAAGTTAATGAGTTTCTTCACTAAATATAATATTATAAATCGTTACCAATATGGCTTTCAGAAACAAAAATCAACTGCCCTAGCAACTTTTAATCTCATAAGGGAAATTCTCAATGGCACCAATGCTAAATCTCATACGACTACCGTTTTTTTCGACCTGTCAAAGGCGTTCGATTTTGTCTCACATGAACTGCTTTTGACAAAACTAGAGAGATCTGGTATTCGAGGTCCAGCAAACAGATGGATATCTACATACCTTAAAGAAAGAAAGCAGTGTGTAGAAGTAAGTAAACTCAACAATAAGCATATAACGCAGACTTACAAATCAGAGTTTAGGTTAATCACACATGGCGTACCACAAGGGAGTGTACTCGGTCCTCTCTTATTCTTAATATATATAAACGATTTACCGGATACGACTAGACATAGAACAATGCTTTTTGCAGACGATATTTCAGTAATAGTGACAACTAATAAAAATTTGACATTTAATATTCACGAATCTGACATCAATAATGCCATCAAATCAATATACAAATGGGTAAACAGTAATAATTTGCAAATTAATTTAGACAAATCGACATACCTTAACTTTAACAATTATAATTTTAATTCATTAAATGTTGCTTGTAATGGACAAACCCTTAGAAGCGCTAGTAACGTTAAGTTTCTAGGTACTATTATTGACGAGAAGCTTGACTGGAAAGAACAGGTTGAAAAAGTATGTGCAAAAGTCAATAGTTTCAGTTTTGCTATTTATAAACTGACTAAGGTAGCGACAAGACATACTGCAGTCACAGCATACTTTGCTTACGTAGAATCGGTCCTCAGATACGGTCTCATAATATGGGGGAACAGTACTAATGTCAAAAAGGTTTTTATTGCTCAAAAAAAGTGTGTCCGTGCCATATTCGGTGTTTCACAAGATATTTCATGTAGGCCCCTATTTAGAAACCTAAAAATACTGCCACTACCTTGTCTTTATATACAAGAAATGGCAAAAGTAGTTCAACAAAATCAACATGTGTTCTACAAAAAAGTTAGTGACGTATCAGTTCGAAATAAGAGGAATCCTGACAGGTTAGTAACGGATGAGATTCCCAAAACAACGCGGTTTCAGAAAAATTGTTACTGGATGGGCCACATAATATATAATAAAATACCGCAATCGATTCGGGAATTGCCCTTTAACAAGTTTAAGGCAACATTGCATGATTGGCTTCTTCAGAACATGTTTTATTCCGTTGAGGATTTTCTAAAACATAAGCAATGTTAATCTGTAGTATTAATCTGTAGTATCATTATTTTATTTGAATTATGAATTTGGAAAATGTTGAATAATTACTTGGACCTACTTTATTTTATTTTATTATTTTTGTACTTATAAATAATATTTGCATGCTAATAACATTTAAATAGCTAAATAAGTGATTCTATAACTATTGTAAGATCTTTTATACTTACCTTATTTAAAAGCAAATAAAGCATTCTATTCTATTCTATTCTATTCTTCACAAACACGACTGCAACTCAGTGAGTGATGGCCAATAGCCTCCACTGTGGACCCGCAAATACATTGATGAGGTTCACAGATATTGATATTGCAGGCGGAGAGCAACTGCCACACGCAAATAGTCACCGTCAGAAGATTTCCCATATCTGTGCCTCCTGTTAAAAGATGTTTAACTCGATTTATGTGTTTTTATTTTATTTACACGATTGGAATCTGTAAAAAAATACCTCTCTGTTCGTCTATGAAACACATCGCTACTTACCATAGTTCCAGAGTTTAAAGTAGCGTATGCTGAAAAATACATAAAAGAAATCCACTCAAAAGTATGAAATAATATTTTAATGTTTTAATACAACTTAAGCGCGTTTTATTATCCCTGCAGTGCCATCTATTGACATTCTGCTACTATGATTATAATGTTTGGTATGTGTAGTTAATATATAGAAAAAAGTACTCTTTTGTTATTATTGTATGTATCGATAGATAATTTCCCACGGGACCTCTTTAGTTTTCTGGGATAAAGAATACCCGACTATACAATGATGGTCAAAACACCCCATCCTTATGTAAAGGTTTCATATTGTTACGTTGAGTCATTCTAAAGATACAATTTTTTGCATTCCTGTAGGAACCCTAATTTTTTTGGGATTCACAATGTCCCAGTTTTAGTTCGCGATAAGGGTATCAACGTGTAAAATTTGATTGTAATAGGTCAAGCCACATTTACGTGGTGAGCCACTCTATAAATGAATACTTTTGATTTTCCCACGGGAACTCTTGAATTTTCCGGGATAAAAAGTATCCTATATGTTAACTCGGGCTATAAGGAACCACCATACAAAATTTCATCAAAATCGGCCTGGTAGTTTTTGCGTGATGCGCGAACATACAGACAGACAGACAGACAGACAGACAGACAAAAATTCCAAAAGATGTTGTTTTGGCCTCTGTATCGTTAGTAATGTCCACCACAGTTATTATTTTCCAAAAATATTTCATGTACAGACACGGCCCCGTTACAGTTTTATTATATTATAGATTAAAAAGTTTATATCTCAGAAAAATCAACTCCATCCGTCTTACGAATTTTCGATCAGGTCACGTGTCCTGACGCGAGTTTAACATTTTTTACCCATTACAAAACAAGTGCACAACGCCGCTAAAGAAGTTTTCACTACTCCATCCGTCTTACGAATTTTCGATCAGGTCACGTGTCCTGACGCGAGTTTAACATTTTTTACCCATTACAAAAAAACACTACACTTCAAAAGTTCGTAATCGAGTAAAATCTGCAAGGAGATTAAGTTGCAATATACATAGAAATACATAATGAGACTTACACCCATTACTGACTCAGTCGACCGAATGACTTTCTGACGCTGTCAAAATGATTCTGTGATGTAAATAGGTTTACAAAAAATGTAATGAAGCGGTTGTAGCTCAGTGGGACTTGCGTGGTTGGGTCGATCTCGCAGGTTGGCTAGCCTGAAATACGGTCGTTGAGTTCGACTGTAATGGTGGCATTTTTATCGACCGGTTACGTGCTTTACATGGAACTTTAAGCCGTTGGTGCCGGTTGCTGTAACTAAATGACAGTCGCAAAGCTGTGTCAGACGTCTTATAGAGACAGGTTGAAAAAAATCTGAAAGTGGGGTGCGCCACTAGCCCCACCACAACTCCACCAACCCATATTTGACCCCCATGTATGGAGTACGGCCTGACCTTCCCTAGTTTAGGAAGAGACTTTTACCCCAGCAGTGGGGACGTTTAGAGGTTGTTAACCACCAGAAGATGTAGCGTAGATAAGATTCCCATTCGGTAGACCGATGAGCTGGTGAAGATCGTCGTTTTATTTAGTTGTATCGGTTTCTCTTCTCTTTTCCACAATTCAATCACTACTTTACATATATATCTTTTTTTTTTGTGATGCGCTTTTTTAATTTTTATTGGTGGAAACTTTTTAATGGCATTGTTTTTTATTTACTTAAGTTTGTTTATAGTATTTAATTTGTCTGTAAGTTTTCCTAAAACAAATAAATAAAAAAATAAATAAATAAATAAATAAATAAAAGATCGCGGGAAGGTTCCGGATGCGAATGCACTGCACCGATCGCTATCGAAATCTTTGGAGGAGGCTTATGTTCTGCAGTACATCTTTCGGCAGATATGAAGATGATGATGAAGTGTTCGCTAGGTGGACAGATCATCCAGTGAGGCTTGCAGGAAGCCTCTGGATGCATGTGACTCGAAGCATTTGGTTTATCAGTGCACATCTTCCGGCTAAGATGATGATGATGATGCAAATGATAGAGTGTTGATAGTGTATGAGTAAATACTTAAGTTTAAAGTAAGTTGAGTATACTACCAACAAAAATATGTTCACAGACTCTTCTTGAAAAATTGAAAGTAAAGGAAAAGGGCAATTTCTACCTACTAGGCTACGAAGCAGGTATACCTGTAGCAGTTGAAGTAGCTGCCATTTTGGAAAAAGAAGGTAAAATTATTTTAGTAGCTCTATTTAAACTTTATTGCATAGAAAAAATAAATGCTAAGTATCGCAATCAACAAACATCAAATAAAATGAAATTCGTAATATTACAGGAATAACAGGCACCGTTTTCTTGCTGGGTGGCACACCAAACGAGGTTAATGACGTCATTACCCAGCAACTAAGTACTTTCAAAACCGACGACGAACTACAAAATGGACTAGTCATGCATATAACTTCACTCATTGTGGGCAAGAATTTAGATGGACTCGAAGATACATTGAAGAACTGCTCGAGCTGGGAGGACAAATTAGATGAAGCCATAGAAGCCTTAGGAGAAAATATTGCTTTCTCTATGCAGTATATTAAAGTGGTTATAGATAATGCGTACATGCATGTGAAGCAGGTCCAGAACCACAAGCAGAAGGCCAGGGAGTTACGTAGCAAAGTTGTGGTGCTCCGCGCTTCTGATGTCAAATCGGATAAGAAGCAACAGGCATTGTCAAAGGTAAGAAAAAAGGACACATGCAAATTCTAGTTTATGAACGATTATAGTCAAGGTCTAGTTCAAGTATAGAGAGTCAGTGGCGTAACGCCTAGGGCCGCTAATTCCTGTCCGGAAGGTCGTGGTTCAAACCCTGCCACGTACCAATGTATTTTCGAATTCATAATTATGTACGTTTATTCGACGCTCTTACGGTAAAGGAAAACATCGTGATGAAACCTGCACACGCCTGTGAAGAAACTCGAAGGCTTTGTGGAAAGTTGACCAACCTGCACTGGGCCCGCGTTTTCGACTAATAAGACTCGATCACCCTTATTCAGGGTAGGCTCAAGACACTCGGTGGGGACATATATGAGCTGATATGAATGCTTAGCAAGTTCAATATTTTTTTTATTTATTAAAAATTCGGTGCGTTTGACTACATCTGACCTGATGGAAAGTGACGATGTAGTCGAGGATCTATTAAAAGTTGGTACCTACACTAGGTATACTTTTTTAAGTGAATCTCATAAGCAATGTAAAATATAGATACACAATATAAAATATACAATAAAAATAATTTATACCAAGCGTTTCTATAATTGAATAAATGATTAATTTTATAGTAAGCTGTATTGCAAAGGTTACTTAAGGTTGGCAAGGTTAAGGGTTTTTTTTAAATTGCCTTTCTATAAAATCTAAAACGGTTGAAAGCAGGATATTGTACAACGCAGCACTACAAAAGACCTGTTAGTTGAACTCAGTCTTGAAAACACAAGAGAGAGCTTATTTCTATTATTAAAATTATGTCTGTCACTATAAGAATGGAAAAAAAGTTTTTTCGTAAAAACATTATACAGGGTGGAAATGATAAGTGTTTCAAGGCGATTGTTACGAATCTATACAAGATAATTAAAAAGTGGAAACTGATTTCTTAACTAGCTTATGTTGTGCATAATTAATGGTTTCTAAAAAAAGTATGGTCGGAAAAAAATTACCGACCAATATTTTTTTTAAGGATGTTTTTTTTAAACAATAAAAATTACTCAATTTTTTGATCCAAAGTGGCTTAATTGTTAAAAACTTTACCTAAAAAAAATATTTCAGATTTGAATTAGATAAAAGAGACACTTTAAGCAATTCAACTTATTTGAAGTACCTCAATTTCATTAAAAGTTTACTGCAATGTTTTTAACATTCTTATAAAAATTAAAAATATAAAGAGTTAGAACAATGAAGTTAAGCACTTTCATATGACCGTCATTAACCAATTGATTAAAATTTCCAAATAAATAGCAATTTCGAATCATGATATAAGATCATTTATAAGTATAATGTTTGAAAAAACGTTTCGATAGTGTAAAAAAATCAACCGTTAAGGGGAAAAACTATTTCTTTTGTCGGTATCTTTTTTTTCTAATCATATTTTTTTAGAAACTTTTAATTCTGCGCAATGTAAGCTAGTAAAGAAATCAATTTTGAGTCAAGTGTGAGTCATACTCGCGTTAAGCAGTCAGAACTAAACAGAGGTCAAATAGGACAAAAAAAGTACATTTTTGTCGCTCGCGTCTTTGTCTTTTGTTTGTAATGTGAATATACTAACCTTTTACAATTTCATACTTGAACACCTGATACCTTATATAGTTCTTAAACATTTAGAACTAGTTCTTCTGCCGTTACAAAATAACATTACACCCACCGTATTTTAAAACACAAATATCATCTGTTTCAGGATACATCAGTGTTTGACCTAGACGCTCCCCTAGCCCACTCGACTAAAGACCCCCGATGTGCCACCATAATCAACAGGAACTTAGGTGCCGAAATTTTGGAAGCTTACGCCAAGAAGAACCTTTGCCAAATCTACATCCTGAATCCGTACCTGTTTACCAAGAGAAACTTCCTTGATGACGAATAAATTGTTTTCTGTAATCTGCAATTGGTAATACAAGAACAGTTAAATACGCAACGATCGCTCATTTCTGAAGGGGTAACGGTAATAAACGGTTAATTTAGCACATTAATGTCCTGTTGTTTTATTAATTAAATAACTTTCGAAAAACCTAAAAAAAAATAGTTAGAAACTTTACTTTAAAATAATTTTAATTATTTCGTATTCTTTTCAGCCAACATTTTCATTTGTCACCCATATAATGGGGGTAAAAAAAAATAAAAAAAAAATCAGTGTCAGTAGCGTAACGGCTAGGGCCGCCGCCTCCTGTCCGGGAGGTCATGGTTCGAATCCTGCTACGTACCAATGTGATTTCAAATTCGTGATTTCAATGTCGTGAAGCTCCAGGACACACTCTCCGAAATGAATCCTGTAGAACAACGATAGACAGGCGACTCTGTGGAGATGCTCGAGGCTTTGGAGCCTGTTTGATACAAGTTCCTCGTCGCCAGTTAGTCTGCTAGCGTGTCAGTCGATAGAATCCAAGGCATATAGCTGGTAACAAGCCGATCCGTCCTACAAGTGAGAGCAGTACTCCATACAGTTAAGTTAACTACTACTAGCGCAATCTAGTGGTGTTTTAGTGAACTTCTTTTTTTTAAATAAAAATTTTAGTGCGTTTGCCTGCACCTCACCTGATGGTAAGTGCCGATGCAGCCGGGGATGTAACTTTAGGGGTGGAATCGCCCTCCACACCTGGTCGTTCGATGATGAAATAAAGAAGGGGAATGAGGTCGTGAAGCTCCAGGGCACACTTTCTGAAATGAATCCTGTAGAACACCCATAGACCATTTTCTGTTATGACTAGAACTATTATCCGTGGGTGAACACGTATTATATTGAGTTTATTATTTTTTTTTTCAAATTGACAGAATTCTTATAGGTTTTCCTGTAATCTACAAGCAATGAACTGTATTTTGTATTTTTTTTCAAAATTTTTGGCTGAGTAGTTTCGGAGAACAGGGGGGGGGGGGGGGGATGGCCAATTTTCGTCTACTTTTATTATTCATGAAATGAAAACAATTTATTTTATAATATAAACAAAAATAGATTTAAGATCCTGATAATGAGCCTTTTCATTTGATATATGACACAATAAGGTTTCGAAAACTTTTTTTAATTTCCTAATTTGTCCCCCGAAAATAACCCTTATTTAAAAAAAAAAATATTTATTAACTTTACACATCTGTGTTTGGGTTATAGGATTACAACATCCTATCAAATTTCACCTGATTTGGTCCAGTAGATTCGGAGCATATTGGCTTGGACAGACGGACGGACAGACACACAGACGCACGAGTGATCCTATAAGGTTCCGTTTTGTTTTTTTTGTACGGAACCTAAAAATCGGGCTTTTGTTTAATTTTCTAATATTCAAAATAAAAAGTAGAGTCTTTCATCATCATCAAATCAGCCGAAAGACGTCCACTGCTGCACAAAGGTCTCGCCGACGATTACCACGACGAACAGTCCTGCGCAGCCCGCATCCAGCGATCCTCCTGCGACATTTACCAGATCTTCGGTCCACCGAATGGGAAGCCTGCCTACATTACGTCCTCTTTTACACTTTCGCTACTCGAGAACTTTACCGCCCTAACGGCCATCTTTTATCTTTTCTACGAGCTATGTGGCCCGCCCACTGCCATTTAAGTTTAGCGATTCTTTGAGCTATTTGAGTTACATTTGTAGAGTGCTAACTTTGGTGAAAGGCACCCATTTCAGTCTCGAATATACGAGTATCTCGCCAGAAACGGGTTAATTTCATCTCTAGGTTAACAATCTAAAAGAAGCACTTAGAAATTGATTCATTAAAAATCGACCCCTAAACATCGATTATATACGGGGTGTAAAAAACTGGTGTAGGACCCGTTGACTGGGGACTCATTATACTGAACAATTTTCCCTAAAGAACCCATAGATAGTTCTCAAAAAAAATCGGGACCCTTCATACTAAAATGCACAAATTCGGTCGATTATCTGATTGATTTGTATGAAGAGCAAAACTCTTTCGCGATTTTAGCAAGGCCATAGAACAAAAGTTGTTCAGCATGATGAGTAAAAGCTTCAGTTAACGGGACCTACAAAATTGTATTACAGCATGTAGAGGGTACAACAGCTTGCTGTAGAACCCGTAAACTGGGCCTCCTACTCATCATACTGAACAAATTTCCCCCAGAGACACACATAGTCAATTCCTAAAAAAACTGTATACCTATTAGCGGTCATCTGATTGACCAAATTTGTATGATGGATGAATATTCAAGATTCAAGATATTTATTCAAAATACGTGCTAATTACACTCTTTTTAAAGAAAATAGTGATAACATAATTGCATTTGTAAAAAATCAAGAAATAAACAATCATTAGTTAATAACGTCAAAATCCAGTCCTTGATATAAAAAAAACCAAAAATATCATTAGAACATGAAAACAATATGACACGAGAAGTTATACATTAAATCATTGAATGTCATGAATGTGCAGTTGACAAGTGTAGGCCAGTTCACACGGACAGCACCCGGTCTATATATAACGCGAGAGTCATCCATCGCTCCTCTCAACCATATTAGAGGGAAAGGAATGGCATATTTTTTTAAAAAATTAGCATAATCAATTTTTTACTGCTTTATATTTGTTCTTAGAGTGATAAAATCACCCCTGAGACTATTAGCTCTATAGCCGCGTCTGTTGATATGTTTGTTACGCGATATATCCGCCGGTTGTGAACCATTTTTTTAAATTGTTTATTTATTCGAAAGAGTATACTCTCTAGGGGGTCCCATTGTCACCAAGACAGGATCTGATGATGGGATCCCAGGGAAATCGAGGGCAACTCTAAAATTTTATAGGCACGTTTGTTTGTTTGTAAATTCCTTATTGCATTTAAAACAAATACATTATACGTTTTACGTGTTTCATGTATTTTCTAAAATTATTCAAGTATTTGCGTCTGGTAGTCATCATCTAATGTTGATGAGCTGATAAAGGAAGGTACAACTCCTTAACGGTTAGGAGTTGGATGATAATTCTTTAAATTTTAGGGTTAGCCCCTGGATCCGATACTGGTTGTTCATGTTTTTTTACCCGCCACCAGGAATAGTTATGGCTCTTACAGGCTGTGTCTTTCCTTTCCGCACACAGCGTAAAAAAAAAGACGTGTGGCACTCGGGGACTGCCGCGGTAAAGCTATTGCATAGCATTTTGTATCAACTTATGCAATTATAATTATTTATTTATTTTATTCGTGCAGTATTTCTTTTTCTTTGATATTAATTCAAGTTACACTTTTTGAGCGTGGTGACCGATAAGAAAACAATTTTTTCTTTTATTAAATAAATAACAATATTTAGAAGTGATTATCGAATTTCGCGCGATGTACATTTATATAGATATAATATCATATATACTTTCTCTGCGCGGCATTCATGTGCATTATCTATCTATATGTCGTAGGATTTTGATAAAATTAGGTTTTTGATCAAAAATCTAGGTTTTTGATCAAAACCCGGAAGATGACACAATTTAAACTAAATTTTATCATAAACCTGTAACAATCTAGATTTTTGATCAAAAACCTGAACTAGTTTGGGTTTATGATAAAGTTCTAGTCAAAACATGGGTTTGCTTAGTTTTATGACAAATTAATCAATTTAAATGAAATAAATAAAACAATCCATCATCATTTGCAATTATAGAAAGTAAAAAAATAATTATATTAGTACTAACATACAGTATGGAAACTCCCTGTCGCTCTCTAGATATCGACCTCACCCCCTCATCACCCAGCTTGATACAGATTGGTTACAGTTTGGTTGTCGAACGTATAGGATGTCGCCGCCATTTTGTTATGAAGTATATTAGTACTAACATACAGTATGGACACTATACTGTATGTTAGTACTAATATACTTCATTTTTTACTTTCTATAATTGCAAATGATGATGGATTGTTTTATTTATTTCATTTAAATTAATTAATTTGTCATAAAACTAAGCAAACCCATGTTTTGACTAGAACTTTATCATAAACCCAAACTAGTTCAGGTTTTTGATCAAAAATCTAGATTGTTACAGGTTTATGATAAAATTTAGTTTAAATTGTGTCATCTTCCGGGTTTTGATCAAAAACCTAGATTTTTGATCAAAAACCTAATTTTATCAAAATCCTACGACATATACACCAAAAACAAAGGTACTGAATAGTACACGTGCTTGGTTTGATGGTTTCTGTTATATACATAATGAAGAATGAATTTATTTATATATATACATATTGAGAATCTAAATTGAGAATTTAAACTATACGCGAGTGTGTGTTTGTGTGTATAAAAGAGGGCTACTTTTAATATCGCTCATTTTAATATCAAAAATTTAGGTCACCTTTATAGCAGTATTATATTTTCAATTCAAAATTAATACTGCATTTGTGATAATAATAAAATGTATGTATATAGAGTACTCACTCATTTTATTTCACTATTTTTTCGTGACTTTCTTCATTAATAATAAATGCACTTTGTTCATTCATATTTATTATTTATTTTCGCTTAACCGCGCTTTTATTACTTTCTTCATTAATAATAAATGCACTTTGTTCATTCATATTTATTATTTATCTTCGCTTAACCGCGCTTTTTTACATCTTTGTTTTTTTTTTAAGCAATGGTAGTTGGAACTATACAGCCAAATATGGAATAAAATCTTTTTGTACCTATCTCTATAAATACAAACAGCTGTGTCTTAAATAAAATCTTTTTGCATTTGATAAATAAAAAATAATCAAATCTTTTTTGTCATATGGAGGTATATACAGTTTATGAAAAGAGTTTTATTATTCTCCGAAAATGATCAAATCTCCTTATATGTTTGTTTTGACAACCGATATTGTTGCCATGGCAACCGAGCGTCAGGTTTTTCTTCGTTACGGAATTTCTGGATTCGGTCCCCGCGCTCAAAGCCTGCGATAAAATCTATGCAATAGCTTAATAAACTGATGGAAATAAATAAGATGTCCTTCAATTCGTTTTGATCAATATTATTCCAATTTCTGTAAATCGAATAAAACTCAGAATATCACGTCTTTTTTACCATATTTAATTGTTTGTCATTTATCAATCTCGGTAATTACCTTTCTTGGTGGATATCCTAGGATTTCTCAGTATATAGAGTGTACTTTTTTGCTTAATCAAACGAAATTACATTACTTAATAAGTTGGTATGTAGTCCGTACATACAAGAAATAAATTATACAGTCCCAATAATTGTGGTTCTTATTGCTCTACCGCCAAGCAGTCACAATGCAATGAGTTTTAATTTGATATTTCATCTGCCAAAGATAACCAAAGTCTTACATTAAGGATCGATAATGATGATAGCTTCAGCAGAGCTGTCATTGTTGCGTCGTTTACACCCATTATATAAAATAAGGAAATCAGTTTTTTTTTCTCACTATGAAGTTTCTATCTATGCATCCAAAAAGTCTTTATTCTCATTCAATATCCAGAATTAGCCTAATCAATGGAGATTGTAAACTACTCAGACACATAGAGTAAGTGCAAAGATATAAAAAAATCACATCACTGGTTAAGTATAATTTCTTGGTAGTTTTAATCTATAGTTATAAGAAAGTCTTGTTAGTTACATCATTTATAACTCAATAACGGCTGGACCAATTTTTATGATTTTTGTGTTTTTGCATTTGTCTTCGTCCGGAATAGGATACTATGTATTAAAAATATGATATTGATCAATAAAAAAATATATTATCAGTCAAAAAATAATTGGTTTTCGGTTAGGGTAGTGTAGTGTAGTTAGGGTAGGGTAGTGTAGTTAGGGTAGGGTAGTGTAGTGTAGTGTAGGGTAGGGTGGTGTAGGGTAGGGTAGGGTAGTGTAGTGTAGAGTAGTGTAAGGTGGAACGAAGTTCGCCGGGACAGCTAGTTAATAAAAATAGTTATTTATGATACAAGGGTGGTAAAAGGTCAATTTCCTTCTATACCCATGTACCATACGAGGTTTTTCAATACAGTTGTGAGAAAACAGATAAAATAAAAAAACGACCGTGACAGAAAAACAAAATACATGGGTAGATACATACCTATAAAGGTTCAGCAACCAAAGTTAATTTTACGCTACTTGTGGCTTATTTTATATGTCTAGGGAGTAATCTCACTTTGTTTTTTCTTATACATAATCGTACACATAAGTATATTTTGAAGTAAAAACTTCTTTAGCGGCGTTGTGCACTTTTTTTGTAATGGGTAAAAAATGTTAAACTCGCGTCAGGACACGTGACCTGATCGAAAATTCGTAAGACGGATGGAGTTGATTTTTTGTTGATTTTTCTGAGATATAAACTTTTTAATGTAATATAAATGCACAACGTTAATATTCAAGTTTTCACTTCTGCCGGCACTCCCGGAGTGCAACCCGTCGTTTTTTTTTATTACAAATATATTAACTATTCACAATTTTAGTAGTTTTCACAACTAAAACATCTCAATTCAGTTTTACAAAAATTGCGTCATATTTTAGCTTGCAAATGTACGCAAGCGTAAGTTTTTTTTTATATTAACATAAATAAGCTACAATAAGGCTTGGGATACTATTATTATAAGCATCTTTGGAGAAAATGACCTATTCCTTGGTGTAAGCGGTTTCGCTTCATTATTATTTTTTTCTTTTTTCTTCACAAAGATCCTTACACAAACCCAAAGACAATCTAATCAGCTAGCGTTATGTACTAACCTTAAGGAAGAGGAACTCTTTTAAAATTCTCCTTTCAAAAGTCTTAACGAAGATTCTGTATCTTTGGTTATTATATTTTTATTTGCTAGAAATGTCTTGTTCCTCCAATCTAGAAATTTAAAAAAAAAGTGGTAAAGTAAAAGCACGTGTGTGGTAAAATCAATTTTGCGCACACTTAACTAGCATATAATATAGGACCTCTTTTCGAGCAACTGCATTGAAAAATATTTTAAACTTGAATCACATAATCATGCTATATTTATAAAGTAATTTAAAATTGTCTGTAGTAAATATGTCGTTTGCGCACCGCACCGCATTTGGGGTTACTTTTGCTAAAACTTAAATATAGAAAACTATTGGTCTGTATTCTACCAAATTTATGATACATTAATATATTAAGTTACGACTGTTTGTTTCTAAATAAAATAAAAATAAATAAATATAGTTTAAAAAAACTAAAAAACACTAAAAAGTGAAAAATAATTCTTAATATAAGCTCAAAACAATAATAACCGAAAAATACTAGTATTATTGTGAAAAAAGCGTGGGTTGTTCGATATACGAAAAATATGGCACCGAGCATCCCACGCTTTTTTCACAAATATACTAGTATTTTTCGATCAGTAATGTTTTTAACTTATATTAAGAATTATTTTTCACTTTTAGTTTGACGTGCTTTAAAAGCGTGTTTTTTAGTTTTTTTAAACTATATTTATTTTTAAATTTTTAGTTTAGTATAATGAGATAAACTTATAAAATTATTATATTGTCACTGATTCTTGATAAATGTACAAAGTTTGAATTAAATCTGTCCGCTTAAAGTGGGTCAAAATCGAGTACAAAGGAGTCGGTTCCAATCATGCAAACATACATTCATACATACATACAGGTGAAGCTAATAACAGCGTGATAATCATATAAACAATAAAAATAATGCTTATGTAAAGAGTAAATACTAAATGATAATAATTATAAGCACAGCTGTAAAATTCTTTTTTTTGTGAAAACTTTAGGATAGTTGTATATTAAAGATAACTTCCACAAACGCTAAAAGCTCAGATGAAAATGTCTGCACCAACCAACTCCGTAGGGCTGTTGAATCTCACGGGAGGGAAATCTACGAACATCTGGCAACCCGACCCGTAACTAAATACCAGTCATAACCGAACCACTGCGCGGGAAACTCGCTCCCAGCTTCGCGCCACGCGTTCCCGCCAAACAAACGTCTAGTTCAAACAAAAAAAAAACCGCATCCAAAGAGTTTGTACTCCACTTAACTGTCGCTTCGAGCCGCAATTAAATAGAACAATGGATTGAGACGTCACTAATTGGTAAGTTAATTTTTATTATTCAATTGTTTTGTAACAGTTGCGAGCTGTTTTTGTTTGTGATTGATAATGATAAGTGTGTTTAGTTTTCAATCAATATCTGTTCTGATTTTTGTGACTCTAAAAAATGAGTAAGAGGCAATAGAGGCATAGTATTATGAATATTCGCGGTCAAACGTTGACCAAGGAAGCGGTTTATCAGACCACTTTTTAGGCTGACTGTACGTAGAGTACAGAACACTAAACAGCCGCTTTATTATTTATACGTCAGAATGATTTAGGGTAATAGTTCGTGTATCTGGTTTGTAGATTTGCTAAAACATTCCATGCGAAAAATAAAACAGTTTGTTTTTAAACTTTTCTATTTTCGTTCAAACGTAGATAGATGCTGGCTACAACGAGTTATAGCGTCTCTATTTTTTTGCAATCTGATTAACAGCAGCTCGAGTTCGATTTTTTATACTGGATCGGCAAAATAGTCGAACGCATTCGATAATGGTATCCTTATGAAGACAAAACAGTCGAATTGTTCGAGTATTTCGACGAAATTCATGTAATGAAACGATTTAGAGCCATATTATGATTTGTGAATCAGGGGCCGAACGCAACATTCGGAATAATGACCGTGAAAAAGTTGTACACATCGTAAATATTTCTTGTTTATTGGTAGACATGTGCTTTAATTTTTACGTGCTTGGTAGTTTCGGGGATTTAACTACAATATAATCTGACCGCAATACGTAATAATGAATTTAAATTGTACTTATTTTTTGTCGACTTGGAGGTACGGTATGTGGTAAAATAACCGTTTTCGAAAATAAAAAGTAGAATCAAGAAATTGTAAATTTACATTCGTATTAAAATAGCCAATTTTATTTATTATTTATTTATTTATTTTAGGAAGACTAACAGCAAAATATTAGATAGTATATAAAACTTATAAATAAATACAGTGCTATATATAAGTCTCCGCCGTCTATTTTGCGTACACAAGTTCGTTTTATTTTTATGTAAAGTTGAAATGTGTAATACATAATGTAATTTAAGTGTGTAATATTTCTAAGTGACCTTGATATCCAATATTTTGATTTAAAAATACTTACTTTTATTGTTATTGTATGTCGCTTGTGACTAAATGTGCTGAGCTTTGTTCTCTTTGTTTTAAAAAAAATCTTATTTGTACCACATTTATTGCAATAAAGGAGTTGAATTGAATTGAATGGACTTCTTGAGGGATGTTGTTCAGATTCATTTCCAAATCTGAGTGGTATTAACACCCTTTAAGAGGGAAGAATAGCTAGCACGCACTCTCCATACAAAAAGAGGAAAAAAAAAAACCACCTCTGAATATTATCCGACTATAATGATTTTTAAATATGTTATTGACACTATAGAACGCTAGGTTTTTAGGTATTTTTAATACAATTCATAATATAAATTTCATTTGTCGTTGTGTTTTTATATAAAAATAATTTGACCATCATTTGTTTATTTTTAATCAATAATTTAAAAAACGAAACCTATACACCGAGCTTTTTATTGCGTCAATAAAATATTTAATAATTCATTATGATCGGATAATATTCAGAGGTAGAACGTTTTTTCTTTGTGTGCTTGCTAAATTTTCGTCTTAATAAAGTAACGACCATCTCTGCAATCTTTTACAAATTCTGACTGCTTATGGTAGTAGGTAACTTCTACTAATATAAAACCATTTATTATGGTGTTAAATTGTGTTAGTTTGTAGAAAAATGTCCCTATTTAATGTTAATCAAATTGAGTGAGCGCAACTATTAACAGCCCATACTATCTGTCGCCCCAAAACGCGATACGTTTTAATTCAAAACGCGTCTGAACTATCTTGTAGGTACGTTTTTTCTACTATCATTGTATGGTGCGGAACCCTTTGTCGTTGTCACGTAGGGAGCGGGCTCCTCTAACAATAGGTTTGGGAGGGGCACAATAGTTAAGAAGGGCCATACTTACCCTAAGCTGCCCTATGTTGTATCACCCCTGAGCAAACTGTGATAAATCCTCGCTATATTAACTATTTTATCTGATATCTTATCGTTCCAGGATAAATTCTGTATCTAATTGGATTGGCTAGCTAAGAATATCGAAGCTATCCGTGGGTGGAGCTGTTTTCATCTGTTTATTGATACCAAAGTATATAGTTAGGTTGGATTAACAATTAAATGGCTCCTTCTTTGAATAAATAACGTTTCATAGTAGGTAGTAGAAATGGGCGACGGTACTCGTAATAGTAGTTTCTGATTTGCCTCATTTCTTTAAAGACACTGATGTTATAAGACCTAATTGCAACAGTTGCATACATTATTTTATCTACATACATTTTATAAGTACTCTAAGATGGGTTCAGAAGCCGTAGGGAAATTACCCGCCTTGCTACTAGTGCTACCTGTAAAATATCTATAGACTATACATATTAAAATAATGTAATAAAAAATAAATTTGAACAAATCAGAAACAAATTATTTATTGTTATAGTTGTAATTAACATTTACAATGGAATAATGGTATATATTTAATGGTCCTGGTTGTATTGTAGTGGGAGGGTCTAGGTTGAGACCCACTTGAGATTTGACAGCTGTTTCAAATTTAAACTCATAACGTAACAAAAATCGATGCTGTAATAACGATAATGTACAGATTTATCTACTACCACAGACAAGACAGTTCTCATACTAAAATTGGTTGTCATAATGCTTGTCATTGCCTACGGATTATGAACGCATTTAAGAGGACTTTATGTATGTAGATAAATCTTTGCATTCTCTTTGTTTTCGGTCTTCGTAAATTTGACCATGTTTCCCATTTTCGTGCTCAACTTGAATGGCTACCTATTCCCCGTCGGCGGGATTCACACATCTTGTCTCTCCTCTATAATATCCTTTTTAATCCTGTCACTCCTTCTTACCTCAAAAATCGCTTTGTCTTTCATTCATCTACCCTAAACCGCACCTTGCGAACATCCAGCACCCTAATCCTCGATATCCCCATCCACTCTTCCTCTGTCTATTCCAACTCTTTCACAGTTCAAGCAATCCGGCTGTGGAATTCGTGCCTGAGTCTATCAGGCGTGCTCCAACGCTACAATCTTTTATAAGGCTTGTGAAAGCTCACTACTTAATCTAATAATATCATTGTTCTCTGCTTTTAAATCATTTTTTTCCATATTCCTAACTATCTCATTTTCCTTTCTTTACCATAGATAGATAAAATATTTAATTTATTTATGTTTTTGTTTGTTTATGTATATATTTATTATTTTATATATTATCGTTATAATATTTAAGTATTTTATTTATTTAAGTATTTTATATAACTGTTTATTTGCAACAGTTTATTTTTCTGTTTTTAATTATTGCACCACCCCTTAACTTATTCTATCGCTGTTTCCCTACCCAAAGGTTGCCTGGAAGGAATTGCTACCTAGCAATAAGGCCGCCTTTTGTATAGGCTTTCTTCTTTATTATTGATTTATTTTTTATGTTGTGATGCAATAAAGAATATTGTATTGTGTATTGTATTGTAGATAAAAAAAACGAATTATTCGAATGATTAAATGAATTATTGGCCAGTATTCGTATTCGAAAGAATAACTCTAGTAGTATGGCTAGTATTTTCCTAATTCGAGTGATTCATTCGAATATTCATTAAAATGATTATTCGAAGAGGCACTGAGTTAACCGATTTAATGTTCAAATCGGGTCTTTTATCAAGCGACTTCAAAAAAGGAGGAGGTTCTCAATTCGACTGTATGTTTTTTTTATGCGTGTTACCTCAGAACTTTTGACTGGGTGAACCGATTTTGACGATTCCTTTTTTATTTGAAAGCTGGCACTTCCCGTGTGGTTCCATATTAATTTTATCAATATCGGTGTAGTTCTTTATTAGAAAATTAACAAAAACCAAAACTAATATTGCAAAATTTTACCAAGTTGTTGCAATGGAAGTCGGTTTTTTAACGTATTTAGCGTTTTCAATTATGTTATTATAGTAACAGCCCTCCGGAACCATCGGTCTATTTTCACAAGTATTAGAAAAACATCCGAATTATTCGAATGGACACATTTCACAATTAAATAATTCGCTTGCCGCTGCATTTGAACAGTAATTCAAATGTACCATTCGCATTTATCTGTTGTAGTAGGTAATTTAAAACAACCTATAGCTTTTAATTTATGTAACACTGATTAATGTTGCTTTAATATTTCTCGTCGGTTAACTGATTCTAACAGATACATTTTCATAATTTTATTATAGAGTGTTTTGTTTTTGATTTACATTTGAAATTAAAAGGCCTCGAAAACTCATTATCTATCACGATGGGTACCACAGAAGCATCTTATTATTGAAAAGATGGCCGGTTTCAAAAACCTTACACGTGTATGATTATCACGTGGAGATCGTACGCGTCGTCAAGGATACAATACATGTACAAAGGATGTGCTCACGGAAAAACACTAAATGAAAACCTTGTAAGGTAACACTCCCTATTCTTGTCAGTCGCCCTTTTGACGTAAATTTGATGAAACGTATTTGGGCTGAGGTGGGAGAAAGTCAAAAAATTATGTACTTTGGGCGGCTAAATTCTCAAACTATATCTCTACCTACATCAAAGAGGGGTACATCGCTGTAAAGTTATTTCTTAGACCATGCCAAAACAAGATACCAGAGTGTTGTACCTTAAGCCCTTCGTAAAATATGGCCTTTAGAAAAAGTGTCGAAATTCTGCTGAAATGCTTATAAAGTCTAAACTACTTAGGTTTAAACTAACATATACATTTATTACGGCATTAAATTTACGGATCCAAATTTGAGGCCCCGTGGTACTTAAAAATCTGTCTTAGTCTTTTTCTTTACGTGTAAGGGAAGAAAATAACCACACTTTTGCACTTTTTTGGATGTTTTCGTTTTTATTTTCATCATGTTTATCTTAAATAAAAATCCAATCGATGTTTTTCCTTCAGTCAGCTATGAACTTTATTTTAATAAATAAATCATATTATCAAGTTACTTATTATAAGAATAAAACCGAAAATAGACGATAAAATGGCTCGAAAAGAGGTCCTTTGCGAAATTTTTCTATCGAGCCAACTTTATTAAATCGTTTTTCCATTCGATATAGTCCCTCGTAACTATTCTCAATAATACCAATATGTTTTCCTAGATTTTAAATTTACTGTTAACTACTTCAAAAATGAATTCTAAAAACCTGTTTAAGTGGATTTTTAGGTACCACTGCGCCTTAACCAGCCGTGGCTGTAACCGGACACCCCCCCTTTAACCGTATGACATAAATTTTATAATTTTTGAATATTAGTATAATTCTTAGCAGCGGCTATCGGTGGCGTAATGTTTAAGGCCACTATCTCCTGTCCAGGAGGGCGTGATTCGAATCCTGCCACGTACCAATGTGTTTTCTAATTTCTATTTCATATGTACCTTTATCCGACACTTTAATAGTGAAGGAAAACATCGTGAGGCACACGTCTGCGAAGAAACTCGAAGGTTTTGTACTAATATATATATATACTGTGGTTGTGTTGTGTTGTTGTGAAGTCAACCAACCCGCATTGGGCCCCTGTGGTCAACTGAGCCCCAATCGCGCTAATTCAGGGTAGGCTCGAGCCCCCTCAGTGGGCTCTGTTATATGAGCTGATATGATTTAAATAATTTGTTTTAAAAACAGCAAAGTTACATAATTATTTTTAAAATTTACGGTTCCAAAAAGGGGTGACATAAAAAGGGCGTTTAACCGGAGTAGGGAATCTAACCTTAGGTACTTCAGCCAAAGAACTAAAATAGAAGCAAAAGGTCGTTCGTCAGGACATCCAGAAATTTGCGATTCAATGAGGTAGTCTGTCCGCCGCGCCAACAATTGAGACACAATTGAATTCTTAGATAATTTAATGTAGACATGGATGCGATAATTCGTTCATCTGTGAATGACGTGAGGACCTTACGTTTTGTTTGTATGTGCTTTTAGATTCAAGATATTTTATCAAAATAGGTACACTCTTTCTGATAGTCATAAAATAGTGATTTCATAATTTCGTTTGAAAAAAATCAAGAAATAAACAATCATCAGTTAATAACGTCAAAATCCAATCCTTAATATAAAAAAAATTGTGTGGTTTATGAAACCACGGTAAAAGTTAAACTTTACTTTACGGTACAGAGGACGAAACGATCATGGCTGCTCTGCTACGGTACAGAGGACGAAACAATCATGGCTGATCCCTACTCCGCGGCCGACCGTCACGCGACATGCAAGACGAAAAATTTTGAGACGATGTAATAAAAGTTTCACTTTAAAAAAAACAAATTATGTCATTAGAACATGAAAACAATATGACACGAGAAGTTACACATTAAAATCATTGAATGTCATGAACGACTTTGACAAGTGTAGGCCAGTTCACACAGACAGCACCCGGTCACGAGTAGGTATAACGCAAGAGTCAGCCGTCGCTCCTCTCAACCATATTAGAGGGAAAAGAACGACCCGGTTCTAACCCACCTCTGTGCGCTTTGTCGGTTATATATCAGATTTTGATAATATTATTAGTAGCTGTTTACAACTACGTACGCTTGGATTCGAGATAGGATAGGTATTTATATCCTAAATAGTCTTCTATAACTAGCTCTGAATGGAGATATTAATTTTCCATTCAGATGTTTACAACCAATTTTCAAATCATTACAATTTTATTTATTTGTTAGACTGATAAATAAGATTTTTCTTTTGAATGTTTGTGAATACGTTGTTGGATTTACGTTGTTATATTTAATCTCATAAAAATCGCTGTACATAACCGTTTGTGTTTTCCTAATATAAATAAAATAACTAGGAATCAATTAAAAATTGAAAACCCGACTGCATAAAAACTGAATCCTTCTTTTTTGTACAGTCGGGTAAAATGTATCCTATGTCACTCACAGGATTAAGACGAATCTAACGACACCTCGCACTCCGAAATCTATCAAGCCGTTTATGCTACAGGGCGTGCCAAAGAAATAAACATACATAAATACATACATACACTTGAAAAATATAACCCTCTTTCTGGCGCAATCGGGCAATAAAACAAAATAAAACTTGTAGATTTTAAATCCATAGAATAAAATAAAAAACGAGACCTACAGTACTCGCATATGATGTGTAACATGTGACAAAATACTTATGAAATTAATTAATTATATACAACCTTAGTTTTCGAGAATTAAAAAACGTTCGCATTTCCTGTTACACATTTCCTTCCCATTTCACGAAATCATTCCCACAAATTGCAGGAAAGCGAGAGCAAAGATGTTACACATCAAAAAAAAACATACAGTATAAAATAAATAAAATACATACACAAAGAATAGCTGTCAGAAAGCAAGGACCAGCTTTTTTATGGTTTGGGCCGCAGTGACTGCTGAAGGTCACTCTCCGGTCGTTTTTATTGCCCAGGGTGTCAAAATTAACAAGACCGTGTATCGCGAAAAGGTCTTAAAAGAAGCGTTAATACCGTGGGCATATAAATAATTCGGAATCAGGACATGGACATTACAGCAGGAAGCAGCACCGTCACACAAAGCCCTTGAAAATCAACAATTTCTTCGTGAGAATGTTCCAAAGTTCATTTCGGCGCAACCAGACTAACCCGCTGGATTTTTTCATTTGGAGCATTTTGGAGGCTAGGGTGTCCCTTCAAAAACACCATAGTTTGGATGCGCTGAAGGCATGTCTTCGTCGAGAATGGCAGCGAATCCCGCAGGCCCACATTCGTGCAGCGTGTGATGCGTTCATCGGCAGACTCAACGGCATAATCAAGGCTAAAGGCGGTTATATCGAAAAATGGGTATATTTTTTAGAAAATAGATAAATTTTCACAATTGCCACAAATTTTCAAATAGACATATCTACATTTGACGGAGTTATGGAGTAGTAAAACTTGGTCCCTCGCACCCTGTGTATAAAAATGAAGCCCCTTTTTCTTCATGACACGCTATAACTTTAGAACGGTTGAACCAATTTCGCTAATACTTTTTTGTTGTTGAGTTCGTTATTGTCAGAAGGATCTTATGTAGGGTAGGGTAGGGCAGTGTAGGGTATTGTAGTGTAGTGTAGGGTATTGTAGTGTATGGTAGGGTAGTGTAGGGTAGGGTAGTGTAGTGTAGGGTAGGGTAGTGTAGTGTAGGGTAGGGTAGTGTAGTGTAGGGTAGGGTAGTGTAGTGTAGAGTGGAGTAAGGTAGGGTAGGGGAGGGTAGTGTACTGTAGAGTGGAGTAAGGTAGGGTAGGGTAGGGTAGTGTAGCGTAGTATAAGGTGGTACGAAGTTCGCCGGGACAGCTAGTCAACAATAAATATTCCATTTACTTAGTACCAAAGAAAAAAGAAAGGTGTATTGAACTTATGAATAATTTAGGTTTCTTGGATTTTTCCTATAATAACTATCGTTTTTTTGCGATTGGGAAAAGTTGTTCAGAATCGCGAGTAGAAGCCCTGTATTACATAACGGGTAGTTATAACAGGAGCACCTGTAGGTATGCTCACTACGCCGGACTCTATACAGAACCACTTTCTCAGAGAACTCCTCGTCGTCACTAATAAGTCAGTAAGTACATTAAGGCGCTAAGATCACTCAATCCGAGCAGGTTGATACGTGTTTCAATAATATCGAACGTAAGTCTATTCATTTTATGGTCAAATCAATGCGGGCTTCAACGCGGCTGTTACATTGAAACCGAACGCCCAATTCTCGAATTTTACATGTTTTTATTACTTTTTATAACTATTCTATACTTTTAAATAAGTTTAAAAAAATGTGTTCAATTAAAATGAAAGGTCTTAAAGTCACCAATTTTTATGTGTTTGTTTTATTCAGTATTAACTATTTGTTTTCGAGAAATTTTACAATTTAAGCCAAAAACAGGGTCTACAGTATATTTTTTACATCAATAGTGGTAATATTTTTAAAATTGTATTCAATTTAATCGATTTTCTATTACTTTAATTATATTATATATTTCTCATGGTAATAGCTTTACACAGTCTTTCAATAATTTGAATTGAATATTGTCATATGACCCATCTTAAGGCCTTGAACAAGAAACTAATTAAGTATAATCGCATGTATGAATGAAGAGTTTGTAGCTCAGTGCAACTTGCGTTGTTGGATCGATTACGCAGGTTAACTGACCCGAAGCACGGTCGTTACCTGGATGGGTTATTTCCGGTCTTCGCAAGGCACGTTAAGCCGTAGGTGCCTGCTTTTTTATTTATTTTTTATTAACAAATGGTAAATCTCACGATGATGCTGAAGATGGAAGCGGACTTACCAAGATTCCCAATGCAATGGAGAACTTACTATCTTACACACCGGAACACATTAATGTTTTAACACTGATGTTTGTCATCAAGACTTAGATAAGATAGTGGTAGCTAGCCAAGCGGGCTTAGAAAATGCCCTATCACCAACCAAACCGAGTCTTACAAGTTGACCCCATCGGGAATCGAACCCGCAACCTCCTGGTGTGAAGCGAATGAACTAACTATTACGCCACGGAGGCGGTTAAAATGCTGCTATCACTTGAAGGCAGTCGTTAAGTCTTGTGATGTCAGATGCCTTATAAGGCTTGAAAAACTTCTGACAGGAGGGTTCCCTCCACCAACCCGAACTTACCTCTCCCACTTTGGAAGAGACCCGTTCTCTAGCAGTGGGGTGGTTTATAGCTTGTTAACATGTTTACTGAGCTAGGTAGCAAGGCACAATGACAATGAGGATGTAACAACATTTGAAATCTAACCTCGCAAGTCGAGGTTCATCTTAATAAGTCGACAAGAGAAACAAGTACCCGCAATACATTAGCTATACCAACAAACTAATATCATGTGTTTATGACAGAACTTGTGGAATTTCTCACCCGATTGCGCCTGAGAAGGAGGGTTATGTTTTTCGAGTGCATGTACGAGTATGCTCGTCATCACATCACATCAGCTCATATATACTTCCCCACCGAGGGGCTCGAGCCTACCGTGAATTAGGGCAATCGGACCTTAGTCGACCACGCGGGCCCAGTGCGGGTTGGTCAACTTCACACACAACCTTCGTGTTTCTTTGAAGGCGTGTGCAGGTTTCTTCACGATGTTTTCCTTCACCGTAAGAGCGTCAGATAAACGTACATATGAGATCGAAATTCGAAAACACATTGGTACGTGGCAGGACTCGAACCATGACTTCCCGGATAGGAGGTAGCGGCCCTTGCCATTGCGCCACCGACGTTCTTATGTAGATATATTTCTTTCGTATCTACTCTCTGTAGCCTAAACGGCTTTATTAATTTTAAAGTACGAGTTGTCGTTAGATTCGTCTTGTTTTTTTTTATTATATCAGCTCATATACGTCCCCACCGAGGGGCTCGAGCCTACCCTGAATCAGGGCGATAAGGCCTTAGTCGACCACGCGGGCCCAGTGCGGGTTGGTCGACTTCACACACAACCTTCGAGTTTCTTCGCAGGCCTGTGTGCAGGTTTCCTCACGATGTTTTCCTTCACCGTTAAAGCAATCGGTAATGATATGTACGTAAGTTTTGAAAAACTCATTGGTACATTGGCCGTCCAGATTTGAACCCGGTACCTCTGGTTAGATGGACCGAGTCGTTACTGGTTGAGCCACCGACGCTACTCGACGCTACTTCGTCTTGATACCTTGAGTGAAATAAGATACATTTTTAACCGATTGGCAAAAAAGAGGATTAAGTTTTTATGTAGTCAGGTTTTTAATTTTTAGTTGTTCGAAGAGAATAACTGGAAAAGGAGGCGTTATGTTGAATAATAAGCACGATTCTGAAAGGTGTGTTTTTAAATTTTGTTCATATTTCCTTTGGTGTTATTGTCATATACTCGTATCATTGTGAGAGATGAACTTTGTGATAGATAATCCATTGTTGCCGTAACAATACAACGTAAGAAAACTATGCAAAAGTTTGAGTCACAAAAATAACAAAAATGTACAGAGTCAGGCTAGACACGTTGGACTTTGTACCGTTCTGATGCCGTATGCGTATTTTAACCGCCTCCGTGGCGTAATGGTTAGTCTATTTGCTTCACACCAGGAGGTTGCGGGTTCGATTCTCGGCAGGGTCAACGTAGTAAGACTCGGAGCCCGCCTGGCTAGCTTCCACCATTTTATCTTAGTCTTGCCCCCAAACATTAGTGTAAACAGTATTGATGTATTCTGGCTTGAAGATAAGATAGCCAGGTCCCCATTGCGTTGGGGAATCTTGGTAAGCCCGCTTCCATCTTCGGCATTATCGTCACTTTCTATCAGGTGATATGATGACAAGAGCTTACCAATTGGGTATAAAATAATTGAAAACGCTAAGGCCACATTTTTTGAAATGAACATTGTAAAACGACTTGTAATACATAATTTTTGAAGCAAAAATTATAAATAATTGTTTTTTTTTACAGATGACATGTATAATTATGTAATTACTATTTTATGACTATCAGAAAGTGTGTAATTTGCACCTATTTTTAATAAACATCTTGCAATCTTGAAATCTTTAACCACCTCCGTGGCGTAATGGTTAGTCCACTCGCTTCACACCAGAAGGTCGTGGGTTCAATTCCCGGTGGGGTCAACTTGTAAGACTCGGTTTGGTTGGTGGTAGGGCATTTTATAAGCCCGCCTGGCTAGCTACCACCATTTAATCTAAGTCTTGCCGCCAGACATCAGTGCTTACAACATTGATGTGTTCCGGCTTAAAGATAAGATAGCCAGTTCCCCATTGCGTTGGGGAATCTTGTTAAGCCCACTTCCATCTTCGGCATCATCGTTACTTGCCACAACCCACGATATGATTGTGAATACTAAAAAAAACTTGCAAAACATGGGCGCAGTCGGGTGAAAAGTATCTACCCCGTACCTAGTGTTCTATAGACAAAGCAATAAAGCCCGTCGCATTTGGTTTACAAAGCTAAGCGAATACTGCACGCTCGGCAATTAGCTTCGCTGTACGGATTCACATCGCACCACGCTCAATCACACCCTTTTTCATGGATTTACTATACTGTGTCACAGTATTACGGTATTGCCTAGTGTTGTGTGTTGCAAGCCATTATGTCATACTGAGTAGTCTAGTGGAAGTAGAGTAAGTATGTACAGAGAGGTCAGCACATAAAGCTAGACACTCGTAGTGCGATTCTGATCCATTTTTTCAAGCGACTTCCAAAAAGGAGGAGGGTCTCAATTCGACTGTATGTTTTTTTTATTTTTATGGGAAGAACTTTTGACTGGGAGATCCGATTTTTATGATTCTTCTTTTATTTGAAAGCTAGTGCTTCCCGTGTTGTCCCATATAAATTTTATTAAAATCAGTGTAGTACTTTATTAGAAAATTCACAAAAAATAATAATGCAAAAATGTACTTAGTTGTCGCGATGGAAGTCGTTTTGTTAACGTGTTTACCGTTTTGTTATTTTATTAGGGCCTTAAGATGGGTCAAATGACAATATTAAATTCAAACTATTGAAAGACTGTGTAAAGCTATCACAATGGAAACAATATATAATATACTTAAAGTAATAAAAAATCGATTTAATTGAATACAATTTAAAATTATTACCAGTTATGATGTAAAAAAAAATACTGTAGATTCTGTTTTTGGCATTCATTGCAAAATTTCTCAAAAACAAATAGTCAGTCAATATTGAATGAAACCAACACACAAAAATCGGTGAATTTAAGACCTTTCATTTTCATTTAATTCATTTTTATTAACTTATTTGGAAGTGATGAAAAGTAATAAAAACATGTAAAAATCGAAAATTTAACGTTCGGTTTCAACGTTACCTCCGCGTTGAAGCCCGCATTAATTTGAACTTAAATTGAATAGACTTACGTTCGATATTATTGAAACACGTATCAACCTGCTCGGATTAAGTGCT
Source organism: Coleophora flavipennella (assembly GCA_947284805.1). NCBI lineage: Eukaryota > Metazoa > Arthropoda > Insecta > Lepidoptera > Coleophoridae > Coleophora > Coleophora flavipennella. The sequence continues at coordinate 2,966,508 of OX369307.1, forward strand.
CTTAGCGCCTTAAAGCGAGGTTGAATCGTGTTACACCGAATCGACAACAACAAAGTGTTTTAGTGCGTGCAGTTACTTTTAATCAGCTATTTGTTCGTTAAAAACATATATTGACCACCCATAATGTCCCCCCGCTATTGTGGTACGTCTCTATCTTAATAATAAAATGTACTAGCTTTTGCCAGCGGCTTCGCTTGCCTGAACATAGTTCCTATAACTATCTTCGAGGGTGCGAGCGGCTCGCGATCGTGGTAAAAAGTAACCTATATGTTAATTCAGGTCCTAATCTGTCTACCTACCAAATTTTATCCAGATCCGTTTATCTGCTGTGGTGTAAAAGAGTAATAAACATCCATACATCCATACATACAAACTTTCGTGTTTATAATATTATTATTTTCGCGATCGTGGTAAAAAGTAACCTATATGTTAATTCAGATCCTAATCTGTCTACCTACCAAATTTCATCCAGATCCGTTTATCTGCTGTGGTGTAAAAGAGTAATAAACATCCATACATACAAACTTTCGTGTTTATAATATCAGAACACGAGGGCCAACTTCGGATTGGTGGCGGTTGCAGTGTTGTGGAGAACCTCACTTCATACAACCCATGCAACATAACCACACCCTGGACACTTAATACAACGGGCCAGAAATGACATTCCAAAAAACGAATGACGGAACAAACAAAATGGCGGCGAAATCCTATACGTTCGACAACCAAACTGTAACAAATCTGTATCAATCTGGGTGACGAGGGGGTGAAGTCGCAATCTAAAGAGTGGCAGGGAGTGTCCATAGTGTATGTTAGTACTAATCTATACTTTGACTTAACTGTGCACCTCGAACTGTGACATAACTCAGACGGTAGAGATATAGTTTGCAAAAAAAATAAATTCGAGCGAGACCTACATTACTCGCATATGATGTGTAACATGTGACAAAATCCCTATCCCTACTAATATTATAAATGCGAAAGTAACTCTGTCTGTCTGTTACGCTTTCCCGCAAAAACTACTGAACGGATTTGTCTGAAATTTGGTAGTTAGACAGATTAGGACCTGGATTAAGACATAGGCTACTTTTTACCACTTTGAAAGACTCACTTTGTTTGGTGATAGGGAATTTTCATAGCCCTACAACCATCTTGTCTAAGTCTTGCCGGCAAACATCAGTGTTAACAGCATTTATATGTTCCGGCTTGAAGATAATATAGCCAGATCCCCATTGCGTCTTGGTAAGCCCGCTTCCATCTTCGGCATCATCATCACTTACCATCAGGTGAGATAATGCCAAGGGCTTACCATCCCTACTAATATAATATTATAAATGCGAAAGTAACTCTGTCTGTCTGTTACGCTTTCCCGCAAAAACTACTGAACGGATTTGTCTGAAATTTGGTAGGTAGACAGATTAGGACCTGGATTAAGACATAGGCTACTTTTTACCACGCTCGCGAGCCGCTTGCGGCTCGCGCACTGCGCACCCTCGGAAAGTCATAGAAACGTGGTCCACGCGGGTGAAGCCGCGGGAAACAGCTAGTACTCTATAAAAGGACGGCAAAGATACGGCAGACTAGGCTGTATGGTCATAGATACCTTTGCCTTTTCCGCGCTTTTAAAGCCTGAAAAAAGGACGGCAAAGATACGGCAGACTAGGCTGTATGGTCATAGATACCTTTGCCTTTTCCGCGCTTTTAAAGCCTGAAAAACGCGACTCCCTGTTAAACATTTCCGTCCCATGGGACACTTTTCCGTCCCATTTCACGAAATCACTCCCACAAATTGCAGGAGAGCGAGAGCAAAGATGTTCCACATCAAAAAGTTAATATCGTTAAAATATTTTTAGTAATCATTTTAACATTCATAGGTACTTAAAAAAATATAAACAAACAAAATGTATACAAAAAATGTTATGCTCAAGCTCAATTACCATCAAATAATCAATCTCCCCGACATTGGTCAGAATCGTCGTCATTTTCGCTCTTGGAGCGGTATCTTTGCCTCCAAGAGAAATAATTGTTAGTTCCCTATGTTAGGTGGTCTTTCTAGCTGTACAACTTGTATAGTTTCATAACGTGTCACTAGATGGCGTTGTTTATATACTTAAAAAAATGTTTATTTTGTAACGGAAGAATAAATGGTATTTTGACTTTGGACTTCCTTTTAAGTTAAATAAATTAATAACATACTATATCGCCGAAACCAAAATATTAACTATTAACGTGCCTCCGTGGCGTATTGGTTAGTCCATTCACTTCACACCTTCACGCGGGTTCGATTCCCGGCGGGGTCAACTTTGAAAGACTCACTTTGTTTGGTGATAGGGCATTTTCATAGCCCTACAACCATCTTGTCTAAGTCTTGCCGGCAAACATCAGTGTTAACAGCATTTATGTGTTCCGGCTTGAAGATAATATAGCCAGATCCCCATTGTGTCTTGGTAAGCCCGCTTCCATCTTCGGCATCATCATCACTTACCATCAGGTGAGATAATGCCAAGGGCTTACCAATAGTGAATAAAAAAAAGTGCTTTGAAAAGTAGTGTATCGGTCGGGGTAAATGCAAAAATTAGTCAAAACCATCCAGGTCAAGACCGTGCTTGGTGGTCAGCTAATCTACGTGATTGACGCGACCATGCTAGTCACACTAAAACTAGGACTGACTATTGGATAATAAATACCAATTTACTGGACGTCGCAAAAAGTTGCGTGTCAGGTTAACGTTACAGGAAAATTATGGGTAGTTATCTATCTACTTGTAGGTCGAGTCTAATAACACTGCAACCTCGACGCGCCCTCCGACCGTGTCTAAACTCGTACTATAAAAATAGAAAATTAGAGGGCAGTTATTAGTTGTGGTTACCAGGGTCTAAATGAATAAAATGGTGCGACCAAAACTAACATATTATAAGAAAATATCGAGAAAGCAAGAAATATAAATAATAACTACACGAATTGATTAAATATTAAAAACCCGACTGCATAAAAACTTACACCCTCTTTTTCTGGCCAGTCGGATAAAGATATATCCTGTCACTCACGGGATCAAGACCAATCTAATGACACCTTGCACTCCATAATCCATCAAGCCGTTTAGGCTATAGAGCGTGCCAAAGAAGTAAATATACATACATTCACTCGAAAATCATAATACTCCTTCTGGCGCAATCGGATAAAAACAGACAGAAAAAGGTGATGACAGGAATCAAAAGGTAAACATTTTAAAAACATCCCAACAAAATCAAATTAATGAAAGAAAATAAAATAAAAACAGATATAAAAAAGATACAAAACTAGTTCTATGATATGGATACGTATTGATTCTAAATTGTAAATCTCTACTGTGCTTAGAAATGTAAGAGTTATTTGCCTCGTTGTCTCTTTCTGAATGGGTTCGAACACGAGTACCATACTAATATCTACGCCAAATGAAATATAACCAATGAAATACAAAGACATTTAGACGCCTAATTAAACGCGAGTCACATGTAATGTAATAGTTAGTTTTCGTGTTGTCTCTTTCTGAATGGGTTCGAAAACGGACACCATACTAATATCTACGCCAAATGAAATATAACGTACGAAATACAAAGACATTTAGACGCCTAATTAAACGCGAGTCACATGTAATGTAATAGTTAGTTTTCGTGTTGTCTCTTTCTGAATGGGTTCGAAAACGGACACCATACTAATATCTACGCCAAATGAAATATAACCTACGAAATACAAAGACATTTAGACGCCTAATTAAACGCGAGTCACATGTAATGTAATAGTTAGTTTTCGTGTTGTCTCTTTCTGAATGGGTTCGAAAACGGACACCATACTAATATCTACGCCAAATGAAATATAACGTACGAAATACAAAGACATTTAGACGCCTAATTAAACGCGAGTCACATGTAATGTAATAGTTAGTTTTCGTGTTGTCTCTTTCTGAATGGGTTCGAAAACGGACACCATACTAATATCTTCGCCAAATGAAATATAACCTACGAAATACAAAGACATTTAGACGCCTAATTAAACGCGAGTCACATGTAATGTAATAGTTAGTTTTCGTGTTGTCTCTTTCTGAATGGGTTCGAAAACGGACACCATACTAATATCTACGCCAAATGAAATATAACCAATGAAATACAAAGACATTTAGACGCCTAATTAAACGCGAGTCACATGTAATGTAATAGTTAGTTTTCGTGTTGTCTCTTTCTGAATGGGTTCGAAAACGGACACCATACTAATATCTACGCCAAATGAAATATAACGTACGAAATACAAAGACATTTAGACGCCTAATTAATCGCGAGTCACATGTAATGTAATAGTTAGTTTTCGTGTTGTCTCTTTCTGAATGGGTTCGAAAACGGACACCATACTAATATCTACGCCAAATGAAATATAACCAATGAAATACAAAGACATTTAGACGCCTAATTAAACGCGAGTCACATGTAATGTAATAGTTAGTTTTCATGTTGTCTCTTTATGAATGGGTTCGAAAACGGACACCATACTAATATCTACGCCAAATGAAATATAACCTACGAAATACAAAGACATTTAGACGCCTAATTAAACGCGAGTCACATGTAATGTAATAGTTAGTTTTCGTGTTGTCTCTTTCTGAATGGGTTCGAAAACGGACACCATACTAATATCTACGCCAAATGAAATATAACCTACGAAATACAAAGACATTTAGACGCCTAATTAAACGCGAGTCACATGTAATGTAATAGTTAGTTTTCGTGTTGTCTCTTTCTGAATGGGTTCGAAAACGGACACCATACTAATATCTACGCCAAATGAAATATAACGTACGAAATACAAAGACATTTAGACGCCTAATTAAACGCGAGTCACATGTAATGTAATAGTTTTCGTGTTGTCTCTTTCTGAATGGGTTCGAAAACGGACACCATACTAATATCTTCGCCAAATGAAATATAACCTACGAAATACAAAGACATTTAGACGCCTAATTAAACGCGAGTCACATGTAATGTAATAGTTAGTTTTCGAGTTGTCTCTTTCTGAATGGGTTCGAAAACGGACACCATATTAATATCTTCGCCAAATGAAATATAACCTACGAAATACAAAGACATTTAGACGCCTAATTAAACGCGAGTCACATGTAATGTAATAGTTAGTTTTCGTGTTGTCTCTTTCTAAATGGGTTCGAAAACGGACACCATACTAATATCTTCGCCAAATGAAATATAACCTACGAAATACAAAGACATTTAGACGCCTAATTAAACGCGAGTCACATGTAATGTAATAGTTAGTTTTCGTGTTGTCTCTTTCTGAATGGGTTCGAAAACGGACACCATACTAATATCTTCGCCAAATGAAATATAACCTACGAAATACAAAGACATTTAGACGCCTAATTAAACGCGAGTCACATGTAATGTAATAGTTAGTTTTCGTGTTGTCTCTTTCTGAATGGGTTCGAAAACGGACACCATACTAATATCTACGCCAAATGAAATATAACGTACGAAATACAAAGACATTTAGACGCCTAATTAAACGCGAGTCACATGTAATGTAATAGTTTTCGTGTTGTCTCTTTCTGAATGGGTTCGAAAACGGACACCATACTAATATCTTCGCCAAATGAAATATAACCTACGAAATACAAAGACATTTAGACGCCTAATTAAACGCGAGTCACATGTAATGTAATAGTTAGTTTTCGAGTTGTCTCTTTCTGAATGGGTTCGAAAACGGACACCATATTAATATCTTCGCCAAATGAAATATAACCTACGAAATACAAAGACATTTAGACGCCTAATTAAACGCGAGTCACATGTAATGTAATAGTTAGTTTTCGTGTTGTCTCTTTCTGAATGGGTTCGAAAACGGACACCATACTAATATCTTCGCCAAATGAAATATAACCTACGAAATACAAAGACATTTAGACGCCTAAAAGCGTCGGTGGCTCAACCGGTAACGACTCGGTCCATCTAACCAGAGGTAGCGGGTTCAAATCTGGACGGCCAATGTACCAATGAGTTTTTCAAAAACTTACGTACATACTTACCGATTGCTTTAACGGTGAAGGAAAACATCGTGAGGAAACCTGCACACGCCTGCGAAGAAACTCGAAGGTTGTGTGTGAAGTCAACCAACCCGCACTGGGCCCGCGTGGTCGACTAAAGCCTAATCGCCCTGATTCAGGGTAGGCTCGAGCCCCTCGGTGGGGACGTATATGAGCTGATATAATAAAAATAATAATAAATAAAATTAGACGCCTAATTAAACGCGAGTCACATGTAATGTAATAGTTAGTTTTCGTGTTGTCTCTTTCTGAATGGGTTCGAAAACGGACACCATACTAATATCTACGCCAAATGAAATATAACGTACGAAATACAAAGACATTTAGACGCCTAATTAAACGCGAGTCACATGTAATGTAATAGTTAGTTTTCGTGTTGTCTCTTTCTGAATGGGTTCGAAAACGGACACCATACTAATATCTTCGCCAAATGAAATATAACCTATGAAATACAAAGACATTTAGACGCCTAATTAAACGCGAGTCACATGACTGTAATGTAATAGTTAGTTTTCGTGTTGTCTCTTTCTGAATGGGTTCGAACACGAGCACCATACTAATATCTTCGCCAAATGAAACCAACCAAATCTACCTACAAAAGACAAATACATTTAGACGCCTAATTAAACGGGAGTCATATCGACACGAGCACCATGCCACGCCAATTTTTCGGAACGAAGTTCCTTAGGGCGATTCGATTAGCACACTAGCGCCGCCAAAATAAACAAATAATCTACTCATTCTCAAGGACTTCACCTGAAATCATTCTTCACATGTGGACAGGGCAGTAAAATTTTCGATTTCGATGTCACAATGGAAAATTTAGAGTAGATAGGGCCTCCCACTCGGTGGACCGGCGAGCTAGTGAAGATTGCGGGAAGCACAGTACCGGCTGTTGTTGAAATGTTTTGAGGTGGTCTAGGCCGCTGGAAACGGGCAGCACAGGACCGGTCGTTGTGGCAATCCTTTGGGGAGGCTTACGGACAGCAGTGGTCTTTTTTAAGTAAGTAAGAAAATATTATAATTTATTCCACGCCAAAAACCAATTGACCGGCTAAGAATAGGACCATCCCATCTCTTACAAAGGGGATCGTAAGAGTCGACTAAGGTACTTAAAACCGGAGGATGGGCAGCAGTGTCCTTTCGTGCATTGCAACACACCTGTAACCACACTGCGATCGCCAACCCGCCTGCCAAGGGTGGCGACTTCGGCAAAACCCCCCTATGAATACCACACCCAGACCGGTCGTCGCGGAATTCCTTGGGGGGGGGGGGCTTTGTCCAGCTGTGGACGTTTTTCGGCTGATATGGTGGTAAAATCAATACTGGACTTAAGATTAACAGTGAACCTCAGACGGTATACAAAGACAACGGTCGAAGCCAAAAGGCGATATTATATTACCTTTTTATTTCATTCGCTAAAATCAATGTACATACCTACATTATTTTCAAAATTACAGTCTTTGTTATTTTTGTTATTAATAATTTTAGTGCGTTTGACTGCAACTCACCTGATAGGAAGTTATGATGTAGTCGAGTATGGTATACTTAAACTCAAATATTCACTCTCACCTTGAAGATCCCCAAATTATAGGAATCGGGAAATACTGACCGCAGGAAATGAGTTCCACTAAATGTGACGCGTCAAAAGCGTCGGTGGCTCAACCGGTAACGACTCGGTCCATCTAACCAGATATACCGGGTTCAAATCTGGACGGCCAATGTACCAATGAGTTTTTCAAAAACTTACGTACATATAATTACCGATTGCTTTAACGGTGAAGGAATAACATCGTGAGGAAACCTGCACAGGCCTGCGAAGAAACTCGAAGGTTGTGTGTGAAGTCGACCAACCCGCACTGGGCCCGCGTGGTCGACTAAGGCCTTATCGCCCTGATTCAGGGTAGGCTCGAGCCCCTCGGTGGGGACGTATATGAGCTGATATAATAAAATGTGGAAGCGTACCGCTTCGTGCGGAAAGGTGGAACATTAACAAAAAAGGGGTGCAGTCCCTCCCTAAACTATCATTAATTATTACATCATCCAGTGCTTAAACATAATTATAGAATATAATTATGGTCTTTTATCTGATATGATAATATCAGGAAACATGTAGACGTGAGCACAAGTTTAAAACAGTTTCGAAAAGAGTTAGTAATTGCCGTGTGTTATCCTTTGAATAGCAACTGGGAAACAAGCACATCAAAATTGAACTGGAATCAAGCAAGATTATGACACCTATATAATATATAGCGTCGGTAGCGTAATGGCTAGGGCCGCCGCCTTCTGTCCGGGAGGTCGTGGTTCGAACCTGCTACGTAACAATGTGATTTCGAATTTAGATTTCATATTTACGTTTATAAGACGCTCTTACGGTGAAGGAAAACATCGTGAGGAAACCTGCACACGCCTGTGAAGAAACTCGCAGGTTGTATGTGAAGTCGACCAACCCGCACTGGGCTCTCGTGGTCGACTAAGGCCCGACCGCCTTAAATCAGGGTACGCGCGAGCCCCTCGGTGGGGACGTATATGAGCTGATATGAATGAATGAATGACACCTTTATAAATCTACGTATAGTTAAAGAAAATTTGCTAGTTGTTATTATTATTTATTGGACCTTGAACTCAACGATGAAAATTAAATGTGAAGTTGTAACCTAGGCAGCTTTTTATAAGCCCACATGAAAATATTATGAAGTACCTATGTTGTTTAACTAGCTAGGCAGTTGTTCACCAAGCTTCCGAGACGTGGGTCACGGAGAGGTCACGTGAATAATTCTAGGCTAGTCTCGTGCAATATAAAGGAGTCTTCTTTGTATGTGGAGTTGCAAAATGGAACGTGCTCTTTATTTATACCCATTGTTTTGGGATTTTTCGTACCTTATATGTATATTTTGAAGTGGATATTTCTTTGTTCGGGGTCTGGTAGGGTAGCTAATAGAATGACGACAGCATCAGAAATAAATTATGAGCTCTTGATCACTAAATTTCCCTCCTACTCAAACTTCGGAAAACCGTACTTGTTTTGTTTTCCATCGTTTCTTCGATTTTTAATTTTAAAAAAAATTACAAAATTACAAAATGAGTACATAATACATATATGACGCTACCAAACTATGAAGTCACGCCTAGGTATTTCGATAACAAAATGTCGTTTTTGACAGATGATTAAAAGTAACTCAGATGACTAGCATTCGTCATCCCTATTTAGAATTTCGTACGTCACATCCGGCACAACTTTTTTTTAACGCAGGAGAATTTAATTTTTGATTATAGATTAATACTTTTTATAATCAATCATGATTTGCCATTAGTAATTATTCATGTAAGGTATGTTTATTTCTCCCTGTGCCTCTTAAAGCCTCTGTGTGCAAATCTATATTTTTTTTGCAAATTAAGCATAGATTGAAGTTGTTCAGTACTGACAAATTGTTCAGTTTTATGAATATAGAATTTACAGTTTTTTCTTTCTCCTGAATATAAATAATCATCAATTAGTTTAAAAACCTAAAAAACACGCTTTTAGTAAACACGTTAAGTAGTTATCTTGGATGTCCGCCATGTTGGATTTAAGTCACGTGACTATTTTTTCGTATTCCTGACAGCAAACCCTTTCATTTGATACCCACCCATATCATGGGGGTGCATTTCAAATAGCCTGTCCGCCATATTGGATTTAAGTCACGTGACTATTTTTTTCGTATTCCTGACAGAAAACCCTTTCATTTGATACCCATATCATGGGGGTGGATTTCAAACAGCCAGTCCGCCATCTTGGGGAGGCCGCCATATTGGATTTGTAATGACGTTTCTTAGCTAGTCATGTATTGTTATCAGAACTCAGAGCGTGTGCAAAATTTCATCCTAATCGAAGACCGGCAAGTGGGTCAAATTAAGATTCCAAGATTTTCTTACATAGTTACAAGTGAAGCTAATAAAAGCGTGTTAAAAAATAGGAATTAGACTTGTTGATTCGCTGTTATGTAGACATTTCTGCCACTTTGATGTTTAAACTACATAAGTTTTCTTTGATGAAAGCCTCTACTTACCAATTATTTATATTTACCACTGTGAGAAACTATTATGGCTAATTATGGTTGATAATATAAATCTTACATGCGTAGTAAGCCTTAATCACACATTTTACGCTGGCTGGCTTCACTGGAAAAACATGCGATAATCAGTCCAATTTAAAGGACTTCTGTTCATGAGAGTGATAGGCTGGAGCTATTTAAGGCATGTCATTCGTAGAAACTCTGAAACTGAAGGACTTTCTAACATTTTATTTATTTTAATCATAGCAAACTTCTACTAGAAAAAAATACATATTAATCTAAAAGATATGAGGACTGATGTAAATTCCACACGATTCTATTTTATTTTTCTTAAGTATAAAGAAAAAAAATTCTAATACCCTTTTTTTCAGTTGTAGCCACATTTTTTTATTCACAATTGGTAAGCCCTTGGCATCATCCTACCTAAGTGACGATAATGCCGAAGATGTAAGCGGGCTTACCAAGATTCCCCAACGCAATGGAAAACTGGCTATCTTATCTTCAAGCCGGAGACACATCAATGTTGTTAACACTGATGTTTGGCGGGAAGACTTGGAAAAGATGGTGGTAGCTTAGCCAGGCGGGCTTAGAAAATGCTCTACTATTAACCAAACCTAGTCTTACAAGTTGACCCCACCGGGAATCGAACCCGCGACCTCCTGGTGTGAAGCGAATGGACTAACCATTGCGCTACGGAGGCGGTTAATTACTCACTGCTGCAATTTTTGAAAATCTATGATCTAACTTATATAGCAATGTAGAGTGATACTGTTTTCTCAATTTTGAATATTATCTGTGTATTTATAATAATATTAAAATTATTATAAAACCATCTGATTTCGGGTAAACTTTCAATCGTTCTCAAGCCGATCCCCGCGCTTTTTCTAAAAGCAGTGCGCAACGACGGGATGCGATGCTAGACGGACCTGTGCTTTTATTTTTATTTCGATGATTTTTTTTATTTAATATAATTAATTAAATAAAAAAAACTGAAAAACAAAAACTTTTTAAAAAAAAATAATCAAAGAAAAGTGTACAAAATAAAATTAACCCTTTTACGAGTTCAAAAATGTTTATAAAATGTAAATATCCATAATGTAATGAAATACTGTCTGTTCGGTACACTACACTTTGTACACAAAAAATCCAATATTTAATTTTCATTTGAGAGTTTAATTTTTTCAAATGAAAATAAAATATTGAGAGCGCTTCATTTTTTAAATGAAAATAATAACATGTTGGATTTTTGTGTTCATAGTGTAGTGTAATGGGCAGAGAGTATTTCATTACGTTGTGGATATTTATTTACTGTCAAGCTTTAATAACTCCCACCCTCCCTGTCTGTCGCAACCGCCAGATGGACAGTGACAGACAGGGGTTCTGGGCGCGCTATTGTTTACTTTTATTGGATTTTCTGAGAATCTAAATGGAATATTGTGTATTTCCATATAAAATATTAATCTAAATTAGAGTGTTTATAACATAAAAATAAAAGAAGAATAATCCAAATATATTTTCACACACGTGTTACTGTGCAAGAGGGGCGCTGCTTGTGAACAAATGTATTAAACTAAATGTCATTTCCATACTCTGCCATGATGGAATCTTTTAGTTCTCATTTAAGCCGCTTGTATTATATTTTTGTAAACGAAAAAGTGTGTGTGAATATAAATAAGTGTGGCACATTTTGTATTGTAAATACGCAACATAATTTTGCTTCTGTGTGTAAGCGGTCTCTAGTAACCCACCCCCCCGCAAATGTAGACAGAAAAAATTGTACTACGATTCTCTATATGCCTACTTCAGTGTTGTTCCACCGAGCACTTAGGGGTATAATATTTTATCAAATAAAAAAAGATAATAAGGACTTAATAAGGCCTATTGCAGCAGTTCATTATTCCAGAAAAAAATTGAATGAGGTACCTCCCATACAAACCCAATCAATCAATTGATGATTGATTGATAATGTAAATTTTATCGTTATTTTGTGTATTCCCGACTACGCCAGACGGTGATTTACGAGAAAGTATGCACAGCATGGCTGTAATATTATTATTTTTTCCTTTAGGCTTGAAGATTTATTAAGTTACACCCCCTGTACTTAAAAAGAAAATGGTTTATGTGTCTGTGTAAGTCTCTGTATTTTTTTACTCTATGACTCTTGTGTGTGTACCTACGCAGCGCGCGCGATTTTGTGGTGCGGGTTGTGCGGGGAGAGACATAGAGCACCGCCCAGACACTCAAGGTCGCTGGCCTATGTACAAACCTTAACGGAAGTGAGTGTTGGTGTTTGAAAGCTACCGATAAAAAGCGAATGCACGTGGCTTAAATGCAGATGTTGAGATGGTTTATGGGTGTTACTAGGATGGACAAAATCAGGTATGAGTATACATACGTATGTATGAAGGTAAGGTAGTCTTAAAGTAGCACCGGTATCAGAGAAGATCAAAAGCCACCATCTGAAATGATTTTGCCAAGTATGCCGAAGAGAAAAGGTGCACGTGACACGAAGAGTTATGGACATGAAGGTAAAGGGAGGAAGATCAAGTAAGCGATGGTAAGATGGAGTAAAAGGAGATGTTTATAGAAATGATATCAAAATGAATATAAATGGCGATGATAACAGCATCGGTGGCTCAACCGGTTCCGACTCGGTCCTCCTAACTAGAGGTGCTGGGTTCAAATCCGAACGGCCAATGTACCAGTGAGTTTTTCGAAACTTACGTACATATTCTCACCGATTGCTTTAACGGTGAAGGAAAACATCGTTAGAAAACCTGCACACACCTGCGAATAAACTCGAAGGATGGTGGAAAGTCGACCAACCCGCGCTGGGCCCGCATGGTCGACTAAGGCTCGATCGCCCTAATACAGGATAGTCTCGAGCCCCTCGGTGGGGACGTATATGAGCTGATATGATGATGATGATTATATGATGAACGATGGTAGTAAGGAAGCTTTTCAGAAACAATTTTATTTTAAATCCTTGTATTATCAATCTGAAAGTGTGTTTGTATGTCCTTCCTTCACGTCGCAAGAAAGCAAAGCAAAGTATCAATGTGATTTTTCTGGTAAAGAAATAATTGACGAGGTGGGAAGTGATATAGGCTACTTTTTATCCCATGAAAATAGCAGGTAACGGCGCAGTGCCTAGGGAAATTGAGAAAAAAAATATTTTTTGTTTATTTCTTTTACTTCGCAAATTTGTAGCACATATATAAATAAGGGGATTAGAAATCACATAGCCTACTAATTATCATAGCCCGGACATAGTCCCCCGATGGATCCGGATAAAGGTGATTCCACCCTTACGTGCATTGCAACGGAGCAAAGAATTGTACAAAATAGTTGAAAAGGTGGAAAGTAACACAGACTACTGATAATTTTAAACCAAAAAAACCGACTTCAAACGCACTAGTCGCCACTACGATTTTCGAAGGTTCCTCTCGATTTCTATGGGATGCCATCATCAGATCCTGGTTTCCTTATCATGGTACCACCCTTGGGATATCTCCTTTCCAACAAAAAAGAATCATCAAAATCGGTTCATAAACGACGAAGTTATCCGCGAACACACATTACACATATACTTATATACGTATATACGGTCGAATTGAGAAACCTTCTCCTTTTTTGAAGTCGTTTAAAAAATAAGCATAGCCTGACGAAGTTAACCCCATTTCCAAGCTCGCACATGTCGTAACAGACAAACGGATTGACGAGATTGTTTGCACTGAGTGAGGTGGGAAGTGAAACATAACCCAACTTTATTCCCGAGGGATCTAAAAAAAACCCATTTTCACGCCGCTGGAAAAAGATAGTTGTATAATATTTTTATTAGATGTAACTAGCTTTTGCGCGCGGCTTCGCTCGCATGGGCATCGTTTATCACTTCGGGTGTGAAAGCACATTTTCGTATATGGCAAGCTTAGTAAACATTCTAGGAAAATTTCGTATTAGCCGTATTATCAATACCTTTATTATCTTAGTGTCGGTATTTATTTCATGCGACTAACTTATGTAATGAAGGAGAAAAATCTAATAATCTCTCAAAACTACATAGTTGTACAAAATAAAAAGTATCAAGCGAAAACTAATAAATCGTGTTTTTGTTAAAGCCGTACCAAAGAAAAGGGTTTAAAGAATCAGATTTGTAGTTTTTACGTTCAGCAAGCTTGCGGCTGACACAAAATATTCTAGCAAAAATGAATTTATTTTGGGAGCCTGTTTTTAACGTTCTTACGGAAAACGTAATGGCACGGAACCCTGCCCTCGCAAGCACGACTCGCACTTGACCAATTTTTTGAAGAGTCCCACGCAATAGTTGTACCTAACTGATCAAATTACTATAAGCCTTTTTTCCGTCGGTCGTAATGGCAACTAAGTTTCGCATTCAGTTGTGAGTGAGCGTTTTTTTGTAAGCTTCTAAAACAAGAACTCATAACTTTTTGTAGGTATATTTTTTTTATTAAAAGGCAAACGTGCAGGAAGCGTGAAGAGCCCCTATTCTTCACAACACAAGAAGACATTTCGTTCCTATCCGTTGCTGCCCCAAACACGTGTTCCAATTTGAAAAGATTTCCCCCGGTCGCATATCCTTTATAGGGTTTCGTACCCAGATGTCATCATCATCATCATCATATTAGCCGAAAATCATCCACTGCTGGACAAAGGCCTCCCTCAAGGATTTCCACGACGACTGGTCCTGCGCTGCCCGCATGCATCGGCTTCCCGCGATCTTCACCAGTTCGTCGGTCCACCGCGTGGGAGGCCTGCCTACGCTACGTTTTCCGGTGCGCCACTCGAGAACTTTACTGACCCATCGGCCATCTGTTCTACGAGATATGTGTCCTGCCCACTGCTACTTCAGTTTAGCGATTCTCTTAGCTATACCCAGAAGTAACGGGACCCTATTACCAACGTAAGTATATTAGTACTAACATACAGTTTGGACACTCCCTGCCGCTCTCTAGATTGCGACCTCACCCCCTCGTCACTCAGATTGATACAGATTGATTACAGTTTGGTTGTCGAACGTATAGGATTTCGCCGCCATTTTGTTTGTTCCGTCAATCCTTTTGTGAAATGTCATTTCTGGCCCGTTGTATGAAGTTTCCAGGGTGTGCTATTACCAAATATATAGTATATATATTAGTACTAACAAAGTATATATATTGTGCTATTACTAAGCCCATGCTGCCCGTCCCTCTGGCTGTTTATCTGTCTGTTTATTCGGCCTTTAAGGAGCAGTTATCTTAGGTAGGTAGTTGGTTGTTTCCATAGAATATGAGTTATTTATTACAGTGGATTTCCTAACAAATAGATAGTAAAAATACCAAATAGAAAAAGAATAACAAAAATCATAATTAGGGTTCCGTACCTAAAGAGTAAAAACGGGACTCTATTACTAAGAATCCGCTTTCCGTCCCTCTATCACCAGGCTGTATATTTCAAGAATCGTGATAGCTAGATAGTTCAAATTTTCACAGATATACACAGCTATAACAAAAAATTAGAAAAATGGAAATCTCTATACACGTGTTTTTTTTTAAAGTGAAGAAACTAACCGCCTCCGTAGCTCAGAGGCAAAGTTCACTGGCTTTACACAGGAGGTCGCGGGTTCGATTCCCGGCGGGGTCAATTATAAGACTCGGTTTTGTTGGTGGTAGGGCATTTTCTAAGCCCGCCTGGCTAGCTACCACCATCTTATCTAAGTCTTGCCGCCAAATATCAATGTTGATATCATTGGTGTGTTCCGGCATGAAGATAAGATAGCCAGTTCCCCGTTGCATTGGGGAATCTTGGTAAGCTCGCTTCCATCTTCGGCAACATCGTCACTTACCACCAGGTGAGATGTTGTCAAGGGTTTACCAATTGTGAATAAAAAAAAATAAAAAAAAACTAGCGCCATCTAGTATGATGGTACAGAAGCCTCTGACTCGCGCTTGGTCGGTATTTTTTAAAGGTTTTTGGTTTCGCTCTATCTTGATAACAGCTATAAATACAACCGTCAAACTAGTTGTAATTGTTTGTTTGTAAACTCTTTATTGTACAAAATATACACTTAAAATAATGTATAAAAAAAACCTTAAGTACAAAGGCGGACTTATCCCTTAGAGGGATCTCTTCCAGTCAACCTTTGCAATATTAAACAGAGGACTTAGTAGGACAAAGAAACACGTTATTACGTACAAGCTAGTTAAAAAAACATCAATACAACTAATATTACCAATAATATAGAGCAAACCCTTAAATAAAACAGTAAAAAAGGTAATAAAAACCGATCAAGTGTAAGACATATGGCGCTGACACACTCGATCACGTCCCAAACAAGGATTCCCTGTTGTCCTAGCGGTACGCCAAAAACAGCTGTAAATGATGTTAAAAACATGAAAATGGGAACGATTGATCTTTTGGCCATATGAATCAACTATTTTGTGCCAGCGGCTTCGCTCGCGTGAACATAGTTTCTATGACTGTCTCCGAGGGTGCGCAGTGCGCAAGCCGCAAGCAAAGTAGCCTGTATGTTAATAATCGAGGTCGTACCATTTACCAAAAATAATTCAACCGTATCGTATCTGGAGGACCCCAAACTTGGTATGTTTTTAAATGATTTTTATTTTAATTTAAAATAAGTGAGTGAATTGTCAAGATGTGATATATTGTTAGAATCTGCTTAAAAAGCCTTTTCATTTAATACCACAATAGGTTTCAGAATTTTTTTTCCCCATACAAAAAAAATACGTCATAACTCCTCTCCTTTTTTTGGTGCTATGGGTCAAATCCTACTAATATTATAAACGCGAAAGTTTGTATGTATGGATGTTTGTTACTCTTTCACGCAAAAACTACTAAACGTATCTGGCTGAAATTTGGTAGGACCTCTATTATCTTATAGGAAACTTATGTCCACGCTCGCGAGCCGCTTGCGACTCGCGCACTGCGCACCCTTGGCGACAGTCATAGATATTATGTTTAAAATATTAAATCATAACTCCTATCCTTTTTTTTCATGCGACGGGTCAGATTGAATGATATGGCCTAAAGATCAATCGTTCCGATTTTCAAGCTTTTGTCACTATTTGCAGTTATTTTCTGAATTTTGGGTTGTAAGCACTACTGTAGGTACCATAGTACTGTTCCCATTGGAACCAGAAATTGATATACAGGATGTAAAAAAATTGGTGTAGGTCCCGTTAACTGGGGCTTCTACTCATCACACTGAAAAACTTTTGTTCTATGACTGGTGAAATCGCAAAAAACTCTTGATACAAATCGGTCAGCTGATCGATCTATTTTGTGCATTTTTGTACGGAAGTTCCAAACATTTTTTTGCGAATAGACTTTGCGATCCCTGGGGAAAGTTGTTCTTCAGTATGAAGAGTAGAATCCCCCGTTAACCGATCGTACACCAATTTTGTTACATCCTATATACACCAAAAATATACTTATTGTGTGGTGATACTGAACGCTCGGAAACAATCGATATTAATGACAATCCTAATGATTATTTTATATGAACCAAGATATAAAGTTTCTTGTGCAAGTAATGGCTTTCAGTTTAAAAGTGTGTTGTGATTTAAGCCCTCAGAATGCATAGGTCGTATGAATTGACCTAGTTTAGTCGCCGCTACGACTGTTAGCTGCATTTCATATGCACCAGTGCGTGGTTCCATTGACAAGAGAAAAGCGGAAAGAGCGAATTGTGGACAGTGCTTCTGCTTGCTGATAAAGTAAACAATTTCTGTAAAAGATTTTGAAAACATTTAATATCATTTTTGATCGTATTAGCAACCCTATGTCACTCCGTGAAACAAAAATAAGTATACATAGGCTTATATACATATATACTTTGATAAAGGTACACTTGGTGATATACGTTCTTCTCTTTCTAACCACGTTCTCATCGTGTTGCAGCGACCTAAGGCCACACGATACCACTTTGTAAGGCGACGATAAATTGGCGAGGGGAACTGAGTTTTGTTTCTATACGTAGTACATTGATCATTTATTCGTGAGTTATATAATTGTTACAGAGTTCCATACTTTGAAAACTCAAAACAATTTAGCAAAACATGAACAACAAATTTAAAATTACATATTTTCAAGTAACCTGTAGCCAAGAAAAAAGTTGATTCAGCATTATTCCTGTGGATCTGGGTGTCAATATCCACAACTCTGGTATTCTGAATATATACAGTGAAAATAAAGTTGAATCGTGGAGTGAACAGATTAATAATAGTCTATGTTCTTTTGTATTAGTTCATAGTTGGGTAATGCGCACGCGCCACTCTTCGGCTCTACGCATCCAAAAGACAAAAACAGCAAATTTAAAAAGGCCTTAGAAGCTCTGGCAGTTTGTAGTGAGAGCGGACATGAGAGAGAACGACATCAGACGCAGAATATCCGGAGTGGAGAAAATAAATGTGGAAAGCAGACCTAGTGACCGTAGACCGGGATGACGACAAGGAAAAAGAAATGGAACTAAGATTTTTGATAAAATAAGTGTATTTTGATTTTGTCATCAACATAATCATTACCATATCAGCCGAAAGACGTCCACTGCTGGATTTGGGCCTCCCCCAAGGATTTCCAAGATGACCGGTCCTGCGCTGCCTGCATCCAGCGGCTTTCCGCGACATTCACCAGGTCGTCGGTCCACCGCGTGGGAGACCTGCCTTTTTTGATTTTGTGCTTCGTCTTAAACACCGTTATTTTTAATTAACCCAAAACTTTTAGGTGATCATTCTACTCATAATAATGGTATTTTTTTAAAACTTTGGTAAAGGGCCATTAACAGTTCTGTGTTTTATAGAAATCGAGCAGCCAACACTGTATATAAATTTCGTTTTTTTTTGTGATTAAAGGTTGATCAGTTTCGTCGGTAGAATGACAATACCTACTAATTACAAATAAGCAAGCACTACCTAAACATTGCGCAACACTAATTTAATCTCTACGCTAAAGCTTACATTTCGGCCCAACCCCCAACCATCGAGGCGTGATGAGTCCAACAGATTTCAATTCAATAAACAATGCCGAGAGCGACATGTAAAAAGACAGTCGTGTCATTGTACTTTCTTATTTACTGTAAGTACACTAAATACTATGTGGTGTATGTAACATAACTAGAGCAATGGAAATACAATACTTTTGGGTTCTTTGTTGTGTCAAGCAAGTCAAAGAAGCTTGGTTGCCTCGAGAGAAAATGGGAACACTGTTAATGACATGATCTAAAAATGATGATGAGGACAGCGATTTGTTACTTAACCCCTCAAGCCCTGTGGAAAGTTTACGTTCCAGTAGAGAGGGCACCAATTTGAACTCAACTAGAGAATAAATAAGATACATAATCGTGTCTCTTTGTTGTAGTCCGGTACTAGACAGGTTTAAGATGGGTTTTGCACTAACAAACTACATTTGAAAATCTAATCCAATTAACACACACAATGTCATTGGTAGTTCGCTTCCGTTGCACGGAAAGCTACTACTCGTAAGATAAAACGCTAAACACGTTAAAAAACCCACTTCCATCGCAACAACTTCGAACAATTTTGCATTGTTATTTTTGGTTTTTGTTAATTTCCTAATACAGTACTACACCGATTTTGATAAAATTTATATGGGACCACACGAGAAGCACTAGCTTTCGAATAAAAAAGAATCATCAAAATCCGTTCACCCAGTCAAAAGTTTTGAGGTAATACACATAAAGCGTCGGTGGCCAATGTACCAATGAGTTTTTCAAAAACTTACGTACATATCATTACCGATTGCTTTAACGGTGAAGGAAAACATCGTGAGGAAACCTGCACAGGCCTGCGAAGAAACTCGAAGGTTGTGTGTGAAGTCGACCAACCCGCACTGGGCCCGCGTGGTCGACTAAGGCCTTATCGCCCTGATTCAGGGTAGGCTCGAGCCCCTCGGTGGGGACGTATATGAGCTGATATAATAATAATAATAATACACATAAAAAAACATACAATCGAATTGAGAACCTCCTCCTTTTTGGAAGTCGCTTGAAAAGAGATGTCAATTGGCATCTTTTTATTTGCTTCACTTTTAGGACGCCTGTAACCTATCTACCTCCCCTATAGCATATCTCTGGATGAGGATGATGACTGCATTAAAAATCATCACTAAATTTCTCTCCTTATGATTTTAAAAATAATCTTACTCGCTTTGTTTTCCATCAACTCTTCAATTTTTAATTTATCAAAATAAATAAATGACTTACGTCTATATATATAAAAATGAATACCTATTTCCCTTGGTCACGGCATCACGTGTGAACGGCTGGACCGATTTCGCTAATTCTTTTTTTGTCGAGTTCTTTATTGTCAGGAGAAGGTTCCTAATTCCTATGTAGGGTAGGGTAGGGTAGGGTAGGGTAGTGTAGTTTAGTGTAGTGTAGTGTAGGGTTGCGTAGAGTAGTGTAGGGTAGTGTAGTGTAGTGTAGGGTAGGGTAGTGTAGTGTAAGGTGGTACGAAGTTCGCCGGGAATACTAGTAAACGTATAAGAATACCTAAATCTACACTAATATTAGTAGTTTGTGAGTTAGTTTGTAGGAAGTAATCTCTGGAACTACTGAATCAATTTCACCAGTAAAAGGTTCATTATTCCTGAGTGCTATCTACGCTCGCGAGCTGCTTGCGCCTCGCGCGTCACTCGCCCTCAAAGACAGTCATAAAAACGATGTCCAAGCGAGCGACGCCACGGGAAAAAGCTAGTAGTACATAAATGACGCTGAATTATGTCGTCACGCCTAAGTATTTCAAACATTTTTTACAACAAAATGTCGTTTTTGTCAGATTAAAAAAAAGTAGCATTCGTCGTCCCTATTCGGAATGATTTTGTCAAGTGTCACCATCCCTCAGACTCCCATTTTGTTGGTGTCTTGGATTCTATTGATTATTTTGTTAAATATCGAACAGCTCAATAAGTCTTTGTAAAATTAATTTTCACACTTACATGGGTAATTTAAGTGTTACGAAGGACAATAATTAAAAGGTATTATGTAGTTGAAACGTCACTCACAGATAATCACAGAGGTGTCCGTAAAAATAATTTTCACACGATTTGATATTAAGTAAGAATGAACCAATAATTAATATTTGTTTAATGTAGTTCAAAACGTCACTCACTCACAGAGAATCGCAGAACCGTCCTACTATTAGGCTAATAGACCACTGCAACTGCTAAAACTATTGATTACTAGCTGTTTCCCGAGGCTTCACCCGCGTGGAAAACGTTTCTATGACTATTCGAGGGTGCGCAGTGCGCGAGCCGCAAGCGGCTCGCAAGCGTGAAAAAAAGTAGCTGTGTTAATCCAGGTCCTAATCTGTCCACCTACCAAATTTCAGCAAGATCCGTTAACACACTCACAATCTTTCGCCATTTTATTATTAGCAAAGTATATATATTAGTACTAACATACAGAATGGACACCCCCTGTCGCTCTTTAGATTGCGACCTCATCCCCTCGTCACCCAGATTGATACAGATTGGTTACAGTTTTGTTGTCGAACGTATAGGATTTCGCCGTCATTTTGTTTGTTCCGTCATTCGTTTTTTGAAATGTCATTTCTGGCCCGTTGTATGAAGTGTCCAGGGTGTGATATTAGTGTGATAAACACAAGGAAGTCATGATTTTTACAAAAATGCGCCAGAAAGGGGGTTACGCTTTTCGAGTGTATGTATGTATGTTATGTTTATTTCTTTGGCACTCCTAAACCGCTTAATGGATTATGGAGTGTGAGGTGTCGTTAGATTTGCTTTGATCCCGTGAGTGACATAGGATACATTTTTATCCAACAAGCCAAAAAAATATTATTTATTTCTTTTGCACATCCTGTAGCCTAAACGGCTTGATGGATTTTGGAGTGCGAGCTGTCGGCAGATTCGTCCAAAACCCCTGAGTTTCAAATGATAATTTTTTACCCGACCGGCAAAAAAAAAGAGTAAAGTTTTTGTGCAGTCGGTTTTTTTTAATTTTTAATTCATTTCGTATGAATCGTTTGTTAGATAATATAACTATAAGAGGAGAGTAAGTATTTCAACGACAGAAAACATAGTATGGTTGAAACATTAAACTCTTTGATTATTATTTTTTTTATATTTTTTTTATTCACAATTGGTAAACCCTTGACAACATCTCACCTGGTGGTAAGATAAACTAATAAACTAGATATAATTAAATTATTATTGTGATATAGGAGACTGTAATATTATATTACTAATACTAACGAACTACCGGAAAAAGACCTTACTGTGTTATGCAGCTTGTACGAACTTTTTTTAGGGTTTCATGGTTAAACTATAGTCCCGACAGATTTTCTTGGATTTTTTAAAATTGATTTCCTTACTTTTTTCCCTCTAGTGGGGGGGACTTTAAAAAGTTATTTAATCCTTTTTTAAGTACGTTTTAATACCCGTCATGGGCTTTTTAATTATTTTTTTAAAATTTTGTTTTTTTCTATTTCAGTATTTCATCAAATACATAAGTATAAACAATAGTTCACAAGTACAACAAAAACTCTATCTATTTTTTCCTTTTTAAAAGCTTATATTTAACTTGAAATGTATGTATGTATGTATGTATGCATGTGTGTATGTATATATGTACTGTAGCAAAAATTAGGTTAAAACACAACTGTCTAACAAAATATTCAAAAACAACCTCGACAAGGAGAATGTAATCTAAAACTGTGAAGAGCGAAGTGCCAAAACATAGAATAAGTAGCAAGAAACGCTACAGTATGAAGGAAAGTATGTTTCTTTAGTTCAAATCTTGCGATCGATTTTAAAGCGACTTCCAGGGGTCCGATTAATTTGAAATTTGGAATGAAGCCGTATTCCCGGTGACAATAGATCCTGTTGGTATTTTGATCTGATGATAAAATTTGGAGGTGGAATCATGGTTTCAGAATCGCCTTGAGTTTTTTTTAATTCACAATTTGTAAGCCCTTGACATAATCTCAACTGCTGAAATACAGCCTTTTTTGAATTTGGAACCGTGTATTTGTATTGATTTGAGCATTCGGCATTTGAGCATAAAAACTCTTTTCATATAAAAGCTTTAACCAAAAAGCTTTTAGTTTTTCAAAAATAATTAATTTAACATCAGTTTAACACGTCATATAATAGGGATGACGAATGCTAGTCATCCGAATTACTTTTTATCATCTGTCAAAAACTACATTTTGTTCTAAAAATGTTAGAAATACCTAGGCGTGACGTCATAGTTTAGCAGCGTCATTTAAGTACTCATTTTGTGAACTTGGTGAGCTAAAAATCGAAGACATGATGGAAAACAAAACTAGTAAGGTTTTTCGAAGTTTAAGTAGGAGGGAAATTTAGTGATCAAGAGTTCATAATTTATTTTTGATGCTGTCGTCGTCCCTAGGTTATAGGAAGGCATTATATAGCACTCGTGCCTAGTATCTGCCTGAAAGGGTGGAAACAATGCAACAACAAATGCAAACAATTGGGGATCGGGCTGCATCAAAAATTATGCCAAGGGATTACCAATTGTGAATAATAAAAAATATATATTTAAATATGATTTCCTGAATTGCTCTCCTCTTGAAAACCTTACTTTTTAGTTTTTCCATCACGTCTTCAATTTTTAATTGATTAAATTCACAAAACAAGTTCGTAAATGACGCTTAAAATCTATGACGTCACTTGTGGGTATTTCAAACATTTTTAAAACAAAATTTCGTTTTTGACAGATCATAAAAAGTAACTCAAGTGACTAGCAGTCCGATCCCCTATTCGGCTGATATGATGATGATGATGATGATGATTCAAATTAAACTGAAGTAAATTCCAAAATATCAACGACCATTCCTAAAAAAAATATTCGCTTGCCTACAGTTTCTTTACATTTAGTACAAAACTATGGGAAGGTTAATATAGGTGAGGCTCATTCTAATGAAAACGTAGTATTGTAAATAGTAATATCTATGTCAACAAAAGTGCTTACTAACTATGTTTAAAAAAATAAGCTCACATTCACGTTATAATTATTTATCAATTTTTTTTTTCGAGAGGACAAGCTTGTTGTTAGCCGTGGGGGCCTTTACAACTTCACCGGGCACGTTATAAATATTATGTAATGGTACGCCTGAAATGTTATGTAAAATTAATAAAATTGTCGAGGTGTGAACCTTACATAGTGTTTCATATAAAATGTACTTTAAATTTGTGATATTAGGACGGGCGGTAAGTTGGTATAATAAATCTACTAGAAATCTTATAGAATCTTCATGAAACTTCATGGAACCTTCTAGAAACCCCATAGAAACTTCTATAAATCCCGTAGCACCTTTTACGAGTAAAAACTTCGTTGAACTTACTAGTAACTTGAAAGAATATACTTACAAAGCTTAGGAACCTGTGGTGTATTTGTTATTTGACCTAAAGATGCAGCGTAGGTTTCCAGGTGTTTTCGTAAGTAAAAAAGTCAATGAGATTTTAATGAAGCTCTATAAAGTTTCTAGAAGATTCCGCAAAGTTTTCTAGATTTTTTTTGTTTATCTTATATACCTATTGTGTGTCTTTAGTGTCCCTTCTTAAAAAATTTTCAACAATTAGGTCGTATTTTTGATACCGCCATTGATGTTATCGCATTTATCTGTAGAAAATAAATTTCTGTACCAAAAGTATATTAGTATATTAACTCTCGGACTGGGTTTTTGTACCACCACACATCTTGATTATCTAATAAATCTTTAAAATATCAAGGAGTACCTACACCCAGTTACCTCTGATGTTTTTCATAATTGCCTGTGCTTTGTTATTGTTCTCCTAACTTGTTAAAAAAATTAGAAAAATAATCAAAATTAAAATTTTGGTCGTTTTTTGGCCAGTATCTGGTTTAATGATACCTATTTATTTTAATCAAAAACAAGAGTGACAGAAACTTAAATGTTTTTTTTTTAAATAAGAAAATTAAAAATTACCTACCCTTTTAATTTTCTTATTTTCTTTTTTTTTTTTGTAAATCCGTCATAACAACACATATATATTTTGAAATATCAAACTAGCTAATTATTACGGTTGATAAAATACAACTCTTGAAAGTTCGGATAGACATCGGATGGATGGCGTAGGCTTAGTCATAGAAATATTTCAGCAATTCTACTAGATGTGCCTGCGACTTTGTTTCCGTGGAATTAAGAGTGGTAATAAGGTAAATAACAAACGAGTGACATTTGTAAGCCCGAACCGCAGGCGAGGGTTTACCATCGTCACGTGTTTGTTTTTTTCCTTTTACACCCGTTATATCATATTTTTCAATACCGTTGTGAGAAAACAGGAAAAATAAAAAAACGACCGTGACAGAAAAACCAAAAACATGGGTACACACCTATCAAGGTTTTGGGCAACCAATGTTAATTTTACGCAACTTGTGGCTCATTTTAAATGTCCGGGAAGTAATCTCACTTTGTTTTTTCCTATACATACACATGGGTATATTTTTTATTACACATATATTAACTATTTATAGTTTTATTTGTATTCACAACTAAAACATCTCAATTCAATTTTACGGAAATTGGGCCACATTTAATTTAACTAGGCATACGTACGCACGAGTACTTTTTTAAATATTACCGTAAAAATATTACACTAGGGATAATAACAACACTATATCGTTCTCCCTCTACGTCTTACTACACTTGTTCAATTTCAACATCAAATTTAATTTTAATCCGTGGTTGCTTTATGTAATTCACAACTAAGAGGCAAAGATGACCTATTATTACTATCGTAAAAGGGGCAAATATGCAAAATTGAACTTCAAATTAAACAAGTTAGTGAGGTTAGGCCTATTTTAAAGACTGAAATTATTGACAGCCAGAGATTAGAATGTGCCACAGAAATTTAAAAAAGTGGTAAAGTAAAAGCACGTGTCCGGTAAAATCAATTTTGCGCGCACTTGACTGGCGTATAAAGGACTACTTTTCGAGCAACTGTATTGAAAAGACCAATTTTACAATGCTTAAATTGTCAATTGAAGTTAAGTTATCATTGTACTTTATTTGGTACGTACGACTTAGGGCAACTAAACCTACGATTAAAACGTAATTAAAGTACACACGCCCAGCAATCAAAACACGGGTTATTTTTCCAGAAATCATTTAAAAAGTACGATGTCAAATACTCGTAAAAGAATTAAATGAAGGTTTCTAGTTAAATTTTTAAATTATTTTAGGTATTTTGGGCGTTTTATTTTAGGTATTTTAGGCATTTTAATTTTGGTGTTTTAAGTATCTTAGCGTCGTAGCTATTACGAGACTTTTGGTGACATTTATTTTTACTGTTAAATGGTCGAGAGATGAGACTGTGGACACCCGGGGGTCCGCGGACCACAGGTTGGGAAACACTGGATTAGATAGATGTATAAGTCTATAATAATTATTACCTACAACAACGCTTATTACACTACTGGACAAAAAAAGGATTGTATTGTTTTCAGGTCTAATGTATTTATTTATTTATTTAACAGTTTATTGTGCACAGGATACATAAAATACAGATGTATGTATGTATGTATGTATGTTTCTTTTTTCCACGATAGGCTTGATGGATTTTAGAGTGCGAGGTATCGTTAGATTTATCTTGATCCCGTGAATGACATAATATACATTTTATCCGACTTCAAAAAAAAGAGTGGTAGTGTTTTTTTATATGTTTATTTAGACCGTTATATCAAAGCATATTATTATGACCTGTGTATACGAAGTAACTAGTATCTCACTGAGCCTGTGTATGCATTGCAGTATGGTTAAGTATATATTATGTAGGTATGCATTACTTAACTTATTATTTTTATATATATGTATATTTTTTCTTTTGTTTTTATAAGTATATAGCTCGTAGACGACTGTTGAGCACCTAGACAAACCATTCAGGTTTAATGGTGCTAGATGATAATTTTTTTTGTATTTTGTTTTAAAATTGGTAAATAAATAAAAAAAAGTAATTTTTTTTGAAACAGACAGGGATGTACGGACATAGATTTTTCTTCTCAGATCGTAAATAAACGGATCTTTTTATGAAAAAAAAAACGTATTATTATCAAATTACCAGTAAACTAAGGACGGCCTTCTTTGCTGTGTAAATCGCAGTCGCAGTCGCACAAGACTGTTCCTTCCCCCGCTACTGCTTCATACCAATTCGAATATTTTAGGAATCTTTAAGACGAGAGTGAACGGGCACTATATGAGCTTGCGTGTTACATCCTCGGCTGCATTAGGGAGTGTCGGTGGCCTAATGGCAAGGGCCGCTATCTCCTGTCCGGGAGGTCGTGGTTTGAATCCTGACACGTACCAATGTGTTTTCGTGAATTTCGATTTCACATGTACGTTTATCCGATGCTTTTAAGGTGAAGGAAAACATTGTGAGGAAACCTGCACACATTGAAGAAACTCGAAGGCTGTGAGTGAAGTCGACCAATCCGCACTGACCGGTTATTTAAAATTAATATCTGTGGCAATGGGCTAACCCTAATCAGAAGATAAGTACAGAGTTTTCGTATATAGTGGTGTGGCAGTGTGACCGCAGCCTTGTCAGAGTGCGGTGGGACACACACAAATTTGATATAAAACACGTTACGTGACGGGCATTCCTTCCACTCTCTGTGGTGGTGCAATAAAGTGGTAGAGCTCACCACCAAACACATTTAAAAATGTTTGAGATTGTGCAAAAATTTACTAAGTTTGGTCTGCAATATTGCGATTTGGAAACCATGTTAGGGAATTTAGCTGTAATGCTAAGATTTTTCGCGATTAACATTGATGCGAGGAAACGAAACCGTACGTTTTTACTGTAAACTGCTTAGCTTAAGGGTCCCCAGGAGGCTTGAGTTTCCATACAAACGTAGTTCCGCTTTAATGTAAAAAATACATGTCGGATTGAATGCAAACTTTGCAAATATATTGAGTAGACACATATCGATATATAATTAGTTTTCATCGAAGTAAATTTAAACATAAATAAACGAAGGCTTGATTTTGTTTTGTACTGAAATTTTGAAACTGCTCTATTTTTTTCCGTTTTATAATAGTCCATCGAAAACTAATTACAAACATTGATATGTGTCTACTCAACATATTTCTAATGTTTCGATTTAATGAGGCATGCAGTTTTTGTATTAAAGCGGAACTACGTTTGTATGGAAACTCGAACCTCCTGGGGACCCTTAACCAAACCTAGGATTAGTTTAAACGAAAACATTACTTACCTATGTTTAATATAATGTTGTTAATAGATTAATAATTTTACTCTTATTTGTAGCGGTTGTAGATGAGTGTGACTTGCGCGGTTGAGTCGATCGAGTAGGTTAACTGCTGAAGCTTGGTCGTTACTTTTTATCACCCCTTAAGGCACATTAATCCGTGTCAGATGGCTTATATTGAGTCTTTACCTATGAAATTGCCGATTGTAAAAAAAATTATTAAAGATGAAAATAATATTAAGACCAATAGTTATTAAAACAAAATTTAATCTCAAAATAGCATTGGACTATTACAACATATATGGTGGTAAACATATGCCTATTGTTTAGATATTTTGAGAACACTGTGGCTTTAACCCCATGAATTCGGGTTTTTTCACCAGAAAAAATCGCCTTTATTGAGGCAAAAAATACAAATTTTTAATTTTAAAGCTCTAGAGTTATCGCAACAGTTACTTCGTTACTAATGTCATATTTGGGAATAACCCGCATAAGATTTCGTCACTTTCAGGAAAATTCAAGAAAACAAACTAGTCAAAAAAATTGCCCCATCTGACCACTAAGAAAACGCCTTTGTTCCATTTAATGGTACAAAGCTCAGGGGATTGGAACATGAAAGACATGCCACTAGTTACTAATAAAATACCATAAGTAGTGTCACCATTAGGTCAATAATAAAAAACAATAACTTATTTTTCAATAAAAAATGGCATTGAACTTAAAAAACTGAATCGGCAATTTCATAGGTAAGACCTAATTATTATAAGCGGCGTAAACTTCTGACTTTGGGGTTTGCCACTAGTAGCCCTACAATATACACCAACCCGGACTTGGTCCGCTTGTGTGAAGTATGGAATTGCCTTTCCGAGTTTAAGAAGAGACACCAGGCATCACCAGTTCGCCTGGACTACATATGTTACCCATTTTGTCTTCATTTGATTTATTCAAATTGAGATAAATAGAATAAAACACAAAACATTTTAATAAAAAAAACTATTTATATGACTTATCTAATATAATAATCAATAAAGTTTAATCCCATCAAAAAAAAAGTGTGGAAATTCGCCAAGTTTCGCGACCCTCGCGTAAAAATGTGTGAGATCGGAGCTAAGACTGGCAGTACTTTTTATAAATCAATATTCAGCAAATTGCACCGAAGTTCTCTTATAAACATATGAGTAAATAATAAAATTTATTTTCCTGACTTGGCAATCACAAAATGTAAGGAGATTATCTTCAATTACCTTAAATAAAAATGTAAAATAAAGATTAAAGGGTGCTTAATAAAACATGACGACGATGGATCCATGGCAGCTGGAAATAATTAACATACAAACAAACACATTTCGTGATTGCCAAGTCAGAAAAATATCTTTTATTATTTATTCAGAACTAGCTATTTCCCGCGGCTTCACCCGCGTGGAAAAACGGCTTGCGAGCATAAAAAAGTAGCCTATGTGTTAATCCAGTTCCTAATCTGTCTACTTACCAAATTTCAGCCAGATCCTTACAAAACATACATCTATACATTCTTACAAACTTTCGCGTTTATAATATTAGTAGAATGTAAAAAGAGAAGCACGTTGAAAAGTACTACCTGACTTGGCTCTACCTTAGATCTCATAATTAATCAAAATCAAAATGTTTTCGATGGGATCTAATTTTTTTTTGGTCGGCTTGTCTGCTCGACTCTGTTAGGGAGCACAGTACCCTCCTGATTAAGAGCTCGAAAAAATGTGCAAAAAGGGTGTACAGCCGTGCTTGTGTCCTCAACTTGGCGGGGGTAACTGCCGTGCCCTGATGTACATGATAACCAGGAGGTTCTCCAAGTTGAAATTAGGTTAGGGCAAGTTAGTAAGACTTTTCTTTCATAAACTTTCAATTACCTATCTGAATGAAAAAAGTCTACTTTCAAAGTCACCTGGAAGTGGCCTATCTTTTCGATGATCAGTGAGTCAGTGAGTGAGTGATAAAATATTAAAAATTCAATAAAATATATTTTAAAAAACGCGAAAGTAGAAACTTATAATTTGGAATATACGCTTCAATACGTAAATAATGCAATGTAAAATTTAGGGAGTTTCTTCAGTCCTTAACAAAAATACAAAAATACGTTGAGTTGCTTCGAGAAAAGAGTGTGCCGGCCGTGCTCGTTGCCAGAGACTAGAGTTTTAAGAGGACGAGAGCATATTCATTGTTATAAGATAAAAAACTTACCACCAGAGAGCACAATTCTGATTGAACTACTTTTAACTGGATTAAAAAAAAACTACAGAGAATAAAAGCATAAAAACATCACCAAGGTCGGGTAAAGAATGCATTAAAACTGATTAAAGAAGAAAAATTCGTAAATAAAAAAATCTAAATTTAAATATACAAAATTTAGATTACAAATATGAAATAGATGTTAATAGGTAAGAAAATCTTTATGATTTTCTTCGTCATACCCCCTTATATACAGGGTGTAACAAAATTGGTGTAGGACCCGTTAACTGGGGGTTCTACTCGTCATACTGAACAACTTTCCCTAAGGAACCCATAGTCAATTCTTTAAAAGAAATTGGACCCTCCGTACTAAAATACACAAAATTGGTCGATCAGCTGATCAATTTGTGTGGAGAGTATAATTTTTTTTTGCGATTTCAGCAAAGTCGTAGAACAAAAGTTGTTCAGTATGATGAGTAGAACCCCCAGTTAACGGGACCTACACCAATTTTGTTACACCATGTATATTATAGCATATCTCTGATCATACAAATATGTACCTATTTACATTGTATTACAGCTTCTATTATGTTTCGCATGACGCCAACGTTTTTCTTTGCCGCCCTCCTCTACGTATATGTTTTTTCTGTGGGAGTTCAAGTTTTTTCCGGAAAATCTGAGGATCGAGTCTCTTCAGTGGAACTCATTTCATTGACCTCCACTAATACAATAACAATAGTCAAGGCTTCATTCATGTATTTAAATCAGTAAGTACAAGGTTTCTTTCTTATTAGGATACTTTTCAGGATCAAAAATAGTTTGTCAAATATTGTTGAGCAAATATTTTTTATTTAAAATTAATTTGTCAACTTTGTCAATCACTTAATAGGGTAGTTCGCTAAATATCGGTGTTAACGGCATTGATGTGATCCCATATCCAGATCCCCATTGCTTTAGGGAATCTTGGTAAGCTCGCTTCCATCTTCGGCATAATCGTCACTTACCATCAGGTGAGATGATGCCAAGGGCTTACCAATTGTGAATAAAAAAAAAAAAGGACATCGGCTACTTTTTTCCTCGTGAAAATATCTTAATCCGATGCAGTTCCTGAAGGAATTGATAAAATACTCTTTTTTTTGGTTAATTTCTTTAAAATCGCAATGGAACAGTGAATTGTTGTGAATTTTTGCACAGAGATTGTTGAGGGAGTGGGAAATAACATAGACTGCTAATCGTATTAACCCGATCTGGGATAGGGATCTGCAGAAAACTAACATCCACGCTCGCGAGCCGCTTCCGGCTCACGCACCAATCACCCTCAAAGACAGTCATAAAAACGATGTCCATGCGAGGGAAGCCGCGGGCAAAAACTAGTTTTATTATAAACTAGCCGTCCGCCCGCGGCTACACCCGCGTTGTTTTCGATTTTCCGTGGGAATAAGACGTTTTCCCGGGTTAAAAAGTAGTCTATGTTTTATTATAGTACCTAAACTTTATGTGTGGCAAGATTCATCCCGATCTGTCCAGTGGTTGAAGAGTGGAATGGTAACAAACATCCATACGTATATCCATATATACAAACTTTCACATTTATAATATTAGTAGGTTGTGAAAATATATTTATTTTTTGTTTGTTTGTTACCTTTTCACGCTTAATAATAATAATACCTCGACTAATCTTGATGAAATTTGGCACGCAGCTAGCCTGTGTCACTGGAAACGACATAGGTTACATTTGAATCTGTGAAAATAGCATAGTCCGATGCAGTTCCTGAGGGAACTGAAAAAATTTTCTTTTTTTTGTTAATTTCTTGAACATCGCAACGGAAAAATAGATTATTGTGATTTTTTGCACAGAGATAGTTGAGGGGGTGGGAAATGACGTAGATTACTAATTAGCATATTCTGATATAGTTCCCGAGGGATCTGGGGAAAACTTGTTTCCACACTTGCGAACGTCTTAAGTCACGGATTGAAGTTTGTTTTTGTATAGAATTGGTTGAGGGTGTGGGAAGTGACATAGACTGTTAATCAGAATAGCCCGATATGGAGGAAACTCATGTGGCATCACTCACCCTCAAAGACAGTCATAAAACGATCTGCAGGCGGGCGTGTTTTTTATTATTATTAGTTCATGTAGTGATTGAATAAAATACATATTATAAACTAAAATACATTAGACCAAGCATTCTCCAATTTAAAAAGACCTCCTAGTAAATAGAATAAAATTCTTTACACTTGCACATAAGAAGGTTTATTAGTTTGGCAGCATACGCATATATGTCTGCATGGTTGTTCATCTTTTCCTTCGTAGCTCCGAAACTCCTCATAAGATTTGAAAAAAATGAGGTTTCGTTGAATTTGTATGAATGCTCCGTATAACAAGGGCTATAGGCTTCATGTTAAATCTAATATGACGGTTAAAAAACAAAACAGCAAACGCAAAAAATAAATACAAATGTACTAATAGATGGTATCATTTTATAGGTACAGAGACCAGCACATCAAGCTAGACACTCGTCGTGCCATTTTGATTCATACGCATACGACATAAGAAGGCTACAAAGTCCAAAGTGTGTAGCTGGATGTGCTGGCCTTTGTATAGTTTGCATAAATGTTTATGATTTTTCCCGCATTTCTCAAAACAATAAATAATTGAAACTTTGTTTTAATAATTATGTAAAAAAGACATAATCTTTTATTAAATGGATTATTTTCACATGTTTAGTACTACCTTTTTTGTTACTTTAACGACACTGTAGCATAAATTATTGAGCCCGTTGCAAGTAACTATTTAGTAATCTGTGCCGTTGCAAAAAATATTTTGTCATAACTGCGTCATTCATCAGTGCCAAAATTTACGGCCTGACCCTTAAGAGTCTCCAGGAGGCTCGAGTTTCCATATAAACGTAATACCGCTTTAATACAAAAACTACATGCCGCATTGAATACAAACTTTGTAAACATATTAAGTAGACACATATCGATTTTTGTAATTAGTTTTCATCGTAGTAAATTGTAACGTAACTATATACGAAGGCTTAAATTAGTTTTGTACTGAAAGTTTGAAACTGCTCTTATTTTTTTCCGTTTTATATTAGTATCGAAAACTAATAACAAACATCGATATGTGTCTCCTCAATATATTTGCAAAGTTTGAATTCAATCCGGCATGTAGTTTTTGTGTTAAAGCGGAACTACGTTTGTATGGAAACTCGAGCCTCCTGGCGTCTCTTAAGAGATCAAAATAGCTGATATTATTAAATTATTGTCATTACTTTGTGCCACTCCATTATGCTGTTTGTGCCCATGTTATTAAACAAAGATAAAATGATCGAATCAGAGACGAGGAGATTCGTAGGAGAACCAAAGTAACCGACTTAGCTCTCAGAATTGCTAAACTTAAGTGGCAGTGGGCGGGGCACATTGCTCGTAGAACAGATGGCCGTTGGGGTAGTAAAGTTCTCGAGTGGCGACCACGTACCAGAAAGCGTAGTATAAGCAGGCCTCCCACTCGGTGGACCGATGACCTGGTGAAGGTCGCGGGAAGCCGCTGAATGCGGGCAGCGCAGAACCGGTCGTCGTGGAGATCATTAGGGGAGGCCTATGTCCAGCAGTGGACGTCTTTCGGCTGATATGAATGAATGAATGAATGAATATGATTCCAGTGTTCCGTTTTGTCGATTTGAGTTCGTGATTCTCTCCCTGAAGTCTAATATTGTGGCTAATATAATACTGTTGCAGTGGTGCCATACAAAAGCTTGTCAGCGAGTACCTTGCTTGCGATTCTGAGATCAATAAGAAGAGCAGATTTGGAAAGAATATAAACGCTTACTTAAGGATTGTGAAGAAACGAGCTCTGATGTTTTGGGCCGTGATAGTGGTTAACTCATTAATCTATGTAATACTGCCCTTTTTTAAGACGGGCCGCTGTTTTCCAGATAAAAATTTAATTTTATACGGTAAGTAGACCTTTTTTTTGAGGTGTTAATCTAGATGTACCCATTTTGCAAACAATAAGTCATAAAGTAGTCGGGGGAGGTCGTGGTTCGAATCGAGCCACGTACCAATGTGTTTAAGATTTTAGATTTTCATATGTACGTTTATCCGATGCTCTTATGGTGAAAGAATAACATCGTGAGGAAACCTGCACACGCCTGCGAAGAAACTCGAAGGTTGTGTCTAAAGTAGACCAACCCGTATACTAGGCCCGATCGCCCTAATTTAGGGTATGCTTAAGCCCCTCGGTGGGGACTTATTAGAGCTGATATGATGAATTTATAAAGAACTTGGTGTCTAAAATCAACGAATTTCGAGTCAAGATCAAT
This sequence comes from Coleophora flavipennella, assembly GCA_947284805.1. Taxonomy (NCBI): domain Eukaryota; kingdom Metazoa; phylum Arthropoda; class Insecta; order Lepidoptera; family Coleophoridae; genus Coleophora; species Coleophora flavipennella. Next base: position 3,001,425 of record OX369307.1, read on the forward strand.
TTAATTATCAAATTCGGCACGCATTGCTTGAATTTGTCGTAATTAAAAAAATATTGATAGAGCTTCCTCATTTTATCAGCTTTCCTACTATGTTGGAAAATTAAGAAAATACAAATAAATAACTACTAAAAATAACTAGTATAGTTAAGACGCCCTGTGATGATTCGGAACGTCTTATTTAGTGCTGCATCCACAAGCTTGCTATGCGCCTTACGGCTCCATACTGGACTGGCATGATGTACACCAACAAAGTAGTACTGTGGGAAAAAAAATTCATTTGGTAGAGTGAGCCATTGCAGGAGATTATTTCTAGCGCAAACTTCTGTAAGGTACTTTAGTTTGTAGGTTAAGGAACTATCCAAAGTAGGTAACACCAAAATTTGGGATGTTGATGATGATGTAAGAGATTGGCACCTCTTACAAATTGTGCGCGCACTCTGGGAATTCTGCGAGGATAGCAAGTGTAATTAGGTCTAATCATGATTAGTTAAAAATTACTTACAGGAACCTATTTATACATCCAGCATACTTACAAGTAAACATTTAAAGTTATTTTAAATTAGTTCGCTTTACTGAATCAGAAAAGAGGAGATCCGCAGGAGAACTAAAGCAACCGACATAGCTCACAGAGTCGCTAAACTGAAGTGGCAGTGGGCAGGGCACATAGCTCGTAGAATGGCCGATGGAGCAGTAAAGTTCTCGAGTGGCGACCGCGCACCGGAAAACGTAGCGTAGGCAGGCCTCCCACGCGGTGGACCGACGACCTGGTGAAGATCGCGGGAAGCCGATGGATGCGGGCAGCGCAGGACCGGTCGTCGTGGAAATTCTTGGGGGAGGCCTTTGTCCAGCAGTGGATGATTTTTGGCTGATATGATGAGTATTAAAGTGATTAATACTATGATGACTAAATATCTTCGTACCCATAGTGAAAACTTCTATGTTTATCTCTTTTTTTATATATTTTTCGTTGTTTTCTTTTCAGGTTTGGAACCTATGACTATATCACCAAATTACGAGATTGCTTATACTTTAACGGTATGCGCTATGTTTACGCTCACCTATATACCAGCTCATGTCGGTAGTTTCTTCATAATCATATGTGGGTATATTGAGTCATATATGTTAGCTTTAAGTAAAGAACTTGAAGCTCTTTGGAAAGATGCCCTTGAATCTTATGATATGAATGAAAAAGAGGCATATAAAAAAGGATACACTGGAGATAAAAGTCTATACCATAGTAAATATATAGAAAAGTTTATTGGGAATCAGCTTGTGTGTATAGCTAAGAGGCAAACAAAAATTGTAATTCTTAAAAACAAAGTGCATGAATTATATAAACTATCTTTAGCTGCTGAACTGACTGTACTTATGATTACTCTTGTAATAGATTTGTTGTACGGTTTAGGTAATGCCGGCCCGCAAACATTATACAGTCTCTTCATGGTGGGAAAAAATTGCTTAGCGGGCCAAAGGATTATGGAAGCTAGTGAAACATTCGAAAGAGCTGTGTGTTTTTGCAAGTGGGAGAATTTTAATACGCAAAACAGAAAGATAGTGCTTCTTCTGTTGACAAACTCTCAAAGGATTATGCAGCTTTCAGCTGGGGGCGTCACAACACTGAGTACCGAAACATTTATGAAAATTTTAAAAACAATTTATTCAGCATACACTGCACTACAGTCAACGGTACACAAGAAATAAAAGAATACTTTTACGAGTGACATAAATGATTGTAGCACATAGTTTTCTAGTAGATTCTCAGTTTTAATTAACTTGAGAAGATAACAGCAATTAGCAGCATAAGAAAGTAAGTTGGAAATTTCCAATAAACAGTCCACAAATTTTGAACTATAAACTTATGAATCTGCACGCAATTTTTAACTATCGTAGCACCTGTCTACGGTCGATGGCAATTTATTTGATGAACTTCTCATATAAATCAATCAGCTGACATATAAGCCAACTTTGAATGAAACTCAATGCATTTTGCCGATAATTAAATACTTTGTATAGCTTTTTGAATTTTCTTTATTTTAGAAATTAAACAGTACTACTTCTTGCTTTAATTCCACCATTTTGCAGAGAGCAAAATTCAAAGACAAATCTAGGTCCATAGATAATTAACGAGGCTGCATTCCGAACTCTAACATTCTTCCTCGGTTTATAGGGTTTTACAAAGAAAAATGAATAAATCAAATTTAGTTGTAGTTATAGTACCAATAGTACAAATATCTACTACGTAATAGTAGTTTTACTTTTTAAAACTGACAACGATTCTCTTGAAAATGTCAGAAGCGCTGAATATCTTGGAAAAATATATCCTGATTTTTTTTATATAACATTATAACAATCACCATAACAACACCTCTTACGCCAAACGCATTTCTCCGTTCTTTCCTGTGTTGTTAAAAAAATATCATTTTATTGGGTGCACCTTGTGGCGTTTTATTTCCCAGCTCTAGCATATCAAGCAAGTGCTGCGTGTGGGAAAAGTCACTCTGACTTTCTGTCTGAGAACAGCGTTTACGCAATACCTTGTAATGAAAATAACCCGCTATTTATAATCGAATAAAATATCTGGTAATAACTTGATTTGAATTAAACTAGCTGTTATAAGATCAACACGGGCGTCGAGTATCATCTGATACTCGACGAAAAACTTATATATTTTAACTTTTTTTTTCTCTATATTGTGTTGCCAGGCGGGCTGGCTTATTTTTGTATCGATTACAGCGTGTTCCGGATGAAGTGGATTTTGAAGAACTTCTCAGAAGTCCCTTTCAACAAGAACAGACGGACTAAAGATTTCCTAACATATTTCCAAACGCGCAAATTTCTAAATTTAAACGAAGCTTTTTAAATTACGCGCGGCCATAACGTCCACACAAGGAGTTTGGATGGATGAGAGTTATATATGACCAATAAGATCATTACAATATTATGAATCTGTTTTATAGTCACAATTTTATAATTTCAGTTATCGATGTTGTATTTTTAAGAATATTGCATAGCCTTTTTAGGGGTAGGCAAACATTAGGAATTTGGTTCCTACCTCAATACTTTATTGTTCACATCTTCGTGCGTGCATGTATTTGACCTTTTTTTACTGTTGTAAGGAAAATTTAAAATTTCAGAATTTTCAGTTGCGATGTGAAGCTGGAAAACTTTTCTTGTCTCTTTTTAGTATCTGAGCTTCTATTTTGTTTGTTATAATGATGACAGGCATTTACTGAGACCAATAATGGCTTGATTTTCGCCCACTGGAAGATGAACAAAATTAAAAGTTAATAAATAAAAGCAACTTTTTTTCGAGTTTACTCCGTTGTGCCGTCAAGCAGGGGAGACCCTGCGTCATATAGAATAGAATAGAATAGAAAAACTTTTATTTAGAGCACAGTACAACAATTTTATATATAACCTCCGGTTGTTCAATGTTAGCCAACACTGAGTATTTGCACAGGCACAACCAAGCAGCCAGGATCCTACACCAAGACATCGCTCTAAAGTATGGCCTCATATCTCGGCGGTTGCCGTATTACAAGAACACGCCGGAGCCGGTTCTCAAAAATGACCACGCCAAGCTCTACTGGGACCGACCCGTCATCACGGACAGGACTATTCCTTCGAATAAGCCTGATACGATGATAAATCGGGCGCAGTCAAGGGTGTTTTTGGTTGATATCACTATCCCATATGACGAAAATCTCGTGCAGGCTGATGCCGATAAAATGACCAAGTACCTGGCCCTAGCGCACAGGTTACTGATAATATGTGGCGAGTGGAATCCACCAAAATCATCTCCGTAGTCCTATCTGTGAACGGGCTAATTTCAGCCGACTTTGAACATCTCCTAAGGCGGCTGGATCCCCGAGGCAGACCAATAATTGCAGTAATGCAGAAATCAGTCCTCCTCGATAATGCCCGGATAGTTCGAAGCTTTCTATCCCCGTCGCACTGAATTCCAGCCGACACTGTGCTTCCGCTGGAGGTGCTCCTGCCACTTCGCCTTGTGCCAAGTGAGCAGAGAGGCTTTAATTATATATTTGAGAATAAAAATAATAATAATATTATTAACAATAATAAAAATCGTTTTATTATTAATAATATTATCATCATAATAAAACGAATGGGGAGTAAATTGGAGTGTTAACTTTGTTAACTCATATTTTATGCTAACGTGATGCTAACGTTATATGTCAATAATCTTTTTGTATCAGGAAAGCTAAGACTCCATAGCCAAACAGCCTAAACCGCGAGGCCGCAGGATGAGCTCCACATAGGGCGAGGCCCGGAGCGCGACTAAAAATTCGAAAAAAAAAAACAAGAACAATATTAAATTATAATTCAATAAAAAATGAAATCAAAAAAATAGTAATTAAAGAAATGAAAAAAAAGTTTCAATATGAATAAACTCCTGTCTGCATACAAGATGATAAAGACCTTTACACAATGTCTAAATTGTTAATAGTAGGTAGTTAAGTAGTCTTAATACTCTTTTCAGTAAGACTTAAAACAACTAAACCTATGATTAAAAAGTAATTAAAATGCACACGCCCAGCAATTAAAGAATGAGTTATTTTCCAAGAGTTCCTTTAAAAAAGAACGATATTAATTACTCGTTAAAAAACGAAAGAAAAAGCCAATTAGTAGCTCTAGTTTAGATTGGTCGATTCAGCTAGATTTTCGTTTTTCGACGAGAAGTTTTAACAAAAGGGAAACCTGTCAAAAAATATTTTGTTTGCTTAGGGTTGTGCGCTTAAAAAGTCACTCGATAATTATGTAATTCAATTAATAAAATACACTTTTGTACGTCTATAATTGTTATCAATACAGTTAACAACACCTATTTAGTATAACAACACACCAATTGATACCTTTTGGTTAATTGGAAGCCATAACATCTCAAATTATTCCAGATGTAGGAATGGCTCTCTAGAAACTTAGCGCGAAGTTCACCTATGCAGAAGTGTATCAGTATAATATTAATTTTAGTTTTAATCTTTAGCTATAGTTTGTTTAAATTGGGTATCTAACAATGTATTTATTTTTTACTTTGGTTGCCGAATAAACTTCATTCATTTCTTTCTTTCTTCTTTCTTTATTTCTTATCGTAGATAGTGAAAAAAACCTCAAAGCCAATACAATATTGTTCTTCCAGCATCAACGAGTTTTCTTTATTGGCTTTAAACCGTCAGGTAGAAGTCCCACTTGCTACATTACTCTCACTGTAGCAAAAATTTGACCTGTATCTCTAAATGTTGGTTTGGTTGGATCACTAAAAGTCTAATCAGATGTAACTACAAAGACACCACAACGACAACGCAACCAAACCACATGGCAAAAGGGCAGATTTGTATAAAAGCGCATAGTTTTATTGACACGGACCACGTTTTGCCGTCCAAATTAACAGTTTGTCTCCTGTGGCACTACCGTTTAGCACTGCTAGTAATGCCAAAGGTATTTTTTCTCTCCCGTGACACTACTTTTAGCACTGCTAATAATGCCAAAGGTTTTTTTCTCCCGTGACACTACTTTTAGCACTGCTAATAATGCCAAAGGTATTTTTCCTTTCCCTTGACACTAGATAAGATAAGATAAGATAAAAATTTATTGTCCAAAACTGAGTACAAAGGGTTGTTACAAATTGTTTAGGCATCTACAGTTTACCCATTTCGGGCATACAATAATCGTTAATTACATTGTCATAAATTGTCATTACATAATCAAATAAAATTACCTACTTATGCTACTTTATATGAAAAAAATTCCTCTAAGCTATAGAACGTGTTTTCAATCAACCACTCCTTTAGTGAAATTTTAAAATGAGCACCATCTAGTGATTTTATTGAGTTAGGCAAATGATTAAAAATTTTTGTACCCGTTACAATAGCGCTTTTACTAAATATGTAGCTTCTAGCTAATACACCACACATATCGTTTTTATATCTACTCCGTAGTTCATTTCTGCGACAAATTTCTTTTTTTTTTTGTAAAATATTCTTTATGACTTTTTATAAAAACACACAGTTCCAGTATATAGATAGAAGTCAACGTTAAAAATCTCCTTTTTTTGAACACAGGTCGCAGGGATTCAGTGCTATTCATTTTGTAAATAATCCTAAGACATCTTTTTTGCAGAATGAAGGTAGACTGAATATTAACAGAGTTGCCCCAATACATGATACCGTATGTTAAAAGTGGGTAAACATATCCATAATAGGCATTTCTACAGACCTCTATTGAAGTAACACTGCTTAATATTGATAAAGCGTAACATTTGCTTGATATCTTTTTGTTAATAATGTCAATATGAGATTTCCAATTTAAATGTGTGTCAATCGTTATTCCTAAAAACTTAATGTCATTTACCAATTCTATGTCTTTGTTGTCAATTGTAACTTTCAGTTCCTTAGGCACTTTTTTGTAATTTCTAAAATCAATTAGTTTTGTCTTATCTAAGTTAACTTTCAAATTCAAAGATGTCAACCATTTTATGGCAATGTCAATCGTATTATATATTTCACTAATAAAATCAAGATCATTCAAATTGTCCTGAGGAATAAAAATTGTAGCATCGTCAGCGAACATAACACATAGATGATTGATTACTAGAGGAAGCTCATTTACATAGATAAGAAACAACAATGGTCCTAGTACGCTGCCTTGAGGAATGCCCAAAATGTTTCTTTCAAAATTTGATTGGATTTGCTCAAGTGTCTTAGTATTTCTATTATACTTGTCAATAATAGTTGCTTGCATTCTGTCTGAAAGGTACGACTCAATAAGTTGTAAGGCATTTCCACGTAACCCTATATTTTCAAGTTGATTAAGGAGAGTTTTTGGAACAACACAGTCAAATGCCTTAGACAAGTCCATAAAGAGACCAATACATGTATTTTTATTATCCACTTCTGTCCAAATCTTCTTTAAGACTTTAAATATAGCTAATGTAGTATTTTTATTTTTCTGAAAACCAAACTGATTTTCATTTATTATGTTGTGTTTGTTGAAAAAGGATATTAACCTAGTGTATATAATTTTTTCAAATATTTTAGCAAAATTGGACAAAAGGGCAATCGGTCTATAGTTATTCATGTCAGTCTTAGAACCTCTTTTATGCAAAGGCTTTATCAAAGCTTTTTTTAAATCATCCGGAAAAATACCTGTCTCTAACGATAAGTTGATAATGAATTCCAAAGGCCGTGCTATTAAATCAACACTATTTTTTATAATAAGCATGGGAATTCCATCATAGCCAGTACTTTTTTTATTCTTAATAGTTCTGATAGTTGATATTATTTCATAAGTAGTTACCGGATTTAAAAATATACTTTTAACGTTAGATGTAGTGATGGGTGAATGTTTGACGATGTGATTACAACTCGTGGGACTGTTGAGATTGATAAAGTAATTATTGAAAGTTTCAGCTATATCTATAGGTTTTTCAATCGTGGTGTCATCATTTTGGATCAAATCAATTGTTTCCTTTATTATATTCGATTTTGCTGTGTTTCTTTTTATTACTGTCCAGGTTGCCTTGCTTTTATTAGTGCTTTTATTTATATAATTTATATTAGTAATTTTTTTAGATAGTCTAGTGACAATTTTCATAATTTTACAGTATTTTTTGTATGTATCAATAGCAGCCTGGCAGTTACTTTTGTGAGTTTGTAAATATATACGCCTTTTGATTTTACTCGAGGTGACTATTCCTTTTGTTTTCCAATGTAGTCTACTTTTATATGTAATTTTAATTCTCTCAGTCGGTACACACAAGTCATAAATAAGCGAGAACAAAGTAATAAAAGATTTGTATGCTGCATTAGGGTCTGTTTTCTCATAGACGTCTGAAAAGTTAACTTGAGATATGTATTTTAAAAATATCGCTAAATATTTTTCAGGATTTTTTTTGTAAATAAACCAAACTTTTTCATTATAACTCAAGCTGCATGGTATTGATATGATTTGGGTGGTGTGGTCTGCAATTCCAATATCCAATACCTCAACATTGTACTTCTTTATGTTAGTTAGTATATTGTCAATGCAAGTTTTAGAATGAGGAGTGATTCTGGTGGGTACTTTTATAGTTGGGTGAAACTTGAAAGAATGCAACAGGTTGATTAAAGATTCAGTTTGACAGTTATTAACAAGAATATTAACATTGAAATCACCTAGTATAAATATTTTCTTGAAGCAATTTCTTCTCCTAATAGCTAACTTGTTAAGTAAAATACCCATTTTCTTAAGAAACATATGAAAATCACTCTTTGGTGACCTATAGACGCAAACTATTAAATAATTAAGTCCAGATATTTCCACACCACAACATTCAAAATGTCTTTCGATTGCAATTTCAGAGACCCAATCCAATTTATGAAAGTTTACAGAATTTTTTATATAAATGGCAACTCCTCCACAACTCATCTTGCTTCTACAGAAATGTGCACCCTCCATGTAACCCTCAATCTGTAAGATGTCAATTTGGTCATTTTTCAAGAAAGTCTCACTAAAGCAACACACATCAATGTTCCGTTCATTTGCTAAGATCTCAAGTTGATCCTGTTTTGATTTTAAACTTTGTAAATTAACATGTAAAATACTAAAATTAGTTTTGGTTACGAAAAAAATCAGATCGAGATTGTGAAACATCTGACTCATTTGTATTTTCATTTATTTCAATTTCGTTTAAATTAGTTTGCTTACATTGTTGCTTTACTGGAATTGTTTCATTAACATTTATTACTTGCGTTGTAAATTTTTTTACGTTTTTGAAGTAACGTGTAATTTTTTGTTGACTATCTTTTGATTTGATGACCTTACTAATTACATTTTTCACATGGCTATTTACATAATTATTTTTATAGTTCAAACGCAGTATTTCCCGTAAAATTAATCTGCTTGCACATAGCTTCCAGTTTGAACCATACATATAGTCACTACTATCATAGTTAATAGGTACAAAGTTACTATGAGTAAACTGAGAGCAAGTTAATCGGCTTACATTGTTTTGCATATGAACATTGATATACCTATTATTATGGATTTCACCAACCAAAACATTTGTTTTCGTAAGCGTTGATATGTGATAGTACAGAAAGGATTGATAACCAAGCGGGTTGTCGTCATTGGATCCTGCTAATATCACAACAAAATCAGAACTCGTTAAATTTGCACAAATCGTGTTACAGTTTTTCAAAACTTCATTTATCGGCGCATTTGGTTTAATTATAGATGTAACATGGAACTCAGAACCTAGCAACTTTTGTAGTAATTTCCTAATACCTTTACCATACTGATCACAAAATAATATTACTTTTCTCTTTGCAAAACTTTCTTCCTTATGTACCTTGAAACTTTCAGGTTTAATTGCATCATTTGTAGATCTAGGAGAGTTATTTGTTGTTGTTAAATCATCTGCATCGGTTTTGGGCAAGTAGTTTTTACAATTATTTTGAGTTGAAGGGCTTTCATCTTTCTGTTCTAATCGGGTGAACTCAAGTGTTGTTGTATTAAAATGTTTGTTAACTTTTGAAACCTTCTTTTTTGGTGTCGATCTACAAATGCTTGTGAGTATGTCAGTTTGACGTTCATATTTTTTGATTTCTTTTTTCAGACTGCTATTTTCCATCAGTAGATTCTCGATCTCATTTTCTGCTATAAGGAGCTTGTTCTCTAAATTCGCAATCCTGGTCATCAATTCCTTTAAGCCTTCACTTTGGCTAACACCTATATTAGGACAACTTCTGTTGAGGTTACAGGTTACACCCGGGCTAGCGAATTCTTCTTCTGAATCATAACATTTCAGAGACTCAAATGAGTTTTGGGTAGATATGTTAATTTTATACCTATTACGATCGGTTAAAACAAAATTTTGGGGAGTTTCTTCATCTACAATATTATGTTCAGTGGAGGTATCAGATGATTTTGGTGGTGTTTTTATACTTTCCTGCATAGTATTTTTATTCGAAGTAATAACTTTTTTCCTTTGTTCGAAACATTTTGTACATTTCCAATTCGATTTCCTTTCTGGAGTCATTATCTTAAATCGCTCCCATGATACATTGGCGCATATGATATCAAATTGGTACTTGCATATTGAACAATGTAAATATTCTCTATTTTTTATTACTTTTCGGCATTTGTAACATTTTCCATTGTTTGGAGTCATTTTGAGTCTATTTAATTGTTAGAAAAAAATACCTCAAAATACAAAAGGCAAAAAAGGAATCACGTGATTTTGAACGCAGCTTATATGCACCAGTTGGAGATTTCGTCAAAGATGATCCATACTACGCAACCAAACGCAACTCCCTTTCTTGGATATGATAAGATGAAATCAGCTCTGCAGCAGCCTGTTTATGACCAACAAACACTGTACAACTGCACTTTGAGGTTATATTTTATCACACAGCACATTTATTGTAAGTAAAACTTAATTTTTTACTAGTACTTGAAAAAATAAAGACGAGCAGTCTATCTTATGGACTTTCTTTGCGGGGTTCCCCCACCACCCCCCATCCCCCACCACACTACTTTTAGCACTGCTAATAATGCTAAAGGTATTTTTTTTCTCCCGTGACACTACTTTTATAATGCCAAAGGTATTTTTTCCTTTCCCGTGACACTACTTTTAGCACTGCTAATAATGCCAAAGGTATTTTTTCTCTACCGTGACACTACTTTTAGCACTGCTGATAATGCCAAAGGTTTTTTTTTCTCCCGTGACACTACTTTTAGCACTGCTAATAATGCCAAAGGTATTTTTCCTTTCCCGTGACACTACTTTTAGCACTGCTAATAATGCCAAAGGTTTTTTTCTCTCCCGTGACACTACTTTTAGCACTGCTAATAATGCCAAAGGTATTTTTACTTTCCCATGACACTACTTTTAGCACTGCTAATAATGCCAAAGGTATTTTTTCTTTCCCGTGACACTACTTTTAGCACTGCTAATAATTCCAAAGGTATTTTTTATCTCCCGTGACACTACTGGTACCCTGGGTAGGAAACAAACGGGTCTTCCGTTACCATACTCTCTGGGTGGCAGAAATAAGACCGCGATACCGGTAGTGTCACGGCAAAGAAAAATTACAGTGCCAAGTGGTAGTGCCATGAGAGATAAACGGAACCAACCACGTGGACGATACCGGCCACATTGCAGCCACATCACGACCACCGGTGCCACGGCGTATGAGTGGTCGGCCACATTTCAACCACGAGGAATCGACGACGTACGATTCCTGCTCCCATTAGTTCCCTGCAAACACTAACCACAATACGCTACCTCATCGCAACGATACTTTTTTGGAGTTGCCACAACACATACAAGATGCTTCAGCGACTCTATTCACATTTAGTCGTTGCGATGTGGTCTGCTTAAAGTTACGTCCGAATGGGTCCTTAATATTTTTTTTTATTTTTTATTCTCTATTGGTAAGCCCATATCAAGCACTGTTGTCAAAATATCTTAATTTTTTCGATATTTGGGATTTAATATTGTTGATTTTTGTGTAAAAAAATACTACTTTGTTTTTTTTATAGAAATATAAATACTTTTATAACTTGAACTGGGTAATTTTATCATGTTACCTCATGTCCCTAATGTTATTTAATATATTACTGTAATAAGTACTCATTTCAGTTATCAAAAACGACAAATTTTATATTTAGATATGTCACACTCACCTCGCAGTTGGTGTAACTATTTTTCACCTCATTCACGCCGGGTTAACTCTAATCAGAAGATAAGTATTTAAATTAAAAAAAAGTATGTAGGGGCGTGGCAGTGTGACCGCAGCTTAGTCAGATTGCGGTGAGTCACACACAAATTAATATAAAACACATTGACTGGCGGGTGAAACCTGCAGCTTTCCTGCAGCTCTTTGTGGTGGTGCAGTTTTTTTCCGAATAATCAATACCAAACTCTTTTAGAAAATGTTCGAGATTCTGCAAAAATTAACGAAGTTCGGTCTGCAATATTGCGATTTTGAGACCATGTTAGAAAATGTAGCTGTAATGCTGAGATTTTTCGCTATTAACATTGATGTTAGGAAACAAAAACGTACGTTTTTAGTGTAAATTAGCTTGACTAACCCTAGGCAAAGTATATATATTAGTACTAACATACAGTATGGACACTCCCCGCCGCTCTCTAGATTGCGACCTCACCCCCTCGTCACCCAGATTGATACAGATTGGTTGAATTTCGTTCTGGAACGTATAGGATTTCGCCGTCATTTTGTTTGCTCCGTCATTTGCTTTTATAAATGTCATTTCACCGTTGAATGCAGTGTCCGGGGTGTGGCCTAGGTGAAGGTCAGCTCTGCAAAAACATAAATCAAAAATCAATCAAAACCAGAATTACGTATATATAAGGTGTAACAAAATTAGCTGAAACTATTTTAACCAGTGCTTCTACCCATGAAACTGAACCACTTTCCCCATGGAACCCATTCTCAAATCGCAAAAAAAAAAAATTGGCTCTCCCATACTAACTCGATCAGCTGATCAGCCACCTTAGTATGGGAAGTACAATTTTTTTTTGAGATTTGACTATGGGTTTCATGGGAAAAGTTGATCAGTTTCATGGGTAGAAGCACCAGTTAAAATAGTTTCAGCTAATTTTGAGAGACCTTATATAATTCGATGTTGTTAAGAAATTGACGTGACTTTCGTAGTTAGATCGATCACGCAGGTTAACTGACTTGAAGGTTGGTCGTTGCCTGGATGGGTTTGCCTATTAGTGGATTTTTTGTCAACCGTTTCCGTGCTTCACAAGGCCAGAGTAATACAATATAGCAGCCTATCGTAATACTGTGACGAGGCACATTAAGCCATTGGTATCGGTTACTATCAATAAACTTTAAAGGCCATACTTCACTCATGTAACTGAACAACTTTCCCCAAAAAACACATAAAATCAAAGCAAAAAAATTGTACTCCATACAATTTGATCCCTTTGATTACCAACTTTGTAGGGAGAATATTTTTTTTCTCTATTTCTGTGGGTTTCTTGGGAAAAGTTGTTCAGTTTTATTAGTGGTGTATGTCCCTAAAGTTTGGTTCACGAATTCAATTTCATCCTGTCATCATCATATCAGCCGAATAAAGTCCACTGCTGTACAGAGGCCTCCCCCAAGAATTTCCACGACCGGTCCTGCGCTGCCCGCATCCATCGGCTTCCCGCGATCTTTACCAAGTCGTCGGGCCACCGCGTGGAAGGCCTGCCTACGCTACGTTTTCCGCTACGCTACTTTACTGCTCCAACGGCCATCTGTTCTACGAGCTATGTGCCCTGGCCACTACCACTTCAGTTTAGCGATTCTGTGAGCTATGTCGGTTACTTTGGTTCTCCTGCGGATCTCCTCGTTTCTGATTCGAAAACTCCGAGCATAGCACGCTCCATTGCCCTTTGGGTGACCTTAAGCCTTCTTATGAGGCCTATAGTAACCGACCATAATATCTCAGTTCCGTAAGTCATAACTGGCAACACACACTGGTTCAAGGCCTTAGTCTTGAGACACTGTGGTATTTGGGATGTGAAGATGTTGAGAAGCTTCCCGAACGCTGCCCAGCCGAGTTGGATTTGTCGATTGATCTCTTTCTTGAAGTTGGACCTACCTAGCTGGACTGTTTATCCTAGTTACACATATTCGTCAACAACTTCCAGTGTAGAGTCTCCAACCTTTAGAGGGGTGCAATGGGTGCGACACGAACATTTAACATTATTTTCGTCTTGTCCATGTTTATTTAAAGACCCACTTGTTGAGAGACTTTACTGAGACCATCGAGCATTGTGCTTAGGTCTTCCATAGTCTCAAGGGCCAGTTGAGTCAACTACGCATTTTAAAAACCATGTGACAATTAATGGGACGCAATTGCAAAGACTAAGACAACCGAAAAATCACCACGAGCGATAATAGGTTTATTGAGTTTGATTATGATACTGTCCTGGATGGCGGAATGTAATAAAAAAAATTGTAAATTAATATTTAAGGTTAGGTTAGGTTTCTTAGCATGACATTTGGTCAAAATGGTACTGCATTTCTTGATCTGGATAAACGTGGATTGACATATCATCAAAAGTTGCCGTATAAATGATATGGTCAGTTTTAGTTTAAGATTTCATGAAATACAACCACTTCATGACATGGTCAACCATTTTTATTTATTAAGTCGTCAATTTCATGATATCGCTATGACATGTCTATTTAATTTGTATTTCAGCTTCTATTATATTTAGCATGACGCTGACGCTTTTTTTTCTGCCTTCTTCTACGTATATTTTTTTTCTGTTGGGTGGCAAGTTTACTCCGGTAAATCCGGTGATCGGGTCTCTACCGTGGAACTCATTTCATTGACCTTAAGCTGTATAATAGTAATCGTCAACGCTTCATTCATGTTTTTTAAACAGTAAGTACAAGTTATCTTTCTTAATATGGTGTTTTCTACTATCACAAATAAATTGTAATATATTATTGAGCATCTAGCTTACGTTCAAAACATCAGATAAATTTACTTGTTTGTTTCTTTTATCAATTTTAAATTTAATAAATAATCTAATTACACAAGTTAGTTTGTCAAAAACTTTACATATTTGCGACAACATTTGTGTAACACGAATCAATTTTAGAACAAAAAAGCGTTTTTGACAGATGATAAAAAGTTGACTTATAGTGGAAAATACCCTATTGTATTGTAAATTTTTCTGTTATTAGTTAAGGTCTGGCACCCCTTACTGGTTGCGGCGTTCCGTGAAAAAACAATAGCTAACATTATACAGTTCTTTATAAAATTGGTTCCTACTTACCGTTAGCCATATAGCCAAGAGATGAAGTACATCCTGCTAATATTATAAATGTGAAAGTTCGTATGTATAGAAGTATGGATGTTTGTATGGATGTTTGTTACTCTTTCACGCTTCAACCACAGGACGGATCGGGATGAAACTTGGTACACCTACAGGTTTGGTCCTGGAATAGGACATAGGATACTTTTTATCCCGGGAAAACGTCTTATTCCTACGGGTAAATTTGAAAAAATTGCGGCCGTAGCCGCGGGCGGACAGCTAGTATAACATCATCATATCAGCCGATGGACGTCCACTGCTGGACATAGGCCTGGTTCTGCGCTGCCCGCATCCATCCATCAACACAAACAATAAAAATTGCACTAATAAGTTAGCTACTGTGTTTAGTTTAAAATAAGTCAATATTAATTGCTATTCGGTCATTTTTTATGAATTTCTCGAGCATTTTCGGATGTGCTCATAAGTTACGTATACGTATTCTTCCTTATTAGGGTTCCGAAGTCAACGAGGAGCCTTTAAAGTTTTGCCATGTCTGTCTGTCTCTCTGTCCGTCTGTCCGCGGCTTAGCTAAGATACTATTAATACTAGAAAGCTGTACTTGGCATGGGTACACATATTAATTACACCATCAAAGTGGTTCAATACAATGTTTTTTTTGGGTACCACCCCTAAATGTAGAGGGGATGAATTTTTGAAGTGAAGACTTCTTTTGGGCGCGTTGCGCATTTTTGAGACGGGAAAAAACCATACAACTGGCAACATTGTAGCGACACCGACACCGTACTAGGAACACTCGCAGGATCAAAACTTATAAAAGAATTTTTGAGATGGGAAAAAACCATACGACTGGCAACATTGTAGCGACACCGACACCGTACTAGGAACACTCGCAGGGTCAAAACTTATAAAATCATTTTTGAGATGGGGAAAAAACCATTGAACTCGCGACACTATAAGCGACCCCGACACCGTACCAGGAACACTCGTTGGTTCAAACTGTAAATATCGTGTGGGGTATCGTTGAATAGGTCTTTCAAAAATACTAAGGGTTTGGTAAAACCATCTTTAGATCCAGGGATTTTTTGCGAAATGTTATAAATAATTAATGAATTATTTATGTTAGAGTCACGTATCCCCCTCCTACCAGCTAAACTGCTATTTCAAGACATCTGAGAAAAAATGTAAATAATAGGACACAAAATCAATTTAAAAGGAAAACTATCATGGCTAAGTAGGCTTTCTTAGTTTAGAAGTAATAGTCGACCAACTTAAGATGTGCGGTGGGATTTGAAAAAGTTCATAGATTTTGTATACAAAATGTTCTATTACCAACTGAATATGTTATTTTGTTTTTTTTTAATTTTGTAAAGACTACAGAGCCCCACTTTGCGGACTTGGCCAGTTTTATGTATGTATTTAGCTTGCGATACGTACCAATTTTATTAAGAACCATAACCGTTTGCTATCGTTTTTTCACGAAACACAATATTCCTCTTTATATGGCTTGACCTTAATTGTTCTGATTGAATTAACCGCACCTGAGAGTGAAGGAGAACAAAAATACACATAAACAAAATACATCAGACAAAGCATTTTCGTTTACTTATTGAAATTGACCTCTCATTACATAAAATAAAATTATTTACACTTTTTTACCTGACTACGGCGCAATAGAAGTGTTCATTTGCTCCTTTGCAACTCCGAAACTCACTACAATCTTAACCGCCTCCGTAGCCCAGAGGCAAAGTTCACTAACTTTACACAGGAGGTCGCGGGTTCGATTCCCGGCGGGGTCAATTGTAAGACTCGGTTTGGTTGGTGGTAGGGCATTTTCTAAGCCCGCCTGGCTAGCTACCACCATCTTATCTAAATCTTGCCGCCAAATATCAATGTTGACATCATTGGTGTGTTCCGGCATGAAGATAAGATAGCCAGTTCCCCGTTGCATTGGGGAATCTTGGTAAGCCCGCTTCCATCTTCGGCAACATCGTCACTTACCACCAGGTGAGATGTTGTCAAGGGTTTACCAATTATGAATATAAAAAAAAAATATAATAAAAAAAAACAATAAATGAGAGGTCGTTGAATTTGTATGAATGCTTCATGTTACACAGGCTACACGACGTCATGTTCAATCTAATTTGTCGTCTAAGAAACAAAAAAAAGAATAATACATTGAAATTATATACGTTAGTAATAGTAGTTCAATGGAATACTACCTATTTACAAATTTATTAAGTTTGGTATCAAATTATAGACATATTCCTTAAATACATTAAAATGTATCAATGTCCCTCAAACTGAAAAAAAAATATGCACAAAACTTACGTAACCGTAGCAAAATTTAGGACCTTATGAGATTAAAATAGCTTTTTGCCACGCCACTATACTGTTTGTGTTCATGTTAGAATATACAAAGATGAACGGGTGGAACATAATATGATTCCAGTGTTCCATCTTGTTGATTTAAGTTAGCAATACTCTCCTTTGACTCTTGTATCGTGTCTAATAAATTAAAATACTGTTGCAGTGGTGCTATACAAAAACTTATCAGCAAGTTCATTGCTTGCAATTCTGACGTCAATAAGATGAGCAGGTTGGGAAGAAATATACACGCTAATTTAAGGATTGTGAAGAAAAGAGCTCTGATTTTTTGGTCTGTGTTAGTGGTTAATGCACTTATGTATTTGGTACCGCCCTTTTTTAAGACTGGCCGCCATTTTCCAGATGATAATTTAATTCTGTATGGTAAGTACAACTTTCTTTTACTAAGGTGATAAAGTTACATCTCTTTTTGAAAAAAATAAATTTTAATAACTAGGAGTCAGATATCAGCGAATTTCATTTTTCGAATGGCCAATTTAACTACCAAATTTGGTATTAAAAACATATTGCTTTGATCATCATCATCATTATATCTCCCGACGGACGTCCACTGCTAGACATAGGCCTCCTTCAAGGATATCCATGACGACCGGTTCTGCGCTGTCCACCTCCAGCGGCTTCCCGCGACCTTTACCAGGTTATCGGTCCACCGAGTGGGAGGCCTACCTTTGCTTGCTTTATTACGTAGTACTTAAAGTAGTGAGGTTAAAGAGTATTTTCAGCTTGATATAAAAGTGAAGAAAATACAAACAGTAACTACAAAAAATAACTATTTTCTTGCTGTTGATTGCAGGTTCTTTGTAGAATATTATATCACTTTTTCGTGGTTTTTTGTAAAAATATATATCCAAAAATGAGTGAAATAAATAACTAGTATTTCGCCCCAATCTGGACTTCACGCGCAGAAACTGATCATATTCAGACTCAGTCATCTGCCATCTAATATCACCTCATTAATAAGGCTCTGGAGGCTTATTAACCTGTCCAAGATGGAGGTGCTTTCGGGTGCTTGTATATATGACGCAACTAGGGATGTTGTGAAATTATAATTGCACGGTAAATTGGCAAACGATTCTATTTCTTACAATTTCGTGGCCTATTCTTAGTGTCACCTATGTATCTCTGAATAAAACCGATGATTTCTCCTTCTAAAAAGCATTCTGCTACACATTGAGGTGAGCCACACTTTGCGAGGCTCTTTGACTGTAGAATCAATCAAACTTGACTGAACCTAACATCGGTCGCTCATTTAGTGTTATTATAATGTCACTATTAGTTTCCCCGTGAAATTACGATGACACTAAGAATAGGCCGTGAAATTGCAAGAAATGGAGCCAATTGACAATTTACCGTACAATTACAATTTCATTAAATTTCTCCAGTGAAATTACAATATCAAGACTTTGACAATATACCTAAGACATGTATAACCCGCGTAGATAAAGAAACAATCTGTAAATGGCGGTGGCAACTTTCTGTAAAGTAAAAAAAATTGATTGTAAGGTATACAATTTTTTTTCGTTTATATTAAATTATTTTAGAAAGCTCGGTAGAACCAGTTTGGTTGAGCAGTGTAGGGCTTATGTGGACGTACGCCATCCAATGTATAAATAATCATCTGTGCCTGAAAGGCTTAAGAACCGCAATAGCTTTCTCAAACACACGGATCCCCCTGACGGTGTCACGACAGAGTTCGCATCTTGCTCTTGCCCCGTTTGATTTCGGAGTGCCTCCCCCCAGGACACGAATTGGCGAGGCCTGTCTGGAAGTCGATTAATAGACTCCGTACTCAAGTCGGCCGGAGCAAAGACAATCTGTTCAGGTGGGGATTTATGGATGGGTCGGATCTACGGTGTAGGTGTGGTGCTCCAGATAAAATGGACCATCTTATTGCATGCCCAATGTGTCCTAACACCTCCACTCGGGAGGAGCTAATGGGCGCCGCCGATAAAGCCGTTAACCACATACTGGGCATTCCATGAAACGTCAAAATTTTCTGGCTCTAGTTGGTTTACTTTGATGCTAACTTCTCTCTATATAACGAAAACTCTCAATAACGTCACAAAATGCCCAGTCCCTTGAGTGTGGCTATATATAGGGTGTCCAGTAAATATAGGTACAAACTGAAACTGGGGATAGATCAAGTCATGATCTATCTGAATTTAAAAAATTATGTCTAGTAAAACTTCAATAATAATGTTTCCGAGATATGGCGGGTTTTTTGAAATACTACTTTTAGTCAGTTTCAGGGGTGCTACAGCTGCAAATGAAGGTGTTTTGAATTATTTTTTTTTGCTTTTTGTAACTGAAGCATTGCATTTTTTTTAAGAAGCTACCAGTTTCCCGTAATAAAATAAAAATATTTTTATTTTTACCCATTAAAACTGCAATGTCCCAGATTTGGTAGCTTATGCTGTAAAATAAATGCACTACGCTAAACGGGACCATTGCTTTAAAAAGTTGTACATATTGTTCAGATTCCGAAATGGTATAATACTTATAATTTTTCCTAAAACAGAAAAAGATGTAGCGATTTAGTTTCAAAACGAACCCATTTTTTAATAAGTAGTTAGGTTTAAATTTCGATTAGAAACCTTTTTTTAATTGATAATTTACTACTTTTCATGTCATGTTGGTTATTTAAAAGATAGAAAATAAAACAAGTTAAAATTTAGACCATCTTTTATTAATATACGCTTAAATTAAATGTTGAAAATGACCGCCACGTACCAAGATACACGCACTGCACTTCTAAATAAAAGATCGCTTTGAGCGACGAGCGAATCCCTCGTTACTAATATGGCGAGCGGCTTTCTCAACTCGTCGCCTCAGTTGGACAGTTGTTATTGGTTGTCTGTACACCATTTCCTTCAGGCAGCCCCAATAAAAAAAGTCCAATGGATTGAGGTCTGGTGACCGTGGTGGCCACAAAATTGGTCCCAAGCGCCCTATCCAGCGGTTTGGAAAATTGCTATTCAGATATTCTCTTACTCTTCTAGCATAAACGGCTGGACACCCATCATTTTGAAGCCACATCTGCTGCCGCAATTCCAGATTAATATCCTCCATTAATAATGACAATATCTTTTATTAAGAGGTGCAGAGCGTGTATCTTGGCACGTGGAGGTCATTTTCAACATTTTATTTAAGCGTGTTTTAATAAAAGATGGTCTAAATTTTAACTCGTTTCATTTCCTATCTTTTAAATAGCCAACATGACATGAAAAGTAGTAAATTATCACTTAAAAAAAGGTTTCTAAAAATTTAAACCTAACTACTTATTTAACATTAAAACTTTGGACACCCCAAAGGAGAATAAAAAATGTGCTAGCCTTTGACGTGACATGGCTGGAATCTGCAACGCAAATTGCATTGCAAGTTTCTCTCATTCCAGGACTCGGTTACCCAAAATCGCGGTAATTCGTAGATTAATGTTTGAGCCCTGACTTAAAAAAACGCTATATTTAGTAAGAGTGTACTTATTTGTTCGTGTAAGTGTTAATCAAGTTTATTTATGATTGGTTATAAAATGTACCTACAGGTACTTACGTATATGTTCTGTATACTTATAAGTATACTTTTATGAAGTCGACTGTCACTCCTATTACATATCATTTAAAACCAGTTTACTTTGATACTATGATCACATATATACTTACGTACATGTAGCATAAAATTGTACATTTATTAGTTAATTTTTTTGTTGTTTTCTTTTCAGGTTTGGACCCAATGAATGTATCACCAAATTACGAGATTGCTTATACTTTAACTGTATGCGCTATGTTTACGGTCACATATATTCCAGCTCATGTCGGTAGTTTCTTTATAATCGTATGTGGGTATATTGAGTCATATATGTTAGCTTTAAGTAAAGAACTTGAAGCTGTTTGGAAAGATGCCCTTGAATCCCGTGAAATGAATGAAAAAGAGGAAAATGAAAAGGAATACACTAAAAAAATAGGTCTACACCACAGTAAACAAATAGCCAAGTTTATTGAAAATCGGCTTGTGCATATAGCTAAGAGGCAAATAAAAATAATGAACCTTAAAAACAAAGTGCACGAATTATATCAACTATCTCTAGCTGCTGAACTGACTGTACTTATGATTACTCTTGTAACAGATTTGTTGTACGGTTTAGGTAATGCCACCCCAGAAATAGTGTACAGTCTCTTCATGATGGGTAAAAACTGCTTAGCGGGCCAAAGGATTACAGAAGCTAGTGTAACATTCGAAAGAGCCGTGTATTTTTGCAAGTGGGAGAATTTTGATCCACAAAACAGAAAGATAGTGCTTCTTCTGTTGACATACTCTCAGAAGACCATGCAGTTGTCAGCTGGGGGAGTCACGACACTGAGCACCAAAACATTTGGGAAAATTTTAAAAGCAATTTATTCAACATACACTGCACTACAGTCAACAGTACACAAGAAATAAACGGACACTTTACGAGTGATAGAAATGATTAGTAGCACACAGTTCTGCTGAAGATTCACAATATTAATTAACTTAAGAAGATAACAGCAATTAGCAGCACATTATAATAAGGTACATGAAATTAAATACGTGGTAGTTAGCGGCCGTGCTGAGTCTTAGCTAGCCGAAAATGCTGTACAGAGATGGTGCTAGTACAAATACTTTATTTGCTTGGGCTTATAAACTTGCAAGCATTTTTTTAAGTAAGGATACTATTTACAGTCTATTTTAATTGTTTTGTGGTGTTTTCGATTGATCGGAAACACAGCTTTTGTCACTATGTGAAATAAAACATCAGTTAAACAAACAGTTTACCATAGTATTTGGATTTAGGGCAACGCATTGGAAACTTTGGTTGCAGGGATCTCGATTTTTCTCAGCAATTACCGAAATATGAAAGTGATATTTTGTAACCTGATTCTTCATTTTAAGGACTTCATTTTGTCAGTTGTAGAAATATGATTCGTTAACTTTTATAACAGAAAAATATACATCAAAGAAACCTCTTTTAACCAGACCAGACCGATTCAAACCTCTAAATATTATTAGTCGATTAATCTAAACACACACTTCAATATGCCAGTTGTTATCTTTTTTAAATAATTTTAGTTTTTAATTGAAACGAAAAAACAATGAAAAAGTGCAAAAGTGTGGTTATTTTCTTTACTCTTTACACGTAATGAAAAAGACAAATATAACTGTTCTAATCCATACCTCGCCTAAATAATTCTCAAACCAAATCACAGCGGCTGAGGCGCAGTGACGTAGTTCATCCTTTAAGGCTCCTCTGCCCCTAAATTTAGCAACTAGATTCATGATGTTTCAAACATCGAACAAAATATTTAATTGAAGTAAAAAAGTTGTTACAAAGTTGGTCGTTGGCGTTCGTACTACATAATTTTCCAAAAATTATTTACTTTGTAAAGAAGAGCAGAGAGGAAAGAGTAGATAGTAGAGACTATAGGGTAGAAAACTGGAAAATAAGGGAGTAGCTTTAAATTCTCTTTTGAATCTTACTTGTTCTAACATGCTATGATACTCGATGCTAAAGGAACTTTTGTTGAAAATGTTGGGATTGGTTTGAGGCGGCTACCTGCTACCTATCAGTAGTACTTGTATTGAAAACGAAGAATTAAAACTAAAACAACAAAATTGTTATTTAGAAAAACATAGAGCATAAGGATATCAGTGTAAAATAAAATTTTGTATGTGTTACCACCATCCTTACTTAATATTATAAATGTGAAAATGTGTTTGTTTGTTTGTTACCTTTTCACGCTTCAACGCCTTGACCAATCTTTATGAAATCTGGTATGCATGTAGCCTGTGTCACGGGGAAGGACATAGGCTACTTTTTATCCCGGGAAAATAACGTAATCTCATGCAGTTCCTGAGGTAACTAAAAAAATACTAGATTGTTGTGATTTTTTGCACATAGATGGTTTACTAGGTGGGAAACAACATAATTTACTAATCACCCTTAAAGACAGTCATAAAAACGATGTCCATAAAAAAGCTAGAAAGTTTGTAAAAATGTATGGATGTATGTTTCTTACTCTTTCACGTAAAAACAACTGGCTGAAATTTAGTAGGTAGACAGATTAGGACCAGGATTAACACATAGGCTACTTTTTTCCACGCTCGCGAGCCGCTTGCGTCTCGCGCACTCCGCACCCTCGAAAAGTCATAGAAACGTTGTCCACGCGGGTGAAGCCGCGGGAAACAGCCAGTAAATTATATAAATTATACGCTAGCATCTTTTTGAACGATAAAGAACGAGTGTTTGTTGGAATAAAGCACCAAAGGTTTAAATAAATGTAAAAAAGGAATACAATCAACGTTTTTCTTTTATGCCCATTGTTGTTTTATTTATAATATTTAATAAAATATTACTAGTTATTCCTAAAACTTATTTTTACGGTTTCATAACAGGTAACGGGACCCTTTTTTTAAGCCTACGCTGTTCCTCCGTCTGTCTAACCTTTAAAAGGTTACTAAACAGGTAAATTGCTGAAATTTTCAAAGAATCTGTTTTACTCGTATAATTGCGGATTCATTAGAAAAAAAGCCGACCAAGTGCAAGTTACAATTATGACAACTACACCTGTTCACATAACAAACAAAGGCACAAACGCGAGCAACAGAAAAATACTAGCGCTATCTAGTGGTGTTTTAGTGAACTATTTTCCGTATGAGAACGTATTATATTGAGTTTACCACTTTATTTACAATTGATAGAATTCTTAAAGGTTTTCCTGTAATCACAAGCAATTAACTATATTTTGTATTTTTTCAAAATTTTAGGCTCAGTAGTTTTGGAGATCAGGGGTAATTTAATATTGTAATTTTGGGAAATTTTCGTCTTCTTTCATGAATAAAATTAAAACTGTTTATTTTACAATAATAATAAAAATATATTTGAGATCCTCATAACGAGCCTTTTCATTTGATATATGACAAAGTAAGGTTTGCAATTTTTTTTAAATTTGTTAATTTTCCCCCGAAATTGACCCTTATTTAAAAAAAAATATTTATTTACTTTGCACATCTGTGTTTGGGTCATAGGATTACACCATCCTACCAAATTTCACCTGACTTAGTTCAGTACATTCTGAGTAAATTGGCTGTGACAGACGGACGGACAGACAGACAGACAGACGCACGAGTGATCCTATAAGGGTTCCGTTTTTTTGTTGTACGGAACTCTAAAAAGTAAAAAATCCAGCCAAGTGCAAGTAGTAAAGAACTAGTCCGACTCGCACTTGGCCTGTTTTTAAAAAAAAAATGACAAAAAAATCGGCCAAGTGCGTGTCGGGCCACGCGCAATATAGGATTCCGTAGTTGCCATTATCGCGCCCATATCTAATTTTCAAATTTCCAAATACAGCGGTTTAGTTGTTAGCGGGTGGGGACACTCGACTCCAACAAAATTTAGCACTTTCAAGCCTATTTTTTCTAAAACGGTACCCTATATTATAAAATGGTTTAAATGACTCACAACTATTTTTTAAGCTCACGATACCCCACACGACTGGGATTGATGAGAAAAAAAAAATCCCCACTTTACTTGTACTTACTTTTTACAGTTTTCTCCGCGTAATAATTATTATATATATGGGGTTTTTTTTTTCAATTTTGTGTATTTATGCATGAAGCGTCGAATTTTGTATGCGAAGTTTATTTGTATATATATTTTTAAAGTTTCCATATATTTTACTAATAGTTGCCTATGATTATACGAATTGACACTATGTGTTCTTGATGGTACAAATTTTATCGTCATCCTAAGCGCCTTTTTTCGAGAAAAAAAATATTTTAAATGTTTTCTAATTGACATGCATCATTTTCACACATTTCCCAGATATACCACTTATGCCACATTTCTGATGTTTATAAGTGTTAAATTGACACTATGTGTTCTTGATGGTACAAATTTTATCGTCATCCTGAGCGCCTTTTTCGACAAAAAAATTATTTTAAATGTTTCCTAATTGACATGCATCATTTTCACACATTTCCCAGATATACCACTTATGCCACATTTCTGATGTTTATAAGTGTTATTTGTTATTTTCGAAAATTTGACAAATATCCATAAGGATGAGTTCTAATGCTATCTTTAAACGACTTCAAAAAGGAAGATGTTCTATGTTCGACTGTATATTTTTTTGTAGTGAAAACTTCTTTAGGCGCATTGGGCTCCAGGAACAAAACGTATAAAACTGTATTTGAGATGGGGAAAAAACCATTGAACTCGAGACACCTTAACCTGTTACCTGTAACCCGATACCGAAACTTTGAAAACTTTTCTTACCTTTATAAAACGATACGATAGAATACGATTATGAAAGAATTTAAAAAAATAACAATTGGTGTACTAGTACAAAGTACAAGAATTTTAAAATGGTTGGTTTTCTGATATATATGTGAGTGGCGGCGGTTCCCCCGCCAGTAATAAACTGGCTACATCGCGAACATTTTGGTGCTTTAATAAAAATGAAGTAAAACAACCGGTTCGCGATGTAGCTAGTTTATTACTGGCGGCGCTTCCCCCGCAACTGGCTACATCGCGAACATTTTGGTGCTTTAATAAAAATAAAGTAATACAACCGGTTCGCGATGTAGCTAGTTTATTACTGGCGGCGCTTCCCCCACCAGTAATAAACTAGCTACATCGCGAAAAATTTGGTGCTTTAATAAAAATGAAGTAAAACAACCGGTTCGCGATGTAGCTAGTTTATTACTGGCGGCGCTTCCCCCGCAACTGGCTACATCGCGAACATTTTGGTGCTTTAATAAAAATAAAGTAATACAACCGGTTCGCGATGTAGCTAGTTTATTACTGGCGGCGCTTCCCCCACCAGTAATAAACTAGCTACATCGCGAACAATTTGGTGCTTTAATAAAAATGAAGTAAAACAACCGGTTCGCAAAATAGCTAGTTTATTACTGGCGGCGCTTCCCCCGCCAGTAATAAACTAGCTACATCTCGAACATTTTGGTGCTTTATTAAAAATGAAGTAAAACAACCGGTTCGCGATGTAGCTAGTTTATTACTGGCGGGGGAAACGCCGCCACTCACATATATATCATTTTCACTTCTGTCGGCACTCCTGGAGTGGTTAGGTTTTTTTTATGTATGTCAACAGATTTCTTCATCAACTGTGGACAGATTTTAATTATTATTTTTTTTAATCGAAAGAGTATACTTCCGAGGTGGTCTTACTGTCACCAAGCAGGATCTGATGATGGGATCCCAGGGAAATCGAGGGCAACCCTCAAATTTTATAGGCACGATTTAGATGTCTTATGTATTTCCTAAAGCTATTCAAGTATTTGCGTCTGGTAGTCATCCTCTCATGTCGATTAGCTGATAATGGAATGTACAACTCCTTAACGGTTAGGAATTGGAGAATAAGTCGGTGAGGATAATTATTTAAATGTTATACGTAGATATGTAGATACGTATAGATCGATAGTTGTATCCTTTCTGGTTATTCAGGTGAGCTGATGATGGAAGGTTTAACTTCATAGCTTTCATGCTGTTGAGATGATTGAGGCTTCCCACTCGGTGGACCGAAGACCTTGTGAGAGGCGTTGGAAGCCGCTGGATGCAGGCAGCGTGGGACCAGTAGTTGTTGAAATCATTGGGGGTGGCCTTTGTCCAGAATTGGACGTCTTTCAGCTGATACGATAATGATAATAAATTAATATGGAGTACTTTTTCTTGAAAATCTTAAATTTCTTTTTTAATCCACAATTGATAAGTCCTTGATATCATCTCATCTGATGGTAAGAGAAGATGATGCCGAAGATGGAAGCGGGCTTACGAAGATTCCCCAACGCAATGGGGAACTGGCTATCTTTTCTTCAAGCTGGAACACATCAATTTTGTTTAACATTGATACTCGGCTGCAAGACTTCTGGTAGCCATGCGGGCTTAAAAAATGCCCTTCCACCAACCAAACCGAGTCATACAAAAGTTTGACACCGCCGGGTATCGAACCCGCGACCTCCTGATGTGAAGCTATTGGACTTAACCATTACGCTACGGAGGCGGTTGAAATGAAATCGATTTTATAAAAGTTTACATAACTTTATTTTACTCCTTCGTAGCTCTAAAGCAAAAACTCACCTGTATAAAAATGCAACTTTGTTATAAATTTGTATCTTTTTACCATTATTGGCAAATTCGTCTGAATCACCAGTTGAGAGGATTACGTAGTAAATAGTCTTTAATATTTGGAAAGGATTGTACTGACCAGTCACCATGCAAATCTTACTCGGGTAAAAAAAACGACATCATCATCATATCAGCCGAAGGTCGTCCACTGCTGGACAAAGGCTTCCCCTAAGGATTTTCCTGTAGTAGCAGTAGTTTGGTTGTTAGTCCGGTTGAAAGTTTCCAGTTCTGCGCTGCCCGCATCCAAAGGCTTCCCATGACCTTCACGAGACCATTGGTCGTGAGACCAAAAGCGTCGGTGGCTCAACCGGTAACGACTCGGTAACCTGAGGTCTCGGGTTCAAATCCAGACGGCCAATGTACCATGAGTTTTACGAAATTTACGTACATATACTTTTTTTTTTATTCACAATTGGTAAACCCTTGACAACATCTCACCTGGTGGTAAGTGACGATGTTGCCGAAGATGGAAGCGGGCTTACCAAGATTCCCCAACGCAATGGGGAACTGGCTATCTTATCTTCTTTACTTACCGATTGTTTAACGGTGAAGAAAAATATCGCGTTGCAAACGTCGGTAGGTGTGAATCTAAATGCTTTACACGTGACCGCGGGTGATGCTAAGTGCATAACAAGGTTATTTGTGCCACGCTATAAGACAGAGAGAGACCGAGAGGGAAGACTGCCATGCTGCGTAGCGTTCTCCGGTGCGCGGTCGCCACTTGAGAACTTTACTGTCATCTGTTCTAAGAGCTATGTGCCGTGCCCACTGCCACTTAAGTTAAGCAATTCGCAAAATTAGTAAAAAGACGACAGTAATATTACATTATTATTAAAAAACACTTATCGATATCTAAAAAATAATAGATCTTTATAAACTCTTATTCTTGTCACGTCTATCTTATTGTCACATACAGCCACATACTTAACTATTTACATACACATATATGGGCAGGCCTCCCACGCGGTGGACCGACGACCTGGTGAAGGTCGCGGGAAATAATTGGAGGAGGCCTTTGTCCAGCAGTGGACGACTTTCGGCTGATATGATGATAATGATACGCATGTACATGTATACGATAAAAATATCATAACCTTCCTTTGGGCTCGTAGTCGAATCCTTACTAATCCTTCCTAATATTATAAATGTGAAAATGTGTTGTTTTTTTTTTTTTTATTTACAATTGGTAAGCCCTTGGCATCATCTCACCTGATGGTAAGTGACGATGTTGCCGAAGATGGAAGCGGGCTTACCAAGATTCCCCAACGCAATGGGGAACTGGCTATCTTATCTTCATGCCGGAACACACCAATGATATCAACATTGATATTGTTTGTTAGCTTTTTACGTTTCAACACCTTAACCAATCTTGATGAAATTTGGCATGCAGGTAGCCATGTCACGGGGAATGTGCCACATTTTTCTTCGTGTAGTCCAGTGCAGTTCTTGAGGGAACTGAAAAAAATACTCTTAATTGGCAAATTTCTTTAAAATCGTAACGGAACAATAGGTTTTCGTGATTTTGTGTACAGATGGTTGAGGAGTGTTATATATTGCTACTCACAATAGCCCGATCTGGGATAGGGATCTGAAAAAAAATAAATTCCACGCTTTGTGGCTTGCGCACCACTCATCCTCAAAGGCAGTCATAAAAACGATGTCCACGCGGGCGAAGCCGCGGGAAAAAGCTAGTCCTTACTAATACTATAAATGTGAAAATACGTTTGTTTTTTTGTTACCTTTTCACGCTTCAACGCCTTGACCAATCTTAATGAAATTTAGCATGCAGGTAGCCTGTGTCACGAGAAAGGACATAGGCTACTTTTTATCCCATGAAAATAGAATAGCCCGATGCAGTTCCTGAGGGAACTGAAAATATACTATTTTTTGGTTAATTTCTTTAACATCGCAACGGAATAATGGATTGTGTGATTTCGCACAGAGATAGTTGAGAGGGTGGGAAATGACATGATTTACTAATAAGCATATACTGACATAGTTTTCGAGGGATCTGAAGAAATTTCCACGCTCGCGAGCCGCTTGCAGCTCGGGCACCGCGCACCCTCTAAGGCAGATACCAAAACGTCACTTACCGCCAGGTGAGTTGCAGTCAAACGCACTGAAATTTTCAATAAAAAAACGATGTCCACGCGGGCGAAGCCACGGGCAAAAGCTAGTAATATATAAATGTGAAAATGTGTTGATTTTTGTTACATTTTCGCGCCTCAACACCTCGACCAGTCTTGATAAGATTTGGTATACAGGTAGCCTGTATTTATAGGAAGGACATAGATTACATTTTATCCCGCGAAAATAGCAATTTCCGATTTAGTTCCTGAGGGACCTGAAAAAAAACACTCACTTTTGGCAAATTTCTTTAACATCGCAACGGAACAATGGATTGTGATTTATTTGCACAAAAATGATTGAGAGGGTGGACAATTTACTATTTAGCATATCTTGAAATAGTTCCCGAGGGATCTGGGGTAAACGCACGTCGGCGTCGCAACGGAGCAACGGATTGAAGTGATTATATGTATAGAATCTGTTGAGGGGGTGGGAAGTGACATAGACTGCTAATCAGAATAACCCTTTATGGTTCCTCAGGGATCTCGAGAAAACTTATGCCCACGCTTGCGGCTCGCGCGCCACTCACCCGCAAAGATAGTCATAAAAACGATGTCCACGCGGGCAAAGTTGCGGCCAAAAGCTAGTAATTAAGTAAATACAACATGTCGTGACGTTGATTTACTTAATTTATGATATTGTTTAAAAGTTAAAGATGCAGTTTAAAACAAAATGTGCAAGATTTAAAATGTCAAGGGCAATTCAAGGAATATATTTTTTTTATTTACAATAGGGATGACAACAGCATCAGAAATAAATTATGAACTCTTGATCACTAAAGTACATCAACTTCGGAAAACCTTACTCGTTTTGTTTTCCATCAGGTTTTTGATTTTTTTATTCACCAAAATCACAAAATGAGTACATAAATGACGCTGCTAAACATGACGTCACGCCTAGGTATTTTAAACATTTTTATAACAAAATGTCGTTTTTGACAGATGATAAAAAGTAACTCAGATGACTAGCTTTCATCATCCTTATCGGTAAGCCCTTGGCATCATCTCAATCTTAATACGTATACCTAGGGTGAGTTTGGTCTTTTCGAAATGACAAATGTGAGAGGTGAACGTGGATATATGAGAAAAGAGCCAACTTCGTGGCATAATGATTTAGTCCATTACGGGTCGCGGGTTCGATTCCCGGCGGAGTACATCATTGTAAGACTCGGTTTGGTTGGTGGAAGGGCATTTTCTAAGCACGCCTGGCTAACTACCAACATATTATCTAAGTCTTGCCGCCAAACATCATTGCCAACAACATTGATGTGTTCCGGCTGAAGATAAGATAGCCAGTTCCCTATTGCGTTTGGGAATTTGGTAAGTCAGCTTCCATCTTGGCATCATTGTCACTTACCATCAGGTGCGATGATGCCAAGGGCTTATCAATTGTAAATTAAAAAAAGACGACATAAGATTTAAATATGTATTTATAGTATTTAGTGGATTAATCTACGAGTACATGCAAGGAAATCTTACATTTAATAGGTCTTTACCTGTAAAATTGCCAATTGTTTAAAAAAGTTTAAAGATACAAATTGATATTAAGAACAATAGTTATTAATGCAAAATTTATTCTCAAAATAGCATTAGACTATTAGAAATTAAATGGTGGTAACCATATGTCTATTATTTAGATATTTTGAGAGCACGGTGGCTTGAACCCTGTGAAATCGGGTTTTTTCACCTGAAAAATTGCCTTTATTGAGGCAATAAATACACATTCTAAAGCTAGTTATCGCACAGATTACTAAATAGTTACTTGTTATCGCATCAGTTTCTTCGTTACTAATGTCATATTTGGGAATACCCCGCCTAAGGTTTCGTCGCTTTCAGGAAAATTCAAGAAAATTAACAAGTCTAAAAAATTGGCCCATCTGACCACTAAGAAATCGCCTTTGTTCCATTCAATGGTACATAGCTCAGGGAAATTTCATAGGTTAGGACCTATTATTAGTATCTTTACTAATATGTAGAAAGTCCTTGTCTACAGTAAAATAAGGGCCTTTTTCGTTCACGAGTAACAGTTTCTAAACTTTCATCTTGTAGTAACATTATTCCGAAGATGATCATACCATTTATTCATCTGGTTTATACCTAAAACTTATGAAAAAAAATACAAAAAAAACGAGCGAGACCTACAGTACTCTCATATGATGTGTAACAAATCACTGTTACACATTTCCTTCCCATTTCACGAAATCACTCCCACAAATTGCAGGAAAGCGAGAGCAAAGCTCATTCGTCAGATCGAATAGCGCGCGCTTTCGCGACTTCCTGTTACACATTTCCGTCCCATGTTACACATTTCCGTCCCATTTCACGAAATCACTCGCACAAATTGCAGGAAAGCGAGAGCAAAGATGTTACACATCAAATAACCTAACCACTCTGGGGTGCCATGAAGACTTTTTATAGTTTTATAAGTTTTGCACCTCCGAGTGTTCCTGGCGAACGACTAGGTTGACAAAGTTTTGACCCTGCGAGTGTTCCTTGTAAGGTGTCGGTTACGTTAAGTTACAGTGTAGCGATTTCAATGGGCTTTTCCCATCTTTAAAATGCCCAATGCGGTTAAAAAAAGTTTTCACTCCAATAATTTTATTGTTGAACCGGTTATTTTTAGTTTCCAAAGGAAGACTTGCTTTCTAGGATCAATTAAGGTCATTGCGCCAAAGTAATAATAAATAACACTTATATGTTGGTCGTTTATTGAATGAAAGATGTTGGCGTCACACAAATACTCAATAACGCGTACGTGACTTGGCAAGTTATATCAGATTTTCGTCTTTTAAATTTTTATCACATACTAAAGTCTATACACATACACATATATACTCATAGGTATGTCTTAAGACATCATGTTATACCAATATCAGTTCAGTGTCAAAACTGGTAGTAACTAAATATATTTTTCAATACAATTTTGCTGTTAACTGTGCTGATTGATTTTAACGCACACGTGTCTTTTACTTTGTCATTTTTTGATAATAACCAAAGATTTTTTACAACTAAAGGTAAAGAATCTTCTTCTTCAGACTTTTGAAAGGAGAATCCTAAAACTTTGAGTCCACCGCTGAGTCATGTAAGAGGAAGGACAACCAATTATTAGCGCTTTCCCTCTTTTCGAATAAATGCTGTCGCAGTGGACGAGCAGTATAAGAGATAGGTTACATCTTTGTGAAGATAGAAGACTTTTTAAGCTTTTTTAATCTTCGTCATGCTGGTTCTCTTGTCTTCCGGTAGAGCTAGCGCTTTACGGACTACACAATTCTATATGCAAGCTTCAGCGGGACGTACAATGAGTGTTTTACACGCCGTGGACATAAAGCTTCTCGCCGGCTAGAATGCTCGTCATCTGAGTTACTTTCTATCATCTGTCAAAAACTAAATTTTATTCTCAAAATGTTAGAAATACCTAGGCGTGACATCATAGTTTAGCAGCGTCGTTTATGTACTCATTATGTGATTTTGGCAAATTAAAAATCAAAGACATAATGGAAAACAAAACGAGTAAGGTTTTTCGAAGTTTGAGTAGGAGGGTAATTTAGTGATCAAGAGTTCATATTTATTTTTGATGCTCTAGTCATCCCTACTATGTGTTGCGTAATTATGTTACTAGCAGCACGGTCTAAGAATTATGGATTTTTAGACTGTGTTAGAAGTATATTATGTGTGCGTGGGGCAGTGTGGGGTTCGCAGTGTTTTCTGAATCCTTGAAATCGGACATTTTAACTCGACTCCATAGATCAATTAGCCCTAATTATTCCGAATGCAAAAGTAAAACTCCCGCTCAGTCATTTTGCCTAGTGTCAGAGAAAAAAAAGAGCCTTTTATAGAACTTGAAAAAACGAAACGAAAATTCTTTTCGGATTTTGAGGTGATTCTTCTAATTTCTCTAATAGCTTATTTCATAGACCTATTTTATATATCTACGTTTTATGCTTTAATGCGTTCGTTTTTCTTAAGTCATCATCATCATATCAGCCGAAGGACGTCCACGCCACTGCTGGACATAGGCCTCCCCCAAGGATTTCCACGATGAGCGCTTCCGCGCTGCCTGCATCCAGCGGATTCCCGCGATCTTCACCAGGTTATCAGTCCACCGAGTGGGAGGCTTGCCTACGCTACGTTTTCCGGTGCGCGTTCACCACCCGAGAATTTTACTGCTCCAACGGCCATCTGTTCTACGAGTAATGTGCTCCACCCGTGGCCACTTAAAAGTTTAGCAATTCTGAGAGCTATGTCGGTTACTTTGGTTCTCCTACGGATATCCTCGTTTCTGATTCGATCACGCAGAGAAACTTCGAGCATAGCAGGCTCCATTGCCCTTTGAGTGACCTTGAGGTTTCTTATGAAGGCCATAAATAGTAAGCGACCATGTTTTAAATCCATATGTCATCACTGGTATGTCATCACTGGTCGAAGACCTTGGTCTTAAGACACTGCGGTATCTGGGACGTAATGATATTGCGAAGCTTCCCGAATGCTGCCGAATGCTGCCCAGCCGAGTTGGATTCGACGATTGATCTCTTTCTCGAAGTTAGACCTACCCAACTGGACTGTTTGTCCCAGGTACACATATTCGGCAACAACTTCGAGGAGAAGGTGTGACTTGGACGTTTGACATAATCTTCTTGTTGTCCATGTTCATTCTAAGACCTACTTGGTAAGAGGCTCTACTGAGGCCATCGAGCATTGTACCTAAGTCTTCCATAGTCGTCATTAGTTTCCATAAGTAGTTTTCGTGAAATATTTTATTTTTTTGGTTTTTATTTTATGTTCCCGCAATCGATTAGAATGTAAAAAACCGGCCAAGTGCGAGTCAGAACCGCACACATAGGGTTCCGTACCATCATACTAGATGGCGGTAGTTTCTTAATGTTTAAAAAAACACTTTTTTATGCAGACTATCACTTTTTCTAATTTTTAGTATTTGTTGTTATAGCGGCAACTGAAATACATCATCTGTGAAAGTTTCAACTGTATAGCGGTTCATTAAAATACAGTCTGGTGACAGACGGACAGACAGACAGACAGACAGACAGACGGATAGCGAACTCTTAGCAATAGGGTCCCGTTTTTACCCTTTGGTTACGGAATCCTAAAAATAGTTTATCATGTCTGTTTCGGATCATTTTGAGTATAGGAGTAATTCGGTTTTTTTTTTTAAATAGCATCTAGCAATTTCAACAATATCGTTATATGCTAGAAAATTAACTACAAAATTTGGGTATTGTTTTTTCACAGGACGCAGAAACCAGTAAGGGGTGCTGACCTTTTAAACCGTAATGTACATGATAGAAAGTATCTTCATGTAAATTTGGCAATTTAATATCCCCTATATCAGGATATAGATATAGGTATTTTAGGATACAGGGGATATTAAAAGGCCTGAACCCACGACACTTGGCCCAGAAGGCAGGAGCACTCTCTCTCATTCTTATCGTGTGTCACAATTAATAGTGCTATCCAGGGGCGCTGACCACTAAATATAAAAATTTATTTTACAACTAAATATGGAAAATTAAATATTTTTTGCAGGTGAAACGGTGCTATGATGACGCAAGCACGGG
This sequence comes from Coleophora flavipennella, assembly GCA_947284805.1. Lineage (NCBI taxonomy): Eukaryota > Metazoa > Arthropoda > Insecta > Lepidoptera > Coleophoridae > Coleophora > Coleophora flavipennella. The sequence continues at coordinate 3,036,477 of OX369307.1, forward strand.
AACCACTGAACATAATGGACGGCAACCCACCCAACTGTGACTTCTCCAAGACTACCAAGAGAGGGGTCTTTATCTCCAAAAGCCTCTTCTTCGTTATCATTATCATCTTCGCCTTAGCCCTAGTAGCCACTTCCTTTATAGTCTACAACTTTGCAGCCTGTCCCAGAACGGACCAGCTAGCTAATGTCACAAAATACGAACTTACACATACACACTGCGAACATGATCATAGCAGATTCGCAGTGCTGCCAATAAGCACTGAACATAGTAAATCTGTTGTATCACTAGAGACTACCATCAATCCAGTAACAGATACAACTGAAGATGACGCAATGACTGTTACTGATGTTCGGCTGCCTAACGATGTAAAACCAGACAGGTATTACCTAAAACTCACTCCTTATATCTACGAAGGTAACTTCACCTTTGACGGTGTAGTTAGTATCGAAATAACAGTAAAAAAAGATACAAATAAAGTTACATTTCACGGAGTTGAATTGACATTCCTTAGAATAGATCTGTATGAGAAAAATAATAAGAGACCTGTAAAGATTTTACGAAGAACTGAAGATGTACCTAGACAGTTCCACATTTTAATACTAGGGGAGACACTGAGAGCAAATAAACAATTTGTTTTAAATATCACTTACAACGGCATCTTAAACGACAATTTACATGGATTCTACAGGAGTTCTTATGAAGAAAAGAATGATAAAAGGTAAGTCAAATTGATAGTCATTAAAACATAGTTTCACGTCCATTTATTACTATCACAATAATCTCCAAGTTTTTGCATATTTTAGTTGTTAATCTTGTGTAATTAAAATTAGATAGATCTTGGTAGGTAATTAAAATAGATTCCCAAGTAAGATTAATTAAGAAAGTCTGATTATTTAATGTTCACATGACTTACCATAACGCAAACAGCAGCTGTTGTCTGTATCTAGTCAAATGAGGTTCCCAGATGATGGTATTTACCTACTTCGATATCCATAATTGCTTTTGATGGCAATAATAAGTTGCTTATTATACTATGGGCTACAAAACCAAGAAGTAATAGACCAATTACACAATGTTAATGAGCTACTTACTAATTATATTTTATAATGCAAAAGTAAATATTATTTTATAGTTACTTATAAAACATAAGTTTCAATTAATTGATTCATTGATGTAGTCACCATACGCATGCTTTGATCGTTTCTTAAAGAAAGAAAGGCCTTGCCCATTTCAAGTTAATTTACAAATTAATTCTTCCTCGTTTTACAGTCATTTTCAGATTACTAGAATTAGTCTTCAGATACGCCACATGTGCCTTTTGCCTTTACGAATCCAGTGTAAGCACGGTGATAATCTACAATAAAACCCTGTTTAATAAGTTTTTCTACCTTTATTGTTCTCAGATGGATAGCAGTTACACAATTCCAGGCTACGGATGCCCGTCGTGCATTTCCGTGCTGGGATGAGCCTGCTTTAAAAGCTCGCTTCACCATCAACATTGCCAGGCCGAGAAATATGACCTCGGTTTCGAATATGAACAAAATTGGACAACAGGCACAGTAAGTTCCCTAATTTATTGAAAACTATATACTTAGACTACTACTTATCTATATACCATAACCATGTCTTAAACAGAATGTAGGAAAATTGGTGTTGGTCACGTTAACTGGGGCTTCTACTCATTTTACTGAACAACTTTTGTTCTACGACTTTGCTGAAATCGCAAAAAACAGTTTACCCTTCATATAAACCGATCAGCTGAATGACCAATTTTGTATGGAGGGTGATTTTTTTTTGAGAATTGACTATGGGTTTCTTGGGGTAAGTTCTTTAGTATGATGAGTAGAAGCCCCAGTTAACGGGTCCTTCGCCAATTTTTACACCCAGTTTAAGCACAAAAAAACCTTAGTCTGTTAGGCCCCACAGCCAGCACCCAGCTTAAAAGTGCCCATCACACTGGCCGCGTTTCTGCGCTTTACAGCCAATAAAATCTGTTCGACCAGGTAAGACCCAGCTCGGGGGTCAAAGCCACGGACCCTCAAGCTCCAACTGTTGTCTTTTACGTAACGCTTCGCAGCATTACACCATGCACCCGAGGTGTCCACGGCGAAAAAGACAAAATGACTGACTCCCAGTCATCACCACTTGCTTTGTCCCCACTGGTGACGGATTGCTTGCATCCAATCGGCATATTTAGTCATTTTCCGTCCAGCCAACTAAGCGGCGGCTGACCCTGTATAATTGTATGTAATATACAAGGGCAACAGCAAAATTTTGTTGGCTTCTGTTATCATCAGTTTACACCTATTCAAAAGCATACTCCGTAACGATACTATCGGGTTTTTTATGTTTAGCGATACAATTTTCAACCTGTCAAAGGAACTTTCTGCGTCTATTTCATTCATTTCTTGTCTCGTTTTTAGTGTTAGGTAGTGAAACTAGGAACCCTTATAATAGGGGATCGGACTGCTAGTCATTTGAATTACTTTTTATGATGTGACAAAAACGAAATTTTGTTCTAAAAATGTTTGAAATACCCACAAGTGACGTCATAGATTTTAAGCGTCATTGACGAACTTATTTTGTGAATTTGATCAATTAAAAATTGAAGACGTGATGGAAAAACCAAACAAGTAAGGTTTTTTGAAACTTTAAGAGGAGGGCAATTTAGGAAATCGTATTTTATTTTTGATGCAGTCCGATCCCCTATTTCTCTATGTCCATCTGTCCGTCCGTCGAAATGTCACATCAGTTTTGCTCAAAGACTATTACATCTAAAAAGCTGTCACGCCTATGAACATAAAAATTACATATTAAAAAAATGAGGGTACTTCTATTACATGTTAAGTGGGGGTGATTTTTTGATGTGTAACATCTTTTCTCTCGCTTTCCTGCAATTTCTGGGAGTGATTTCGTGAAATGGGACGGAAGAGTATAACAAGAAATGCAAACATTCTTTAAGCCACGAAGGCTAAGGTAACATAGCCATGCCGCCTAATGTGAGGCTGGAGGCAAAGATGACCTATTATCCGTAGGTCCAGCCCGTGAATGTATGACCTGATAATTCATTAATTTCATAAATATTTTGTCACATGTTACACATCATATTATGCGACAACTGTAAGGCTCGATCGTTCTTCACTCTATGCAGGTCTAGACTATTACTAATAATTTAAGTTCGATTCCTAAAATTTTACTGACTGACGTTGACTGAGTTGGTTTAGTGGTCAGCGCTCCTGCCTGCTGGGCCGAGGGTCATGGGTTCGATTCCCACTCAGGGCAAACATTCGTGTGACGAACAGGTTTGTTTTCTCTGTGTCTGGGTGTTTAATATCTACATTACTCGTATGTATGAATTTAAACTTATACAGAGTGTAACAAAATTGGTGTAGGACTCGTTAACTAGGCGTTAAATTGGTAAAGGCTTTTACTCATCATACTGAACAACTTTCCCCCAAGGAACCCATAGTCAAATCCAAAAAAAAAAATTCGACGCTCCATGCAAAAATGTTTTAAATCAGCATATCAGCTGATCGATTTGTATGAAGAGTTTTAAAAATAGTTTGCGATTTCAGCAAACTTGTAGAACAAAAGCTATTCAGTTTGATGAGTAGATGTTTTGTAACACCTGTAAAGTATGTATATCAATTTCTTTTCTTTACAATCGGTAAGACCTAGTTCAGGGTAGGCTCGAGCCCCTCGGTGGGGACGTATATAAGCTGATATGATGATGATGATGATGATGAAGCCCTTGGCATCACATCACCTGATGGTAAGTGACGATGATGCCAAAGATGGAAGCAGGCTTACCAAGATTCCCCAACGTAACGAGGAACTGGCTATCTTATCTTTAAGCCGTAACACATCAATGTTGTTAGCAATGGTATTTGGCGGCAATACTTAGATAAGATGGTACGGTACTTAGTTTAGCTAGCCAGGCGAGCTTGAAAAATACCCTTCCACTAACCAGAGTCTTAGAATGTTTGATTTCGCCGGGAATCGAACACTTGACCTCCTGATGTGAAGCTAATGGCCTTAACCACTACGCCACGAAGGTGGTTCTATGGTTCCAATAGTACATTGAATCCTAGTACAAGTAAAGTTGACCGTTTGTAGTTTGTCCCGTAATGTGCAGGGTGTATGTGTAGCTCCTGTTAGCTGGGGCTTCTACTCCTTACACTGAACAACTTTTGTTCTGTAACTTTGCAGAAATCGCAAAAAAAGAACTTTTCATACAAATAGATCATCTGATTGACCAATTTTGTGCCTTTTTGTATGGAGGGCCTAATTTTTTTTTTGAGAATTGACTTTCGATTTCTTGGGAATAAATTGTTTAGCATAATGAGAAGAATCCCCAATTAACGTGTCCTACAACAATTTTGTTCCTGTATAAACAACATCGGAAGGAAAACATCGTGAGGAAACCTGCACACGCCTGCGAAGAAACTCGAAGGTTGTGTGTGAAGTCGACCAACCCGCACTGGGCCCGCGTGGTCGACTAAGGCCTAATCGCCCTGATTCAGGGTAGGCTCGAGCCCCTCGGTGGGGACGTATATGAGCTGTAATGATGATGATGATAAACAACATCACTGATCTTATTCCACAGTGAAACCATACCAGGCTACGAATGGGACCATTACGCAGAATCCCTTCCAATGTCGACATACTTAGTCGCTTTCGCTGTCACTGATTTTGGCAGCATGAGCGACAAAAACTTCGCCGTCTGGGCCAGGAAAGAAGCGTTGCCCTCAGCTGCCTACGCCTTGGAGATTGGACCGAAGATCCTGAGGTTTCTTGAAGAGTATTACAAGATCAAATTCCCCCTGCCGAAGATTGATATGATCGCGCTACCGGATTTCAAAGCGGGAGCGATGGAAAATTGGGGCCTGCTCACTTTCAGGTTAGTATCAAGTTCGTTAGTTAGAGTTAGTTCTGGCTTACTAAGTACTCTAATCTACAGGGTAAAGTTCTCGAGTGGCGACCACACACCGGGAAACGTAGTATATTAGGTAGGCCTCCCACTCGGTGGACCGAAGAACTGGTTAAGGTCGCGGGAAGCCGCTGGATGCGGGCAGCGCAGAACCAGTCTTCGTGGAAATCTTTGGGGGAGGCCTATGTCCAGCAGTGGACGTCCTTCGGCTGATATGATGATAATGATGACAGGGTGTAAATGTCACCAACACTCGGGTGTCTGCTCATAAAACTGAACAGATTGTTACATAAATCGGCTAAGTGCGAGTCGACTCGCACACCTTGGGTTCTGCATCACCACATTGTTACTTCATACAAGCTTAATAATGATACCTACTCATTACAAACAAAACATTTATTTATTTTTTTTCGATTTGGACTCCTTAGTGCGCGTACGGCCCACACTCTGTCGGTTTTTAATATTTTTTGTTTTCTTTCAGGATTAGTATTACAATCACACCAAGTTTCACGCTTGTAAAGTAAAGTTATTATTATTATTATTGTTATTTACCAATTGTGAATAAAAATAAAATAAATAAAATAGTTATCATTATGACGACAGGTCAAAAACAAAAAAAAAACAGCCCAAATGCGAGTCAGACTAGCACTCCAAAGGGTTTCGTACCACCATAACTCTCCACACAACTAAATAGTATAATAACAATTATACCTATTCACCAAGGGCGGGCGGTGTGTACATATTGAGGAGCGCTGGAGCGGTGAACTCCCACATAAAGTTATGCCATCCAACAATTATTATTCCACTTAACAGTAGGTAACACAAAGAACTATGTAACATATTATGTACACAAACTGATAATTAGTAAGTATGTATGTACGAGTGGGCCTCGTCGTCGTCGGACACGAGCGCGCGGAGCACTCGGGAGTATCCACAGAGTTTTTTCTATGGAGTGTCGCTCCAAAAATGTCCCATATAAAATTCCTATCTAGTGTAAATAAGTACCTATCTAGGTTCGTACGCAGAGATATGCTATTTAAAAGGGGAGGTAGATAGGTTACATGCATCCTAAAAGTGAAGCAAAAAAAAGATGCCAATTGGCATCTCTTTTCATAGTAACATTCGGTAGGTACCTATTATAATGTGTGTGTAAATGGATTCGATTTTCAAATGTGGTTTGTTAGTGCATAAACCATTTCGTACGCGGAGATGGTACGAAACGGCGCTCCAGTCGTAGCCGATTCAGCCGAGATGCACCGAATCTAATCGAACCGCGTGGTCCAGTCATAGCGCAGTAAGCTTAGCAGCGCTGTGAAAGTTCGCTGCGACATTAGACGTTCTTTATTTTTTTAATATGCATGAGCGTGCAGCCATTTTTCATTCAGCTTTAGCGCTTGAAGCGCTGCCGCCTTCCCATGTCATTTGAATTTTGAATGAACTGAATTTTTTTGTTTGTTTACTTAGTGGTGAAGTCATGGTGAAGTGAAAAAATAAAACTGTTTAAGTGTTAACTTTTTTTGGGCTCATATAATATGAAGGTTAGTGTTTAATTTATGAAACTAAAAATAAGTATTGGCGGAGACAGGGAGTGAACCCACAAACCGCCACTGCTACAAACAAATGATATCAACGCGATTGTCAAAAATATACGACTCACACGTGGCCGACTTTTATTATTTTTTGTTTTACTACAGTATTAGTACTAAAATCACACCAAGTTTCACGCTAGTGTGTATAACCATTTTTACGTTAGATCTAAATCAAAAACGTTTTTTGTATGGAGACCACTCATTATTTTTAGACGGACAGTAATTTCCACTTTTTTAATTTTTTTTAATCATCATCATCATCATATCAGCTGACAGACGTCCACTGCTGGACATAGGCCTCCCCCAAGGATTTTAATGCCGACCGGTTCTGCGTTGCCCGCGTCCAGCGGATTCCCGCGACCTTCAGCAGGTCATCGGTCATTTTTATTATTTATTGGAAAATCCTCTATGGTAACACATATTCAGTGAAAATTTCAACCAGCTGCCTATCACGGTTCCAAAAATATAGCTTTTTAAAGGACATAGGACGCACAGACAGACAGCGTAAGCTAAGTAATAGGGTCCTGTTACTTGGAACGGAACCCAAAAAACAACTCACTATTGTTACATTTTCATAACACAAAAGTGTTCGTGATGAATTGCTGTACTGACTTTTTACGGTTCCGTAGTCAATATGGAACACATATTTCAATTTCAATTTATTGTCAATAAGAATACAACATAACAGCAGTAGTAACCAATTCGTTGTATAAAAAAAATTATAATAGTAGTATTAACTAATAGTACTTTTCCTCGCATTCGTTTCAAGCATTTTCTTGCACTCAGTGATCAAGCATCCAATCCCTGACAAGAATAAGTCACATTGTGGTGCCGTTGTCATAAAATATATATATATATAGTTTCGCCATGTCTGCCCGTCTTTCCGCGGCTTAGCTCAGAGACTATGAGTACTAAAAAGCTGTAAGTTGGCATGGGTATATATATATTATATATATTTATATATATAAATCTTCAGTCCATGTGTTAGTCATTGAACTCCTCCTAAACGGCTGGACCGATTTCTCTAATTCTTTTTTTGTCGAGTTCGTTATTGTCAGGAGAAGGTTCTTATGTAGGGTAGGGTAGGGTAGGGTAAGGCAGTGTAATGTAATGTAAGGCGGTACGTAGTTCGCCGGGACTAAAAATATACAATATAATTTTGAAAAAAAATTTATAATACCTCCCAAATTATTTTTTTCAAAATTTTATTAAAGAGACGTTAATTTATTTTCGTTCTCGTACCCTATCGTGTGGGGTATCGTTAAATAGGTATTTTTAAAATTACTGAGAGTTTGCAAAAAAAATAATTCATTCAGGGATCCCTGTGCGAAATGTCACCAGCTAATCCTCCATTTCAGGAGATCAATTTAAAAGGAAAACTATCACGGCTTAGTAGGCTTTCGTAGTTTAGGAGAAATAGTTGACCACCTTAAGATGTGTAGTTGGATTTGTAAAAAGTTCTTAGTATTTCCATACAAAATGTTCTATTACCAAATGTTAAAAAAGTTTTGTCTTTAAAATAACAAAAAAAAAATTCACATTTGGTAAGCCCTTGGCATCACCTCACCTGATGGTAAGTGACGATCATGCCGTAGATGAAAGCGGACTTACCAAGATTTCCCCATCGCAATGGAGAACTCGCTATCTTATCTTCGAGCCGGAACACAATATCAATGTTGTTAACACTGAAATTTGGCGGCAAGACTTAGCAAAGATGGTGGTAGCTAGCCAGGCGGGCTTAGAAAATGCCCTAACACCAACCAAACCGAGTCTTGCTAGTTGACCCCACCGGGAGTCGAACCCGCGACCTCCTGGTGTGAAGCGAATGGACTAACCATTACGCCACGCTAACTGTTACATTTATTTTTTGAAAAGACTACGGAACCCTACGTTGCGCGAGTCCGACTCGCACTTGGCCGGTTTTTATCTATTAATGTGACATCATAGTATTGCAACAATAAGTACCAATGTTTCGAAAATTAAGTCATAGTTGTTTTTTTTATTTTGGTTCACTTGCTGATCGACCACACTGTACGAGGGCAAAAATCATGTTGCTTCAGTTCATTAAAGTTCAGAAAATCCAGAGGACTTTGAGTTTTAATCTGGGAATCCACTTGGTAAGCTTTACGTCCCTTTGAAAACGATACCTATTCAATTTCGTATGAGCTGATGGATGAACAAAGTCGTTATAATCCTCTTAAATGTTAGCCTGTGAGTAGGTTAATGAACTAACGACTTAACAGCCTAACTTTTGCTATGTATATTAAACAACAAATACTTTTTGAAGTAGGTACCCACTAAAAAATATCTGACGCCTAATTTACCATTATCACTGAAGTAGGGTACGCACTAAAAATATCTAACGTAAAATTTACCATTATCATTGAAGTAGGTACCCACTAAAAAACTATCTAACGTAATATTTACCATTATCACATGTCTATCGAAATTAATCTAGCTTTTTATGGTTCCGAAGTCAACAAGGAAAACCCTTACAGTTTCGCCATGTCTATCTGTCCGTCTGTGCGTCTGTTCGCGTCTTAGCTCGGAGACTATTAGTACTAGAAAGCAGTAATTTAGTATGGGTATACAAATCACGCCTAATCGCCTGATTCAGGGTAGGCTCGAGCCCCTCGGTGGGGACGTATATGAGCTGTAATGATGATACAAATCACGCCGACAAAGTGTTACAATACAATTTTTGGGCACCTGTAAAGGTACATAGGTACACGTATATTATTTTGTTGACTTACCATATCGTGTAGACCCCACACGTAAAAGGGGTTTTTCAAAATTACTGAGGGTTTACTAATAGGGTTTATAATTACGCGATTAAGGAATCGGTTTGTGAAATATTAAGCTTTATAAAATTGTAAATAGTAGGACATAAATAATAAATTTTAAATTTATTATTTGAAATTATTTATTGATGTGTAACATCTTTGCTCTCGCTTTCTTGTAATTTGTGGGAGTGATTTCGTGAAATGGGACGGAAAAGTGTCCCATGGGACGGAAATGTGTCCCAGGGAGTCGCGTTTTTTCAGGCTTTAAAACCGCGGAAAAGGAAAAGGTATATATGACCATACAGCCTAGTCTGCCGTATCTTTGCCGTCCTTTTATAAAGTATTTTGTCACATGTTACACATCATATGCGAGTACTGTAGGTCTCGCTCGAATTATTTTTTTTATTATTATTTATTTTGTTCTTAGTTTCTTCCTCTTAAGTTGTGCAATAAAGTGTTTACAATTATTTAAAAGAAAAACTGTCACGTCTAAGTAGACTTTCCTAGTTTAAGCACACTCCGGTTATTGCATACAACGGTCGTAAAATGACATTTCAAAAAATAACTGACGGATCAAACAAAATCACGGCAAAATTCTATACGTTCGAGAACCAAACTATAACCAATCTGTTTCAATGTTTCTGTTTGGTGACGAGGGGGTGAGGTCGAATCTAGAGGGCAACAGGGAGTTTCCATATTGTATGTTAATACTAATAAAATACTTTGGTTTAAGAGTAATTGTCGACCAACTTTAAGTGTGCAGTTGAATTTGAAAAAAAGTTCATTGATTATCCATACAAACTGTTCTATTACCAACTGCAACTTATAACTTTGTTTTTTTAAATATACATTTATTTTTTGAAAAGCTCATATTGTCATGATTCTTGAAGACATGAAATTTGAATACCTACATACAAAACAAAGTTATTGTATTGATGTGAGAAAGTTTAATGCAGAAAATATACTACGTCTCCAAAAGCTTCGTTTAGTGGGACACCACTTGGAAGTTCAGGGTCGCATCGGAGAGCAAAGTAGATAAACAATATCCTTATTCTGACCACATTGAGTTGAAAAGGATCGTTTTTGGATGAACCTTCCATGATATTGTTTTTCTCGAATTATTTGGAAACAACGTTGTCAGGTTTCAATGTTTGTATGAAACCTAACACCGAAAGAGTTCAGAAACCTTCACCACAGTATTACAATGTAGCGGCTTACAGTAGCGCAACGAAGCAACGCAGAGCAACGGGAGGGTACGTGCGGGGCAGCGGGCGGCGGGCACAGCCTGGCAAACTCCGCGAGTTTTCCAGGCTGGCTACAGGCTAGTATGGGCTAGTACCTACGCCGGTGGCGCATCGTGCGACATCAAAGGCGTAGCGCTACTGTAAGCCATATCGTAATACTGTGCTTTCACCCTGGAAAATAATTCTGTGGAATGACTCAAATAAACGATGTATACGTAGGGCGCTACATAAGTTTTGTCGCATGCAAACTACATATCATAATATTGTGATTTGAGGCCACAGCCATAAAATCTAAGTAATTTATTAACAACAAAATACAAATTTAGTTGCAAGGAATCGTTTGTACGATTTTTAAATTAATTTTCTAAATGAAAATGGCGGCATTTTCTTGTTATGATATTCGTGTAATTATTTCGTATAACTTTAAGCGTGGCTTGACTAAACAAAAATGTTTCGAGGAAATGAATAGTGCACCGAGGGAACTTGTCCATCTCTGAGGACCATATAACGGTGGTATATTCAATTCCATCGCGGCAATTTTAACTTGGAGGATGAAGCAAGTTCTGGCAGGCCGATAGAAGTGACTACCGATAATAACATTGAGGCTGTACGAAAACTATTGGTTGAAGACCGACGTGTGACATATCGACAGATCGAGAAAACCCTCAAGTTAAACGCACCAACTGTTCATCGGATTCTTCACGACCATTTGAAAGTACGGAAACTTTGTTCTCTCTGGGTCTTGATGACTGACGTGCTAAGAGAGCAACGCGTGACTTGGTCAGGTGATATGTTAAAAAAAATTTGAAGCCGACCGATCTAACTACGTGAACTCGATTGTTACATGTGATGAAACGTGGCTGTATTATTTCGATGTACCTACTAAATTCCAGAGTAAAGTGTGGGTGTTTGAAGATGAACCACCGCCGACGACGTCTGTGAAAATGTCCCCATCCGTAAAGAAAAGAATGGTTGCTGTATTTTTTACTAAGAGAGGAATATTGGCTACGGTTGTGCTTGATAAAGGGAAGACTGTTACTGCTGTATTGTTCACAGAAGAATGTTTACCTCGTGTACTAGAAGCTTTAAAAAATGAACGACCAAACTCAAGACTCGATACTTGGCTCTTGCATCAAGGTAACGCCAATGCACATCGAGCCAGCAAAACTACGAACTATTTGCACCAAGCTGGAATCAAATTGTTGGGACACCCTCCTTATAGTCCGGATCTAGCGCCATGCGACTTTGCGCTATTCCCTTATGTAAAAAAACAACTGAAGGGACGCAAATTTTTCGAGCGATGACCAGCTTATAGGAGCTTTTGAGGAGATATGCGGCTGTGTGCCAGAAGGATACTGGAGCAATGTGTTCAGCGCCTAGTTTACACGTATGAAGATCTGTATTACTGCCGGTGGTGACTACTTAGAAAAAAAATATATTCCACAAAGTACGACAAAATTTATGTAGTGCCCAAGTATTAATGGATCACTCCCTCCACAGGGTTAAAGTATAATTTTACATAGATCAGAACAGTATGAATAATCATAATATAATAAGTCACACTTTTTTATCGCAAAATTTTCATCCAATTCGTTGACCGCGCGCTTGAGCATATCTTAGGTTAAGTAGGTACCTATGTATACGCTTTGCTAGAAAAAACTTATAGTTTTTGAAAACTTTTCTTATCCCAGGTCACATTTTAAACAAAATCAATCAGGAAAACAAAAATTTCCGAACATAAAGTCACCTTTTTTGTTAACGCACAGGTATATTTTCACGATTCTCCCTCTCTGTGTAACACATCTATTTGAATATTACATATCTACTCATCGTACTGAACAAATTTTGTTCTATGACTTACCTGAATTCAAAAAAAAATCTTCACACAAATCGATCAGCTGATCGACCAATTTTGTACATTTTTGTATAGAGGGTTCAATTTTTTTTAAAATTGAATTGTTAAGTATGATGATCAGAACCCCCGGTTAACGGGTTCTACACCAATTATTTACATTCTGTTTATGAAAAAAGTATATAATTATGAACCTTGTGCCTGTGAAAAAGTCTCAGTATCAATTTCTAGTTTCCATAGTATAGGGACTCCTAGTTTAGAATCATATGTAAAAGTAGTTTATGAAACTGTTGCATAATGCCTAGTTGTGAAACAGTTTCATACACTATTTTATCTTATCTCATATATTGGGATTGAATCAACTAAACAACAAAGATCAAAGTTAAAAGAGTAAGAATAAAAAATGCCACGAAATTCAGTACCTACAATAAAACGTGTCATAGCGCTAAATCCCAGCACATCACCGCGCTTGCGCAGAAGCGGACACTGTCACAGACAGGTAAAAACAATGCTTTCACTGATCTCAGTCATTTCCACGAAATTCAGTAACTACAACAAAACGTATTCAATGAATGGCGCCAAAACCTAGCGATGCGCATGCGTTAAAGCGGGCGCTGTCACAGACAAGTAAAAATTGGAATGAAAACTTTTTGTAATGCTGTAAAAATGGCGCGAACTCATGTGCGTTCCAATAAAAAAAATTATATGGAAATTCGTTGGTGACATTAACTTTTTGGTTTAAATGGTATCGTAACGGAAAAAAAGACTTTATAACATTATTTTGTTAAAGAAATAATGTTATTAAGTGTTTTTTTTTTAATTTCGGTATTATGTTTATAAAGTATGCCAATATAAATTCGTTTTATAGTTTACAATTCGAACTTAACGATATGAGAGTAGATAAATTGTATTTATGCAATACATCTTTGAGTTAGCCTACTAAAATAAAACTGGACCTAAGACACTAAAATGAGTAAGTTGTACCCCAAACACATGAATGCAACACATCACGCAACAATGATATGTGATCCTTTTAACGCCTTCCAAAAGCTCAACGCATGGATAATAAGGGTAATCGACAGCCCACAAAATCGGGGTATTGTTAAGATAATAATACAATCCATTTCAAGGGGTGGTGTTATGATGCTATATTGTATTACGCGATCGATATTGCAGTGAGTCTGTTCGTAACAAAAACTCCACTTAAATCAGTAAATTACTACGATTACCAACAAGAATTGACAGTTTTCAAGTAGAACCGAGCACAAACAGAAAACTATGTAATATTCATGGAGCTGATAATATTAAAAATACAATGAATGAGTTGGTGGGGGGGGAGCAATACGCTTCTTCGCAGAGTCACTTGATGTATAAAAAAGAAGTAAAAATAACGGTTTTCAAAGCGTTTTGTCATTCATTTCACTCGAGTGTGCATTGTGATATTCGCGCCGAGCCTACAACGTCCTACGATTGCAATATAGTAATGCCTTCAGGATGGTGTTGGGACTGCCGTGGCGCTGCAGAGCATCACGAATGTTCACGGAAGCACATACCGACGGCTTCCATGCTATTATGCGAAAAAAAGCAGCGTTATTGCTACGACGACCCCTACGTAGCGGTCACAAAATTATCCTGGAGACCATCGCTGTCAGATTTGACTGACACATTTATAAACATTGGGTGGGGTTAGTCACGGAACAAATAAAATAATACCATCTCTGAGCTCTACTAACAAAGCTAAGCACTAACATAGATCGTTAATATAGTTATTAGAAAATTACGTACTTATACATTGACATGGATATTATTTTTTAGAAATAAAGATTTATTAAATTTAATTGAATACAATTAAATACAATTAACTGTAAAGAAGCGTCGGTGGCTCAACCGGTAACGACTCGGTCCATCTAACCAGAGGTACCGGGTTCAAATCTGGACGGCCAATGTACCAATGAGTTTTTCAAAAAACTTACGTACATACTTACCGATTGCTTTAACGGTGAAGGAAAACATCGTGAGGAAACCTGCACACGCCTGCGAAGAAACTCGAAGGTTGTGTGTGAAGTCGACCAAACCGCACTGGGCCCGCGTGGTCGACTAAGGCCTAATCGCCCTGATTAAGGGTAGGCTCGAGCCCCTCGGTGGGGACGTATATGAGCTGTAATGATGATAATGATGAACTGTAAACCAATTATGACTGAATAAATAAATAAATAAATACAGGGTGATAGACTGAATGAGTATGTTGCACAGCTTGGCTACCGCTGACGATAGATGGTTTTGCCTTTGACTTTCTTGTCTAAAATCTCCTGTGCACATGATGAACAGGTACCACCTTCCCCACTAAGACCATAGGCCTGTGTCTTAGTGAAAATTTTGGTGATCGTCATCCGTTTTATTTTTTTATAAGGGAAAGTGAACCCTGCATTGCCCCTTTATTGGAGGGAAATTGTACCTATGGAATATAAAGTTCCCACGAGATGCTTTCTATGTATAAACTTATATCATATCAGCCCATACACGTCCCCATCGTGGGGCTCAATCCTGCTCCATTACCTATTATTTACTTCACTTACTCACCAATCTGGAAGGTTCCAGATTGAAAGTTTCATTTTTACAATCCTAAGTGCCGGAAATCCTTAGATTCTAGGAAAATAAAAAAATAAAAAACTTGATTGAGTCTAAAAGGAGGTATAAGCTTTTTATTGGACTCAAATTGTGGAGAAACCTTTTTTTTGTATAGGCGTAAAACTCCACGTTACAATGATCAATTAGCGCTGTATACGTACGGATGTATATAAATTTGTATTAAATTTGTCTACATAAAGTAAGGTTAAATTTTAAACAAAATTGAATAGACTTATGACAGTAACGAAATGGTAATTTAAATATTTTATATTATACATTTCCGTCAAGCAAACAATATTGCAACCACTGTACATTTCTGTAACTCACAGAGAACCCTAAATTTTAAAGAACCTTTCGAGTGCTTCCCTATTGGGTTTAGTAAAATCCTGGATATTTAAAAGATGATTCAAGTTAGACCTTAAGACCAAAATAATACGTAGGTACCCAGACACACGTCGCACCTCACAAAACTATTACTTTTCACACCGAAATTCGCACAGAAAAACAAACAATATTTTAGCCTCCAAACACGACTATCGCGTTTCGTCATTCGACCCCCTGTGTCCTGCTCACGCGCATTCCCAAGAAACAGCCCTGGCATTCCATCTCCTTCACACAACAACACAAATCCAATTCTTTTACTCACTCGCTCTCTCCTACCCTATCTTGCGAACATTAAATCGTATTTCATTGGTCCCAAGTGCTAACACTTGAGTTAAGGAATTCGGTGTCAGACCGAACCTTCAAAAAAACAGTTCAGCAACTCAATATTATTATTAGGGTTCCATGTGGTGTTACGCAGTAGTTCTGTTACAAAAGTTATTATTATGAGGGTTCCGTATGGCGTCGCGCAGGAACCATCACAATGCTATATTTTGACATCCTATTTTATTTTGATACATATATATTTGAAATGCATAATAAACATTCAGTCCGCAAAATAACTACTTGAGCGGCAAGATTTCATGATTGAGCGGCAGAAAACACTGTAGGAAGAGTGTGGTACGGGGAGTTCTAAATGGAAGCGGGAGCGAGCGAAGCGAGCTCGGACTTGCGGAGCACCCCGACTCGGATCCGTTAGGTTCGGAGACTGTGCGGGGAGGCGAGCTAAGCTCGCCTCCCCGCACAGTCGTAGTGTTAGGTTTAACATGAGAACACAGAAGTAGGAGCCCCGAAGGGGCTCCGTCGACCACTCAACACTGTAGGAAGAGTGTAGTACGGGGATGTTTAAAATAATTACAGCCATCCAGAATGACATAAATTGCTGATTGATTTTGAAATGTTTGCTGACCATGAGTTGCTGACCAATTAGCTATTTCTGCTCACCGATTATATTTTTCTGCTCACAGAAATAACAATACTATGCTAACCATTTAATTGACACCCTTTTATTTTATTTCGACTTCTTATTTAACTTTGTTTTGTCACCTTATTTTTATTGTGACATTGATTTTATGAATCTTTTTCTTATTTACCTACTCAAATACAACCTTAAGTTCAACCTGTCACCCATTTGGCACCCATGTAAATTATCTTTCTCGATTCAGAATACGGACGCTGATCGATCGTCGATTGGCAGGCGGGCGTGACACTTCATCAGTCTCGGAAGGTCGTCCATCATTCCCCTTAATTGGCGTAACTTTGTTGTTACAGTGTCGTCGTTGAATGTTTGGTTGGAGCAAAAGTTGCGGTGACAAGTTTTCGAGGTTAAGGAATTATGGCATACTCCTCCGCATAAGTTGCTGATGTTTTTGTTTGTACCCTTTTCACGCTTCGACACCTCAGCCAATTTTGACAAAATTTGGCATGGAGGTAGTCTGTGTCATGGGAAAGAACATAGGTTACTCTATGTCCCATTAAAATAGCATAGTGCGATACAGTTCCTGAGGAAACTGAAAAAAAAAAAGTTTTTTTGCTTGATTTCTTTGACATTCGCAACGGAGGGAGAAATGACATAAACTACTAATAAGCATACATAGCTCGAGGCAGTTAATAGTTGAGGGGGTTACAAGTGACTCCACACAATTGGCCTAAGTCCGGGTTAATGGACAAACACGTTTTGATTTGAGATTTTTACAGGTTGTTTTTATTTTAATAATAGCCGTTTCCCGCGGCTTCACCCGCGTGGACAACGTTTCTATGATTTTTCGAGGGTGCACAATGCGCGGGCAGCGGCTCGCGAGCGTGGAAAAAAATAGCCTATGTGTTAATTCAGTCCTAATCTGTCTACCTACCAAAATTAAGCCACATCCGTTCAGTAGTGTTTGCGTGAAAGAGTAACAAACATATTCTTACAAACTTTCGCGTTTATGATATTAGTAGGATATATTTTTGTAATAATCTAATTCTCTTCCAAATTGAGGAAGGTAAGGCTTTAAACTCCACTTACGGGGGCCAAATCCAGTTTGGTGGAGGTTGTGGGGCTAGTGGCGAACCCCACCGTCAGAATTTTTTGAAGCCACCTATAAGGCATCTGACACGGCTCAACGACTGCCTTCTAGTGATTGTGCAATGTTTAAACATTACTAGGAGGTCGCAATGAAGACAGACCTAAACCCTAAACTATGAAAAACGACCAACAAATTGGCAACACTATATTACTTCTCTGTTGAAGAAAAGGATAAAAAGTTACAAAGATTTAAGACTAAACTTTGCGCGATTTCGCCGAGCCATTTGGCGATTCTGGCTTTGAAAATTGTTTTATTTTGATCTTATTTAGTGAGTTGTATATGAAATTAATCGTAATTCTACGTCGTTTAGAGTAAAAGTGTCATTGTATTCGTGAATAGTACCGTAAGCAAGAAATTTGAACCTACAAATGCGACGGGAATCGTAGGTACATTTCGCCATACATAGTTTTTGCGAACTTTTTACGTAATATCTTATATTGGTATTGGATTTAACGTAAAGATGACAGTTCGCTAATCGCTTTCTGGCCTTGAGTTCATGATCATTTTTACACATTTGCTTCAGTATTATTATTTTTTCTTTTTTGTGATAGTAAACTGATAAATATATGTATTTGAATACTCTTTGTCGTGGTTGGCGAGTGGTGATTTGTTTGTTTATGTACATTTTTGTATTTAATAACTAATTTTTTGAGGTCGGTGTCAGCACCATATGTAAAATGTGAGTAGCTGTGTGCTGATACCGACCTCAAAAATAAATTAAAGCCCCTAATTTAATTCGTACTCACCTTTGATTCCGTTATTGTTGGTAAATGTGGTGTATCTAAGTATAATAATATTATTTTATACTTTTGAGTGAATTTCATTTTGAAGTTGGTTTTTAGTTTTTTTAAACTTTTATTTTTCTTACTTCTAGTCCTCTCATGACTTTATTCTCTGTATCCGTTGATGAAGTCAAGAAGAATATAGGTTCTTTCCATCTCCTCTAACGCTGTGGGGAATGATAATTTGTCCTCCCGCATAATCAGCCTAGTCCTTCCTGGAGGTCTTGTCTATTCTTACTAAAATTTTCAACTATTCCCTCTTCTCTCGAGCCTTTTCATCATCATCATCATATCAGACTTTCCTCTGAGCTTTTTCCTCGTACTGGAAAATGGCATAAGTTATTTATTTGCCTAAAATCTTAAATCCCACTCTACCCTCTGGATTCCGTCCGATTTCCTATCTTCTTTTTACAAAGTCCTGGAGCACATCGTCTCGGAGCACATCGGAGCAAATAATTATCCAATCATCTATCCCAGAACTCCCTTCTCTATCCTTTTCAATCAAGGTTTAGACCCCCAGCACAGTAAAACTACAGCATTGATGAAAGTCACTGATGATATCCTCCTCGGCATGGAAAATAAATTGCTTACTATTCTTGTCTTTCTTGACTTTAGCAATACTGTTAATTCTGTTAACTCTTATGTGCGTCTTTCTATTCTTCGTACCTTCAAAGTGACTGATTTCACTCTTGTAATGACACCGTAAAGCGTTGTACTATTGCTAATCATCACATCAGCTCATATAAACGTCCCCACCGAGGGCTCGAGCCTACCCTGAATTAGGGCAATTGGGCCTTAGTCGACCACGCGGGCCCAGTGCGGGTTGGTCGACTTCACACACAACCTTCGAATTTCTTCGCAGGTGTGTGCAGGTTTCCTCACGATGTTTTCCTTCACCGTTAAAGCAATCGGTGAATATATGTACGTAAGTTTCGAAAAACTCATGGGTACATTGGCCGCTAGATTTGAACCCGGCACCTCTGGTTAGGGGGACCGAGTCGTTACCGCTTGAGCCACCGACGCTTTTTTTTTTGCTAATACTATATTATAATACGTGTTTTTAAGGGTTCCGTACAAAGAAAGAGTGACCAAATTATCAAGATAATTATCAATGATAAAATTATTACTTAGAACCCTGATATATTTACGGTAATACTGTGCGTAGAGGCGTGGTTTTACGCCAATAATGAAAACGGCTAAAAGTGACTGATTTCACTCTTGTAATAACACTTTAAAGCGTTGTACTATTGCTAATAGCATATTATAAAACGTGTTTTTAGGGTTCCGTACAAAGAAAGGGTGACCAATGGGACCCAATAGCTAAGCCTCCGCTGTTTTTCTTTCTGTCTGTCAGCGGGCTATATTTGTATATGGTAAACAGTTGTAATTTTCACAAAATCTGTTTTTCTGTTGTTAGTCATTTCTATCAAAAAAAAAATGAAAAACTAAGAGTACACACAAAAAACGTGTTTTATAATAAGTAAATTAGAGGTATTTTTAATTAAGCTCTATCGTAAAAGCAGTCATTCATACACGCGTGAAACTTTGTGTAATTAATTCTGCAGTAAAATAACAAATAGCAAAAGCCGGCCAAGCAAGAATTGTACTTAAGTTGTAGTTGCGCTAAAAAATCTGTTTTTTCTCACTCGTCATAAAAGCGTTTTCAAGACTGTCTTTGGGTCAAAGACAGTACTAAAAACGATACCCACGCGAGCGAAGCCGCGGGAAAAAGCTAGTTAGTGAAATAAATACAAACGTTTCACGATACGGCACTGCACCGGGGTGGCGATGTGGACACAGCCTTAGAAAATTAAAAAAAAACAGTCTGTCATTTCGGTGTGGGGGTCGCCGTACGGTCAAGTGACACCCACACCGATACCGTCACTTTGATAAAATGACAGGAAACCCTGTTTGGGGTAGCACGACAGAGTTCGTGCTGCCGGCGAATTTTTGTATAAGGTAGTCCTCTTATTTACGCCCCAACCCATATTTCAGGGAAACAGCAATGCTTTATGAGACTGGAATATCGCCGACCACAGCTAAGGCTAGGGTCCCTGTTTGGGGTAGCACGACAGAGTTCGTGCTGCCGGCGACTTTTTTTATAAGGTAGCCCTCTTAATTACGCCCTAACCCATATTTCAGGGAAATAGCAATGCTTTATGAGACTGGAATATCGCCGACCACAGCTAAGGCTAGGGTTGCCTCCATCGTGGCCCACGAGATCGCCCACCAGTGGTTCGGCAACCTCGTCACTCCAGCTTGGTGGTCCGATATCTGGCTCAACGAAGGCTTCGCTTCTTACGTCGAGTACGTAGCCGTGGATGCTGTAAGTTCTTTTGAAAATATCTTACGTTTTATTTATCTGAAGTGATTTGGCAATAATATAAATAAATCTTGTATTTTATTATGTTTTTATGGTTCCGTAGTTAACAAGTAACTCTTATTGTTTCGCCATGTCCGTCAGTCTGTCTGTATGTTCGTCCGTCTGTCTGTCTGTCTATCAGCGGCTTAGGTCAAAGATTCTTAGTACTAAAAAGCTGTAATTTGGCACAGATATACATATTAATCACGCCGACAGTGGTAAAATAAAATTTGTGTACTTAAAGGGGGGGTAGTTTTTTTTTTTTATTGACGTACTCTATGAATAAGTCTTTCAAATTTATTGACGTTTTTCTAAAATCACTATTCGAATCGAAGATCTGTTTGCGAAATCATCATCATTATATCAGAAGACAGACGTCCACTGCTGGACAAAGCCCCCACCCCCCAAGGATTTACACGTCGATCAATTCGAAAAATTAAGCTTTAAAGTACTAATTTTTGTTAGTCAAGTGTTCTCTTCCCTCTCCTCCCGGCCCCCACCAGCTAGACCGTTATTTCAGTAGATCTTAAAAAAAATTACATAGTAAGACACATAATAAATTTAAAAGAAAAACTATCACTGCGAAGTAGACTTTCTTTTCTAAGTTTAGGAGTAATAATCGATCAACTTAAGACGTACGTTTGGATTTGTAAAAAGTTCATAGATTTTCCATACAAAATATTCTATTGCCAACTGCAAAAATAATTTTGGTTTTCTAAAATGTACATGTAAATGTATTTTTGAAAATACTACGGAGTCCGAGAGTCGACACATGAGTTCGACTTATTTGACCGGGATTTTTGATATTGTACTCTTGTCGTTTCTGATAAGTGAAGTGAGGACGAGGGTTGTTTTTTTTGAATATCGCTCCGCACTGATACAAGCGCTTAGGGCCTTCAGATAGCTCAAATGACAATTATTGAAAGACTGTGTAAAGCTATCACTATGGAAAATCTTAATATATATAAATCTCGTGTCACAATGTTTGTCCTCAATGGACTCCTAAACCACTTAACCGATTATAATAAAATTCGCACACCATGTGCAGTTCGATCCAACTTGAGAGATAGGATAGGGTAGGGTAGGGTAGTGTAGGGAAGGGTAGTGTAGGGTAGGGTAGGGTAGTGTAGTGTAGGGTAGTGTAGAGTAGTGTAGGGTAGGGTAGTGTAGTGTAGTGTATGTAGGGTAGGGTAGGGTAGGGTAGGGTAGGGTAGTGTAGTGTAGTGTAGGGTAGGGCAGGGCAGTGTAATGTAATGTAAGGCGGTACGAAGTTCGCCGGGACAGCTAGTATATATAATATAATTAAAGTAATAAAAATCGATTTAATTGAATACAATTTTGAAAATTTTACCACTTTTGATGTAAAAAATATACTGTAGACCCTGTTTTTGGCATTTATTGAAAAATTTCTCGTAAACAAATAGTTAATGTTGAAGCAAACCAACACAAAAATCAGTGACTTTTAGACCTTTCATTTTAATTGAACACATTTTTTTAAAAACTTATTCGACAGTATAGAAGAGTAATAAAAAACATGTAAAAATCGAGAAATGGGTGTTGGGTTTCAACGTAGCAGCCGCGTTGAAACCCGCATTGATTTGAACTTAAAATGATTAGAATTACGTTCGATATTATTTTAACACGTATCAACCTGCTCGGATTGAGGCATCTTAAAACCTCAAGTGACTCTTCTTCTAAAGTGGAAGCAATAGTTTTGTGTCAGTAGGTAACATATTAGATTGAAAGAAAAGAAAATAATTATTAAGTATTTTTTTTTATATTAACGTGAAAGATAATTCTAACAATATCTTTTAACTAAATCGCAACAAATTTCCAAAATCAAACCAGTGTTCCCGTAATTTTACAGGTGGAAAAGACATGGAAATTAATGGAGGTGTTTGTGCTGAACGAAGTGCAGAGTGTTTTCAAACTGGACGCCCTGACCTCATCCCACCAAATATCTGTCGAAGTAGGCAACCCTGAGGAAATTGGCGCGATATTTGACAAAATATCTTATGGAAAAGGTAATGATGATATACTTTCAATATTAAAACACACACTACACTACCAGTTTAAACTAAACTACGCTTTACTTCTAGGAGAGAAGTGAAAAAATGTGTCTATTTATGCATATTATTTGACTTACAGTGAAATTGATATAAGAGCTTTTTAACCAAACCAAAAACTTAATTGAAAATTTACCTACGCCAAAGTATATTTAATAGTACTAACGCCTACGCCGCGCGACCCCCTGAATGGGGCAAATTCAGAAGTCAGAAGAGATAAAACTTACACGATAGAATGAGAGGCAACTTGTAGGTGAATATAACTGTAAGTAATTAGCGATGTGCGACCTGAATTTGCACTTTATTGTGTCGTAGCAAGAGTCGCTATTCATTCAAATGATTTTGTGGAGTTAACCTTCTTTACGTTCAGTAAATAGTCTTTATTCTTTGCCAAAAGCACGTGGCTCGTGATTCTTTGCTTGTGCTTTGTGCGTCGATAGGTAAGTGGTCGGTCAGCGCTCCTGCCTATTAGGCCGTGCGTCGTAGGTTAGATTCCCATCCAGGGCAAATATTAGTGTGACAAACAGGTTTGTTTGCTCTGTATCTGCGTTTAATATGCAGTATATATTTAAAAGTATACATGAAAGTAGAAAGAATAAAGAAGCGTCGGTGGCTCAACCGGTAACGACTCGGTCATCCTAACCACAGGTGCCGGGTTCAAATCCGGACGGCCAATGTACCAATGAGTTTTTCGAAACTTACGTACATATACTCACCGATTGCTTTAACGGTGGAGGAAAACATCGTGAGGAAACCTGCATACACCTGCGAAGAAACTCTAAGGTTGTTTGTGAAGTCGACCAATCCGCACTGGGCCCGCGTGGTCGACTACGGCCTGATCGCCCTAATTCAGGGTAGGCTCGAGCCCCTTGGTGGGGACATATATGAGCTGATATGATTATGATGATATCAGTCTCTGGTTCCCTTAATGAAGGAAATCTTACTTTGAAGCCAGATGACCCGTGTGTGTTTTTGTCTCTGAATTGAACTTCAAAAATGATTTTCTATATTATGCAATCAAGTTTCGTACAGAAGTCCATACCGTACCTAACTCCTTGATAATAATTAAAAAGACAACAATATTCTATGACGTAATGGCTATTCCGTGGCGTAATGGTTAAGTCTATTAGCCTTAGATCAGGAGGTCGCGGGTTCGATTCCCGACGGAGGCTAACTTTGTATGACTCGGTTTGGTTGGTGGAAGGATATTTACCAAGCCCGCCTGGCTAACAACCCTCATCTAATCTAAGTCTTGCCGCCAAAAATCAATGCTAAAAACATTGATGTGTTCCCACTTGAAGATAAGATAGCCAGTTTCCCATTGCGTTGGGGAATCTTGGTAAGCCCGCTTCCATTTTCAGCATCATCGTCACTTACCACCAGGTGAGAAGATGCCAAATCTTTCTTGGGGGAACTTGTTTAGTTTTATAAGGATTGGCCCCGTCACAAGGAAAACATTTTTTTTATAATTTTGTATGTATTGTATATCGAAAGACATCATTTATCCACAGGCTCAGCAATACTCCGTATGATGAACCACTTCTTAACCGACGAAGTTTTTAACGCTGGCATCACCGATTACTTAAACGCCAAGAAGTACGGTGACGCAGAACAGAAAGACCTATGGAACGCCCTCACCAACGCTGCTAGAAGAATGGGTGCTTTTGAAGCAGACGTGGGAGTCGTCATGGACTCTTGGACGTTACAAACTGGTTTCCCTGTCTTAACCATCATCAGGAACTATGATACTGGCGCCATTTCATTTACGCAGGTAAGTCTCATTTAAACATAAGCTTCTTAAAGCCTGAGTTTTTTTATTCAGAATTTGATATCATCATATCATATCAGCCGAAGGAGACGTTCGTCCACAGCTGGACAAAGGCCTCCCCCATTGATTTACAAATTTCCAAGGATCCACGACGACCGGTTCTGCGCTGCTTGCATTCAGCTTCATCAGTTCATCGGTCCACCTAGTGGGAGGCGAGCCTACGCTACTTTTCCCGGAGCGCGGTCGCCACTCGAGAACTTTACTACCCCACGAGCTATGTGCCCCGCCCACTGCTACTTAAATTTAGCAGTTCTGACAGCTATGTCTCACTACATCTTACTTGAAGTGACGATGTAATCGATGATAGCACATAATGCCTCATTCATATCATTTGCGGGTTAAATTTAATTTCGCATATTATTAAGGACATGATTCACACAGTATCCAGTAGATTGTTTACTTATGATGACTCAACGATTTTATCAATTCAATTGAATTACATTACATATACATAGATAACACGATTATTTTTCACTACATCTTATCCATAATATTCTTTCGATATGCAGGATTAGCTCTTTGATTAAATTAACCAAAGTTAATAAATTAATACCTATGAACAGATAACACACGGATGAGAATAAGTCATATCAAGATTAAAGAACCGGACAAGTTCGAGTCGGACTCGCCCATCGAGGGTCCCATTCAAATTAGTCATCATCATATCAGCTCACATACATCTCCACCGAGGGGCTCGAGCCTACCCCGAATTAGGGCGATCGGGCCTTAGTCGACCACGCGGGCCCAGTGGGGGTTGGTCCATTTCACACACAACCTTCGAGTTTCTTCGCAGGCGTGTGCAGGTTTCCTCACGATGTTTTCCTTCACCGTAAGAGCGTCGGATAAACTTACATATGAAATCTAAATTCGAAATCACATTGGTACGTGGCAGGTTCAAACCACGAACTCCCGGACAGGAGGCGGCGGTCCTAGCCATTACGCCACCGACGTTCAAATGCATATTGTAGCATAAATATTATTATAGGTGGGAACATATATGTTACTAACAAAAACCAAGCCAAGCGCAAGTTGAACTCGCGCACCGAGGGTTCCGTACAACACCTCTCCACACGCATACTACATTTATACCTATTCGTTTCAAACAACAGACATCAACGAGAGCGACAGAAAATATTTATTATTCAGTTCAGGATTCCTAACGTGAGTACGGCTAACACTTCGCCGTTATTTTACCCAACTGCGCGATGCAAAGAAGGGTATTGTGTTTATCAGCCCATGTATGTGTGTATTGTTTGATCCTTTGTGGCGCTCTAGAGAACAAACGCGGGGGTCAATTTTGCAGATTATCCGGTCGATCGATTTGCCTTAATCTTGCAAATGTCACTATAGACATGAGAGTTGTGAGATTGTGCAGCAGATGGTCTTTCTGCTTGAATCGTCGTGTTTTTAACATCGAAAACACAAGATAACTAGTTTATTATTCTATAAGTGAAGTATTTGGGAGGCCTTACGTTTTCCGGTGCACGGTCGCTACTCGAGGACTTTACTCCCGCAACGGCTATCCGTTCTACACTACTCCCACTTTGTAGACCGATGACCTGGTGAAGGTCGCGGAAAGCCGCTGGATGCGGGAAACGCAGAATCAGTCGTCGTGGAAATCCTCCATTGCTGTGGACGTCCTTCGGCTGACATGATGATGATGATGATGATATATTTGGAAAACTCAAAACAAGGTACCTTCCGTACAAATTGAACATAAGTAGAAGCTATGTTCTCCATTTGCGGGTTAAATTTAATTTCGCATATTATTAAGGACATGATTCACACAGTATCCAGTAGATTGTTTACTTATGATGACTCAACGATTTTATCAATTCAATTGAATTACATTACATATACATAGATAACACGATTATTTTTCACTACATCTTATCCATAATATTCTTTCGATATGCAGGATTAGCTCTTTGATTAAATTAACCAAAGTTAATAAATTAATACCTATGAACAGATAACACACGGATGAGAATAAGTCATATCAAGATTAAAGAACCGGACAAGTTCGAGTCGGACTCGCCCATCGAGGGTCCCATTCAAATTAGTCATCATCATATCAGCTCATATACGTCCCCACCGAGGGGCTTGAGCCTACCCTGAATTAGGCGATCGGGCCTTAGTCGACCACGCGGGCCCAGTGCGGGTTGGTCAACTTCACACACAACCTTCAAGTTTCTTCGCAGGTGTGTGCAGGTTTCCTCACGATGTTTTCCTTCACCGTTAAAGCAATCGGTAAGTATATGTACGTAAGTTCAGAAAAACTCATTGGTACATTGGCCGTCCGGATTTGAACCCGGCACCTCTGGTTAGGAGGACCGAGTCGTTACCGGTTGAGCCACCGACGCTTCATACAAATTAGTAGGTACAAATTATAAATAATAACACTGCAAACTGTTAGGTACTACATACACCAAAATTATTAGGTATGTACATATAAAAAAGGAAAAGATTTTTTTCATTCTTTGTCATTAATTGAAAACTATACAATATAAAAATAATTTCCAGTGAAGCCCTTTCATACGATACCACATGACACGGTTATCTAAATTCAAAAGTTGGACCGCCGTTCCTTGCATATTTGATTGATTACGTACTTTTAATAAAGACTGTATATTAAATGATTTAATTACAAATGTACTATTTTCAATTTTTTTCCTATGCTTGCAGTATAGACAGTATTACTTGCTAAATTTCATAGTTCTAGGTCAACGGAAAATACCCTATGAATTTGGATTCCCTTGAGAGTGTCGAAATATACGTTTTTTGCGGCATAAACGGCCGTAACTTTTTCTTACGTTAACTTAAAATTTTGATTTTTTCAAAGATTCAAGGAACTGTAGACGGGAGTACTTGATTTTAATTAACCCCCGGTGCAAAAAAGAGGGGTGTTATAAAATTGACCGCTATGTGTGTGTGTGTGTGTGTCTGTGTGTCTGTCTGTGGCACCGTAGCTCTCAAACGGGTGAACCGATTTGGATGCGTTTTTTTTTATTTACAAGCAGGTTTTTTGGCGATGGTTCTTAGATACGTTTTATCAAAATCGGTTCAGCCGTTTCAAGGTCATCAGCTCTTTTGTTAGCTGCGGTAGGGTTCTTAGACTCTTAATGTGTATTTACTTTACTTTCAAACATACATGTGACCTAAAACTTGAAACACTCATGTATGCTTAATAACTATGCAGGATTATGGTACCCCGACGCGCCATTATAGCGCCATTTTCATGAGCAAACCTTATCGTGCCCTCCATCGATTTCGATAATTAAAATATATATAGGTATTTCTGAAATGAATTTGATGGCTCAACGAAAGGTATTATTTTTTACTTTTTAAATGTCCGCTTTACTTTTTTGCGGGGGGGGGGGGTTTAAATTTTTAATTTTTTCAACTTGATAACGCCACGTGTTCCCGAGATAAAGTGTCTTGCCAGACAGATTGACGGACAACAAAGTGATCTTAAAAGGGTTCCGTTTTTTCCTTTTAAGGTACGGAACCCTAAAAATTAAAACATTTTCTACGAATATTTTCTATACGAATCATAAATTATAAGGGGTTCCTATTTGTTATAATTCGACTATCTTTATATTGGCATAAATTTAATCTAAGCAACAAAAACATCGATTGTAAAGCACTAGGTCATAAATCTATCGTTTTCGAGTTAGGTCAAAATAAATAATTTTTTTTTGTATTAAAATACATTTGAATGATTTCATTATGATATTGTAATAAATAATAAATAGATTATGCTTTTTTAAAAAAGACCTACAAATAAAAGTAGTTCGATTGATATAAGTTGTTGTCAAGGGTTTACCAACTGTGCATAAAAAAAAAAAAAAAGAGATCCTCAAACATCTCTGGTAACGAAAGAAAAAAACATAGCATATCTCGGAAACTAAATTCATTTTAATTGGTACTTCGAATGAGCCTTAAAGGGAAAAAAACAAAGCATATCTCGGAAAATAAATTCATTTTAATTGGTACTTCGAATGATCCTTGTAGAGAAAAAACATAGCATATCTCGGAAACTAAATTAATTTTAATCGGTACTTCGAATGAGCCTTAAAGGGAAAAAAACAAAGCATATCTAGGAAAATAAATTTATTTTAATTGGTACTTCGAATGATCCTTGTAGGGAAAAAACATAGCATATCTCGGAAACTAAATTAATTTTAATCGGTACTTCGAATGAGCCTTGAAAGGAAAAAACATAGCATATCTCAGAAACTAAATTCATTTTAATTGGTACTTCGAATGATCCTTGAGGAGAAAAAAACTTAGCATATCTCAAAAACTATTATTATAACAGCTCATATACGTCCCCACCGAGGGGCTCGAGTCTACCCTGAATCAGGGCGATTAGGCCTTAGTCGACCACGCGGGCCCAGTGCGGGTTGGTCGACTTCACACACAACCTTCGAGTTTCTTCGCAGGCGTGTGCAGGTTTCCTCACGATGTTTTCCTTCACCGTTAAAGCAATCGGTAAGTATGTGTACGTAAGTTTTTTTTGTAACTCATTGGTACATTGGCCGTCCAGATTTGAACCCGGTACCTCTGGTTAGATGGACCGAGTCGTTACCGGTTGAGCCACCGATGCTTTTATGCTATGTTGTGCCGATGATCTCGATAACTAAATTCATTTTAATTGGTACTTCGAATGAACCTTGAAGGGGAAAAAACATAGCATATCTCAGAAACTAAATTCATTTTAATTGGTACTTCGAATGAGCCTTGAAGGGAAAAAAACAAAGCATACCTCGGAAACTTAATTAAATTTAATTGGTACTTTAAATGAGCCTTGAAAGAAAAAAAACATAGCATATCTCGGAAACTAAATTCATTTTAATTGGTACTTCGAATGAGCCTTGATCGCTTTTCACAATATTTTTTGTTCCCCCATTACTCGAAAACGCCTAGACTGATTCAGATTTTTTTTGTTTGAAAGGGTATACTTACCAAGTCAGGACCTGATGATGGGATCCCAGGGAAATCGAGGGATATCGTCAAATTTTATAGGCATGTTTCATATATTTTCTAAACCTATATAAGTATTTGTGTCTGGTAGCTATCATTTCACTGGTAATAGAAGGTACAACTCCTTAACGGTTAGGAGTGGGAGGATAATTCTTTAAATGTTATAGGTGCGTATAGACTGCTTAACTTAAGTGGCAGTGGGCAGGGCACATAGCTCGTAGAACAGATGACCATTGGAGCAGTAAAGTTCTCGAGTTGCGACCGCGCAACGGAAGACGTAGCACAGGCAAGCCTACCACACAGTGGACTGACAATCTAGTGATGGTCGCGGGAAGCGGCTAGATGCGGCCAGAGCAGGACCAGTCGTTATGGAAGTCCTTGAGGAAGGCCTTTGGCCAGCAGTGGTCCTTTTTCGGCTGATATGATTGTAGTCCGATAGTTGTATTCTTTCAGGTTATTCAGGTAAGCTGATGATCGCAGGTTTGTCGCCTTAACTTTCATGCTGCTGAGATAATGATGGAAGCCACAGGACACTGTATCGGTTAATGTGATTGGGTTTATCGTTGTTAGATACTTAGCATTATTATACAAAAAATAAAAATTAGAGTAAAAAAAACTAAAAACTGACTACAGAAAGAAATTCACTCAAAATTGTGAAATAATATGTTTCTATAAAAATACATTAAATTAACCAACAATAGCGAAATCAAAGTTAAGCACGAAACAAATTAGGGGCTTAATTTTTTTTGAGGCGGTCTGCGGCGCGGGAGCGTCTACAACGCGAAACTTTTCGTGCAAACCTGCGCGAACATCTGTGGGTTGCAGAGCACTTGAAAGAGCTTTTTTTATGCAGATAATTTAATTGTATGGCAGCCCTATGAAGTGCACCCCAACCCATCTCTCTTCTTATTTTTTATGAAAAATTTAAGTGCGTTTGGCTGCACCTCACCTGATGGCCGAGGATGTAACATGCAAGCTCAAACAGTGCCTATTTACTCTCGTCTTGAAGATCCCTAAATTATACGAATCGGGGAATACAGACGCCGGACGGGAATTCCATCTCTGTATTATCTTCTGCTGTATTCCTCGTAATATTACAAATAATACACGTACGACACGTGTAACCACAAGACGCGTGGGTCCCGCTTTTGTCCATCCCGCATCCCGTGTTCAAGGCAGCATAAGATTACACGGCCCGCGACCACCGCGCGACTGACGCTCTCGCTTCGCAGACACGTCCCGCGCCGTAGTCGTGCAGGTGTGCAAGGCTCCATAAGATTACACGGGCCGCGACCACCTCGCGACTGACGCTCCCGCTTCGCAGACACGTCCCGCGCCGTAGTCGTGCAAGTGTGCAAGGCTCCATAAGATTACACGGGCCGCGACCACCGCGCGACTGAAGTTTCCGCTTCGCAGACACGTCCTGCGGCGTAGTCTCGTAGGGGTTGAAGGCGCCATAAGATTACACGGGCCGCGACCATTGCGCGACTGACGTTTCCACTTCGCAGACACGTCCCGCGCCGTAGTCGCGCAGGGGTGGAAGGCGCCATAAGATTACACGGGCCGCGACCACCGCGCAACTGACGCTCCCGTTTCGCAGACAAGTCTTGCGCCGTAGTGGCGCAGGTTTGCAAGGCGCCATAAGATTACATGGGCCGCGACCACCGCGCGACTGATGCTCCAGCTTCGCAGATACGTCCCGCGCCGTAGTCGCGAAGGTTTGCAAGGCGCCATAAGATTACACGGGCCGCGACCACCGCGCGACTGACGCTTCCGCTTCGCAGACACGTCCCGCGGCGTAGTTGCGCAGGGGTTAAAGGCGCCATAAGATTGCACGGGCCGCGACCACCGCGCAACTGACGCTCCCGTTTCGCAGACACGTCTTGCGCCGTAGTGGCGCAGGTTTGCAAGGCGCCATAAGATTACATGGGCCGCGACCACCGCGCGACTGATGCTCCCGCTTCGCAGATACGTCCCGCGCCGTAGTCGCGAAGGTTTGCAAGGCGCCATAAGATTACACGGGCCGCGACCACCGCGCGACTGACGCTTCCGCTTCGCAGACACGTCCCGCGGCGTAGTTGCGCAGGGGTTAAAGGCGCCATAAGATTGCACGGGCCGCGACCACCGCGCAACTGACGCTCCCGTTTCGCAGACACGTCTTGCGCCGTAGTGGCGCAGGTTTGCAAGGCGCCATAAGATTACATGGGCCGCGACCACCGCGCGACTGATGCTCCCGCTTCGCAGATACGTCCCGCGCCGTAGTCGCGAAGGTTTGCAAGGCGCCATAAGATTACACGGGCCGCGACCACCGCGCGACTGACGCTTCCGCTTCGCAGACACGTCCCGCGCCGTAGTTGCGCAGGGGTTAAAGGCGCCATAAGATTGCACGGGCCGCGACCAACGCGCGACTGACGCTTCCGCTTCGCAGACACGTCCCGCGCCGTAGTCGCGCAGGGGTGGAAGGCGCCATAAGATTACACGGGCCGCGACCACCGCGCAACTGACGCTCCCGTTTCGCAGACACGTCTTGCGCCGTAGTGGCGCAGGTTTGCAAGGCGCCATAAGATTACATGGGCCGCGACCACCGCGCGACTGATGCTCCAGCTTCGCAGATACGTCCCGCGCCGTAGTCGCGAAGGTTTGCAAGGCGCCATAAGATTACACGGGCCGCGACCACCGCGCGACTGACGCTTCCGCTTCGCAGACACGTCCCGCGGCGTAGTTGCGCAGGGGTTAAAGGCGCCATAAGATTGCACGGGCCGCGACCACCGCGCAACTGACGCTCCCGTTTCGCAGACACGTCTTGCGCCGTAGTGGCGCAGGTTTGCAAGGCGCCATAAGATTACATGGGCCGCGACCACCGCGCGACTGATGCTCCCACTTCGCAGATACGTCCCGCGCCGTAGTCGCGAAGGTTTGCAAGGCGCCATAAGATTACACGGGCCGCGACCACCGCGCGACTGACGCTTCCGCTTCGCAGACACGTCCCGCGGCGTAGTTGCGCAGGGGTTAAAGGCGCCATAAAATTGCACGGGCCGCGACCACCGCGCAACTGACGCTCCCGTTTCGCAGACACGTCTTGCGCCGTAGTGGCGCAGGTTTGCAAGGCGCCATAAGATTACATGGGCCGCGACCACCGCGCGACTGATGCTCCCGCTTCGCAGATACGTCCCGCGCCGTAGTCGCGAAGGTTTGCAAGGCGCCATAAGATTACACGGGCCGCGACCACCGCGCGACTGA
Organism: Coleophora flavipennella; assembly: GCA_947284805.1. NCBI lineage: Eukaryota > Metazoa > Arthropoda > Insecta > Lepidoptera > Coleophoridae > Coleophora > Coleophora flavipennella. The sequence continues at coordinate 3,069,217 of OX369307.1, forward strand.
CGCTTCCGCTTCGCAGACACGTCCCGCGCCGTAGTTGCGCAGGGGTTAAAGGCGCCATAAGATTGCACGGGCCGCGACCAACGCGCGACTGACGCTTCCGCTTCGCAGACACGTCCCGCGCCGTAGTCGCGCAGGGGTGGAAGGCGCCATAAGATTGCACGGGCCGCGACCAATGCGCGACTGACGCTTCCGCTTCGCAGACACGTCCCGCGCCGTAGTTGCGCAGGGGTTAAAGGCGCCATAAGATTGCACGGGCCGCGACCACCGCGCGACTGATGCTCCCGCTTCGCAGATACGTCCCGCGCCGTAGTCGCGAAGGTTTGCAAGGCGCCATAAGATTACACGGGCCGCGACCACCGCGCGACTGACGCTTCCGCTTCGCAGACACGTCCCGCGCCGTAGTTGCGCAGGGGTTAAAGGCGCCATAAGATTGCACGGGCCGCGACCAACGCGCGACTGACGCTTCCGCTTCGCAGACACGTCCCGCGCCGTAGTCGCGCAGGGGTGGAAGGCGCCATAAGATTACACGGGGGGCGTCCACCGCGTGACTGACGCTTCCGCTTCGCAGACACGTCCCGCGCCATAGTCGCGCAGGTCTGGCCGGAGCTTTATCCCTTGCGCATCCAACCTTAGCAGGAATGTACTCTTTAAATTAACTCTACTGTCGAATCATAGTTACATATAGGTATATAGGTAAAAAAAATGAAAAAAGTGTTTGAAAAAATTTAAATCATCATCAACGAGGGGCTCGATTGTACCCCGGATTAAGGTGACTTTTATTAATTTAAAATAAATTATTAAAAAAAAACTCATTTTACTGAAAAAAAGTAGATAGTATAGGTTATTTGTAGATTTCGGAGAAATTCACTGGGTGTATAATAAGGTTCAATTTTTTTTGTATTTTGAGCGCACGATCTTACTATTCAGGTTCGGCCATTAGCTTCACATCAGGAGGTCGCAAATTCGATTCCCAGCGAAGTCTAGCGTTGTAAAACTCGGTTTGGTTGGTGGAAGGACATTTTGTAAGCCCGCCTAGCTAGCTACCACCATCTTATCTAAGTCTTGCCGCCAAACATCAGTACTAGCAACATTGATGCGTTTCGGCTTGAAGATAAGATAGCCAGTTCCTCATTATGGGGAATGTTGGTAAGCCCGCTTCTATCTTCGGCATCGTCGTCACTTGCCGTCAGGTAAAATGATACCAAGGGCATACCGATTGTAAATAAAAAAAAGAGTCTTATTTATAATTATACGAATGATTATTCTTTCCGCCATTAACTTAGTCGATAGTGACCTTGTATGTTCTCTCCCTGGTTACAGGAACGATTTTTCCTTATCGACAACAAAACGGAGGAAAAGACTCCAGTTTGGTGGATTCCGGTATCCTACACGACTGGTTTAGAAAAGGATTTCACCTCGACGAAACCCAAACTCTGGCTGCGCGGGGAGAAAGCAATTGTTGCCAAAAACATTTCAGTGAAGAAAGACGACTGGTTCATAGGAAACATACAGCAGACAGGTTAGAACACTACATCTTATCCATAATATTCCATACCCATTGTAAAAAGATAAGGTATTTTTCTTCTATATTTTTTTTAATTAATCAGGAATGTGAAGCTGCGACTTTTCCTACAAACGGCTTTAACGATTTTCACCTTTTAAATGTTAACCGATTTGAACCAATTTTTGCTAGGTTGTCAGTCAGAACAAAAGCTAAGCTTATACGTTTTTGTTTTTTCGATAAAGTTAATAAGTTCAATTTTATTGTCGTTGACGTTTTTTCATACAAAACTAAATGGGGAATCTTGGTAAGCCCGCTTCCATCTTCGGCATTATCGTCACTTACCATCAGGTGAAATGATGCCAAGGGCTTACCAATTGTGAATTTAAAAAAAATCGCCTTTTTTTGTTTATATATTATAATCATTAATTTAAAAAACGAAACGTATAAGCCTATATAGCTTTTGTTCTGACTGACCACCTATCAAAAATTTGTCCCAGTCGGTTAAAATTTAAGAGGTAAAAATTGTTATCGCCGTTTGTATGAAAATTCGCAGCTTCAAAATCCTTTTAAGAATGTAAACTTAAAAACAGCTAATCTGATTATAAAAAAAAATATTTTTATTTTACCTGACCCAATTTAAGAATAATAGAAACAAAAGAGAAATACAATATCAACACTTTCAATCTCCATGCATTACTGTGGCACACTGAAGAACTAGCTGGGCACGTCCATGCATTACATATATTCTTTAACATAACAACCCATAAACGTCCCCACTGCTGGGGTACAGATATATTCCCAAACTCTAGAACGTTAAGGGTCCCCAGGAGGCTCGAGTTTCCATACAAACTTAGATGCGCTTTAATACAAAAACTACATGCTGGATTAAATCCAAACTGTACAAATATATTGAGTAGACACATATCGATGTTTGTAATTAGATTTCGATGTAATATAAAATGGAAAAAAATAAGAACAGTTTCTAACATTCAGTTCAAAACTAATTTAAGCCTTTGTTTAGTTACGTTTCAAATCACCACGACGAAAACTAATTACAAACATTGATATTATAATACACATTATAATTTCAAAGTTTGGATTCAATCCGGCATGCAGTTTTTGTATTAAAGCGGAACTACGTTTGTATGGAAACTCGAGCCTCCTGGGGACCCTTAAGCGATACTCCACACACGAGGGCCAAGTCGGGTTGGTGGAGGTTACAGGATTAGTGGCAAACCCCACTGTCAGAAGTTGTTCAAGCCACCTATAAGGCATCTAACACCTTATTGTGATACACTGGTGTAGTTAGAACTTGTGTTGTAGGTCGTTAGTAGAAGCTCATATGTATATTACATATCATCATTTGGGACAGTGAGAGTGTTAAAATTTTGCTCTCGGTACTCAATCCTCAATATTTCTTGTAAAGCAACCATATCTATGACCGTTTGTTAGGTGAGACTGGTAAAATATTTACTTACGCCGGCGACACATCCTTACTCATATTTTAAACGCAAATATTTTACTCTGTCACGCCACTAAGATAAACGGATCTAGATGAAATTTGGTGATATTAGGACCCCGATTAACATATAGTTTACTTTTTTCTACGCTCGCGAGCCGTTTGTGGCTCGCGCACTGCGCACCCTCGAAGACAGTCATAGAAACTATGTTCATGTGAGCGAAGCCGCTAGCAAAAATTAGTACTTACTGAAATAAATGAACTTTGTGTCTCGTTCAAAGAACATCTTAAATCATCCTGACATGCTTTTTGCATATGTGAAGAGGTTAAAAGCATAACGTGATTTGTCAGAGAAGTGTCAAAATCTTTCATTTCCTAAATTAATATTGATACAATACTGAGACTGTGTGGTATATGAAAAAGAATTTGTAAATTCTGACAATATTCTAAACATTTGCAGGAGAAAATTCATTGGCCATAGCGTCTTTTGCATTTAGACCTGCTTTTCAAAGACAAAATACTATAGACAGAAATGCTTTTTGCACAAATCGAATGATTTAAAAAGGCGTTCTTTATGGTAGACCATAGACTGGCATCATTAACTCAACTTTTTTATTTTTGTGAGAAATCACGTTCTGTTTTTAACGTCGTCATGTGTGCTGGGGTGCTTACCGATAATAAGTACTAACTTACAGTATGGACACTCCCTGTCGCTCTCTCTAGACCTCACGCCCTCGTAACCCAGATTGGTTATAGTTTGGTTGTCGAACGTATAGGATTTCGCCGCACATTTTGTTTGTTCCGTCATTCCTTTGTAAGAAGTGTCCAGGGTGTGCCGATAGTGTAAAGTACAATGGCAATCGCTTTGCCAATGTAGAGATTCCTTGGGCGTGCCAAACATTTTTAGAAAAAAAGGCGTTTTTGACAGATGTTAAAAAGTAATTCAAATGATAAGCAATCGTCATTCCTATTCAGCTAGCACATTAAATGTTCCACACAATAAGAGAGAGCTTTGTCTTACAGGATTCTACCGCATAAACTACGACAAGCAGAACTGGCAAATGTTGATCAAGATCCTCAACGACCCGGCTCGTTTCCAAGAGATCCATCCCATTAACCGAGCTCAGATCGTGGATGACGCCATGAATCTGGCCCTGGCTGGTCGTCTGGACTACAGGACTGCTCTGGACATTACTAGCTACCTTTTTCACGAGAGAAGCTACGTTCCCTGGAAGGCTGGCCTAGTAGCACTAGGATATATTGATAAAATGCTTTCCAAAGGAGCTTACTATTTGGAGTATAAAGTGAGTTAAAAAAAACCATACAAGTGCGAATCGGACTCGAAAACCGAGGGTTTCCTATACCTATTCATGTTAATAAAAAATACATCGACGAGAGCAACAGAAAAATGATTTCCTTCATTTAGTTCGGGATCGTTAGTGCGAGTACGACTCACACTTGGCCGGTTTTTATTTAATAATAATAATAATAACACCAACTTTGTATCTTGTACAATTCAACGCACGTAAAAAGAGCTCCAGTGGTCAAGTGGAGGGACTGCGCGGGAAACAAATGACAACTGGCGAACCAATCACGCGACAGCAAACAAGAGAGACGCGTGTTTCCCCCGTCGCGCCTCACCCCTTACCACCAATTTGGCCCGCAATTCATTCACTGCGCAGGTAGGTCGCTCGGAGCTCTTTTTACGTGCGTTGAATTGTACGTAAGACCGTTTTTACGATAGCGATAGAGCAAAGTTCAAAAAATCTTTGACGAGTGGAAGCCCACCTTTAAATATCACCACACCTTTATACATTTTGTATAGATTCGTTAAGAAAACTAGTTTTTTCCCGTGGTCCTACTGCTTGCCACTACTGATTTTTCTCTCCCGTGACACTACCAGTACTGTATCCTGGGAGGCGCATCTGAGTTAAGCGAGCGAGGCGAGCAATACTACCCGGTCAAAGAATGGACCTCGCTGGAATGTGACTACTCTCCCGCTTCCCCGCTCACCTTCCCGCGTTCTCCTATTGCGTTAGTACGGTTCGCATCTTTGTCACCGATACGCGTCTACTTTCGTCTCTGACATAACGTTTAGTTTTTTTAATTTAGCTTTTTTTTGAATTGTCGACCTCATACCGACTGAATACCGCTATCCGGTCTTATTATTATTATTCCAACATACCTAGAGTTTTCATAAACATTAGTTTAAGTTTCATAAATATTCTTAACTAGCTTTTTACCGCGGCTTGGCCCGCGTGGACATCGGTTTTATGACTGTCTTTAAGGGTGATTAGTAAATTATGTCGTTTCCCACCTCCTCAACCATCTCTGTTCCAAAAATCACAAAAACCCATTGTTCCGTTGCGATGTACAAAAAATAACCAAAAAAGTGTTTTTTTAGTTCCCTCAGGAACTGCATCGAAATATGCTATTTTTCCGGGATAAAAAGTAGCCTATGTCCTTACCCATAATACAGGCCACTTGCACGCAAAATTTTGTCAAGATTGGTTGAGGTGTAGAAGCGTGAAAAGGTAACAAACAAACAAACACATTTTCACATCCTTACTTATATTATAAATGTGAAAATGTGTTTGTTTGTTTGTTACCTTTTCCCGCTTCAACGCCTTGACCAATCTTTATGAAATTTGGCATGCACGTAGCCTGTGTCACGGGGAAGGACATAGGCTACTTATTATCCCGGGAAAATAGCATAATCTGATGCAGTTCCTGAGGGAACAAAAAAATACTCGATTGTTATGATTTTTGCACAGAGATGGTTAAGAAGGTGGGAAACAACAAAATTTATTAATCACCCTTAAAGATAGTCATAAAAACGATGTCCAAGCCGCGGGAAAAAGCTAGTTTATAATATTAGTGAGGATGATGATTTTTTGCACACCGTACCCATATGTCGCAGTGACATCATCGACGCCAGGTCCATTCTTTTAGTAACCGGGTAGTAATAATTTCGTTCGGTTTGATGATGATACTGTCGAAGAGATTCGCGTAGCTTTGACAGTTATGAAGGAAAGACCGCAGAACCGATAGTGTCACGGAAGGAAAAAACCTTTGGCATTAGTGCTAGTGATAAGCATTAGGGGAATCAAATTAGGTGAGATTAAGTATTTATCCGAAAGCATTATATCCGAAGCGTCGGTGGCTCAACCGGTAACGACTCGGTCCATCTAACCAGAGGTACCGGGTTCAAATCTGGACGGCCAATGTACCAATGAGTTTTTCAAAAACTTACGTAAATACTTACCGATTGCTTTAACGTGAGGAAACCTGCACACGCCTGCGAAGAAACTCGAAGGTTGTGTGTGAAGTCGACCAACCCGCACTGGGCCCGCGTGGTCGAATAAGGCCTAATCGCCCTGATTCAGGGTAGGCTCGAGCCCCTCGGTGGGGACGTATATGAGCTGTAATGATGAAGTATTTATATTTTGTAGTATTCATTGGCCAAAAACGGTGTAGATGGCGCTACATGTGTCGACAGAAAATGTATGATATAAATGTATTCTTTTGAAACAAAATAAGGCTAATGGCGCCATCTAGTAGAGTTCACATCAACTGAAATGTAAGTATTTCGGCGGCTGATCATAGTAGGTTTAATGTATTGATCATTATAGGTTATGAATTGCCCCGCGTAACTCGATATTTTTTGGAGCCCCACGAAAGAAAACTGTCGAAAATTCTTACGATCGACCGCCAACAGACATACTATATAAATATTCTGGGACAAATCACACATGATATATATATTTAGATTCCCTATGTTATGGGTTACCAGACACTGATAAACATACTTATATACGTTTACATACATACATATATAGATATATTTAACACCCAGACACAGAGCAAACAAATCTGCTCATCACACAAATGCTTGCCCTGGGTGTGGATCGAACCCACAACCCTCGGGTCAGTAGTCAAGGGCACTAACATTGAGCCACCGAGTCAGATAGCCATGATAACTTATTACGAGAACGTTCATACTCTATGAACTTTCAACCAGCTATTTATTATGGTCGCGTAGGCCTAGTAATAGGGTCGCGATACCTTTTGGTACGGAAGTTTAAAAACAATGGAAAAATTGTGACTTATTAGGCACTGAGAAAGTACTGAACCTATTAGAGATGTATAATAGATCTACCTGTATTTGAGTTAATGTGAACTCTAGTAGATGATGCCATTGGGTTTATTTTGCTTCAAAAGCATATTTTTAGATTCTTCGAATCCTTACTAATATTTTAAATGTGTTTGTTTGTTTGTTACCTTTTCACGCTTCAATGCCTTGACCGATCTTTATGAAATTTGGAATGCAGGTAGCCTGTGTCACGGGGAAGGAAATAGACTACTTTTTATTCCGGGAAAATAGCATAATCCGATGCAGTTCCTGCGGGAACTAAAAAAATGGTTGAGTAGGTGGGAAACTAAGTATTTACTAATCACCCTTAAAGACAGTCATAAAAACGATGTCCACGCGGGCGAAGCCGCGGGAAAAAGCTAGTTTATTTTAAAAACAAATTGTTATTCAATGATTGTTTTCTTAAGCACGTCACCACCACAGATGGACTTGCTACTAGCCCTACAAGTTCATCATCCAATTTCAACTTGGCACTGTGTTTAGGGATAGATACGGGCGCTACATCTATCCCGCTAAAGACTCCCGGAAAGAGAACCCGTTCCCTTGTAGTAGGGACGGTATTTTATGGAAGATGATATTCTTTTCTTATACACCATTGGTAAGCCCTTGGCATCATCTCACCTGATGGTAAGTGATGATGATGCCGAAGATGGAATCGGGATTATAATCAAGCCAGAAGACATCAATGTTGTTAGCATTAATGTTTGGCAGCAAGACTTAGATAAGATGGTGGTAGCTATCCAAGTGCCAACCAAACTGAGTCCTACCACGTTAGACTTCACCGGGATTTGAACCCGCGACCTCCTGATGTGAAGTTAATGGACTTATCCACGGGGACGGTTAATGATGATAAACCAATTATTTAAATTTATTCATCAGCAATACGTGCTTCGTCTCCTGACTGGGACAATTAAAGAATTAGGCTGGGACGTAGCAGCCAATGAGAGCGTGGTACGGGCCCAGCATCGTGTGGACATGCTGTCCACAGCTTGCCACCTGGAACACGTCGACTGCCTGGAGCAGGCAGTTAGGATGTACACTACATGGATGATGACCCCAAACCCTGATGCTTATAACGAGTGAGTTGCATGGAAACGATATAAAATTAATCTAATCATTTTTATTTCGAATCATAGTAAATCCTTAAAGGTACAGGGCACGTATATTTCATTCACATAGTATAGGTAAATTTATGAGTAAGAAAGAAATAATGACATGAAATTCATTTATTCTTGGTTAAGATTTAGTTATCTACACTGTAATATTATATATAATGTTTTTGTATTTTGTGTGTGTGTGTGTGTGTGTGTGTGCGTGTGCGTGTGTGTGTGTATGTGTATGTGTGTAATGAATAAACTGAAAAACTACTGAACGGATTTTAAAAATTCTTTCACCATTAGAATGCTACATTATCTCTAAGTAACATAGGCTATATTTAAATCTAGAAAAAAAGGGATCCTTGATAAAACTTCAGTACATTTTAAAAGTTAATAAAAAACTGACCAAAATCAGACAATGATAACCATACCTTAGTATTAACCCTTATACAAATATATCATTTTATAATCAAAAATGTTTCGACATCTATAGATAACCTTTGAATTACTTAAATCGGATATTCCATTCAGAAGATATTGAGAATTTATGGAAATAAACACCACCACCGCGCAATGACCAGTGTGGCCCCAAGCAATGCAGAAGTAGCGTAGTAATAATAATATTATAAAGAGGATGGATTTGTTTGTTTGCATTGAACAGGCTCCGAAACTACTGGACCGATTTGAAAAATTCTTTCACTGTTGAGAAGCTACACTATCCGCGGTTGCTACAGGCTATATTATATTTTCAAGTAGGGGTCCTTTCTAAAACTGTAACCCAAGGTGTGAAAAAATTACCTAAAAAAATCCTGCATTATCAACAAAAAGTAGTGTAGTGTAGTGCGAAGTGTGTAGTGTGAAAGGGGGTAGGGTGTAGGGTGTAGGGTGAAGGGTGATGGATATAGGGTGTAGTGTATAGTGTGTAGTGTATTGAAGTGTAGTGTAATGAATGTAGTGTAGAATAATGCAATGTAGTTTAGAATAGTGCAGTGTAGTCCAGTGTAGTGCAGTGCAGTGCAGTGTAGTGCAGGTTTAGTGCGGTGTAGTGCAGTGTAGTGCAGTGGAGTGCAGTGTAGTTCAGTGAAGTGCAGTGGAGTGCAGTGGAGTGCAGTGGAGTGCAGTGGAATGCAGTGGAGTGTAGTGGAGTGCAGTGTGTTGCAGTGGAGTGCAGTGGATTTCATTGTAGTGCAGTGAAGTGCAGTGGAGTGCAGTGTAGTGCAGTGGAGTGCAGTGCAGTAGAGTGCAGTGGAGTGCAGTGGAATGCAGTAGAGTGCAGTGGAGTGAAGTGGAGTACAGTGAAGTGCAGTGGAGTGGAGTGCAGTGCAGTGTATTGCATTGTAGTGTTGTATAGAAGGTACGAAGTTCGCCGGGACAGCTAGTTTATGATACAAGGCTGGTAAAAAGGTAAATAGCAAACGAGTGACATATTTTATAAGCCCGAGCCGCAGGCGAGGGTTTACCATCGTCACGAGTTTGTCATTTACCTTTTGCAGCCATACGCTTATTATTGCTTTTCCATCCCTGGGGTGGAAAGTATTCTCATCCCTAGTGTGGAAAGTAATTGTTTTTTTAATTGCCAGCCACGGAGTCGAAGATAATTGAGATACGTAATATTATTAAATTACATTAAAATGAGAGGTTTTCATATATCTAAACTCAGCTATACATTAAACGGCAGCGGTGGCAAGCGGCCATTGCGAAAAGGTTGTAGGTTGGATATAGGTAAACTTAGTTTATTGATATCTAATTAATATTTTATATCAAATAAATAATACATTTCCTCACAGTCGAAATGATAAGTAGAGTGTTTAACTGGGGTGAAATGACCTCTTTCACCCTCGAACTATTAGCGCTCTGACTTCGTTCGAGCGCCAGAAATATCTCGAGTGAAATGGTCCACTTTCTTCCCTTGATTAAAAATCTACTAATAACACATACACTAATCATCCAATCCTTTTTTTTCGTTTAGATAACTAAAACAATTCAGTTTTATAAAAATTGCGCCTTACTTAATCTACGCACACATACGCATGCGTAAGTTTTTATTTTCCAATACTATAAATACGGATTACTTCGAGTAATAGATTTATTTATTGTTTATTGTACACAGTAAATGAGAAATACAAAAGTAAAAAAAAAACATAAGATTTACAATTGGTATGCTTAACTCTGTAAGATTTTTCTGCCAACAAACCAATAAGTGAGAAAGAAATGAGATACGAACAGGTAGAGGCGTGTACAAAAGTTGTTATTGGGAATTTAAAAAAAATACTATAAGATATAAGTTCCTAAGTATTATGTTAGTTTATAATATATAAGTTAAAAATAATATACCTGCTGCATACATAAATATATAATAAAAAAAAATATACTTACTGCATACATAAAATAAATAATAAACTTACATAATAATAATATAATATATACCTACTATGTTGCAATATGGGGAAAGCAAGTCGGGTCAGGTAATGCTCTTTTATTTTCCTCTTAAATATGTGTATGCTAGGGCTGTCGCGAATTTCGTGGGGAAGGGCATTCCAAAGTCGCACCGAATGAACAGAAAAAGACTCACCATAGCAAGAGGAGCAGTGAGAGGGAAATTTTAGTAACAGTGATTTAATAGATCGGCAAGACCTATCTCTAGGAATAATGTATTCGAAGCGATCACGCAAATATGAAGGAGAGGAAGGATTGTAAAGGATTTTATAAAGGATAGAGAGAATGTGTACATCACGACGACGACGAACAGGAAGCCACTTAAGTGTAGATCTAAGTTCAGAGACATGGTTGAATTTACGGAGGCCAAAAATAAACCGTATGTATAGATTTTGCAATCTTTCTAATTTATTAAGGAGCACCTCCGTGGCATCGAGGAAGCAGACATCCGCATAGTCAATAATGGAAAGAACTAGAGATTGCGCAAGGAGGAGCTTGGTTTCGAAGGGTAAACATTTCTGTAGATATTTAAGAGATTGAAAAGAGAAATGCACCTTCCTACTGACTTCATTGACATGGATGGTCCAGGACCGATGGGTATCAAAAGATAACCCCTAAATTCTTGGCAGTGTTAGTAAACTCAATAGGGATAGCGTTGTAAATTACTGGGGGTAATGCGGGTATGTCTAGCTGGCTGCGTAATGCAACCCCGCCAATAATAAGAGCTTGTGATTTGGAGGGATTCACAAGTAAGCCAAATGATTGGGCCCATTCATTAAATCTGAAAAGGTCAGTGTTAATTCGATGTACAGCATCCAAGGCCTCGTCTACTTTAAAATGATGGTATAGTTGTAAATCGTCAGCATAAAGGTGTAAATTCGATGTGATAAGCTTAATAAACGAGTTTATGAATACAGACAGAGAATAATAATTATAAGCCTTATAACCTCCTTGGAAAATATGACCTATGCCTATGAGCTTTATGCGTCATCAATCTATCTCCTTCAGATCCAGACCACTGTGGTATTTATTCACCTTTTTTCACAAAGAGAATCCATCCTAATAGCGTTGTGTAGGTAACCTCTCGAAGGACCAACCTATCTCTTACAATTCTCCTTTCAAAAATCTCAATGAAGATTTTGTGTCTTTGAATATTATATTTTATTATTAACTAGAAATGTCTGGTTCCTCTAAGCTAAAAATTTAAAAAGAGGCAAAGGCAGAAAGCACATGTGCGTTAAAATTAATTTTGCGCACAGTAAACCAGCGCTTATAGTACTACTTTTCGAGCAACTGTATTGAAAATTTAATTACAAATCAAATGTTAGATTATATTGGTAATGAAATCGAGAAAAAAAGAAGCCGAGGTTTAATTCGGTTACTTTTATAATATTGATGACAGGTCTACTGTCGCATACCGTCCCCGGCACCCAAATGGAAGATACGTGAGCGCAAGCGATACAACGCGCACCTTAAAATACAATGGTCCCTAACAGGCTCTATTTGTCACAACCGATCCGATTGCCCTATCAGTCACTTAAAACTACCCACCCCGGCACAATGCCACGTACCAAGCTAAAGGGCGGACAATCCGCGACTAGGTCAATTTGAGACTGGGGCATTATACGACAGTTACCATACAAATGGTGAATATTAATATGCTTACCAAAAGCTTTTCCCGCGTCGTCCTCAGTAGACTTACGAAGTCCAGCTTGCAAGACATAGGGGGGTTTAAATGTACCTAGCTAAGTTAAATGTGACTATATGATCGTGTACTTTTATGCGGATACCCCTGACTCCGCTGTAGGATTCACCGACGTCCACCGTTGAGGAGTTTTCTATTCCACAGGAACACAACTGGATCACAGTTCTTCCGTGGACTGTCATCCGTTATAACATCACGCCCACGCGCTGTTTGTCGTGTCTCAACAAAGTCCGACGCAAATATATCTTGTAGGCACTTATCGTCCGTACATCTGATTCACAAGTACCAATTAGCCTAGCGCTGGTCCGAACCAGTCGCACAAATACAAGGTCTAATACCGTACAATTATCAAGGTTCCAAATAATTCGCTACGCCCCGTAACGGCGATAGCCGAGATCTGAAATAGTTAAAGTACTTTGCATAACGGCCGTTCCGTATTTCACTCCCGATCGAGTTCTGCGTCCCACTATTGTAGTAACGAATGTTAATTTAAGCTGACCAAATCAGTAATCTTTATCCGTAATCTATGTTTCCATTGTTCCGTTTCAACAAAAAAAACGCACCTGTTCAACTGGCGTCTCCCGGGCGACCATTCTGTCCGAATGTCGACGCAGCCTCTCCGCACAAATAGTCTTTGGCTGGCAGCCCCAAGCACGTACTCCGCGAGCGTTTTGTCCCGGCACATAATTCGTATAGACTAAAAGTAGATTACATTGTCATCGTGTATCAATAAATGCGATTTTAACAATATTCAACCGATTGATTACGCTGCATGCATTTTGCCTCGATTGAAACCAAACATCTACATTTTTAAATACAAAGGTATTAATAAAAAATGTGATATATTTAACACAGAATTAAGCTTTGATTGTACATAATGTAAATATGATGATAAATTTGTTATTTTGTACACGACTTTTAATATGAATATTTATACCTAAAGACAGACACCTTTAATTAATTTAATGATAAAAATACAACTGGCTGCCGGAATTCGTGCGGGCTATGGCGTTTATTTATACGTGCGTGTGTGCGTGCGTATGTGAGTGCGTATGTGCGTGCGTGAGATTGTGTGTGTGTATGTGTGTCTAAGCTCTAGCTCCTAAACTACTGATCGATAAATTTTATTTACAACGTCTTTATCTTCTAAAAATTTATATACTTTTTTCGGCTTATATGATGACGATGATGACGACGTATACTCCTGAGGCGGTTCCATTTTCACCAAGTCAGGATCTGATCCCATCATCGTCCTAGGGAAATCGAGGGAAAATTCAATAGGCACGTATTAGGTGTTGTCATATATTTTCTAAAGCTACTCAAGTATTTGCGTCTGGTAGTCATCATCTCATATTAACGAGCTAGTGATGGAAGTTGCAACTCCTTAACGGATAGGAGTTAGAGAATAATTCTTTAAATATTATGGGTACGTATAGACGATAGATGTATTCTTTTAGCTTATTCAGGTGAGCTGATGATGGTAAGTTTGACTTCGTAACTTTCATGTTGCTGGGATGATGATGGAAGCCTCTATGACTCTATATTGGTTAATGAAACAATCATGCATTATGATTTGATGATATCTTATTAGCGACTGGGTTATTAAAGAGCATTATCACTTATTATAAAAAAATTAAATAAAGGAATAACCCTCCGGGGGTTTTGATGACCCAAGAAGACATATACACATAAAACACACACCACCACCACCACATACATGCTTACAGGTGAGCTTAAGAAACTTAGGGCGCATGAAACTTTATAAATGAGCATGAAAGCTTAGGTTTTAATATCTTAGTAACCCACGTCTTTCGAGTTCGCCTGTAAGCATGTATGTGTTGGTGGTGTGTGTGTGTATTATGTGTGCATGTCCTCTTAAATCATCAAGACTCTCAGAGGGTTAAAAAAATTATAAACCGTCTTCAAAAATAAATTCACTCAAAATTATAAAAAAAATATGTTTATCTATAAATACACGAAATCAAAAAGACAGGTACGAAACAAATAAGGGACTTAAATTTTTTTGAGGTCGGTGCCAGCAATGCTATTGAATCTAATATATTTGATGGTAAGTATAGTGTATATCGACCTCAAAAAAATTGTAGGCCCCTAATTTGTTTCGTATATCTGTACCTACCTTTGATATCGTTATTTTATTTAATTTCGTGTATATAGATATACCTATAAATATCATTTCATAATTTTAAGGAAATTTATTTACTTATTACGAAGTTTTAGATTTTTTAAACTTTTATTTTTTGTTTAACTCTTACGCAACTACGGGATGCAAGGCATTCAGTCTGTTTGCGTCTCACGAAAAGGCTAAGGCTCCATAGCTATACCGCCTAATTTATGGATTACGTTTGTCTTTTTTCCTTTCAGTATTCATGCTGACATCAGAAGCACAGTATACTGTGTAGGAGTCCACGCTGGGGGAGCAAGGGAATGGAACTTCGCCTGGGAAAGATTCAAAGTGGCAAGCGCTTCTTCAGAGAGGGAATTGCTACTGTCCGTACTTGGGTGCACCAGGGCACCTTATCTGCTATATAGGTAAAAGTTTATTTTCATCACTTCAAATTATCCAGTTTATGAAAGTAAAATGTCTATAATCACGGACAAAACATACATACAGGTCAAACTGAGGAACTCGTTTTTTTTAAATCTGTTAAATTCTTTTGTTATTTTTAATGACCCGCCCAAATCGCGGACAAACATACATACCTAAGGGTTCTCCTCCTTTTTTTTAAGTCGATAAAAATACCAAAACCATCTCCTAAGTGTAACAAATACTTTTCTGAAAACCGCATCAAAATCGGTTAAGCCAAACGCGAGATAATCGCGGACAAACATACGTACATATATACAGATCAAACTGAGAACCTCCTTTTTTTGAAGTCGGTTAAAAAGGAACTTTAGTTGGAGCATGCAAGTATTAAAGTAGACAAGCGTAGGGACAAAAATGACATAGCACTGTCGATCGCCGCAAAGTCCCGATTGATTTGAAAACGTTTATTGCTAGGATGAATTCCCTGCCGCTTCAAGGTAGGCAGATTTAGTAACTAGCGCCCATATGAGTGTATTTTTACACCAGCAATGTTAGGTTTTGTGGCCACCAGCAGCGTCGGTGGCTCAACCGGTAACGACTTGGTCCTCCTAACCAGCGGTGCCGGGTTCAAATCCGGACGGCCAATGTACCAATGAGTTTTTCGAAACTTACGTACATATACTCACCGATTGCTTTAACGGTGAAGGAAAACATCGTGAGGAAACCTGCACACACCTGCGAAGAAACTCGAAGGTTGTGTATGAAGTCGACCAAACCGCACTGGGCCCGCGTGGTCGACTAAGGCCCGATCGCCCTAATTCAGGGCAGGCTCGAGCCCCTCGGTGGGGACGTAAATGAGCTGATATGATGAATGTTAGGGTTAAAATAATGTAACACAAAAATAAGACAGATAGGTTTTTTGAATTTTTCTTACGAGTTTTGTCTGCTCTCAGGTATTTCTGCACGACTTGATTCATATAATCACTAGAACATTTTTTAAAGCTTTCAGCAAAAAAAAACACATTTTAATAACCGAAAACAGAACACTTGACAGAAGTACAAAATTTTTTCCGTTTTATAAGTTTTGACCCTACGAGTGTTCCTGGTACGATGTCACTTACGTTAAAGTGTCGCGAGTTCAATCGTTTTTCCCATCGCAAAAATTGCCAATGCGTTTAAAGAAGTTTTCACTTTAAAAAAACACAATTCTCGCTGGAAATTTGAACCGGGGCCTCTTTGGCGAGAGTTTGAAAAATGTAAGAAAACTAGTGACAACGTACACGTTTTATTTTTCAGTACAAGGGGAGAGCCTCTCATAATGCTGTGCATACCACAGAATAGAAGAATTCTATAGAACGCTGAAGATGGTCTCGAAGTACCAGCACCGAGCGAGCCATTACACATACAGCACACTACAAACAAGCTGATTCTATTGGGTATTTTTATAAAATAACCTCCCCCAAAAACAAAAAAAACCTATATAATCAATAAATGAAAATAGACTTAAAACTGTATAACATAGGATTGAGTTTATCAAAATTAACAGCATGACAATGGTAAAGTGATACCAGGATAGTAAAACTGCCCAGTTTAATTGTTGAACATTAAAAATTTATAAAATAATGTGTATTTAGAACTAAAAAAATAATACGTAATGTTGTATTTTCAATTCAAAGTTATTAAACTGAAAATTTCCGTGCAAATTTTTTCCCAAAAACGGTATCACTTCCATAGTGTTTGTCATTCTGTCAAATTTAATAAACTCAACCTTATGTTATACAGTTTTTATTCTATTTTTGTTTATTGATTTTATAGGTTTGTTTTTTTGTTTTTAGGTGAGGTTATTTCGTAAAAATATACAATAGAATCAGCCTGTTTGTAGTGTGCTGTATGTGTATTGACTCGCTCGGTGCTAGTACTTCGAGACCATCTTCAGCGTTCTATAGAATTCGTTTAATCTGTGCCTGTGCACTACACTAAGCTGTGCACTTATTTTTACCTGTTAACCCCAGAAAGAGGGCTATGTTTTTCGAGTGTATGTTTATTTCTTTCTTTCTTTGGCACGCACTGTAGCCTAAACGGCTTGATGGATTTTGGAGTACTATAATATCATCATCATCATTATAATATGTCGTTAGATTTATCTTGATCCCGTGAGTGACATAGGATAAAATTTAACCCAACTGGCCAAAAAAGAAGGGTTTAGTTTTTATGCAGTCGGGTTTTTCATTTTTAATTAATTCGTGTAGTTATGTTTTAGCTTAATACTTTTAAAAGGCATAATATTGAAATATTCTTATGGTTTGGCATTTTTGAAAGCAGAACCTAAATTTTTTTGTAAGAAATACCTTTTGAATTTTTGTTGCAGATACTTAGAGTTGTCACTGCGTAATGACAGCGGCATCAGGAAGCAGGACACGGTCAGAGTATTCTCCGCCGTCGCCAGCTCCGCTATCGGACAACCCATCGCGTTCAACTTCGTCCAGGCTCACTGGAAGAGGCTGAAGGAATTGTAAGCCCATCATTACCTCTTGAAAGACCGCATTTAAAAAAAATCAAGAACTTGATTCCATTTTACTGCAACATTCCTAATGAGGACGTAATACGCTAACTTAAATACCTAATGTCTATTAACTCTCGCCTTGAAGGCCTCAAATTGAAAGAATCGGGAAACACCGACGCAGGCAAGGACCGCCACTCCTTCGCTGTCGTCATAATAAATGGGAAAGCGCATTAAATAATGCTTAAATTGGGACGGAAACCCTCCCTATGGGATGTACTGTCTACTAAGGGTGTACTGTACACAGAGTATAATAAACCCGTTAACTGGGGCTTCTTCTTATACTTAAATTCTTACGATTATGTTTTCATACGTAAATTGACTAGCAACGACGGTTAAAATATTGATTTCTTTGGCTATTTTAAAGACTATTAGTACTAGAAATTTGTAATTTGGCATGGGTATACATATTACTCACGTCGACAAAGTGGTACAATAAAATCTTGAATTTTTTTTTTTAAGTGTACCTCCCTAAAAAAAGGTAGAAGGGTAAAGAGGGGGTGATTTTTTTTCATTGTCGTACCCTTTAATTTGGGGTATCGTCGAATAGGTCTTTTAAAACTACTCAGGGTTTGCTTCAGGTATCCATTTGCGAAATATTAAGTTAAAGTACACATTTTTGTTAGATTCAAGTGTCGCAAAATACCAGCTAAACCGCTATTTCGGGCATCTGAAAAAAAATGTAAATTGGACATATAATCAATTTAAAAGGAAAACTATCATGGCTAAGTAGGCTTTCTTAGTTAGCAGTGATAGTCGAACAACTTTAACCGTCTCCGTGGCGTAATGGTTAGTTCATTTGCTTCACACCAGGAGGTCGCGGTTCGATTTCCGATGAGGTCAACTTGTAAGACTCGGTTTGGTTGGTGGTAGGGCATTTTCTAAGCCCAACTGGCTAGCTACCACCATCTTATCTAAGTCTTGGCGCCCAACATCAATGTTAACATGATGTGTTCCGGCTTGAAGATAAGATAGCCAGTTCTCCATTGCGTTGGGGAATCTCGCCCGCTTCCATCTTCGGTATCATCTTCACTTATCATCAGGTGAGATAATGCCAAGGGCTTACCAATTGTGAATAAAAAAAATCATTATCAAAAACCGCTAAAGTTAGAAACTTTACATTACACAATGCAAGATAAAATTCAGGCAGTTTCTTCATTCCCTAACAAAGACATTAAGAGCTCGAAAATGCATTGAGTTAAATTGCTTCTAGAAAAGGGTGTACGGCCGTGCTTGTCTTTATAAATAAGAATCCAATATAATAATGTCATGTATTGTTAAAGTTCTACTTTTTTTTAGTTTATTTAAGGATTAAAAACAGTCATACAATCTGTATTATTATACAACTTAATAAGTTTTCTTATTACTATTTGTGAAACCCACAATATTACACTACAGTTACATTTACGTAATCGTTGAGATCATAGAAAATTAAAATTGCATGATAAAATTGAATGCATTTTAAAAACAAATTAATGAAATAATAAGCACTTACAGCATGTTAAGGTTAATTAGTTTAAAGGGTAGTTATGCAAGGTGAGATTAGATACTTGAGATCAGATTAGTTAAAGAATAGGTCGACACTTAAAACTTTACTGAACTTTAACTATGCAACATGAATTTAGAATCTAGTTTTTAAAGTGATTTATTTTGAATTCCCATTTGAGCATTCAAACTGTTAAGAATATTTGATCTATGAGCATTCAAATGATTTCCGAATATATCTATATCGTTAAACATGGTATTATAAGTACTCATCAGATGATATAGTGGCGAGCGTTTTCCATCGTTAGTGCGATATCTAGGAGGAATAAAGGTAGTACAAGAGCGTGAGGTTCTGTTCTAAGATAAAGCCGGTACACGATATCGAAGCTAGTTAATTATAGGAATAGAGACGTGATAAAGGTCATATAAAGAAGTACTTCCAACTCATGAAGTTTATTCTATTTTAAGAGTAGTTGCTCATTGGGTACAGATTTACGAAAACATCTATATTGCATTGATTTCATAAACTTTCGTGTATGTCATTTATAAATAGTATTAATAAGAGTGGCCCTAGAATAGAGCCTTGTGGTACACCAGAACTAATTGTAACAGCGCTTGATTTGAAACCATCAATAACAACTTTCTATGTACGATTGGATATATAGGACTTAAACCAATGACACAATTTGCCTTAAATACCATTATATGCAATCTTTTCAAGAATTATGCGATGATCTACTCTGTATAAAGCTTTTCTAAAGTCAGTGTAAATGAAATATGTTTATCTGTTACCATCTAAGTTTTCAAATCAGTCTGTGAAGTATACAAATAATTAAGTAACAGTTCAACGATGCCGAACAAACCCATGCTGTTAAGGTAGGATATTACTTTGAAGAGAAGGGTTATGTACTAAAATTTCGAAATAGGGCGGTAGTTTTCCACGTCCTTTTTTGCCCCTTTCTTATGAGCAGGTACTATTGCAGCAGCCTTTGAAATGTTAGGACACATTCCTTCTCGCAAGCATTTATTGAATAAATAACATAATTTAAATTCTTACCAAGGTTAAGCTGCAAGGCATTTATAACTTTAAATTTTCATCATTCTAGTCGGAATGGGAGAATCGGAAATAAATGCGGAGTTCGATATAGGTAAATAACTGTATTGAAGCTAATGTTCTGGACATGTGTACTTGCAACTTGCGATATCAATCATAAGTTTTTATAGATGCTTAGGGTATCTGGATAATTTTCTAGAAGAAAGAATTGTAATCAAAGAAAGTTTAAGGATTACATGAATTTTATTTTGATTCTCTATAGCTATAATAATAACTGTTAATTTACAATTTAATAAAAACATGCCTCCACACAAACATAACCCCTTTTTCAAGATAAAATAACGACTCGCACTCTAAAATCTATTAAGCCGTTTTCAAGATACCGTGGAATAAAGAAAAATACATACATACATTAGATCTAATAACAATATATTCCTTTTATACAGTCGCGTAAAAGAGGAATATGTATTTGAATTATATTTTTTTTGGTTACAGTGTCGGTTCCATATCAACACTCAACTCAATCTTGAAAGTAGTGACCAGGAGATTAAATCAACCGCACGAATATGAGCAGGTAAGCATTTTCCTTAGAAATTTTACATAGGTAACATTTTCCTAGTAGCAGCCTAGGTACGTACATAGATTAAGTATATCTACTTGCATAAAATTCAGCTTGAAACTTAATATATACAAGGTGAAGATCATAGTGCGTTCGATTCCTACTAAAGCTCAAAGTAATCGTTTTTGTGATAGTTTTGTGTTCCATAAAAATACTTAAATATATTTAAGTTATAATGTTTTTCGAATGTTAATATTCATAGATGATTAAATAGGAGCGCAGCATCAATTTACTTCTATTTGTAAAATCGTATTATTATTATTACTTATTTTATGAGGTATTGGGTGGGACCGGATGACTCATCACGGATCTGAAGTTAAATATTTTATCAAAACAAAATGAGTTTGTTATGGGCCACTTTTGGACTCTTTGTAAATATTTTGGTCAGAGATTCTACTCCTGATTGTGAACAACTTTCTCCAATGAATCCATGGTCAATTAGCAAAAAAAAATGGACTTCCCATACAAAGTCGGCATATCAGCTGGTCGATTTGTATGAAAGGCCCAATTTTTTTTGCGAATTTACCATGATTTTTTGGGGAAAGTTGTTCGGAATCAGGAGTAGAAGCGCTGACCGAAATATTGCTAAGGATCCAAAAGTAACCCTAATATTTTCAACTCTATGTTTCCCACAGTTGAAGCGCTTCATCCAAGAGTATTGCAACGAGCTCGGTAGACCAGTTCAACAAATATTGGAGAGGACAGCCACCAACGTGCAGTGGATGGAGAAGAACTACCAGACTATCGTAGACTGGCTGGTGTCGACTGGGAAGCAAGTGGTGACGTGATGATGATGAAGATACGCAACGTTCCAATTATGCGTAATTTGAGCGAATCATAAGTAAATATTGGTATTATGCTGCTTGTTCCGAAAACAAATGCTGCTTTGTATATTCAATATAGCTATATTGAGTAGCTAATCAAAATCTGAGAATGAACTGAATAAACAAAAGTCGACACGGAGAACATACCTTCTCACAGGAGCGTCTTAAATTTATACCTTCAAGAAACGAAGGAGCAGTAGAAGGTTACCTATGTGATCATCCGAAAAAACGACTTCAAGATTTCTTTGAAAATGTACTCAATATCGTGGCACTTGTTAAGCTGTATCAGATGCGTTATATAGGTGGCTTGAAAAGTTCTGGCAGTGTGGTTTACCACTAGCCCTACAATATCCACCAATCCGGACTTGGCCCCTGGAATATGGCTTATAACGTCTATGGGTTGTAAATGAACTCTTTATCATCTATAGATACCAAATTCTAAAAAATATGTGTGTTAGGGCATCCCCTCTCGTATATCTACCAGATACGCTAGACTTCCAGGTTTATGATATAGCGTCCCTACTTACCTACCCTGCAGTTGTGGCAGTAAAGTTCTCGAGTGGCGACCATGCACCGGCAGGTAGGCCTTCCACTCGGTGGACCGATGACCTGGTGAAGGTCGCGGAAAGCCGCTGAATGCGGGCAGCGCAGAACCGGTCGTCGTGGAAATCCTATGCCCAGCAGTGGACGTTCTTCGGCTGATATGATGATGATGATGACGATGAGTGTGTGTATGTATGTGTGTTTGTGTAGGTATGTGTGTTCTTATCCTGCATTTGCAGAGAAACTGTTATCTACTGCTTTTAATGGTATCTTTTTGGATTTATTGTTTTCAAAATATACCTCCTGTACAAAAGAGGAAAAAAAAATTTTAAAATGACAAAAAGGATGATTTTAAAATTTTCATCATCGTCAACACTTATAAAACCTAAAATATGCCATATGTGGTACATCTGGTAAAAAAAACTTTAAAAGAACAGCTAATGGCGCAAGGTTTATTTTTCAAATTTACGCAAGCGAGTAATTTTACTAGCGTATATATTAATAATTATGCAATAAAGTGGTATGTATAAGAAAAGCCTAAATGAGTACCTACCTACCTACCTATGGTATTGAGAGAAGACGCTTTTTTCGTGGAAAGTAGGTGCATTTTAATTTAAAAGTGAATTGGAGGTACTTTTTGCTTATAAACTTTTTTTATATCAGGTACCTTTTATAACGTTTTCCCAAACATAACATATATGGAATTTTTTTGGTGTTAATAAGTGTTAATAATCGATGACGGAAAATTGGAAAACATCCTTAGCGCCATTTTCACGAAAAATATTGAATACTTTTTTGTATAGAAGGACCATTCATCATTATCAACATCATCATGCTGGACAAAGGCCTTAATATTTTGAAAATAAAAATCCAAAGAACATATACACATAGAATCCAAAGAACATATAACACCTGTCTCTCTCTGATCATATAGTTAACTTAATTAACTGTGCTGCCCAAGGGATAGACGGCGGTCGCCTGGTGTTGCACTGGAAACAATACAATCCTTTAATGGGCAATCGTGTAAAAAAGTTACATCTGGAAACTTATTTTAAATATCTATGTTCAAAATTTCATTCAAATCGGTACAATAGTTTCTCTTAAAGTCCTATATCCACACATACACACACATTTTTTCCTAGAACACTTTTTGCGTGTCTTTAGATGATAATAGAGTGCATTTTCATGTCGGTTTTTCGGAAGATCACTAAAAACCTTATTTTTCTCCTTCTCCGCTTGATGTCAAAAAAACTGAAGAGAAACGAACCTTTTGTAGAAATAATGTTCATCAGGATCAGATATTTTGAAGATACAAAAGCATTTTTTTGGGAAATGTTTACTCAGTCATTGTAAATAGATAATAGAATCCGTATGTTTAAATAATCGCTATAGAGTATGATTGATTTAGTTGATACTTTTGATTGTAGGTTCTTGGTGGAACATTATAATATCAATATCACACATGTTGGTATATTTCTACACTAATTCCAAATAAAACAAATTTGTCAGCGACCGGTTTCGAACACCATCTTCAGGCAGACTATTTATTTGCACAATGTGTGGCACATTCAAAATACATTTTAGTGTTTATTATTATTATTACCTGGCAACCCTAAAATTTATTTAAAATGTACCCACACTAACCCAAGTGCAAATAAATAGTCTGCCTGAAGAAGGGGTTCAAAACCGGTCGCTGACAAATTAAAAACGCAGTTTTATTTGTTTTATATAGAATTAGTGTCGATATATACCAATATGTATGATTGATTAATAAAGAATAAATGTAAAACTAATCGATTCTCATTTTTCAATTTAATTGAGTTTTAAAGAAGTTTTATCTTATGAGGACGTTTGAAATCAAAGAGTGGTGTAAGGTCACTTAGTTAATATTTTAGACCTTCGTACCTGTCGGTCAACATTAAAATTTAACGTAAGTATCGTAACTGACTTTTTAACACAATTGTATTAAATGGTAAAAATTTGGTAACAAATAAAACATTAATGTGAAATTAAAAATCTTCAGATTAATATAAAATTTTATATTAGTTAAGTAGATACGTATATTTTTGTATATTTTTAGAGTTTCGTACCTCATAAGGACAACGGAACCCTTATAAGATCACTCACACGTCCGTCCGTCTGTATGTCTGTCACGTCCATTTTTCTCAAATTGTCTAAAGTGAGAGGTGACTTAGTATAATCAACTTAAAAAAACTAAAGAACTTTTTCGCAGGAACCCTATAATTGCATAATAAAAATATGATTTTGTTTGGGTTTGCAGAAGCAATTTTTAAATATAAGCATCACATTTTTATTGTTTTGGAGATAACAGAATTAACCACAGTTCCAATGATCGTAAAAATCATAGTTTCGAGAAATAGATTAAAAACTTAGTCCACTGTAATTTGTAAGTAGTCCTAATTAATATGAGACACTGTAAGTACTAAGAGGTCTTGTTATAATTATATATTATAACCTTATTTGTGTAAGCCTGACCGGTTTTAATATTTACCGATTTCCTTTTAGTAAGTGAATTGTCCTAGTCATTAGTGGTTTTTGAAGCCAGAGAACTGGAATGTTTCATTTTATATTCATCATCATCGTATTGCAATGGCTGTGGTATTTGTAGACCGGCACACAGTAAAGAAAACTCAGGGGTACCGTAGGACCTGAGTCATACTTTTTGGAATCTCTGGCTGCAGGAGACCACCGCAAACAACGCAGAAGTACCATAGCATCCGCGTCATTCTCTCGGCATCACTGTCTGCAGGAGACTACTGCCAAAATGCAAGGGTAAACTAGAACTCTTTCCCCAATTTTTAACTTTCCCTACAGAACCAACAGTCAATTCGCAAAAAAATGACATTACAAATCATATTTGATATATATCACAATCAAAATTTGTTTAAATTGACTATGGGATCCTTGGAGAAGGACTTTATTATAAGACTAGAAACCTCAGCTGATGGATCCTACACCGATTTTGTATAAGGGCTGATTTATATATACAGGATTCCTGCTCATAAATCTAAACAACTATCGCCAAGAAATCTATGGTCAAATTGTAACTAAAAAATGAGATTAAATGCTAAGGTGACCGATCAGATCTATTTGTTTGAGATCCATTGTTTTGCGATTTGTCTGAAGGTAGGTACTAGGCTGGCTCTTGACCTTGATCAGGGTAGAGCGAGATTGTCTTTCAGCAGCCTTTGTTCAACGGTTTCACGTCCCGGAAATTTTACATCGGTATTTCAAATTATTAAAAATCTAATCTGGCAGTAAGAGCATCGGTGGCGTAAAGAGCGTCGGTGGCGTAACGGCTAGGGCCGCCACCTCCTGTCCGCGGGAGGCCGTGGTTCGAATCCTGCCACGTATCAATGTGATATCGAATTTAGATTTCATATGTACGTTTATCCGAAGCTCTTACGGTGAAGGAAAACATCGTGAGGAAACCTGCACACGCCTGCGGAGAAACTCGCAGGTTGTGTGTGAAGGCAATCAACTCGCACTGGGCCCGCTAAGGCTCGATCGCCCTAATTCAGGGTAGGCTCGAGCCTCTCGGTGGGGACGTATATGAGCTGATTTGATATGATGAATCTGGCAGTAGCCCCGCTCCTCTCAAAAGGCGCAATAAAAAAAAATTACCGCCCACTCACTCTTAAAGACAGCCATAATATACATATAATTTAGTGTTTTTTATAAAAAAAAACACTGTACGTACGTATTTATTAGAACAACAATATTTTTTGATGACGAGAGGCGTACGTATTGGAGGATGATGTTACACAAAATAACACATTATCGCTTACATTATTTTTTTCAAGGAATATATTACAATATAATATAAGTACAATTATAATTTTGTAATATACAATTTAATTTAAGTTTTAAATTAGTATCTAGTTTAATTATACTATCAGCAGGTATTATTATGAATAAAAAATCATCATTTGTCAGAATACATACTCGTACATGCAAAGATCATAAAATAATGTAATAATAATTATTATTGAAATATTTCTTTGATTACTAATCCGCACTGGGCCCGCGTGGTCGATTAAGGCCCGATCGCCCTAATTCAGGGTAGGCTCGACCCCTTCGGTGGGGATGTATAGTGATATGATGATGAAAATTATTGAAAAAGGTATTCAGCCGTCATAGAGATGGCATGCAAATTTTCCGTTTTAATATAACATTTGATAAATTACAAAATTCAGAAAGTTTTAAATTTGATTTAATATTGTAGTTCGTTATAAAAAAAATAGTGTTACATTAGTCATTCTATTAAATAATTTTGTCTTTAATCTGATTTCTTGAAATTGTTTTGTGTCATTTGAAAGCTTTTTAAATATTAAGTTGAAATGTGGTTTTGATTTAATAAAAAATTTAAGCAAAGGAGTTTTTCAAGCGCTTGTGAATTATTTAACGTATATATAGTATGTTAGTAGCTCTGGTAGAAAAAATGTGTTATAAATATATACGACGCCGATTCCAAAGAAAGTACAGTATCATTTTTTTATCATTTTTTTTCCTCCTCATATAAATAGGTCAATCGAGATAAGATAAATGTCCTTTATTGCACACCAAAAATACAGATACGAAAAAAAAAATTATGTAAAGGAGGACTTATCGCTTTAAGCGATTTCTTCCAGCCAACCTTTGGTAAATGGAGGAGACGAGAAAGTGAAACGATAGCGGGTGGTTGCATGTGCAACTAAACATAGCTGATAGATTTATACAGGATGTAACAAAATTGGTGTAGGTCCCGTTTACTGGGGCTTCTACTCATCATACTGAACAACTTTTGTTCTACGACTTTGCTGAAAACGTAAAAAAATGTTTTTACTCTACATACAAATCGATCGACTGATTTTGTGCATTTTAGTATGGAAGGTCAAATTTTTTTTTGAGAATTGACTATTGGTTCCTTGGAGAAAGTTGTTTAGTATGACGAGTAGAGCCCCCAATTAACGCGACCTACACCAATATTGTTATACCCTGTATAAAAATGCCCTAAAATTTTTTGGCATCAGTACGTCGGGCGTTGTTGACTAAAATCACACCCCCCACATAAAAGTCAGAAGTAAACTTCTTCATCTGCCTAAACTTGTGACTATGACGTTTACATGATATATCTTTTGTTGAAATTATTTTCAGGGCCAATAAATTCTGTTAGGATCGTAATTGTGCAGCGTAAATTACATGACTTAATGATTGAATGCAAAGTTTTGCGCACAGATGTCAAAAGGTTAACCTCCATAGTAACATAGATTTTAACACATTAAAATATCAAGCTAGTATGTACTTTCTTAGTTTTAGGCTTTGCGCTTCGTTTTATGTATAATGCTGTCTAATTTAAACCTCTGTTTCTCTGTATTTTTGTTTTAAACTGCTTCCTTTTCAACTTTAATATTGGCGAAACCATTGGAGTCGCCGCAATATTTTTGTATCTACTACATAATTTGATTAATTAATAGTACCTATTTAAACATAATAAATTCATACAAGTTTTAAAAGTAACAACGAGATTTTTCATTTAATCTGAAACTACCTGAGAGACACCATCTGAAAAGATCTAAAGTTCTTAGAGCACAACTTACAGTGTTACTAATTGGCATGCTTTGGCAAATTACCCCTCAACTAATATTTAAATTCAATTCAATTCAATTCCTTTATTGCAATAAACATTAACCGCTTTGTTTTCCATCAAGTCTTATGGCCTTAACATCGGTC
Organism: Coleophora flavipennella; assembly: GCA_947284805.1. Classification (NCBI taxonomy): domain Eukaryota; kingdom Metazoa; phylum Arthropoda; class Insecta; order Lepidoptera; family Coleophoridae; genus Coleophora; species Coleophora flavipennella. The sequence goes on from OX369307.1 coordinate 3,096,934, forward strand.
AAATGGCAATATTCAATTCAAATTATTGAAAGACTGTGTAAAGCTATAAACATGGAAAAAATATATAATATACTTGAAGTAATAAAAAATCGATTTAATTGAATACAATTTTTAAAATATTATCACTTTTGATGTAAAAAAATATACTGCAGACCCTGTTTTTGGCATTAGCTGCCAAATTTCTCGAAAAAAAAAAGTTAATGTTGAATGAAACCAACACACAAAAATCTTTGACTTTAAGACCTTTCATTTTAATTGAACACATTTTTTAAACTTATTTGAAAGTGATGAAAAGTAATAAAAACATGTAAAAATCCAAAATTAGGCGTTCGGCGTTTCAACGTTACAGCCGCGTTGCAGGCCCCATTGATTTGAACTTACGTTCGATATTATTGAAACACGTATCAACCGGCTCGGATTAAGTGATCTTAGCGCCTCAATTTAGATGACTGAAAATTAATGAATTCAATCATTTTAGAACGAAGTATCGTTTTTGACTTAAAAAGCGACTTATATGACTAGCAGTCAACATCCCCATTGTGACCTACTAGCCTAAACAAACTAGCCTGTGCATACCAGTTTGCACGTACCATCATAATCTATTGATCAACAGTTACGATATGCCAAAGATGTTATATCTTGCGTGATTAGATTATGCGTAAGAGGACGATACTTTAGATCAATTGGAGTTGTCTTCTCAAGCAGTATGGTAAGAAGTTACGTTAATATTAATACGATTTATCGTAAACAACGTACGTTTATCCGACGCTCTTACGGTGAAGGAAATCATCGTGAGGAAACCTGCACACGCCTGCGAAGAAACTCGAAGGTTGTGTATGAAGTCGATCAGCCCGCACTGGGGCCCGCGTGGTCGAGTAAGGCCCGATCGCCCTAATTCAGGGTAGGTCATAAAACCCATAAAATTCTCACAGCTGAGGCTCGGATCTGTTCCCAGACAAATTCAATCTGATGATTTTGTATGCTATCATAAATCTTCGTTATGGAGTTAGCGAGGGATAGAAAATAATGGCAGTTACTCCACCGAAAAGAGCTTAGCTCTTAAAGTTGGACAAACGGACGTATGACATAGGCCTAGTAACAAAACAGTAAAAAACAAAGATACATTTGTGATTAGGCACTGATCATCATACACTTAACCAATGACTGACTCGGTGGCTCAGTGGTTAATGCTCTTGACTGCTGATGCGAGAGTTGTGGGTTCGATCCCCATGCAGAGCAAACATTTGTGTGACGAGCAGATTTGTTGCTCTGTGTCTGGGTGTTAAATATCTATATATGTAAGTATTTAAACTTATATAAGTATGTAAATCAGTCTCTGGTTCCCATAACATAGATAATCCTACTTTGAAGCCATATGACCATGTGTGAATATTTATATAGTATGTCTGTTGGCCGTCGATCGTAAGAATTTTCGACAGTTTTCTTTCGTGGGGCTCCAAAAAATATCGAGTTACGCGGGGCAATTCATAACCTATAATGATCAATAGATTAAACCTACTATGATCAGCCGCCGAAATACTTACATTTCAGTTGATGTGAACTCTACTAGATGGCGCTATTAGCCTTATTTTGTTTCAAAAGACTACATTTATAACATACATTTTCTGTCTATACATGTAGCGCCATCTACACTGTTTTAGGCCAATTAATACTACAATCTCTAAATACTTAATCTCACCTAATTTAATTTTCACGCACTTATCGTCTCCCAGTGATAAGCTCATTTACATTACCCATTCAAATAATACTAGATCTAACTCAGAGGGCAATACTTCTTACATCCGTACCTATGAGAAATTTATTGATGTGTAACATCTTTGCTCTCGCTTTCCTGCAATTTGTGGGAGTGATTTCGTGAAATGGGACGGAAATGTGTAACAGGAAATGCGAACGTTTTTTAATTCTCGAAAACTAAGGTTGTCATAGCCATGCCGCATAGTGTGATGGCAAAGGCAAAGATGACATACTACTATTCGAAGGGTCGGCCCGTGAATGTACGACCCGATAATTAATTAATTTCATAAGTATTTTGTCACATGTTACACATCATATGCGAGTACTGTAGGTCTCGTTTTTTCTATATGAGCTCTCTTACTTTGCAAAAATATGGCATTACCTACCTTAAAAACTTGATGTAGTAATTAACAACGAATAATGCTTAATTAATGATCTACTCTAACCTGATTCAGGGTTCCATCTTTCCTTCCAGCAGCTATGCTCAATTAACCAACCTCACCCTTTTCTTTGGTTCCACCGTGAATTTTCAATGATATCGTAAAGCAGTAACACTTTTCATTAGAAGATATCCAAAGATTACGCTTCGCGTAGATAATCAGTTCCACTAGATGGGTTATGCACTAACAAACCACATTTGAAAATCGAATCCATTTACACACACATTATAATAGGTACCTACCGAATGCTAATATGAAAAGAGATGCCAATTGGCATCTTTTTCTTGCTTCACTTTTAGGATGCATGTAACCTATCTACCTCCCCTTATATATAGCATATCTCTGGTTCCACTATGCTACCTCGATTGTGAAGCTATTTACCCACGACGGAACGGAGAGAAACGGACGTACTAGAAACAGACATACACACATACATACTAAATTCGTACATACAAATATCCAAAAAGATTACCCTCCTTTTTGGACTTTCGGCTAAAAATATTTGGCTTTAACGTTGGTATGTATACCTATAGCCTAAAATGGGTGACATGACGGTCCGCTCAGTCAAATAAACAGACATACCTCTTCATAAATATTTGACTGCAGCCGAACCGAATGTATCTGCGTGATCGAATCAGAAACGAGGAGATCCGTAAGAGAACCAAAGTAACCGACATAGCTCTCAGAATTGCTAAACTTAAGCGGCAGTGGGCGGGGCACATTGCTCGTAGAACAGATGGCCGTTGGGGCAGTAAAGTTCTCGAGTGGCGACCACGCACCGGAAAGCGTAGTGTAGGCAGGCCTCCCAATCGGTGAACCGATGACCTGGTGAAGGTCACGGGAAGCCGCTGGATGCGGGCAGCGCAGAACCGGTCGTCGTGGAGATCCTTGGGGGAGGCCTATGTCCAGCAGTGGACTTCCTTCGGCTGATATGATGATGATGAACCGAATGTTTACTCAAAGATGCCGAAGACGAAAGCGGGTTTACCAAGATTCCCCAACGCAGTGTAGAACTGGCTATCTTATCTTCAAGCCGGAACACATCTATGCTGTAGAATTTGATGTTTGGCGGCAAGACTTAGATAAGATAGTGGTAGCTAGCCAGGGGGGCTTAGAAAATGGCCTTCCACCAACCAAACCGAGTCTTACAAAGTTAGACGATGAACGTAGAGGGCGATGGCAGTCCCCGACGGCTTTTCTTTGATTCTTTTAAATTTGTCTTTCGTTTCTTATTTCCCTCTAGTCGGGAGACTTTTAAAAAGTTATTTAATCCCTTTTAACCCCCAAAGTAAAAGGGGTGTTATAAGTGTAACTTGTGTATTTGTGTATCAGTGTGTTTATCTGTGGCATCGTAGTTCTTAAACGAATGGACCGATTTTGATGCGTTTTTTTTGAAGCTTATGTGATCGAGGTGGTTCTTAGCTATAATTTATGAAGGCCTGTTCAGCCTTTTGAGAATCATCAGCTCTTATCTTGGTGATGAAGGGATGTGAACAATTTATATGGGTCTGATCGATTCGAAATTTGGTGCCTTGTTACTGCAATAGTATTGCAAGAACATGGTAACCTTGACCTGATGCTGCAGCGTCTCCTGGAATCTGCAGGTTACCAACTTCTTACCAACTTACAGCAGGGGCATCGTATTTAGGCTCATTGGAATATTATCAAGGAACAAGTGTTAGATAGAACATGTAACCTTGAACGGATGCTGCAGCATCTTCTAGAATCTGCTGAATACCCAAGTCCTTACCAACGTACAGCAGTCATCGTATTTAGGCTCATTGGAATAGACTCAATGAATAGGTGTTAGATATAACATGGTAATCTTGACCTGATGCTGCAGCATCTCCTGGAATCTTCAGGATACCCAACTGGTCGTCAACTTACACCAGAGGTATCGTGATTGGGATTTTTTTTTCACAATTGGTAAACCCTTGACAACATCTCACCTGGTGGTAAGTGACGATGTTGCCGAAGATGGAAGCGGGCTTACCAAGATTCCCCAACGCAATGGGGAACTGGCTATCTTATCTTCATGCCGGAACACACCAATGATATCAACATTGATATTTGGCGGCAAGACTTAGATAAGATGGTGGTAGCTAGCCAGGCGGGCTTAGAAAATTTCCTACCACCAACCAAACCGAGTCTTACAAATGACCCCCGCCGGGAATCCAACCCGCGACCACCTGTGTAAATCCAGTGAACTACTTTGCCTCTGGGCTACGGAGGCGGTTAAAAATATATAAATATAGATATAGAGGGATATATACAGTTAAGAAGCATGAAAAATAGAGCTTAAATTAAAAATTTAATATACCTTCGACACAAAACCGCTGCAGCTCCTGGAATCTTTAGGATACCCAACTCGTCGTCAACTTAGAGCAGAGGTATCGTGTTTAGGATAATTGAAATAGTCTCAATGATTAGGTTTTAGATAGACAATGGTAAATTTGACCGAATGCTGTAGCATCTGCTGGAATTAGCAGGATACCCAACTCCTTGCCCACTTACAGCAGAAGTATCGTGTTTGGGCTCATTGGAATAGTCTCAATTATTAGGTTTTAGATATAACATGGTAACTTTGACCTAAAGCTGCAGCATCTTCTAGAATCTGCAGGATACCCAACTACTCGCCAACTTACAGCAAAAGTATCGTGGTTGGGATATTTAAAGTTAAAGAACCATGAAATAGAACCTACATTAAAAATTTAAAATACCCCCGACACAAAACCACTAAAAAGTAGAAAATTATATGTCTTTACCCTTAAAGTTTCATTTAAGTAGTTATATTTTGATCAAAGAGTTGTCGCGTAGGGGGACACCGCTAAGTTAATAAAATAAAACAGAATACAACTGTTTTACTTTACTTCAACTAATTACTAATAATTTCACAACTTAACGATCCCCCTACGCTACGACTCTTAGATCAAAATATAATTACTTAAATTAAATTTATACGGCAAAAACATATTATTTTCTATTTTTTGCGGTTTTGTGTAAGGCTTTTACAAAAATTTTAATTTTTCTTTTTTGCACCACAGTATTATACATAAATCCACCATGGATCATCAAGAAGAAAACTCAAGGCGCCCTGGGAATTACTTAGAAATCAGTTTCATTCTTCTACGCTAAGCGAAACGGTAAGTAAGCAATAAAAAAAAATAGGTTACACATTTTTTAGATTATTCGAATTCGATATGTTTTAGGTATTATTAAAACAATGATTATTATCTTTAGCACGTCATTACAGTAGGGTTTTCGACAAGCTTGTCACTCGCCATACAAATTACTCTACCAATCTTAACTTGGCTCCGTGTGAGTCAAATAATTTTCAAAGAATTGTCATAGAGCCGCTTTTTTTGTATGAACTCTTCCTAAAACTTTCCAAAAATACATAAATTCTATGTAAAATGCAATTTCAAATGTCAACATAAAGCGGACAGTTTCTGCCACTGATTCCGTATGAGACCTACTAGGTGGAAACCATAAAATCTATATAAGTATATATATAAATTATTAAATTAATTAAAGTATATATATAATATATCAGCGGGCACGGCAGTGCACCCGTCAAGTCGAGCAGACATGCACGGCCTTAACCTTTACTCGAAGCAACTCAACGCAATTTCAAGACTGAAGAAACTGCCTGAATTTTATATCGCATTGTTTGCGTAATGTAGACAGTGAATATTCCAAATTACAAATTTCTATACCTATACTTAGCGGTTTTCTAAATATCGTTATAAGAATTTTAGATTTTTCGTCTTTCACTTACTCACTGATAATTCAGGGGACATAGAAAGTTGAATTTTGGCACGGAGATAGGTAATTGAACTTTAACAAAGCAAAAATATCGAAAAACGGCCAAGTGTAGTCGTACTCGCGCTCCAAGGGTTCCGTATCACCACTAATCATCAAAATATACAGGGTGTAACAAAATTGGTGTAGGACCCGTTAACTGGGACTTCTTCTTATCATACTGAACAACTTTCTCAAAGAAACCCATAATCAATTCGCAAAAAAAAAAAAATTCGACGCTCCATAGAAAAAAGCACAAAATTGGTCAATCAGCTGATCGTTTTGTATGAGTAGTTCAATTTTTTTGCGATTTTAGCAAACTTGTAGAACAAAAGTTGTTCAGTTTGACGAGTAGAAGCCCCGGTTATCGGGACCTACACCAATTTTGTTACATCCTGTATAGGCCACTTCCAGGTTACCTTTAAATTTAGCGGCAGATAGGTAACTGGACGTATATAAAGGAAAAATTCGAAAAACGACCAAGTGTGAGTAGTACTCGCGCACCAAGGGTTCCGTATCACCACTAATCATTAAAATATACAGGGTGTAAAAAGACCACTCCCGGAAACTTAAACTGGGATTTCCTCTCATCATACTGAACAAGTTTCTCCAAGGAACCCATATTGAATTCTCGAAAAAATTTTTGGAATTCCCATACGAAATTGGCCGATAAGCTGGCTGAATTGTATGAAAAGGAAAAATTTTTTTCCGAGAAATCAGTATGGGTGCCTTGGAGAAAGTTTTACAGTATGATGAGAAGACGCCCCAGTTCAAGTTTCCGGGAGTGGTCTTTTTACACCCTGTATAGATCATCATTATCATCATATCAGCCGAAGGAAGTCCACTGCTGGACATAGGCCTCCCCCAAGGATCTCCACGACGACCGGTTCTGCGCTGCCCGCATCCAGCGGCTTCCCGTGACCTTCACCAGGTCATCGGTCCACCGAGTGGGAGGCCTGCCTACACTACGCTTTCCGGTGCGTGGTCGCCACTCGAGAACTTTACTACCCCAACGGCCATCTGTTCTACGAGCAATGTGCCCCGCCCACTGCCACTTAAGTTTAGCAATTCTGAGAGCTATGTCGGTTACTTTGGTTCTCTTACGGATCTCCTCGTTTCTGATTCGATCACGCAGAGAAACTCCGAGCATAGCACTAGCTGTATAGATCACTTCCAGGTAATCTATAAACTTGAAATGTGGCATCGAGATGAAATATTAGGCGTATACAAAGAAAAAAATTAAAAATACCAGATTAGTGCGAGTCAGACTTGTGAAATTAGGGTTCCTTAAAACTACCATTTACGAAAACTTTAGACCACTTCCAGGTAACTTAGAAACTTGTTTGGCATTTCAGTAGATTATTGGACGTATACGTCAAGTGTGATTCGGAATATTAAAATAAGGGCTCCGTACCACCATTACTCATCAAAATAATTACATATACCACTTGTAAGTGACTTATAAATTATAAACATGAAATTTGGATCTAAATAGGTTATTCGGCATCATCATCATCATATCAGCCGAAGCTGGACATAAGCCTCACCCCAGGATTTACACGACGACCGCTTTTGCGCTGCCCGCATCCAGCGGCTTCCCGCGACCTTCACCATGTCATTGGTCCACTTAGGGTTCCGTACGACTACCGATGTAATTATAAAAATTATATTATAAAAATTAGTGTTATAAAAAAAATAACAAAATTACTGTGTTCCGGCTTGAAGATAAGATAGCCAGTTCCCCATTAGTGTTGGAAAATGTTGGTAAGCCCGCTTCCACCTTGGGCATCATCTTCACTTAACATTACTCAACAACTTACAGCAGAGACATCGTGTTTCAGCTCATTAGAATACATAGTCTCAATTTATAGTTGTTAGATATAACACGATAAAGTTATAATACAGAAACTCATGAAATCTGCAGGATACATAACTCCTCACCAACTTAATGCAGGCGCATCGTGTTTGGGCTCATTGGAATAGTCTCAGTAAATAGATTTCAAAAAGAACATGGTAACCTTGACCTGATGCTGCAGCATCTCCAGGAATTTGCAGGATACCCAACTCCTCGCCAACTTACAGCTGAGGTATCATGTTTGGGCTCATTGAAATAGTCTTACTGAGTAGGTTTTAGATACAAAATGGTAAATTTGACCTGGTGCTGCAGCATCTCCTGGAATCCAGCAGAAATATCCTCATTGGGCTGATTGGAATAGTTTCAATGAGTAAGTTTTAAAAAGAACATGGTAATCTTGACCTGATGCTGCAGCATCTCGTGGAAGAATACCCAACACCTTGCCAACTTACAGCAGAGGTATCGTGTTTGGGCTCGTTGGAATAGTCTCAATGAATAGAACATAGAACATGGCAACTTTGACCTGATGCTGCACCATCTTCTGGTAGTTGTAGGATACCTAATTCCTTACCAACTTACAGCAGATGAATCGTGTTTTGGCTCATTGGAATAGTCTGAATGAATAGATTTTAGATCAGAACATGGTAACCTTGACCTAATGATAATCTCCTCTTATACGCAAGATACCCAACTCCTTACCAACTTACAGCAAAGATATCGTGTTTGGGATACGTTAAGATTAAAAAGCATGAAATAAAACTTAAATTAAGAATTTAAAAAACCCCTACAAAAAACCGCTTAAAAGTAGAAAATAATACGTGTTGGTCATTTAAGTTTTATATAAGTACCTTTGATCTTAGAGTCATCGCGTTGGGGGACCGCTACTTTACTACAACTAATTACTAAAAATTTTACAACTAAGCGGTCCCCCTACGGGACGTCTCTTTTATCAAAATATAATTTTTATTATATCAGCTCATATACGTCCCCACCGAGGGGCTCGAAGCCTACCCTGAATCAGGGCGATTAGGCCTTAGTCGACCACGGGGGCCCAGTGCGGGTTGGTCGACTTCACACACAACCTTCGAGTTTCTTCGCAGGCGTGTGCAGGTTTCCTCACGATGTTTTCCTTCACCGTTAAAGCAATCGGTAAGTATGTACGTAAGTTTTTGAAAAACTCATTGGTACATTGGCCGTCCAGAGTTGAACCCGGTACCTCTGGTTAGATGAACCGAGTCGTTACCGGTTGAGCCACCGACGCTTAAAAATATAATTACTTATATTAAACTTAAAGGATCAAAACATATTATTTTCTACTTCTTAGCGGTTTTTGTAGGGGTTTTTTTCAATTTTTTTTATTTAAGTTTGTTATTTGTCGGGGTTTTTTAAATTTTATTTTTGCGTCTCTGTCGTCTACAACTTTATTTCATCTCATTTTTAAAGAAATTTTTCTGACCTGGCAATCACAAAAGTTGACCCAAATACCTCTCGAGAAAGTCTAAAGAGTGCTTAAAAACATAAGGATGATGACTCGATGACAGCCGGAAAGAACTTACTTTATTTATTATATCAGCTCATATACGTCCCCACCGAGGGGCTCGAGCCTACCCTGAATCAGGGCGATGTACCAATGAGTTTTTCAAAAACTTACGTACATATCATTACCGATTGCTTTAACGGTGAAGGAAAAACATCGTGAGGAAACCTGCACAGGCCTGCGAAGAAACTCGAAGGTTGTGTGTGAAGTCGACCAACCCGCACTGGGCCCGCGTGGTCGACTAAGGCCTAAGGCGGAAAGAACTTACATACAAACAAATACATTTCGTTTCGCTCGTAAAGTTCTCGAGTGGCGACCGCATACCGGAAGACGTAGCGTAGGCAGCGTAGGTACGCCTCCCACACGGTGGACCGACGACCTGGTGAAGGTCGTGGAAAATGGCTGTATGCACGCAGCTCAGGAGTGGTCGTCGTGGAAATCCTTGGGGGAGGCTTTTGCAGATTTGTGGAGCAGTGGACGTCTTTTGCTGATTCGATGTTGATGATGATGATTTTCGGTTTGTATTTGCATCGAAATATGAGGTTTGATTGTGTGCGAAAAATTCGGAAAAAGAAATGCAAGTATTTAAGTTTTTTAATCCCACGCTCCATACAAAATTGTTTCAACCCCTTTCTAGAGTGACGTATGTTGCACCAGACATCTATCATATTGTAAGTACGTAAACAGTATAATAAATATCAATTTATGAACTAGTTTGATTGCTTATCTTATCAATCAGTATCACGTATTTTATAATACGTAATTATTCGGCGTGTATGTTATAATGACACATGATTATCGTCAAAATCTATATCTAATTATTGTCTATGTTTTAAAGAATTATTTATCTGAGAAACTTAACAACTGGCTCTAAGATAATGACTTTTTTAAATGCTCAATTTATAAGCCCTTGGCATCATCTCACCTGATGGTAAGTGTCGATGATGCTGAAGATGAAAGCGGGCTTACCAAGATTTCCCAACGCAATTGGGATCTGGCTATCTTATTTTCAAGCTGGCACACATCAAAGACTATGACTACTCGTAAGACTACAAAGACTTTGAAAATAATTGAACAATTTAGATTTAGAAGATATTCTTTCTCTGTTCATATAGTTCGTTGGGGAATCTATTTTAAGATTCATCAGTAGATCTTAAGTTTTCATCTTTACCTAGATCCTTATACTTTTATGTTGCCAATGAATGATTTCTATTACATCATGTACTCGTATATCGTGAGACTACATGAACCTGACAAATATAAATGAATGGCTTTGCAAGAATTTTAATCCTTGGATATTTTTGGCTTATATTATTATTATATCAGCTCATATACGTCCTCACCGAGGGGCTCGAGCCTACCCTGAATCAGGGCGATTAGGCCTTAGTCGACCACGCGGGCCCAGTGCGGGTTGGTCGACTTCACACACAACCTTCAAGTTTCTTTGCAGGCCTGTGCAGGTTTCCTCACGATGTTTTCCTTCACCGTTAAAGCAATCGGTAATGATATGTACGTAAGTTTTTGAAAAACTCATTGGTACATTGGCCGCCCAGATTTGAACCCGGTACCTCTGGTTAGATGGACCGAGTCGTTACCGGTTGAGCCACCGACGCTTATATAATACAAGCAAAGTGTAGAGTCCACGCCGGTAGAACAAGGGAATGGAACTTCGCCTGGGATAGGTTCAAAGTGGCAAGCGCTTCCTCAGAGAGGGAATTACTACTGTCCGTACTTGGGTGCAACAGGGCACCTTACTTGCTATAATAGGTAAAACGTTTATTACTATCACTTCTAATTAATACATTTATTGCAATCGTCTTTTCACCAGAAAACGAAGCATAGGCAGGCCTCTCACTCGATTGACCGACAACCTGGTGAAAGTAGCCGGAAGCCGCTAGATTTGACCAGCGCAGGACCTCTGGAAATTCTTGGGGGAGGCCTTTCTCCAGCAGTTGAAGTCTTTCAGCTAGTATCACGATGATAGTCATATCTATCATAAAAAGCGTCGGTGGCTCAACCGGTAACGACTCGGTTCTTCTAACCAGAGGTACGGGGTTCAAATCTGGACGGCCAATGTACCAATGAGTTTTTCAAAAACTTACGTACATACTTACCGATTGCTTTAACGGTGAAGGAAAACATCTTGAGGAAACCTGCACACGCCTGCGGAGAAACTCTTAGGTTGTGTGTGAAGTCGACCAACCCGCACTGGGCCCGCGTGGTCGACTAAGGCCCGATCGCCCTAATTCAGGGTAGGCTCGAGCCCCTCGGTGGGGACGTATATGAGCTGATATGATGAGTCATATCTATAAGGAGCTTTAAAGCTGTACGACCGCTTTCTATATTGCAGATCCTTAGAGTTAAAACAGCGCAACGACAGTGGCATCCGGAAGTACATAACTACCACTTGTGGCCTGTGCTGCGGCCGTAAAGTAGTATCAATATGTCCCTATAATAGTGACTACGGTATAACTACGCTGCCCGCATCCAGCGGCTTCCAGCGATCTTTACCAGGTCGTCAGTCTACCATATCGGAGGCCTGCCTAGCTACGTTTTTCGGTGCGCTATTGCCACTCGAGAACTTTACTACTCCAACGGCCATCTTTTCTACGAGCTATGTGCAGTACCCACTGCCACTAAAGGGTCCTAACGAGTTTCCATACAAACGTAGTTCCGCTTTAGTACAAAAACTACTCGCCCGAATGTATCCAAACTTTGCATATCTATATATTGAGTAGACACATATCAATGTTTGTAATTAGTTTTCATCGTAGTAAATTTAAATATAACTAAACGAGTAGTTTTGTACTGAAAGTTTGCAACTGCTCTTATTCTCTTCTGTTTTATATTATTACATCGAAAACTAATTACAAACATCGATATTATTATATCAGCTCATATACGTCCCCACCGAGGGGCTCGAGCCTACCCTGAATCGGGGCGATTAGGCCTTAGTCGACCACGCGGGCCCAGTGCGGGTTGGTCGACTTCACACACAACCTTCGAGTTTCTTCGCAGGCCTGTGCAGGTTTCCTCACGATGTTTTCCTTCACCGTTAAAGCAATCGGTAATGATATGTACGTAAGTTTTTGAAAAACTCATTGATACATTGGCCGTCCAGATCTGAACCCGGTACCTCTGGTTAGATGGACCGAGTCGTTACCGGTTGAGCCACCGACGCTTTTTTACATCGATATGTATCTATATATATATCTACTCAATATATTTGCAAAGTTTGGATTCATTTCGGCATGTAGTTTTTGTTTTAAAGCGGAACTACGTTTGTATGGAAACTCGAGCTTGCTGGGAACCCTTAAGTTTAGCGATTCTGTGAGCTATGTCAGTTAATTTGGTTCTCCTACGGATCTCCTCATTTCTGATTCGATCGCGCAGGGAAACTCTGAGCATAGCTCGACGGACTCATAGTGCGATAAAGCTTTTGCATTTTTACCTTATTGAAATAGAATTTCCAATTGTAGCGAATTTATACGTTATTTTCAACCATTTTCGTAGACGTAAAAAAAATTGAAAAGTAGCGGGATTTTTTATATAAAATTTCAAAAGTTCACTTTTTAATTTCATTATAATCAGTCAGTTACAAATTACACAAGAGATTAGATTACAAACTTACGAGTGTACTTCAAAAATATTAAAAAACTTTTTCCCCGACCTTTTATACAAAATATTGCTCGTTACATAAAGAATATATACTTATCTTAATTTTTTATTCACAATTGGTAATCCCTTGGCATCATCTCACCTGATGATAAGTGACGATGATGCCGAAGATGGAAGCGGGCTTCCAAGATTCCCCAATGCAATGGAAAACTGGCTATTTTATCTTCAAGCTGAAACACATCAACGTTGTTAACACATATCAATTTCAACCTTACCCGCTTATTTTTCATTAAGTCTTTAACTTTTAATTGCTTAGAATCGAAACATAAAAATCAATGACGTCATGTCTAGGTATTTCAAATATTTTTAAAACAAGTGTAGTTTTTGACATGTGATAAAAAGTAACGAACTAGCCTGTGCATACCAGCCTGTACCTAATAGCATAGGTACATTATTTAGGTACATAATCATTATAATATTAATCTACTTACGATGATAACTGTAACAATTTTTTTCGATCAGCAGCTATGATATGCCAATGATATTATATCTTGCGTGATTAAGCGTAAAGTGAACAATACTTATGACTTTGTTACACCATTTGTGATTGGAAGGCCCAATCAGTTGGTATTGTCATCGTAAGCAGTAAGGTAAGTCATTTTTATGTACGAATTTTCATTAACCCTTCGCATAGAAGGTGGGGTCTAAATGACTCGAACAAAAGTGGATCCTGTGTAAAAGATAATATACTTTAAAAATACATTCAAAAATGCGTTTTTATCAATTTAGAGGATAGTTAGAACGACAATGAAAACCTAAATTTTAATTGCAGACAATGGTTTGTTTTAATTTTGCAGTGAAATATGAGGCTCATGAGGCTCATTCAAACTGAAAAACTAAGCATAGACAAATCAGTCTTAAAACCTCGTTTAAACTGAAATGATGTAAGAAAAAACAGAAAATAATATTAAGTCCTAAAATAGTAACTAGTGTTGGGAACTTCCAGGTATATCTTTACAAAACAAATATGCATCTTACTGACTCTAAACACGTCTATCACAGTCAAGCGCCCGCGCAGCACTGAATTAACCCAACAGGTCGACGTGGCAACGCCGCAAACCCAGCTACTCAAAATTGAAGTCCTCGCCGTAACGCAATTTTTTGAAAATATTAGATTTTAAAACCATTGGGGTCTAAAAGACCCCACCTTGTATGCGAAGGGTTAACAATAGGTAACGCACCTACTGACGGACGGACAAAGAAGTGATCCTATCATCATCATATCAGCTCTTATACGTTTCCACCGAGGGTTTCGAGCCTACCTTGAATTAGGGCGATCCTATAAGGGTACCTTTTTACCCTACTGCGCCAGAAGGAGTGTAATGTTTTTTGAGTACATGTGTGTATTAATGTGTGTATGTTTATTTATTTCTTTGGCACGGCCTGTAGCATTAATGGCTTAATGAATATTGGAGTGCGAGGTGACGTTAGATTCATCTTAATCCGTGACATAGGATACATTTTTACCAGACTGGACAAAAAAGGGTTAAGTTTTTACACAGTCGGGTTTTTAATTTTTAATTATCATCATATCAGCTCATATACGTCCCTACCGAGGGGCTCGAGCCTACCCTGAATAAGGGCGATCAGGCCTTAGTCGACCACGCGGGCCCAGTGTGGGTTGGTCGACTTCACACACAACCTTCGAAGAATCGCCGGCGTGTGCCTGTTTCCTCACGATGTTTTCCTTCACCGTTAAAGCAATCGGTACCTCTGGTTAGAAGGACCGAGTTGCTACCGGTTGAGCCACCGACGCTTTAATTTTTTTTTAACTAATTAAATTTATTTTCTATACACGTATCTTTCCAAACTTAGGAATTTTTTTCCATATTCTACACAAATTCGATAAACTAATTTTTAAGGTTTCGTACCTCAAAAGGAGAGACTAACCCTTTACTACTTACCATTTATGAAAAAAAAAGGATCACTTCGCTCGCCTTCCGTCTGCTTGTCTGTCAAGATCCTTCTTCTCAGGAACGTGTGGAGGTATAAAGTTAAAATTAAGGAATATTTTTAGTTGATCATAAAACGACTAATCACCTATCAATTTATGAAAATCATTCATTTATGAAAATCATATCAAAAATACTGATTGCACATCAAATTATCTATTCTTCTCAACTGGACTAGAGTTGAGAGAGCGCAGCGAGCGATAATATGTTCGGTTAGGTTTGATTGATTATACCGTCGAGGAGCTTGGCGAAGCAAAGCTCCCTCCTCCTGGGTGGCGGATCTGACTTACCAAATAATAAAACAGTTTTGATTTACTAGCGTTTATCTGGTTTAAGCAAAACTGTTTTATTATTTGATAAGTCAAATTCGCCACCAAGGAGGAGGTATAATCGATCAAACCTAACAGAACCTATTATTGCTCGCTTCGCTCGCTCAACTCTAGTCCAGTTGAGAAGTAACTTGTAACTTAGTGGTGCGCCATGAACCAAAATTTTTGCTAATTATTTATATTTTAAGGTCATTATTTTGTTGTGCAATCAGTTACTTTGGTGGGCATAAAGATACGCCCCATGTATGTATTTTGATATTTGCAAGTAAATCAAAACGTACGAAGGGTACTTCCCGTTGATCTAGAATAAAACACACATAAAAAAATATATACGGTCGAATTGAGAAACCTCCTCCTTTTTTTGAAATCGGTTAAAAATCATCTCTTTTAGCTGTAACTACCTAGATCCTTCATGTGTCTCAGTATGATATTAATTGCAAGTATATTTGGAGGATCATCAATTCATCACGTATTTTGTAAATTTAGGACCTAAATGGTATTTTCCTTAACTTTCTAAATTTAAAAAAGCCCCAATTGTAAATGGCCTACGTATAATTATTGCACTCATTTCGTATTTTTCCCATATCGATGGATTTAAAAGTATTGCTGCTATCTTTATTATCATGTACTTTATTATTTAGTAAATATTTTTTATTTTTTTATACACAATTGGTAAGCCCTTCGCATCACGTCACTTTTTTTTACTCAATTGATGGTAAGTGACGGTGAAGCCGAAAATGGAAGCTGGCTAATTAAGATTCCCCGACGGAATCGGGAACTGGCTATCTTATCTTCAAGCCGGAACACATCAATGTATTGATGTTTGGCGGCAAGACTTAGATAAGATGGTGGTAGCTAGCCCTGCAAAATAAAATGCAAAACCGTGTCTTACAAAGTTAAACTCCTCCGGGAATCAACCCCGCGAACTCCATATGTGAAGCTAATGGACTTAACCATTATGCCGTGGAAGTGTTTATAGTAAGTATATTATTATATCAGCTCATATACGTCCCCACCGAGGGGCTCGAGCCTACCCTGAATCAGGGCGATTAGGCCTTAGTCGACCACGCGGACCCAGTGCGGGTTGGTCGACTTCACACACAACCTTCGAGTTTCTTCGCAGGCCTGTGTGCAGGTTTCCTCACGATGTTTTCCTTCACCGTTAAAGCAATCGGTAATAATGATATGTACGTAAGTTTTTTTTGAAAAACTCATTGGTACATTGGCCGTCCAGATTTGAACCCGGTACCTCTGGTTAGATATAGTGTAAGGTAATAACGGTTTGGATGAAATTTTGTATTTACCTAAGAAAATTCGTATCTACACAAATATACAGTTATTTGTGCAACAAAGGGACAAAGTAATATTTTGTTGTACGAGTATAGGCCGTAAGTTTAAATTTTGAGGTTTGGTTTGATTGATATACTCTCGAAAGACGAGAAGGTCCCCATTCCCCTCACATCCACTCCCCTTAACAAATCTTAAACATGTCAAGCTCCTTATCTTTCCTTATCGTGTACGAAATACTGACGTACTAATCAAATTTTTATTTAATAATCTTAATGATAACATTAAATGATGTCTGTAAATGTAATTTGATCACGTATGATTCTACCTATAGTTAAGTGATGTAGGTGAATATTGGCAATTGTTCCTACGTAGTTAACAACCTATAAACATCCCCACTCCTGGGGCCTTCCAAAATGGGGGAAAGCTAGGCCATACTCCACACACTGGGGCCAAGTCCGGGTTGTGGAGGCTGTAGGGCTAGTGGCGATACCATAAGTTTTTCAAGCCACCATCTCACATATCTTAACGACTGCCATCTAGTGATAACAACCGGCACCAACGGCGTAACGTACCTCGCAAAACACGGAAACGGTCGAGAAAAATCCCACTTAAAATTAATTTGTTTTTGAACAAAGTTGCTAATTTTAGCGGCTATATTTAACATAAATATATTTTGCAGATGACATTTTATAAGGGTCTGATCATCGCTGCGGCGTGTTTTTGCGTCCACGCCCTCCCTCAGTCCCCACCACCAGTCACAAGAAACACCATATTCGGCGATGAAAAGCTAGAGGGCCAAATCTTCGAAAACGTTGACGTTTTCAGTGAAGAGATGCATCTGCAGAGAAACACTGACAACCCTTACCGTCTACCAACCACTACTGTACCCGTTCACTACAATATTCTCTGGAACATTGATATGGAGAGACTGGCATATTCTGGAACGGTAGAAATACAACTGGTCGCTACACAGGATGGAGTAACAGAGATTGTACTGCACTCTAGTCACAACGAAATACTATCTCTTGTTTTAACTCAAGGAACGACAGTCGTCCCCCAAACTTATAGCTTTGAAGAGGAATACCATTTCCTAAATGTCCAGCCTACTACAGTTTTGCAGTACAATGCACAGAACCCCGTTATCTACACATTGACTATCAACTTTGGTGCTGAAATGCGTGATGACATGTACGGAATTTACAGGAGTTGGTACAGGAATAATGCTACTGACCAAATAAGGTAAGAAAATTAAAAGGTGTGTTAGGGTTCTGTAAATCCGCCTTTATCTTCTTATCACCTCATATACGTCCCCACCGAGGGGCTTGAGCCTACCCTGAATTAGGGCGATCGAGCCTTAGTCGACCACGCGGGCCCAGTGCGGGTTGGTGGACTTCACACACAACTTTAGAGTTTCTCCGCAGGCGTGTGCAGGTTTCCTCACGATGTTATCCTTCACCGTAAGAGCGTCGGATAAACGTACATATAAAATCGAAAATCAAAAACACATTGGTACGTGGCAGGATTCTAAACACGGCCTCCCGGACAGAAAGTAGCGGCCGCAACCGTTACGCCACCGACGCTCTTTACGCCACCGTACTGTACTGTACACTGTACACCCGACGAGACCATATTACGAAGCCTTTGCTGTCTGTCAGCAGGCTTTCTTTCATGAACCGTCATAGGTAGACAGTGGAAATTTTCAAAGAATTTGTATTTCTATTACCGCTATAACAGAAAATACTAAAAATAAGAAAACGTGAAAAAAGTAAGGGGGGAGGTCTTCCATATAAAAAAACGTGTTTTTGATTTAGGTCTGTCGTAAAAACGGTAATACATATAAGCGTGAAACTTGGTCTGATTATAGTACTAGTACTGAATTAAAACAATAAATAATAAAAATCGGCCAAGTGTGAGTCGTACTGGCGCTAAGGAGTCGGAACTGAATGACAAAAATCATATTATTGTCGCTTGTGTTGATGACTTTTGTTTGTAATGTGAATAGGACCAGTTAACTGGGGTTCTACTCATCATACTCAATAACTTTCCCCACGGAACCCATAGTCAATTCTCAAAAAACAAATTGGACCTTCCATACAAAAATTTACAAAATTGGTCGATCAGCTGATCGTTTTGTATAAAGAGTTAATTTTTTTTTTGCTATTACAGCAAAGTCATAGAACAAACGTTGTTCAGTATGATGAGAAGAAGCCCCAGTTAACAGGACCTACACAGATTTTGTTACACCCTGTATAGTTGTGTGGTGAGGAGTAGTGGTACGGAACCCTCGGAGTGCTAGTCCGACTCGCGCTTGGCCGGTTATTTGATACCTAGTGATATATATGTTACAGTTAAAACCCGTTTAACGTTAGAACCCGTTTTCCCTAGTTAAAACTAGAATTAACTAATGCTCAAAATATAATATCAGGTAAAACTAGTTCTTACTAGTTAAAACGCGTTTTTCCGAAGCGAGTCAGTTAAAACTGTTCCGAGGTTAAAGTTCTCGTACCTTATTCTGATTGGTCGCGCGACGTCACCTGATTTCACTACACTACACTACCCTATCCTTCCCTACCCTACCCCTACACTACACTACACTACCCTACACTACACTACCTTACCCTACCCTACCCTACACTACACTACACTAAACTACACTACACTACCCTACCCTACCCTACCCTACACTACACTACACTACACTACTCTACACTACACTACACTACTCTTCCCTACACTACCCTACCCT
The DNA here is from genome assembly GCA_947284805.1 of Coleophora flavipennella. Taxonomy (NCBI): domain Eukaryota; kingdom Metazoa; phylum Arthropoda; class Insecta; order Lepidoptera; family Coleophoridae; genus Coleophora; species Coleophora flavipennella. The sequence goes on from OX369307.1 coordinate 3,116,317, forward strand.
ACTCTACCCCTAAACTACACTATCCTACCCTACCCTACACTACACTACACTACCCTACACTACCCTACCCTACCCTACCCTACCCTACACTACACTACACTAAACTACACTACCCTACCGTAATTTTTTTAAAGTTTTCCTTGTGCTAGTTTTTAGTAAAGCTCGTAGTGACAAATAGTTTTATCTGAAAATCAAAAATGTCAGTGGTAAATTCAGTTTTAACGGTTTTTAAAGGCATTTAGTCAAAACTAGTTTTAACTAGGGAAAACGGGTTCTAACGTTAAATGGATTTTAACTGTAACATATATATAAGGACTAACAGAATTACCTGAAACTATTTTAACTGGTGCCTCTATCCATGAAACTAAACAAATTTCCCCATGAAACCCATAGTCAAATCTCAAAAAAATTTCCATACTAAGTTGGCTGATCAAGCTGATCGAGTTAGTATGGGAGAGCCAATTTTTTTTGCGATTTGACTATGGGTTCCATGGGGAAAGTTGTTCAGTTTCATGGGTAGAAGCACCAGTTAAAATAGTTTCAGCTAATTTTGTTACACCTTATATAAATGAAAAAATATATAAATTAAACTATTGCAAACAAAGCTGAGAGCTGAAAGCTTCAAAAAATGGTAAAAACCTGTAAAAATAATTCATCTTTGCAGCTGGATGGCCTCCACACAGTTTCAAGCTACTGCCGCACGCTATGCGTTCCCTTGCTACGATGAGCCCAGTTTCAAGGCAACTTTTGACATCACCATCAGACGCCCCGTTAGTTTCCGTAGTTGGTCTAGCACCAGGATTGCTCGCACAGAAAACACCACTAATGTGTAAGTTATGATCGTTTTGTTACGTTCTGTAAATTTTAAGAACTTGTATTACTAACTGACTGTTATTCGGCTCGTGTATTACAGAGGCTACGAAGATGACGTCTACCACACCACACCAGTTATGTCAACTTACCTTCTAGCCCTTATTGTTGCTGAATACAGTGCCATTGAGGAATTTAATACTAATGGTGATCTGGTTTACGAAGTGATCGCGAGACCGGCTGCCATAGAATCGGGTCAAGGTCAATATGCTTTTGAAGTGGGTCAAGATCTTCTAGCAGAGATGAGTCGGCACACTAACATAGACTTTTATAGTACAAATCCTAACATAAAGATGACACAAGCTTCGATTCCTGATTTCTCTGCTGGTGCTATGGAAAACTGGGGTTTGCTGACCTACAGGTGAGATGGACTGCTGATGGCTTACAGGCATGCATGACATTGATCAGTACTTAAAAATCGTAGTTAAATAATAATAAAAAAAATATTTTACAGAGAAGCGTATTTGATGTACGATGAACAACACACCAGCAGCTATTACAAGCAGTTGATTGCGTACATTTTGTCGCACGAAATCGCTCACATGTGGTTTGGGAATCTTGTTACTTGCGACTGGTGGGACGTATTGTGGTTAAACGAAGGCTTTGCTAGATACTACCAGTACTTCCTTACACACTGGGTATGTGGGAAATGGAGATGCAATAATACAAAATATTTTACCAATAACAGGCTCGGCTAACAGTGTATTTTTTAGGTTGAAACTGAGATGGGATTCGAGACCAGATTCATCATTGAACAAGTCCACACCGCTCTTCTGACTGACTCCGCCAACAACCCGCATCCCCTTTCTACTACTGGAGTAGGAAGTCCAGGGGAAGTAAGCGCCATGTTTTCGACCCTTAGCTACAACAAAGGAGCTGCTATCATCAGAATGACCGAACATTTGCTAGGTTTCTCAAGTCAGGAAGAAGGTTTGAGGAGATACCTTTACGGAAAGTAGGTGTATTTCGTTCTGTATACTTACTTAATACTTACTGTATTTTTTTATTATAGCAATCTGTTTATGATTAAATTTAACATGTTTTTAGAGCCTATGAAACAGCTCATCCAATCGATCTCTTTGAAGCACTTCAGTCTGCTGCTCTTTTCACGGGGTCGATTGAAATGTATGGATCGGACTTCAACATCATTGACTACTACAGTAGTTGGACTGAGCAGGCTGGATGCCCCGTATTGAACGTGCAAGTAAATCACCAAACTGGAGACATGACTATCACACAGGTATACAATTTTTTAAGATATGATGTTATTCGTAAATACAAGGTGTGATTTTCATCAAAAACACCCGACTCAGGGGTGTTAGTTGAAATTACTCTGATGCCAAAAAGCCTTTCTCTGATGCCAATAAAAACTTTCTATGAATTTTCTTCTTATGTAAGAAATTTGATCGGATTCATCGACTTGGAAATTCCAAAAACTTTAAAATACCTACTTAAAGGAATGTTTTCTACATTTTTTAGCGTCGTTTCAACATCAACTCTGGATACTCCAACGTCAACACCAATTGGGTCATCCCCATCACATTTGCGACCCCTGGAAATGCCAATTTCACTGACACCAAGCCATCGCATATTATTCGCGACAGTGTTTCTGTGATCAACCGCGGATCTGTTGGAGACCAGTGGGTGATCTTTAACAAACAGCAAACTGGTAAGATTTTATTCCACGTTCCAAACATCTCACAGATTTTGAAGGTTACCTGTAAGAATCACGAGCGCTACAACTATCTTTTAAATTAAGAACTTAGAGTTCTCTACTTTGTTATTATCACCTTATTCTTAGGACCGGACACTAGAAATTTCTTTTATACAGGACATTTATAAGTATTAATTATGTTTTTTACAGGTTATTACAGAGTAAACTATGATGATTACACCTGGAACCTCATTATTCTAGCTCTACGTAACCAAAACGATATTCACGAATACAACAAGGCCCAAGTAAGAAAATATTTTCGTAACGCTTGAATTCTTTATAATTCTTATTTTAATTGTAATATTTACATTTCTTCAATCTTTAGATTGTCAACGATGTGTTCCAATTCGCTCGGTCTGGTCTGATGAGCTACTCTAGAGCCTTCAACATTCTTTCGTTCCTGGAGAACGAGACTTCATACGCTCCGTGGGTTGCAGCTGTTACTGGTTTCTCTTGGTTGAGAAATAGATTTGCTGGCACTCAGTATCTTGCTGATCTTGAGGTAAAATTTTAATAATTTATTTAAGTTTCGTGGTTAAGCATTTTAGATGGAATTTTTTTAATTTAACTGATATTTTTAACTGACTCCGTGGCGTATTGAATCTATTCGCTTCACACCAGGAGGTCGCAAGTTCCATTTCCGACGGGGTGGGGTCTAACTTTAAAAGACGCGGTTTGGTTGGTGGTAGGCAATTTTTTAAGCCCACCTGGCTAGCTATCACATAATATCACATAATTAATTAAAAAATTTTGCTTTCACAGAGTATGATCGCTCAATGGGCAACAACTGTTATATCCGATCTAACCTACTACCCGACAATTAATGAAAGTTTCATGAGGTCGTATCTACGGTACCAAATAGCACCGACCATGTGTGCGATGAACGTGCGTGCCTGTCGCGACGCTGCCAATGCGCAGTTCAGGGCGTTGGTTGACACCGGAGTAGAGTGAGTTTGAATATTTACCAGAACTTGAAATAAAAAAAAAACCGGCCAAGTGCGAGTCGGACTCGTGCACAAAGGGTTCCGCACTATTATCTATAATAAATGACGTATATAAATAAAAATACTTACTAGATCTCGTTCAAACCAATTTTCGGTGGAAGTTTGGAAGTTTGCATGGTAATGTACATCATGTATTTTTTTTAGTTTTATCATTCTCTTATTTTAGAAGTTACAGGGAGGGGGGACACACATTTTACCACTTTTGAAGTGTCTGTCGCGCAAACTATTCAGTTTAGAAAAAAATGATCATTTTTGAAGACTTATCCATAGACACGTATGGGTTTGATGAAAAAACATTTTTCAGTTTAAATTCTAAGTATGGGGAACCCCAAAAATTTATTGTATTTTTTCTATTTTTGTGTAAAAATCTTAATGCGGTTCACAGAATACATATACTTACCAAGTTTCAACAGTATAGTTCTTATAGGTTCGGAAAAAAGTGGCTGTGACATATGGACGGACAGACAGACAGACATGACGAATCCATTTTTATTATTATATCAGCTCATATACGTTCCCACCGAGGGGCTCGAGCCTACCCTGAATCAGGGCGATTAGGCCTTAGTCAACCACGCGGGCCCAATGCGGGTTGGTCGACTTCACACACAACCTTCGAGTTTCTTCGCAAGCCTGTGCAGGTTTCCTCACGATGTTTTCCTTCACCGTTAAAGCAATCGGTAAGTATGTACGTAAGTTTTTGAAAAACTCATTGGTACATTGGCCGTCCAGATTTGAACCCGGTACCTCTGGTTAGATGGACCGAGTCGTTACCGGTTGAGCCACCGACGAATCCATACGGGTTCCGTTTTTTGCCATTTGGCTACGGAACCCTAAAAAAACAGTTTGATGTTCACTTCTCGTTTTAAGGTTAACGTAACCAAAGTATATAATATATTAGTACTAACGTACCATAACTCAAAAGGTAAAAACGGAACCATTTTAGGATCACTCGCGTGTCTGTCTGTCCGTCCGTCCGTCTGTCACATGTAATTTGCTCCGAAACTACTGGACCATTTGAGTTGAAATTTGGTACACATATCAAGCTAGCTTATCTCTAACCTAAAGGCGAAAACTTTTCAATGATCTATATCTAGTTGATGTTTGAATATAAAATGTAACCTGGTTTTCCTTAAAAAATAAAATAAAATGAATCCGTGTCCTAAACACGGATGTGTAAATAAATTAAGTGAGCTACTATTGGGGGAAAAATTAAAAAAAAATGCAAGCTATATCGTGCGACATACAAATGAAAGGGCTTGTGTAATTCATAAATTAATTGCTTCATAATTTTTAGATACATAGTTTTGAATAATTTAATTATTTTAATAATAATTTAATTTAATTTATTTACATTGGCCTAAAATTCCATACTGGGCCTAAAATCTCTATTGAGGTTAAATGCATAGATTACAGGAAAAACTATCTAAAGTTCTTCCGTCCATACAGGAAAAATAAAATTTCCAAAGTCCAGAATAAGTAGACCCCCATTTATCAAGAACAAAGTATGTACTGAGAGGTATTGTACTGTTGGTAAATAAGTTCTGGTGTGGAATCGTGTTTGTTTGAACCGAGTCGCACTTGGCTTGTTTTCTTAAATTTCTACCAGCCTTAACGTGAAGGACAACAAAACAATAATTAAATTTAAACGTGCTTTGAGACTTCTCATTTTTCTGTAACTTTTATTAAATTTACATAATTTTAGAAAGTAGCGAAACTGACTTATAATTATTCCTTTTTCATTTAAAAATCGTCTTATTTAAAAAAAAAATATCAATGCTTTCTAAATACACAGGGTGCCAGTTGACAGCCGTATCTGGGTGTACTGTAACGGTCTGCGCGAGGGCAGCCAGGCTGACTTCAACTTCATGTGGAACCGTTTCCAGACCCACAATGTCTACACAGAAAAGATTACGCTCCTCACTGTCCTTGGATGCACGCCTCATCAACAATCTCTTTACACGTGAGTTCACTGATATTATTAAATGGTTCAGCTGTTAAATGAAGGTTTTGGGGATTCCACTTTAAACTAACGTAATAGTATGGAATCATCATCATCATATCAGCCACAAATCGTCCACTGCTGGACAAAGGCCTCCCCCAAGGATTTCCACGACGACCGGTCCTGCGCTGCCCGCATCCATCGGCTTCCAGTGGCGACCGCGCACCGGAAAACGTAGCGTAGGCAGGCCTCCCACGCGGTGGACCGATGACCTGGTGAAGGTCGCGGGAAGTATGGAATACCTTCTACCAATTTTATGCATTTATCGATATTATTTGTTGATTATCTGCCTGTAGCCAAACAATTATAATTTAAAAAACTGAATCCTGGCACAATACTAACTATTGTTATTATCTCAATTACTATGTTTTATTTATTATCTTTTGGATACTAATGATTATGTAATTTCTTGTAGATTCCTTGACGCTATAGTCCAAGAGAATAACATCATTCGTCCCCAAGATTACACCACTGCTTACAACTCGGCAGTGACTGGCAATGAGGGCAACACTCAAATAGTCTTCCAGTACATCCAAAACAACCTGCAGAGTGTTATCAATGCGTGAGTACCTTGTTAAATCACAATTTTACAAAGACTCTTTTACCATCTTCTTCTTCTTATCGTGTAGCACAATTAACCGTGCTATCCAAAGGATAGACGGTGGTTGCCTGGTGTTGCACTTAGCATCACCCGCGGTCATTTAGATTTACATCTATTTAGATTTCCCATTATAAAATTTATTTTCCTCTATGTGGCGTAAGCAGAAAGTGGTTAAGGTTCTAAAATTAACATATTAAGTATGCAGTGATACGCACACTAGCATTGTAAAGCTTAGAATATCTATATGAATTATGCTGATGTCCATAATATTATATAGCTCTTTCTTATCAATGCTTTCCGTTCCAAATATCTCGCTTCACTACAATACTTCACTTTACTAACCTATAATTTTTATAAGTACTTGCAACAGATTATAATGATTAGGTTTTAATTAGTGATTTAAGTTTTTTTTACATATAATTTCAGGTTTGGATCTGCTTCAACGCCTCTGTCATACGTATCATCCAGATTGAGGACTGAATTGGAAATAGTTAATGTAAGATAACATGATTTGACTTTTACAATACCTACAGAAGTATATCCTATTTATGGACCTAAAATATACCTTTTCTTATCCCCAGTTCCAAAATTGGGCTACGCAGAATCAAGTTGCTCTAGGCGTTTGGTATCAAGCCGTCTTTAACGGTGCCGAGAGTTCACGAGAGAGTATTCAGTGGGCAGCCGCGAACGCTAATGACATCGGAAGCTACATAGTTAATGGCGACGACGAAGTAGTTATCAGCACTCCAGCTCCTCTCACTCCCGAAGAAACAGCACCTGTCTCTCCACCAGAGCTGGTCGAACCAGTTGCTCCAGAACTTCCTAGCTCAGCTACTTCAACATTAGTTTCAATAAGCATGTTGGGTTTAGCTGCAGTTGCTAACTTGGGGTTTTTATAGTTTATTAATTTAATTTATATATTTATACCGGAAGTTATACAAAAATATACTTATCAAGAACGAGGTGAACTCGCACATCTACTTATAATAGTTAAAGTTTAAAGGAAGCTAAGACTGATAAACATAACTACAGTTCTTTTGATTCAATACCAGTTGAACCTGGGTTTGTTTTAGTGATAAGTAATAAGATGAAACTTTTTTGTACATTAAGTAGTTTACTAATGTTGTCAATAATTGTTGCTGTAGTTCATTAAAGTATTTTGATACAGGTGTTTTCTTGTTTGTTTACATGCCTAATTACTCTCAAAACTCTGCGAATATAAGCCTATCTAAAGAATTAATAATATCGCATTTTAAATTTATGAATTAGAACCTGTGCTCTCTTTTATCGTTTGGCACAAATTAACCGTGCTTGGTGTTCTCTGGATTCGCAGAGAGATCAGCAGGAGAACCAAAGTAACCGACATAGCTCACAGAATCGCTAAACTGAAGTGGCAGTGGGCAGGGCACATAGCTCGTAGAACAGATGGCCGATGGGGCAGTAAAGTTCTCGAGTGGCGACCGCGCACCGGAAAACGTAGCGTAGGAAGGCCTCCCACGCGGTGGACCGACGACCTGGTGAAGATCGCGGAAAGCCGACGGATGCGGACAGCGCAGGACCGGTCGTCATGGAAGTCCTTGAGGGAGGCCTTTGTCTAGCAGTGGACGATTTTCGGCTGTTAAGATGATGATGACATATTATTGAGATTGCAGCTATCCTTTTACTATATAGAATTTTTATTAAAAAGAAAACATTTTTGAAAAGGAAATTTTACATACGAAACTAAACAACTTCGGTTACACATATTTTCTTAAATGGCAAAAAAAATCTTTGTGTTTTTTTAATCCACAATTGGTTTAGAATCATCTCACGATCAGTAGTGATGTTGCCAAAGATGGAAGCAGGCTCACCAAGATTCCCCAAAGCAATGAAGCTATGGCTATTATTATCTCCATGCCGGGACACATCAATGCTGTTAAAATTAATGTTTGGCGGCAATCACAAGTACAAGCTCTCCTCAAAAATACTATTTTATCTAACACTCTGTAGAATTGCGTTAATGAAAGGTTTGATTAAAGAAAGCTGTAAAAAAAATGACGAGAGAATTAGTTAGTTCACTAATGAGAGAGAAAGAAAGAGAAACAGAGACCACATCAGGTTAGACACTCATGCTACGCTATGTGAGATTTAGCTTACGCGAGGCCTATTGATAGCTACCTACCAAGCTGATTGCAAAAAATTAGAGAAGTAGGTAATAAAATAGGAAAAATATTGTCGACTTTATTGGATAGATGAAATAGTTGAATTTCAGGAACTATGCAGAAATCTTGCTAATCTCCTAACCTCCTCCGTGGCATAGTGGTTAAGTCCATTTTAAGACTCGATTTGGCTGGTAGAAGGGCTAAAGCCTGCCTGGCTTATCTGAGACTTGCCGCCAAACATCGATGCTAACAGCATAGATATGTTCCGGCTTGAAGATAAGATAGCCAGTTCCCCATCCCTACTGCGTTGGGGAATCTTGGAAAGCCCACTTGCATCTTCGGTATTATTGTCACTTACCATCAGGTGAGATGATGCCATGGTCTTACTAATTGAGAATAATTTAAAAAATCTTAGCTTTTGGAAATCCTTACCTGGAGATGACAAATGCGCGCATCGAGCTCACTACCAACGTTTCAGTACTGTAAGGACCCTTGTGTACGGAATCCTAAAAAAATGGGCAAGTGCGGGTCGGACCATGCGCAGTGTAGGGTTCCGGAGTCATAATAAACACATTTATTATGAAAACAGTTTCTTAATGAGATTTTGTATGAAGTTTCTATATTATTTGTGGAATAGTGCAAGGAAATCATAAAAATGTTAAAAAAATAACGATTGATCCACTTATGACATGTAGTTATATCCGAAAATCATAAAAATGTTAAAAAAATAACGATTGATTCACTTATGACATGTAGTTATATCCGTAAAAAATAACGATTGATCCACTTATGATATGTAGTTATATCCGTTACGGATATAACTTCATGTCATAAGTGGATCAATCGTTATTTTTTTTAAAATTTTTATGATTTTCGGATATAACTACATATCATAAGTGGATCAATCGTTATTTTTTTAAAATTTTTATGATTTTCCTTGCACTATTCCACAATTAATATAAATAAAACACAAATTTTTGTATACTGCAACCGGTTTCGTGATCAACTATTCCTTAAAAATATTAAGTTTCTTAAATCTTCTTAAATTTCTTGAAGGTCCTTCTATTTTTAATACTTTTAAGATTTTCTGCAACCGTTTAAGGAACGGAGCGTTACTATTTGACGAGAGCAATAGGAGATATTTCCGCCAGGCGAGGTGGTGTGCCTGGGGTTCAGTCAACACAGATTCCAACCAACCGTTGATGGTTGGAATCTGTATTGTTGAAAAATGTCAATAGCGCGTTCTACGAGTAGTTGACAGCTACCACCCCACAGTATTTTTGCTGGTGGGGACCACCTTAATTTTTCGTGAATTAATAATTTACCGAAAAATTGTTCAAAAGACCTATTCAAGATGAGATACACGAATAAAAAAGTAAATGTGTAGGAGTGACCCTACATTTTTAAAGAGTTATACAAAACTTTATAGGAGTCACACAGATTTATGTAATCACGACAAATGCCACCTTATTAATAATAACATAAAATGTGAATAAAAAAAAAACTGGTAACGGACAAACTTACGAACATGGCGAAATTACAAGGTTTCCTAGTTTGACAACAAAACCCTACAAAGAAAAGAAAAGTCGTTATAGATCGATAAGAAACATCATTAGAGAGCATTAAAAGTATTATGTGTGAAATTAAATATTATGATAAGTAATTTAGGTGCATTTGTGCAAATGTCTATGGATACGGATTTAGATATGAAAAATCCGCTTATCATTGGTAATATTTTCGCTTGTATCAAGGATAAATTTTATTGGTATTTTGTTAATTATTGTGCTCATATTGATAAGATATAAAAAGATTATGGATATCACTGATAAGAATAAAATGGAAAACAAGCGGCCCATCGCTCAGAATTGATTCAGCCAGGCTTGACCATCAGCAAAATGGTAAGTAATTTAAAAATTATATTGTAATCAGGCTGAAAAGATCTCTCTCTAGAAATCGAAGTTTATAGTGTATTTTGGTGGTAATTTATTAGATGGCTTCTCCTTCAACTAATCGGGCCACTTTATTGGAGACGACCAACTATTTGACCTCTTGCAATTTACGTTACCTACTAAGACAAGTTTTTTTTTATATTGTCATTAAAATTTCTCAATAAATGACAGAAATATACAATAATCGGTTGTTGGTAGACATTCTTTGTCTGAAAAGATACTTTGATCATATTTTATAAGATATAACTTAAACTTTCTACTTACCTACCTTTTTCTATTATTTTAGGCAAGCCATTGGCACAAAATTCTTTTGGCAGCTGCCCTTATTCAGGGTCTGCTAGCTTTAAGTCCTGTTCCAGTATTAGAAGATGAATGGGAAGAGTTCTACAGAACCGTTAGGGATCCAGCATATCGACTTCCAACGACCACTGTGCCTCGCCACTATGAATTGTCTCTCACACCGTACTTCGAGAACCCACCTGTCAATGTATCAGCTTTCTCGTTTGATGGCGAAGTTATCGTATATTTGAGTCCTACTCAAGCTAATGTAAACGAAATTGTTATGCATTGCAATGACATAACAATCTTATCACTCACAGTCGAGTATACTTTGAATGGTGTGGGCCAAATCATTACACCTGTTGGACAGACGTATCAATGTGAAATGCCCTTCAGCTTCCTGAGGATACCAACCACTGAACCTCTTCAGATGAACACAGAGTATATAGCAAGAATCTCGTTCAGAGGCAACTTCCAAAACAACATGAGAGGATTCTACAGAAGCTGGTACAGAGACAGTTCTGGGAGAAGGTAAATACTGAAACAATATAAGTAAGTCCGTAACTAAACTTAATGGAATTTAGATTTTTCATCACTCGTGTAAGGATTAAATCACTGAATTTTGAAGCATAAGATTAATTTCGTAGTTTTAATTAAAAATTGAAATTTAAGGTAGCAATGTATTATTACCAATAGCCTGTTAAACTTTACATTGTTTTACATGTAATGTAGCAATGGCATTTTTGCAAAATTAGACAAAACTTGTACATACTATTTTAGTAATATTTACCTCTTCTCGTCCAAGATCTGCATCTTTTATTAATCTGGTTTTGATCGCTGCACCATAGTAATAAGTTATTTTTTTTTAGATTGATGGGAACCACTCAGTTTCAGCCTGGTCATGCTCGCCAAGCTTTTCCCTGCTACGATGAGCCAGGGTTCAAGGCTACCTTTGACATAACTATGAACAGAGAGTCGGACTTCAGCCCCACTATCTCGAACATGCCTATTAGACAAAACACAACGTAAGTTCTCAGTGTTATAAATAAAGAAGATAACATTCTTGATATGAAGGCTGGTCTCTTGTATTTAAAAAAAACCTAGGTAAATGAAATGAAATGAAAATTTATTTGCATAAAACATGGTTATAAACTGTTAACATTATTTAGGAAGTATCATCGATATATTTCACCAGATTTGGCATGCAAATATTAATCTTATTCTTGTATAATTATTACTTTTAAAATTCACAGCTAGTACTTAAATAACCGACTATACTACAAGATAAAGTCATTGACACAATCGCATTTATTTGTCATAATCAATGTTAATTGTCAAAATATTTTTTCTTTAAGAAATGTCACAAGTTTGCGTTTAAATGATATAATATTAGGTAATGATTTTATGTTAGTAGGTACAGCATTATAAATTTTAACACACATTATAATACACTATCTATTACTGTTTAAATGTTTCAAACCAGTTTATTTGGTTTTCTTAAAGTTCTGTTGTGTACGTATCTCGTCTTTTTAAATAAATGTAAGTGATTTTTTACAAAAGTAGTGACCTCTGAAATAAACATGCAGGGCAAGGGTAACAGTCCTAACGAATTAAATATTGGCTTTTTTTTATTAAAAAAATAAGTGCATGACTCCGGGATGTTATGCATATGATAGCTCGTATGTATGCAAAGGTAACAGAAAAGACTAAACCTATTAAAAATACTATTTCAGATTAGCAAACGGAAGAATAGCTGAAACTTTCTACACCACACCATTAACGTCAACGTATCTTCTTGCTTTCATCGTGTCCCATTATGAAACCATATCCAGCAACAACGATACTGTGAGGCCTTTTGTAATTTACGCCCGAGAAAACGCAGGGAATACCGGAGACTGGGCATTGGAAGTGGGAGAGGCACTTTTGGAGGCTATGGAGGAATACACTGACTTTCCTTACTATAGTATGGCTGAAAACATGGATATGAAACAGGCAGCTATACCTGATTTCTCTGCTGGAGCCATGGAAAACTGGGGCCTTTTGACGTACAGGTATTTAATAATTTTCCCCTTCCTTTTTTTTAACTTTGTACCGCCTTATACTACACTACACTACACTACACTGCACTACACAACACTACACTACACTGCACTAAACTACACGCACACCGCACAACGCACACAACACACTACACTACTATTTGTAGATAATGCAAAAATTTTTAGGTGTCTTTTTTACACATCGGGTTACATTATTAGAGTTTTAGTAAGGATCCCTAATTTTTTGAAAATATAATATAGCCTATAGCAACCGCGGATAGTGTAGCTTCCCAACGGTGAAAGAGTTTTTCAAATCGGTTGAGTTAACTTGGAGCCTATTCAATGCAAACAAACAAACAAACAATCAAAGTTTCCTCTTTATAATAATAGTATAGACTAGTTGATCCTCTTTACAATTTTAGCGTTAAGATTGATTCAGAATGGGAGCAAAGAGATTGGATACTTAACTTTCTAAAAAGAAGATAAAAAAACCGGCGAAGTGCGAGTCAGACTCAATTAAAATTAATGTATATTTAAAAAAAATAAAAAATATTTGCCGTTAGTAATAGAACATTTTGTATGGAAAATCTATGAACTTTTTACAAATCCAACTGCGCACCTTAAGTTGGTCGACTATTACTCCTAAACCACAGTATATAATATTAGTACTGACCTAAACTAACAAAAGTCTATTGAGCCGAGATAGTTTTCATTTTAAATTAATAACATGTCCTACCATTTAATTTTTTTCCAGATGTTCTTAAATAGCAGTTTAGTTATTAAGAGGGGGGGGGGGGGCAGAAACTTTTCTCTTACAAAAAAGGACATACCAATCACTAAATCGAAAAATTGTACTAGCAAACCCTCAGTAGTTCACATCTGGGCAGCTTCTTTCTTTATATCAAGCACAAGTGCGATCTTGTATGGAGTACTGTTCTCACCTATAGGATGGATCAGCCCGCTATCAGCTGGATACCTTGGACACCATCGACCGACGCGCCCGTATACTCATTGGCTACGATAAGCTTGTCAACAACTAGCTCCAAAGCCTTGAGAATCGAAGCAAAATTGCCTGTCTTTCGATACTCTATCGAATTCATTTCAGAAAGTGTACACAAGACCTGCACGACCTCATTCCGCCAGCTCCATTTCGGCCTATACGCACGAAGCGTTACGCTTCCTCATTTATTATGTGGACAACGATGGAGTTGAACCTTGCCTGCTGCGTCTGTGTTTCCCGACCCCTACAATTTGGGGAGAGTGAATATGCATTATTTGAGTTTTCGTGTACCATCCTCGACTACATCGGCCCTTACCCTGGATGTAGTCAAACGCACTCAAATTTTTAATAAAAAAAAGATACACCATGTAGTCGCACAGAACATAACAAATTTTCTTTTGAACAACTGAAAACCGATGTACATTCTCTACTATTTGGAGAAGTCTAAAATAAATATTTCTTTTTGAAGTTCCGAAGCTACAATTTAGGAACCACTATATAGAACTTCGTACCTACTCATTTGGGTTGCTGTATTTTTTACTTCGAACTTGGCTCCATTTCACATTTATGTTTTGTTGGGATTGGTACTTACCCAATACACTTTCGTATAACGACGCGCGAATTCACGCGAAATCGCGCGCGGTTGCCGCTTTACCACCAATGTGAATTGACCCTAAGCCTAAATTTTAATCATTCTCTCTCTCTTATCGTGTGGCACAATTTATCGTGCTATTCAAAGGATAGACTGCAGTTGCTTGGTGTTGCACATCACTCGCGGTCACGTGCAGGGTATTTAGATTTACACCTACGGACGTGTGCACCGCGATGTGTATGAACATCGAGAATCAGATGTGCAGGATTTCCTCACGATGGTTTTCTTCATCTTTAGAGCAATCGTTAAGTATATGTACGTTAAGTTTCTGAAAACTCATTAGCACCTTGGCCGTCCGGATTTGAAACCTCTGCGGTTAGCAGGACCGAGTCGTTATACCATTGGGCCACCGACGCTTTATAATCAATTTTATAAATTTCACTCAGGGCTGTTAAGGCGGTAATATTACAGATTTTAGTTTTTGACGTTAATTACTCCTAAACGATAGAAAACCCAAGGTTGAAAAAAAATACCCATATTTTTGATGATGTTCCTTATAGTCAAAAAAGCTATTAAAAAAACGATTCAGCAGTTTTGACTCAATAAAAAAAACCCAAAAATAGGTCTAAACTATTACTTTCAACTTTAGTTATGACTAAAAATTTTAAAAAATATACAACAAAATTTGTAATGTTATGATAATACAAAGTAAGTAATATTTTTCTTTTTATACTTTCATTGTAGTTTTTGATTGAAACGAAAAACCATTGAAAAAGTGAGGTTATATTCTTTATTCTTTTAACGTAAAGAAAAAGACAGACAACTGTTCCAGTAAATACCTCGCCTTAATCTTTAAACTAATGTCAGGCTGTAATATTTTTCTCTCGTTATTTTACAGGGAAGCACTAATTCTATACGACCCTATCAACTCCAACCACTTCTACAGGAACAGAGTAGCCAACATCGTTTCCCATGAGGTAGCTCACATGTGGTTCGGGAACCTAGTCACTTGCGCCTGGTGGGACAACCTCTGGCTAAACGAAGGTTTTGCTAGATTTTACCAATACTTCTTAACACATCAGGTGAGAGAACTCAGTTTGTTTAACTGATTTTAAATGTACCTAGCACAAGATCAAACCTAGATCTACTTAAGAAACCTAGATCAAGAAGTAAGTGTTATCTACTTGCTTCTAAAAGTAATACCCTTATTACTAGTTTTTGAAGTAGGCATCGTCTTAATGCTTTCGAGCGACCGAGGGTAAGATGAAAAGAAATGTGTCGTCGTATATTTTTTCTTCTGATTAAATCCTAAATAAGGTGGTTGAGTATGAAATGGCCGATTAGAGGAGAAAGTTTAAAGAAAAAAATAATTTTTAAAAAAACGGCCATATGCGAGTCAGAACCGCACACATAGGGTTCTGTACCTTCATACTAGATGCCGTTAGTTTCTTAATGTTTCAAAAAATACACGTTTTTTGTGTAGAGACCCCCCTTATTTTTTCACTTTTTCTAATTTTTAATATATGTTGTTAAAGCGGCAACAGATATACATCATCTATTAAAACTTTAAACTGCCTAGCTATAATAACGATTCATGAAATACAGCTTGGTGACAGACGAACAGACAGACGGACGGACAGCGAATTCTTAGTAATAGGGTCTCGTTTTTATCCTTTGGATATGGAACCCTGAAACAGATATTAAACCAAAATGTATTCTCAAAACAGCATTAGACTATTTGAAATCAAATGGTGGTCAAAGACGTGTGCATACTGTTTAGATGTTATAAGAACAAGATGGCTTCAAACCCATGAAGATGGGTATATTATGGGTACCTAGCTGCCAAAAACCAAAAAAAAAATGCTACATTAGATGGCTTAAAATTTAACTAGCCATCATCTCACCTGATGGTAAGTGATCATGATGCCGATGATGGAAGCGGGCTTACCAAGATTCCCCAACCGTTGCTAGCTAGGCGGGTTATGAAAATGCCCTACCGTCAACCAAACCGAGTCCTAGCCATTACGCCACGGAGGCGGTTAAATAGTGAAATATTAAAAATAGTCCTGTAATAGGCGTAGAAACTATCAAAAGTTTGCTATTAACAGGTGAGACCAGAGATGGGCTATGCAATTCGCTTCATAGTGGAACAGCATCAAAGTGCTTTGCTGTCTGACTCCATCGACTCCGCGCACCCTCTCACGGACCCGAGCGTCAACGACCCTGTCGCAGTCTCAGCACACTTCTCCACAATCACTTACGCGAAAGGAGCGGCTATCCTCCGAATGACACAATATCTCCTCGGAGAGGTTACATACGTTAAAGCTTTGAGAAACTATCTGAGGGACAGGTATGACTAAGATTCCGTATAATAGTATCGTCCATTATAAATACCATGGCCACATTGAAGAAGTTAATTAAGTGTTAAGAAAAGACATAGGGTGGACAATATTATGGATGTCTTTTACGGCGTCACGCTTTTTTTATACCTTTTTGAGTTAAGCTATTGTTTTAAAAAAAAAATATCTTGACTTAAAGCACACCCTGGACACTTCGTGCAACGGGCCAGAAAAGACATTTCAAAAACGGAATGAGTGAACAAAACAAAATGGCGGCGAAATCCTATACGTTCGACAACCAAACTGTAACCAATCTGGGTGACGAAGGGGGTGAGGTCGCAATCTACAGAGCGGCAGGGAATGGCCATACTGTATGTTAATACTAATATATATACTTTGCTTCAAGTGTTAAGGTTGTAAATTAATAAGACAGCAAAAAATTAACGTTACTTATCTCATTGTAAGTTTCAAGTGGAATGTGACCTTAGTATACAGGGAATATAAAAATTGGTATAAGAACCGTTAACTAGGGGTTTAACTCATCATACTGAACAACTTTCCTTAAGGAACCCATACTCAATTCTGAAAAATTGGACTCACCACAAAAAATGTACAAAATTGGTCCATCAGTTGATCGAATTGTATGAAGAGTTTTTTTTTTGCGTTTTTAGTAATGTCATATAAAAGTTGTTCAGTATAGTGAGTAAAAGCCCCTGTTAACGAGACCTATAGCAATTTTGTTACACCCTGTCCTCTGTTGGACAAAGGAAGGCTTACACAACAATCTGTCCAGCACTGCGCGCATCAAGCGGCTTTACGCGACCTTCACCAGGTCATCGGTCCACCGAGTGACCTGTTTACGCTATGTCTTTTAGTGTGTGGTCGCTACTAAAGAACTTTGCTCCCTAAACGGCCGTCTGTCCTACGCGCTATGTGCTCCGCCCACTGCCTCTGGAGTTTAGCAAATCTGTAAGCTATGGCCGTTACTTGGTTGTCCTACGGATCTCCTTATTTCTGATCCATCCACGTCGCGAAACTTTGAGCATAGCACGGTCCAACGCCAAATTTAGGTGATCTTGAACCTTCGCATGAGGCCCATTAGTTATAAGCGACCATGTGTCAATTCCGTATGTCATCCACGGATTTCCACGACGACCGGTCCTGCGCTGCCCGCATCCATCGGCTTCTCACGATCTTCACCGGTCGTCGGTCCACTGCGTGGGAGGCCTCCCTACGCTAAGTTTTCCGGTGCGTGGTCACCATTGAGAACTTTACTGCCCCAACGGCCATCTGTTCTACGAGCTATGTGCCCTGCCCACTGCCACTTCAGTTTAGCGATTCTGTGAGCTATGTAAAATAAGTAGTAACAATTAACAAAAATCACAGGGCATACGATGTTGCCGAGCCTCATCATCTGTTTAATGCTTTGGATGCTGCTGCGTTAGAAGACGGTGCACTGGAGCCTTACAACGGAATCACGATTTACGAGTACTTCAGGACATGGTCTGAAGAAGCCGGACACCCTCTATTGACCGTGATCGTCAACCAGCGGACTGGTGAAATGACTGTCACTCAGGTAATAATCATTTTTGGAGAGTTACGCTAACACTTTTTTATTATTATTATTAAAAATTGAGTGCGTTTGACTATATTTCACCTGATGGTAAGTGACGATGTAGTCGAGGATGGTACACGCAAACTCAATAATGCCTATTCACTTTGGCCTTGAAGATCCCCAAATTGTAGGAGTTGGGTTCGTAAATAGGCTCTTCTTAACTTCCAGTGCAATAAGAGCGGTATTATTAGTTTAACGTGTGTATTTGTATATCTGTATATCTATCTGTATGTTGCATCGTAGCTCTCAAAAGAATGGACCGATTGATGCGGTTTTTTCTGTTTAAAAACTGACGTGATCGAGATGGTTTTTTGAGGTTTTTAGCTACAATTTATGAAGATCTGTTCAGGCGTCAGCTAATTTCCTGCTTGAGAAAAGGGTCCAATAACTTTCAGATGTACGATTCATTTGATTTTTTCAAGCGACTTCCAAAAAGGAGGAGGTTCTCAATTCGTCTCTATGTTTTTTTTTTTTTTTATGTTTGTTACCTCATAACTTTGGACTGTATGAACCGATCTTTATGATTCTTTTTTTATTTGAAAGCTAGTGCTTCCCGTGTGGTCTCATATAAATTTTATCAAAACCAGTGTAGTACTTTATTCGAAAATTAACAAAAAACAAAAATAGTAATGCAAAAATGTACTAAGTTGTTGCGATGGAAGTCGGTTTTTTAACGTGTTTAGCGTTTTCAATTATTTAATTCTAAGAGGCTTTTATTAATACCTGTATATGCTTTAAGTATTATCTACCTACATGCTACTTAAAAGTCTTCGACTTCTGTGCAAACAAAACCCTATACACAGTTTTATTTTTACTTTGTTTATATGTTTTAGTTTTAGAGTTGAGCGCAGCGAAGTTTTTTAACTTTACTTTCTTATACTCTTAAAAGATACAGGAAGTGATTTTAAAGACACCTATTTACATAATGATTTTGGAAACTTTTTGACTTCGATAATAAGATCCTTAAGGTCTTAAGATAGGTAAAATGACTATAATAGGTATGAAGACTGTGTAAAGCTATCACTGTGAAAAAATATTTAATATACCTAAAGTAATAAAAAGTCGATTTATTAAATATAATTTGAAAAGTATTACAACTTTGATGTAAAAAAAAATACACCGTAGACCCTGTTTTTAGCATTAATTGTATTTTTTTCTAAAACTAATAGTTAATGTTGAATGAAACCAACACACAAAAATCGGTAACTTTAAGACCTTTCATTTTAATTGAACACATTTTTTAAACTAATTTGAAAGTATAGAAAAGTAATAAAAACATGTAAAAATCGAGTATTGGGCGTTCGGATTCAACGTAACAGCCGCGTTGAAGCCCCTATTGATTTGAACTTAAAATGAATACTATTACGTTCGATATTATTTTAACACGTATCAACCTGCTCGGATTGAGGCATCTTAAAGTCTTAATATTTTCTGCTTCACTGAGTAATTTTCATTCACACTTACACAATGTTTGCATTTCATGTGGCACTGATATAGACTCTAGGAAATAAGAAGGCAGCTTTTTGGTAATATTTGCACATGTTTTAGGCTCGATGGGAACGCAACACAGGTGAATCAAGCATTTCGAGTCTGTGGCAAATTCCTGTTACTTGGACAAGAGGTGGAGCTCCAGACTTCGAGGACTTGAAGCCTGCCACCGTCCTCACCAGAACTACCACTGTCCTTCAGAGGGGCACCACTGGAAACGAATGGGTCATATTCAACAAACAAGAATCTGGTAAAGATCGCATCTAGTATAATTATACAAATTTTTAAATTAAATTAACGAAGTAATAAATATCTGAGTTAATCTACATTAGTACCTATCTAAATATATTTTTAGGGTTCCGTAATTACTTGAAAAGGAAAAAAGTAACCCTTAGATATTAATCCTTGTTTATCGTCTATCCTATAGTGTGAGGTATCGTTGGGTCATCATATAAGCTCATATACCCACCGAGGGGCTCGAACCTACCCTGAATTAGGGCGACCAACCCGCACTGGACCCGCGTGTTCGACTAATGCCCGATCGTTGGATAGTTCGTTTAAAGATTTTTCGAGTATGTGAATACGAATTTTTGCTACAGGGATCTGTTTGTGAAATAGTAATCTTCAAAGTGATAATTTAATGATAAAGTCAAGTGTCCGGAAAACGTAGCGTAGGTAGGGCTCCCACGCGGTGGACCGAAGATCTGGTCACAGTATTACGATATGGTTTACAGTAGCGTAACGTCGCACATTGCCTCCACGACGTAGGTACTAGGAGTACTAGCCTGTAGCCAGCCTGGCAAACTCGAGGAGTTTGCCAGGCTGTGCCCCGCCGCCCTCTGCCCCGCAAGTACCCTTCCGTTGCTCTGCGTAAATACATTCGTTGCACTACTGTAAGCTGCTATATTGTAATACGGTGAAGATAGCGGGAAGCCGATGGATGCGGGCAGCGCAGGACCGGTCGTCGTGGAAATCCTTGGGGGAGGCCTTTGTCCAGCAGTGGACGATTTTCGACTGATATGAGGATGATGATGATTTCGGAAATGTAATCTTTTCACAAACTACAGTTTTATGAGTTACTTATGTGTTCGAAAATTTATTAGAATCGGTCCATTGATTGTCAAGAAGTAATAATTTTAAGTTTGTATGGGAAACGATATTTGTCAAATAAAATAAAATATATTTATTTGCGGTAACAAACTTACATTTTCAGTTGGAGTGTTGTTGACAGTAAGATCAATGTATGGGAGACCATATTATTCAACTGAAAAGTAGAATTTGTCCTATTTAATCTCGCTTCATTCCGTATGGTTCCAGGCTAAGAATAGGACCATCCCATCTCTTCTAATGGGTGTCGTAAGAGAAGACTAAGGGACTTAAAACCGGAGGATGGGCAGCAGCGTCTTTCCGTGCATTGCAACACACCTGCAATCAAACTGCGATCGCCAACCCACCTGCCAAGCGTGGCGATTACGGCAAAACCCCCCTATGAAATCCACACCCAGAAAACGGCCCCAAGTCCCCGGCGGCCCCGCTATTTCTGGTTCCGGTAGCAGTCATGGTAACGGCGGGGGGTGGGGGGTGCGAATAATCCCCGGCAGATGCCAAGCTACCAAACCCAACGACCTTTGGCCCTCGCAACTAACAACACGTGTACACTGACTGACGAGAAACTTACAGAACTCGAAGAAGTACTCGTATTGAGCAGGTTACGGTGGATATTGTAGGTTTATGTGAAGTCCGAAGAGAGGGACAGGACACCATGATCCTTAAATCCGGAAACCTGCTCTATTTCCGGGAGGGCGACCAACAGTCCCAGGCTGGTGTCGGGTTTCTCGTCCACAAGTCCCTGATTAACAATGTGGTCCAAATCGTGAGCGTTTCGACAAGGGTAGCATACCGTATACTCTGAATCACCAAACGGTATTCGATGAAGGTCATACAGGTATACGCGTCGACTACGAAACACTCCGATGACGAGATAGAGACTATGTATGAGGACATCTCTACAGCCTTACATAGCACCAGGACCCATTATACCGTTGTTATGGGGGACTTTAACGCGAAACTGGGCAAACGAAGCGATGGTGAGCTGAGAGTGGGACAATTTGGATATGGAGTAAGAAATGCACATGGCCCGAAGGAAAGTTAAGTCAAAACAGCGGAAGTGGACATGGTTGCATCCCAATGGCGTAACGAAGAACGAGATAGACTTCATCTTGTCGACAAGGAGGAAAATATTCAATGATGTCTCCGTGATCAATTCAGTCAAAACAGGAAGCGATCACCGAATGGTCAGAAGCACATTGAATCTAAAGACCAAGCTAGAAAGATGTCGACTAATGAAGTCTACGCTCCGAACGGCACCCATCCAGCTCCAAAACCCCGAGAGCTTTCAGCTCGAGTTGCCCAATCGTTTTGAATGCCTAAGAGACTGCGAGAATGTGGACGATTATAATGACAGGATCGTGGAATGGTCCAAACGGTCGGGTATAAGATTTTTAAAACTCGCCGTTCAAACAGAAACGAAAAAATCTCTGACTTCACCAGAAACTCATGGAAGAAAAACGCAGATTGGTTTTGCAGTCCTCTGAAGACGCAACTCAGTATCGGCAACTAAAAAGGCAGATCTCTAAGTCAAATACAAATTGTATTATAGAGGCGATTGAGCACAACAAAGGCTCAAAAGTGTTCGCGAGAGATCTGTCTGTTGGACAAAGCCAACTAACCAAGCTGAAGACTGATCTGGCTGAAAACCCAAGAGCCAGACTAACCCGGCACTATACCGATGATATCCCGGACGTCAGCCTGTACAAGATTAGAATGGCTCTCAAACAGCTCAAGAACAACCGGGTGATGATGGAATTACGGCTGAACTTCTGAAAGCAGGTGGATCACCGGTACTAAAAGCTCTTCAGAAGTTATTTAATTCCGTTATACTCGAGGGACAAACGCCTAAGGCATGGCACAGAAGTGTGGTCGTGATTTTCTTCAAAAAGGGTGACAAAACCCTGCTGAAGAACTACAGACCCATCTCACTTCTGAGCCATATCTACAAGCTGTTTTCAAGAGTTATTACGAATCGTCTCGCACGCAGGTTTGACGACTTTCAGCCTCCCGAACAAGCCGGTTTCCGAAACGGCTTTAGTACCATAGACCACATACATACGCTGCGGCAGATTATACAGAAGACCGAAGAGTACAATCAGCCACTATGCTTGGCGTTTGTGGACTATGAGAAGGCCTTTGATTCAGTCGAAACCTTGGCTGTGCTACAGTCTCTCCAGCGGTGCCAAATTGACCATCGATACATCGAGGTGTTGAAGTGTCTGTATGAAAACGCCACCATGTCTGTTCGCCTCCAGGATCAGAACACGAAACCTATCCAGTTGCAGCGAGGGGTGAATATCTCCGAAACTGTTCACCGTCGCCCTGGAAGATGTTTTTAAGCTTCTGGACTGGGGTGGACTCGGCATCAATATCAAAGGCGAGTACATCACCCACCTTCGATTCTCTGACGATATCGTGGTCATGGCTGAGACTATAGAAGACCTAAGCACAATGCTCGATGGCCTCAAAAAAGTCTCTCAACAAGTGGGTCTTAAAATGAACATGGACAAGACGAAAGTAGTGTTAAATGTCCGTGTCGCACCCACCACTCTAAAGGTTGGAGACTCTACACTGGAAGTATACAAAAGTATAATTCCATGGTTTTGAGCTTCTCCAGAATAGGGATGACGAATCTGATTTACTTTTTATCATCTGTCAAAAACGATATTTTGTTCTAAAAATGTTTGAAATAGCTAGGCGTGACGTCATAGTTTTTCAGCGTCATTTATGTACTCATTTTGTAATTTTAATGAATTAAAAATCGAAGACTTGATGGAAAACAAAACGAGTAAGGTTTTTCGAAGTTTATGTAGGAGGGCAATTTAGTGATCAAGAGTTCATAATTTTTTTCTGATGCAGTCGTCATCCCTATTAACTACGATACCAAGAGATGGGCTCTTATTGTAGTTTACAAAAGGAGGCATGTATAATTTTATGGTTTTAGGCTTCTACAGTGTTAACTACGATACCTCGGGATGGGCTATTATTGTAAATAGTATACGTATCATTTTATGATTTAAGGCTTATACAGAGTTAACTACAATACCACGAGATGGGCTCTTATAATAGTATGCAAAAGGAGTCATGTATCATTTTATGGTTCTAGGCTTCTACAGAGTTAAATACGATACCACAGGATGGGCTCTTATTTTCTTTTAATTAAAAAAATTGAGTGCGTTTGACTGCAACTCACCTGATGGTAAGTGATGATGCAGTCGAGGATGGTACACGCAAACTCAAATAATGCCTATTCACTCTTGCTTTGAAGATCCCCAAATTATAGGAATCGGGAAACACTGACGCAGGCAAGGAGTTCCACTCCTGCGCGGTACGCGTAATAAATGAAGAAGCGTAACGATTCGTGCGAAAAGGTGGAACATCAACAACAAAGGGGTGCAACCCCTCCCTGCGTCTTGTTGATCGACGGTGAAATGGAGCCGGGGGAATGAGGTCATGAAGTTGAATTCGTTAGAATACCGACAGACAGGCGACTTTGCGGCGATGCTCAAGGCTTTGGAGCTTGTCATTGACTAGTATCATTTTATGATCACCAATGAGTCTCCGTGCGCGTCGGTCGATTGCATCCAAGGTATCCAGCTGATAGCGGGCTATTGTAGTTTACAAAAGGAGTCATTTATCATTTTATAGTTCTAGGCTTCTACAGAGTTAAATACGATACCACGGGGTGGGCTCTTATTGTAGTATACAAAAGGAGTAAATTTTATCATTTTATGGTTTTAGGCTTCTACAGAGTTAACTACGATACCACGGGATGGGCTCTTATTACCAGAGCCCTGAGAGGCAGTGACAGGACTCTTATTCATGAAGTCAACCGTGCTCAAGTATGTATTCCAAATAGTATATGGTGAAGCTATTTTACAATATCCCTACTGTAATATAAGGCACTCATGGAAATCTTTTTCATGGAAAATTTTTCAGATAGTGGATGATGTCTTTGCTTTAGCAAGAGCAAACGTAATAACTTACAATAGAGCTATGAACATTTTGTCCTTCTTGGAGTTTGAAGATGCATACGCTCCCTGGATTTCTGCGATTACTGGTTTCAATTGGCTCAGAAGGAGACTGGCTCATGACGCTCAGGCTCTTCGCAGATTAGACGTAAGTTCTGTCACATTATAGGAACACAGAGTCAAGTCAAGTCATCTATTATATCAGCTTAAAGACGTCTGCTGTGGGACATAGATCTTCCCTAAGGATTTCCACAACGACCGGTCCTTCACTGCTAACATCCAGTGGCTTCTCCTGACCTTCACCAGTTCGTTGATCCACCGAATGGAAGGCCTGCCTACGTTACGCATTCCGATGCACGGTCACTACTCGAGAACTTTACTGCCCCAATACTGCGGCTTGTATACTTCGCCTGCTTCTACGAGCTATGTGCCCTGCCCACTGCCACTTAAGTTTAACAATTCTGAGAGATACCTACTATGTCTGTTACTTTGGTTCTTCTACGGATACACTAACACAATGGGGAACTGGCTATTTTATCACCATATCATAACACATTATTAGCACATCATAATTTATAATTCTACTGTCAATATTTATAAGGCATGTACTTTTAGGATGAGATTATAAGACTGAGTGCTGCCGTTACTGCCAAGCTCGGCTTCGCTGAGGTTTCAGGAGAATCTTATATGGATGGTATGCAGAGAATGTACGTTAACGTATTGCTGTGTAACGTCGGCCACCAGGAATGCATCGCTGCCGCCACTACTTCCTTCAGCAACTGGAGAAACGGTGGCTTGTAAGTTGAAAAATAATTACTCAATATATTTAGCTGATGCCTACCTAACATCTTAATTATTTTAAACAACTGAAACTTTCAGTATTCCGGCGAACATGCGCCCATGGGTTTACTGCAATGGTCTTCGCCAGGGCGTAGCTGCAGATTTCGACTTCTTTTGGAGCCAATTCCTGCAAGAAGACCTCGCTGGTGAAACCGTTGTTATGCTCGAAGCAGCTGGATGCACGACCAATGAAGCCTCCTTGTGGAGTTATTTGGATGCAATCATTGATGACGTAAATGAATATGTGAGGCCTCAGGACCATGCGACGGCTCTGAACGCAGCTGTCACCGGCAATGAAGAGAACACTGATCGTGCCTATAGGTGGCTGCAGCTCAATGTCAATCGAATAACAGAAGTGTAAGTTCTGATTGATCTATCTGCTCATATACGTCCCCACCGAAGCACTCGAGTCTACCTAGGGCCTTAGTCGACCCCGCGGGCCCATTGAAGGTTGGTCAACTTCACACACAACCTTCGAGTTTCTTTGCAGGCTTATGCAGGTTTCCTCACGATGTTTTTGTTCACCGTAAGAGCATCCGATAAACGTGCATAAGAAATCGAAATTTGAAAACACATTGGTACGTTGCAGGATTTGAACCACGACCTCCTGGACAGGAGAAAGAGGCCCTTTCCATTACGCCACCGACGCTCCATCAATTCAACTTTTTGATTGTAGGGCTTAAACATATCATCATCATCATATCAGTCGAAAGATGTTCACTACTGGACAAAGTCCTCGCCCGAGGATGTCCACAACGGCCTTCACCAGATCGTTGGTCCATCGAGTGGAAGGCCTGCCTACGCTACGTCTCCTGGTGCGCGAAACCACTCGAGAACCTTACTACCCCAAGGGCCATCCGTTCTACGAGCTATGTGCCCTGCCCACTACCACTTAAGTTAAGCAATGAAAGAGATCAATCGACGAATCAAACTCGGCTGGGCTTCGGGAAGCTTCGCAATATCTTCACGTCCCAAATACCGCAGTGCCTCAAGACTAAGGTCTATGACCAGTGTGTGTTACCAGTGATGACGGAACTGAGACATGCTCGCTTACTATGGGCCTCATACTCGTAGTAAGCGAACATGTCTGGGCAATGGAGCGTACTATGCTCGGAGTTTTGCTGCATGATTGAATCAGAAACGAGGAGATCCGTAGAAGAACCAAAGTAACCGAAATAGCTCTGAGAATTGAAACATGCAAGAAATTACAAAAACTCTTTACAAAATAAGAAGATGTATATCATTTTTGAGACGGAATTCATAAAAAAATTTGGCGAGGTACGGTAAGTTGCCTAGGATAGTGGATCTGGTACTTTCGAAGTACTTATGCACTGGTTTTTTTTCATTATTAATATAATTATCCACACTTGATAAGCCCTTGGCATCATCTCACCTTATGGTAAGTGACGATGATGCCAAAGGTGGAAGCGGGCTTACCAAGATTCCCCAATGCAATGGGGAACTGGCTATCTTATCTTTCTGCCGATTGCTGGTACACATCAATGCTGTTAACATTAATGCTTGGCGGCAAGTATTAAATCGAGTCCGGTATTTACACTAACCAACTGTACATATTCACTATTATTATACGTTTGTTTACAGACTTGGAAGCGTTGCCACTCCGCTAAGCTACATTGCTGGCCGTCTTCTTACAGAACAACAAATTCAAGAGGTACGTATGTGTTTCTATTAATGTTATTAACCTACCCAATTGAATTATAACTTTAAATTAAAAATTTAACAAAAATACGACTGCATAAAAACGTAACCCCTCTTTTTTGGGAAGTCGGGCAAAATGTATCTTGTGACTTACGGGATCAAGACAAATCTAACGATACCTTGCACTCTAAAATGTATCATGTGACTAACGGGATCAAGACAAATCTAACGATACCTTGCACTCTAAAATGTATCATGTGACTAACGGGATCAAGACAAATCTAACGATACCTTGCACTCTAAAATGTATCATGTGACTAACGGGATCAAGACAAATCTAACGATACCTTGCACTCTAAAATGTATCATGTGACTAACGGGATCAAGACAAATCTAACGATACCTTGCACTCTAAAATGTATTATGTGACTAACGGGATCAAGACAAATCTAACGATACCTTGCACTCTAAAATGTATCATGTGACTAACGGGATCAAGACAAATCTAACGATACCTTGCACTCTAAAATCCGTTGAGCCGTTTAGAATATATCGTGGAATAAAGAAACATGCATATGTCACCGTAAAATTCGAAAAACCTTTAGATTATAATCTAACGGGATCTATCTCGCGCGATTGTGAACTGTCGACAGATTGTGAACCGTAACATACTGCTTACAATTTCACTAGTGTCGTTATAATCTCACTAGTGACATTACGATAACACTAAGCGAAGTGAATAACATTTAATAAATGAGCTAGCGAAGCCATGTTAGGTTCGGTCAGGTTTGATTGGTTCGCAGAAGAAGAAATCATAGGTTTTATTCAGATGGGCCGTGAAATTGTAAGCCAATTGATAATTTACCGTCATATTATAATCGAACTGCATTTAGTGTAGTGAGATTGTAATGTCACGGTTTTGACAATATCCCGGCGACACATACATACATAGATACAATATACAAACCAATACAATAGGTACTTTTTTGTGAGCAGTAATGTAAAAAATTAGAGAGCACACAGCAGTGAGTCTCGCAGTAGGAATCAAATTAAAGCATAAAATGTATACCTACTACGACACTTAGGGATCAAGAGGAATCTAATTAATGACACCAAAATCCATCAAATCTGTAAAGGTTCAGCGAAAGAACACAAATACTGATATCCTTTCAAGCGGGAATATTGCCATTTGGCATAATACACGAGTATACCGGACAACGCTCAAGCGGGGAAAGTGCCATGGTGGCACTTGACCTTAGTTGATTCATTGGCGGTTGAAAAAAGTGTACGAAAACTGTTGCGATCTCTGTCAAACTATACCATTACACTGTGGAGGGACTGATACATCAATATTTATCGTTTATTTGATACTGATCCTCTCAAGCGGGACTAATGCCATTTGGCATAATTTATGAGTATAACGGACAATGGCTATGGTGGCACTTGAACTTAGTTGGTTAAGTGACGGTTGAAAAACGTGTACGGAAACTGTTGCAATCTCTGTCAAAGTATACCATAAAACCAACGAACTCTTTATTTCTGAGTTAGTTACTGTAGAGGGACTGATACATCAATATTTATCGTTTAGTTGATAATGGTTTCTAAACTTTTTAGTCTAAGATTTCATACAAAAGTAAAAAAAAATTGTAAAAAAAATTAAAAAAAAACTAATCTTGCTTAAATTGATATAAATAGGAAGAAGATTTTATTAGCTAACAAGATCAGTAATTAATTTTTGTAGATTTTGTACAAAAATTCTGAGAAAACCTTGGATATCGGCAAAGCGCCAAACGGACTACCGTGCGGGCACAAATTACTAAATAGTTACTTCGTGTCCGGGGAAATTACTCCCCCCGCGTGAGCCCCGGCGGCAAGTTTGATATCCCCGGTGTAACATACTTACATACATACACTCAAAAACGTTACTCACTTCCTACAATCGCATTCTTTGGAATGGAAATATTTTGAAAGAATTTTAAAAGATTTTAACTTGAAATTTTTTACACACAGCGGCACATCCAGCTATACAAAGCCAGTATAAGTTGACCGCGCGAGTCGCGCGACGCCTCTGAGTTTCAACATACGCGAGGCCTGCGTATGCGGGTTTTGTATAGCTTAATGTGGCGCCGTGTGTACTCGTATGTATATGTATGTATGTTACTTAGTGTTTTTGGATCATACCATGCAAACGGTTTTAGTGCGACTTCCAGAAATTCCATTGAGCTGAAATTTGGCACATGAAACCGTAATCCTGGTGACAATAGATCCTTTTAGTATGTTGAAGTTGATCTGATGATGAACTTTGGAGGTGGAATTAAGGCCCCAGGATCGTTTTATTTTCAATGAAATCGTAGGAAATACTGTGCTTACCTTCTTTCTTTAGACTTGCAAACGTGTATATTATATTCACAATTGGCACGCTGAGCTGGCCGCTACCTCCTGCCCGGGAGGACGTAGAACTTCGGTGGTGTAATGGCAAGGTTCGCTTCCTCCTGTCCTGGAGGTCGTAAGGCGTCAGTGGCGTAATGGCAGGGGCTGCTACCTCCTGCCCCGCAGGTCGTGGTTCGAATCTTGCCACGTACCAATGTGTTTTCGAATTTCGATTTCATATGTACGTTTGAACACGCCTGCGAAGAAACTCGAAGGTTGTGTGTGAAGTCTACCAAACCGCACATGGCCCGCGTGGCCGACTAAGGCCAGATCGCCCTAATTCAGGGTAGGCTCGAGCCCCTCGGGGGTCGTGTATGAGCTGATACGATTACACTGAGCATTTGTGTTTTTGAGCATAAAAATTCTTTTCAAATAAATGCTTGTATTTACCTATAACTTTTTAGGTTATTCAAAAAATGTTAATAACCCTTTGTCATTTGTTTTCATCCTATTTTATAGCGCGTCTCTTTTATTACAGTTTGAGACCTGGCTAAATGCAAACCAAGCAATTCTAGGATCAGCTTACAACACCGGAGTTTCTGGTGCTGCTACTGCCAGGGAGAATATCAGATGGTACCAAAGCCGTGGCCCTGAGGTGTCCCAGTATCTTGACACTGGCTATATTGAAGACGAAATCGAGGATCTTGAAGAAGTTGATGGAGTTGATGAAGTTGATGAAATTGATAGCGGAGAAACTGACCCTGATGAAGGCTCTTCTGTTGGAGAGCCAGATTCAGCTAATGTAGTTGCATTGAGTTTAGTCACTCTAGTAGCGACTTTAGTTCTGAATTTTGTAGCGGCATAAGTCGATAGAAAAAAGTCAATCCTTATTGAGGAAGAGTTAGATATTATTTTGTTTCGTACCGGTGACTTTGTAATTATTTGTAATCTAAATACTTTAATTGTCACCCTACTTGTTATATTAAGCGAATAAACTAAAGCAAATAATTACAAACTGATCTAAAAATAAACATATTTTTGGTATATAAATAAATTATATTTTGGTAATAAAAGTCTGATCAGGGTTTTTCCTTAATATTGTCTCATCATCAACATCTGCTGGACGAAAGGCTTCCCCAAGGATTTTCACATCGACCGGTCCTGCGCTGCCCGCATCCAGCGGCTTCCCTCAACCTTTAGCAGGTCTTCGGTCCACCGAAGCTACGTCTTTCGGTGCGCGGTCGCCACTCGAGAACTTCACTGCCCCAACGGCCATCTCGACGTGCTAAGTGCGCTGCTCATACTGCCACTAAAGTTTAACAATTCTGGGAGCTATGTCAGTTACTTTGGTTCTCCTACGGTTCTCCTCCTTTTTGATTTATAATGTCTAACCTATAGGTCTAACCGGTACAAGTAGGGATAACGACAGCGACAGAAATAAATTATGGATCACTAAATGGTCCTCCTACTTAAACTTGGATAACCTTACTCGTTTTGTTTTCCATCAAGTCTTAGATTTTTAATCCACCAAAATCACAAAATGAGTAATAAATGACGCTGCACTATGACGTCACGCCTAGGTATTTCTAACAGTTTTAGAACAAAACGTCGTTTTTAGCCACATGATAAAACTAACTAAGATCACAACTTCACGACCTCGTTCCCCCAGCTCCATTCCACCGTCAGTCAACGAGACGCAGGGAGGGGTTGCACCCCTTTGTTGTTGATGTTCCACCTTTTCGCACGAATTGTTACGCTTCTTCATTTATTATGCGTACAGCGCAGGAGTGGAACTCCTTGCCTGCGTCAGTGTTTCCCGATTCCTTTAGTTTGGGGATCTTCAAGGCAAGAGTGAATAGGCATTATTTGAGTTTGCGTGTTCCATCCTTGACTGCATCATCACTTACCATCAGGTGAGTTGCAGTCAAAATAATTCAAATTTTTTATTTAAAAAAAACAAGCATTCGTCATCCCTATTAGTTCAAATTATTAATCCCGCAAACACAGTACTGATATACATGGTACTTACGTTACTAGCGCCAAATCGTTAACCTAATGAAAAAGATAAATTGTGTCCTTGAGAACTGCTACATAGTGACATATTTTTTTTATCCGGGTCAAATCACACACGTTCATCTGGCCCAAAACTAGGATTCCTTATACTATGGGCACCAGAAACTGAAAGACATACTTATATACTTAAGCTCTAACAAAATTAGCTGAAATTATTTTAACTGATGCTTCTATCCATGAAACTGAACAACTTTCCCCATGAAATACATAGTCAAATCTTCAAAAAAATATTTGAACTTCCCATACTAAGTTGGCTGATCAGCTGATCGAGTTAGTATGGGAGAGCCAATTTTTTTTTGCGATTTGACTATGGGTTCCATGGGGAAAGTTGTTCAGTTTCATGGGTACAAGCACCAGATAAAATAGTTTCAGCTAATTTTGTTATACCTTATATACGTACATAATTATATAGATATTAATCATCAAGACACAGAGCAAACAAATCTCTTCGTCGCACGAATGTTTGCCCTGAGTGGGGATCGAACTCACGAACCTCGGTTCAGCAGGAAGGAGTCCTGACCACTGCATCAACGAGTCAGTCAACGAACTTTATCGGTTAAAAGTATCCGAATATTTAAGGTAGTTCCACGCTACAGTTGTCGTAGCTCCTGAAGGCTAAGTGGCGCCCATTGGTACAATACAATACAACAAAATATTATTCATTGCATCAGAACATAAAGAGAAAATGAAAAACATACAAGAACGCCTATAGGTAACAATTTCTTACAAGCAACCTTTGGGTGGGGAATCAGCGAAAATAAAAGAAAGAAAGAAATAATCGTTAGCAAAGAATCATAACTCACTGAGTACCTACATACATACATGGTTGATCTAAAATTGTCCAGAGACGATTGAAGTATACCCTAGCTTGTTTAGAAATCACTAACTCTGTAAAATGTTGTTACTTGTACATGGAAAAAGTGCAAAAAACGGCCAATATCTAAATTTTTGTAGTTAGGTTTCAACATGTTTATTAAAAAAAGGTGCTAACTACTCTCTTTCTGATAGTCATAAAATAGTAATTACGTAATAAAAATAATACATGTCATTTGTGAAAAGTAAAAAAATAAACAAACTAATAACGTCAAAATTATTTCATTAGAACATGTTACAATATGACACTAAAAGTTATATATTAAAATCATTGAATGTCATCAATGCCTTGACAAGAGTTCACACGGATAGCACCCGGTCACGAGTATAACGCGAGAGTCAGCCATCGCTCCCCTCAACCATATAAGAGGAAAGGAACGATCCGGCTCCCGGTGTGCCACATGATTCATAGTTTTTCAAACACAATTTTATTTACCATATTAATAAAAGACCTAACAACCGACTTCGAAAAGAAATTCAGTTAAAAGTACGAAATAATATTGAAATAATATTTAAGAAACACTAACATGGGGGGGAGGTCTTTATTACAAATTGGCTGTCCGGATTTGAACCCGGCACCTCTGGTTAGGAGGACCGAGTCGTTACCGGTTGAGCCACCGACGCTTCTGTACTTAAAAAATGTAAACCAGTCTAAAAAGTAGAATAAATGGCTTAAGTAATATTTACGTAGAGATCTTTGACGAGTGAAACTCTACTCCACGCTCGACGCCTACCTCCCCTTCACCCTGTCTCAAACTTTCGTCCTGCGCGCGCCCACGTCATCTCGAAGCTTTCCGTCTCACTCACACCCCTATATTTAACTCATTAAACGTTGCCAGATTTATTCACGCTCCTTCCACTCGACAGCAGACCTTTGCAACGTCCCAAAAAACCTCTTTAGATATACGATATTATTATTATACACACAGAATTTTTGATGTGTAACATCTTTGCTCTCGCTTTCCTGCAATTTGTGGGAGTGATTTCGTGAAATGGGACGGAAATGTGTAACATGGGACGGAAATGTGTAACAGGAAGTCGCGAAAGCGCGCGCTATTCGATCTGACCAAGTGCGGGTCGGACTCGCGCACAGCAATTTGTGGGAGTGATTTCGTGAAATGGGACGGAAATGTGTAACAGGAAATGCGAACGTTTTTAAATTCTCGAAAACTTAGGTTGTCATAGCCATGCCGCCTAGTGTGATGGCAAAGGCAAAGATGACATACTACTATTCGAAGGGTCGGCCCGTGAATGTACGACCCGATAATTAATTAATTTCATAAGTATTTTGTCACATCATATGCGAGTACTGTAGGTCTCGTTTTTTTTTTGTTATATTATACTGGCGCCAGTATAAATTATACACACACTAATCTAATACTATTTTTAGGGATTCGCAGTGGGATGGTGCTGTGTTGCCATCAAATGCATACCAGTACAACCGGCTGCACTGGTTATGTGGGACTCACAGTTAAGCTGTGTCTAACTGAACTCCTCCTAAACCTTCGGTAAATTAGTTACCTTAAAAGCCTACATCGGATTGACCCCACCCTGGGGAGAGGGGGCACGAAGGGAGGAGAGAGGGGGGTAGTAGCGGCGCTCCTGATAGGAGCTACCACTTAGGAGGTTGCATTTGTTGTGCTAAAGAGGAGGGGTTGTGTCATCTGAAGATTAACACTATCTGTTCCTCCTAGAGCCGCCAGGAGGCAGTTCAGGTCGGCTGAAATTTTATCGGGAGGATCAGAGGTCACTAGCTCAGATAATTTGTTAATAATGGCTTCTATGGGTAGAACACCAATGTTTTGTTTAACGAAATTCTTCAGTTTTTGTTGTGTCATTTTGCACAAAAATAAATGTTGTTTACCTTCCCGTTCTAAGTACATTTTATGGGTATATTTAATTATCAACTGTCTCTGCAAAAATAAAAATAGAGATACTTGATTCTTCACATTTTTTGGAATTTATTTCACGCGTACGTGGTCGCGGGCAAAGCTAATAAAAAAATAAAGATCTGAACCGGAATTAACGACGCAGCGACACTTTGCAGGATGGCTGAGGAGAGAAAGAGAGAGAAGTTCCGCAAGTTGGTGCGGACATCCATTAGAAGAATATGGCACCCGAGGAAGAAGAAGATATGAATCAATCGGCTGATTAATCGACTCTGTGTGGAGAGTCTTAATTATATTTTATATTACATATTTTGCGAGTTGTCCATAGGATCCTTGGAAAGTTGTTTGTGGTCAAAAGTAGATAGGGTCTTAACTAAGGTATGCACTTTTTTTAACCGGAGCTTGTACTCATAAAACTGAACAACTTTCCCCAAGAAACACATTCGCAATTATTATTTTTTAATTAAATTATCTAACTGCTCAGAATAACTCCCAGGTTTATGAACTTGACAGTCAAAGGCCAAAGTTCATTGACCGTGCCGGCCTGCAATGACGTATTCTGACGTATGATGTATTCTGGCGTATTCCACACAATTTAATACCTTATTTGAAAAAAAAAACAAATGCGAATTGACCATGGGTTTCTTGGGGAAAGTTTTTCAGTTTCATGAGGCCAAGCTCCAGTTAAAAAAGTACATATCTTTGTTAAGACCCTGTATTAGGCGGTTCGATTAGCACAATAGTGCCGCCAATATAAATAAATAATTACTCATTCTTAAAAGCACTTTAAGATTTCAAGATTTTCAAGATATATATTCAAAATAGATGCCAATAACACTTTTTCTGATAGTCATAAAATAGTCATTAATAAATAATAACGTCAAAATACAATCATTGATATAAAACAAATTATGTCATTAGAACATGAAAACAATATGACACGAGAAGTTATACATTAAAATCATTGAATATCATTAATGCCTTTGACAAGAGTAGGCCAGTTCACGCGGACAGTGCCCGGTCTCGAGTATAACGCGAAATCTCTGAGTATTTTGCGCACATACAGAGGTACAAGGTGTTTTTTTATTTGTTGTTATACAACTTTATCTATGATTTATTTTTATTTATTTATTTATTTATTTTTCGCAAATTTCACAGCTTATTACACATAAATATTACAACTGTTAGTTTTACATTTTAGAAAGCAAATAAAGAAATTCAACTAATTAAAATTTAAAAATGGACGAAGTAGGCTTAAACAAAAATAATGTAAATAACAATAATAAACCAAAAATTATGTAACAAAAAAAAGTACAATGAAATAAAGAAAAAAAATTAAGTATGAAACGGGCAGCGCAAAGTGTTATACGTTATGTGTGTAGTGTGTTTAAGGAATGTGTAAATATTATGTGTGTGTGTTGAGAGTGTTTGTATGAAGTCGTGTAAAAATTAAATTCATAAATTGGTTACGTCGGAGGAAGAATATGTCAACGTCACTAAACAGTTCGTCATAGGTTTACACAAGTCTATGCAAAACTGAGTTACGAGTGTAGTTCGTGTGAGCCTGGCCAGCAAACAAGCAGCGAGAGTGGCGCGTGCGGATGGTACCCGCTCGCAAACCAACGCGGCTACATAGGTCCGGACAGTCCAAAAAGCCACTGATGATGTCGTAAAGAAGCCTGATGTCAGCCACTATGCGTCTGTCCTCCAAAGAGAGTAAGTTGTATCTTGAGAGACTAGTTTTATAATCTAAGTGCGTTGTCCTAGATACCCAATTCAACTTTTTGACAAATCTACTTTGAACAGTTTCAATTTGTTTTATGTATGTGACATAAGATGGAGACCAAATCTGCGAGGCATACTCAATTGTACTCCGCACATAAGCGAAGTATAAAAGTTTCAACGTGTTAATATTTTTAAAAGGCTTGGAATTTCTTAAAATAAAACCTAGCATTCGATACGCTTTTTGGGTAATGTATTCATAGTGAGAATTATAAATCAGCTTAGCATCCAAAACGATTCCTAGATCTTTTGTCTCGGTGACCCGAGGAATGATTATGTTATTCAACTTATAGTCAAATTTAATAATATTACACTTTCTTGTGAAACTTATGACTTGGCATTTCTTTACATTAAGATCTAGGAAATTAAGCGTGCAGAATTGCGAGAGCCTGTCAAGATCCTTTTGCAGGTTGTCACAATCAGTCTCATCCCTAATGGCTAAACAGATTTTCTTGTCGTCGGCATACATAAAAACATTGGAATTCTCAAAACACTTGACTATATCATGAATACATATATTAAAAAGTAAAGGCCCAAGAAGTGAACCCTGTGGAACCCCTGATGGAAAAACAGAAAAGTTGGAACAGTGTGTGCCAACACGCACTGCCTGATGCCGGTATCGTAAGTAGGATTCAAACCATCTGAGGAGGTCGCCGTGCACACCAATCATCATTAGCTTAGAAAGCAATACATCATGATTAATTCTGTCGAAACATTTAGAATAATCAGTGTACACGACGTCCACCTGTAGGCCCTTGTCCATGTTAAACGCAACGAAGTCGGTAAAAACAGCCAGGTTTGATATCGTGGAGCGTCTACGCATAAATCCATGCTGCAATAATGGTATATATAAATTAGCAATGGGATAAACCTGATCAAACACAATAGACTCGAACAATTTACTAAATGCAGACAATATAGAGACCGGGTGATAATTTTCGACACGAAGTTTAGAGCCACTTTTGTGCACCGGTGTGATATAAGCTTCTTTCCATTTTATAGGAAATACCCCGTCAGATATTGAGCGTTGAAATATTATGCACAATGGTTTAACCATAGCTTCCGCACTCGACTTGATAAAAACTGGAGGAATACCATCGCTACCGGCGCCCTGGTTAGTATTAATTTTACGAATATATTTTAAAACAATTTCACCAGAAATTTCAATCGATTTCAGTGTATTTATGAAATTAGCAACAAGTAATGTTTGTCGATGTTGGCAGTTTTGAAAAATATCATCATCATCATATCATCCGAAGGACGTCCACAGCTGGACATAGGCCTTCCCCAAGGATCTCCACGACGACCGGTTCTGCGTTTCCCGCATCCAGCGGCTTCCTGCGACCTTCACCAGGTCATCGGTCCTCCGAGTGTGAGGCCTGCCTACACTACGTTTTCCGGTGCGTCGTCGCCATTCGAGAACTTTACTGCCCCAACGGCCATCCTTTCTACGAGAAAAATATAACTTGATGCTAATAATATATAACAACAATTCAAAAATAGTTGTTGCCCCCCTATATGAGCAAAATACTCAATAATTCGATTAAAATCCATATGAATGAGTAAATTATTTCTATTGGCAGAGATAGTGTGCTAATCGAACCGCCTGTATAGTTTAAAAATTAAAAGCCACCCTGTTCACTTTGTTACAAAATGGTAGAAAATAAATTCAAAGGGTTTTCTATTCTTAAAACTGATTTATTAACTTTCCATTACCCATAGAAATACAGGATAAAATATACAGGATGATTTTTCATGTGTTGTAAATTTGCTCGTTGAATTGGAACTGCCTTCCTTACGAAACTAGTACAATTGCAAAAAAATGTTTATACATTTACAATTTTTGATGTGTAACATATTTGCTCTCGCTTTCCTGCAATTTGTGGGGGTGATTTCGTGACGGGGACGGAAATGTGTCCCATTGTAACTGGAAGTCGCGTTTTTTCAGGCTTTAAAAGCGCGGAAAAGGCAAAGGTATCTATGACCATACAGCCTAGTCTGCCGTATCTTTGCCGTCCTTTTTTCAGGCTTTAAAAGCGCGGAAAAGGCAAAGGTATCTATGACCATACAGCCTAGTCTGCCGTATCTTTGCCGTCCTTTTATAAATTATTTTGTCACATGTTACACATCATATGCGAGTACTGTAGGTCTCGCTCGAATTTTTTTTTGCATTAATTGGCATTTTACAGTTTTTATACAGCATGTAGACAGAAAAACAATTTAAAATGTATAATTATATAGTGTAAAAAGTATTTTAATAACACTTAATAAAGGATATGATTTCATAATCGTCAATTGAAATTAGTACTATAGCCGTTTTATTCATAAAATTTATGCCTGTGACGTCATCACATTTAATAATTTGAAAATTCATAAAAATAACTAGTGAAAATTAAAACTACTTAAATCAGTTTCTTAAAAAAGGATACTATTTTCATTTAAAAATAAATAAATGCCTTATTTTTTAAACAATGCTTATTGATAGGTTCCTTGGAGAAAGTAACCGCCTCCGTAGCTCAGAGGCAAAGTTCACTGGCTTTACACAGGAGGTCGCGGGTTCGATTCCCGGCGGGGTCAATTGTAAGACTCGGTTTGGTTGGTGGTAGGGCATTTTCTAAGCCCGCCTGGCTAGCTACCACCATCTTATCTAAGTCTTGCCGCCAAACATCAATGTTAATATCGTTGGTGTGTTCCGGCATGAAGATAAGATAGCCAGTTCCCCATTGTGTTGGGGAATCTTGGTAAGCCCGCCTCCGTCTTCGGCAACATCGTCACTTACCACCAGGTGAGATGTTGTCAAGGGATTACCAATAATTATAAAAAAAAAAAAAAAGTAGATCAGTTTCGTGGGCGGAGTTTGTATAAAAACAGTATCCCTCTTTTTCGGAAGTCAGGTAAATATCTATCCTATTTCACTCACGGGATCAAGACGAATTACACGACACGTCGCATAATTATTTACAATAAATTTTAAAAATATATAATTTTATCCAATAATAATGCCCAGCTAATAATAATCATTCCGTACTTACATACATCCTACCATTATGTGCATACTTACTTACATACAAACACCAGAAAGAAATTACCCCCCGATTTGGGCAGTCGGGTAAAAAAAGTCTAATAATTGGATATATTACAGTATATCATCATATTATCAGCTCATGTATGTCCCCACCGCTGGGCTCAAGCTTACCCTGAATTACGGCGCTTGGGCCTTATTCGACCACGCGGGCCCAATGCGGGTTGTTCGACTCACACACAACCTTCGAGTTTGTTCGAAGGCGTGTGCAGGTTTCCTCACGATGTTTACCTTCACCGTATTATTTTGTATACCTGGAACATATCAAGTGAAAAAGCATTTTTTAAATCCCTAATGTACAAATTAATTAAGAATAATAAAGAAATATCCGAAATGAAGAATGATTAGTCATTAAGTCTAAATTTCAAACTTCGATCATAATTATCGCTAACTTTCCTTTGCAGTTTTGATAAAAGTATTAAACTGATTAGTGACGATAGTTTTAATCAAAATTTTACAGTGTTTCATGATAAGGCAGAACTAATAATGATAAATTCAATATAATTAGCAAATACAATATGCCTTTATCTCTTTAGTTGGGTGACAGAAGTGGTAGTGTCCACTATGGGTAAGTCGAAAACTTGCTAGTAGGAAACTACTACAAGTACTTACATAATTAAACAAAATAATTATTTATTATTATTATTTATTCTCAATTGTTTAGGCCTTGGCATCATCTCACCTGATGGTAAGTGACGATGATGCCGAAGATGGAAGCGGGCTTACCAAGTTTCCCCAACGCAATGGGGATCTGGCTATCTTATCTTCTGCCGGAACTCATTAATGTTGTTAACTCTGATGTTTGGCGGCAAGACTTAGATAAGATGGTGGTAAGCTAGCCAGGTGGGCTTCGAAAATGCCCTACCACCAACCAAACCGAGTCTTCCAAGTTGACCCCGCCGGAATCGAACCCGCGACCTCCTGGTGTGAAGCGAATGGACTATCCATTACGCCACGGAGGCGGTTAAAAAATTTTTGTAGGAGAATTAACTGTATCCTGATTTAGGGACTCAAAACTTTTTTAATGCATTATGTACTTATAGCGCCTCAAAAACGAATCATCGTGACCTAAAAAAAACGATAAGGGATTATTTTTAATGCTTTTTTTAGGAATTAACGTCGCCAATTTCCAACTTTGGTGCTCCGGCAGGGGGGTGGGGGCCTGGTCTAGAATTCCTACTACTAACGGGCGTTGCTTCATAACGCAATCGAATATTTAGTCAGATTTTGCATTATTTTTATGAGTACAACTAGTACTTTCATTTTATATCTTACGAAGCCATTTCTCTTATCGTTTTTTTTGGTCACGATGACTTGTTTTTCAGGCGCTATAAGTACCTACATGCATAACGCAACCACTTTGCGCAGGCAGACCGAAATATTTAACATTAGAGGGTTGCCATTTATCCTCTCAATCTAAGTTTATCCATTTCCGTTATCGTTACCAAATTTGTCTTTACCTCCTAGTATAATATAAAACAACTGTCGGCTGACTGACCATTTTTGTATGGGAAGTCCATTAATTATTGAAGTTTATTAAATAAATAAAAGACAGAAAAAAATATACTTTTAGCTCGGATTTTTCAACGTGGATATGTTCTTATCTGCCATCAAAAATTCACCTTGTATACCTTTATACGTATACAGGATGTTTATGCAAACCCAGGAAACCCTTTAAGAAGGTAAATAAGATACCGAAACTGAACAACTTTCCTCAAGAATTCTATGATAAATTCAAAAAAAAAAAATTTAGACTTCCCATACAAATCGATCAGCTGACAAGACAGATTTCTATTAGGAGTCCAAATTTTTTTGAGAATTCACCATAGCTTTCTTGGGAAAAGTTGTTCAATTTCGGTATCTTATTCACCTCCTTTAAAATTTCTTGGCTTTGCATAAACACCCTGTATCATCATATTAACCGAAAAACGTCCACTGCTGGACAAAGCCATCCTCCAAGGATTTCCACGACGACCGGTCTTGCGCTTCCCGCATCCAGCGGCGTTCCACAATCATCACCAGGAACGCGTGGGAGGCGTGGGCTGGTTACGTTTTCTGATGCGCGGTTACCACTCGAGAACTTTATTACCCCAACGGACACCTGTTCTACGAGCTATGTATGTGCACTGCCCACTGTAACTTCAGTTTAGCGATTCTGTGAGCTGTGTCGGTTACTTTGGTTCTCCATCATTTCTGATTCGATCGCGTAGGGAAATTACAAACACCCTGTATAAGGTAAATTTTTAAATTTAAATGTACTAAAATAAACAAATAGGTTTTAAGTAAGTAAAAATTCAACTCTTAACAATATTTTAACAAGTATGCACGTTTCAGGTTCCACCATGTTATACCCCGTGCTTCTGCTCCTCATTGGGGCCGTCGCCACCCAGAACCCATTCGAGGAGTTCCGATCAAACTTCGAGCTATACACCACAAACGTGGCGGAGCCAGCTTACAGGCTTCTGGACACAGTCCAGCCTACGCACCTAGACGTCGACCTGGATGTGTACTTGTCTGAGTCCAGGTTCAACGGATTAGTGCAAATTGTAGTCGAGGTAAGATCATCATGTTATCAGCTGAAAGACGTCCACTAAACAAAGGCCTCCTTCAAGAATTTCCACAACAACTGGTCCCGCGCTACCCAAATCCAGCGGCTTACCGCAGCCTTCACCATATCATCAGTCCATCGAGTAGGAGGCTTTTCTACTCTACATCTTCCGGTGCGCGGTAAAGATTTGAAAACTTCAATATCCCAACGGCCGTCCTATCTATGAGTTATGTCATCATATCAGCTCACATACGTCCCCACCGAGGGGCTCGAGCCTACCCTGTATTAGGGCGATCAAGCCTTAGACGACCACGCGGGCCTAGTGCACCAAAGAGTTATGTACTATGTCGTATTCCCCGCGCACTGTTAACTTTTTTTAAAAAGCGTCGGTGGCTCAACTGGTAACGACTCGGTCCTCCTAACCAGAGGTCCCGGGATTAATCCGGACGGCCAATGTACCAATGAGTTTTTAGAAACTTACTTACATATAATTACCGATTTTTAACGGTGAAGGAAAACCTCGTGAGGAAACCTGCACATCTGAATCCAGATGTTTAAGAAGGTCGTGTTGCACACGTCCGTAGGTGTAAATCTAAATGCCCTACACGTGACCGCGGGTGATGCTAAGTGCAACATCAGATAACCGCCGTCTATCCCTTGGATAGAACGGTTAATTGTGCCACACGATAGGAGAGGGAAAGACTGTTTACTTAAGTTTAACGATTTTGTGAGCTATGTCGGTCGGTTACTTGCATCTCCTACGGATCTCACGATTTTCGGATTCGATCACGTACCGGGCTTCGCAGATCTTCATATACCAAAAAAGACAGTTTCGGAAGACTAAGGTCTTTGAGCAGTGTGTTGCCAGTGATGACATACGGATCAGTCGCCCAAAAAAGACTCAAAGTCAGACGCACAAAGGGCGATGCGACAGGTCAAGGAATGGTCTGAGTTTACTTTTGTATGTTTATGAAATTCTTTTGATTTTCACTGGACCCTTATTAAGGTAAGGTGAAACCGTATCCAAATAAGGTGACAATAGTTATTTATGCCACTGCCAAGTAATGAGAGCCATTGTAACATGAATGCTCGTTTTACAATAGACAGCACAAGTGTTACATGTGGCTAATTGCGTGCAGTGGCAAACAATACTTTTTCTACGACCATGAAGTAGATAAAAACACATTGGAATTTTGTCATAATCATATATTGAATTTTTGAAGCCAAATCCATTAAAAAATATTTAAAGTTTCATTGTAGTACAGTTGTCTCGTTAAGAAATGATCATTGTAAAACGACTTGTAGGAATGAATACGTTTGTTATATGATTTGAGGTTATGTATTAAGTAAATTACCAAATAAGAGTAGAAAAAAACGTTTATTAAACTGAATAATGTCACATTCCCTGATGATCACGGTTCTTATAGTCATTACTTTCAGTTTAATTTAAGGTATGTGACGAAATAATTAGCTATCTAATCAACGTCGTCGCCAGTCGATACTAAGTCGGTACTTACACAAATTTAATGCATACCACCAGCTGTATCTAAATTAGCATCTAATAGATAAAACCAATCATATCAGTGGTGGCAAGTCAGACGTGACTAAGCCGTAGACATATTTAAAAACAGCGTCATAATTTACATAACATTTAAACACGCAAAAACTTAGGGTGTGTTTCACCAAAGTATACATATATATTAGTACTAAAATATAGTATGGACACTCCCTGCCGCTCTCTAGATGGCGACCTCACCCCCTCGTCACCCAGATTGATACACATTGGTTACAATTTGGTTATCAAACGTATAGGATTTCGCCGCCATTTTGTTTGTTCCGTCATTCGTTTTATAAAATGTAATTTCTGGCCCGTTGTATGAAGTGTCCAGGGTGTGGTTGCACCATGTTACTATAACTATAACCAAACTGTAACCAGCCGTCAAATTGCCGGTATTTGACCATAACAATAACCGGTCAAAATCGAGCGGTTAACGTTAGCGTTAAGTTATGACGTCATTTTAACCGTTGTTAAAATGGTGCTACCCATATATAACCGGCGATTTAACGACTGGTTACGCTTTGGTAATCGCTATTGCCCTATTATTACGGATACTTTTCAGATTTCTAGAAAGCAGTTTAGCTGGTAAGGGGTGGGCGGTAGGGAATTAGTACCTCTAACAAAAATCACAAAGAAAACGTATGTCGTAAAAATATATAAGGCCTAACAAAATTAGCTGAAACTATTTTAACTGGTGCTTCTACCCATGAAACTGAACAACTTTCCCCGTGAAACCCATAGTCAAATCTCAAAAAAAAAATTTGAACTTCTCATACTAAATTGGCTGATCAGCTGTTCGAGTTAGTATGGGAGAGCCAAATTTTTTTTTGCGATTTGATTATGGGTTCCATGGGGAAAGTTGTTCAGTTTCATGGGCAAAAGCACTAGATAAAATAGTTTCGGCTAATTTTGTTAGACATTATATAGTTACATAGTGCAACCCACCCTTAGAAAAGGTCGTAGATTTTCATTTCCTTTAAAGGAATAACGATTTTGGGGAATTGATCTAACAAATAAATCAGTTTCGCTGTGTTGGTACTCGACAGCAGTTTCGCTACTGAATCT
Source organism: Coleophora flavipennella (assembly GCA_947284805.1). Taxonomy (NCBI): domain Eukaryota; kingdom Metazoa; phylum Arthropoda; class Insecta; order Lepidoptera; family Coleophoridae; genus Coleophora; species Coleophora flavipennella. The sequence continues at coordinate 3,160,767 of OX369307.1, forward strand.
CAGCATAGTTTAACAATGAACGAAAAATATAACTTTCATATTTTAAAAAGCTTTTGTTTAACTTGCAATATGTTCCAATGAATATTAATTTCACAAGATCATGATCTATGATTTATGATCTAGCTCTCGATTTAGGTACTTCTTTATTTTATAGTAGTAGTAAAAAATAATAAAAATATAAAAAAAAAAACAAACCAAAATAGTTATTTATGTTACAAGGGTGGTAAAAAGGTCAATAACAAACGAGTGACATTTTATTTTTATTACATTGTTATTTTCTTTTACACCCATGTATCATACAACGTTTTTCAATACAGTTGTGAGAAAACCAGTAAAGAAAAAAACGACCATTACAGAAAAACAAAATACATGGGTATAAAAAACGACCATGACAGAAAAACAAAATACATGGGTACATACCTTGTCAAGGTTTCGGCAACCAAAGTTCAATTTTAAGAGGGAAGAATAGCTTCGCGATCCTAACGAAATAGGTATTTGGGAAAACATTTGCTATCGCTCGTGCGCTCATGCCCCCGGGCATCGCGCACAGCACATCATGCAAAGAGCCGCACGCACACATCGACGGACGCTGCCAGTTGGCGAGAAGTTGCGACGAAAGGCGGAGGTTTTCTTACGTACCTACGGATAGTGATAGTTGTGGCGTCCCCGACACTCCGATACAAAGACATTGAAGGTAATAGCAGTAGGTAATAGTGATTATTTCAAGTGAGTATTTTGTTATGTAGATAATTGTAATTAGCAAGGAGTATAAACTAAATTGATTTTTGATAAATCGGCTTGTTGACGATATGCGCCCTAAATGACTGAAATTTTGTATTGTAAGGTTATTTAGGTATTTGCAGCGTATCTAAATAAATAAAGTTTAAACAAACTAAAAAACACGCTTTAAAAGTACATCAGACTAAAAAGTAAAAAATAATTCTTAATATAAGTTGAAAATAATAATTAACGAAAAATATACCTAACTAGAATTACTAAAATAATACTAGATTATTGTGAAAAAGCGTGGGGCGCTCTGTGCCATATTTTTCGTCTATCGAGCAACCCACACTTTTTCACAAATAAGACTAGTATCTTTTTTAAATTATTATTTTCAACTTATATTAAGAATTATTTTTTACTTTTTAGTCTGATGTACTTTGAAAGCGTGTTTTTTAGTTTTTTTAAACTCTATTTATTTTGTAGTTCAAACTTATGAAATTATTATATTGTCATTGATTCTTGATAAGTCTACAAAGTTTGAATTAAATGTGTCCGTTTAAAGTGGGTCAAAATCGAGTCCAAAGGAGTCGGTTACATACAAACATACAGGTGAAGCATTTTTTTTTATTAAAAATTTGAGTGCGTTTGGCTGCACCTCACCTGATAATAAAAGCGTGATAAAATATTATGCTAGTTATTGTGAACGAACTACTAATGTGATACTATAATAATTATACGAGTATACCTAACGTGACCATCTAAATAATAAGTAGGTTTTATGGGTTCCGTACAAAAAAAACGGAACCCTTACAGGATCATTCGTGCGCCTGTCTCTCTGTCCGTCTGTCACAGCCATCACAGATCACTGTCCGAATCTACTGGACCATATCAAGTGAAATCAGGTAGGATGGTGTAATCCTATCACCCAAACACAGATGTGCAGTCAATAATTATTTTTAAAAATTAAGGGTATTTTCGGGAGACCAATTAGGAAATTTTAAAAAAAGTTTTGCAGACCTAACTGTGTCATAATATATCAAATGAACAACTTCGAACAATTTTGCATTATTATTTTTGGTTTTTGTGAATTTTCTTATAAAGTACTACACCGATTTTGATAAAATTTATATGGGACCACATGGGAAGCACTAGCTTTCGAAGAAAAAAAGAATCATCAAAATCGGTTCACCCAATAAAAGTTCTGAGGTAACACTTATAAAAAAAATAAAAAAACATACAGTCGAATTGAGAACCTCCTCCTTTTTGGAAATCGCTTGGAAAAAGACGAAAATTGACCATTCCCCCCATTAGGTGATTACTCCAAAACAAAAAAATGTAGTTTATTGCTTGTAGATTACAGGAAAACCTATAAGAATTCTATCAATTGTAAATAAAGTGGTAAACTCAATTTATTACGTAAATTTACGGAAAATAGTTCACTAAAACACCACTAGATAGCGCTAGTGCATCTTAATGTGACGATTTCAAATGTAATATTTTTAATTATTTAAAAATCACCCTAAATGTCTTTGTAATTGTACGGAACCCTCTCTACGCGAGTTTAACTCGCACTTGGTCGTTTTTTTTAGTTCACATAAGTTGAGCTACTTATGCCTTAGTAAGTAACATGACTTCTAATATCTAAGCAGTTGTTTGCGAGTGAAAAAATAATAGGTAGATACTTCAATTAATTTATCGTTTGGTCTGTTTGCGAAAGTGGTACGTTTTTCCCTCGCTGGGGACAGCGGGACGAACAGCCTGAAAAAGGGACTATGGTCACGTTTAGTATAGGTACCGTATTTTTTTTTTAATTCTTATTCGTGGACCGTTGCAATGAGTAGGTGGATTAGCCACATTACGGTTTTTTTTATCAGGGCTCTGAAATTTTATTTTTTTTCGAAATGACAAGCTTGTTGTTGGCCGTGGGGGCCTTTACAACTTCACCGGGCAGGGGAGGCGAGTACGGAAGCCACTCAACCTAGTGCAAAGCAAAAAGATAAGGGCTCTGAAGCAAAACAACGAACTCTAATGCTAGCACATCACAACGCTATTCGTGTTCGCGTGTTCGTCTTATTCGTCCAAATGCGAAGATGGCAAATTCGGCTACATTCACGAACATGTTTAGCTGCTGCAACGTCTTGGAACAGCGAAGTACAAACACACAATCGTTTACAAAAAAAAGCAATGTAATCCATTTTGAGTTAGGAAGAAATAAAATAATAATCACTGGTCAATCTTTTTCTTGAAAACCTACTAATATTAACTTTTCCCACTCCCAGAATTTTTTAAACAGATAGATATCGATAACGTGGGTGGGATCTCATCTCTACTATCGACTTCACCATCGACATCTCTATTGTACGTGTGCTTTGCTTGCCCCCCGACCCCCAATCGTGCGATAGAGAGCGTTGCAGCTCGCAACTGACAATAGGTACTTTTCTGGACGAAATTCCCATTTCGGGAGAAAACGGTTTTCACTAACTAAATCTCAACAAATCTCTTTGATTTTGATGTCGATCGTTTCAGCACAATATATTCTAGGTTTATAGGTTTCGCTTTAAAAAAAAAATACATTGATTTTGTTCAAAAAACGGCGTAATTCGACACAGTTTTAATCACAAAAATTACGTTACTGAGCTGCCTATAAGTTTGAATCTATAGCAAATTTTGAAAAAAGAAAATGCTATAAACCTAGTAATTCATTGTGTCAATAACATACTAAAAAATCATGGTGATTGGAAAATATTTAGAAGTGGAAAAACGTTTTCTCTTTTTGTATGGACGAGCACGTACTATTCTTCCCTCTTAACGCGACTTGTGGCTCATTTTAAATGTCCGGGGAGTAATCTCACTTTGTTTTTTTCTTATACATATACATAGGTATATTTTTTATAACTATTAACGCTTCATAATTTAAATATTCGTTTTAACAACTCAATTCAGTTGTACGAAAATTGCGCCATATTATAGCGAGCACACGTACGCATGCGTAATTTTTTTTAAATGTTGTAAATGGACTACAATAGGGCTTCTGTATCTTTGGTTATTACATATTTTATTTGCTAGAAATGTCTTGTTCCTCTGAGCTAGAAATAAAAAAAAAGTGGTAATGTAAAAGCACATGTGCGGTAAAATCAATTTTACTCAATACAGTTGCTCGAAAAGTAGTCATTTAAGTAGTCCTTTATGGACTACTTTTCGAGCAACTGTATTGAAAATCTTCTTAATATATATAAATCTCGTGTCACAATGTTTGTCCTCAATGGACTCCTAAACCACTTAACCGATTATAATTAAATTCGCACACCATGTGCAGTTCGATCCAACTTGAGAGATAGGATAGGGTAGGGTAGGGTAGTGTGGGGTAGGGTAGTGTAGGGTAGGGTAGGGTAGTGTAGTGTAGGGTAGTGTAGTAATTATATATACCTATCTGAACGTGTTTTAATAGCCTTTTTTTTTGTTTTTGCTCTATCGTAAAACTGTAATACAAAAAAACGTGAAAATTGATTCTTATCCTGTAGTAGAACAAAAAATAAAAAAAAAACCGGGCAAGTGTAAGTCTCAGTTGTACTTAAGAAATCGAACTGAATAAAAAAAGTGTGCGTGTCAGCTCCAACGCGAGACTGGAGTTTACTCATTAGGATCGACATTGATTCAGTATGGCCTAAAGCCTTAGCCTTATCCTGACATGAAACGTGACTCTTTTTGTTAACACTTGATTTTACTCCCCATCATTTCGCTTACCGAGTACTATATATGAAAATCGGTTCTTAAGGAGTGAACTCTAAAATAGGTGTTATGGCTATGGAGCCTTAGCCTTGTAGTGAAACGCAAATAGATAAACAGAACGTATCGTTACGATTTCGTTACGGTCCACTTTTCTAACTTGGTCCCCGTATGTGATTTTAAACGTTTCACGTCAAAAACAGAACAAATATGAAACTAAAAATAACTGAAGTGTCTTATTCTGGTAAAAAAATGGCATATTTTGTTACACAGAAAAATTAAAATGATGCTCAAACACTAAATTTAAATTCTCTGTTATCAGGTAACAGAAGCGAACCTCACACAGATCGTTCTTCACCAAAATGTGGTTGCCATCACTGCTGTCACTGTTCAGGACAGCAACAGCACCCTCGTCCCCTTGCAATTCCCCGACCCCTTCGAGACCGACTCCTACTTTGAGCTCCTCAAGATCAACCTGGAGTCTCCTATCCCCACTGGTACTTACACACTTGGCATTAGCTACCGTGGCCAAATCAATGAAAATCCCGTTGACAGGGGATTCTACAAAGGATATTACTACTTGAACAATGTGTTACAGTAAGTATCTGAAATTAAGATATTATGTCAACAATTTGAGGCTGTCGACTTCATTTATTATATTTTTATATGTGTTGCTTACAGTGAATACGCTACTACCCAGTTCCAGCCTTTCCACGCTAGGAAAGCCTTCCCCTGCTTTGACGAGCCTCAGTTTAAATCCACCTACGTCATCTCCATCACTCGTGACAGCAACCTCAGTCCTTCTTATTCCAACATGGCTATCAACCAGACTCAAACGTAAGTAAAACTTAGTAGGTTATCTATAAAGTGTACTTTTTTAACCGGGACAGTGTCCACATCACCACCGGTGCGGCGTTGGGTCGCGCTGTGAAAACGTACGGTGCCGTGCCGCAATTCAGTGCCGCACCGCGCCGTACTCCGATGCGGCGCCAACGATGGAAGAACTGAGGATGTCAAGTACACGATCTCACGCCACCGGTGCGGCGCTATACCGTGAAACCGTGCGGCGTAGGTTCGCGCTGTGAAAGCGCACAGTGCCGTGTCGCTATTCAGTACCGCACCGTGCCGTACTCCGATGCGGCGTCAGCGATGTTTCATTTGGAAGAACTGAGGATATCATGTACACAATCTCACCGGATTTTGGCACGGCGCAGCAACATGCATTTTCACGGCACGCACCGGATTACGGCGTAGCGCTGCACCATACGTTGTCAAAGCGCAGCGCCGCACCGTGAATCGACACACGGTACAACGCCGAGCCGTTGGTTATGTAGCCGGTCCTATAACAGTATTCAAACAAGAAAATGGTCATATTATTAATAACATTGTGATTGTCGACAGGGCTGGCATCAACCGCATTCGCGAGACTTTCCTCCCGACTCCCATCATTTCAGCGTATTTAGTCGCTTTTCACGTCAGTGACTTCGTGGAAACCACTGCAACTGGCACGCAAGAAAAACCTGTCGGCATTATATCCCGTCAAGGTAAGTTAAGAACCGGCTGAGTAACTCCAAGAAGTTGTCGGCACCTATGGGGGCCACTGAACTTCTTGGAGGAGCTAGGCTGGCAGTGATGCCGGCTAACCACGCATAATGGGCGCATCGGTCACCTGGTTGCGGAAACTAGCCCGCTCCTAACTAAAACCGGTCGAGTGCGAGGCGGAATCGCATACTAAGAGTTCCGTATCATCGTACAGGAAAATATATTCACACTAGCTGTTTCCCGCGGCTTCACCCGCGTGGACAACGTTTCTTTGACTTTTCGAAGGTGCGCGATAAAAGTAGCCTATGTGTTAATCCAGGTCCTAATCTACCTACCTACCAAATTTTAGCCAGATCCCTTAAGTAGTTTTTGCATGAAAGAGTAACAAACATACATCCACACATTCTTACAAACTTTAGCGTTTATAATATTAATAGCATTTTCCCACGGATTCACCAGCGAGGACATCGTTTTAATGCCTGTCTTAAAGGGTGATTTGTAAATTATGTCGTTTCTCACCTAGTCAACCATCTCTGTGCAAAAAAACACAACAATCGAGTATTTTTTCAGTTCCCTCAGGAACTGCATCAGGTTATGCTATTTTCCCGGGATAACAAGTAGCCTATGTCCTTCCCCGTGACACAGGCTACCTGCATGCCAAATTTCATAAAGATTGGTCAAGGCGTTGAAGCGTAAAAAGGTAACAAACAAACAAATACATTTTCACATTTATTATATTATATAGTAAGGACTAGCTGTCCCGGCGAACTTCGTACCGCCTTACATTACATTACACTGCCCTGCCCTACCCTACACTACCCTACACTACACTACCCTACCCTACACTACCCTACCCTACCCTACATACACTACACTACACTACTCTACACTACCCTACACTACACTACCCTACACTACCCTACACTACCCTACACTACCCTACACTACACTACCCTACCCTACCCTACACTACCCTACCCTACACTACCCTACCCTACCCTATCCTATCTCTCAAGTTGGATCGAACTGCACATGGTGTGCGAATTTTATTATAATCGGTTAAGTGGTTTAGGAGTCCATTGAGGACAAACATTGTGACACGAGATTTATATATATTAAGATTAGTAGGATTTCTGATATAGGGACCCTATTTTTAAGGGTTGTGAAGTCAACAAGGAACCCTTATAGTTTCACCATGTCAGCCCGTCTGTCTGTCCGTCTGTCCGCGGCTTAGCATCGCTATGGCGACCATCAGGCGCAAGCAGGAGGACACCAACAAGCAGGTATATACACTTAGCGTAATTTACAAAACACACATTTTTAAGATTCCGAAGTCAAGAAGGAACCCTTATAGTTTGACCATGTTATTCCGTTTGTCTGTCCACGGCTTAGCTCAGAGACTGTTAGTACTAAAAAGCTGTAATTTGGCATAGTAAGACATATAAATTACACTGACACAGTAGTGCAATAAAATATTAAAAAAACTTTTTTTTGGGTACCTCATCTACATATAAAGAGGGAGTGATTATTTTTTGTTGATGTACCCTATCGTTTGGGGTATCGTTGAATAGGTATTTCAAAACTACCAAAGGGTGGGTTAGATTCGTAACCGCTCGGCTAGGCTCGCTTCTGGAATAATAATATGTATGTCAAAATATGATATCTTGGTCACAGTATTACGATAAGCCGTTATATTCTAATACTGTGTCTAGATATTGCGCGCAAACGAGGCAGTGCTTGAAAACTCGGAAAAACGCGTTTTCCCAGAGATGAGACTTATCTATTTCGATTTTTCTCTCCCAAAACGGATTATAACTTCTAAAAGTTGTAATTATAATTCAAGAAGTACAGATTTATTACTGCTAATCAGCTCTGGCATATAATGATGATGACATTTATTTTTCTTTCATTAATTTTTTTTCGTATCAGGCAAAGGATGGGTTGGCCATATGCCACGTGGCGATTACAGCAAAACCCACCAACTCAGGAGTGGCTTATACGTCCAGCAGTGGACGTCCTTTGCCTGATACGAAAAAAAAAAAATAATGAAAGAAAAATAAATGTCATCATCATTATATGCCAGAGCTGATTGGACACCCACCAACTATGGGTTGGACAGTGTGGTGGTGCAGAACCTGGAAAGGATGCTGGCGCCCATCCTCCGGTTACGTCCCTATAAGTCCCTATACTTGCCTCCTATGACACCCATTGGAAGAGATGAGATGGCCCTATTCCAAGCCGGATTATATTCTAAGATTTATTATTACCTACCTAAAATTATGTTTTAAGGTGCCGAAAATCAACATCCCTATGCTGCTGACATGGCCGTCAGAATCACCGATTGGTTGGATGAGTATCTGGACTTCGGTTACTACACCATGGGCCAAGGGAACCAGATGAAGAACGACCACATTGCTCTGCCTGACTTCCCTTCAGGTGCTATGGAGAACTGGGGAATGGTCAATTACAGGTTAGTAACATACTTTTTTGTTTCATACAAAATTTTCCAAATATTTTTCAAAAATTTTGAACTTTCTAAAGGGATGATATTTATAGTGTTCCGTACCAGGTCAAGTGACCCTGTTAATAAGCCTACGCTGTCTGTCTGTCAGCCTGTTTGTCTGTTGTCCGACTTGTAACACGTTCACGGACGGAAACGCTATAGCGTCCGATTTTTCTGCCTTACTGTGACGCGGATGCTATAGCATTCGAAGTTCGAATTTCGAACTTCTTCGTACGATATCTATAACGCAGCCAGACTTCTATAGTAAATATAAGAAGCTCACGTTTAGTGTCATATTTTACACTATTGCAGGGACGACTAATGTCCTATAAAGGGGACTTATGCGCACGCATAAAAACAGGCTTCAGCGGGAGTGACACGAATGCTATGGCAGTCCTTTACGTATGAAATTTTTGTTCAGTTCTGAGGGAAGTGATCTGGAGAACAATTTTGTGATTTATACTTGCTTTAGGATCATAATATGTGACGACAAATGCTAAATCATCTCCATACTTTTCATACAAATTATTTGTGTTAAACAGGTGTGACTTACTGTTCATCTGTCCGTGGACGTGTTAAAGGGCTATCTTTTGAACTATCATAGGTAACCGACTGAAATTTTCACAGAGTATGTGTTATTGTTATAGTAAATATCCAATATACAGGTTGTAATAAAATTGTTGTAGAACCCGTCAAATGGGGCATGTACTCGTCAAAGTGAACAACTTTTGTTTTAAATTGCAAAAAAATAGAAGGTACGATTTAAAAAAAAATTATATGGGACGTCAAAATATTGTTTAGAATTGACTTTGGCATCCTTAAGGAAAGTTATTCAGTATGATGAGTAGGCGCTCCAGTTAACGGGTCCTACACCAATTTTGTTACACCCTGTACTTACTAAAAAAATTACAATCACAAGTAATAAAAATTTGGCGGTATCGTTTTACAAGAAACGTCTATTTCATGTTTTTTGTTTTTAACCGACGAAAAAAACGGAGGAGGTTCTCAAGTCAACGCGTATATTTATTTTTTTATTTAAGACAACGCATAACTTTTTACAGAGTAGTCTGATTTTGATATTTCTTTTCTTATTGGAAAGGGAATACCCCGAAGTTGGTCCTTTATAAATAAAAAAAATTACAACCCTGGGTAGGAAAACAGAGGATGATTGATTGTTCACTGACTGATTGTAATGTATGACCACTTATAACTTTTTACGGAGTAGTCCTATTTTAATAACTCTTGTTTTATCTAGAAGATTAGCATCCATTATAAGTATATTTTAACCACAAAAAATTTAAAACATTTTAACAAAAAAATAAACTGACGAAAAAGGAAAGGAACTGAAAAGCGAAAAATAAACAGAACCGTTATGTATAACTGAGCTGCTACAGTTATGTAAATACCTAAATAACTTTTAGTCGGTGCCAAACAAACAAACGGAATGTTTGGCAATTGCCAACAAAGGGATGCATCATGTCAATCGCCGCCGCCGTGCATTCCGCTGCTATCATTTCATTTTACGTAATAATTAATTTGCTTATTTGTTTAATTGGCGCCGACTTAAAATTATTTAGGTATTTATATAAGTGTAGGAGCTTAGTTAGACTATAAAGGTTATTTTTATTTTTCGCTTTTCAGTTCTTTTCCTTTTTTGTCGGTTTAATTTTTTGTTAAAAAGTTTTTAATATTTTGTGGCTAAAATATACTTTTAATGGGTGCTAATCTCCTAAACAAAAAAAATATTGAAATAGGACTACTCTATAAAAAGTTAAACGTTGTCATACATTACAATCAGTTAGTGAATCATCAGTGAAGAATCAGTTGCTCATGTTATTCAAGCATGTATGTATTTATACAAACGTGAAACTTGGTGTGATTACCGCATCAATCCTAAAGTAAAATAATAAAAACCGAAGGAGAAAAACCAGAAGCTAAGAAGTATGAACGGAAAACATTTTCTGTCACTCGCGTTGATGTTTTTTGCTTTAAAATGAATAGACACCTGAGTTGTACTTCTAAGTAGAGTTGTGGTGGTACGGAACCCTCGGTGCACGAGTCCGACTCGCAATTGGCTGGTTTTTTAATACATTTACAGACAGAAGGAACCCCCGAATAAATTGTATTATTTACTGCCAAAGTAATTAATCTAAATACATATAACTCAAAGGTGACTGACTGACTGACTGACTGATATAGTGATCTATCAACGCACAGCCCAAACCACCGGACGGATCGGGCTGAAATTTGGCATGCAGGTAGATGTTATGACGTAGGCATCCGCTAAGAAAGGATTTTGGGAAAATCCCACGGGAACCGCAAAAATCGGGATCTGCGCGGGCGAAGCTGCGGGCATCCACTAGTGTGTGTACAAAATGAAACTTCATATAAATATCAACTTCATAAACCATAGTAAATAAAATAAATACTTACTATACATACCCGATGTTTCTATTTAGTATAGTAGCGATGGAGTAAGAGCTACTTCAAAACTTCTCTAATGAATGACTTATGGGGTCTAATTTGAGGAAGTTGCCCTAAGTTTGAAAGTGTTTGAAAATGTATAAGTATTTTTCATACCTTTATTTTTCCTTACAGAGAAGCTTACCTCCTCTACGACGAAGACCACACAAACATTCAAAACCAGATCTTCATTGCTACCATCATCGCCCACGAAATGGGTCACAAGTGGTTCGGTAACTTGGTCACTTGTTTTTGGTGGAGTAACCTCTGGCTGAATGAGTCCTTCGCTAGTTTCTTCGAATATTTTGCAGCTCATGGTGTAAGTGTTACGAAATGTTTATTTCTACCAAAAGTCTTATCATTTTCTCTAGTTCTAAATTCTAGCTATATTGGTAAGTTTCCATTCGTTTATGAATTTAGAGTCAATTCTGGATATACCCTTAGAACAAACGTACAGTTTGACATTCATCTCTGATTTTGAACCACTGTTTATCCAATTGTGCTTAAATACCAGCTGTTCATGAAATATCATCTGAACCTGTTGTTCAAATAAGTTCATCGATTATTGTAATTTTTTGTCACTGTTTCTAGGCTGATCCTTCACTAGAACTGGCCGACCAATTTGTCGTCGATTACGTTCATAGTGCCTTAACCAACGATGCTAGCTCTGGAGCCACCCCCATGAATTGGACTGATGTGGCTGACAACCCTTCCATCTCAGCCCACTTTAGCACCACCAGCTACGCCAAAGGAGCTTCTGTTCTAAAGATGATGGAACATTTTGTTGGTCCCACTGTATTCAGAAATGCTTTGAGACTTTACCTTAGCGATAAGTAAGTTTTTTTAATGCATTGGTCAAAATTATGAAATGTTGTTTAAATCTTATTGAATCACAAAGCAGAGTCTAAGATTAGTGTAAGTATCGCACTGCTGAAGAGCCCTATTTCCAGCTGTAAGCTCGTTTCCATTTTCTGCATTATGATAACTAACCATCAGGTCGGTTGATTCTAAAGGCTAACCAATTGCGAATAAAATAAGGAATAACTAAAACTGATAATGAGATTACTTTGTTTTTTTTTTAATTTTAGAAACAAATTAAAAAAAATAAAAATTTCACAACTACATAAAAACATTATTGGGAAGTCGATTGAAATGTACCCAATGTCACTTACGGGATTCATTAAGCTGTTTAGAAAGTATCGTGGAATAAGTATATTATACATACATAAATATATACACACATTAGACCTGAAAACAATACACTGCCTCCGTAGCTCAGAGGCAAAGTTCACTGGCTTTACACAGGAGGTCGCGGGTTCGATTCCCAGGGGGGTCAATTGTAAGACTCGGTTTGATTGGTGGTTGGGCATTTTGTAAGCCCACCTGGCTAGCTACCACCATCTTATCTAAGTCTTGCCGCCAAATATCAATGTTGATATCATTGGTGTGTTCCGGCATGAAGATAAGATAGCCAGTTCCCCATTGCATTGGGGAATCTTGGTAAGCCCGCTTCCATCTACGGCAACATCGTCACTTACCACCAGGTGAGATGTTGTCAAGGGTTTACCAATTGTGAATAAAAAAAGATACACTCTTTTTTTTGTGGGCACTCGTATATAAAATTAAAGGATTTTCTAATTTTCAGTGCGTACGGTCTTGGAGAACCAAATGACATGTATGCTGCGTTCCGAACCGTTGTAAGCAACGACCCTACATTCGCTCAACTGTACCCTAACATAGATGTGGGGGACGTGTTTGACAGCTGGGTGCAAAACCGCGGCGCCCCCGTCCTCAAAGTTGATGTCAATATGAATAATGGACTTATCAGTATTACTCAGGTAAACTGTGGCTGGGTTAAGGAGAGGCATTGATTGGAACAGTTGTCTCTGTCTTTTTCTTTACGTGTAAGCAACGACCCTACATTCGCTCAACTGTACCCTAACATAGATGTGGGGGACGTGTTTGACAGCTGGGTCCAGAACCGCGGCGCCCCCGTCCTCAAAGTTGATGTCAATATGAATGATGGACTTATCAGTATTACTCAGGTAAACTGTGGCTGGGTTAAGGAGAGGCATTGATTGGAACAGTTGTCTCTGTCTTTTTCTTTACGTGTATGAGTAAAGAAAATAACCACACTTTTGCACTTTTTCAATGTTTTTCGTTTTAATTAAAAACTTAAATTAATGTAAAAAAGTCCAATGGGCATATTAAAGTGTTTGATTAGACTAATCGTCTAAGAAAATTAAGAGGTACTAAATAGGTCTGGTTTGCCTGTAGAATGTAAATCTCTGTTTTAAAACAGGTTTGTTTGATAAATATTTTTTCTGTAATAAAAGTTAACGAATCGGGTTTCTGCAACTGACAAAATTAAGTTATTAAAATGAAGAATCAGGTTACAAAATATGTCTTTCATATATTTTGTAATTTCTGAGAAAAATCAAGATCCCTGCTACCAAATTTTCCAATGCGTCGCCTTAAAGTTGTTCGTTTTCCTTGGTAATCTTAAGGTGGTTTGTTTTATTTATGGTGTGAATTAAAATTTGTTCCAATTTTTTTCTGTGAAAATGACTCCATGTTTAATTTTTAACAAGTTTAACCTGTTTTGCGACAGTCTTATATTATTTTCTACCAATTTCAATGAATTCTTCAAGTGCAAGATTCCTTATTTTGTATATTATGAGGAATAATCACAATATATCATATTTTGTATATTATCACTAAAATGAGTAATAATCACAAAATATCATATCTTTCTTAAGTTTAGCAATTCTAAAAGCTATATCGGTTACTTTGGTTCTCCTACGGATCTCCTCGTTTCTGATTCGATCACTGACTGTCTCTGACGTTGGGTTACTTTCAGATTATCGTCATAATTTTCAAAATAAGAAATTTCGTATTTGACAAATTCAACAATATTCAAATCAATTAGTGAAAAATAATGTTAGACTGTCGCAAAAAAGGGTTAAACTTGAAAAGTTTGAAATTCGCGGCATAACCAAAATGAACCATCTTATGTTCCAATTGGTCATTAATTTTTTCTTCATGATAATTATGTCTTTTATTTGTTTAGGAACGTTTCCAACTCACCGGTGAAATCCCTGACACTATCTGGCAAATACCCGTGTCCTGGACGCACGGTGGAGCGCCCGACTTTGAGAACACCAAGCCTGCCTTCGTAATGACTCAAAGAGAAGCGACGGTGACGAAAGACCCTGGACACGACTGGGTTATCTTCAACGTTGCTCAGTCAGGTAAATTTTGTTTATGCAATCTTGGTAAGCCCGCTTCCATCTTCGGCAACATCGTCACTTACCACCAGGTGAGATGTTGTCAAGGGTTTACCAATTGTGATTTTTTTTTAAACGGCATAATAAAATATATAATGTATTTAAAATTTGCTTAGCCCTTTCGAACTTGTATAATAAGATCGTGTGTTCAGAATACAATCAATTTTTATAATTAAACTTAATAAAACATTTTGTTTACTTTTGTTTTTTTTTAGTTATTTTTATGTATATATATATATTAATGAACTATGCGTAATACGTAACTATGATGCGACAATAGACTTCAGTTGAAAAGTACTTTTCCGTCAAGGTTGGGTGCGCAATAGGAAAAAAAGACAATATATTTTAGAGAATGAAGGATTGTTTGATAACAAATGTAAATAAATGTTCGTGCGGATGGTGGCGCATCGGGAGCATCCCTCTAATATGGTTGAGAGGTGCGATGGCTGACTCTCCCGTTATACTCGTGACCGGGTGCTGCTGTCTGTGCGACCTGGCCTACACTTGTCAAAGGCGTTCATGAAATTCAATGCTTTTAATATACAACTTCTCTTGTCATGGTTTTTCATGTTCTAATGACATTATTTGTTTTTTTTATATCACGGATTTGATTTTGACGTAATTAACTAATGATTTGATGATGATGATGAAGCGTCGGTGGCTCAACCGGTAACGACTCGGTCCTCTTAACCAGAGGTGCCGGGTTCAAATCCGGAAGGCCAATGTACCAATGAGTTTTTCGAAACTTACGTACATATACTCACCGATTGCTTTAACGGTGAAGGAAAACATCGTGAGGAAACCTACACACACCTGCGAAGAAACTCGAAGGTTGTATGTGAAGTCGACGAACCCGCACTGGGCCCGCGTGGTCGACTAAGGCCCGATCGCCCTAATTCAGGGTAGGCTCGAGCCCCTCGGTGGGGACGTATATGAGCCGATATGATGATATTATGAACTAATGATTGTTTATTTCTTGATTATGTAATCACTATTTTATAACTATCAGAAAGAGTGTAATTTGCACCTATTTTGAATAAATATCTTGAACCTTGAATTTTGAATCTACCAAATTTTCCAGTTTAGAAAATTTAAACATATCGAATTCTATTTTACAGGTCTGTATCGCGTGAACTATGATGATCACAATTGGCAAATGCTTGCTGCTGCCCTTCGAAACAACAGGGAGACCATCCACAAACTGAACAGAGCTCAGGTTGGTTAGGTTACATTACAATTAACTTCAACGGGTCCTTAACAGTTTGAGTGCCCATTCCGCTGAAAGGTGTGATGCGGAGTCGCTGGCTGGTGGCCCCATCACGACTTGGCGCGTGATCGGCAACTAGTTTTTTACCTACGTCAGTTCGCTGTGGGCATCCATTAAAGAAGGTTGTGAATGCGTGGGCAGTTACACTGTTAAGTTTTAATTGAATCTTTAAGGGTCCCAAGGAGGCTCGAGTTTTTATACAAACATAGTTCCGCTTTAATATAAAAAGTACATGCCGGATTGAATCCAAACTTTGAAAATATATTAAATAGACACATATCGATGTTTTTAATTCGTTTTCGAAGTAATAATATAGAACGGAAAAAAAAGAAAAGTTTCAAAATTTAGTACAAAACTAATTTAAGCTTTTGTTTAGTTTACGATGAAAACTAATTACAAACATCGAGATGTGTCTATTCAATATATTTTCAAAGTTTGGATTCAATCCGGCATGTAGTTTTTGCATTAAAGCGAAACTACGTTTGTATGGAAATTCGAGCCTCCTGGGGTCCTCTTTAAGTGTTAAAATCTTTGGGAAAGATAATAATTATCAGAAACTAAAGAGAAGCATAGGTGAAAACTTGGAATTTAATTACTTTGTCTTTTCAGATTGTAAACGACGTACTGTTCTTCGTTCGCGCTGGGACAAACTATATCAGTATTGAGCGTGCCTTCGATGTGTTGTCCTTCCTTAAGGACGAGACAGACTACTATGTCTGGGTCGGAGCTTTGACCCAGCTGGACTGGATCCGTAGAAGAATGGAGCATCTACCCGCTGCTTACCAAGAAATGCATGTGAGTATTTTATATCGTAACTACAAACCACGGATCAGATAAATAAGGTTGGATTGAAAATGTGCGCTGGGCAGGCGCACCTCAAGTACGATTAGACAATCATACTTAACCGAAGCACGCGTTCATACTTTTTATTTGCGTGTGGTTGTGTGTTACGTACAGACTCTCGAAATAGTGTGAGACACAATTGCAGTCCTGTGTTCTAAGTGTGTTTTGTTTATTAGTGCGCGCAATTCGTGTATATGTATTATTATTGTTTATACAGTGGAGTTGATGGGTGGGAGACAGGCGGTGACGCTGGTTTTCAAACAAGTGTGACTATTGCCAATCTAACCGTGGTTCAACCAATGGGATCACGCATATTGTAGGGTTCAGAAGTTATTACTTGGAAACTGTTTATCTCAGGATGATCCTCCAATAGTTTAGAAACGCCAGTGACACAACAAGACTATGATGTAGCTATAATAATATGTCTTGAGAACGGAACGCTTGATAAAAATTATTTTTGATGTGTAACATCTTTGCTTCGCTTTCCTGCAATTTGTGGGAGTGATTTCGTGAAATGGGAAGGAAATGTGTAACAGGAAGTCGCGTTTTTCAGGCTTTAAAGGCGCGGAAAAGGCAAAGGTATCTATGACCATACAGCCTAGCCTGCCGTATCTTTGCCGTCCTTTTTTCAGGCTTTAAAAGCGCGGAAAAGGCAAAGGTATCTATGACCATACAGCCTAGTCTGCCGTATCTTTGCCGTCCTTTTATAAAGTATTTTGTCACATGTTACACATCATATGCGAGTACTGTAGGTCTCGCTCGATTTTTTTTTAGAGTTTATTGTACACAGGAAACATAAATTACACATTTTACAAAGTAAGGACACACGAAGGTTACAGCTTATTTCTAAAGAAATTTCGTCCAGCAGACTCGGATGTAAATATGTTAAAAATTAAATAAAAATACGACTGCACGAAAAAAATCTGAATTTGGGTAAAATACACCACCAAAAACCTTTTATGTAAAATGTTGCCAAGACGAGACCGTATGGCTCGTACTGTCAAAAAGTTATCAGATCTCATGTAGAGCCAACCTTCTAAGTCTGCACGCCCTAATTCTACAAGCCCTTACTTCACAAACTATACACCATAATCAAAATACGTGGCTAATGTATAACAGAAAATAATGAACAGTAAATAATATTTTCCCCTTATATATTATATATGACGGTAGCGAAACGGCTAGGCCACATATTTAGACTAAGGTGTAGAGTTTGTGAATTTTTTTTATCTGGTATAATCCAAACCCAAGTTATGAGGGTCCAAAAAACGACGAAGCGCTTCGATAGTGCCCTTGCGCTTCGCTTGGCTCGTCTTGGCGGGGGCACTGCCGTGCCCCAAGATCCAATGTTATTCACGGGATCTAGAAAATTTTAACCATATATCGCACCCTAAAATCTAGCCGTTTCGTCATTCGCCATGTCCGTCTGCCCGTCTGTTCGCGGCTTAGCTCGGAAACTATTAATACAAAAAAGCTGTAATTGGCATGGTTATACATGTTAATCACGCCGACAAAGTTGTATAATAAAATCTTTTTAAAAAAATATGGTACCTCCCTTACATGTAAAGTGGGGGTCAATTTTTTTTTGTTTACCTGCCCTATCGTGTGAGGTATCGTTGAATAGGTCTTTGAAAACAACTGAGGGTTTGCTAAAACCATTTTTTAATGCATGGGCATTTCTAAACAAGATAGAAAGATAAATATAGAGTTCGTTCACTCATTGACCCGAAGCTTTGACGGCTCCCGACAAACACTCCGTTAAAAGTGCCACCCTGAGTTCAACCGTGTCTCACCTTTGACAGTGTTTGTCAGGAGCCGTCAAAGATGCGGTCAAATGAGCGAACTAACTTTATCTATATCCACTCATTGGTTCCAAATCGAACCAAACGGAGGTTCTAGTACTTCCCTCTATCTTGAGTAGCCATGGAGTATTTTTGTTTCTTTGTAATAACCTAATATGACTATCTTTCAGGATTACCTTTTAGAGCTGATGGATTCTGCTATCGAGCACCTTGGTTACGAACAGGGGGCCAGTGACAGCACATCAACTATCCTCAACCGCATGCAGATCATGAACTACGCCTGCAATACCCTCAATCATGAGGGATGTGTGACTTACAGCAGGGAGAGGTGGCAGCAGTTCAGAGAGAACCCCACCGACATGTAAGTTGTTTCTTTACTAGTCCTGTTTAAGATTTAGTTTATTTTGTTCATCATAGTTACTGTCACATCGTAATCAACGTTCTTAAGTCGACCCGTACATTTTTTTCTTCCGATTTCGGTAAAAATGTTTATTGGGTAGGGCATACTTCGCAGTTGATCATGTTTAAATTTAAAAAGGAAGCTGAAGCCGCTGGATGCGGGTAGCGCAGAACCGGTCGTCATGGAAATCCTTGGGGGAGGCCTATGTCCCGCAGTGGACGTCCTTCGGGATGATGATCAAGTTCACTGGCTTTACACATCACATCAGTCTCTGGTTCCCATAACACAGGGAATCCTACTTTGGAGCCAGATGACCATGTGTGATTTGTCTCATCATCTGTTTTGTCGAATATAATTTTGAAAACAAGCTTTAGTTTATATGAATTAATCTAGACTCTAGAGCAACGGTTCTGATCTGAAGTAACCGTATGTCAGTGTTGAGGGTTAGGTTAAGCGATGTCTGAGATACATGAGTAGATTAAGTCAGTGTAGGATCTAGGTTGGGTAGCGAGGAACGAAGTGACGAGCTCTTAAGTTTGCTACGCGCGAGACGAGGGAGCGTAGCGAGCGTGCTGCGGCAGCGGCCGGCGAAGCGTCGTTAGTTAGTTAACTTCGCTCGTTGTCCTGGGTTGCGTTGCTGAGTCATATTGACTGTAGATTTTTCTTATTATAAGGTCGGAAAAATACCTTTTATACGCTCTTCGATTGTCGCTTATCTAGTAATTTAGAGAACTACTTAGTTTTTTAGAACACAAAAGTGCTTTTAAAAATATGGTTTATTAGCTTTCTTTAGTATATTTTAGCCACAAAAAAAAATAAAAAATATAAACTTTTTACAATAAAGTAAACCGACGAAAATGTTGGGAACTGAAAAGCGAAAATTAAAAAGAACCTTTTTTTCTAACTGAGCTCCTACACTAATGTAAATACCTTAATAATTTTGAGTCGGTGCCAAACAAACAAACGGAACGTTCGGCATTTGCCAACAAAGGGACGCATCATGTCACCGCCTCCGCTGTGCATTCCGCTGCCATTATTTCATTTTACGTAGGTAATAATTAATTTGCTTATTTGTTTGATTGGCGCCGACTCAAAATTATTGTAGGAGCTCAGTTAAACAAAAAGTTTCTTTTTATTTTTCGCTTTTCAGTTCCTTTCATTTTTTGTTTTTTTAATTTTTTGTTAAAGTTATTTTTTATTAACAACTAGCTGTCCCGTCGAACTACGTACCGCTTTACATTACATTACACTGCCATACACTACCCTACCCTACACTACATACACTACACTACACTACCCTACACTACACTACCCTACACTACACTACCCTACACTACACTACCCTAAACCTACCCTACACTACCCTACCCTACCCTACCCTACCCTACCCTACACTACCCTACCCTACCCTACACTACCCTACCCTACACTACACTACACTACACTACCCTACCCTACCCTACCCTACGCTACCCTACATAAGAACTTTCTCATCACAATAACGAACTCGATAAAAAAGAATTAGCCAAATCAGTCCAGCCGTTCTCGAGTTATGCGCTTACCAACACATTTTGCGATTCATTTTTATATTATAGATTAGTAAGCCCTTGGAACATAATCACACCTAATGGTAAGTGACGATGATGCCGAAGATGGAAGTGGCGGGCTTACCAAGATTCCCCAACGTAATGGGAAACTGGCTATTTTATCTTCAAGCCAGAACACATCAATGTTGCTAGCATTGATTTTTGGCGGTAAGTTGGTGGTAGCTAGCCAGGCGGGCTTATAAAATGCCCGAAAGGGCAACCAACCAAACCGAGTCTTACAAACTCCAATCTTTTACTTATCAACAGAAACGAGACGAAATTATTTTTTCATTACACCTATTCGGAAAACGACGATTGGTTCCTCAATAAGTGCGAACAAAATTCTATTTTCCTCCCTGTAGTGAGTTCTGTTTCTCTCTTCTGATTGGTCCGCGTTCGTGAAGTTTGTATGTAAAAAAAAAAAATATCACAAACTAACATTAAATTCTCTATGCTGATAAACTCACTTTTTTGATTGGTTAGCAAGGAGTTTGTATTAATCTTTGTTGGTAGTATGTAAAGTTAACCAAAGAGGTCGAACGCATATAATGTATGAAGAAGTTAGTAGTCGCTTAGGTTTTGGCGGCAATGCGAGCTGAAAAACAGTCATGTGCATTCTTATTTCTTTTCATTTTGTTTTCTCAAAGGTTGGGATAAAAAATTGTGTGTGTCACTAGGGGACAAAATATTTTATTCTCGGGTGACGTATATTGAATTCTTTGCTAAGCTCAAGATTCTACTCTAGCTCAAGAATCCCCTATAGAATCCTTTGCGTGGCTCAGAATTCAAACTAACGCTCTCGGAACAAAATATTATCCCCTTTTTACAAAAAAATGCCTAATAGATGGTTGATAACAATTTTTATGAGAAAAATCATTGCGTAGGTACTTTGACATAAGAACCTATAGATACCTAAAACTTGACTTTTGCAGTGTCCCCAAGAACTCCCGCCGTTACGTGTACTGCGTGGGTATCCGTGAAGGCAACTACAGCGACTACGAATTCCTGTTCGAGCACTACAATAGTACAGAGAACACAGCTGACATGGTAATCGTCTTGCGCACCCTCGCCTGCACAAGGGAAGAAACCGCTTTGAACCAGTAAGTTACGATCTTTAAGGGACTAAACCGCTTTGAACCAGTAAGTCAAGATCTTTATGGCCTTAAGATAGGTCAAATGACAATAATCAATTCAAATTATTGAAAGACCGTGTAAAGCTGTCACTATGGAAAAAAATATAATATACTTAAAGTAATAAAAAATCGATTTGATTGAATACTATATTTTAAAAATATTACAATTTTAATGTAAAAAAACCAGTACTTAATTGCAAAGTTTCTCGAAAACAAATAGTTATAATGTTCAATGAAACCAACACACAAATATCGGTGACTAAGATCTTTCATTTTAATTTAATACATTTTTTTTAAACTTATTTGAAACTACAGAAAAGTAATATAAACATGTAAAATTCGAGAATTAGCGGTTTGGTTTTAACGTAACAGCCGCGTTGATTTGAACTTAAAATTAATAGACTTACGTTCGATATAATTTTAACACGTATCAACCTGCTCGGATTGAGGCATCTTAAGGCCTTAATCCAATTTGCGTCCAATACAACAATGCCTTTAGGGCGCTGTTGGGGTTTCCGCGCTTCTGCAGCACCTCAGGGTTGTTCGGGGAAGAGTGATTGGATGACTTCCCAGCTTTGATGCGCAAACGAATCGCCTCCCTGTAGCTGTGTGTCCGCGATAGCCACAACAGCCTCCTGGCCACTGTAGCGGGAAGAGTCGATGGACCGTTTTTTTTCTCACTAGACCGGGAAGCACGTAAATTGGGCCGCAAAGTAATGGTGGTTTCATGTGTAGTAATTTTTTTGTTACTTTAGTTTTAATTTATTAGGGTTCTGTACCCAAAGGGTAAAAACGGGACCCTATTACCAAAGAATATATATTAGTACTAACATACAGTATGGACACTCCCTGCCGCTCTCTAGATTGCGACCTCACCCTCTCGTCACCCAGATTGATACAGATTGGTTACAGTTTGGTTGTCGAACGTCTAGGATTTCGCCGCCATTTTGTTTGTTCCGTCATTCGTTTTTTTGAAATGTCTTTTCTGGCCCGTTGTATGAAGTGTCCAGGGTGTGCTATTACTAAGATTTTGCTCTCCGTATGTCTGTACGTTTGTCACCAAGCCGTATTTCATGAACCGTGATAGCTAGACAGTTGAAATTTTCACAGATGATGATGTATGATGTAACAAATACAAAAAAAAAGTAAAAGTCTTTATACAAAAAACGTGTTTTTTTAAAAACTTGAATAAATTAGTGCCATCTAGTAGTACGGAACCCATTGTGCACGTTTCTGACTCGCACGTTACCGGTTTTTTTCTTTGTGTTTTACTAACATAGTTTTAAGTTAAATTGTAACTAAAAAAGATGTCTGTCAATATTTTTACTGTGCCTTTTAGTCGTGAAACTAAATAACTTTCCCAAAGATACTCATATTCATTCGCAGTTATAACTTTAAACTTCCCATACAAAGTTGGCCAGTCAGCTGATCGATTTGTATGGGAAGACCAAAATTTTTTTGCGAATCGACTGTGGGTTTTCTGGGCTTAGTTGTTCAGTTTCATGACTAGAAGCCTAGTTTTCATTTTGCCGGACATTTTTAATTTTATCTTGTATTGTAACTATCATGCATGCGATTTTAGAAAATAATTTAGGAGTTTATGACATGCAATCTAATCAGGTACGCGCTCTAAGCGTACGCTGTCGGCTGTCCGTTTGTCTGTCACACCTTTAAGGTGCTCTATCTTTTGAACCGTAATAGGAAGCCGGCTGAAAATTACAAAGAATATGTTTTATTATGAGGGATTTACTACCAAATAATAAACATTACAGAATGTATAAAATGTAAGGGAGGGTTGCCATACAAGGAAGGTATTTTTAACATAACATTAGAGAAAAATACCTTCCTTGTATGGCAACCCTCCCATACAAAGAAGGTATTTTTCTCTAATGTTTGTTGTTTTTCTTTGCTCTATCGTAAAAACACTAACACATACTAGTGTGAAACTTGGTATGATTATAGTAGATACTAATCCTAAAATGAAATAACAAATAATAAAAACCTGACAAGCATGACTTGTACTCGCGCTAAAGAGTCCAAAATAAATAAATAAAACGTTTATCTGTCGCTCGCGTTGATGTCTGAAACAAATAGTAATCATTAAAGCACTTCTGTGGCGATGTGTGTTGGAACGGAACCTCAGTATGCAAATCCGTCACGCACTTGTGCGTTTTCAAAAATGAGATGTTTTTAAATTTTTTTTAATAAAAATTTGAATGCGTTTGGCTGCACCTAACCTGATGGTAAGTGCCGTAGCAGCCAAGGATATAACACGCAATCTCAAATATTGCCCATTCACTCTCGACTTGAAGATTCCTAAATTATACGAATCGGGGAATACAGTCGCCGGCCGGAAAGAATTACGATGTAATTGACGAGTTTCAATAACTTTGTATTATTTATTTTTTACCAGCTACCTCGAGCAGTCATTGTACAACGACAAGATCCGAATCCACGACAAGACGAATGCATTCAGCTTCGCTCTGCAGGGCAACAAGGAAAACCTTCCCATTGTAATCGACTTCGTTAAGACGAGATATGCGGACATTTCTATTTGGTATGATTACTCATAATGTACTAAAAATTTTCAGGTGACGCATTTTTGAAGGTTGCCAATGGATACTAGCTTTTTTTTAATTACAATTAGTAAACCCTTGACAACATCTCACCTGGTGGTAAGGGACGATGTTGCCGAAGATGGAAGCGGGCTTACAAAGATTCCCCAACGCAATGGGGAGATGCTTGGTGGTTGGGATGGAACATATTGTGCCTACTAAGCCGAAGTGGTTAATGCCTAGTCCGCCTCATTATTATCATCATCATCAGAAAGACGTCCACTGCTGGAAAAAAGCCTCCCCCGAGGATTTCCACAAAGACAGGTCCTGCGCTGCCCGCAACCAGCGGCTTTCTACGATATTCACCAGGTCGTCTGAAAGAGTGACTTTTAGAAACACAATGTACACTTATTTTGTAATGGAGTTTATTTTCTTTCCTTTTTTCTTCTTCCAACTCGGTTTGGGTGATAGCAGAATAAGAGTTTTCAGCTTTTTTAAGGCAAAAACTACACTAAGTTATTTTCTCTCTAGCCTTGCACTTTTATGTTTCCCTTTTAAAGTAAAACTTTTTACGCATGCTTGACTTGGGGAGTAAGCTGGTGAATGCGTTACGCGAACGGTGATTAAGTTTTACTTCAGTCGTGTGGTCTAGAGCACACTCGTTTTTTTTAACTTTGTCTTTGTTTACTCGTATTATTTATCTCAAGAACTTTACTACTTCACCGGCAATCTGTTCTGCGAGCTATGTACCCCGCCTATGTACCCCGCCTATGTACCCCGCCTATGTGCCCCGCCTATGTTCTCCGCCTATGTGCTTACTTTGTAGATAATAACTCAGATAACTAATAATTTACATAGTAATATGACAGTGTCGGTGGCTCAACCGGTAACGACTCGGTCCATCTAACCAGATGTACCGGGTTCAAATCTGGACGGCCAATGTACCAATGAGTTTTTCAAAACTTACGTACATACTTACCGATTGCTTTAACGGTGAAGGAAAACATCGTGAGGAAACCTGCACACGCCTGCGGAGAAACTCGTAGGTTGTGTGTGAAGTCGACCAACCCGCACTGGGCCCGCGTGGTCGACTAAGGCCCGATCGCCCTAATTCAGGGTAGGCTCGAGCCCCTCGGTGGGGACGTATATGAGCTGTTATAATAAAGGAGGAATTGAATGCTTAGCCGATTGTATTGTTTTCTTTAGGTATGGTGGTCAAGATAGATTCAACACTGCATTCGGTGCTTTGGCTACATACATGACCGACTTCGAAGTGATTAGTGACGTAAGTGATTTCAAATTTTAAGCAAATTTAACGAAATTTTGTTTCAGGTCATTTATTATGTTTTTAGGGTTCCGTACCCAAAGGGTAAAACGGGACCCTATTACTATGACTCCCCTGTCCGTCCGTCTGTCACCAGGCTGTATTTCATGAACCTTAATAGGTAGACAATTGAAGTTTTCACAGATGATGTATTTCTGTTGTCGCTATAACAACAGATACTAAAAATTAGAAAAAGTAAAAAATAAGGGGGGTCTCCATACAAAAAAGTGGTTTTTTGATACGTGAAGAAACTAGCGCCGTCTAGTATGGTGGTACGGAACCCTTTATGTGTGGTTCTGGCTCGCACTTGGCCGTTTTTATATTACGTTATTAGTAAGTTATTTATGTTACATCTGTAACTTTGCCAATACCTTTGGGCCGACTGTACGTTACGAAGCATTTAATCTATGATTTTTTTAACTCAACTACCCAACATGAAGGGTAATGTTTTTCGAGTGTATTTATGTATGTATGTATGCATGTATTTTGACTTGATGGATTTTGGAGTGCTAGGCGTCTTTAGATTCGTCTTAATAGGATACACTTTTAGGAGCGTTACTTTTAGGGTGACGTAATAGCTAGGGCCGCCGCCTCCTATCCGGGAGGTCGTGGTTCGCACCTGCCACGTACCAATGTGATTTCGAATTTAAATTTCATATGTACGTTTATCCGACGGTCTTACGTTGAAGGAAACCTGCACACGCCTGCGAAGAAAATCGCAGGTTGTGTGTGAAGTCGACTAACCCGCACTGGGTTCGTGTGATCGACTAAGGCCCTAATTCAGGATAGGCTCGAGCCCCTCAGTGGGGAAGTATATGAGCTGATATGAATGAATGAATGAGGATACACTTTTACCCGCCAAAAAGGAGGTTAATATTTTGATGCAGTCGGGTTTCTAATTGTTAATTTATTAGGTAAGGTAAGTTTATTATGTTTATTTACTGATTTTCCATAGCCAAGACTGACGTTTTCCATTTCTCACAGTTCCAGACTTGGCTGTACAATAATCAACTGGAACTCGGCGGTTCCTTCACCACCGGTGTTGCCATCATCAACACCAGCATCAACAACCTCAACTGGGGAAACACTGTCGCCGTAGACCTCTTCACAGCACTCAGAAACAGGAACTCGGCTGGTACAATTACTGTCTCGGCTGTTGTTATCGTTGCCGCCGCCTTGATGCATCTGTTCAAATGATTAATTTTGTTAGATAGTTTTTATTAGAGGGACGTTTGAATGGGTACGTTAATAGTCATAAAATAGAAAATGTGTTTTTGTCACTATTAATTCAATTCATTTTTTAATTATAATTTAGTTGTGTTAATTAATAATAAAACATTGTTTTGTTTTAATATTATCTCTTTTTTAATAATCTTCCCTACGCGAAATTGGTTTCCTTCGCGGCATAGGATCACTTTGTTGTCCGTCCGTCAGTCTGTCTATCAAGACCCTTTATCTCGGGAACGCGTGGAGGTATGGAGTTGAAATTAAAACCATATACTCCGGTTTACAGTCCCTTGAAGCTGTAAAAAAATCAAACTTCTAAGTTAACGTTAAAAAAAGATATGGTCGTATAAGAGAAATTTCACTAAGTCACTTATTTCAGAAAAAACGAGTAAGTATAACGACTTCAAATTTGAAAATTTGGCAAACAAGTTGATTAAAATATACTTATACGCATCCACAAAAAAAAATATCACAGAGTGCAGACTGCTTCCATAAACATTATAATATTACGTATTTTCTTTGGGACCAGAAAATTTAATTAAAATATATTGTAACAATTGGATCTGTAAAAAATTTTGTAAGATCTGAAAAAAAAACACATTTGGAGATTTTTTGATTTTATACAGTATTTTTATATTTTCTAATCGAAGTTAAAGTATAAATAGAAAATCCCAAAAACTGCAATGACCTTCATTAGACTTGCGAAGTTCACAAAACATTAAACGAAAACAAATCCTATGAACATAATATTTCCTTATTATGTTAAACTAGCTTTTGCCCGCGGCTTTGCCCGCGTGGACATACCTTTTATGACTCTTTTCAAGAGTGAGTGGTGCGCGAGCCGCAATCAGCTCGCAAGCGTGGACATGAGTTTTCTCCAGGTACCTCAGTAACTGTATCGGGCTATTCGGATTAGCAGTCTTTGTCACTTCCCACCCCCTCAACAAATTCTTTACAAAAAATCACTTTAATCCGTTGCTCCGTTGCGACGCCACCGACGTGCGCGTGCGTAGAAAACAGTTGTCCCCAGATCCCTCGGGAACTATGTCAGGATATACTTATTAGTAAATTAAATCATTTTCCACCTCATCTCTGTGCTAAAAATCACACCAATCCATTTTTTCGTTGCAATTTTAAATAACTAAACGAACAATGAGTATTGTTTCCTCAGGAACTGCATCGGGCTATGATAAATTTCAGAGATAAAAAGTAGACTATTTCATTCCCAGTGATACAGGCTATCTGCATGCCAAATTTCTTCAAGATTGGTAGAGGTGTTGAAGTGCGAATAGATAACAAACATTTCATATTTTTAGGAAATGTACGTTTTTCCGACGCTCTTACGGTGAGAAAAACATCGTGAGGAAACCTGCACACTTGAAGCTTATGTGTGAAGTCATTCAACTCGCAATGGGCTCCCGAGATCATCCCTAACTCAGGGCAGGTCGAGCCCCTTGGTGGGGACGTATATAACCTGATATGATGGAATAACACATAACCTATATTATCAAAAAACTAATTCAAATCATTATATCAATCTAGTAATAAAATTTCCTAAAAATATGAATATGGGTCAAATCCTTGAGTCGTATCAGCTCTAAAGGAGCCCATAGCGCACTTCTCGTTGCCACGCTGGATGGCAATATACAACCTTAGCAGCAGATAGGACCCGGAGCGGGCTTCACATCTCCTCTCTCGAAGGTGACGGCCAATCTCCTTAATGAAGGTAAAGGCCTTTGAGGGTTCAGCAGCCGGTTGTCTCACAGACCAGCGGCACAAAGCAGTAATTTGCCTCCAAGGCTGAGTACTTCTTATGCTTCTTTCTCGCCGCAAATTGAGCAGCAGTACCGTACTGGTGAGGTGTGAGGCAGAAAAAGTGGTGTCCCAAAGCAGGCACGTTCCTCTCTGCCATAGCACCTGTTTAAACCCTCCGGCCTTTTGCCATCAGATCGACTAAAGCTGCAGCCACCGGCATCAAAAATGGAATATTCCATCTGGCCGAGACCAGTGCCCTCCGAGTGAGGTCATTAAGGAATTGGTGACGTAGGAATCTTCACAAACAACGACCGCAACTCAGTGCGTGATGGCCACCGTGGACCCGCAAATACATTGATGAGGTTCACAGATATTGATATTGCGGGCGGACAGCAACTGCCACACGCAAATATAGTCGCCGTCAGAAGAGTTCCCATATCTGTGCCTCCTGTAAAAAGATGCTAAACTCGATTTATGTGTTTTTAATTTTTTTACACGATTGGAATCTATAAAAAAATCCTATCTGTTCGTCTATGAAACACATCGCTACGTGCCATAGTTCCAGAGTTAGAGTTGTGTAAAGTAGCGTATTCTGAAAAATACATAAAAGAAATCCACTCAAAAGTATGAAATAATATTTTAATGTTTTAACACAACTTAAGCGCGTTTTATTATTCCTGCAGTGTCATCTATTGACATTTTGCTACTATGATTATAATGTGTGGTATGTGTAGCTTATATGTGGAAAAAGTACTCTATATTTATTATTGTAAGTATCGATATATAATTTCCCACGGGACCTCTGTAGTTTTCCGGGATAAAGAATATCCGGCTATACAATGATGGTCAAAACACCGCATCCCAATGTAAAGGTTTCATATTGTTACGTTGAGCCATTCTAAAGATACAATTTTTTGCATTCCTGCAGGAACCCTTAATTTTTTTGGGATTCACAATGTCCCAGTTTTAGTTCGCGATAAGGGTATCAACGTGTAAAATTTGATTGTAATAGGTCAAGCCACATTTGCGTGGTGAGCCATTCTATAAATGAATACTTTTGATTTTCCCACGGGAACTCTTGAATTTTCCGGGATAAAAAGTATCCTATATGTTAACCCGGGCTATAAGGAACCACCATACAAAATTTTATCAAAATCGGCCTGGTAGTTTTTGCGTGATGCGCGAACATACAGACAGACAGACAGACAGACAAAAATTCCAAAAGTTGTTGTTTTGGCCTCTGTATCGTTAGTAATGTCCACCACAGTTATTATTTTCCAAAAATATTTAATGTACAGACACGGCCCCGTTACAGTTTTATTATATTATAGATAAAAACCTAGTATTTATGTACGAGATCGCCCGAACGTTCAGGAATATAATGACACAATGTCTTTGTTAAACGACTTCAAAAAAGTCCTGTTTCTCAATTCGACCGTATATATATATTTTATTATGTTAGTTGCCGGAAAAATTCGTCGTTTATGAACCGATTTTGATGATTCTTTTTTTGTTGGAAAGAAGATATCCCAAGGGTGGTACCATGATAAGAAAACCAGGATCTAATGATGGAATCTCAGGGAAATCGAGGACAACCCTCAAATTTTATAGGCACGTATTACGTGTTTCATACATTTTCTAAAGTTATTAAAGTATTTTCGTCTGGCAGTCATCATCTCATGATGATGAGCTGTTGAAGAAAGGTACAACTCATTAACGGTTATAAGTTAGAGGATAATTCTTTAAGTAAAGATAGATAAGTAGGTACGCATAGAACGATAGTTGTATTCTTTGAGGTTATTCAGATGAGCTGATGATGGAAAATTTCGCTCCTTAACTTTCATGCTGCTGAGATGATGAATGATGATGGAAGCCACAGGACTCTGTATCTCTTAATGAAACACATGCATTTTGATTTGACGATTCCTATTGACGAATAGGTGATTGGGTTTAACGTTGTTAGATAGATAGCATTAGCACTAAAAATAAAGAAATTAAAAAAAAGTTTAAAAAACTGAAAAACGACTTCAAAATGAAATTTACTCAAAAGTATGAAATAAAATTACTACACTTAAATACACGACATTAACCAACAATAACGAAATCAAAGATGGGTACAAATTAAATTAGGGGCTTAAATTTTTTTGAGGTTGGTGTAAGCAAACCATTGAATCAATCAAACATTTCATACGTTAGTAGTTGTGTGCTGACACCGACCTCAAAAAAATTAAGCCCCTAATTTAATTTGTACCCACCTTTGATTTCGTTATTGTTGGTTAATGTCGTGTATTTAAGTATAATAATATTATTTCATACTTTTGAGTAAATTTCATTTTGAAGTCGTTTTTTGGTTTTTTAAACTTTTTTTTTTGTTAAAACTGCCTGTTTCAGTTTATAGTTGTAATCAAACGTCAACGTCAAGCTTTAAAAAATTCTAAAAAAAATACGAACAACTGAAAATAAGAAATGTTAAAATTAATTTCTTAAAATAATCTAAATTTTCTGGAAAAAATCGAAAAAAATAGCTATTTATTTTTAACATACCCAATTACAACTTAGTTATATTAGTAGATAGGTATGTATTTTTACACAAGAACTTATGCAATCTCCTATTGCATCTGCGTATGTACCAGTACTGGCCGCTTTAGTATTTTTAGTATTCCCTACTCTTTGGCCGCATGGCCCTCAACTGTCACGCTGTTATTAGGCCACACCCCCTTGTCTGTCAAACCGGGAGTCGGAAATTTGACAGACAGGATTTTTTCCGGCAGCCGGAATTTGACAGACAGGGTTCTGGACGCGTTTAATGGATTTTCTGTGAATCTAAATAAAATATTGAGTGTTTTCATTTAAAATACTATTCTAATTAGGATGTTTTACCTATTTATTTTCATTGTTTTTACTTTTACATTATGATAATTGATATTATTGATATTTACTATTATTTAGTATGGGTTATCTTAAAATGAACTATATTTCTTGGTTAAAAATAAAAATAAATGAACTTTTATATTACTGTAATTTATAACTATGTTTGTAATACAATAAAAACAAAATAACACAAAACAAACAACAAAGAAAACAAAAAAACAAATGACACACTGGCGACTTGAAGAACGACATCTGAATTTTGAATGAAGTTTCTCTGAATATTTTTATATTGTCAGTGTGGCAAAGGATTAGTCACAGAGGTAGTCTGCTCCACAGCATATATGTCGATATGCATTCTAAATCGGGCTTGCCAACCTTTTGCGTATTTTAGGTGCTGATTTGACCCGCCGTAATTTTTCCGGCTCCCGGTAAGTCGACAGATAAATAAGAATACCATGACGCTGGCACTCTCAGATCCTCGCTATAATATATTATAGGAAATAATTTTTAATAAATTCTAATCATTATGAACCTTAAAATTAAGTAATAAAAGAGTAAAACGGAAATTCACTATTTTTTTGGATTTCGGGAAAGATTTTTGCTACGACCCCCTAGCCTGAACTTGATAAAATGAAGCTTGCTCCCGCTCGCGCTCGCTTCTCAGTCATTTGAAAGTAAAAATACACATTAAATACCTATCAAACTATTAAAACAATGTTGACAATATTATCGAGTGATAGATATTATATTATATATTGTATTACATAAAATATATAAGACTTGACCTGTCCTGACGGTGCGTTGATATAGAGGGTGTCCCGGAAAGTATTATGGCGGAGGTCGTTTTTTTTTATTATTAAAAACTAGCTTTTGCCTAACACATTTTCTCATTTATAATACTAGTAAGGATTTTAGTGCGTTTGGCTGCACCTCACCTGATGGTAAGAGCCGATGCAGCCGAGGATGTAACACGAAGCTAAATTTTAAACTCGTTTTAAACCAATGATTGCTCGTTTCATTATTGACGCTGCAAAAGATTGATTCGAACTTTTAATACAATTGCATAGTTCTGAAACAAAATAATAGTAATTAATCGAATTTACCTTTGGTATGCTCCTGATCAATTTGATTCATACATATATAGTAAGTATTCTTTGCTTTGAATCCCTAAAGATATCTAGCTCACAGAAACGACATCCAATAAAGATATAAACTCCCAAGTGGCAACCGCGGGCAGTGAATATGTAGTGTTGGATAACTCAGTCCCCAGTAGACAGCTCATAGATGATGATCTGTCAATGAAGAGTCCGACCAATATTAGGTATTTAAAAAAAAAGTCATATCTACTAAGAAAACAAGTCTAAGTGAGCCGTTATACGTCATATTTCTAAGTGCAGGCAAAACAACGCGTGATATGAAGCGATATGTAAGAGACACCACATACTTCCACTTATTATTAAAAATTATTATTCAAACAAACAAACAAACAAAACAAACAATTTTTATTTATTTTGCAAAAACGGCTGATACAAAACACTTGGATCGGCTGATACCTAAAATAGGCTCAAAGCCTGTGCTATAGGCACCAACATTAATATGATTATTATTAAAAATTTTGCAAAATGTGGTTGATACCTCTGAGCTTCTATCCAAAGTTAATATTCGCGTCCCATCAAGATTAACTATCCAACACCCGATCTACACCTAAAACAAACACAAATTACAGGCGCAACTCCTTTTTGATACGTGCTCCTAATGAATTCAACAAATTAACAGATTTTCTACAAATTGATTTGTTTAATTCCAAGGTCTATGCAGTAAAAGCTCTACTTTGGTTTAATATGGTTCCCTTATTGTAAATATTCATCGTTTTATTTATTTTTTTCGTTTATCTTTATGTTTTAACTTTTAACACCCTCTTAGATTTTGTTTAAGTTTATTTCTACTTATTTTTTTATATTTTTATAAGTTAAGCTAGCGTGTAGATTTGTACATGTGAAAACATATAAATAGTAATTAGTTTATTATATAGCTTTTTATATAGTCATAAAATACTGTTTGTTTTCCAAATAAGGTAAAATAAAAAAAAACATCTGCAAATGTGAAGTTAAAATAATTGGTCAAAAGGGGTTGAAACGTTTTTCTATGGAGCATGACCAGTGACTGCATACTTACATGCACTTTTTAAAATCATTTCTTACACGTTATAGCCTATATATTTCGATAGATGTAAATACAAACCGAAAATATAGTAAGACATTTTGACCTAAAGCGTCAAGTTACTGAAATATGTTAAGTAACTGTTTGTTAAAGCTTTAGTTTCCCTCATTATATCTCAAAACATCTCAGTAATGTGACCCTTTTAGTTAAAATGTAATAATATATTTTTTGTTTGTATTATTATCGAAATATAATATAAGTTTAATCTTTTGCGATAAAATTTCGTAAAAAATCTATACGTTATACAGTACGTTATACAGTTATTGCAACGAGATACTTATCCTTTGAAACTGAGGTTCTTCTCATAAAAATTAATGATTTTTTATCCCAAGGATACAATCGGAGCAAAATAAACTTACCAATTAACCCTTCGCATACAAGGTGACAAAAAGTTACGTGCCATACAAGGGGATAACTAAATGAAGGTAATAAGTGACTCCTAAAAAATACATTTGAAAATGCGTTTTTATCAATTTAGAGGATAGTTAGAAAAACAATGAAAAGCCTATTTTCACTTGCAATCAATGGTTTGTTTTAATTTTGCAATGAAATATGAGGCTCATGAGGCTCATTCAAACTGAAAAACTAAGCATAGACAAATCAGTCTTAAAACCTCGTAATAATCTTAAATGATGTTAGAAAAAACAAAAATTAATATTAAGTCTTAAAAAGTAACTAGTGTTGGGAACTTCCAAATATTTTTTTTTTCATTTTCATGACAATATTTATAAAACAAATATGCGTCTCACTGACTCTAAATACGTCTATCACAGTCAAGCGCCCGCGCAGCACTGAAATAATCCAACAGGTCGACGTGGCAACGCCGCAAACCCAGATACTGAAAATTACAGTCATCACCGTTACGTATATTTTAAAAATATTAGACTTTAAAACCGTTGGGGTCTAAAAGACCCCACCTTGTATGCGAAGGCTTAAATTAAATAAAACTGCTTAAAAAATAATCTTTGGCAATTGCGTAAAAATGTACACTATATCACTCAGGGGATCAAGACGATTCTAACTACACGACACTTCGCACTACAAAATCCATCAAGCCGTTTAAGCTACAGGCCAGTTTTCGTGGGTAGTTGGGTAAAAATACATTGTATTGTTCCTTTTATGTTCCTTGGGGAAAGTTTATCAGTTTCATGAGTAGATGCTCAATTTCATCATCATCATCATATCAGCCAAAAGACGTCCACTACTGGAAAAAGCCTCCCAAGGATATTCATAATGACCGAAACTGCGCTGCCCGCATCCAGTGGCTTCCCGGGACCTTCACCAGGTCATCGGTCCACCGAGTAGTAGTCTATTTAGCTGTTGTCTAAATTTCACCCTGTATAGTGATATCAATAAAATTATTCTGCAGTATTCATAATTTGATAATAACTTTATTTTATATAGATTAAGATAGCTGGTAATCAATTAAGAATTATTATTTCGATAACAAGGCACAGGCAGTTGGACCGATACTCTTTCAGGGGTATTTTGTTATTTGGTTGGTACGTATTATTTTGGCTATAACTTAACTTTTATTAAACATTTTACAATAAGGCCTTATCAAATGGTTCCCAGTGCTTTTGCAGAATTCCTAAACCTTCATTAAGGTTTTATAATAAAGCTTCATCAATTCCTTATCTTATTATATTATTATTATTCCTTTATCTAATTTAATTCCTTATTTTAAATAGATCTTTTGAAGTGTTTTATACTTTTTTGGTAACTTTTAGACATGTTTAAACTACATTTTGTTTTGAGCTTACTGCTGTTGGCTTTCGTCAAAGCTGACTTTCCACTACCATGGGAAAGGGAGCTCAATGGATTCCACAATAGGAATCTAGTATCAAGAAATGGAGACGAAGTATACAGATTGCCTCAAACCGTCTTCCCTTTGGAGTATGACATTTACATAGATCTATATTTTGATGAAAGAACAGATCGACCATTTAGTTACGATGGCACTGAAACTATTATTATACAGGTAAGTTGAAGTCATTAAATTATGAACTTTATACAAAACTTGCTGTTTCCAGCGGCTTCCCGCGTGGACATCGTTTCTTTGTTTTTTCGAGGGTGCGCAGTGCGCGAGTCGCAAGCGGCTCGCGAGCGTGAAAAAAAGTAGCTTTTGTGTTAATCCAGGTCCTAATCTGTCTACCTACTAAATTTCATCCAGATCCGTTCAGTAGTTTTTGCATGAAAAAGTAACAAACATACACACTCTCACACGTGTGATGACTATTGTATTTAGCTTATTTTTTAAATCACTGCACCTAAAAGTACTTTTTAAGAACTTTGAGTGTGCTTATTTAAGACAAGTTAACTGCCTCCGTGGCGTACTGGTTAGTCCATTAACTTCACATCAGGAGGTCGCGGGTTCGATTCCCTGCGGAATATAACTTTGTAAGACACGGTATGGTTGATGAAAGGACATTTTAAGCCCACCTGGCTAGCTACCACTATCTTCTCTTACTGTTACCGCTAAACATCACGGTCAACTTAACAGCATTGATGTGTTGCGACCTGAAGATAAGATAGCCAGTTACTCATTGTGTTGAGGAATCTTGGTAGCCTAGTTACTAGTCTTAAAATTATGAGCTTTCTACAAAATAACTATTGTATCTAGCTTATTTTGTAAATCATTGCATCTGAAAAGTGCTTTTTAAGAACTTTGATTGTGCCTATTGATGACAAGTGAACCGCCTCCGTGGCGTACTGGTTAGTCCATTAGCTTTACATCAGGAGGTTGCGGATTCGATTCCCTGCAGAGTTTAACCTTGTAAGACAAGGTTTGGTTGATGAAAGGACATTTTAAGCCCACCTGGCTAGCTACCACTATCTTATCTTACTGTTGCCGCTAAACATCAATGTAATTTTAACAGCATTGATGTATTTTGACCTGAAGATAAGATAGCCAGTTACTCATTGCGTTGAGGAATCTTGGTAAGTCTGCTTCTATCTTCGGCGTCATTGTCAATAACTATCAGCTGAGATCATGCCAAGGGCTTACGAATTGTGGATAAAAAAAGTTACAGTGAAATGAGGCTTATCAGTCTTGGAAATAGTATTTTAACTTAAGATATACTTAAAAGCATTTATGGTTTAAGATAGCGACGACTTAGGAATTTAAGATGATAAATTGACTAGAGTTTTATTAGTGATACTATTTTTAGGCGGTGGAAGAGAACGTGACACAGATTGTGCTGCATTCCAACGTAGACACCTTACACGGCATCACTGTTCTCAATGATGATGGTCTACCATTCCCTCTCGATGTGTGGAATCCCATTGTTCTGGAACCTCAGTACCATTTGTTAAAAATAAACTTGGCAGAAGCTCTAACTCAAGGCAGAAACTATAGCTTGAATATAGATTATACTGGCACTATGAATGAAGGGCCAATGAAGAGAGGCATTTGGCGCGGATGGTACAAGGATGCAAACGGAACAGAGAGGTAATATGCTTGAAAATTAATGTTTCCCTGAATTTTTGAGAATACCTTTAAACCGCCTCCGTGGCGTAATGGTTAGTCCATTCGCTTCACACCAGGAGGTCACGGGTTCGATTCCCGGCGGGGTCAACTTGTAAGACTGGGTTTGGTTGGTGGTAGGGCATTTTCTAAACCCGCCTGGCTAGCTACCACCATCTTATCTAAGTCTTGCCGCCAAACATCAGTGTTAACAACATTGATGTGTTCCGGCTTGAAGATAAGATAGCCAGATCCCCATTGCGTTGGGGAATCTTGATAAGCCCGCTTCCATCTTCGGCATCATCGTCACTTACCATCAGGGGAGATGATGCCAAGGGCACACCTCGGTCACTGGCGATCAAATGTATGAAACAAACGCGTTCCTACGTACTCCTACGCACACACTCTAAGCTCGTGTAGGTGAACGCGTACCATGCTTGTGTGAGTGAGATAAGACGTACTAGCCGATACCTGGGAGCTAACGAGCGGGGGTGGGCGGCACTTTCAACAGGAGGCAGGGAGTGACCATACTGTACGCTAGTACTCTTCATTATACTGTGCCAAGGGCTTACCAATTGAGAATAAAAAAAAACCTTGCATTTGAGTTTTACCTGTTCGTCACACAAAAGAAATCGAACCCAAAACTCTTGGTCAAGCAGGCAGAAGAGCTGTCCACTACGCTACCTGGTCAGTCATGATGATGACGCAGTTAAAACAAAGTAAGCAGATTGAAGCGGTGGATCAAGCAGGTTAACTGACGGTCATTACCTGGATGGGATTGACTGTTAGTGGCACATTTCTCAAACCGCCCTTTGCTTCGCAAGGCTCCTAAAGCCGTTAGTGCTGGATGCTATCACTAGATGACGTCGTCAAGCTGTGTCAGATGTAAGCAAAGGCGGTTTGAAGAACTACTAACAGTGGAGTTCGCCACTAGCCCAACAACCTCCACTAACTTGGACTTGAAAGCCGCGGGAGGTGAGCGTGCCTACAGCTCCGGGACCTACCTGGACAGTAGGTAGTGGTTCTCTTCCACGAGGCACTCGCCTTGCAGAGTACCGGGACAAGCGTCTTGGCGGCAAGACCTACCGTAACTGGTGCTTGTCTTCACCTTATGGTGTTGGCAAGAATAGCGGTCCTCACTGTATGCCCAAGGGTAAGAAAGTGGGGACGCTATATCATAAACCTGGTAGTTTTAGCGTATCTGGTAGATATACGAGAGGGAATAACCTGGACTTGGCCCCCGTTTGTGCGGAGTATGGGATAACCTTCCCAAGGTCGGGGAAGAGACCCCGAGACCCAGCAGTAGGGACGTTTCATCATATCAGCCGAAAAACGTCCACTGCTGGACAAAGACCTCCCCTCAGGATTTCCACGACAACCGGTCCTGCGCTGCCCGCATCCAACGGCTTCCCGCGATTTTCACCAGATCATCGATCCACCGCGTGGTAGGCCTGCCTACACTACGTTTTCCGGTGCGCGGTCGCCACTTTATAACTTTACTACCCCAACGTCCATCTGTTCTACGAATAGGGATGCTTACACTTTGTCAACAAATCAGATTGTGGTTTTTCTGTCTTCGAAAAATTAAAGGACTTGTGTGACATTCGCAGGCTGTACGCAACCACCCACTTTCAGCCATACAACGCCAGACAAGCTTTCCCTTGTTGGGACGAGCCGCTGTTCAAGTCTGTTTTCAGACTGCACTTGTCGAGACCATCAACATACACTGGCAGATTTTCCAACACTGGAGTCTTCGCGGTGACTGTGTGAGTTGTCTTTTTCATTAGCCTTAAGTATCATTATTGCAACAAAACAAAAAATAAGTTGTACAGTCAAGGAATTAAATTTCTAACCCACTTAAGGTTCTATATCGTATAGCAAACTGGCACCTTATGAGCTACTTTGACATAACTTTTCGCAAAGAGGTTATTTGTGAAGTGACAAATAATACGTATTTCAATACTATGACTGAAATATAATTTTCGACCTTAATGCATTGCAAATGTCTAACGACATTTCAACGAAATGGGTAGGGAATTCAATTCCTAGTCTGTACATGAAACGCATTTTTAACCGCATACGTAGCCCAGAGGCAAAGTTCATTGGCTTTACACAGGAGGTCGCGGGTTCGATTCCCGGCGGGGTCAATAATTGACATTACAATTGGTTGGTGGTAGGGCATTATATATAAGCCCGCCTGGCTAGGTACCACCATCTTATCTAAGTCTTGCAGCCAAATATCAATGTTATTGATATCATTGGTGTGTTCCGGCATGAAGATAATATAGCCAGTTCCCCATTGCGTTGGGGAATCTTGGAAAGCCCGCTTCCATCTTCGGCAACATCGTCACTTATACCAGCAGGTGAGATGTTGTCAGGGGTTTACGAAATAAAAATAAAAAAATAACTTCAAGAACGAATTAAGAATTAAAAACTCCACTGCATGAAAACTTAAACCCTCTTTTTCACAATCGGGTAAAAATGTATCCTTTATCATCCCTCACGGGATTAAGATAAATCTAACGACACCTCGCACTCCAAAACCCATTAAGCTGTTTAGGCTACGTAGCAAGCCAAAGAAATAAATAACCTCTTTTTTGGCCAGTTGGGAAAATATATGTCCTATGTCACTCACGGGATCAAGACGAATCTAACAACACCTCGGACTTCAAAATCCATTTAGCCGTTTAGGCTACAGAGCGTGCAAAATATATAAATAATTTCATAAATAAATAAACATACATATAATATGTACTCGAAAAACTTAACCCTCCTACTGGCGTAGTCGGGTAAATACTTAACTCTTCGAATCTTTGATATGTTTTTAATTCATGACACTGACAACATTTGACTTGACAATTATGATGGAAGCTGGGGTTAACAAAATCAGGTACACTAGGTCAGAGATATGCTATATATAAGGGGAGGTAGATAGATTACATGCGCCCAAAAAGTGAAGCAAATAAATGATGCCAATTGGCATCTCTTTTCTTAGTAGCATTCGGTGCAACGGAAGCGAACTACTTATAACATTGTGTGTGTAAATGGATTC
Source organism: Coleophora flavipennella (assembly GCA_947284805.1). NCBI lineage: Eukaryota > Metazoa > Arthropoda > Insecta > Lepidoptera > Coleophoridae > Coleophora > Coleophora flavipennella. Next base: position 3,200,512 of record OX369307.1, read on the forward strand.
GATTTTCAATTGTTGTTTGTTAGTGCATAACCCATCTATGGTAACAAATATCTGCACTAGGTACGAAAAGAAATAACCGGCCAAGTGGGAGTCGGACTCACGCGTCGAGGGATCCGTATCACCACACCTTGGGGTACAGAATCCTAAAATAACAACATAAAAATAATTTCATTTTAAATTGCAACTATAGTAAAATAGCTATTTATGCAACTGTTGCATAATGAGGGGTATTTAACACGAGTGTGGTTTATGAAACGAGCGCAGCGAGTTTCATAAAAGTATACACGAGTGTTAAATACTAATTATGTACAGTTGCATACAAATAGTTTATCTACACTCATACAACAAATTTAAATTAAAGACAAAATAAAGTAATCATTGTTTATATACAAACTGCATAAGGAAAAATACAAACGTTAATGGCGCGAAAATAAATTTGCAGTAATATCGCACCGCGCATGCGCGCCGCCTAGGTTGCGTTCCGAAACACGCTAGTGTGCTCAAATAGCAAGCATCTGCGTAAAAATTAAAAAAAAAACTTCATTTTGTTACAACTTTGCGATAACGAAATGAAATTTGTATGGATCCTTAGTCACGGCTCCATCGAAAGGTATATCATTTGCTTAGCGTTTCTGATAAGTAAATGAAGGATTTACGACATGAGTGTAGATAAATATTTTTTTATTGCGAGTACCACTTACACTGGGCCTGTTTTTATTATTGGTGGTTTCACAGTAGGCTTTGCATTATAATCGTTTGATGCTTATATGTATTACCATTTTTCACGAGTATCATCATCATACATAACGACTCGGTCCATCTAACCAAAGGTACCGGGTTCAAATCCGGACGGCCAATGTACCAAAGAGTTTTTCAAAAACTTACGTACATATCATTACCGATTGCTTTAACGGTGAAGGAAAACATCGTGAGGAAACCTGCACAGGCCTGCGAAGAAACTCGAAGGTTGTGTGTGAAGTCGACCAACCCGCACTGGGCCCGCGTGGTCGACTAAGGCCTAATCGCCCTGATTCAGGTTAGGCTCGAGCCCCTCGATGTGGACTATATGAGCTGATATAATAATAATAATAATCATCATCATCATCATATCAGCCAAAAGACGTCCACTGCTAGACAAAGGCCTCCCCAAGGACTTCCACGACTAACGGTCCTGCGCTGCCCGCATCCAGAGCGGCTTCCCGCAATCTTCACCGGGTCGTCGGTCCAACATGTGGAAGGCCTGCCTACGCTACGTCTTCCGGTGCGCGCTCATCGCTTGAGGACTTTACTGCCCCAATGGCCGTCCGTTAAACGAGCTATGTGTCCTGCCCACTGCCACTTAAGTTCAGCGATTCTGTGAGCACGAGTGATTCACGAGTATAGGCAAAATGTTTGTCAAGGATACTGTGTCAACATCAACTTGTATATTGACCTCAAGTAACGTTTAGTTTGCTCTTGTTTGCCGTAGTTGCGTTATTGCTCGTAAAAGGATGTAGATATAGCAAAAACAAAATATAATTAAAATCACTTTTGTTGTAGGGGAACCCACACTTTTTTTTATTTGTTATTTTTCTTAATTATTAATAATATGTTCTTTTATTCGACGCTCTTACGGTGAAGGAAAACATCTAGAGGAAACCTGCTTACGCCTGCGAAGAAACTCGTAGGTTGTGTGTGAAGTCGACCAACCCGCACTGGGCCCGCGTGGTCAACTAAGGCCCCATCGCCCTAATTCAGGGTAGACTTGAGCCCCCTCGGTGGCGACGTTTATGAGCTGATATGATGATTAATAACACATATTCTATTAAAATTTTAGAGGGATACCTATATTACGGTTTAACGGATACAATACAGCCCAGGTCCTTAGCACTTTTGGGTACGTAACCCTTAAAACTGGGTACGCAACTCTTGAATAACATAACAACTCGAACAATGACTTTGTATATAAATACCAAGTTATGTATTTTTTAAATACTTTCACAGACTTGAAAACAATCGCGCACGAGACACGTTCCTACCCACACCGCGGATGTCTTCCTATCTAGTCACCTTCCTCGTCAGCGAATCATTCCAAGTCATAGCAGAAGACACTTCCCACACGCCATCCATCAGGATAATCGGTAGATCCAACACGGCTGGTCTTGGAGACCACGCGTTGGAACTCGCAGTAAAGATGACGGAATTCTTTGATGAATATTTCGAAATTCCTTATTCATCGATGCACTCGAATCTGTTGAACGATCATGTGTCTTCACCGGACTGGGCCTCAGCTGGTACGGAAAACTGGGGTATGGTAAGCTACAGGTATGTTGCCCGAAAATAAAGACCTTGACTCCTTTGCTATGCTGATCAGGCTGCTTTAGCATGTGATGATGATGATCATCATCATATCAGACACAATTGACTAACCGCCTGGCGTAATGGTTAGTCCATTCGCTTCACACCAGGAGGTCACGGGTTCGATTCCGGCGGGGTCAACTTGTAAGACTAGGTTTGGTTGGTGGTAGGGCATTTTCTAAGCCCGCCTGGCTAGCTACCACCATCTTATCTAAGCCTTGCCGCCAAACATCAGTGTTAACAACAGTGATGTGTTCCGGCTTGAAGATAAGATAGCCAGTTCTCCATTGCATTGGGGAATCTTGGTAAGCCCACTTCCATCTTCGGCATCATCGTCACTTATCACCAGGTGAGATGATGCTAAGGGCTTACCAATTGTGAATAAAAAAAGATTGAAACCGACTGCAATCGCAACAACCAAATTTTTTTTACATGTGTTTTTTTTTGTTTTTGTGAATTTTATTAAACAAGCGGTTACTTTCCCGATTTGGATAAGATTTTAATATGAAACAATCTCAGAAGTATACCCTTTCAAATAAAATAATGATTTTTAAAATCGGTTCTCAATTCACAGAGAAATCGATGGACATTCAAAAAATATATATATATATATATATATATATATATATATATATATATATATATATATATATATATATATATATATATATATATATATATATATATATATATATATATATATATATATATATATATATATATATATATAGTAGTTGAACATAGAACTTCCTCCTTATTTGAAGTTGGTTAAAAAGACGTGAAATGCTGGACGTAGACTTCCCCTAATTAAGGAGAATTTTGCCATTATCGCCACGCTTCTTTGCTATAGCATTAGCCTATTTGTATCGTCTTCAAAGACGGTTCCAAAATCTTTTCGAAGATTCAAGCTGTCTAAATTAGTGAAATCAACATTCAATGGAGCAAATGCAGTAATAGCAACGAAATGTACCTATACTGTTGTAAGCATTGTTTTTTTTTGTAGGGAATTGTATCTAATCGTCGATCCTCGCGAAACATTGATGTCCGTTGAGCATTACGCTGCCACTTTAGTGTCCCACGAACTTGCCCATAAATGGTTCGGCAACTTGATCACTTGCTTCTGGTGGAGTAACACTTGGATCAACGAGGGGTTTGCCAGCTACTTTGGTTATATCGCCACTCATGAGGTAAGTAAATGCTAACGTGATGTATGACATAAGATCGTGAGACAAAACAAAACCATCAAAGTCCAAAGCCAAGAGTATTAAAATAAATCAGGTCCATAAGGCGATTTGCACACGACGGAGAGGGGCAGTCGTTTTGACCGCGAAGCAATAAAGACCGCGTTGTTTGTCTGACGAACAGACAGATGGACATGAAGAAAATATAAAGGTTCTTCGTTTGACAACGGAACTCTAAAAAAGAGTAAGTATTGTAAAAACGGAGAAGAAATAGTAATTTGTTTTTAGCGAAGATTTGACCTGACCTTGATTTTGTGCTGTTTCCAATTTTAAACCAAGTGCAGTTGATGAAAAATGTGTATGGTCTTTATAGGATAAGATAAATACTCTTTATTGTACACACTAGTTAAAAAAAATATAAATAAATTATAAAAAACTTTATATAAAAAATATTTATATAAAAAAACAAATACAATATAAAAAACAAACTTATATAGGCACTATAGCGGTACAATTTGGGCGGTCTTATCGCTCAAAGCGATTTCGTCCAGACAACCCGGTCTTTATATGGCTCGAAACAATCTGATCCTGGCAAAAACTAGGATTTTTGTACTTAATGATATGTGTCGTTCCAGAAATTCCCCGAATACGAATTGCACGAGCATTTCAACGCTAGATACCTTCAGAACTCATTATCCTACGACTCCAGCAATAATCCTGAACCTCTGAACCATGAGGTCAACACTCCCGCACAAGTAACTGCGCATTTTGGTACAACCAGCTACTCGAAGGGCGCGGCGTTTCTCAGACAGACTGCTGACATCATCTCTCTGGAGACCTTCAGGAGGGCCTGCCAATACTTCTTGGTTGATAAGTGAGTTAATAATAAAATAAAAGTAAGAAAAAACTAAAACTCGAATGCAATAAATCTTTACTGATAAAACTTAAATTCCTTCAACAAATGACCTTCAACAGAAAACATGACCGTCCTTTTTCGTATTCTTGTAAAAAGTAGCGGCCGCGCACCAGAAGACGTATAGGCAGACCTCCCACTCGGTAGACTAAGGACATAATCGTGGAAATCCTTGGGGGAGGCCTTTGCCTAGCAGTGGACTTCTTTCGGCTGATAAAATGATACTTAAATTAAAAATTAACTGAATATATTCTACACGTAGGTAATAAATTGCGGATGGTCAATAATGATAGATATTGTAAATTTTCAGCGCTTACGAACCAACGGATCAATATGACCTATACGAAGCTTTCGATAGAGCAGCGAGAGAGGATGGCTCGTTGTCTGCCTACCCAAACTTCAACTTTACTGATTACTACCGTATATGGGTCAACGAGCCAGGCTACCCCGTCTTGAATGTGGATGTGGATCACAGCACCGGTGAAATGACTTTGCATCAGGTTGGTCTGGCTAAAGTGAATGAAGTTAGTTCGTGAATTAGAATTGCTGAGTTTGAATTGAACTGTGTTAAAGAGGCCGCCTTGAGTTAAACCGGCCAAATGCGAGTCTGACTTGCACACGTGGAATTCCGTACCATTGTATAAGATTTAATTATCACATTACAAAAAAATATTGACTGTCATTGTAGATAACCTACCTTTACGTATTTATTTAAGTTTACCACCTTATCTTTTTTTTAGTCAACAGTTGATAAGTCCTTGGCATCATCTTACCTGATGGTACGTGACGATGATACCGAAGATGGAAGCGGGCTTACCATGATTCCCTAATGGGGATCTGGCTATCTTATCTTCAAGCCGGAACACATCAATCCTGTTAACACGGATGTTTGGCGGCAAGATTTAGATAAGATGGTGGTAGCTAGCCAGGCAGGCTACGAAAATGTCCACCACCAACCTAACCAAGGCTTACAAAGCTGACCCCCTCGCCAGGAATCGAACACGTGACTTCCTGGTGTGAAGCGAATGGACTAACCGTTGATTTAACCGCCTCTGTGGCGTAATAGTTAGTCCATTCGCTTCACACCAGGAGGATGCGGGTTCGATTCCCGGCGGGGTCAACTTTTTAAGACTCGGTCCATTCTACGGTCGGTAACTCGAGGTCAATGCTCTCCGGGTTCACGTCAAAAATTACGTGTTTGATTACGTCTTCATATCTAAAGTTTATCACATTATCCTTGATATTTTTTATCAACGGTCGGTACCTCGAGATCAATGCTATCCACTCAAAGCTTACATGGTTTTTTTTACTTTGCGCGGAAATACGGACTAACCGTGCGGGGATCATTGAACTATTACTAGTTAGCAGGTTAGTAGCATGCGTTACATGTGTTCCTGTTTAGCTATGTTTGAAGTACAATATTATTCATGTAAGTTACCTACCAAGTAACCACTGTTGATTGTAACATACAGTAACTACTTGTAACAAACATTTCGCGATCAATACTGCCGGTGTGATACAACCCTACCTGCATTAATGCCTATAGATACGATTACGTCAGTTGTTTATATGTACATTCTGTGTAAAAACTACCGGGAATTGTTCAATAAAACCAAAAGAGTAATTTATACGTCAAAATGTATTTTGTCGCCTTTAAAGTAGGCTCCTTCGCTTGCAATACAGCTACGCCACCGCTTGACACAGTCCTCCATACATTTTTTGTAAGCTGATTGAGGTATGCTCTTCCAACTCCTTCAGCGCATTTTCTTTTAGAGATTCAATTGACTCGAAACGCCTTCCTCGGAATGGTAATTTTGGCTTCGGGAACAGGAAAAAGTCAGACGGAGCCATATCAGGAGAGTACGGCGCTTGGTCGATCATATTCGTCGAGTTTTTGGCTAAAAATTCTTGCACAATGATGGCTTTTTGCGATGGTGCATTATCATGGTGTAAAATCCATAAATTGTCGTTCCATAAATCTGGACGTTTTCGGCAGATATTCTTTCCAAAACGCCTCATGACGTCTAAATAGTATTTTTTATTCACCGTTTGTCCCTCTGGAAGAAATTCGTAGTGCACTAGACCGTGACAATCGAAGAAAACTATCAGCATAACTTTGATTTTCGAGGGGCTTTAACGCGGTTTTTTGTGTTTCGACTCATTTTCGAGGCGCTATTCTGAAGACTGTTGACTTGTTTGCATATCGTACTCATAAACCCATGTCATGTCGCCAGTTATTATGCGGTTCATGAAAGTGGAGTCCGTAGAAGCTCGAGAAATCATGTCTTCAGAAACTTGCTTTCGATGCTCTTTTTGGACCAAGTGGAGCTCTTTTGGAACTAATCGTGTGGCGACGCGTTTCATGCCCAAAATGTCGGTCAGAATAATATGAACCGATTCAAAAGACACGTTTACCTCTAGAGCTCACTCTCTAAGACTCATACGACGTTTTTCAAGTACCATACTCTTGATTAGATTGATGTTTTCGTAATTCGCAGCGGTAAGGGGTCGACCGAAACGAGGCAAATCAACTACCACTTGTCGGCTGTCTTTAATATTATACCGTTCATATGCCCGTGTTTTTGAGATACACGAATCACCGTTAGTCTTCTGCAACTTTTTTAGTGATTCGGCACAGGAAATTTCGTTTGATATGCAAAACTTAAGGCAAACTCTTTGTTCAACAAATGCTTCCATACTAAAATCGCAGAACACTTAAAACAATGAAATACAAAAACGGCAGCTGTAATTACACTGAGTGACATATAGCGCTCAAAGTTCGCGCAGTAATTTGGTACAGTGCTACCAACTGATAGAAAAAAATTAGGTCCATATGTTTACCGCGCGTTCTATAATTTATGAATTCCCGGTACTTTTTACACAGAGTAGTATATCATATCTCGCTCGTTTGTTTGAAGTGCCCGTGGTGTGACATAGGCCTCCCCTAAGGATTTCCACGACGACCGGATCTGCGCTGCCCGCATCCAGCTACTTCCCGCGACCTTCACCGGGTCATCGGTCTACCGTGTGGAAGACCTGCCTTTGTGACGTTTTCCGGTGAAAACACTACGAAACATCTCGATATACGTCTTTTTATATATTCTTGTTGCCCCCTTTTATTTTTTATTTTTTTATTATTTGTAGGTAAATCCACTGTAACTTATACTGTAAGAACAACAACGTCTCTTCTCTTCCTCCTCCTTCTATGTTACTGCGCCCAAAAGGTTCAAGGATATAATCTATAAACATACTAATTACAACTTTGTAATAGCTACCATTGTGCAATGCAAATAAATATTGAGAATTGAGTGTTAAAAATTTCAATCAGCTCCTATTACCGATCCATAGATACAGCCTTTTAAACATGTAGAATTATTTTTTTTTCCTTTATGCTTTTAAAGCTCGGACAAACAGACAGACGGAGGGACAGCATTGGCTTAGTAATATGGTCCCATTAATAAGAACCATTGAAATGATCACAATAGGTACCTATCTACAGAAAAAGAGCATTATACTCGTAGGTACGAAAATTAAAAAAAAAAAACCTAAAAACCGACTTCAAAAAGAAATTCACTGAAAGTATGAAATAATATTTTTATTTATTGTGTATCGGATAGGGTTACCGATATTTTTTGGGCATGTAGTACACCACATATCATTGACGAAAAACTTTCCATTAGGGGTCGCATCCTTCTCCCCTCTAAATGGCAACCATTTTTATTTTTAATTTATTTTTTGTAGTTGTTCCCAATGGGAACACTCACCTCTTTTTAACAAAAAAGAATTTCAAAATCGGTCCAAAATTGACAGAATAATCTGTGAACATTCATAAAATAAACTCCTCCTTTTTGAAGTCGGTTAATGAGTGTGCTTTCTGGGGTTTTTATTATTTCACGTCTGAACCAGTAAGATTCTACGAAGAAATATCTTCATAATTGGCATCCCCGCGATGAACATATCATTTTCCATATAAATATTATTATAATATGTTTCAGGAACGTTTCTTCCTCAGTGCCAGTGCTGCGCCAACTGGTCAAATATATCCGATTCCAATCACTTACTCTTCGCAAAGTAATCCTAATTTCGAACAACTGACACCTGTTTACATGATGGACACTGACAGGATTGTACTGAGTAAAGAGCCTGGCAGAGAATGGGTGGTCTTCAATAATTTGCAACATGGTACGATTCTTACAAAGTATATAAATGTTTTTTTGATTTGTTTTTTGGAAAAAACTTACTGGACTCCTGTTAAGACGCTATTTTTCTTTAAGGTCACTACAGAGTGGACTACGATAGTGAGACATGGGACCTCATCGCAGATACTTTGATGAACGACCCGGAATCTATTCATTACTTGAACAGAGCTCAGGTATATATATTAAACCTTACAGTTCATCCAACTTTTTGTTAGATATTTCTTTGAAAGGCTGAGGACGAATATAACTATATATAACGAATATAAATATGTATTAGCTTTTTCCCGTCGTTTTCTTTTCGTGAATATAATTTTTATGACTGTTTTTGAGGGTGCATGTAGAATGGACTTAAGTATTTTCTTGACTCTTTGAGAATTGCGCATTTTCCTGGATAAAAAGTATATTATGTTGTTCTTCGCTCTTTACAAGCTTTATGACAAATTTCATTGAAATCAGTTCAGATTCTTTAGCGTAAAAGAGTAAGATACAGACAGAAAAATACACAAAATCAACACTTTCGGTTATAAGACAAGGATAATATTTTGTTTTGCAGATTGTAGATGATATATTCGCTTTCATGAGATCTGAAAGGATGACGTACAACAATGGTTTCCGCATTCTCAGTTTCCTGCAACACGAAGTAAACTTCCACGTTTGGGATCCAGCAATTACTGGTTTCAATTGGCTGAGAAACAGACTGAGATATGTACCTGAAAAACAAGCAGAATTTGACGTAAGCAAAACTTTCTTTAAAAACTTTTGTAATCTTCTAATGACTATGGTTTCGTTGATAATACTCCTATCAATAGTCTATCACTGATGGGCCAGTATTTGGTGTTTCATTCCTACTTATGACAATAATTTTATTTCCTAATCTTGTATGGTCAATGTTTAAACATAGTTATACCAAAGTATATACATTAGTACATTGACTGACTCGGTGGCTCAGTGGTTAGTGCACTTGACTACTGATCCGAGAGTTGTGGGTTCGATCCCCACCCAGGGCAAACATTTGTGTGATGAGCAGATTTGTTTGCTCTGTGTCTGGGTGTTAAATATATATATATGTATGTATTTAAACGTATATAAGTATGTATATCAGTCTCTGGTTCCCATAACACAGGGAATCCTACTTTGGGGCCAGATGACCATGTGTGATTTGTCCCAGAATATTTATTTATTTTATTTATTTATTTTAGTACTAACATACAGTATGAACACTCCCTTCCGATCTCTAGATTGCGACCTCACCCCCTCGTCGCCCGGTTGATACCGATTGGTTACAGTTTGGTTGTCGAACGTAATGGATTTCGCCGCCATTTTGTTTGTTCCGTCATTTCTTTTTTGAAATGTAATTTCTGGCCCGTTGTATGAAGTGTCCAGGGTGTAGTTATACTGGAGGCAAACATCTTAAATATTTTCTATAAGACAAAACAGTTAGTAATTATGTGCTCCTACACAGAAGTTATATGTCTAACGTTAAAGAATGTTACATGTAACATGTTTTTGTAACAAAATTAACATTATTATGTAGCGATATGTTACACACTGTTATAAAATGTTATAGTGCTACACAATGTTTTGTAACGTTATATAACTGCTGTGTGGGAGCACCTGGGGGCACAGGGAGCAACAATCAGGGTCATCATTGCGACCTTGTGATTGGTTGGGCAGCCATGTTAAAAAGTCGCAATGTATACCACCGTTGTATACCACTAAATGTGTCGTCTCAATATGTCTCAACGTCTCAATACCGTTGTACACCACTAACTGTTTTTTTTTTTTTCAAGGACAATGTTGTCGCCCAGTATACTGAATGATTTATTGAAAACACTTTATTGCACAACATTAAAGAAAAATACAGGTACAATGATTGTGGAAGTTAAACATTTAGTCGGTCTTATCATCATCATCATCATCATATCAGCCAGAAATCGTCCACTGCTGGACAAAGGCCTCCCCCAAGGATCTCCACGACGACCGGTCCCGCGCCGCTCGCATCCACCGGCTTCCCGCGACCTTCACCAGGTCATCGGTCCACCGCGTGGGAGGCCTGCCTACGCTACGTTTTCCGGTGCGCGGTCGCCACTCGAGAACTTTACTGCCTCATCGGCCATCTGTTCTACGAGCTATGTGCCCTGCCCACTGCCACTTCAGTTTAGCGATTCTGTGAGCTATGTCGGTTACTTTAGTTCTCCTGCGGATCTCCTCGTTTTTGATTCGATCACGCAGAGAAACTCCGAGCATAGCACGCTCCATTGCCCTTTGGATCGCTAACAATATATTGTACATATGTATAGTATCAAGACTAAGGTCTTTCACCAGTGTGTGTTGTTAATCATGACATACGGAACTAAGACATTGTCGCTTACAAGGCTCAAGGTAATCCAAAGGGCAATAGAACGAGCTATGCTCGGAATTTCCCTACGCGATCGAATCAGAAATGAGGAGATCCACAGGAGAATCAAAGTAACTGACATAGCTCACAGAATCGCTAAACTGAAGTGGCAGTGGCCATGGCATATAGCTCGTAGAACAAAGTTCTCGAGTGGCAACCGTACACCGGAAGACGTAGCGTAGGCAGTCCTCCCAAACGGTGGACCGACGACCTGGTGAAGATCGCGGGAACGAAGGCAGCGCAGGACCGGTTGTCGTGGAAATCCTTGGGGGAGGCCTTTGTCCAGCAGTGGACGTCTTTCGGCTGATATGATGATGATGATGAATTATGTATAGTATATTGAACATGTGTACAATAGTATTCCTAAATATTTTTTTGTACACAACTTGGTAAGCCCTTTGTAACTTTTGTTTAATTAATTATTTCCAAAACTTTACTCATTTGTTGTGCTTAAATTTTTTTAGGAATTCGTTCTCAGTTACTTGGAACGGGTGATTGAAACTGTTGGATTCGAGGCTGCAGCTAACGAGACTCCAACTGCAACCATGAACCGTCAAAACACTCTTCACTTTGCCTGCCTTCTCGGCCATTCAGGCTGTGTTGAAGAATCTAGGAGACGATTTGTTGCCTTAAGGGACACTGGAGAATGGTAAGTTTGGTATGAAATTATAAGAATATAAAATAAAAGCATCGTCTAACAAATAGGTACGGTTAATCACTTAAGTGGTATTACAAAAACCGTAAAACAGTAAAAGCTAGCTTACCTATAAGCAAAACTTCATACAAAGCTTGAAATAAATTTATTACTACTTGCGTACGTCCGAGTGTACCTTTATATCTACATTAAGAAACGTCGCAAAGTCGCCTGTCTATCGGTATTTTATCGAATTCATTTTGGAGAGTGCACGCAAGAACTTCACGACCTCATTCCCCCTCGGTCAACGAGACGCAGGGAGGTGTTGCACCCCTTTGTTGTTGATGTTCCACCTTGTCGCACGAATCGTTAAGCTTCTTCATTTATTATGCGTACAGCGCAGGAGTGCAACTCCTTGCCTGCGTCAGTGTTTCTCGATTATAGTATGGGGATCTTCGAGACAAGAGTGAATAGACATTATTTGAGTTTGCGTGTACCATCCTCCACTGCATCATCACTTACCATTAGGTGAGTTGCAGTCAAACGCACTAAATTTTTTGATTAAAAAAATTAAATAAATAAGGTTCACAGATTGTTTCCGCGTTTTATATTTATTTACTACTTGAAACCTGTAAACGCGTGCTTTAAGCGTAGTAAGAGAAATGTTCAATATCTAACAGTTATTAAGTCCAAAATTATGCATTACCGTTTGTTGTCCGTGGTCCTATATTGCGTGGTGTAACTAGTAGAACCACAGTCAATCTTGAAGTCTTTTTTACCAAGATTCCCCAAAATAATGAGGACTGGCTATCTTATCTTCAAGAATGAGGCTTTTGATCTATGATCAATCAAACCTAACGAACATATCATCGCTCGCTTCGCTCGCTCAACTTCGCTTCTCAGTGTTTGACGATAGGAACAGGTAAACTGTTCTGTATTGCAGCCTTTTTGTTAAAACAATGTCATTCAAAACTGATTTTAGTGCAGACAGTTTTTAAATGTCTGTTGTGTAGTCGTGTTTGTAATTATTTCTATAGGTATACGAACTTGACTACAGAAAAGCTCCTGTCTATGTTGCAGCCGCCTTTGAATTTTTACACAGCCAGTGTGGCTTTGAAAATGCCCTTCCACCAACCAAACCGAGTCTTACAAAGTTAGACTCAGCTGGGAATCGAACCAGCGCCCTCCTGACGTGAAGCTAATAGACTTAACCATTACGCCACGGAGGTGGATAAAACCAAAGCTTTGTGAGACGTCGTCGTAGGTGTAGGGTATGGTAGGCAGGGCGTGGGTAGGTAATAACGTATTTACAGGTATTTAGATTCATTTACAGATGAATAAGATGAAATAAAGACCCTAGATGATTCTTTAAAGAAAGCAGCAGGTTAAAATAATTATTTAACCTTCAAGCGGTCGCGCGGCGTCGAATCGACCGCACTATACACATTTCCCGTCATAAAATCGTACATTCTCAGGACATGTGTTTCGCATTTGCAATAGCCTGTCATGATTTCATTACGTACACAAAAAACTGTACTTGACCATTTCTGTTGGCCTCCTATTGATTTAAACAGATTTCATTTATTCACGGCAAGCAAAGGCGTCGATTAGTTTACGCGCGCCTAATGTTGAAAATATATTATAATCTAGTTACTAAATCACTGAAGATTCTGGTAATCGTATAAATGACATAGGGGTAACAACATTTGTACAAGCCCGAAATTTAATTTTATTTAATTTTGTTTGAAGGCGAGGCATCGGTTGGAACAGTTGTCTCTGTTTTTTCTATAAACGTGTAAAGAGAAATAACCACACTTTTACACTTTTTCAATGTTTTTTTTCGTTTAGTTTCAATTTTCTGAATGAAAGTATAAAAAATAATAACATTACTCACTTTATATTATCATAACAAATATTGTTGTATTTTTTTTTAAAATATACACTTCAAAATATGAGTCATACATAACTAGAGTTGAAAGTAACGGTATAGACCTCTCTTTGGGTTTTTTTTTATCCAGCCATAACTTCTCAATCGTGTTTCTAATAGCTTTTGACTTTAAGGAACATCATCCATAATAAAGGTTTTTTTTTCAACCTTGGGTTTTCTATCGGTTAGGACTAGGAGTAATTGACGTCAAAAAGAAAACGAAATTCTGTAATATTACCGCCTTAATTCGCAAAAATCTTTAATAGGTCGAAAAGGTTACGCGCGAACGCTGTTGTTTCAAATGACTGCGCCCGCTTGAAGGTTAATAAAGTTTTGGTGCAAAGAATTTTGATTTTTGAAGCACTTTGTCACATAGATGACAGCGCATGCGTAAAAGAACAAATAGATGGAATGAAAAAAAGGTTGAATGAAAGAAGAACGAATAACAGCGTATCGCGTTACAGCCATTTACAAAATCAAAGAACAGTTTTTTCCCCACTGATTTACGAGTATACCTTTCAATTTTAGGGTGCACCCCGGAATCCGTCGCAGCGTTTTTGTCGTAGGCATAAGAGAGGGTGGACAAGAAGACTTCGATTTTATGCTGAATCGTTTCTATGAATCTAACTACGCTAATGATCAACTGGAGATGCTTAGAGCTATGGGTGCTGCTCGAGACCCTGTTTTATTGACACGGTATGTTTATATAAGTCCCCACAGAAGCCCCATCAAACCTGCCCTGAATTAGGGCGATTGGGCCTAGTACGTTTGTCGACTTCACATACAACCTTCGAGTTACTTCGCAGGCGTGTGCAGGTTTCTTCACGATGTTTTCCTTCACAGTAAGAGCGTCGGATAAATGTACATATGATATCGAAATTCGAAAATCCACTGGTACGTGGCTTGGTTCAAACCACGACCATCTGGACAGGAGGCAGCGGCCCTAGCAGTTACGCCATCGACGCTCATGACACACCCTGGACACTTCATAGAACGGATCAGAAATGACATTTAAAAAAGGAATGACGGAACAAACAAAATGGCGGAGAAATTTCGGCAACCAAACTGTTACTAATCTGTATGATATGTATTTCTCATGTAGGTATATATTATAAATAAATATAACTATATTATTCGTTGCGGTCATAGCTTCTTACGACTTGCGTGGTTACATCGACTACGCAAGTTAACTCACCTGAAGAACGTTCCTTAACTGGATGGGTTTGACTGTTAGTGCAATTGATCTCGACCATTTCCGTTTCGTAAGAACACTTTATACTGTTGGTGCTAGTTGCTGTCAATGGATGGCAGTCGTTAAACCGTGTCACTTACCATCAGGTGGGCTTGAAAAACTTCTACATAAGGGTTTGTCACTACCTTTACAATTTGAAAGCGGCTGGCTAGAGTGAATATGAGTTTTCACCATTATCTCTAGGGAAATATGTCGGCTATGCCAAATAGTAGTCTTTGTCACTTCCCACCCTCTCCATTATTCATTGCGACGTACGTGAGAGCGTGGAAATGAGTTTTCTCCAGATCTATGCTTATGAGAAATCTCTGTCATTTCACACCCCTAAAATACTTCTGAGCAAATAAAAATCACGTCAGCCCGTTTCTCCGCTGTGACGTGAGAGAAATCAACAAAACGAAAGAATATTTTTACAGTTTCTTTAGGAAATGTGTCAGACCATGGTATTTTCATGGGATTGAAATAGCTTTTATCATTTATCATCCCTTTAAGAGGAGTTTATTCATTACATGCTCCATACAAACGTACTTTGGTTCATAATTGAACATTAGACAATCAAACTTATTGAAGTTTTCGTAGCTATTGAGGGCGATCACCGCATGGTTTAAGGCGAGGCATTTTGGAACAGTTGTCTCTGTGTTTTTCCATGCGTGTAAGGCGTATAGAAAATAACCACATTTTTAAACTTTTTCACAGTTTTTTCGTTTCGATTATAAACTACAATCAATTTGATAAACATTGTGAGTTCTTTTTTTTTATTAAAAATTGGTAAACCCTTGACAACATCTCACCTGGTGGTAAGTGACGATGTTGCCGAAGATGGAAACGGGCTTACCAAGATTCCCCAACGCAATGGGGAACTGGCTATCTTATCTTCATGCCGGAACACACCAATGATATCAACATTGATATTTGGCGGCAAGACTTAGATAAGATGGTGGTAGCTAGCCAGGCGGGATTAGAAAATGCCCTACCACCAACCAAACCGAGTCTTACAATTGACCCCGCCGGGAATCGAACCCGCGACCTCCTGTGTAAAGCCAGCGAACTTTGCCTCTGAGCTACGGAGGTGGTTAAAACTCATTTCCACGCTTGCGCACGTCGGCGTCGCAACGGAGTAACAGATTTAAATGATTTTTTGTATATATTTGGTATTGGTGGTAAGTGACATAGGCTTCTAAACAGAATAGCCCGATATAGGGATCTGGAGAAAACTCGTGTCCACGTTTGCTAGCCGCTTGTGGCTCGTGCACCATTTACCCTCAGGCAGTCATAAAAACAATGTCCACGTGGACGAAGCCGCGGATACGTAAGATAGGATCATCATTGTGACTTGAAATTAAAGCTCTATAATTGATTTCCAGATACCTACAACTGACACTCACGAAGGATGTGAGATCCCACGATAAAGTGAATTCTTTCAACTATGCTCTACTAGGCAATCCAGAAAACGCTATCACTGTCTTGGAGTTTGTCAAGGACAACATTGATACTTTGAGGATAGAGTAAGTGTATGTGTACGTAGCGTAGGCAGGCCTCCCACACGGTGGACTGACGACCTGGTGAAGATCGCGAGAAGCTTCCAGAAGCAAGGATAAGCGGGGCCGCCAGGGAAACCTTATCTATCTAAAATATATGGTTTTATCTTTTTTTTTATTCACAATTGTTAAGCCCTTTGGCATCATCTCACCTGATGGTAAGTGACGACGATGCCGAAGATGGAAGCGGGCTTACCAGATTCCCCAATACAATAGAGAACTGGATATCTTATCTTCAAGCCGGAACCCATCATTGTTGTTAATACTGATGTTTGGCTGCAAGACTTAGATAAGATGGTGGTAGCTGGCCAGGCGGGCTTAGAAAATGCCCTACCACCAACCAAACCGAGTCTTACAACTTGACCCCACCGGGAATCGAACCCGCGATCTCCTGTTGCAAAGTGAATGGACTAACCATTACACCACGGAGGCGGTTATATTTTTAGATATAGCGATTTTTATTAAGTATATTTTTAGTTTGCAGTAAAACAATTTAAAAATTTTCTAATAATATCTCCAGATACGTATGGGACTCGCCTGCGAATCCAGTACAATCGGCCTTGTCCAACCTTGCTTCTTACTTGGACGAATCCGGTCTATCTGATGTAAGTAAAAGGTTTTAACTTTTCTGATAAGTACGTGAAGACTGCTTACTGAATCACCATCATATCAGCTCACATATACGTGCCCATCGAGGGGCTCAAGCTTACCTTGAATAAGGGCAATCGGGCCTTAGTCGACCACCAGGACTTCACACACAACCATCGAGTTTCTTCGCAGGCGTGTGCTGGTTTCCTCACGATGTTTTTCTTCACCGTAAGAGCGTCGGATAAACGTAGGTACATTATGAAATCTAAATTCGAAAACACATTGGTACGTTGCAGGATTCGAACCACGACCTCCCAGACAGGAGGTAGCAGCCCTAGCCTTTACGCTACCGATGCTCCTATTGCTCTTACTGAGTCATCAATACAACAAATGAAAATATTAGACATTAGGAAATAAAAAATTTGAAACCAGTATCAGTTTTCAAGTAGTGAATAAAGCTGATCCTTTTTTTAGCCATTTAACAAAACATGGAAGGTACGAAAAAAAAAAACGTTTATACCATTGCTCCTCTAAAATAGTTATTTGTTATACAAGAGAGCAAAATTGCTTTTTAACCGCGTGCTCAATTTTGACGACTGAGCAAGCGAAGGAGTCTAAATTTGAATCACGAGCGCAGCGAGTGGTTCAAAAATTAGAATCCTGAGCGTTAGCGAGGGAATCAAAAGAGCACGAGGTGAAAAATGTTTGCACTCGAGTGCAACACGTAACTTTTCATTCCACCTCAGCGAGGAAATTACTAAATAGAAAAAAAAACAATTGCGCATTACAAACAGTTTCAGTCAATCCTGTTGGCGTCAAATAAACTTCCTCGTCTCTAGAATCACTCATTCCAGGTTTTTCACTTGTTTTCAAGTTTCTTGTTTTTAACCTAAGGTTTTAACAATATGAAGTGAAAAGAAAATGGCGCGCGCAAAGCAAATGAAAATAAAAGTACACCTAGAAGATTCCGAGTCTGAGTTTTTACCAAATTAAAAAAGGTTGTATGATAAATTCGGCACCATGGAGGTAGTAGTAAATAGGTATAATAATGTTTTGAATTCACGATGTTCTAAATTCAATTTACTTTTCTCCTCTAGCGAAGAAAAACGGCTTTTGCACTCAGATATTTACTTTATCCTCTAGCGAATAAAAACGGCTTTTGCATTTAGATATCGAAGAGCAAAAATACAATTTCCGAGATGGGGGGATGAAAAGATTATTTTATTCAGTGAAAACAATGAATAAAAAGCTCTTTTAATCACTGTTTTGGTATTTGAATTTAGAACAATTTCTAATACACCAATATATTCGACCTCGCATCTCAGCTATACAACCTCCTTGCATAAAAAATACATAATACAAACTCCTAATCCAAAGAATATTTGACATACAAACTCCTTGTGCAAGTAATTCCCCGAGATTTGATTGTTCGATATTTTCGTAAAGAATTTTTTACAATGGAATAAAAACTGTTTGTGTTCTTTACTGTCATTTCATTAGTAAATTGGCGCTATTTTGAATACTATAAGTTGTACGAACATTAAGAAAATTACTCTTTATTTTCGTAATTGTACCATTTTGAATGAATATTTTAATTAATTAAACATTACTTTTTTCTTTATTAAATGTCTATTTTTGCTTAAATGTTTCCTTTTCTCGGAGTCATGGTATAAAGTATAGTATGCAAATTCTGAATAAGACGGATTATTATCGGGGGCCATGAATCACTCGCGTCGCTCAGGGTTCTAATACTTGAATCTCGAGCGTAACGGTCGTAATTCAGTCATTAAAGCCCTTCACTTGCTCGTGATTCGTCTAGGGCCCTCGCTTTGAATCCGTCCTTTATTTACTTGTTGCATAATATAGTATTATATAAGGAACATTATTTACTCAAAACTAATTTTCAGTACGAAGACTGGCTCCGAGAAACCCAGGCCAACACACCACAGTTCAGTGCGACCATCTCTGCTATAAACTCGTCTCGAAACAACCTAGCATGGGCCGCAGAGAATGCTGACATGGTTCTTGAAGCTGTCCGAGGTGGTGCTGCAGCTGTTGTGACGTCACTGGCTTTGGTAGTGGCCATGGTTTCCGTAGCGATGACTTCATCATCGTTGTAGATGAAAAAGTGATAAAAAGTCATCACTAGTCCGAGAGATGCTAAAAGTCATGAATGTAAAAATGATTCATTAGGTAGAGGATAAATGCAATGATAATGACAATAATAATGATTTTCATGTTTCCTCCACCTAAAGGTTATCTGGAAGAGATTACTTGTTAGCGATAAGACCTCCTATATGTACAACTTCCTCAATCATTGTATCTTTTTTATTCCTCTTATGTTGTGCAATAAAGTGTTTTCAATCAATCAAATGTCTAAGAAAGATTACGAAATGGCCAATTAAATATATTTAATAAAATATTAGTTTTTTTTTCAAGTTATATTATTAAAACTTATTAAACCTAAAGTTGACCACCTTTCCGATAATATTATAATAAAATTGTTTTGTATGTCAATAAGTATTTAAATAAAAAAATTTGGTAAACCCGTCACCCTTTTCTTCGCCATACATCTATAACCTATTCATTGAGACTATTCTAGTAAGCCCGAATATGATACCTCTGCTGTAAGTTGGCGAGGAGTTAGGTATCGTGCAGATTCCAGGTGATGCTGCAGCGTCGGATCAAGTTTACCATCATCATCATCATCATCATCATATCAGCCAAAATACTTCTACTGCTGGACATGGCCTCCCCCAAGGATAAACTAAAGTGGCAGTGGGCGGGGCACATAGCTTGTAGAACAGATGGCCGTTGGGGCAATAAAGTTCTCGAGTGGCGACCACGCACCGGAAAACGTAGCGTAGGAAGGTTACCATGTTCTTGCGATATTTTTGAAGTGACAGGCTCCCAAATTCTGAATCAATTAGATATGTGGAAGTTGCCCAGATCCTTTTATCAACTACAAAATTGAGCTAATTATCTTCAAATGGTTAAACAAATTTTCATGAATCACAGTTTTTGACACTCTCGATCAGGACACATCGTACTATAATATTATAAATGTTAAAATTTTTATATATGTATGTTTCTTACTCTTTCACGCTTCAACCACTGAACGGATCGGGATGAAACTTGGCACATATATAGTATACTTATACCCCGGGAAAACGTTTTATTACTACGGGAGAATAAAAACAACGCGGGCGTAGCCGCAGGTGGACGGCTAGTTACAAATAAAAAAAATATCAAAATCGCTTAATTTATTTGCGTGCTACGATGCCACAGACAGACACACAGATACACACGTTAAACTTATAACCCCTCAGTTTGCATTGAAGCTTAAAAAAATGTACTCAATTGAACATTACAACATGAACTTATGAACTATCACAAAAACAAATGAAAAATTTTTTATATTTATACTTACAATCACTTTTAACCGCCTCCGTAGCTCAGAGGCAAAGTTCACTGGCTCTACACAGGAGGTCGCGGGTTCGATTCCCGGCGGGGTCAATTGTAAGACTCGGTTTGGTTGGTGGTAGGGCCTGGCTAGCTACCACCATCTTATCTAAGTCTTGCCGCCAAATATCAATGCTGATATCATTGGTGTGTTCCGGCATGAAGATAAGATAGTTAGTTCCCCATTGATTTGGGGAATCTTGGTAAGCCCGCTTCCATCTTCGGCAACATCGTCACTTACCACCAGGTGAGATGTTGTCAAGGGTTTACCAATTGTGATTTAAAATAAAAACATCTTGGGAATTAGTTAGGTACAAACCAATTAAAAAAAGTCAAAATCATGTTGCATACAGGATAATACAACATACACAATAAATTGTATAGCCTCGCTGTGCATACTTTTTCGCGTAGCATTCGACATCTGATATGGTAAGGCACACACAAATCAATAATCAACGTTACACTTGTCATTAGTAACAGCGAATATTATTGATGTAAAAGTTACAAATATTTTCATTTAAACCGAATTTAAATATTTTTGAACAGAAAAAAACCGACTTCAAACAGAAGACTAAGGCTCCCCTTGATTTCTCTGGGATGCCATCATCAGATCCTGGTGTCCTTATCATGGTACCTCCCTTGAGATATCTCCTTTCCAATAAAATAAAGAATCATCAAAATCAGTACATAAACGACGAAGTTATCCGCGAACACTCATACTCACTCACCTGGTTTGGTTGGTGGAAGGGCATTATCTAGGCCCGCCTGGCTAGCTACCACCATCTTATCTAACCCTCGCCGCCAAGCATCAATGTTAACAGTATTGATGTGTTCCGGCATGTAGATAAGATAGTGTGACAAAAATAATGGAAACTGGGTATAAAAACCCTTACGGAATTTGCCACATATGATACGTAAGATTTAGAGGTTCGGGCCTAAACGGAGTTTTAAGAAAAATATTATGGGGTAAATTAGAATATATGTATTTTATGATTTTTCTAAAAAAGAAGGAACAATATAAGTACTAGAAAAAGATGTGATGTACATTGGATGACCGTGTTGATATAAAACAATAACCTAATATATTTTTGGACAATTTCCGGAAATAAATTTAAAGTGACAATTTTATTTCAATATAAAAAGGTTATTTTATAGAATGCCGGTAGGCAACGATCGTCGCCGTCCCTTTGGTACTTAAATAAGTTACTAAGTTCTAAAATAATTAAATTTCACTTTGGTCTGAATTACCCTATCGTTCTAAAAAAAAACACGTATTAGGTACAAAACATTTTTAAAATTTAAAACAAATAACTAAATCGTTAGAAACCGGAAGCAGGAAATCTTCTAGGACCAATGGTCAGAGAGTCGCTCGGGATAAAAGATAAATTAAGCATTCACTTCCCTTTTGGCAAGCAGCTGGGCGGGCAGTGCAAAGGACTGGCTGGTGGTCAGCACAGCTCCATTACAGGATCAATCCTTAGTCGGATGAACCTTCGGGGACGTCAACCTCGCAAGGGGAGTGGAAGAACCCTGCGGACATATATAGATCTAGTTCGCAGCAGTACCAAAAATACACGCAAAGCGGTTTCCTTATACAAATTACTTACCACTGAATAAAATAGTGGGCCTCAACGAAACATTAATATAAAACCAAAAATTTAAATACACATCACTGTCGAAGAGATCACGGTCAACCTTTTCTTTTCCTCTTGTCAAAAAGTAACAAATATTTTCAAATTAAATTTTCATAGACGAACAAAACCAAAAGAGCATTTAATCATGAAACGCAAGAAAGGAGATCGGTTTGAAGCGATACTTTGCGCTTCAATAGCCAATGGGGTTGCCTTAGGGAATTCTTAGTAAGCCCAATTCCATCTTTGGCATCATCGTCACTTAACATGTCATGTGATGTCAAGGGCTTATTAATTGTGAATAATAATTTTGAACAAAAAAAACAGGAAACTAAGGTTCCGTTCAATTTATCTGGAATGCCATCATCAGATCCTAGTGTACTTATCACCCTTGGGATATCTCCTTTCCAACAAAAAAAGAATCATCAAAATCGGTTCCTAAACGACGAAGTTATCCGCGAACACACATAAAAAAATGTATACGGTCGAATTGAGAAATCTCCTCCTTTTTTTGAAGTTGGTTAAAAATGGGACTTTTCAAACAAATCGATTAGCTTATTAGACAACTTTGTACGAGCATGAGGAGTCAGGTTCCGTACCTCAAAGGAAAAAAAACTAAAATCCTTATAGGATTACTCGTGTGTCTGTCTGTCCGTCCGTCTGTCACAGCCGATTTTCTCAGAAACTACTAAACCGATTGAGTTGAAATTTGGTTCAATTATGTAAGTCGGCGACCCAAAGAAAGACGTATGTAAATAAATTAATTTAAAACATGGGGACCACTTTCGGGGGGTAGATTATGAAATTTTAAAAAAGTTTTGCAAACTATGTGTGACATATCTAATGAAAGGCCTTGTTGTGAGAATTTCAAATATATATTTTTTATGATTTCAAAATAAATAGTTATGACGAATTTAAGAAAATAATCGAAAATTTAACATTGCCCCCACCCCTTAATCTCCGAAACTGCTGGGCCTAAAGTTCTGGAAAAATCACGATAGATTATAGGAAAATCTATTAAAAAAATTAAAGTCCTTCCGTTCTTACAGGAAAAATGAAATTTCTAAAGTCCGATTGTTTAGAAACGAGCGACACCTAGTGGGATCTAGTAGTATCTTCTACATAGTTAATTTGCGTATATTACTATAAGACAACAGCAATCAGTTCCCTTTAACTTAAATAAAATAAATAAATATAAATAAATAAATATTCTGGGACAAATCACACATGGTCATCTGGCCCTAAAGTAGGATTCGCTGTGTTATGGGAACCAGAGACTGATATAAATACTTATATACGTTTAAATACATACATATATAGATATTTAACACCCAGACACAGAGCAAACAAATCTGCTCATCACACAAATGTTTGCCCTGGGTGGGGATCGAACCCACAACTCTCGGATCAGTAGTCAAGAGCACTAACCACTGAGCCACCGAGTCAGTCAAAGTATCTATGATGTATACGACAACTTACATCTACAGATGGTGCTATCAGATGATAATTAGTTTTTTGATATGGAAGCCTTAGTGTGCGAGTTCGACTCGCACTTGGCCGTTTTTTTTTTATTTACCATGGTTCCCTGGGGAAAGTTGTTCAGTTTTTCCTTCGCATTCACCTCCTGAAATGCGTCTATCATTCATCCAAACATCCTGTAGAAATTAATAAAAAAGCCTGACACATGCTTGGGTATGTAACTGAATCTTTGATCCATCGATTGATATCAAAAGAGGTGCATGTTCTCACTTCAACTTACGAAGTAACTAGTATCTCATCTGTGCTTCAACTGTATGTTTGTATATGTATATGACTTTATCTATCTGCCGATTGTACACCGATATGAAGGTGATCTTCAGGGTGTTCTGAAAATTTTTAAAATACATTATTCCAATTTAAAAAAATTATAAGTGATGGGACAAAAGTCGTTCTGGTTGTTTTAACGTATTAAGCGTTATCAATAGTTACTCGACAGCACAGTTTCTCTCAGCGAAAAATATTTAACACTTGAAAGAGAGCGCGCTGAGGGACTTTCTGCGGCGTACCATACCGGCGACTACTCTTTCGTTCGGCTCCTATGCACATATAGAGTTCAAACTAACGGCACACCTGGACACTGCATACAAAAGTCGTGAAACGACATTTCTAAAAACAAATGACGAAGCAAACAAAATCCTGATGAAATCCTATACGTTCCAGAACCAAACTATAAAAAATCTGTATAATTCTGGGTGACGAGGGGGTGAGGTCGCAATGTAGAGAGCGGCAGGGAGTATCCATACTGTATGTTAGTACTAATATATATACTTTGCTAACGGTATACTTGGGTTATTGAAAGAAACTAGAGATAAGTACTAAAAAGCTTGATTTTTGAAGAGTTTCATGTAGTTGAAAAAATTGATAAGTTTTTCGGTCGAGGGTGGTAAAATTGACATAGCCCGCCGAGTCCTATCTAAAACCTACATATTTTTAACCATAGCAACAAAGGGTCAAAATGTATAAATACTTTTTTTGAATTGTTTGTTATTATATTAAAAATTATTTTTTCTTCTGACTATTTTTTCGTCTGACTCCAATGTAACCTGATTTTAAGTGACGAAGGAAGAAACATGCAATCTCAAACAGTGCCTGTTCACCCTAAGCTTATAAAGATATAAAATAAACGTACATGACTTAAAATATGATTTGCTGTATTGATACTTATTTATCAAGGATTATGATCAAGTGTAACAGTATTATCTTAAGCCTTATAAAATTATATCAATTAATAACTTTTATCAGTTTCAAAGAGACATGAAGAAAACTCAGCAAATAACTTCATTATAGTTTAAGGCGAAAAGACAGGCAAGTATTTTTGTGTTTTTATACATATTATGTTGATGATAGTAATTTCAGTCGGAGAAATAAAATGTAGTTAATATTCAACATTTCAGGGCCATGTCTTTCTCCTGGTGGTTTGCATTAATGCCAACGCTATTAGCAATAGCAAAGTCTGAGTATCCACTAGACTTTGAAACCTATGAAACTGTATTTAGAAACGACGATGATCCAACCTTATACCGTTTACCAGAAGATCTGGACCCTATCCATTATGATGTCGAAATAACACCATACTTTGTAGCTGAGGAAAATAAAGAGGCCTTTACATTTGATGGAACTGTTACTCTTACAGTTAAAGTGAGTAGTTTAAAAATTATTTTTCAATTAATAAACAGGTCCTAGAATACGATAAATAGAGGCTGAATTTGAAATGTTCTTTCAGGCTATGGTAGACAATCTTTCTGTGCTTACTATTCAAGAGAATGTTCGGGATATTCTGTCTGTCACGTTGACTGACGAAGCTGGAACACCGATACTTTTTAATGAAACCAAGCCATTCGAAAGAGTTCGTGAATACCACTTTTTGAAAATCTACTTACGAGATGGAGTTACGTTAGTTAATCAACAGAATTATAGGCTGACAATTGATTACATTGGAAACATTAACGAAACACCTTTATCACGAGGTATTTTCCGTGGTTATTACAGAGACAATAACAATCAACTTCGGTAAGTGTTTAACAATACTTATGATATGAGTGTGTTGGTAAATTCAAAAATATAGTTTATCATATTTTTTAATATTACTTCTAATGCTTTGCAGCTACTATGCTGCAAGTCACCTTCAGCCTACAAATTCGCGCCAAGCATTTCCAAGTTTTGATGAACCCGGATTCAAATCTACTTTCACGATCATCATCAACAGGCCAGCTCATTTTGGACAGTCCTACTCTAACATGAGGATCGCTCAGGAGATACCGTAAGCACAACAATCACAATTAAGTTTATTACTAAACAGTCTACTACACTGTTTATTGCGTCGGTGGTGTAATGGCAAGGGCCGCTACCTCCTGTCTGAGAGGTGGTGGTTCGAATCCTGCCACGTACAGATGAGTTTTCGAATTTCGATTTCATATGTACTTTTATCAGACCTCTTAAGGTGAAGGAAAGCATCGTGAGGTAACCTGCACACGCCTGCGAAGAAACTCGAAGGTTGTGTTGAAGTCGACCAACCCGCACTGAGCCTGCGTGGTCGACTAAAATCCGATCGCCTTAATTCAGGGTAGGCTCAAGCCCCTTAGTGGGGAATTATATGAGCTGATGATGAGATGATAAATAAAAAATTAATAACTAAGCGGTCGTACGTAGCACAGTGCGACTTACGTGGTTGCGTCCATCGTACCGAAACACTGTCATTACCTGGACGGCTTTGACTGTTAGTGGCATTTTTCTCGATCGTTTCCGTGCGTCAAAAGGTACAATAAGCCATTGATGCCGGTTGCTATCACTAGATAGCAGTCGTTAAGCATATCAGACGCCTAAAAAGCGGCTTGAAAATTTTCTGACATTGAGGTTCGCCAATAACCCTACAACCTTCACCAACCCGAACTTGGACCCCGTGTGTGTAGAGTACGTGCCGACTTTTTTAAATTTTTTATTCACAATTGGTAAACCCTTGACAACATCTCACCTGGTGGTAAGTAACGATGTTGCCGAAGATGGAAGCGGGCTTACCAAGATTCCTCAACGCAATGGAGAAAAGAAGGAAACGTGGTCTAAGTAATATGACGTAAAGAATAGATTTTTTATATATATACAGTGAAACCTGGCTTAGTGGAACCTGGATAAGTGAAATACCTCTTTTAGTGGTACAGAATCGCCGGTCCCGGCACCTTCGAACGTAGTTACCTCTATTAGTGGAATTCAGAAACCTCTTTAAGTGAAATTTAAAATCTAGAATATTTTTGACAGGAACCTCTGTAAATGGAATAGCAAGAATAGATTACCTCTATAAGTGAAACTATTTTTAATATTCAAAAATAAAATCGTGTGTTTATTTAAATGTATTAAATAAAAACCTCTGTTAGTGGAACAACTATGTAGATTACCTCTATTAGTGACACGATAGGTACTTTCAATTGAATATCAAAAAAAATCATCTGTTATTTTAAATGTGGGTATTTGCACATTTTTTCTCGTTCCGTTCTGGATTTGATCACCTCAGAATGTTTAGTGCATTGGGAGATAACTGTTGCAAGTTAACGTAAAAATGCCCAAACGAAACGTTACAGTTTTAACAGCTCGTGAAAAACAAAAGATATTACTGGCTTAAGAAAGTGGGAAATCGCGCGATGACATTTTTAAAGAAGTTCACGTGTCAAAGCCCACCCTTTGCCGAATTATTAAAAGGAAAGAAAAGATACAGGCACAGTGCGTTGATGCACAAGGAAAACTAATATATGTATAAGCTTAAATGTTATTGTAAAGCCTATGTTGATTTTCAATTATTTCAGTTTTGATTTACATACTCAGTAAAACTTGTGTTGATTTTATGTAACTAAGTACTCGTATGTGAATACGATTCATTTCTACCTAAAATGTGTCTTTTAATAAAAAAAAATCATACCTCTATTACTGAAATCTGTCATGTTTGAGCCTCTGTTAGTGAAACCCTCTATTAGTGGAATAATATTTTTTGAACCTAGATAAGTAGAACCCTGCCTTAGTGAAATACCTCTTTATATGAAATTAAATTGCCAGTCCCTTGAAATTCCACTAATCCAGGTTCCACTGTATATATATGTATATAAAAATGATGATGGTAGAGAATAGGTTTTTGATAATAGGCACTAAAATTGACCAAACAACATTTCGTAGTCCCATGTTTCCTCCTCCAAAACTTGAGCAATATTTTTTTTTAAATAATTAAAAAACGCTTCACCTATGCCTCTTTTTTTTCTTTTTATTGTAAATATGCGCATTAATGTTTTGGTG
The DNA here is from genome assembly GCA_947284805.1 of Coleophora flavipennella. Classification (NCBI taxonomy): domain Eukaryota; kingdom Metazoa; phylum Arthropoda; class Insecta; order Lepidoptera; family Coleophoridae; genus Coleophora; species Coleophora flavipennella. The sequence goes on from OX369307.1 coordinate 3,228,383, forward strand.
GGTGTCTGAAATTGACGTTTTGATTGGACAATTTTCTCAGTTTTGAAGCCTCCTACTTATATGGGAAACGAATATACGATCATATATATGGGAAAAAACAAAACATAGGGGCATGGCTATGGTAGATATAGTTTTTATGGAAAAAGCATTGCTATGGCATGGCTATGGTAGATATAGTTTTTGTGGAAAAAGCATTGCTATGGCATGGCTATGGTAGATATAGTTTTTATGGAAAAAGCATTGCTATGGCATGGCTATGGTAGATATAGTTTTTGTGGAAAAAGAAACAGGCGACTACGTTTGTATGGTAGAAATGGCGCCCGCGTTTCTGCTTAAGAATAGACCTGTGCCCCAAAGAGTAGGGCAGATCATGGGTTATTATCAACAATTCTTGTACTATATATTATTATAAAAACAGGTTGATGACCATTACACGCCATTATCAGATTTTATAATTAATATTTTACCATGTTAATATTATTTGATGACTAATATATTAACCCAGTAGTTGGTAATGGGTGTTCCAGAAACGGAAATCGCGTAAAGGAAATTTTTCACCCAACTCCAAGGATGTCGGCGTACTTAGTTACAGTTCACATCAGCGAAGAGTTTACAGTAATAGCTGATAACAACAGTACCGATAAGTCGTACAGAATCATCGCCAGACCCAATGCGAATGGTCAAGGAGAATATGCATTGGAAGTTGGACCACCGGTTACTGAATGGTTGGAAAACTATTTAGGTATTCCGTACTATACCATGGGAGAGGATATGAAGAATGATCAAATAGCTGTTCCTGATTGGGCATCGGGTGCTACTGAAAATTGGGGATTGGTCAGTTACAGGTAAGATTAGAAGGCAGATGAAAACTTTTCTGCAACGCAAGTTAACTCAACAAATAAACTTAATCAACGTACCAACTCTGTGAAGTAATGTTTGTTGTTGATTGAGGGGATTAGTTTTTTTTAAAAAAACCTTTATGTCAGCGTACTTGACCATGTATAGATAGAATAAATAAATATTCGAATTCATTTTAACGGTGTAAACGGGACTCTATTACCACACCCTGGACACTTCATACAACGGGCCAGAAATGAAATTTAAAGAAACGAATGACGGAACAAACAAAATGGCAGCGAAATCCTATACGTTCGACAACCAAATTGTAACCAATCTGTATCAATCTGGGTGACGAGCGGGTGAAGTCACAATCTAGGATTCTAAAGAGTGCCAACGAGACTCTCCGCTGCCCGTCTGCTGCGCGGCTCGCGCACTGCGCACCCTCGATACGTTGTCCACGCGGGTGAAGCCGCGGGAAACAGCTAGTATTATATACTTGGTTTGATTTGGCACTTTTTCTTTTGTTATACACACAACACCATTGTATCTTTTTTTTCCTCTTATGTTGTGCACTAAAGTGTTTTCAATCAATCAATCAACAACATATTTCAGAGAGCTTCGTCTCTTGTACCAAGATGGCGAAACGAACGCAAATGACAAGTTGGCTATCGGCACCATTACCGCGCACGAGCTCGCTCACAAGTGGTTCGGAAACTTGATCACTTGCCGGTGGTGGGACAACGTATGGATTAACGAGGGCTTCGCTAGCTACTTCGAATATTTTGCCATGGACGGAGTAAGTGTATCTGTCATTATTCCATTTAATTTTTAGCTCCTATGGCACTTTTTCGTTTGACACATAAATGACCCTAATAGGAATTATTGTTATTATCAACTATATTTAAACATGACTTGATGTGACAAAATGAAAAAGCGTCGGTGGCTCAACCGGAAACGACTCGGTCCATCTAACCAGAGGTACCGGGTTCAAATCTGGACGGCCAATGTACCAATGAGTTTTTCAAAAACTTACGTACATACTTACCGATTGATTTAACGGTGAAGGAAAACATCGTGAGGAAACCTGCACACGCCTGCGAAGAAACTCGAAGGTTGTGTGTGAAGTCGACCAACCCGCACTGGGCCCGCGTGGTCGACTAAGGCCTAATCGCCCTGATTCAGGGTAGGCTCGAGCCCCTCGGTGGGGACGTATATGAGCTGTAATGATGATGTAAAATAATTTATAATATTACTAGCTGTTTACCGTGGCTTCACCCTCGTGGAAAACGTTTCTGTAACTCTTCGAGGGTGCGCAGTGGAAAATAGTAGCCTATGTATTAATCCAGGTCCTAATCTGTCTACTTACCAAATTTTCAGCCAGATCCGTTCAGTAGTTTTTGCGTGAAAGAGTAACAAACATACACTCACAAACTTTCGCCTTTATAATATTAGTGTGATAATAAGTACAATGACATATTATGTTTTGTATTCTATATGTGGAGTGAAATTAATTGTTTGTTTGTTTCTATTCTTTTTTTTACGGTTCTAGCTATAAATTTGCATGCTATAACCTAATATGACTAAACAAGAGAGTCTATGGTCTTCAAACTAACATCACTATTTATACCTTATTTAATGGCAAATAAAAAATATTTGTATTTGTATGAATATTAATCGTAATCGGACAGTCTGGCATCGAAGTCGTGATTCTAACTTAGATTTTCTAACTCGGTAAATGATTGCGATTTAAGGTATAAAGATATTTTTGAAATAATTACAGCTCATCATATCAGCTCATATATGTCCCCACCGAAGGGCTCGAGCCTACCCTGAATTAGAACGATCGGGCCGTAATCGACCACGTGGGCACAGTGCGGGTTGGTCGACTTCACACACAACCTTCGAGTTTCTTCGCAGGCGTGTGCAGGTTTCCTCGCGATGTTTTCCTTTACCGTGAGAGCGTCAGATAAACGTACATATGAAATTCGAAAACACATTGATACGTGGCAGAATTCGAACCACGACCTCCCAGACAACAAGTAGCAGCCCTTGCCATTACGCCACCGACGCTCCTAATTTACAGCTATGAATTAATAATTATGTCATAACCATATATTGAATTTTTGAAACCATAGCCATATAACTATTTAAAAAGTTTTATTGTAGAACAGTGGTCTCGTTTTAACAGCAAAAGCCATAAAAATATTTAAAAAGTTTCATTGTAGTACAGTAACTATAACTGTTGTATCGTTTTGAAATGATCATTGTAAAACGACTTGTAGGAATGAATACTTTTATCACATGATTGAGAGTTATGTAAGCGAATTACCAAATGGGAGTAGAAAAATATTTTTTTCTGTACCTACCAAAAATATTAACTAATAGGCAAGCAGAGATATGCTATATATAAGGGGAGGTAGATAGGTTACATGCATCCTAAAAGTGAAGCAAAAAAAAGATGCCAATTGGCATCTCTTTTCATAGTAGCATTCGGTAGGTACCTATTATAATGTGTGTGTAAATGGATTCGATTTTCAAATGTGATTTGTTAGTGCATAACCCATCTAGTAACAAATCTCTGTAGGCAAGTATAATTTTACTTTGTTGCTACAGGTCCCCGCAGTCAACCTGTGTCATTCGTCATTCCATCTAGAGCATTTATCTTATAATATATTTACTATTCGTAGGTTGACAGGTCACTCGAGCTTGAAGACCAGTTTAACATTATGTACCTCCAAAGTTCCCTGTCAACCGACTCTTCGGCCACCACAAGAGCTCTTCAGCACACTGTGAATAGTCCCGCGGAAGTCACTGGCCACTTCTCTGGAATCAGCTATTCTAAGGGAGCCTCTTTGTTGCTTATGCTAAAGCATTTTATTACTGAAGACACTTTCAAGAAGGCTTTGAACTACTTCTTAACTGACAAGTAGGTAATTTAAATTTTTTTTTTTTATATTAATGAAATATGTTGTCAGTCCACCGTGTTGGAGGACTGCCGACGCTATGTCTTCCGGTGCGCAGTCGTCCCTCGAGAACCATAATACCCCAACGGTCACCGGTTCTACGAGCTATGTGCCCTGCCCACTACCACTTAAGTTTAGCGATTTTGTGAAGGTGAAGTTCGTGGGAAGCCATTGGATGCGGGCAGCGTAGGATCGGTTGTCGTGGAAATCCTTGGAGGAGGCCTTTGTCCAGCGGTGGACGTATTTCGGCTGATATGATGACAAATGAATTATGTTGAAAATTAACTGAGCATTTAGAATAAGTGTGTATTATTTTTACTAGGGCCTACGAGCATGCTTTTCCCTCGGACATCTACAACAGCTTTGCGAGGGCAGTTCAAGAGGATGGAACCACGAACGCCAATATTTATGACTTTATCGAGTATTGGGTGGAGGAGCCAGGGTACCCTGTGCTCAATGTTGACGTCAATATGGATACTGGCGTTATTAGCCTGGACCAGGTTAGTGGACTTATACATTACTAGCTGTTTCCCGCGGCTTCACCCGCGTGGACCACGTTTCTATGACTTTTCGAGGGTGCGCAGTGCGCGAGCCGCAAGCGGCTCGCGAGCGTGGTAAAAAGTAGCCTATGTCTTAATCCAGGTCCTAATCTGTCGACCTACCAAATTTCAGCCAAATCCGTTCAGTAGTTTTTGCGTGAAAGCGTAACAAACATCCACGCTTTCACATTTATAATATTATATATTACTAGCTGTTTCCCGCGGTTTCACCCGCGTGGACAACGTTTCTATGACTTTTCGAGGGTGCGCAGTGCGCGAGCCGCAAGCGGCTCGCGAGCGTGGTAAAAAGTAGCCTATGTCTGAATCCAGGTCCTAATCTGTCTACCTACCAAATTTCAGCCAGATCCGTTCAGTAGTTTTTGCGGGAAAGCGTAACAGACAGACAGAGTTACTTTCACATTTATAATATTATAGTAGGGATTAGTAGGGATGTAGCACCCTCGATTAAAAATAAAGATTAATAGTTTGTTTCCCTGGGGTAAATGTAACACTTATTGAAAGTGACACTTAAATCTTTACTAATATTAAAAATGTTAAAAAGTGTTTGTTTGTTTGTTACCTTTTTACGCTTTAACAACTCAACCAATCCTGACAAAAATTGGCATGAAGGTAGCATGGGGAAGGACTTAAGCTACTTTTTTCCCGTGAAAATATATATATTTTTTTTATTTACCAATTTCAAAACAAAATACAAAAAAAAAATATCATTTAGCACCATTAAACCTGAATGGTTTGTCTAGGTGCTCAACAGTCGTCTACGAGCTATATACATAGTCCGACACAATTCCTGAGGAACTGAAAAATACCCTTTTTACCCAACTGCTCTATTGAGGGGATATGTTTTTCAAGTGTATGTATGTATGTATGTATATTTACTTCTTTGGCACGCACTGAAGCCTAAATGGCTTATTGGATTTTGGAGTGCAAGGTGTCGTTAGATTGGTCTTGATCCCATGTGAGTACATTTTTACCCGGCAAGCCAAAAAAGAGGTCATATACTTACCACCAGGTGAGATGTTGTCAAGGGTTTACCAATTGTGAATAAAAAAAAATAAAAATTTGGTTATTTGGTTCGCTCTGTAGCCTATACGGCTTGATGAATTTTGGAGGTTAGATTGGTCTTAATCCCGCGAGTGAATAGGATACATGTTTTGCCTGACTGTAAAAAAGAGGAGTTCAGTTTTTTGCAGTCGGGTTTTTAATTTTTAATTAATTTCTAATTGATTTCTTTAATATCGCAACGGAGCAGCATATTGTTGTGATTTTCTGTACAGAGATGTTTTAGGGGGTAGAAAATATTATAGAGTACTAATAAGCCCGAGACAGCTCCCGTGGGATCTAAGGAAAACTCACTTCCAGGCTGGCGTACGTTAGCGTTGCAATGAAGCAACGGGTTGACGTAATTTTTTGCATAGAAATAGTTGAGAGGGTGGAAAATGACGTAGAATGCCAACCAGAATAGCCCAATATATAATAGTTCCCAAGGGATCTGTAGTAAACTCCTGTCTACGATCGCGAGCCGCAAATACAGTCATGAGCGAAGCCGCGGGCGAAAGCTTTTATTAAATACAATATAAAATTCGTATCACTCGGAACTTGTATACTCAAGTGTTTAGAAAAATGCTAATAAGTAAAAAGAATAAAATAATAAAAAATAAATAAAATAAATATTCTGGGACAAATAACACATGGTCATCTGGCCCCAAAGTAAGATTCCCTGTGTTATGGGTTACCAGAGACTGATATACATACTTATATACTTTTAAATACATACATATATAGATAGATATATTTAACACCCAGACACAGAGCAAAGAAATCTGCTCATCACACAAATGTTTGCCCTAGGTGGGGATCGAACCCACAACCCTCGGATCAGTAGTCAAGGGCACTAACCACTGAGCCACCGAGTCAAAGAGACGTCGAAGCTTCTTTTTACTTGGCTAACACTTTTGGAAATGGCAGATAGAATGCTTCAAAAACAATCATACAATCACAATTCACAATTGTAAGACCTCATGTTATCTATAATTTTCAACCGACTTTCAAAAAGGAGGAGGTTCTCAATTAAACTGTATGTTTTTTTTATACGTTTGTTACGCGATATCTTCGCAGATTGTGAACCGATTTTCATGACTTTTTTTATTCGATAGGGTATGCTCAGGAGTTCATCCTATATAAATTTTATCAAAATTGGTTGATTATTTTATTATAAAATTAACAAAAAAAAAAATGCAAAGTTGTACTAATTTGTAGCGATGGAACTCGACTTTTAACGTATCAGCGTTTTTTATTACAGGAACGATTCTTCATCAGTGCCACAGCTGCTCAAACTGATCAAGTGTGGCCTCTGCCCCTTACTTACACTTCGGCAAGCAACCCTGACTGGAACAACTTGACTCCATCACATGTGATGACCACTAAAACTGATCAAATCCAAAAGGCAGCTGGGCATGAATGGGTTATATTCAATGTACAACAGAAAGGTGGGTTTAACATTTTGAGGACTTATATCTTTAAGACTTTGAAATGGTGAAGTTTATAGTATTTATTTGTTGTTTTCAGGCTTATATCGTGTCAACTATGATCAACATACTTGGGAAATAATTGCTCAGACTCTAAAGGATAACGCTTCGTCCATTCACTATTTGAATAGAGCACAGGTTTGTAATTTTCAATTTTAATTATATTCTGCATAAGATGTACTGGATGTAACAAAATTGGTGTAGGACCAGTTAACTGGGGCAAAAACTGAAAAATTCAAAAAAAGTTGACGCTCCATACAAAAAAAAAATAGTGTCCGATAGTCTCAATTTCGGACAAAACCGAAACATATGAAGACCATATTAAAATTTGTTTTGTATGTTGAAATCTACTGTATTTTGCATACCATGTAGTCAAAACGTGTTAAATTATGACGAAGTCAGTCTTCTTCTTTTTTTTTTTTTTCAACCTACTTTTAAATCATCTTTTTGTCTATTTTTACTTTTAGTTATTTGTTTGTTTTTGAAATTGTCATTGCGATTCCGATCCTGATCATAGTTCTGTTTTATTGGTTTATTCACTTTATTATTTTCTTATTTCAATATAAATAGTTCGACTAGTGGTAAAACACCCTGCCCTTCCCTCCACTTAACATAACATTAACTTATCAACTTCTTTGTGCGTGCATCGGTGTAGATGGAAGTTTCGCGCGACGCCGCAAAATGAAGTAAAAATATAAATTTAAGTATGTGAGAAAAAAATGTTTATAATTAACTTTTACATGAACACAATGACTTATGTTATCTATGTAAGTAAAGTCTCAAAAATCAACGTGCGCTGATTTGTAATTATAACTAAAACTATGCTTCTAATAAGGGTGACAAGTAATGCTCACTATCGCCAACAATGAAACACAAAATATCTTCTGTCCATACCATTACCATTGTTGCTAGTTAGAATAAATAACCTGTCGCTGTTATATTTAGGCACGGTTTAACAAGAAAGAATTGCGACAATTCACAAACACGGAGTTTCGACACGGTTGGTTTGATTGGTTTTTGAAACTGAACCTTCAGTCGGTCACTAAAAAAATGTTTGAAATCGGTCTATCAGTTGATCGATGTGTGTGAAGAGTATTTTTTTTGCGATTTCAGCAAACTTGTAAAACAAAAGTTGTTCAGTTTTATGAGTACATGCCCCAGTTAACGGGTCGTACACCAATATTGTTGCACCATGTATAAATTAAACTCATCATTTTTTTTAGATCGTGGACGATGTTTTCGCCTTTATGCGTTCAGAGAGGATGACTTTCGAATTTGGCTTTCAAATTCTGGAGTTTCTGAAGCAAGAAAACAACTTCTATGTGTGGTATCCCGCTATAACCGGCCTTAGCTGGATCAGAAACCGTTTCATACATCTTCCTGGCGCCTTGGCTGAGTTTGATGTGAGCTTATTTCGTTTCTTGTTTAATTTTTTTTTAATAACAATAAGACATGAAAATATTGACTATTTATATAGATGGCTATAGATGGCTTATAGAATAGTTGAACTGCAGTAGGTAGGACTTAAACTCGGTCGAACGACGACCTGATGAGGGTGACGGGAAGCCGCTGGATGCAGTCGTCGTGGAAATATCGTGAAATACTCGGGGAAGGCCTTTGTCCTTCTTCCTTGATGATGACGAAGATCCATCAGGCCATCTGGCCTGCGAATGTGATTCGGATTTGGGTATGATATCTATTTATCTATGATTGTGATTTTTAAACGGTATATTACAGATAATTATAACATATTCATAGGCGTGTCAGACTCATAATAGGATCATTGACTGCATAAAAAATAAATCATGAAATATTATTCCTTTAATTGACCTCCTACTGAAATAAAAAAACAACTCGTTTTGTTTTCCATCACGATTTAAATTTTTAATCATACAAAATTACAAAACTAGTAAAGGAATGATACTAAACTATTATAAGGTCACGCCTTCGTAATTTAAACAATTTTTGTTTTTGTCAGAAGTATTTCAAATTAATTCGAATGACAAGCAATAAACTACCGTATTGTTTTTGATTGAAGTTTTAAAATTTAATGAACGTTTCTTAATGAGATGTCGATCTGTAATGAACAATCTTAAAAACTTTATCGTAAGTCCCAACCATATTATACATTTTGCCCAATGTACCCTACAATATACAAACAAAAGTTACATTTTTAGGGTTCCGTACCACAAAAGGAAAAGACGAAACCCTTATAGGATCACTCGAATTAAGTTGAACTTTGGTACACATACGAGTATATGTAAGCTGGTGACCCATGTACTCGTATGCATGTAACGTAAATTAATTAATTTTAAACATGGGCCACTTTTGGGGGATAAATTAAAAAAAAAAGTTTTGCAAACTGTGTGAACTACTGGGCCTTAAATCTTGGAAAAATAACAGTATATGACGCTGAAAGCATAGATTACTGAAAAATCTAAAGTCCTTCCGTTCCCACGGGAAAAATGAAAATTTTAAAGTCCAGAATAAGTAAATCCATATTTACCTAAAGCAAAGTATGCACTGAGAGGTCTTGTTCTGTTGGTGGTTGCAGTTTTGGTGCCGAACCCTGTTTGTGTGACCCCAAGTCGCACTTGGCCGGTTTTTTATCTGTAAAATTAACACGAAGTTAATTTTTAAAATCTTTCAGGCTATTCTTTATGAATACTTGGAGACAGTGATCAATGATCTCGGATATGACGTGGTGCCCAACGAGGCTATCTCAAGGACTCTTAACCGGTTCTTCGTGCTGTCATTCGCCTGCAACATAGGACACGAAGGCTGTATCAACGATGCTCTGGCGAAATTCAGCAATATCGAAAACACCAGGTAAATCCAAGGCTGTCTGTTTCTTCTCAGCTCAGCCTGTAGAATGGAATGGAATGGAATAGAATAGAAAATCTTTTATTTAGACTACAGTACAACGATTAGGCTCGAGCCCCTCGGTGGGGACGCATATGAGTTGATATGATGATATATGTGAGTTGGTATGTATGTTTCTTCGGCTCAGCCTATAGCTTAAACGGCTTGATGGTTTTTTAAAGTGCGAGGTGCTGTTAGATTCGTGTTAATTCTCTGAGTGACATAAGACTTTATTAAGTCGGGTTTTAATTTTAATTAAAATAGGAAGTTATTAAAATACACATATTGCAAGTAAAAGTGAGCAAAATTATCCCAAATAATGTTTTTCTTATGTGAATATATATCAGGGGAGACTGTGAAAGTTTATAATGAAAGAAATATTCAGTATTATAATTCGTCTGTATATAAACTGTCTGGCAACATGAAAAATCTGTACGCCGATTATAAAATGTACAAGCGAATGTATATTTAGTCATTTTACAAATGGTCAGGTAATTTGTAATAATTCGTCGTACGTAAACGGTCAGGCAAATTGTAAAATTCTGTATGCAGACTACAAAATGCCGAGCCAGGAAAATTGACAAAACGCCGTAGGGCAGATTTTGAATGAGCTAGCGAAGCGAGCGATGTTAGGTTCGGTCAGGTTTGATTGATTTAACATTAAAAACATTAAACTGCCCTCGCCATTATATAATTTGCCTGACATTATGTAAGATGACGAATCATACAGTATGCCTGCGACATATACATAACCTATTTTCATACATGTTTCCTTACATACATACATACATACATTGATCCCTAAAACATCCTTGAGCACTCGGGTAAAAGCTTATATGTTGCAGAAAAATATCGCGTGATGCTCATCTATTTGCATAAATTTGATAAATTAGACTCAATGTAATCGGGTTAAGTAATGATAGCTTAATAGCTTATACTTACACAAACATAGGTGTTCCGTGACTGACTGACGGCCAACGCACAGCCATAACCTTGGGTAGTTAGAAATATTAATTTGAAATATTGTACACATGTTCCTGGGTATAACCCGCGCGCGCAGATAAAGAATAGATCTGAAAATGGGGGCGGGTACTTATGGTACGGTTGGCAAAACAAGTTCTCAAAAATCGATTTTTATTTTTCCTACTGAATATTTTTTGTTATAAATTATTATTTTTATTATTATTAATTGATGATACTAATAATAATTACAAAAATAATAATAAAGTAAATAAAGAGCAACGGTAAATATAACAGTGGATTTTTTAATTTGTCTTTATTATTTGTGATTAATTTGCATCAGAATCACATTACAAAAAATAATATAGAAAATGTTTACCACCTTAAGTATCATAATTGCATGCACACATATAACTTACAAGGTCGAAATGTGAATTTATTGACTTTAGGTTATAATCTTTGATTTCATTGACTAGATTTATAATAGGAAACCTTTTTTGAAAAAGAACGACATTTTCTGGCTTAGCTTTTCCTGTCTATAGATTATAAAGGTAAGGTAAGATTCAAATCGCTCTGCCATTTAAAGTGATGCATTGTTCCCATGACTAATCCGAAATGATTATTTATCATTATGTTTTTGCAGCGCTTACTTCATTGTGTGAGTATAGACAGCGATAGAGTGTGAGCGAGATAGCATGCGAGTGGACGCCATTTTTAGATCTATTTTTTATCTGCGCGGGTTATACAATATTTCTCATTCATATTTATTACAGACAATTTATTGAAAATCGGGGTTAAAAGGAGAAGTAACAGCGCTCATAGATAATTACCCCCGTCTCACAGCGAAGTTAAGTATTCGAAAAAATCGCTAAAAATGAGTATACAATTTGACAACATACTTTCGGTTATCATTTTTATTATCTAACAAACAAAAAAATGCTCCAAATATTCATTCCGGAGCAGTATACGATACATCATGACCAGGATCTGAATGTACGCCTGGAAAGTATTCGAAGTCGAAGAAATTCTTCAAGGCAGCAGTGCCATCGACATTTTTCAACTTTGTTTTTTTACCGCATTTTTCGACAGTTTTTAAAAGAAAAGAGATACAATGATATACTAGAGAAGGCGACAGTTAAAGCGATGTAAAAAGTAAAAAAAAAAACCGGTAACATGCGAGTCAGAACCGCGCACAAAAGATTCCGTACCATCATACTAGATGGCGCTAGTTTCTCCACGTTAAAAAAAAACACGTTTTTGTATGGAGACTTTCACTTTTTTAACTGTAAGCCATATCATAATACTGTGGATTTAGTATTCCATTAAAGTCCTATGACGTCACTAGTTCGTTAGACAAACTCAATTGTATATATGTACTTTCTGAAAGAAAGAAAGCCTTTTCATTAAAACAATTCCTTTTTACAATTGTAGTGTAAACCCTAACCTCCGGAGACATGTATACTGTCAGGGGCTACACAAAGGGAGCTACGACGACTGGCGGTACCTGTATGAAAAACATATGAGCTCCAATAACCAAGCTGACAAAGTGGCCGTGCTCAGGGCTTTGGGTTGCACCACTGATTCTACTGCTGTCCAAGAGTAAGTATGTGACATAATACAAATGAGACATGTTTTATAAATTCGGAATTATTTTATCATATGTCACCAGCTGTTACGCCACTCGCTGAATTTGTTGTAGAAGTCAAGGAATGACGCGGATTTTAACAGTAGCATTGCTCAACAGCTTTAAACTTTAAATTCAGACCCAACTGAAAGAAACTCGTGCCCTAACTTGGTAAAAGATTAATTGCCTAAAATGGTTTGTTTTCCTGGCAGGTACTTGGAGATGATACTAGATGATGACGTAGTGAAGGCCCAGGACCGGGTGAACGCTTTTACCTTCCTTTACATTGGAGACCGGCAAAACACCAGGCCAGCTCTGGAGTTCTTAAAAATAAACATGAACGACGTCAGGACAAAGTAATACTTCTTATAAGTAAACATTAAAGATTATTCGATCTACACAATTCAACTATTTAACTGAATTAAATCTATTCACAGAGTTGTACTTCAGTCATGGTCCGACAGTATCATTAGTAATCTGGCATCATATATGGACGAAGAAGGACTTCAAGAGGTAAGACATAATTTTGAACAAAAAAACCGACTTCGAACAGGAAACTAAGGTTCCCCTTGATTTCTTAGGGATGCCATCATCAGCTCCTGGTTTCCTTATCATGATACCACTCTTGGGATATCTCCTTTCTAACAAAAAAAAAACATCAAAATCGGTTCATAAGCGACGAAGTAATCCGCGAACACACATAAAAAAAATATACGGTCGAATTGAGAAACCTTCTCCTTTTTTGAAGTCGGTTAAAAAAGAATTAAAATATTACTTACTTCTAGATTTCGAAGATGTCATCATGTCAGCTCATATACGTCCCCCATCAAGGGGCTCGGCCTACCTGAAATAGGGTATATGCATGAAATTTTGTTGTCGCATTTTTAAATTAAACAAATTATGAAAATTCCGTAAAAAACAAAGTCAAAAACTGAAATGAAAATTTAAAGCGGCCAAGAAATACGGAAGATATTTTAACTACTAATTAAACAAAGAGATCCGTTAAGTAAATGTGACGACATAAAACACACGGTCCATATAAACTCTATGCTACATTCTGTTTTACTAGAAAGAGATAGAGATAAATCTTTAATGGCTTATATCTTGGTTATTTTTATAGTTATTCAAAAATCTTTTTTGTATACCATTTCTCATAGGAATGAGCTTTTATTAAAGCAAAAAAAATATCATGTTTATTCCCCATTAGGGCGAGACCTCGGTAGCTGAGAGGAACACATGCCTGCAAACAATTTCTAAGATGTAAAAATAATTTACATAAGCCCAGGACCGGTCGTCGTGGAAATCCTTAGGGAGGCCTTTGTCCAGCAGTGGACGTTTTTCGGCTGATATGAAGATGATGAAATAGAATTTACCACACCTTACCCGTCGAAAGTCGGTGGCGCGGGCGTAATGGCAAGGACCGCTACCTCCTGTCCGGGAGGTCGTGGTTCGATCCTGCCACGTACCAATGTGTTTTCGAATTTCGAATTCATATGTACGTTTATCCGACGCTCTTATATGGTGAAGGAAAACATCGTGAGGAAATCTGCATACACCCGCGAAGAAACTCGAAGGTTGTGTATGAAGTCGACCAACCCGCACAGGGTCCGCGTGGTCAACTAAGGCCCGATCGCCCAAATACAGGGAAAGCTCGAGACCCTTGGTTGGGACGTATATGAGCTGACGTCATGATGACACCTTACCCAGCTCTTAGTTTTAAAAATATGAGCATCATGATAGAAAAGACCGCTATTTTTCACATTTTAGACATCGTGATGAGAATTTCATTTATTAGAGAACTTCTAATTTACTATTCCTAGATGGAGGAATGGCTTCGTCAGGACCAGTCTTCAAGCCCCGAGTATTCCGTCGGCATCAGTGCCATTAGCTCTGCTAGGACCTCCATGCAATGGGGCACGGACCGAGCTGATCTCATCATTAAAGCTGCTAGGGGCTCCGCTGTAGTAGTTTTACCGACTATTTTACTGCTAGTATCTACTTTGATATCTATTTTAATGCATTAATTTATATGTTTCAGTTTTCTTTAAATATATCTATTGCTCTGATATCTGTTGTAATGATTGCTAACCTTTCACTAGTGGCATCTATCTCTTAATCACTATTTAATACCTATTTCTAATTGAACATTAATTAAAAATATCTTCAATGTTTACTGTGATATGTTAGGGACAAAACCATGAGCTCAGATTTGTAAAAATTTTTTGTTTATAGAATAAACTGAGTTATCAATAAAGTATGCGCATTGACTGCCATTAAGACGAGACAGAAGAGATTGACAAGTTGTCATAAAAAATATTACAATTTGGACATTTTAAAATAAAAAAAATATTTACTATTTTTATACTTGCATTTTTACTCAATCAAATAATGTAATTCATGTTACTAAATTAAAAAATATTTTTTAAATTGTAATAGACACTATTGATCTTTAAAAGTCCTTAAAATTATTTTTTGTACAAAATTTGTATTTTTTGAACAAATAATAGCATTTCTAAGTCATTGTTTTCCGTTCAAGTCATTTTAAATTATTAATTATGTCCGGTTAAAGTAAAGGCTTTTCAATGTACCTAATATTATGTTCTTCTGTTATCGGCTTGGCGAACAGAGAATAATAAAGATTTTATTTAAGAACAAACTTTTATTTAACCTTGAAATTAATTAACTAAGTAAAAAAAGTATGTTTTTTTAACAATCATTTTATTTAATTCCTGCCACAAACTTGTCTCATAGATTCAGAGAAAATCCAATAAAAGTAAACAATAGCGCGCCCAAAACCCCTGTCTGTCGTTTCTCCAGCTGGCGGTTGAAACAGATAGGGGGGGGCTTAACAATTTAGAGGGTATGTAAGTTTATATAAAATTAGAGCTTGCTGTGCGAGAGATACGTCAGGAACTAGGTTCTCAGACGAGACCTCCGGGTAGAGATGATAGAGTCGTTCGTCGCCCGCCTGATGGCGTATCAAATGTTCCATCGTGCCGACCTCTCGAGAGCACTTCCTCGAGGGCTCTTCGAACGATTCTTTCTACAAGACGCACCGCAGGGGGCACCAACAATGCAACCAGCTGGAAGCAACAGCATAAGGCCTATGCTCAACCCAGTTTCCGGCTCGTAGTGGCGAGCCGCGGAAGAACCCTCTGGCAGGGAACTCGGTCCCGTTCCAGATTCCTCGTTCGCCGTGAGGAGACCTGAGAAAACCAGCGAGTGCGAGCGACTGCACGAGTTGCACACGACGAGCCAGCTAAGGACCATTTTATATGCTTGAAAATAATGATCTTGATTTTCCAAGAGGCCGTGTACATATGAGGAAATCTAGAATCTTACTCGCTCTTACTCGCAGGTAATAGTTCATTATTTACCTTTAAAAAATTATCAATTTCTTCTTTTTTTTATTACCAAATCTTACTTTTTTTTCATATTAATTACAAAATTAACCAAAAAGGAACAAAATCTTACAATTATTAAAACAGTATATTTTTTATTCGAAGTTACAAAATCTCACATTTTTTTTCAAAATTGGTAAATCTTACATACAAATTCAAAAAATCACAAAATGTTTTAATTACCCAGTTTCACTCTTGCATGTATTGCCGTTTAAAATCAATAGAGCTAAATTAAAAATACTTCTAAAAACCTTTAAAAAACACGTTTTTGGATGGGAAGTATTTGTTGCTATAGAGGCTATAGAAATACATATTCTATGAAAATTTCCTGTCGCTATTACGGTTCATGAAATAAAGCCCGCTGACAGACGGACAGACAGCGCAGGCTTAGGGTCCAAGAACACGGACTGCATTACGACTGCAAGCCAGTTTCAAATTCGCAATTTTGATGCAGTTAAGCGCATTTCAGTTGCAGTTGGGTCTAATGCATCGAAACTGCCTATCCATAGCGTAGTTCACTTGCAGCCAGCGTGCAATCCTATCAACTGCACTCTGACCGCACGCTGGCTGCGCAGTTGTGATGCGGTTCTAATGCAGTTCAACCGACTGCAACAGAACTGCACTTGAACTGCACAACTTCTATAAAATAGAACTGAACCAACTTATCATGATTTTTCCTTGTCTTACGACGGCTACGAAGTAGAAGCAACATTTGCATTTGTACCTACAAAGTGAATTGACTGTGTTGCCCTTTCGGTGCCTTCTTTGAGGCCCATAGTAAGCGACCATGTCTCAGTTCCGTAAGTCATCACAGGCAACACACACTAGTTAAAGAACTTAGTCTTGAGACACTGCCGTGTTTGGGAGGTGAAGATATTGCGAAGCTTCCCGGACGCTGCCCAGCGGAGTTGGATTTGTCAATTGATTTCTTTCTTGAAGTTGGACCTACCTAGCTGGACTGTTTGTCCCAGGTATACATATTCGTCAACAACTTCCAGTGTACAGTCTCAAACCTTTAGAAGAGTGGGTGGTGGGTGCGACACGGACATTTAACATTATTTTCGTCTTGTCCTTGTTCATTTTAAGACCCACTTATTAAGAGATTTTACTCAGGCCATCGAGCATTGTGCTTAAGTCTTCCATAGTCTCAGCCATGACCACAATATCGTCAGCGAATCGGAGGTGGGTCATGTACTCGCCATTGATAGTGATGCCGAGTCCACCCCAGTCCAGAAGCTTGAAAACATCTTCCAGGGCGCCGGTTATTTTTTTTATATATTTTTTTTGTATTCGCAATTGGTAAACCCTTGACAACATCTCACCTGGTGGTAAGTGACGATGTTGCCGAAGATGGAAGCGGGCTTACCAAGATTCCCCAACGCAATGGGGAGCTGGCTCTCTTATCTTCATGCCGGAACACACCAATGATATCAACATTGATATTTGGCGGCAAGACTTAGATAAGATGGTGGTAGCTAGCCAGGCGGGCTCAGAAAATGCCCTACCACCAACCAAACCGAGTCTTACAATTGACCCCGCCGGGAATGGAACCCGCGATCTTCTGTGTAAAGCCAGTGAACTTTGCCTCTGAGCTACGGAGGCGGTGAAAAGTTTCGGAGATGTCACGTCTTCGGGGTGCCTCGCTGCAACTGGATAGGTTTCGAGTTCTGGTCCTAGAGGCGAACCGACATGGTGGCGTGATCGGATAATATTCAGAGGTAAAAAAAACGTTATGTATGGAGAGTGCGTGCTATTCTTCCCTCTTAAGAAATCGGGATAAAAAGTAGTCTATATGTTAATCCAGGTCCTAATATTTCTACTTACCAAATTTTATTTAGATCCGTTAAGCTTTTCAGGCGTCCATCCATCCATCCATCTAAACTTTCACATTTAGAATATTAGTAGGATTATAAAACTGATTTCCCGAAAACAGCTCTAACTATTTGAATCTCATTTGGTTAGTAGCTAATGTTTTTCTTTCCAAGTGTATTTATATAGGTGTTATCCCTAAGAAAATCAATTTTCACACATTAAATTTCTATTTTTAGTTTAGCTACTCAATAACAGATGGCGCTACCTGACTATACGGCAAGTTCAGTCGGTCAACCCAGGTACTGTATTTCTAAATGTAGGTAATTAAAAATTCAAAGTATTTTCATTTAATTATACCGACTATTCTCGAAGTTGGACCTATCTAACTGGACTGTTTGTCCCAGGTATACATATACGGTAACAACTTCGAGTGTAGAGCCTCCAAGCTTCAGAGGAGTAGGTATGACACGGACGTTTGACATAATTTTTGTCTTGTCCATGTTAATTCTAAGACCCACTTGTTGAGAGGCTCTACTGAGGCTATCGAGCATTATGCCTAAGTAAAATTTACAAACAAAGCAAAGAAAAAGTTATTTATGACTTTGAGTTGTCTTTTAAGGCAGAGCAAATGGTACTAAGTCAATTAATGTTTATATGTTGAGGAGAGAAAATAATACTAGACGACATGCTTTGTATTTTCTGAGTAAAGCAGAAGGAACTAAACGCCATGCTTAAATTTGGATCTTATGGACTTAGATTGTTTCATCAGAGCAAAACAAAGGATCCTAAGTAACATACGATTGATTTTAAAGGAAAAGTAAACAGCTTAATACGACAAATTTGCCACATTGGGTATGAAGCAAAGGGAACTTTAAACTTCTCTATTTTGTATTTGTTTACAAAAAAACGAATTAAATGACAATCATTGTTTGAACTGAGCATGGCATAAATATCTTTTTGCCAACTAACACCAGTTTGAATAGAAGAAACATCTTAGCCATCTGGCATATTTTACCTAGAATAATAGTAATTAATTACTATTAATTTAGTGTAAAAACTAAAAAGCTATGACCACGATATCGTCAGCGAATCGGAGCTGGGTTATGTACTCACCGTTGACATCGACCCAGTCTCAAAACTTGAAAACATCTTCCAGGGAAGCGGTAAACAGTTTCGGAGATATAAAGTCTCCCTGTCTAAGCCCTCGCTGTAATTGGATAGGTTAAGAGTTCTGGTCCTGGAGGCGAACCGACATGGTGGCGTTTTCATACAGACACTTCAACTCCTCGATGTATCGAATGGTCAATTGGGCACCGCTGGAGAGACTGTAGAACAACCCAGGTTTCGACTGAATGATAGGCTTTCTCAAAGTCCACAAACACCAAGCTTCAGCTTCAGTCTTCTGTATAGTGTGGTCTATGGTACTATAGTCTTTTACGGAAACTGGCTTGTTTGGGTGGCTGATTGTTGTCAAACCTGCGAGCGTGACGATTCGTTATGACTCTCGAAAACAGCTTGTAGACATGGCTCGGAAGTGAAACGGGTCTGTAGTTCATCAGCAGGGTGTTGTCACCCTTTTTGAAGAAAATCACGACCACACTTCTGTGAAATGCCGTAGGTGTATTTCCCACGAGTAAAACGGAATGGAATAACTTCTGAAGAGCTTCTAGTACCGGTGATCCACCTGTTTATTTTTATTCTCAATTGGTAAGCCCTTGGAATCATCTCACTTGATGGTAAGTGTCGATGATGCCGAAGATGGAAGCGAGCTCACCAAGATTCCCCAACACAATGGGGACTGGCTATCTTATCTTTAAGCCGGAACACATCAATGTTGTTAACACTGATGGTTGGCCTCAAGACTTAGATAAGATGGTGGTAGCTAGCCAGGCGGGCTAAGCAAATGCCCTACCACCAACTAAATCGAGTCTTACGAGTTGACCCCACCGGGAATCGACCCCGCGACCTCCTGGTGTGAAGCAAATGGACTAACCATTACGCCACGGAGGCGGTTAACTGCTTTCACGGAGCTGCTTTCAGAAGTTCAGCCGTAATTCCATCATCACCCGGTGCCTTATTGTTCTTGATCTGTTTAAGAGCCATTCTATTCTCATACAGGCTGACGTCCGGGATATCTTCGGTATAGTGTCGGGTTAGTCTGGCTCTTGGATCTTTAGCCAGATCGCTGACAGGCAGACGTGTGATCTTGTACAATTATCCGTAGAACTTCTCAACTTCTTCCAGCAACTCAGTCTTAGACAATATGATCCTGCCATCATCAGTCTTCAACTTGATCAGTTGATCTCTCGCTAACACTTTAAGCCTTTATTGTACTCAATCGCCTCTTCAATACAATTTGTATTATACTGGCACAAAAACCGCGAGTCAGGGACTTAAAGATCTGCCTGTCTTGTTTCCGATAGTGAGTAGCGTCTTCCTTCAGAGGACTGAAAAACTAATCTGCGTCAAAGCAAAACATAATTTGGGTGTAAAACTCGAAGGCATGTTTGGATCGTTTTCAGACAAATAAAGTAACTATATTTTTTGTGGTGATTTCTAACAAACAATAGATAAAACATGGATTTACTGTTAAACGCCGAAATCAAAAATTAATCAAACCAGTGGACTGATACTGGGTATTCGGCTTCAAAAAAGGTATGGCTGTAAAGTCGGCTAGATAAGTCATGGCTTCCGTTTTTTAGGATTCTAATGGAATTTTGATGATAGATTACCTTCCCAAGGGTCAACAATTAATGGAAAATACTACGCTAATCTTTTAGATAAGCTTCATCAATGTAATCAGCAATAACGACCAGGTTTTTCCAAAAGAAATAAATCATCTTCTATTAAGACGACGCTAGGGTTCACACATGTGTTAAAGCTATTGCAAAAATCAACGAATTGAACTATGATCTGCTGCTCCATCCGCCTTATTCGCTTGATCTGGCACCATCAGACTTCCACCTATTTCCTGAGCTCAAAACTTTATTGGGAGGACAGAACTTTGCCACCAATGATGAAGTCATAGCCGATGTAGAGGAGTATTTTGCAGGCATTGAAAGAGGTAATTTTATGGAGGCATCACAGCTTTAGAACGAATATGGAATAAGTGCTTAGAGCTTCACGGAGACTAAGTCCAAAAAAAGTCTTAGCCCTTTAAGTTATAAGTATAAGTAGTTATATTTTGATCTAAGAGTCGTCGTGTAGGGGGACCGCTAAGTTGCGAAATTATTAGTAATTAGTTGTAGTAAAGTAAAACAGGTTTTATTTTGTTTTTATTTTATTAACTGAGCGGTCCCTCTACGCGACGAATCTTAGATCAAAGTATAAATATTTATATTAAACTTATAGGGCCAAGACATATTCTTTTCTACTTTTTAGCGGTTTTTTAAATTTTTAATTAATGTTTTATTTCATGCTTTTGAAACTTAACGTATCCCAAACAAGATACCTTTTCTGTAGGTTGGTAAGAAGTTGGGTATGCTGCAGCATCAGGTCAAGTTTACTATGTTTTATCTAACACCTATTCATTGAGACTATTCCAATGAGATCAAACACGATAAACCTGCTGTCAGTTGGCGAGGAGTTGGGTATCCTACAGATTCCAGGAGATGCTGCCGCATCAGGTCAAGGTTACCATGTTTTTTCTAACACCTATTCATTGAGGCTATTCCAATGAGCCCAAACACAATACCTTGCTGTAAGTTGGTAAGGAGTTGGAAATCCTGCAGATACCAGGAGACGCTGCAGCATCAGGTCAACTTTATCACGTTCTATCTTAAACTTATTTATTGAGACTGTTCCAATGAGCCCAAACACGATTCATCTGCTGTGAGTTGGTGAGGAGTTGGGTATCCCGCAAATTCCAGAAGATGCTGCAGCGTTTTCTATCTAACATCTATTCATTATGACTTTTCTCATGAGCCCAAACATGATACATGTGCTGAAATTCGGTAAGGAGTTGCGTATCCTGCAGATGCTACAGCATCAAGTCAATGTTACCATGGTATTGCAATATTATTACATCAACGGGATAACCAAATTTTTAATCAATCATACCTGTATAAGTTGCCCACATCTCTTTATCACCTAGATAAGAGCTGAAGATCCTCAAACGGCTGAACATATCTTCATAAATTATAGCTAAGAATCACCTCGATCACGTCAGCTTTCAAACAAAAAAATCGCATTAAAATCGGTCCATTCGTTTCAGAGGTACGATGCCACAGACAAGCAGACAGATACACAGATACACACGTTAAACTTATGAATACCCGCTTTTTGCTTCGGGAGTTAACAATAAGATCGATTTTATCACACTAACTTGAATAATTTTGATTAGGCTAATTACTTATCATCCCATCATTAGCCTTTGCTATTTAAAATGTGTGAATAAAATAACTGCCCTATTTTAAAAATTTTGTCTCTGGCTATCTGTGTTCTAAATATGAATTTGATGGCACGAATATTTTATTGGTTTTCTGTCATTTAAAAAAACTTAAAATTACGGCTTGATTCTTGATCTGAGCTGCAGGTGAAGTAGCACTAATGTTACTAAATAGGTAATTTATTCAGACAGACGTCGAAACTTATCAAAGATTTAAAACACTTGACACCAAAACAAACAGTTGTTATAGCAGTTTATCTTCAAATAGCGAATCGCGATAAGGTGCATCATACACAAGATGAGCACATCATATCCTTATCATTATCACTTATGTTGTCAAACGCAACCTCCACATAGTTAGTTTGGAACATATTGTCACGGTGTATACATCAGGTAAACCTTTTATTTTTCTATTTTTTTTGTTTTATTTAATAAAAAAAATTTGATTGCTTATTATTACTGCTTATTTTTATGTTTGTTTTGTTTACTTATTTTGACAGATTATGTGGTTTTTATATTTTTTTTCTCTATCATGTATAAAGTATGTAAGATGACGGTTATTTAGTGTAAAAATACTTAGTAAAATTGAAAAAGAGACTCGTGAAACACGAATTATTTATGTGCGAAAAAATAATATATATATTTTTTTTATAGAAGTCCTCAGTCTTTGAATGGCGAGGTTTTATTATTACACACCATCTTTACGACTGAAAACCACAGATAAGCAATTGTTTTAGTAAGAATACTTTAAAAACTTAGACGACGTCCTTATCTTTAAAGACGATATGCATTTATGTATGTTCCCTATTATGGACTCCAAAACGGCTGAAGCGATTTTGACGAAATTTTCGGAGAATTTTCAGATGAGCCTGTGAAAAAAAAGGCGATTGGAGCCCAAGGGTGGTAGCTTATTATGTTTTTTTTTTAGTTTAGAAACCACACAAATTATTTCACTCAATCATTTTTATTTAAACTTGCTCTTCAATATTTTCAGCCATGACACGATACTTAGTTATAGTGGCAGTATTATGTCTGTCAATTTACAGTTATGGTGATACTAACTACCGACTTAATACATCAATCGTGCCTACATCATATGCCATACACATCGTGCCGTATTTCGAAACTGGTGATGAAAAAGAATTCACATTTGATGGAGAAGTCTCAATAGACCTTTTTACTGAAACACCAACAAACCAAATTAAGCTGCATTCTCAGAACTTGACGTTCACTGCTTCTAATATAACTCTAAAGAGTGGATCTACTAATGTCAACCTGAATGCAACAAATCCACTGCAATTTGATGAAAAATATGCATTTGCATACATAAATTTGGCATCGGATTTGCAAACGGGGGCTCAGTATACGCTGAATATTGTATACCGTGGACCAATAAGAAAAGACCTTACTGGTTTCTATAGAAACTACTACATGGAAAAAGGAGTGAAGAAGTAAGTGTCCGTGTTTTAGCAAGAGTTGATAATAGTGGAAATTTCTAAATTAAAGTATCTCGCTATCAAATCTTTCTTATCTAATATTGACAAGATGGTTGGTTGTAACGAAATCTTTGTAATCTATTGTATGAAGATAATTAAACGTATGTTTTCTCAAACAATAAAACTCTACATTGGCGCAAAGTGTAAACCATCATGGATTATCCTTACCACACCCTCAAATACTAGAGTCATTGTTAGTCCTCTTTTATTGGTCAAATAATTTCTTTTCCTAAATTCTTTTGAGATTTGCGAACAGATTACAATTACCAAGGGCCATATCTAGAGAATACAGTGGGTGGAAAATAATTCGAAACCCGAAAATCGAATTTTTCCATTTTTTTCAAAATGGCATACGTAGCGTCCCTAAGAATACAATAACTAAGTGACAAATGGCGGGAAAGTCATGAAACTATGACAGGTATCTTTTGAAAGTTGGCACTAGCTAGCAATGACATGAATTTTCTACTAGCGGCGTCATCTGTTAGTCAGCTCCGGGACTTTTTGACCAAACTAGTTCTGTAAAATTGGCCAGGGTCACACTGAAATAGAGCAATTGACATTTTCAAGACGCTGTTCAGTTATCTAGAGATTGTAAAATAATACTTACCGTGAAATGTCTGCCTATCACGTACTCTATCGAAAGTTCATAAGAAGTGGATGAAGTAACTGCCATTATTTTGTTTAATATTATTACGAGTAGTCGATAATGAATGACAGCCCATAATCAAATTGAAAACGAACGGATGAACCTTCGAGATGAATATTACACCTATTTTCAGATGGCTTGGTGCAACTCAAATGGAACCACCACATGCAAGGAAAGTGTTCCCATGTTTCGACGAGCCGGGACTTAAAGCTACTTTCACGCTTACCATTGATAGGCCGGAACATTACCAACCGTCTTTGGCCAACACAAAGCTGCAGACGAGCACAACTCTGTAAGTTAGTGGTGTGATATTCATCATCATCATATCAGCTCATATACGTCCAGTGCGGTACAGGTTTCCTCACGATGTTTTTCCTTTACCGTAAGAGCGTCGGATAAACGTACATATGAAATCGAAATTCTAAATCGCATTGGTACGAGGCGGGATTCGAACCACGACCTCCCGGACAGAAGGCGGGTATGTTTGTATGTAATGTATGTCTGTTTCTTTGGTTAAACCTGTAGCTTAACGGCTTGATGGATTTTGGAGAGCTAGATGTCATTAGATTTGTATTAATTCGTTAAGTGACAAAATATACATTAAATTGACTGCCCAAAAAGTATGTTTACAGATTTTATGCAGTCGAGTCAGACTAGAAAAGTTCAAGTAGTCTAGACGGTAAAATTAAATCGAACATCGATTAATGAGATTCATATGATACCTATGTAGGCACCCTAACTTGGCCTTTTCACATATCTACTTGAGATTTGAAATGGCAACCCAGCCAGAAGCTGCACAGAAAACATCTAAAAATTATCTTAAAACTCTTAGTTTAAACATTTTATGTCAACGCAACACACCAATCAACTTAACTTAACCAAGCTGCTAAGGAAAGCATAACGAACAGACGTACGGATGGATGAAAAAGCCGAACTAAAACTCATAAAATAAGTCATCATCATTATATCAACTCATATACGTACCTACCGAGGGGCTCAAGCCTACCCTGCATTAGGGCCATCGGGCCTTAGTAGACCACGCGGGCCCAGTGCGGGTTGTTAAAAGTAGAACCCATTTATTTGTTACAATCATTAAGATTTTTTTATCATCATCATCTTCATATCAGCCGAAAAACGTCTACTGCTGGACAAAGGCCTCCCCCAAGGATTTCCACATAGATGGATGCATAGATTTTATAGATCTACTAAACTATTTTCAGACCGAATGGCTACGTCAGGGAGACATTTTATCCATCACCGAAAATGTCGACGTATCTCGTCGCGTTCCTTATATCGGAATTCCCAGCGGCCAAGTACATGCAGAATGGTACACGAGAGTTAGGTGTATACACCAGGCCTGAAGCCGCTAACCAAAGTACATACGCCTTTGATTTCGGTGAAAAGGTTGTAAACGCCCTAAGTGATTACTTTAAAATAGATTACTATTCAACTGACAATAATTTAAAATTGGATCATGTAGCGCTGCCAGACTTTAATGCTGGAGCTATGGAGAACTGGGGACTAATTACATACAGGTGAGTACTTAATAATATTATAACACTCATTCACGGTGAAATTGTTCTGTTTTCATCACGACGTAATATTTAATACCTATTCCAAGGCAAAATCATAGTAAATCTATAACTATAGGGTCGTTCTATAATAGCCGCTGTCACGATACAATTTCACTATTTTAGTACACTGAGTTTTTTAAGGGTCAGTCACAGATAAATATGCTGCCTTTTGCTAACATTTTTTACAAAACCAAAACAAACTGAGTAAACAAAATAATGAGAAGTTATGTCACAGCGGTCATCAGGGAGCGACCCCTGCTTAAATAACCTTCGACACAAAAATCGTTTTTATGTTCACCTAAACATTCACTTCGATTTTAGAGAATCTCTTCTACTATACGTGCCAGAGGAATCTACTCCGTACTACAAGTACAGGATTGCTCAAATTGTGGCCCATGAGACCACCCACATGTGGTTCGGAAACCTCGTGACATGCCACTGGTGGAGCGACACTTGGCTCAACGAAGGATTTGCCAACTACTTCCAAGATTATATAACGTCTTTTGTAAGTTTGTTTTGCTTTGTTAATTGCTTCAAATTTAATACGATTTTGGTGCCTACTGTAGATAATTTTAATAGTTGTATAAAGTTGTTAAAATAATGTGACGATACCAATTGTTACACCATTTTTATGTGGATAATTTGTACGTTTGTTGTTTTTACAAATTCTAAATGACTGGAAGCTGAAATATCAACAAACTAAGTCGGGTAAAAGACTGTAAGCCTCTTCACTTGCTGTACTTCCCGGTACACCGATAAGTATAGTAGGTCTGTTGGTATACACCGTGCCTGGTCATCCATAGACGTAGCTACCTAGTGCCTTTTACTACCTACATAGTTGCATCAATAGTACTTTAACCACCTTCGTTAATGGTAATGTCCATTAGGTTCACATCAGGAGGTCGCGGTTTCGATTCCCTGCGGAGTCTAACTTTGTGTGACTTGGTTTTGTTGGTCGAAGGACTCGTAGGGCATTTTCTAGGCCCACCTAACTACGAGTAGCTAACACCATCTTATCTAAGTCTTGCCACCAAGCGTCAACAGCATTTATGTCATTATGTGTTACGGCTTGTAGATAAGATAGCCAGTTCCCTATTGCGTTGGGGAATCTTGGTAAGCCCGCTTCCATCGTCAACATCATCTTCACTTACCATCAGGTGAGATGATGTCAAGGGCTTACCAATTGTGGACAAAAAAAAATTGGATTCCAATAATATGTCTTTTCTTGCTGTATATCTACTTTTGTGATATATTTGTAGATTGAACCTGATGTGGGTTCAAGTGACATGCTAGTCACAGGATCAGTGTATGCTGCATATGACGCTGATGACTCCTCTGAAGCTCCCCCAATATCAAACGATAACGTTAACTCACCGGAAGAAATCAGCGGCCATTTTGGAACTGTTACGTATCAGAAAGCAGGATCTGTCATCAGAATGATGCATCATTTATTAGGAGATTATGCTTTCATTCTGGGATTGCATTTATATCTGAACGAAAAGTAAGCTCTATTTTTAAGGTCAATATTAGATTATATCATCAGGTGAGATGATGCCAAGGGCATACCAATGGTGAATAAAAATAAGATTTTAAAAGAATTAAAAATAATAAATAGTCAAGGAAATATCATAAACGGTCATCTGGCCCCAAACTAGGACTCCTGTTTAAAATTCAAAATTCAAAAATATTTAAAGTCAGAAAGAAAACAATGTTACAAACAATGTCACGTCACGATTCAGATTAAAATCTCAGGTTTTTTTATAGTATTTCTTATAGAATCAACATATTACTATCATTTTCATTTATATAATGTATTAATACATTGTTTATTACCTTTCAAATAAGTTAAAAAAATGTATTCAATCTATTAATTTTTATAATATTTTTTGACATGAGGCTTGAATTTTTACTCTGATAAACTAGTTACATTTTCTGTAATTTTATTGTAGAATCTTATGCACTGCCCCACAAATAAGACACTCGCACTATGGGAACTAGAGTCTGATGTTAATTACACTACGTATTTAACAAAATTGACATGCATGAGGTTTGAATTTATACTCTGACAAACTAGTTACATTTTCTGGAATGCTATTGTAGAGTCTTATATACTGCCCCACAAATAAGACACTCGCACTATGGGAACAGAGCCTGATGTTAATTACAATACAAATGTAACAAAATTGGTGTAGGACCCGTTAAGTAGCCTTAATAAGTTTGGGAAAAGAGACCTCTCGTCTTAAATTTCTTCATGACTCCCATAGTCTATACTTTAATATTATACAGAGGAAAGATTTGATTGTTTGTTTGCTCCGAAACTACTAGACCGATTGGAAAAATTATACAATAAAATTGTTTCACTATCAGCGGTTGCCAAAGGCTATTTTATGTTTTCAAAAAATTAGGGATCCTTACTAAAACTCAAATAATGTAACCCAAGGTGTAAATAAAATACCTAAAAATTCCTGCATTATCTACAGAAAGTAGTGTAGTGTACTAGTACTCTTTTTTATACTGTGGTAGTGTAGTGTAGTGCAGTGCAGTGCAGTGCAGTACAGTGTAGTGTAGTGAAGTGTAGTATGAGGTGATACGGAGTAATTGAACCCTTTAGACGAAAGTGCACAGCTGAATAATTTGTATGAATAGTTCTATTTTTTTGTGATTATCTTCAGAAAAGTTGTCTAGTAGAAGCCATAGTTAACGGGACCAACACCAATTTTGTTACTTAAATGCATGTATTTAATTGTAGATCAGTCCAATATTGTACACTATGTACATATTAAATACCCAGACACAGGGTAAACAAACCTGTTCGTTCTGTTCTGTGGGATGGAAATCAAATCCACGAGTATCTCACGAGTGCCCATTTTTTTTCAGTTTTGTTTGAGTAAATGATAAATAACAGGTATACCTTAATCAAAAATGCGTTTTGTTTGTGACATTTAAAATTAATTAATTTAAAATCGAAATGTATGCTGGGACACATAGTAGAAGTGAAACTTCAACGGACAAGTGGAAAAACGAATGGCAACGGACAAGTGGAAAAACGAATCGCAACGGACAAGTGGCAAAACGAATCTCAAAAAAAATTTTACTTGAAGTTTTACGGACAGATTGTTAATGTACTTGTCCAATTTGATATCCTGCCCGTAAATATTAAATATTTAAAAAAAAATCCCACACTTTTTTTAAAAATGTTTTAAACATATTAAAAAAATAATTCAAATCATATTTAAAAAAAAATCATCATCATCATATCAGCCACAAATCGTCCACTGCTGGATAAAGGCCTCCCCCAAGGATTTCCACGACGACCGGTCCTGCGCTGCCCGCATCCATCGGCTTCCCGCGATCTTCACCAGGTCATCGGTCCACCGCGTGGGAGGCCTGCCTACGCTACGTTTTCCGGTGCGCGGTCGCCACTCAAGAACTTTACTGCCCCATCGGCCATCTGTTCTACGAGCTATGTGCCCTGCCCACTGCCACTTCAGTTTAGCGATTCTGTGAGCTATGTCGGTTACTTTAGTTCTCCTGCGGATCTCCTCGTTTCTGATTCGATCACGAAGAGAAACTCCGAGCATAGCACGCCCCATTGCCCTTTGGGTGACCTTGAGCCTTCTTATGAGGCCCATAGTAAGCGACCATGTCTCAGTATCGTAAGTATTTAAATAAAAAAAAATACAAAAAAAAATTCAATAAATAATTCCAAAAAAATATATCTAAAAATATCCTTCTGCCACTGCCGCCTCTCACCTCTCATCACGCGATATATCGTATACCTACTCCACGCGGCCATAACGCTTTTTCTTGCACGTAACGCTTTTTCGTGACAGAAAAAATCCTAATACCCGTATACATAGAAGTTTCACTTCTTTTTTTTGATGTGTAACATCTTTGCTCTCGCTTTCCTGCAATTTGTAGGAGTGATTTCGTGAAATGGGACGGAAATGTGTAACAGGAAGTCGCGTTTTTTCAGGCTTTAAAAGCGCGGAAAAGGCAAAGGTATCTATGACCATACAGCCTAGTCTGCCGTATCTTTGCCGTCCTTTTATAAAGTATTTTGTCACATGTTACACATCATATGCGAGTACTGTAGGTCTCGCTCGAATTTTTTATTAAAAATTTGAATGCGTTTGGCTGCACCTCACCAGGTGGTAAGTGCCGATGCAGCCGAGGATGTGAAACGCAAGCTCAAATAGTGCTTATTCACTCTCGTCTTGAAGATTCCTAAATTATACGAATCGGGGAATACAGACGCCGGAAGGAAATTCCACTCCTTGGCCGTTCGCATGATGAACGAAGACGCAAAACGCTTCGTGCGTAAAGGTGGAACATTGACGACAAAGGTATGGAACCGCCCTCCGCGCCTGGTCGTCCGATGATGAAATGGAGAGGGGGGAATGAGGTTATGAAGCTCCAGGGCACACTCCGAAATGAATCCTGTAGAACACCGATAGACAGGCGACTTTGCGGCGATGCTCGAGGCTTTGGAGCCTGTTTGATACAAGTTCCTCGTTGCCGATGAGTCTCCTAGCGCGTCGGTCGATAGAATCCAAGGCATCTAGCTGCTAACTTCAAAAAAAAACTAAAAATCAAGATACAAGATTTAATTAGAAAAAATCTTTTATCATTTCGTATTATTCTCAGCAAATTCTCAGCATAAAAAATAATTGATGCGCCGTCTTAGGGAGTCCGCCATATTAGATTTAGAATAATGTCACTTATCTAACCATGCATTGTTCTATAAATTCAACGTGTATGCAAAATTTCAGCTTAATCCGAAACCAGAAAGTGGTTCTGATTTAATTTCCAAGATTTGTCCCAAACTAACAAACAGATAGACACGGCAAGCTAATATAAAGCTTGTAACAATAATGTTGACTCTCTCTATTTCTAGTAAATTTAACTCGGGCTATCCTGAAAAGATGTACTCTGCTCTTGAACAAGGTGCAATGTCAATAAATTCCCTAGCAGCTTATCCTGGTACTAACATAACAGATATTATGGTTTCTTGGATAACGCAGGCTGGACACCCCGTGTTGCATGTCAACATTGACTATGAAAATGAAACTATTTTTCTGATACAGGTAAATCTAGAACATTACTAAGTCTGGTAAGATAATGAAGAAAAATAATTCAACTGAGATATTATGTCATTTGTGTTTCAGAAACGATTTTACGAATATGCTGGACACGAATCAAATGAACTGTATAAGATTCCTATAACTTACACTACAGGAGTGTATCCAAACTTTGAGCAAACTAAACCAATATTTATTATGGAAGGCGAGGAACATAGTTTTAAAGTGGCTGGTATTGCCCAGAATCATACGTGGGTTCTATTTAATGTACAAGAAACAGGTAAAAAATTTAACAATCCTCCCAAATTAAATGTCTTGTCCCAATCAAGAAAATATAGAATGCAAACGTATAATATACGAATATTCACTGTGTTAATGCATAATATGATGTGGAATATCTGTTTTAATGCCAAGCGAGTGTAACAAATAACCTTCCTGATGTTGTACGATTGTTATAATGTTTCATAATCTTGAGACCAATTTAAACACCCATACAATGTAGGTACAGCCACGCCCCATGCTATTGGATCTTGAATATCATTGGTCAAAAACTGCTATCTGATCTATGAACTCCATTAGTGTATCCTTGTATTTTCAATGTTACCGGTTTTGGCCATATACCTTAATATGTATTTATACAACGAGTAAACTAGGACTCAGCTTTAAAAAATATCCAGGCCAATAACATCGTTAGTTCTTATTGTAAATTACCTTGGTGTAACTCTCTCTATCTTTATCTCTCACTCGCTCTCTTATCGCATGCTATCCAAGGGATTGTTCTTGCACTAAGCATCACCCACGGTCACGTGTAGGGCATTTAGATTTACACAGCTGGAATTATATGAGCAAGTTTCCTCACGATGTTTTTCTTTAGTGTTAAAGCAAACAGTAATATATGTACGTAAGTTTAGTAAGTCTCACTGGTACATTGGCCGTCCGGGTTTGAACCCGAGACCTCTGGTTAAGAGGCCCGAGTAGTTATCGATTGAGCCACCGAAGCTTTGGTCTAACAAAATTTTGAATATCCTTAGCAAAAATTCAACTGCTTAAAAATATCAATGCAGAGCGGACAGTTTTTGTCTCTGATTTTGTATGCGACCCATGTTGTTTTTAACTTATAAACGCCCCTATACAGCTGGGGCACAGGGTCTTTTCCTAAATTTGGAAAAGATAGGCCATACTCCATCATCATCACATCAGCTCATATATACGTCCCCACCGAGGGGCTCGAGCCTACCCTGAATTAGGGCGCTCGGGCCTTAGTCGACCACGCGGGCCCAGTGTGCGTTAGTCAACTTCACACACAACCTTCGAGTTTCTTAGCAGATGTGTGGAGGTTTCCTCACGATGTTTTCCTTCACAGTAAGAGCGTCGGATAAACGTACGTAAATATGAGATCGAAATTCGAAAACACATTGGTACGTACATACATACCAACATACCATATTCCATACACATGAATATTCTCTATTTAATGACAAAGGGGCTAAGTCTGAGTTGGCTGAGGTTGTAGGGCTAGTGGCAAAAATCCAAACTTTTTCAAGCCGCCTATGAGGCATCTGACGCTGCTTAATGATTGCCATCTAGTGGTACTGGTAGCCATCGGCACCAACGGTTTAACGTACCTTGCGAAGCAAGGAATCTGTCGAAAAGAATGCCAATTGCAGTCAAACCCATTTAGGTAATGACAGTGCTATAGGATCAGTTAACCTGCGAAATCGACCCGACTATCCAAGTCCCACTGAATATACTAGGAGGTAAAGACAAATATGGTAACTATAACGGAAATGGATAAACTCAGGTTGAGAGGATAAATGGCAACCTTCTGATGTTAAATATGTCGGTCTGCCTGCGCAAAGTGGTTGCGTTATGTACTTAAATTACCTGAAAAACTAGTTATCGTGACCCAAAAAAAATATATAAGGGAAATGGCTGAGTAAGATATAAAATTAAAGTACTAGTTATACTCGTGACAATTATGCAAAAACTGACCAAATATTCGGTTGCGTTATGGACCTATGCCCGTTAGTAACCCCCAGTAACAGTAACCAGGCCCCCTTCCCGCAATCCCCTATGCCGGAGCACCAAATTTGGAAACATTAATTCATAAAAAAAAACAATAAAAATAATAATGTCGCTCCTCGTTTAAATCGGTGGTCCCATTTCGCTATCTTCAAGCGTTTCCAAGATAGGAATTCCAGGCAACTTTAGGGCTCTGGCAGGGTGGATCCTGGTCCATAACTCTCGCTATTTCTACTACTAACGGGCGTTGCTCCATAACGCAACCAAATATTTTGTCAGTTTTTGCATGATTGTCACGAGTAAAACTAGTACTTTAATTTTATATCTTACTCAGCCATTTCCCTTATAGTTTTTTTTGGTCACGATAACTAGTTTTTCAGGTAGTTTAGTACATAACGCAACCACTTTGCGCAGGCAAACCGACATATTTAACATCAGAGGGTTGCCGTTTATCCTCTCAACCTAAGTTTATTCATTTCCGTTATCGTTACCAGATTTGTCATGACCTCCTAGTCTAGAACTACGACCGCTCAAACCCATAATATTAGTGGTGTGAACCTTCGACCAATATAACAGTGGTTTTGATGCCTACAAAATGAGCGCAATCGCTCATTTCTTCTAAGTCGATCAGTATTCCCCAAATGGGTTGAAGGTCGTAATGAGTGAAATTTATTATCTCATTCATTGTTCATTCCGAGTACGTGGTAGTACGTACGTACTCTAGTGATGTGAGCGTGTGTTTGCATGTAGTTGTATTTGACTTATTTTTTACTTGCTGTTTCCCGTGGCTTCACCCGCGTGGACAACGTTTCTATGACTTTTCGAGGGTGCGCAGTGCAGTCGCAAGCGGCCCGCGAGCGTGAGAAAAAGTAGACTATGTGTTAATCCAGGTCCTAATATGTCTACCTACTAAATTTCAGCCAGATTCGTTCAGTAGTTTTTGCGTGAAGAAGTAACAAACATACACACTCACAAACTTTTCGCCTTTATAATATTAGTGTGATGTGATTAATATATATTGTATGGATATGGCGAGTCCATTGTATTTGGTCGAATCACGTATCATACTTAAAGCTACACGCTGATGAACATATTTAGGTTTTTTCTTGCACTATTCCACAATTAATGTAAATAAAACAAAATTTGTTTATACTGCAACCGGTTTCGTGATCATCTTCAGGCAGTAGACTCCTCATACAATACACGCTGATGTTTTACTATAATTTTTCTACACAGGTCTGTACAGAGTTAACTATGATGACCATTCCTGGCAAATTATCTCTAACACATTGAAAAGTGATCAACGTGAGATAATACATCATCTGAATAGAGCGAAGGTAACTCTATGGCAAATTTAATAATATTCATAATAATGTTTGGGAACAAATTACACACGGTCCTATGGCCCCAAATCCTTTTCCCTGTATTATAGGAACCAGACGAATATACTCACGTACTTAAATAAAAATAAAATACCAGGTGAGATGTTGTCAAGGGTTTACCAATTGTGAATAAAAAAAAAAAAAAAAATGTAATTACTAATTACTTTATGGTTCAATAAAAAAAGTAAAGTTCAAAAAATCATTAAACTTAACTGAGTAAAAAGTGAACTTTAAATATAAAAGCCAAACTGCGTAAATATAAATTTTAACCGCCTACGTAGCTCAGTGGCAAAGTTCGCTGGCTTTACACAGGAGGTCGCGGGTTCGATTCCCGGCGGGGTCAATTGTAAGACTCGGTTTGGTTGCTGGTAGGGCATTTTCTAAGCCCGCCTGGCTAGCTACCACCATCTTATCTAAGTCTTACCGCCAAATATCAATGTTGATATCATTGGTGTGTTCCGGCATGAAGATAAGATAGCCAGTTCCCCATTGCGTTGGGGAATCTTGGTAAGCCCGCTTCCTTCTTCGGCAACATCGTCACTTACCACCAGGTGAGATGATGTCAAGGGTTTTCCAATTGTGCATAAAAAAACTATAAACTAGATGGAAACAAGGAGCCCTAATTCTGTCGCCAATTCACACCCCTTAAGTACACCTTAAGGTTTAGGGCCTAAACCAAGATCCATGCCGAATAGTTTTATCTGCAGAGTAACATTCGTAGTCATCCTCACGCCAATTGAAGCAGTAAAGACCAACTGCTGCACAATCTCATGCATTTGAAAGCAATAATATGGTCTTTATTGTTAAATCATAGAATATGCCTTGGTATTGGTATTGGTATTGGTATTGGTAGTGGGCTCCCGTTTCCGCATTTGGACTCTTTTTTGGTCCTTTATGCGTGCAAGTGTCGCTGGCTAGTCCAGCCAACCCAGCTCCTTCCAGAAGCACAGAAGTCTCCTGGGACATTCGCAGGCTTCTCGGAGCGACCCCATATCATTGAGGATTTTTACCCGATGTTCGATCAGACCAGTGCATTCCAGGATCACATGACTGACTGTTTCATCTGTCTCAAGACATCCTCTGCAAAGAGGACTGTCTGTGACATTCATGATGAATAGTTGTTTATTCAGGGGTAGGTGCCCGCTGATAGTACCCACAACTATACGAAGATCACGTCGGTTGAGGCTGAGGAGTTTTCGGGTCAGTTGTGGTTTGAGTTGCATCAAAACCATTTTTGACTGCCTACAGCTAGTTAGATTAGCCCAACGGGCATTGTGTTGATGAACTGTGTGCAGCCTTGTCCATGAGCGTATTTGTCTAAAAGGGATTGGCATGAGTGGAACGGGGCCAGCTACTGGAGTTTCGGAACCCCTTTTAGCCAGCTCATCGGCTGCATCGTTCCCCAATGAGTTACTGTGCCCCTTTATCCATTGCAGGATGACCCTGTTAACTGAAGCTATTCGCTCCAGTGCAAGGTGACATTCGTAGATTAGACTGGAGTTCATGGTATTGCTCTCCAGAGCCAGAAGTACGGCCATGCTATCTGAGAGTATCCTAATGCCGTAGTTCGTGACACCTCTTTTCATGACCGTGGTGGCAGCGTGGGTGATGGCAACACATTCACATTGGAATATGGAACTATGTTCACCCAATGCCAGTGATACATGGATGTTCAAGTCTAATGAGAAGACGCCTGCCCCCGTACCAGACTCTGTTTTAGAGCCATCGGTGTATATGCGGACCTCGTTAATACCCGATTGGTCCCCGTCTTTCTCGTAAAGTTGTATTCGATAGTGTTTATCGAACACATGTTTCGTAGGGATCCTATCACATGGGGCTTCTAAGAGCGGTTGAAATGTAACCGCCCTACTTAGCAGAGTTTGATGTGGACCCTCTTGATTGTGCCACAGGCCCAGATATTTGAGACGAATGGCCGCCATAGTAGCCTCTTGTTGGACAAAGAGGTCAAGCGGTGCCAAGTTTAGAATCATCTCTAGGGCTGCTGTGGGGGTCGTTCGCATGCAACCTGTAATAGCAGAGCAGACCTGTCTCTGAAATCGTTGCAGGCTATTAATCACGGTGCTGAGTTCGGTTCTCGACCACCAAGCTATAGCACCATAGGTGATTATTGGTCTAATGACAGCTGTATAAAGCCATGTGATGATTTTTGGCGAAATGCCCCAGGATTTGCCTAATAGCCTCTTACATTGCCAAAAGATTATGCAAGCCTTTTGTAGCTTGTGATCTATATGTCTATTCCATAACAATTTGCTATCGAGGATAACTCCCAGGTATTGGACCTCGTTCGTTAGGGTTAGACTTGTATTGAAAAGCTTGGGTAACACTAAGTTTCCAAGACGTCGTTTATGTGTGAACAATATTAGTTCCGTTTTGGAAGGGTTCACTGATAATTGATGCTTTGCGCACCATCTTTCGACGACTCTTAAGGCAGATCTCATAAGGTCGCAAAGCACAGATTCTACTGGCCCGCTAATAAGAATTGCCAAGTCGTCTGCATAGCCCACTGTGAAGTGCCTTTCTTCGTTAAGCCAACAGATTAGTTCGTTAGCAACGAAGTTCCAGAGGAGAGGTGAAAGGACGCCTCCCTGAGGGCAACCCCGTACAGCCACCCCTCTTGTGGTACTGTTTACAGTGAATTGTATGGCTCTGTATTTCAGCATATTGTCTATCCACCCGGCAACCGTGGCATCGACACCATGTCTGAGCAAAGCTTGGCTAATGCTGGTAAAGTTAGTTTTATCAAAGGCGCCTTCTATATCAATAAAGACACCTAGCGTTGATTGTTTTGATGAGATAGCGGCTTGAATACGAGAACTCACCGCATGTAGCGCCGATTCCGTTGATTTACCCATAGAGTAGGCATGTTGGTTTGGGTGGAGGGGATTACTTATCAGAGCGGTGCTCCTTATTTCCCTGTCACATAACCTTTCTAAAACTTTAAGTAGAAGGGATGTGAGGCTAATTGGCCTGAATGATTTTGGCTGTGTGTAATCCCCCTTGCCGGGCTTAGGTATAAATACTACTTTGACTTCCCTCCATTGTGAAGGAACGTAGCGGTAAGCGATGCATCCTCTATAGATGGCGACGAGATGGTTTATCAACGTTGCATCACACCATTTTAGCAGCCCGGGGAAGATACCATCTAACCCTGCCGCCTTAAACGGGAGGAAGCTGCTAATTGCCCACTTGACTTTTTCTAGGGTGACAATTCGGTGGGCCGTGGTCCAGTTTGTGTCCTCTGGTGCGCTGCGGTGTGCATCTTCCCAGGTCGAACCGTTCATAATGAGACACCCGGGGAAG
Organism: Coleophora flavipennella; assembly: GCA_947284805.1. NCBI lineage: Eukaryota > Metazoa > Arthropoda > Insecta > Lepidoptera > Coleophoridae > Coleophora > Coleophora flavipennella. Next base: position 3,265,839 of record OX369307.1, read on the forward strand.
TGCGTCTGCAAAAGCAACTCGCAAGTCTCAGAGTCTGTTTTGGTATACGTTCCATCAGGCTTCTTTAAATACCCAAGGTTGTGCTCAGGATCACTACACAAAATGTTTTTGACCTTGGCTGCCTGGTTGTTGGTTTCGATATTACTACAAAAACGTCTCCAGCATTCTGACTTCCTGAGTCTTATACGCTTTTTGTATCGGTACTGAGCTTGTTTATATGCGGTCCAGTCGTCGTCCGCACGAGTATTTTTCGCCTTATTGAACAGTTTCCTTACCTTGTGACGAAGTCTATCGAGTACTGGGCCCCACCATTGCTGACGTGGCCTATGGTCAGTCCTCGGTATCACAAGTGGGCATGTCTGCTCGTAGCTGTTGATTAAAGTGGATGTGAGATTATTAACGTGGTTGTCAATGTCGGAAACATTACCATAAATTGGTGTTGCAACTGCCTCGATCAAATTTTTCGCCGTCAGTACTCTGTACTTAATGCGATCAATCTTTCGGGGATTGCGCCGAGGTTCCACGGGTTTGACTGTTAGAAGAAGATTGTATCTAATCCAGCGGTGATCGGAGCACGATGCCTCATCAGACACATGCCAGTCTGAGATGTGTGAAGAAATTTGCTCCGACGCTAGGGTTAAATCGACAATTGTCTGGGCCCGGCGAGTGACGAAGGTCGGTTCCGAGCCCCGATTGAGTATTCTTAATGAAGTCGGTAATAAGAAGGTTATGAGTTCCTCACCTCTAGAGTTGGATCTCACGCTGCCCCACAGCGGATGGTGCGCGTTGGAGTCTGCGGAGATGATTAGCTCCAGTCCCTCTCGCTCACAGTGCTCTACCAGGGCGGCCAGCTCGGGCGTGGGAATGTCTGCGTCGCCAGGGAGATAGGCAGATGCGATCATCACGTCAGGCAGGCCCTGGGAGGAGTCACTCGGGATCCTGATAGTAGTCAGGTCCCTAGAACAGAACTCGGTCATTAGTATGGTGGTAACATGTTTTGGAGCAAAAATACATGTACGTGGGTTGCTTACTGTTGTATTCAGGAGCAGCTTGCCCCCAATGTTGCTCAGACCGCAGATTCTGCCATTTCTAATCCACGGCTCCTGGATTAGGGCTACGGTCTCGGAGTCGACCTCCAGCGTTCTGCGCAGGTTAGCCGTCGCAGTCTGACTATGCTGGAGGTTGGTTTGTAGGGCTTTAAGGACGAAAAAGAGGCGAGCTGGGGGCGTCGTCACTCCCCAGCAACCTCTCCTCGTCCGTCTCCATCACCTCGCTATTCCGCTCTCCTCCAGCTTGCCCCGCAGAGTCCTTTTCAGGAACAGCAGAGCTAGCAGCGGTGGGCGGAATGGTGCAGCCTTCAGAACCTGAGACAGGTTCCGTGCGGCGCTCCAGTTGCGAGGGCGCTGAGCTCGTCGACTCTAGGTCCTTACGGACCACTCGTGTTGAGTTCGAGTCGGAGGCTGGCGCAGAGGATGATGGTTGGGCTCCATCTTTCCCCTCATGGAAGCGGACGTAGATCGACCCAAGCTTGTAGGCTACGCGTCGATCTCTTTTCCTTATAGCATCCATGTCGCTGTCAGGTATGCCCAAAACGAGGAAAACAGACTTTCCCCCGTCTTGTCGTTCGGCATGGTAGATTGCCCATCGGTCTATTTGGTACCAGGGGTTCTGGGCTTGGAGCTTCTTACGAAGTCGGTCCATATCATCCCCTGTATAATTGGGTACCAAAAGTCCAGCTTTAGTTCGTCGGGGGATCTCAGACTGCCGCTTGACAGTGAGTCTAGATCCCGCACACGGTGATTGTAGCTGTGGTACGACGCGGTGTAACCACGCAAGAGCGTGATCGTTTTCGCACCACATTTTGAGGACGCCTTCACTGAAAAAGGCCTTCCCTCTGAACGCAGGAGCAATCACCGGAGCATCGCTGGATGTGCGTGGGGAGTAAATTTCGTCATCCATCGCTTCATCCAGGGCGTCTTCAATGGCAGAAGCCTGCTCAACGGTGAGGTCCCTGAAAGGTTGCAGTAATATTGCGACGCAATAATCGTTGCCTTTTACGGCGTCAGCATAATTTGTTACTGCCTGCGTGGTGGAAGAATTAGCAGTTTTGGCACGCTTGCCTCTACCGCCATCCTTCGGTGATAGGGTATCATCAGGGCGGAATCTTTTGGCCGGTTTGGAGTGGCTGGGAACCTCTCCAGATATGTTAGCGGCCTTGCCTTTTCCACCTCGTTTGCCACGCGATCGCGGAGTTTTCCTGCGTTGTGGATTATCACCACCAACGGCAGGTGCGACCATAGGCGCTGAGGACGCTCCTGCAAGGTTAGGTGTCCCTGCAGCGTGACTTGCGTCAGCGCGCTGGGACGTAATACCTTGCGAAGAAGCAGCGTGGGTCCTGGCGGTCCCTTCAGCAGCTTGAGGCTGCTTACTGCCCTCTGCAGCCATGCCGCGCTCCTTTCTAGCCGCCGCACGAGCTTTCGCTCGTTTAGCTGCACTAGGTGGTTTATGCGCAGGGGGTACCTTGGCCTTTGTTTTGCCCTTTTTGACGACCACCTTCCAAATTGGCTCCTCACGAGAGGAGGTGGTAATTGTTGGCATTACTGCCGTAAGAGCGGCCATATTAATTTCTTTTGGCGCAGCCGTGGGCGCAGCCGGGGTAGCCGGCGCAGCCTTAGGCGCAGCCGAGGTGTTGGGCGCAATCAGAGATGCAGCCTGGTTTATACTTTTTTCCATTTGTTTGTCCATGATATTATTGACGGTCTCTTCATCCTCAGTAGCGTTCCACCCTCCTTGGAGCCCTCAGATGGGGACGCCTCATGCGCAGGCACATGGTCGCCAGAACTACTCTGAGGATATAGGCCTCCACCCTGACAAGTTACGGGCCGAATCAAGTAGCTGTAACTACCAGAGCTAGCTGTAAGCCGGAATAGCCCACGCATCACTCCGATGCCAGCAACCGATCGTCCGCTTCGTCAGTTAGGCGACCTCGCCTGACAGCCCTCTGACGGGGTGTCCCAGCCGATTGACCATAGGTGGCTAGACTATGGCCTCCCGTTTCAAGAGAAATCCAGACCAAAGATGGCGTGTTGCCGACTACGGCCCGCAGACCGCAGCAAGCTCAACCTCCAGGATTCCTTCTTCCTCCCATACGGGTCTCCACGCACGGCACAAACACGTGGGTGGCAAGGTGATGCCCCTACCCGCCATCAATCTTGTCTTCGAGATGATGGGCTCGCGACGTCATTGCCACAGTGGGTCGCAATACGGGGATGCTGGGGGACCAGATTTAAGGCGCCAGTGGTTCGCCTTCGCCCTGCATAGATTAGCTGTTGGACCCCGAGGTTGATGGAATGTGCGTAACTCGTTTGGTCTCAACATTTCCAGCGTGCACGACCGCTGCACGAGGCAGCGGTCCACTGCAGGTCCGCGGCGGCAGGCCATGCAGCGGCGAGGACGTTCTATGCAGGACTTGATGGTGCACGTCTTAAGCTCAGGTCCGCACTCCCTGAGCATACGCTCCCGGCATTACCTGGTTTTTAATGGTGGTTTCCTTCCAGCTAGTACGCCACCCCAGGGCCCTGTAAATCACCATCCACGCACGCCTAGAAGATGCCTTTATATTGACTAATAATTAATCACGCCGACGAAGTGGTAAAATAATATCTTGGAAAAAATACACTAAAGTGGAGACATTTTATTTTCCACGTCTGTCGCATAGTGTTTAGATATATTGCGAGCTTGTGAAAACCACTTTTCGATTATAGGATCTGTTTGCGAATTGTTATTTTTATTCATATTTGGTAAGCCCTTGGCATCATCTCACCTGATGGTAAGTGACGATGATGCCCAAGACAGAAGCGGGCTTGAGCTTGAAAGTGCTCTAACTTTTGCTAGAACTATGTTTTTCCCTCACTGGACGGGAGCCGGGTCGATAATTTGCCTCTACAAATACTAAAAATTACTAAAAGTGAAACGTGTTTTTTTGAAACGTGAAGAAATTAGCGCCATCTAGTATGATGGTACGGAACCCTTTGTGTGCGATTCTGACCCGCACTTTATCAGTTTTTTAAAAATTTATTTCGAGCTTGTTGAATTTCAGATTGTAAACGATTTATTCGCATTCGTGTACGCCGATGTAGTTACATTTGACCGACTGTATGATGTGCTTGCGTTTTTGACTGAAGAAACAGACTATTCTGTGTGGTACGCTGCTATTCGGGGTTTCAACAAACTAAGAAATTCTTACTTGGGAACTGAAGCTCTGAGCTCAATTGAAGTAAGTCAATCTTTCTTCAATTCTATGAATGAAATGTTATAAGTAAGTTAAAAGTGATTTCGAATTTAGATTTCTTAAGTACGTTTATGCGACGCTCTTACGGTGAAGGAAAACATCGTGAGGAAAACTGCACACGCCTGCGAAGAAACTCGCAGGTTGTGTGTTTATTCGACCAACCCGCACTGGGCCCGCGTGGTCGAAGAAGGCCCTATCGCCTTAATTCAGTGTAGGCTCGAGCCCCTCGGTGGGGATGTATATGAGCTGATATGGTGAAGTTAAAAGAAAAAGAAGAAGAAGTAAGTTTGGGTACACCATGTCCTTAAATATTTTTTTCTTCGTCTTTTAGTTTCTAGATATGTGAAACTACAAAACGGAGCTGAAAGAGTTCTTGTTTTAGAATCATTATGCACGACTAGCTGTTGCCCGCGGTTTCACCCGCGTGGACAACGTTTCTATGGCTTTGGGAGGGTACGCAGTGCGCGAAAAAAGTAGCCTTAATCTGTCTACCTACCAAATTTCAGCCCGATCTGTTCAGTAGTTTTTGCGTGAAAGAGTAACAAATATATATCCATACATTCTTACAAACTTTCACGTTTATAATATTAGTAGGATATGGAAAAATAGTGATATAGACGAAGAGCGATATAAACGCACGACGTAATTGACAAATCTTGATATGGATAAACTGCGTAATATACGGTGTATCGATACACACCACATCCGATGATAGGGTTACCGATATTTTAAGGGCATGTAATACACCACATTCCATCTACAAAAAACCCTCCATTGGGGGGTCGCATCCTTTTTCCCTCTAAATGACAGCCATTTTTATTTTCAATTTATTTTTTTATAGCTGTTTATGAAATGAATGTTTTCTCTTGAATTACCAGCAATACAGACTTCAAAATAGTCCCTTTTTAATTTGTCTGGTGTTCCAGACATAAATTTAACTAAAACATTTGAGGAAAAAACACAAAAATTTAAAGAAAAAAATGCAAAAAAAAAATATTTCTCATTTTGAACCCACTGCAAAAATGAGGTCGTTAAATTATTATTTTTTCTTCTTAATCTATAGATTTTAAGCTAAGCCACAGCGACACTAAATTATCTACCAATAGTAACTTACGCAATGATGCGAATTGATGGTTAAGAGACCCTTGTGCGGAGTTGCGACATTCCTTTAATTGTAATTTCACAACTATTTAACATTTTCAGATGTTTATAACTGAAATATTACTTATAACAATTATTCAAAGTGACTACATCCATTCTGAATCACGCTGTAGCTCTCTCTATAACCTGCTGTGTGGCTCGTATGACCATTTCCAAGTAACAAACCACGTGGGTCGCGTATTAACCATAAATTGGCATACAAAGTAAGAATTAAATAGTAAATAATAAGATGTCGTTTTATAGCTTAGCTCAAAATTAATCGACAATGAAGAGAAAAACGACGTTAATGACCTCATTTTTGCAGTAGATTCAAAAAGAGGGAAGACAATTTTTTTCTTTAAACTTTTTGTGTTTTTATTCTTAAATGTTTCGATTAATTTTATGTATGGATCACCAGTAAAAATAAATTACCTTTTGAATGAGAACATTTTGAAGTCTGTACTGCTGCTAGTTCAAGAAAAAAATATTATCCATGAACAGCTACAAAAAAATTAAATAGAAAATAAAAATGGCTGCCATTTAAAGGGGAGAAGGATGCGACCCCCTTATTGACCCCCCATCGATAAAATGTTGTTTATTAATGCCCTTAAAATATCGGTAACTCTATCCGATACACACTGTAAACTTGACCAATTACTGAATGAAAGCACTGTGATTTTGGGTGCCAGAACATATTTTAATCGTTTTCCTTCAAATTTACAGGCCTTCGAAAGTAATATTCTCGATAAAGCTATAACCAAACTTGGATACGAACCCACTTCTACTGAGGGCACAGTTGCTCTTAGGAACAGAATGCAGGTCTTGGAATATGCCTGCAAGATAGGTCATCAAGGCTGCATCCACCATACTGTCAAACTATTTAGAACTTTGAAAGAAAATGGAACTGAGTAAGTTGTTTATGATTTCAATAAAATTTATATTAAAACAAGCTTCATCTCTGCGGTTACCGAGAGTGCGCGGAGCAAACCTATAACCTTGTCCTGACAATGGGGAACATGTATGATAATTATCTTTCCGTACCTAAAGGATAAAAATGGGACCCTATTACTAAGACTTCGCTGTCCATGCGTCTGTCTGCCTATCTGTCCGTTCATCAGGCTGTATTTCATGAACCGTGATAGATAGACAGTTAAAAATTTCACAGATCATGTACTTCTGTATCCGCTATAACAGTAAATACTAAAAATTTGAAAAAGTAAAAAAAAATTGGGGGTAATCATACAAAAACGTGTTTTTTTGAACTTGAAGAAACAAGCGCCATCTAATATGATGGTACGGAACCTTATGTGTGCGGTTTTGACTCGCACTTGGCCGGTTTTTGTCAGTCGGGTAAAAATGAATCTTATATCACTCACGGGAATAAGACAAATCTAACGCAACCTCGCACTCCAAATTTCATCAAGCCGTTGAGGCGTCAGGCTCAGTCAAAGAATTATACAATTTATTTTTACAATTCATTTCTTTGTGTTCTAAGTACATCATACGAGTCCCTCCATTGTCAAACCAAAGAGCGATAAAAAAATCATCAAAACAAATTAAAGTCAACATAAGAATGATCAAAAGAGCTCTTCGAGAGAGTAAGCAATAAATGCTATTTTTAACGCAACTTTTTACTTCCATGTTATGTAACTGGAAATTGAATGATATCGTATTTCACTAACGAGATTCTGCTAACTTTTCGTTCTGTTGTTAATTTTTGAGAGGACTCAACATTATTGCATTTGCACTGAGGGATTTGAACCGAACCGACGTAGTCTGTCCATCCTTCTTTCGTACCAAGCAAGCTGATTGCTTTGATAAAAATCTTCACTCTTTACATTGCTTACTCAGCTGCAATCCAATTTCAATATAAGAATTCGGTAGTTGCCTACTAGTTATTTGATTTACTTTTTATGAACTGTCAAAAACGATATTTTGTTCTAAATATGTATGAAATATTGTACTATGACGTCATGGTTTTGCATTGCCGTTGACGTACTAATAATTTTGATAAATAAAAAACTGATAACAATATAAAAAACCAAATGAGTATAGTTTTTCTGAAATCGTATCAGGAGGTCTATTTTGTGAATTTTATTTCAAAATGTATTTTTGGTGCTGTCCAACCCAACAGGGATGACGACAGCATCAGAAATAAATTACAAACTCTTGATCACAAAATTCTCCCCCCCCCCCTACTTAAACTTCAATATTTAATCCACCAAAATCGCAAAATGAGTACTTAAATCACGCTGCTAAACTATGACGTTTTTGACAGATGATATAAAGTAACTCAGATAACTAGCATTCGTTATCCCTATTATGTAAATTTCGTTACAGAATTTCGCCAAGTCTAAGACCTGCGGCATACTGCAATGGCTTGCGTTATGGCGATGGTGAGGATTATGAGTTCTTATGGCGTAGGATGTCCACAACCAATGTGGCTAACGAGGCCCGTGCTATCGGAGATGTCTTGGCTTGTACTAGGGATCAAGAAAAGTTGAAGAGGTAAGTCAATACGAAATTTTAATCTTCTGTCCAATTTTAAACTGAGCATCTACTCTTGAATCTGAACAACTTTCCCTAAGAAACCTATACAATTGGAGAAGAAAAATCGGGTGGGGTTGTGACGGGACACACTGCCGTTGGTTTAACGTAAAACAATATCAGTTTTCTTCCGTGAGTGGATACCTTTTAAGGTTTGCTTGTTCCTAGGAATAAGGTTGTTATACAATTGGCCAGTTCTACCAACAACAGATAAGTCTCTTTCGTTGTATCGGTTGCATTTCTTCTGACCAGGTACCCCGTATGTGATTTTAAAGACATTTTGCATCAAAAGGATTTACCACACAAAATCCAAAGGTTGGCTGGAAGAGATTCCTGTTTAGGATAGGACTGCCTTTATATCTAGAAAAGTTATTATTTGTTGAAAAATAAAGAGTTCACAAACAAAGTCTAATCAGCAAATCTGTAACGGTTGACGAATCTTTCTTCGCTTTAACCGATGACGACACGTATGACGTAATAGGTATACCTATCCTATACTATTCTAGTTTATATCAATTTATACCATAACACTGTGGAGGGACTGACCCATCAATATGTATCGTTGATTGAGTGATTCCATAGATTTTTTTCCAAGGTAAAGGTTCAAGTTTTTATAACAATAATAATAATTATTATAACAAAATTTAACTATTAGGCTGAACTTCTGAAAGTAGATAGAACACTTGTACTAAGAGCTCTTCAGAAGTAATAAATTACTTTTATTATATCAGCTCATATACGTCCCCACCGAGGGGCTCGAGCCTACCCTGAATCAGGGCGATTAGGCCTTAGTCGACCACGCGGGCCCAGTGTGGGTTGATCGACTTCACACACAACCTTCGAGTTTCTTCGCAGGCGTGTGCAGGTTTCCTCACGATGTTTTCCTTCACCGTTAAAGCAATCGGTAAGTATATGTACGTAAGTTTTTGATAAACTCATTGGTACATTGGCCGTCCAGATTTGAACCCGGTACCTCTGGTTAGATGTACCGAGTCGTTACCGGTTGAGCCACCGACGCTTTTTTATATATTTTTTTTTTTAAATAAATTACTTATATAATTATTAAAATTCCGTTATACTCGAGGGACAAACGCCTGAGGCATGGCACAGAAGTGTGGTCGTGCTTTACTTCAAAAAGGGCGACAACACCTTGCTGAAGAACTAAAGACCCATGTCACTACTGAGTCGAGCGTCATTACGAATCGTTTTGCATGCAGGTTTGACGACTTCCAGCTTCCCGAACAAGCCGGCTTCCGAAGTGGCTTTAGTACCATAGACCACATACATACCGCTACGGTAGATTATACAGAAGACTGAAAAGTACAATCAGCCACTATGTTTGGCGTTTGTGGACTATGAGAAAGCCTTCGATTCAGTTGAAACCTGGGCTGTGCTACAGTCTATCCAGCGGTGCCGAATTGACTATCGGTACATCGAGGTGTTGTAATGTTTGTATTAAAAGGCCACCATGTCGGTTTGCCTCCAGGACCAGAACTCGAAGCTTCTGGACTGGGGGGAATCGGCATTAATATTAGGCGAGTACATAACCCACCTCCGATTCGCTGAGGATGTCGTGGTCAGTACTGGAGACTATGGAAGACCTAAGAACAATGCTCTATGACCTTAATAAAGTCTTTCAAAAGTTGGTCTTAAAATTAACAAGGAAAAGACGAAAATAATGTAAAATGTCCGTGTCGCACCCACCCCTCTAAAGGTAAGAGACTCTACATTCGAAGTTGTTGACGAATATGTATACCTAGGATAAACAGTCCAGCTAGTTAGGTCCAACTTTAATCCAACTCGGCTGGGCAGCGTTCGGGAAGCTTCGCAATAAATTCACGTCCCAAATACCGCAGTGTCTCAAGACTGAGGTTTTTGACCAGTGTGTGTTGCCAGTGATGACATACGGACCTGAGACATTATCCTTTACTATGGGCCTCATAAAAAGGCTCAAGGTAATTTTCACTTTAATAAAATTAATTAATAAATAATAAATATCGAAGTGTCCTTCCTGACCACCTGTATATCTTCTTACTTACAGTATTATTTTTTTAACCTGAATGAAATTTTGACAATTCAGACTATGCTCTGATAATTCAGAATTAAAGTATGTAAATAAATGTTAATTTGAAAATTATTAACGAAAACTAAAATTTTATTATAAGAGCTTTCTACTCATACTATTAGGTCATAAAGTAATTTAATTATTTTTAAAAGGTTCCTAGTATCAATGCAAGAAGAAAACAGCCCTATAAGGACTCAGGACCTAACAGTGCCACTAACAGGCGTCCTATCTCAGTACAGCAACTCCCATTTAGTAATGGAAGAACTTCAGGAAAATTATGATCTTTGGGAGACCATGTAAGTACCTAATTCGTAAACAGGAGTGATCTGTTGCAGTGATGATATTTTTTGCGTGAAAAAAATACGCTAATTTCTACGTAGAACGCGTTTGATTTTGTATTTTAGAATTTAAAATGTTATATTTCACATTTTACTCCGTATATTATGACCTGTAAGTCACCATGAATGAAAATATTTATGTCTATATCTAGACTGTATAGGCATAAAATGAGCTATTTTTTATAGTACGTAACTATTTTGGCCAATTTTTAGTTTTTCAATTGGTCGGCTTATTAAGTTTTCTAGATATAATGGACTGTTAAGTGTGTACCAATCACTGGAATCCTGGGTTGTACGCCGTAGTTTTGTGATTGTTTTTAACGCTTTAAGCTATGCTTTAAGCGTTTTAAATTATATTTACTTTGTAAGTTCAACGCTCATTCGAACAAAATTTGCTAATAAAATATGCATTTGCTTAAATCTAAAGTTGTTTTAAAAATAGACACAAAGTGATCATGGCTAAGTGTAACTGGCGTGGGCGCATCGATAACGTAGGTTATTTGACTACAAACATGGTCTTAATCTGGATGGGTGAGACTGTTAGTGGCTACTTTGCTACCTAGCAATAAGGTTATTATTTATAGGCTATCCACTACGTCGTTTAATTCTTTTTTATGATGACTATGATGCATTGTTAACCGTTTCCGTATTTCACATGCGACGTTAAGCCGTTGGTGTCGATAGCTATCACTAGTTGTTATGCGCCTTTTGAACCGCCTCCGTGGCGTGATGGTTAGTCCATTCGCTTCGCACCAGGAGGTCGCGGGTTCGATCTCCGGTGGGGTCAACTTTGTAAGACTCGGTTTAGTTGGTGGTAGGGCATTTTAATGGACCGCCTGGCTAGCTTCCACCATCGTATCTAAGTCTTGCCGCCAAACATCAGTGTTAACAGCATTGATGTGTTCCGGCTTGTATGTATACGATAGCCAGATCCCCATTGCGTTGGGGAATTTGGGTGAGCCCGCTTCCATATTTGGCATCATCGTCACTCACCATCAGGTGAGATGATGCCAATGGGCTTACCAATTGTGAATAAAAAAAAATACGTCAGAAGCCAATAGAAACACATGTTGCTAGGCGGCTTGAAAACTTGTGACAATGGGGTCCGCCCTCTAGACCTATAACGTCCACGAATCCGAACATGACCCTCGAGTGTTGAGTATGAACCAACCTGACTTTCTGGCCTAACGTTCACGAGATATAGAGGAAGTTTGTGCCCCAGAAGCCTATGGCAGGCCTGTCGCATTTCGCGCTGTAAGCATGAAAATGTGCCTACGCCGCGCTCTACGCCACGTGGCCTGCTATAAGAGGCAAATTAGTAGTCAGAAGAGATAAGAGTTACGCGATAGAAAAAGAGGCAACTTGTAGGTGGTAATTGGCGTTGTACGAACATGAATTGCACTTTATTGTGTCGAAGCAAGAGTCGCTATTTATTTATATGATTTTGCGGAGTGTAACTTCTTTAACGTTAGTAGTCTTTATTCTTTGCCTATGGGTTGTTGACATTATAAACAAGCTAGAATGTTAACAACCTATAAATATTCCCAATGCTGGGGTGCGGGTCTCTTCCAAACTGAGGAAGGTGAGGCTATACTCCACACATGAAGGCCATGTCCTGGAAGGTGCATGTTGCCGGGCTAGTGATGACCCTACTATCAGAAGTTTTCAAGCCGATAAAGCTTCTGACACGGCTTAGCGACTGCCCTCTAGTAATATCAAGCAGCACCAACGACGTAATAACGTGTCTTTCAAATCACGGAAATGGTCTAGAAAAATGCCACCAACAGTCAAACCTATACAGATAGCTTCAAATCAGTTAACCTGCGTGATCGACCCAACCACGCAAAACGCAGGCTTCAAACAATAAATTTTATATTGTTTGTTTACATCGTTATTCTTATATTTCAGATACCCATCCATGGACACGGTTCTTACTACGATTGCATCCCATTTACACACTGAATCTGAATTTAACGAAGTAAGTAAACTTTTATCATCATCATATCAGCCGAAAAACATCCACTGCTGGACAAAGGCCTTCCCAAAAGATTACCAGTCCTGCGCTGCGCCGCGTAAACTTTACTTATATACTTGGTTACTATGAAGCCGCGGTTGGCTACTTAGTTGCTATGGAGTAAATTTTTCGCTACTTCCGTTATAGTCTTTCGTCACTTCCGTCACGGTCAAGGTTTTTGCCTTTGTACCCGGTATGTGATTTTAAAGACGTTTCACGTCAAAAAATATATAAAAATTTAAGTCGCTTGTTTTTGAAGTCTTTAGCTTTGTCATATTCGTTTAAATAAAATTTTCTGAAATTAGAATTTTGTTTATTATGGCCTATGATAATGATAAACTTTATTAAGTTAATTAAATTCAATTTAAAAAAATCTCCGCAAAAATGTTTTACACAGGGTGTAAAAAAATTGTGCAGGACCCATAAACTGGGGTTCCGTTTCATCATACTAAACGAATTTCTCGAAGGAACCCATAATCAAAATACAAAATAAAATTTAGAATTTTTATTATTATGAGTACGACACATAGTTGACTTTTGCGCAACTTTTTCTACTTTGGTATGGAGAGTTCATTTCTTTTTACCTAACTGCCCAAAAATGTTCATGTATGTGTAAGTATATACAGGGTGTAACAAAATTGGTGTAGGTCCCGTTAACTGGGGCTTCTACTCATCATACTGAACAACTTTTGTTCTACGACTTTGCTGAAATCGCAAAAAAAATTTACTCTTCATACAAATCGATCAGCTAATCGACCAATTTTGTGCATATTAGTATGGAGGGTCGAATTTTTTTTTTGAGAATTGTTTATGAGTTCCTTGGGGAAAGTTGTTCAGTATGATGAGTAGAACCCCCAGTTAACGGGTCCTACACTAATTTATTTACACCCTGTTTAAACAATATATATGCAGCATAAGCCGCACGCAATATATGCTGAGCGCCGTCCGTGATTCTTGCACCACCTACATACACACACACTTTTTGATGTGTAAATCATCTTTGCTCTCGCTTTCCTGCAATTTGTGGGAGTGATTTCGTGAAATGGGACGGAAAAGTGTCCCATGGGACGGAAATGTGTAACAGGGAGTCGCGTTTTTTCAGGCTTTAAAAGCGCGGAAAAGGCAAAGGTATCTATGACCATACAGCCTAGTCTGCCGTATCTTTGCCGTCCTTTTTTCAGGCTTTAAAAGCGCGGAAAAGGCAAAGGTATCTATGACCATACAGCCTAGTCTGCCGTATCTTTGCCGTCCTTTTTTCAGGCTTTAAAAGCGCGGAAAAGGCAAAGGTATCTATGATCATACAGCCTAGTCTGCCGTATCTTTGCCGTCCTTTTATAAATTAATTTGTCACATGTTACACATCATATGCGAGTACTGTAGGTCTCGCTCGAATTTTTTTTTTCCACTTGTAATATTAGGTACTATTAATTTGTTATTTTTCTCCTTTTTTTTCCAACATTATGTAAATGTTTTTGGTGACAAGGAATCAATAAATGTCTTATGTCTTATATGTACACACATACATACATTCATACACTCGAAAACATAACCATTCTTCTCAGGCAGTCGGGTAATAAATATCGTATCTCATTAGCGGACCCTCCCTGTTTGAGCGTCAACAGTATCGTTGATGAATTCACGAGCCTAATGCGTGTATGCTCGAGTGTTTGAGCGCTCATTCGGGTCACTGTGACACCACAATTTGCGAAAGGCACGTAATTGCCCCTACGGGAAGTTTTGAGAGCCGTAACCGGGTCATTAGATTAAAGTATTATACGTGTATGCAAGTAGGTACAATTTTAGGAACGTTTTTAAAGCCAGATGACCGTGTATGATATGCCCTTGAAAAAAATATGCACACGTCCATAAACTCCGTGAGCTATGTCGGTTACTACTCTTCGTTTCTGATTCAATCTGAAGTGGCAGTGGACAGGGGTACATAGCTCGCAGAACAGATGGCTGTTGGGCCAGTAAAGTTCTCGAGTGGCGACCTCGCAACGGAAAACGTAGCGTAGGCAGGCCTTCCACGCGGTGCACCGATGACTTGGTGAAGATCGCAGGAAGCCGATGGATGCGGGCAGTGCAGGACCGGTCGTCGTGGAAATCCTTGGGGGAGGCCTTTGTCGAGCAGTGAACGTTTTTTCGGCTGATATGATGATGATGGTAACGACTCGGTCCATCTAACCAGAGGTACCGGGTTCAAATCTGGACGGCCAATGTACCAATGAGTATTTCAAAAACTTACGTACATACTTACCGATTGCTTTAACGGTGAAGGAAAACATCGTGAGGAAACCTGCACACAGGCCTGCGAAGAAACTCGAAGGTTGTGTGTGAAGTCGACCAACCCGCACTGGGCCCGCGTGGTCGACTAAGGCCTAATCGCCCTGATTCAGGGTAGGCTCGAGCCCCTCGGTGGGGACGTATATGAGCTGATATAATAATAATAATAATGATGATGATGATGGTATATAAATAGGCCCATAATTAATTACATACATAGCCTTCTTAGGCAGCCGGGTAAAATAGATAAAACATTATCAAGGAAAGTGCAGCATATGCACATAGGATTACATTGTTGGATAATGTTTTTTTATCGCCCTAATTCAGGGTAGGCTCGAGCCCCTCGGTGGGGACGTATATGAGCTGATATAATAATAATAATAATAATCCCGCTTTTATTAGCTTCAACTGTGTATGTATACATAAATATGTTTGTATGTTTGTAACCGACTCCTTCGCCCTCGATTTTGAGTACAGATTTAATTCAAACTCTGTAAATTTATCAAGAATCAGTGACAATACAATAAGTTTATCTCAGTATCCTGAACTAAAATTGAAAAATATATTAGTTTAAAATACTTAAAAAACACGCCTTTAAAGCACATCAAAATAAGAAGTAAAAAAATAATTCTTAATTTAAGTTGAAAACAATAATGAACGAAAAATACTAGTATATTATTGTGAAATAATTTTCGAAAAACCTAAAAATTTTTAGGTACAAGCTTTTAATATTGCATTGTCACGCGATGTATATATGCATGCAAAATTTCAGCTCAATCGGAAACCGGAAAGTGGGTCAAATTTATCTTGCAAGATTTCACCCGAACATTCATACATTGCAAGCTTTTAAAAAGCGTGGGTTGCTCGATATACGAAAAATATGGCACAAAGCGCCCTACGTTTTTTCACATTAATATACTAGAATTTTTCGTTCATGATTGTTTTCAACTTAAATAAATACTTATTTTTCACTTTTTAGTTTGATGTGCTTTAAAGGCGTGTTTTTTTTTGTTTTTTTTTAAACTATATTTATTTATTATTGAAAAATTTTGTGCGTTTGGCTGCACCTTACCTAATGGTAAATGCCGATGCAGCCGAGGATGTAATACGCAAGCTTAAATAGTGGCTATTCACTCTCGTCTTGAAGATTCCTAAACTATATGAATCGGGGAATGCAGACGCTGGCAGGCAATTCCACCTCTTGGCCTGGCCGTTCGCATTATGAATGATGAAGAGAAACGTGAAATAAATATTTCTGAATGATGCACTGGCTGGTTGCCAAACAAGCCATTTTACAACAAAAAAATCGACCTTGCAATGATCTTGACCTTGGCTTTATATTTAGGACATCACATTCTGAGCTAAAAATCTAGTTTTTTGTGAGTATCGCCTACGACGTTTCTAACTTTTTATGCTTAAAACTCCGATTTTTTTTTCATATCTATGTTTATTGATTGATTGATTGATTGATTGATTGAAAACACTTTATTGCACAACATAAGAGAAAAAAAAAAGATACAATGATTAAGGAAGTTGTACATATAGGCGGTCTTATCGCTAACAAGCGATCTCTTCCAGACAACCTTTAGGTGAAGGAAATATGAGAAATCATTATTGTGGGGTAGTAGTGGGCAATAAACAAATTCATAGAGAAAAATAAAATAAAAAATAAATATCCAATCTTAAACTACGTAATACACGTAAATATATAAGTAGATATAAATGATATAAACTAAAATACATATACATAAAAAATACATATACATAAAACATACATACATAACATATATAGTATAGTAAGTACATACATAACCACATTAATGATGATGATGAGAACAACTAGAGATAATATGTAGGAGATTAAACAGATTTATGAAATTTATAGCGCTAGAAAGTGATCTTTAACTTTAGATTTAAATATATTAAGGGAAGGCGAGTTACGAATGGAATCAGGGAGAGAGTTCCACAGGCTTATGGAACGTATAGTGAAGGAATCAGAGTAGAAATTGGTAGAATGAGTAGGTACAACAAGGCGAAGTGAATTTTCAGATCGTAGAGGTCGACTATGAGAGGAGGAGAGGTATTGGAAACGGTTTTTAAGATAAAAGGGAGTACGAGGGTCAAAAAGCACTGAATAGAGAAGAGCAAGAGAATGAGCGTCCCTTCGACAACGTACTGAAAGCCACTGTAGCTCCCTTCGGTACTCGGATACATGGTCATATTTGCGCAGTCCATAAATAAACCGAATGGCCAGATTTTGTAATCGTTCTAGCTTATTTAGGAGATCAACATTGAGATCAAGATAACACGTGTCAGCGTAATCTAGAATGGGAAGAAGAATGGATTGGGCTATAGCAATTTTGGTGGCTGTTGGAAGAAAATTGCGCAGTCGATTGAGAGAACGGGTTGAAGCAAACATCTTCCTACTAACCTCAGCAATCTGGGGGACCCAAGACAGGGTTTGGTCAATGAAAACTCCTAGATTTTTTACTTTTGTACTGAAGGGAACAGTTACACCGTCGAAAGTAATAGTAGGCAAATTAAAATAATCTATCCTAGAGACAAAATACGGACTGCCAATCAGGATACATTGTGTCTTCATTGGATTAACTTTTAAGCCGTAAGATTTGCTCCACTCTGATATGACGTTAAGATTAGCATTAGTAGTCTTAATGGCAGATGAAAGGTCATCTAAAGGTGCCTGTGTGTAAATTTGTAGATCATCTGCATATAGATGATAGGAAGAGGAGATCTGAAGGGAAACAGAATTAATAAAAATAGCGAATAGAAGAGGGGAGAGAACGCCACCCTGCGGCACGCCAGCACTAGTGGATAACTAAGATGAAAAGGAATCTTCAATGCGTATGCGTTGTCGACGTCCTTGCAGGTAACTGCGGAACCAATCAATTACCGGCGGCGACATGTTGAGGGAACTCAACAACCCAAGCAGTATGTCATGATCAATAGTATTAAATGCGTTGCTGAAGTCCAGCAAAGTTAGTACTGTGAGTTGTTGATTCTCCATACCAAATCTAATGTCGTCAGTGATTTTGATAAGTGCAGTATTCGTACTATGGCCAGGACGGAAACCAGATTGGAACGGGTTCAGAAGACTATTTTTGACCAGGAAATGACTAAGTTGGCAGTGGATAAGGCGTTCAAGGACTTTGGAAAGGAAAGGGAGAATAGAAATAGGACGGTAATCGGACAGACTTGATGGATTGGACTTCTTAGGGAGAGGGATGATTTGGGCCTCTTTCCAGATATTTGGGAAGGAGCCAGATGAGATACATGTGTTTAGGATTTTGGTTATGATGGGAGACAGGATATCAATTAAAGGAAAGACCATATTACGACTAATGTTATCACCACCGACGGCACCAGAAGTGATAGCGAGAATGTTCTTCTCAACTTCGTCTACCGAGAAAGGATCGAAAGAAAAAGGAGGGTAGTTTGGGGTAGGACGAGTTGAAAGATAGTCAAGCGTGCGTGTTTTGATACTACAATTAATGTCAGAAGATGAAGAAAAATGATTATTCAGCAAATCGAGATTAACGTTAGGAGGTGTAGTGTCGCTACGAGATTTGCCAACACCCAAGGAACGTAGGAATTTCCAAACTTTGGCAGGGTCACCTTGTTCGACAGACTGATGGATATGACGTCTTTGAGCATCCCTACACATCATGTTACAGCGGTTTCTAAGGCGGAGGTATTTGCTTTTGTTTTTTTCTGATGGTTCCATTTTAAACTTACACTTGGCGTAGTTCTTTTTGACCATAAGTGATTTAATTTCCTCAGTAAGCCAGGGGGCAGGCAGATGCTTAACTTTGACAGCGCGAATGGGGGCGTGAACGTCATAGAGTTGAATGAGTAAGGAGTTAAATATATTTATTTGATCATTTACTGTATCAGCCCTGTTAAAAACTGTCCAATCAATTTTTCTGGCATCATCACGGAGACGTTCAATATCCATACCATCAAAATTGCGCAGCATGAGAACACGGGGTCGGGGTTTAGGGGGGCGAATTTTATACGAAATGTAAATTAAATCATGATATGAGAACGCATCAGCAGTCAACTGACCGTGTTTAAAAACATTGCTAGGAGAAGACACAATTGATAAATCTAAGAGAGAGGGAACACAGCCCGGAAAAAAGTGAGTGGCTTTAGAAGGAAGGATATGTAAGTTAGAAGCGTTGACAATATTATTGAGAGAACGGGAACGGGCATCATTTTTATGCAGACACGTGTTAAAATCAATGTTTGTTTTGAATTAATTTAAGTACCAAACAAAATAATCTAATTAATTAATGACCTAGATCGTAGCTTTATATTTAGCACATCACAAACGCATTCTGAGCTAAAAGTCTAGTCTTTTGCTAGTATAGCCTACGACGTTTCTGACTATTTGTGCTTATGATTCAGATATTTTTCATATTATCTAGGTTTATTTTAATTGATTTAAGTAACAAAATAATCTAATTAGCTAATGACCTTGACCTTGGCTTTATATTTAGCAAATCTCATAAGCGTTAAGTGGCAGTGAGCAGGGCACATAGCTCGCAGAAATTGGGGCAGTAAAGTTCTTGAGTGGCGACCGCGCACCGGAAGATGTAAGACGCCTCCCACACGGTGGAGCGACAACCTGGTGAAGGTTGCGGGAAGCCGCTGGATGCGGGCAGCGCAAGATCGGTCGTAGTGGAAATCCTTGGGGGAGGCCTATGTACAGCAATGAACGTCCTTCGGCTGATATGATGATGATGATGATAGTATCGCCTACAACGTTTCTGACTATTTATCCTCAAGATACGGATTTTTTGCATAACTAGGTTTATTTTTAATTTAAGAAACACACGAATTTAATTAGCTAACTGATGCGCAGAACTTCAGCAGAAAATATTCGTCGCCCTTCTCCTTAACTTTGTGCCTAGATATAAAGATTTTTATGGCAATGTAAGGAGTCAAAATCATTAGAGAATTTTTCATCTCATTATGCCACTGTTATACTAACGAGCATTAATTGTTTATTACGACTAATTAGTATATTTTTAGTTCTATCATCACAATTAGTTTCAGTGTTAAAAGCACGAACATTTAACATTGAAACGACCTTTGTTAAGTGCATGTTAAATTGTAACAAGCAATGTTGATGTCATTATTGTTTTTGTTAAATTGATTTAAGTGTTACATATCACAATAGTTCATTACAGTCTAGGCTTAAAATACACCAATTGATGGCCGAGTACCTCCCAAGTGATTTTAATCGAGTTGCCAGACGAGTCCTTTTTAAATAAGTCAGTGTGTTAATTGCTTGTAATCAGCTAAAAGATGACCACTGCTGAGCAAACGCCTCCCCCAAGGATTTCCACAAAAACCGGTCCTGCACTGTCGGCATTCAGGGGAATCCCACGAATTTCACCAGGTAGAGGGCCTGCCTACGCTACGTCTTCCGGTGCGGGACTGCTACTAGAAAACTTTACTACCCCAACAGCCATCCTTTCCACAAGCTATGTATCCCACCCGTTGAATTTGACTTTTTTTTAAATCCACAAATGGTAAGTCCTTGACATCATCTCACCTGATGGTTAGTGTCGATAAAGCCTAAAATGAAAGCAGGCTTACCAAGATTCCCCAACGCAATGAGGAACTGGCTATCTTATCTCAAAACGAACACATCAAGGCTGTTAATATTGCTTCGTGTGCGGCAAGACTTAGATAAGATGGTGGTAGTTAGCCAGGTGGGCTTAGGAAATGCCCTTCCACCAATCAAACCAACTCTTACAAAGTTAGACCCTACCCACGGCCTCCTGATGTGAAGATAATGGAATTAACCATTTGGCCACGGACACCCTGGACACTTCATACAACGGGCCAGAACTGACTTTTTAAAAAACGAATGTCGAAACAAACAAAATGGCGGTGAAGTCATATACGTTCGACAACTAAACTGTAACCAATCTGTATCAAACTCCGCTGGGAATAGAATCAGCGGCCTATTGATGTGAAGCTAATGGACTTAACCAACTACAACCATACATTCTTACAAACTTTCGCGTTTATAATATAAGTAGGATTTGTCGGAAACGGCCTCTAACGATTTGAATGAAAGTTTGTATTTAGGTAATGTCATTCCTGAGAAAATCCATTTTCACACAAAAACAATAATATTTTTATTTTACATGCCTAGGCGACTACGAGCAACGGTCGGTTGCCCCAGGTGCTGTATTTCTAAAAACAGTTATTTAAAATTCAAACTCCATTTTTATTTAAATTCCATTGTGCTATTTTTGTATAATAAATGCAAATTAAGGTAACTCCGCGAATTGTCCAACAGCGCTCGGTAACACAGCAATAGGGGATCGGACTGCTAGTCATTTGAGTTACTTTTTATTATCTGTCAAAAACGAAATTTTGTTCTAAAAATGTTTGAAATACCCACAAGTGACGTCATAGATTTTTAGCGTCATTGACGAACTTATTTTTTGAATTTGATTAATTAAAAATTAAAGACGTGATGAAAAATCAAAACAAGTAAGGTTTTTGAAACATCAAGAGTAGAGAAATTTAGGAAATCATATTTCAGAATTTATTTTTGATGCGGGTCCGATCCCCTATTCCACTGTTATTAAATCTCATTTCTTTTCAGTTTGAAGAGTTGCTGTCATTGTGCACCAAGTGTCCCACCACTGCTGTGGAAGCTGCCAGAAAATCGCTAAGTTCTGCCAAAACCGCTGCTGCATGGGCAGAAGAACACCAGGCGGCCCTTTTGCAAACACTCAAAAGTTCTGCCTTCTTGCATCTACCCTCATTTTCTTCTCTTATACTTGGCCTCACTGTTCTCTATTTAAAGTTTTAATTTGAGTGACCTGTCCTGGATAACAAGGTCATTTATCTATGGATAAACAGCTGTTTGTTTTATTTTTAGGCTTTTTACAAAACTAGAATTATTTAAATCGATCAAGAAAATCAAAATCAAAATCATCGATTTAAGTAACGCTGGTGGCGGTAAAGATTTTTTTAAATGTTTATGTATAAGTATGTGAAGAAAGGGCTTAACTACTATTTTATGTTAAGGGTCCCCAGGAGGCTCGAGTTTCCATACAAACGTAGTTCCGCTTAAAACAAAAATGCCGGATTGAATCCAAACTTTGAAAATATATTGAGTAGACACATGTCGATGTTCGTAATTAGTTTTCTATGTACTAATATAAAACGGAAAAACATAAGAGAAGTTTCAAACTTTCAGTAAAAAACTAATTTAAGCCTTCGTTTAGTTATGTTTCAATTTACTACGATGAAAACTAATTACGAACATCGATATGTGTCTACTCAATATATTCACAAAGTTTGGTATAAATCCAGCATGTACTTTTCGTATTGAAGCGGAACTACGTTTGTATGGAAACTCGAGCATCCTGGAGACTTATAATCAAACGAAGAGAATGTGCTCCACTTTTTTATAGTAGCGTAGTTGATAATCTTAATAGATTAGATTAGATTTATTTATTTCATATTATCAATGTCATTTTACAATAAAGCTTATTAAATAATTTGTCAAAGGATAATATGATATAACAGTAAGTATACATATTGTTATCATTATTGTATCTTTGATAAAATAAGATTGATAGGTATTTACTTAAGAAGGTACTTAAGTCTGCAAATAAGATACATAAATTGAATCTTAGCCTAAAATTAAGTAATTAAACGTTACTATTTTCGTAAAGCTTTTTATTTTCTTACGATTTACCTTGAGCGTCGTCGGTGGCTAAACAATAACGACTCAGTCCTTCTGTACAGAGTTCCCGGGTTCGAATCTGGTGATGGCCAATGTACAATAAGTTTTCAGGAACTCTTAATTAATCCACAAAGGATCAGCCCTTGGCATCATTTCACCTGATGGTAAGTGACGATGATGGAGACGAGCTTAGCAAAACAAAAGGGAACTGACTATCTTATCTTCATGCCGAAACACATCAATGCTGTTTACATTGATGTTCGGCGGTAAGAGTTAGAAAAGATGATGTTAGCCAGGCAGGCAGGCTAGGGAAATGTCCTGCCAAACAAATCCAGTCTTACAAAATTAGTTGCACCGGAAATCGAACAAGCGACCTTCTAGTGTGAAACTAATGGACTAACCATTACGAAACGGATGCGGTCAGAAACATACTTACATTAACTTTCCGATTGCTATAACTGGTAAAGAAAAATATCGTGAGGAAACTTGCACACTGATTGATTACGGATGTTTATGAAGATCGCGCGCGTAGCACACGTCTGTAGGTGTAAATCTGAATGCCCTACACGTGATGCTGAGTGTAACACCAGGCAACCCATAGTTAGCACAGTTATATTGTGCCAGACCTTAAGGGTCCCCAGGAGGATCGAGTTTCCATACAAACGTAGTTCCGCTTTAATACAAAAACTACACGCCGAATTGAATTCAAACTTTGCAAATATAATAAGTAGACACATATTGATGTTTGTAATTAGTTTTCATCGCAGTAAATTTAAACATAGCTAAACGAAGGCCTAAATCACTTTTGTACTCAAAGTTTGAAACTGCTCTTATTTTTGTCCGTCATAATTTAGAATTTCGATCATCGAAAACAAATTACGAAGATCAATATGTATCTACTCAATATATTTGCAAAGTTTGGATTCAATCCGACATTGTAGTTTTGTATTAAAGCGGAACTACGTTGTATGGAAACTCGAACCTCCTGGGTACCCTTAAGTGAGACTACCGCAACAGAAAATCATATTTTTCCATAAACGTACAGGTAAACATTATTTTGGTCTGTTTCCGCGACCGATTATAGAAACTCTTTTTAAAGTACTTCCACCTCTTTCCGAGGGTGTCGTCGAAGCGACTAAAGGATCGAAAACCGGAGGCTGGGCTGGAACATGGCTATGGTGAAATCGCAAAAAAATGGCCTCTCCCAAAGGATTTCCACAACGACCGGTCCTGCGCTGCGAGAAATTTGGCGGTATTAAAAAAAATACAACAAAAATTAACACATTTCAATCTGTGGTGGTGTTTATCTATACCTACCTACCATAAACCTAGCTTACCTTTTGCACAAGAGTTTTTACATCAAAATCTCGAATTTAATGCTGGGCAAATAAATCCACACGCTTCAACACTTTGCTGCGTACATACTCATAAAAATTAAACACAAGATCTCAGTAACATCAAAGCTATGCTATTTAGAAAGACATAAAGTTCACTTCTGAATACCTATCAACTTTCCCAAGATCTCTTTTCTGTTGCACTCACCATGTTTTTTTACCTTCGAGTGACGAAGGAGCAAATAGAAGGTTATGGTGATCTACAATGAAAAAAAAACCGACTACGAGATTTGATTTGATTTGATTTCACACGCGCGCGCTTGTGCGTCTGTGTTTGTGAATGGTATGTCCGTATTCTCGATTTGCAGAGAAACTGTCTGTCCGATTTTGATGAAACTTTGCACATGGATTAAAATATTAACGATACTTACCTCCTAAACATAAAAAAACATTGTTTTTTTAAAATTTCGCTAGGGATGTTTTTCCAAATTTTCGTCATCGTCAACACTTATGACATAATTATGAAGTATATCTGGGAAAACTCTGAAAAGAGAAACTATCATACAAAAAAACAAATATTTTTTTCTCCAAAATGGGCCTAAGTTTATTTATCAAGGTATATTGTACGGGAAAAACTTTTTTTGGGTTTTTCTAGATTAGATTAGCCACTTGTGTAAGATTTTTCGATCGCATATAAATTGATTTTTTTTATTTATACATATCAATTGTGGATAAAAAGAAACATACGCGATCGAAAAATCTTACAAGCGGCTTATATTATGATCTATAAAAACCCGGAAAAAGTGACCTCCCATACAAATCAAATAATATTAGACGCTCCTGCGAGGAGGTATGCTATCTGCGGGGAGTACAGTTATTTTTTTTCTTTTGTGGTTGGCCAGTATGTACATCATTGTTGATCCAATGACGAACAGAAATAGAATGCATTCAAGTGCTCCGCTACCATCCCACGCGTCTATTTAAAAAGTTTTTGTTACTTTAACAGTACCGTTACATTCATTGTCAAGGTAGTAGAAGTTCAAGCATGTGTGTAGGTTTTGAATAATAGATTTATGATGACATAGGAATGTGATAAAAGGTTTTGATAGCGAATCACAAACGGTAATGATATGAAAACAATAGCTACTTCACCTGCAAGTAGGAAAGTGGTTCTTACCAATAAGACTGTTTTGGACCCCCCGCCAACTCAAAGAGGCTTGACTTATGAAATTAATAAACATAAATATTCAGGGGCAAACCACACACGGTTATCTGAGCCCTAACTAGATATCTCCGTCAGGCGAAGTGGTATATATCTGGGGTCCGGCTGTGCACCAACCGTTGATGGTTGGTACTTGTATTTATACTTAGTGCTAAAGAAATGTTAATAGCGCGTTCTAGGTGTCGTATTTCTTTTATCCTCTCGTCGTTTGTGTTAAAGTTCAGTGGTTACTGCAGTTGCCGCTGACCTCTTTATCTACAACTTTGCTAAAAGTCAGCTCATATACGTCCCCACCGAGAGGCTCGAACCTACTCTATAGAGACGATAGGGCCTTAGTCGACCACGCGGGTGCAGTGCGGGTTGGTCGACTTCACACACCACCTGCGAGTTTCTTCGCAGGCGTGTGCAGGTTTCCTCACGATATTTTTCCTTCACCGTAAGAATGTCGGATAAGCGTACATATGAAATCTAAATTAGAAATCACAATGGTACATACGTGGCAGGTTCGAACCACACATCCCGGACAGGAGGCGGCGGCCCTAGCCATTATGCCACCGAAGCTCCAATATGCTATACTTTTGGAGAAAATAAACAATTTTTGTAACTGTTCATACAAATTGATTGGCTGAGCAGCCAACTTTATATGAAAGTCCAAAATCCGTGGTTCTACCCATTGACTCAAAAAAACTTATTTCCGAAGGAACTCTTCCCAGATTGCAAATAATTTGACTTCTCAAAAATTTTTTTTTATATTCACAATTCGACATCATCATATCCTTGATGGTAAGTAACGATGATGCCGAAGATGGAAACGGTGCTTACAAAGAATTACAAACGCAATGGGGAACTGGCTATCTTATCTTCAAGCCGGAACCCATCAATGCTGTTACCATTGACGTTTGGTGGCAAGACTTCCATAAGATGGTGGTAGCTAGCCAAGCGGGCTTAGAAAATACCCTTCCACCAACTGAACCGAGTCTTACAAAGTTAGTCTCCACCCCGGGAATCGAACCCGCAACCTCCCGATGTGAAGCTAATGGACTTAACCATTACGCCACGGAGGCGGTTAGGATGGTTCGATATGGGACGTCAACTTTTTTAGCGAATTGACCTTAGGTTTCTTTGGGGTAAGTTGTTCTAAATCACTGAAAGACCCCCCTTGATCAAAAGGATGAGAGGTATTTAATCAAGCCCTTGAAAGGTGTAAAAAATTTGATATAATTTTTTTTTATTTACCTTACTAATGTTAATAAAAACCCGACTGCATCAAAATATTACTTATCCCTTTTTTGGATAGTCAAGTAAATATCCTATATTATGTATGTCACTCACGGTATCAAGACGAATCTAAAAATACCTTGCTCTCCAAAATCCATCGACATACATACATGAATCTTGAGCATCATCTTATCAGCTCATATACGTCCCTACCGAGGGGCTCGAGCCTACCCTAAATTAGGGAGATCGGGCCTTAGTCGACCACGCGGGCCCAGTGCAGGCTGGTCGACTTCACAATTAACTAGTACCTATCTCATCTGTGACTTCACACACAACCTTCGACTTTCTTCACAGGCGGTATGTGCAGGATTCCTCACGAGTTTTCCTTCACCGTTAGAGCATCGGTTAAACGTATACATATGAAATCGAAATTCGAAAACAGATTGGTATGTGGCAGGATTCGAACCACGGCCTCCCGAACGGGACAGGAGATACAGGAGGACGCTGAATAAATTACAGCCAAAAATACCTTCCTTTTAAAGTTTACTTTCAGTTGTGATCTAATGAGATGATATTTATTCAGACAGAATTTAAAAGGAAAACATCATTTTCCTTATATTTTTCACTCGTTCTAAACAAATTTTCATATGAGTAATCAAGTCAATTTTCTGCGAACAGACACTTCAAATAAACAAACAATACTCACAAAAACTTGTCTCGCTTAAACCACAACCATAACATTATTTATATATACAACAACTTGATAAATATAGAGCAATGTAAATTCCAATCTTGATTGAGCCTTGCTATTATATGGCGTCTCCCACCTTCGTATGTTCGTTTTGATATTAGGGAGGGGAGTGCCGGGTCCTGTTATGCTGGTCGAGTTACGTTAGAGCCAGGTTTCGATCTCACTGAGGTGAGCACGAAAAGGAAAAGCGGTTTCGCTCCCAACTCGCGCGGTCGTCTCCGGTCGCTCCGACAAATCGGCGGGAAAACAAATGTCGCTTCGAAATTCGAAAATTTAAAAATGATTCTGTTCGCTCTTTTGTTGCTGTTTTCATTATCAGTAAAGGCCGTCACTTTCGAGGACGAAGAATGTTTGAACTACACTGTGTATCCGGTGCAGTATGGCATAACAATAACGCCGTATGTTTACACGGACACAACTGTGTCTTATTTGGATTGTGAGGTTATAATAACACTCATAGCTAATAGTCCAAATGTGCAAATAATTGAGCTAGATGCAGAAGATATGATCATAAACAGTGTTGAAGTTTTCGATGGACATAGAAAAATAATAAACGAACATCGACCATACGAATTCGATAAACACAAAGGGAAGTTGTACGTATATTTAAAAGAGCCGTTAAAACAATTCAGTATGTTCAAAAATCAGTATGCTATGAGGATTCGAATCAAAAAGGAAGTCAGCGTTAATAGTATGGGAATCTTTTTGGTGCCCTATGAGCATGGAGGTCTCAAGTAAGTATTCAGTGAGCACTTATTTTTAAATTAAAAGGTAATTAGGGTAAGACCAAGAGGGGTTTGGAGCTCAAAGGGTAAGACTACCTAATCCTGTCACTCGCCCCTTTTATGTCAGCTCCCCTTCAAAATAGTAAATTGTAAAACTGTTTTGATAATCTTATAGAAGAACGTAACCATTTTTTTTTTTTCAGTTTGGAAAGTAATAAAAGGCGCGAGTGACAGGAATAGGGAGGCTTACCCTAGTAACTATTATGTATAGTAATAGACAATATTGGCGATACTTATATTATACTAGCTGTTGCCCGCAGCTTCGCCGGCGCAGATCTCCTTTTTTGCTGATCCTGTGGGAATTTTCCACAATCCTTTCTAAGCGGATGCCTAGTCATAATTGATATATGTATGCTAAGTTTCAACCGTCTCCGTTCAGTGGTTTGAGCTGTGATTTGATAGATCAGTCAGTCAGTCACTGTTTCCTTTTATACAGGGTGTAACAAAATTGGTGAAGGTCCAGTTAACTGTAGCTTCTACTCATCATACTGAACAACTTTAACTCCTTGCTGAAAACCCAGAAAAAACTCTTCATACAAATCGACTGATCGACCAATTTTGTGCATTTTAGTATGGAGGGTCCAAATTTAATTTTGAGAATTGACTATGGGTTCATTGGGAGAGTTGTTCAGTATGATGAGTAGAACTCCCAGTTGACGGGTTCCACATATTTTTTTTACATTCTGTATATACAGAAGAAGTCGCCCGGTATTAACGATCAAAACTGCATGCAGCTCGTAATGGTCGAGCGAGCAACTTCATAATGAGGGTTAAAATGGGCAATAAAATTGTTAAGGGCAAAAAAAAAAAATTTTTTTTGTGTTCAAAAAACATGATTTGGTTTATTCAGATACGAAAATAAGTACTTTGTTCAAATAAGTGGTATTATTCCTAAACTATTACCTTCACGCCATTTTTACCTATACCACAATGGACTAAAGTAACCTATACCAAATTCAAACGTAAGTAACTGACTAAGTGCTTCGGACCACGCGCAAAGTAGGCTCCCGTAGGATTTTCAAAAAATGTATATAAACTTAATTGTTTAAACTTATTAAAAATTTTACTTTACACATTACGTTGGTAGACTAGTATTTCTAAACTAAAAAAGCCTACAAATCCGCGACAGTTATCCTTTCAAATATGTCCTATTATTTAAAAAAACTTTTCAGATTTCTTTAAATAGCAGTTTAGCTGCTGGTAGGCAGTGGGGATATTATGTTAAACAAAATTATCCGTTTAAAAATACAATAATTCGTAAACGAATCATTTATCGATTTTTTTTTCCTAAACCTCAATAGTTTTAAAACGCCTATTTAATGATACCCCCGTAACCCACACGATGGGATATTATAGATTAAAAAAACCACCCACACTTTACATCTAGCGGAGGTATCCTAAATACATTTTTGCGTAGATGAGTTCACAACTATGTACTGACGAACAGACGGACAGACGGTTTCCTAGGTTGACTATGGAACTTTCAAAATCAAGATGACTACCTTTCTTAATTATATTGCTAATATTTTGCCATGGAAAATTGCTTGAATAAGAACAGCCGTAAATTAATGGTCATTCTTATTCTTACACAAGCTGTTGCCTGCGGTTTTTTCCTCTGTGAATGTTGATAGTGAGAAGGTATTTTTTAGCCCATGCCCATCCTGAAATTCCATTCGAAGAATTGGTGAAAGATTTTTTAATTCGGATGAGTACTTTCAAAGATTATCTTCTACAGACAAACATAAAAACTTTACCTCTTTATAATATTAGTAGGTATGTATTAGTAAAACAGACGGCTGTTGGGGTAGTAAAGTTCCCGAATGGCGACCGCGCACCTGAAGACGTAGCGTAGGCAGTCCTCCCACACTGGCCGGCGACCTGGAGAAGGTCGCGGGAAGCCGCTGGATGAGGGCAGCGCAGAACCGGTCGTCGTGAAAATCCTTGTGGGAAATGGATTAAAATGTTGATTTTATGATATATAATTCTCAAATTGCGTATTGGCAAGGGCTTTCCATGTCGAAAAAAATCTAGAAAAACTGAAAAATGTGTTATTTTTTTGTCAAATTAAATAATTAATATGTGGCCTTTGTCCAGCAGTGGACTTCTTTCGGCTGATATGATGATGATAATAATGAATATTAGTATCAGGGCTGCTATTTTATTTTTTAAGGAGATCGTACAAAAGGGCCAAAAAATCGTTCAACCATACAAAACAAAGCAAAAAAATCGTATAGAAAAACATTTTATGTAAAAATCGTTATCCCATACAAATCAACCAAAATTTAAACAGTACAGACTGTTGTTCATATAATCGTACGAACACGATTTAAATCGTACATCTGGCAGCCCTGATTAGTATACTTAGATGTAACAAAATTTGTGAGGGAGCCCTTCTGGTCATCGCCTACCCTGTACAAATACAACTTAAAATCTCTCGATCAATGTTTTGCTTCAAGTATCTAAAGGAAATTGTGTTTTGCTTTTGTACTGGCCAAGAATAGCTTCCGTGACCTTTCTTTGCTTTGTGCGCTGAATCATAGGGAAATTAATGACCGAATCGATATTTGAGCGAAAGATTCGTCAATAGACAACAGAACATTTCCGTAATACTTAACACTTAGTACCATCAAGTGAGATGATGCCACGGGCTGTGATCTATTAGTAAATAATAATAAAAAGAAAGATGTTCAAAGATTATTAACATTTAAAACAACATGTTTTTTTCACTCGCTCCGGTACAGGGTGCCTTTTTCAGCGAAAACCTGAAATGGCAAAGTATTTGGAGTATTGTAACGATTTTAGTATCGAAATGTGCGTATTGGCAAGGGCTTTCCATGTCGAAAAAATTTTTTTTCACAGTCACACCCTTTTTTGAAAAATCTAGAAAAACTGAAAAATATGTTATTTTTTTGTCAAATTAAATAATTAATATTATTGAAAATTCAAAAAATAATTAAAGATGAGATGTCAGTTACATTATAAATGCAATCAAAATAAAATTGGATAATTTACTTTTTAGCTAAGAGCGTGTAGACGTTCAGCGCAGAAATTCGTAAATATGCATGTTGACTCGATTTACTTGTGTAGAAAATGGCTGTTTATGATTACATAAATAAATAATTGTTTTCAGTTTAAAAAAATCATTCATTAGAGGGACGGGATTTTCGGCACGTTAACGGTCCAGTTTTACATACTCTTTGTCAAGCTAGGTACTTGACAGGTAAAAGAAGCTATTTGTAAAAAAAATGCCTGATTTCAATATCAATGTACATGAAGATCAAGAAGTAAGATGAAGAAGAGTCGGTGGCTCAACCGGTAACGACTCGGTCCTTCTAACCAGAGGTACCGGGTTCAAATCTGGACGGCCAATGTACCAATGAGTTTTTCAAAAACTTACGTACATACTTACCGATTGCTTTAACGGTGAAGGAAAACATCGTGAGGAAACCTGCACACGCCTGCGAAGAAACTCAAAGGTTGTGTGTGAAGTCGACCAACCCGCACTGGGCCCGCGTGGTCGAGTAAGGCCTAATCGCCCTGATTCAGGGTAGGCTCGAGCCCCTCGGTGGGGACGTATATGAGCTGTAATGATGATGATGATGAAGATCGTTTAATACATGAGCTATGTGAATTTTTTTGTTCGAATGATGGTTTTTTGGGTTCGCTATTTGAATTTCGATCACGCAGGTTCACTGACCATAAGCACGGCCATAGAAAAGATGGGTTGGTTACGTTTCATCATCATCATATATGCCGAAAAATTTATTACATATGTTGGACAAAGGCCTCTACAAGGATTTCCAGGATGACCGGATCTGCACTGCCCGCAACCTATACCACGTTATCGTTCCACCGAGTGGGAGGCCTGCTTACGCAACATTCTCCGGTGCGCGATCGCTTCTCGAGAGTTTTACTACCCCAATGGCCATCTGTTCTGCGAGCTATAAGCCTCGTCCACTGCCACTTAAGTTTAGCGATTTTGAGAGCTATGTCGGTTACTTTGGTTTTCCTACGGATCTCCTCGTTTCTGATTCGATCACGCAGGGAAACTCCGAGCATAGCATGCTCAAATCGAATGACGCTCGGAATCGAACACGCGACATTTATGTATAAAGTACATAGCCATTTGTTTAGCTACCTACTGCCGCAGCGTTGAACTTAAGTACGGTTGACTAAACAACTTTATGCGTTTTAGACATTCCAATCATCTCATCATAATAGCTCATATACGTCCCCACCGAGGGGCTCGAGCCTACCCTGAACTAGGGCGATCGGGCCTTAGTCGACCACGCGGGCCCAGTGCGGGTTGGTCGACTTCTCACACTACCTACGAGTTTCTCCGCAGGCGTGTGCAGGTTTCCTCACGATGTTTTCCTTCACCGTAAGAGCGTCGGAAAAACATACATATGAAATCTAAATTCGAAATCACATTGGAACATGGCAGGATTTGAACCACGACTTCGCGGACAGGAGGCGGTGGCCCTAGCAGTTACGCCACAGACGCTCTGACATTGCAATCAAATAAGACCAAAAAATCACACTACCTTGATCTTAAACTGTCAATAATCTTGATTATTTATGCAATAAAACAAATCACAGGATATACATGAATCATTTAAAGATTTAAAGTATAGATTTCTGTTAAGAGGTTGAATGCATAGATAGAAAATTTTAGATAGAAACTGGAAAATCTAAATATAATATAAAATCTTTATATAATAATTTAATTCGTTCATACAGGAAAAATAAAATTTCGAAATAAATAGACCCCTATGTACCTAGAGCCAAGTATGTACAGAGAGGTCTTGTTCTGTTGGTAGTTAATGTTTTAGTGCGGAACCCTGTTTGTGTGACCCCGAGTCGCACTTGGCTGTTTTTGATGTGTAACATCTTTGCTCTCGCTTTCCTGCAATTTGTGGGAGTGATTTCGTGAAATGGGACGGAAATGTGTCCCATGGGACGGAAATGTGTCCCATTTTAACAGGAAGTCGCGTTTTTTCAGGCTTTTAAAGCGCGGAAAAGGCAAAGGTATCTATGACCATACAGCCTAGTCTGCCGTATCTTTGCCGTCCTTTTTTCAGGCTTCAAAAGCGCGGAAAAGGCAAAGGTATGTATGACCATACAGCCTAGTCTGCCGTATCTTTGCCATCCTTTTATAAAGTATTTTGTCACATGTTACACATCATATGCGAGTACTGTAGGTCTCGCTCGATTTTTTTTTTATAGATAGTTAAGATCATCATCATCATCATATCAGTCAAAAAACAAAGGCTTCCCCTAAGGATTTCCACGACGATCGGTCCTGCGCTGCCCGCATCCATCTTCCCATCAGGCTTCCCGCGAACTGCACCAGGTCGTCGGTCCACCGCGTGGGAGGCCTTCCTACGCTACGATATTTAAGATACAAACATCAACTCTTCTCAAGACACATTTGTTTACCTATGTAAATTGATCAGCTGACTCAGAGAAGGTGGGTAATTAATACTGTTAATTGGTGCTCTTAGATCAAATACAAAAGAACAGATCCCCTGTTTCATACAAAACTTCAATAAACGTCCGGACAGCTGTTTGACAGGAGACAAATAGGTGTAACAAAATTGGTGTAGGTCCCGTTAACTGGGTCTTCTAATCATCATACTGAACCACTTTTATTCAACGACTTTTCTGAAAATGCAAAAAAAATACTCTTCATACAAATAGATCAGCTGATCGACAAATTTTATGCATTTTAGTATTTAGGGTCCATTTTTTTTTTTGGGAATTGACTATGTGTCCCTGGGGGAAAGTTGTTCAGTATGATGAGTAGAATCCCCAGTTTACGGGTCCTAAACCATTTTTTTTACACCCTGTATATTCAAATAGTCATGTTATATAGAAAAGGAGAAGCGCTAAAGCTCCCCTCCGTGAAGAAAAAGAGGGACTTTATGTTTGGACACTTGAACGAGTGACCGTGGATACATTTTTTTAAAATGTGATCTAAGTTTGTCTTAGATCATAACATTCGCTTATTATAGTGCTATTATAGTCCCTACACAATCATTTTATAGCTATTCCAATAAACTGTACGTTTATAAATGGTCAGTTAAGGTCTTGAACAAACGTGGGTGATGTAGGAAGGTCACATACTCAGAGCATTGCAGATTATCCAAGTTAGTATCTACCACATGATTGAAAACGCTTAACATGTCATTAAATCCGAATTCAATCGCAACTACCATGTACGATATTCTTGTTTTTGTTAATTTCTTAAAAAAATACTTTACCATTTTTTTTATTTATAACGCACCAATTACGAGGCTTAAGTAACCTACCAAAAAAGATTCATTAAAATCTGTTTACAATTGGCGGAGAAATAGAGTAACACACACACAAAAGAACCACTCCGGGAGTGCCGACAGAAGTGAAAACTTTTTAAAGTTTTATATGTCTTGACCCTGCGAGTGTTCCTGGTAGAGTAGCGGTAACGTAACAGTGTCGCAAGTTCAATGGTCTTTTCCCATCTCAAAAATGCCCAACGCGCCTAAAGAAGTTTTCACTTCAAAAGTACATATATACATATAATATACAAGTAAAATAGTCTCTTTATAGTTCAAAATATACAGTTCTTCTTAAATAAGACAGACAGACGGGCAGGAGTAGTAGGACCCCGTTAGAACCATTTGGGTACGTACCCTATAACTGAATTTAAAACTTTATAAAATAATGTGACATACAATAATATACATAAATAAAAAAGGATCTAGGGATTATATTATGACTATGGTAGCCAATTTAATCCTCTTTGATTATTTACTCTCTAGATAGAGCGTCACGCTGTAATCACTGCGATAAAAACGGGTCAACTTATTAGTGTCGCAACACTGTTTGTTGGGGTTATCGTTTGTTTTTAAAAGACCCACGATACCACCAGGGGTATCGCCAGGGGTATCGTGGGTCCGCAATGGCTTTTTATGCTTGTTTGCATGACAACCACTGTCTTACACTCGCGCCTGCCATACAATTTAACTCGTAGATTACCGGACAATAGTTGTCCGGTATTTTTTTTTTGACGCATCTGCAACGCCGCGATAAATCTAGAGAGTAATAGTTTACTAATTAATTATTCATTCTATGCTTGGAGGTTCCTTATGCGATCGAATCGAATCAGAAATGAGGAGATCCGTAGGAGAACACAAGTAACCGACACAGCTCACAGAGTCGCTGAACTTAAGCGGCAGTGGGCAGGGCACATAGCTCGTAGAACAGATGGCCGTTGGGTAGTAAAGTTCTCGAGAGGCGACCTCACAAGCGTAGGTAGACCTATCACACGGTGGACCAACGGTGTGGCGAGGGTCGCGAGAAGCGGCTGAATGCGGGCAGCGCAGGACCGTTCGTCGTGGAAATCCTTGGGGGAGGCCTTTGTCCAACAGTGGACGTCTTTCGGCTAATATGATGATGATGAAAATAATGATTATTCAAAGTAAGCCCACTATATTTTAGGAAAAACATCGCAACCTTGAGAACTAATGGGAAAGGAAAACACAGCTTTTAGTATTATTGCTTCCTATCGTTCAGCGAAGCTTTAGATTTTGACATGGTTAATCATTTAGTTTCCGGGTTTGTTTGTGTTTCTTGGCATTTATTTTGTACGGAACAAATCTTATGATCGAACACGGTCTTAATTTACGTCGGTACTCTACAGAAGTTTAATACTCAGCAATTAAACACTTACTGATATTCAAGGTCCTATAACCCACAGAATAGAAGCGGAAAAATTTTTTTCTTAACTGTGCTATAATCTCACCTTTTCATATCAGCTCATATACGTCCCCACCGAGGGGCTCGAGCCTTCCCTGAATTAGGACGATCGGGCCTTAGTCAACCACGCGGGCCCAGTGCGGGTTGGTCGACTTCACACACAATCTGTGAGTTTCCACGCAGGCGTGTGCAGGTTTCCTCACGATGTTTTCCTTCACCGTAAGAGCGTCGGATGAACGTACATATGAAATCCAAATTCGAAATCACATTGGTACGTGGCAGGTTCGAACCACGACCTCCCGGACAGGACGCGGCGGCACTAGCCATTACGCCACCGACGCTCACCTAAAATATTTATTTTTCTACTCCCGTTTGGTAATTTGCTCAATACTTAACCTCAAATCATATCACAATAGTATTTATTCCTACAAGTCGTTTTACAATAAGATCATATCAAAACGAGACAACTGTACTACAATGTAACTTTTTAAATATTTTTTTTTGATTTGGCTTTAAAAATTCAAATTAATATGATTATGACAAAATTTCAATGCATTTTATTTATTTCATGGTCGAAGAAAAAGTATCGGTGGCGTAACGCTTACGGCTGCTACCTCCTATCCGGGAGGTCGTGGTTCGAATCCTGCCACGTACAAATGAGTTTTCGAATTTCGAGTTCATATGTACGTTTATCCGACGCTCTTGCGGTGAAGGAAAACATCGTTGAGGAAACTTGTACACGCCTGCGAAGAAACTCGAAGGTTCTGTGTGAAGTCGATTAACCCGCACTGGGTCCGCGTGGTCGACTGAGGCCCGATCGCCCTAATTCAGGGTAGGCTCGAGCACCTCAGTGGTGACGTATATGAGCTGATATGAGGAATCATCATCAGCTTCCACGAGTACTCAGGATAAATTTTGTGTATACCCAGATGGGTATTTCTTGCCTCCTACTGCAGCTTACACGAGTACTCAGGATAAATTTGTCCATTAGTAATGGCCAATGAATCGAAACAATGCGACGCGTAAGTGCTCAACCAGGACTGAACTTAAGACATAATAGTTTATTAGGCCAATAAATATTGTACACATTCTGTTTCTGCTCTGTTTGTTTTGCCCTTGACAAATACAGGATGAATTGGAATCATTGGTCAAATTTTGAACTAAGCATCTGCTCATGAAACTGAACAACCTTCTCGAAAGATAACAGAGAAAAAAATGAACTTATCTTGCAGTAACTGCTAACACAAAAAAAATATCTGAAACTTTTTTCGTTCTGATTTTTTGTTTCATAGGAGAACTTTCCAGAGTTTATATTTTTAAATGTTTATGTTTATAGTCTTATTTAGTTAATATTTGGCCAATCATTTAAATTTTACTTTGTAAAATTTCGGCGGAGTTGCCCTCAGTTTTTTTACCCGACTACGAATAAAAAAGAAGGGTTATGTTTTTACCCAACTACAAATAAAAAAAGTTATGTTTTTAATGATACTATATGTATTTATGGGTGTTTATCTGTTCCCTCGTATTTCCTAAACTACTTAACCGATCTTGAGTAATGAGGTGTCGTTGGATTCGTGCCATCACTCCGCTTGCCATAGGATATATAGCATTTAAAAAAAATCAACATGGCGGATTTCATGGGTGAATTACAAAACCCAAAAAATATATTGTAATATTCATATCGAGTTTGGTATCAAAAGACAGGTCTCAACGAGCACATTCTGAATATATACATAATACATCTGCAAATGTTTTTAGTTTCTTAACAAATTGTCTCACAAGCGGTATCGTAAGACGGCTCAATGTACGCGCGCTACCTATCAAGTGACACGACACGCGGCCACAGATAGCAGTGGAGTGGCAGAGTAGAAACTCTGAGCACAAAAAATATGGAAATAGAATAAAAGTTTAAAAAATCCCGAATACCGAAAAGTATGAAAACAAGAGTTCCCGCTTGAAGTCATAGCCTTTATTTTTCCCTTCATCTGGGCTAATAGCCGTAGTCGCAAGCCCTATCGTAATCAAAATTTTTATCGTAAGTACCTATCATTATGGCTTGCGACCACGCCGGCTATTACCCCAGATGAAGGCAAATACATACATACATATATAGACTGTCAAAAACATAACCCTCCTTTTTTCGTAGTCGGGTTAAAATTAAGGCTATGATTTCAGGCGGGTAATTCTTGTTTTCATACTTTTTCGTAGTCGGGTTTTAATTTTTATTTTAACTTTTATTTTATTGGGAACTCATGTATAATTGAAATTTAGATGTTTGGATTTATTATAAATTACAAAAGTTTTGATAATTCCATAAACAGAATTAAATTAAAGTCAATTTCTAAATCCTTTTTCATGACATGAATTTAGATACCAATTTCGTTAAGCTCTGTATATTTTTTAATATTCTTACTTTTAGGGTTCCGTAACCAAAGGGTAAAACGTGACCCTAATACTAAGACTCCCCTGTCCGTCAGTCTTGTCACCAGGCTGTATTTCATGAACCGAAATAGGTAGACAGTTGAAATTTTCACATGATGATGTATTTCTATTGCCGCTATAACAACAAATACAAAAAATTAGAAAAAGTGAGAAAATAAGGGGGTCTGCATACAAAAAAACGTGTTTTTTTGAAACGTTAAGAAATTAGCGCCATCTAGTATGATGGTACGGGACTCTTTGTGTGCGATTCTAGCTCGCACTTGACCGGTTTTTTTCGGTAAGCAACTACCTACTCTTTATTACTTAGAGCCCTTACAGACGCGCCACAACAACACCATATCGCAACGTCAAAATGTAGTTACGTTTGAATAAAAGTAAACGTTTTCATACAAATCTGGCGCCCTCCCGTGGTTGCATTTTAGTTGTGGTATGGTCCGTGTGAATAAAACTTGGGTATTCAGAGTTTTAAAAACTCATTGGTACATATACTTACCGATTGCTTTAACGGTGAAGGAAAACATCGTGAGGAAACCTGCTCACACCTGCGAAGAAACTCGCAGGTTGTGTGTGAAGTCGACCAACGCGCACTAGGCCAGCGTGGTCGACTAAGGCCTGATCGCCCTAATTCAGGGTAGGCTCGAGCCCCTCGGTGGGGACGTAAATGAGCTGATATGATATTTTCAGAGTTTATCTTTAATTTTCTGAATAAGAAGTAGTGATTGCGGAACACTGCACTGTGCGTGGTCCGACACGTTCTTGGCCGGTTTCATGTGTTACCCGACTGCCAATTATTTTTGTTAAGAACTTATGACTCACAATATCAAAAGTTTTGAAATCTCCGTGTACTATAATATACAAATAAACACGAACTTATTAAAAATTTAAAACCGGACTACATAAAAACTTAACCCCTCTTTTTTGGCCATTCGGGTAAAAATGTATGCTTTGTCACTGGATCAATACAAATGTAACGACACCTCGCATTCCAAAATCCATCAAGCCGTTTGCTATAGAGCATACCAAAGAAATAAAAGTATACACGGCGCCACATCAAGCTATACAAAACCAGTATACGCGGGCCTCGCGTATGTTGAAACGCAAAGGCGTCGCGCGGCCAGCTTATACTGGTTTTGTATAGCTTGATGTGTCGCTGTCCGTACATACATACCAAATAAACTCGAAAAACAATATATAACCGCGCAGTCGAATTATAATACTGAAATAATACTGGATAGTGCAATAAAGTCTTTTTTCACATCTCTGTGTATTGGATTACAAGCCTTCTTTAAGGCGTACTGGCTTCTGCCTGCGACTCCGTGTGCGTAGACTACAATAAGTCGACCACTTTAAATGACATTCTTAGTGTAGGTTGGCTAGTACTGCGGAGAGCTCAAGCTGTCTCTGCTAAAAAAAAGTATATATTAAAACACAAAATTATATTTGCAGTTGGTAAAAAAACATTTTGTATGGAAAACTTATGAACTTTTTACAAATCCAACTGCACACCTTATGTTAGTCGACTATTACTCATAGACTAAGAAAGCCTGCCTAGCTGTGATAGTTTTAACAAATAATATTTCGCAAACCGTCTCCTGAATCGAAAAATATTTTAGCAAACCCTCAATCGTTTTTAAAGACCTATTCAACGATACCTTCACCGACACCGAACCAGGAACACTCGCAGGATCAAAACTTTGTCAACCTATTCGTTCGCCAGGAACACTCGGAGGGTCAAAACTTATAAAACTTTAAAAAGTTTTTACTTCTGTCGGCACTCCCGGAGTGGTTAGGTTTTGTTTTTTCAAGATTTTATTGTATTACTTTGTCGGCGTGATGCCAAATTACAGCTTTCTAATACTACTAGTCTCTGAGCTAAGCCGCACAGCACGGACAGACAGACAGACATGGCAAAGCTATTAGGGTTCCTTGTTGACTTCGGAAACCTAAAGAAAAAAAGTCCCCATTTACTCACTCGCGGACTGACTCATCAAGGCCCCGCCGACAACAGACTAAACCCTCGAAAGCTGAAATTTTTCTAAATAATAAAGTGAATATTAAAGTGGGAACGAAGTCAGACTGACCCGTCAACGCTCAGCACAAACTTTAAGACAAAAAGCTAAAATTTTGCACAGAGGTTTCTTTCATTGTACGGAATCATCGTCAAAGAAAGGACACGTCATTTTGCGATAATAGGGCTGAATCCCCTCAATTCAGCCCTATCGCAAATTGACTAAAGGCTATCGTAAGTATGATGAAAGTCCTATGTTTTCGCTGATGGAGACATAAAGATGAGTTAATGTGGCTTAAAATGGACGGCTTAAGGTGGTCATAATAACAAGTTATTTTTTAAAATTCTTACGGGATAGGGAATGAAGCGGGAATGAAGTCGAGAGAAAAATGATATCGACGTAGACCAAGCGGCGAATAAAAGCTAGTTTTTTTTAATGCAGAAGGGTATAACCTATCAATCCCGTAGGAATTCTAGAATAAAAGGAGGTTTTGCTCGCGACTTCGTCAGCGTAGACATCGTTTTTCCCTCGACTTCGTTCCCGCTGTGTCTATCCCGTAGGAATAAAAAAAAACTCTCTTATTATGACCACGTTAATCCGTCCAAAACACTTATCACATTTTTTTAAATGGTTTTTTATTCACAATTGGTGAGCCCTTGGCATTATCTCACCTGATAGTAAGTGACGATGATGCCGAATATGGAAGCGGGCTTACCAAGATTCCCCAACGCAATGGAGAACTGGTTATCTTATCTTCAAGCCGGAACACATCAATGTTGTTAGAATTGATGTTTGGCGGCAACACTTAGATAAGATGGTGGTTTCTAACCAGGTGGGCTATGAAAATGCCCTACCACCAGCCAAAAATTTAAGCCACATTAATTCATCTTTATGACTCTATCAGCAAAAACATAGGACTTTCATCACACCAATAGAAATGACCCTGTATAACGCATACAATTCTACAATTAATTTCAACAATTACAAATTAATATAATACTTATCTTCTTTTTCATCCATTCATTCAGCCAAAGGACGTCCATCTACTGCTGGACAAAGGCCTCGCCCCAAGGATTTCCACGAAGATCGTTTTTTATTCACAATTGATAAGCCCTTGGCATCATCTCACCTGATTGTCCCCAACGCAATGGAGATCTGGCTATCTTATCTTCAAGCAGGAATACATCAATGGTGTTAACACTGATATTTGGCGGCAAGACTTAGATAAGATAGTAGCTAGCCAGGCGGGCAATTAAAATGCCCTACCACCAACCAAACCGAGTCTTACAAAGTTGACCCCGCCAGGAATCGAACCCGCGACTTCCTGGTTTAAAGCGAATGGACTAACCATTACGCCACGAGGCGCTTCCCGCATCCAGCGGCTTCCTACAACCGTCACCAGGTCATCGTTCCAACGAGTGGAAGGCCTGCTTAGTGCCTACACTAAGTTTTTCGGTGCGCAGTCGCCACTCGAAAACTTTACTGCCCCAACGGTCATCTATTTTTCTTATCAAGCTCAAATTACGTTGTTTTTCTTAAGGCAACTTCTGGTGACACGGCTGTCACCGGGGAAAGCGAAGTACTTCTTCCCGTGCTTCGACAACCCTAGATTCGAAGCGGTATTCAGGTTTACAGTGTACATGCCACCACAGTCACGAGGAGTGCAGTACGCAAACTGCAGCTTGGTGGCGGCGAATCAACAAGGCGTCTCTGGGTAAGTTTTTATTTTGATTTGATTATTTACGAATAATTGATTACGAGCATCGGTAGTGTAACGGCTAGGGCTGGTTCGAATCCCGCCACGTACCGATGTGTTTTCGAATTTATATTTCATATGTACGTTTATCCGACACACTGATGGTGAAGTAAAATATCGCAAGGAATCTTGCACACGCCTGCAAAGAAACTCGAACGTTGTGTGTAAAGTCGACCAACCCGCACTAGGCCCGCGTGGTCAACTAAGGCCTGATCACCCTAATTTAAGGTAGGCTCGAGCCCTTTGGTGGGGACGTATACAAGCTGATATGATGATTTACGATTTATAGCATTTATTTATCATAAAAATTACCCTGTTCGTAGAAATATTGTTCTTGGAGTTTTGGCGAGTTTTCAAGAAAAGGTAGGTAGTGCCCTTGCGCTTTGCTTGGCTCGTCTTGGCGGGGCACTACCGTGCCCCCAGATACAACAGGCAACAATTTTAAATGGACAAAATGTAACATATTTCCCTCGTGATTATTATTTTTCCTTTTGCTTGCATTTATTATTTTATCTATACATGTTTTCATTGAAATAAAACAAAAGACAGAAATAAATAAAATTAAAATGTTGCATTATACAGGGTGATAAAAAAATTGGTGTAGGATCCATTGACAGGATTGTCCTCATCATACTGAATAACTTTCCCCAAAAAACCCATTGTCTATTCTCGCACAAAACTAGTCGATCAGCTGATCGATTTGTATGAAGTGTTATTTTTTTTAAAGTTGTTAAGTAGGATGTGTAGAGCCCCCTTAACGGGACCTACACCAATTTTGTTACATCCTGTATAATCAACAGCAAATCAAAATTGATAAAACGAAAGTAAAAAAAGTAGAGGAAGCAATATTATTAAGAAACAAATTGATTCATATATATTTTTTTAAAACAAAATTGCTGTTATATCGGGGGTTGTCTTGCCTTAAATAAACAATACAGCCACTTAATGGCATATTATTAAAATTACGACTTGCAAAGTTTCATCCAAAACCTTTCAAGGTAGTTTTTTTTGAGGTTTTTCGTATTTTGTTGAATGGCAGATTTAGAATATAATATAGAAAATCAAAAAAATTAAGAGTAACAGAATATAGAATTTTTTTAAAGTAAAAGTCACGTTATAAAAAAAAGTACATGATACAAATCGTCATCGTAATTCATCCCACAAAAAAACGTTTTAAGACTTTAAGATCACTCAATCCGAGCAGGTTGAAACGTGTTTAAATAGTATCGAACGTAAGTCTATTTATTTAAGTTGAAATGAATGCGGGCTTTCTCGCGGCTGTTACGTTGAAACCAAACGCCCAATTCTAGATTTTTACATGTTTTTATTACTTTACTTCACTTTCAAATAAGTTTAAAAAAAAATGTGTTCAATAAAAATGAAGGTCTTAAAGCCATCGATTTTTATGTGTTGGTTACATTTAACACAAACTTTTTGTTTTCGAGAAATTTCGTAATTTATACCAAAAAAAGGGTCTACAGTATTTTTTTTTTAAAAGTGATATGATTTTTAAATTTGTGTTCAATTAAATCATTTTTTGTTACTTTAAATTTATTATGTATTTTTTTCATAGTGATAGCTTTACACATTCTTTCAATAATTTGAATTAAATATTGTCATTTGAGCTGTCTTAAGGACTTAAGCAGAAGGCTTTATAAAAAACTGGGAATGTTGTGGAACTCGAGAAGACGGAAAAGTAGGTTTACTTACGGCATCGGGCGAACGAACTTATAGTGCGCTATATCTAACTACCAATTTTCGCCTTGTTATTTTCTCAGCTCGTATGAGAAAGTGAAATATTTTTTTTCTGTGTTCTTTACTCGATAATAAGTAATCCCTTAAAATTTTACTCGGGATTTTTTTAACACGCTGTATAGCAACCCAACCAGAAGCCGCTAAGAATCCTTTGACAAATTGTCGTAAAACTTTTAATTTCAATGTTTAATGTCAATTGGACCATTGGTTCAGCTGCTAAGAAAAGCGTGACGGACAGACCGACAGATGGACCGACGTGTTTGACAAACGTGTAGGAAGGGAGTAAAGAAAGTAATATTGATATTGACTGACTCGGTGGCTCAGTGGTTTGTGCTCTTGACTGCTGATCCGAGAGTTGTGGATTCGATCCGCAGCAGAGCAGATTTGTTTGCTCTGTCTCTGGGTGTTAAATATCTATATATGTATGTATTTAAACGTATATAAGTATTTATATCAGTCTCTGGTTCCCATAACAACGGGAATCCTACTTTGGGGCCATATGACCATGTGTGATTTGTCCCAGAATATTTATTTATTTATTTATTGTCGCCATTATTTTATTCCAATATAACGAAAAATGTGTTATCTGTTACTAGCTTAAGAGCATTTTGAAACTGCGACTTTTCATACAAACGGCGTTAACGATTTTCGCCTCTCAAATGTTAACCGATTTAGACCAATTTTTGATAGGTTTATTTTTTTAGTTTTAATTTGTCAGAACAAAAGCTAGGCAGAAAGACGGACAGACAGCAGAGACTTAGTAAATAGGGTCCCGTTGGTCACCCTTCGGGTGTACGTTACCCTAAAAAGTATCTAACTCCAAAACAGCAACTTTGTCAAGGTCAATATTGGTCGATTATTGAATCAGCGCAGTAACGATGTGGCCATTAGGTCATGACCAGCTACCAGTAATTGGCACCATTCTGAGTTCCAGGTGTATAATATACAGCGCCTTATAAAGAGTTTGAATAAAGCCACTTGCACATAGTCATAATATTGTAGGCCCCTAATTTGATTTGTACACCTTTAATTTGGTAATTGTTGGTAAATTTCGTATATTTATAAAAATATACTATACTATACTGACTTAGAGGGTGCGCGGTGCGCGAGCCGCAAGCGGCTCGCGAGTGTGGACTAAATTTTCTCCAGATCCCTCGAGAACTATGTCATATATATAAAAATATATATATATATATATATATAATATGTAAATATATATATATATATATATTTACATGAAAAACAATTAGAAAGGACATGTACAAAGGTGGACTTATCTCTATAAGAGATCTCTTCCAGCCAACCTTACCGGGTGTTATGAGAATTCAAAGGACGGGGGG
This sequence comes from Coleophora flavipennella, assembly GCA_947284805.1. Classification (NCBI taxonomy): domain Eukaryota; kingdom Metazoa; phylum Arthropoda; class Insecta; order Lepidoptera; family Coleophoridae; genus Coleophora; species Coleophora flavipennella. Next base: position 3,310,604 of record OX369307.1, read on the forward strand.
CAAACCTATGTGTACCTAAAATTATACTAAATAAAATACTAATATAATAATATAATGTAAACTAACCTGATCTACTCACATAAATAATACATACCGATAGTAAATAATTTAATAATATACATAATACATACCTAAAAATATAATACTTACTATTCTTACTAAAATTAAATATATACAAATAAACTTACACGTTTTGTAGGGAAAGAAGATGCTCTTTAAGTTTGATTTTGAACGAATTAACAGAGGGGCATTCGCGAATGTTGGCGGGTAATTTATTCCAGAGGTTCGCAGCTTCAACAGTGAACGAGTTGTAGAAGAAATGTCAGGATATGCTTATTAGTAAATCGTGTCATTTCCCACCGCCTCAACTATCTCGCTGCAAAAAATCACACAATCCATTGTTCCGTTGCGATGTTAATGAAATTAACCAAAAAATAGTATTTTTTTCAGTTCCCTCGGGAATGGCATCGGGCTATGCTATTTTCACGGGATAAAAAGTAGCCTACGTCCTTTCTTGTGACACAGGGCTACCTGCATGCCAAATTTCACTAAGATTGGTCAAGGCGTTTAAGCGTAAAAAGGTAACAAACAAACACACAAAGAAACAAACAAACAAACACATTTTCACATTTATAATATTAGTAAGGATTGTTTCATAATTTTGAGTGAATTTCTTTTTGAAGTCGGTTTTTAGTTTTTTTTTTAACTTTAATTTTAATTTTTAGTGATAATGCCATCAAAAAACCGTTCATTCGTAACCATTGTTTCGACCGGTGCGCAACTGGCACGCGGTTGTATGGGCGCTGTGTAGGATCTCACAAAACAAAACTGAAGGTAGATGTGAAAAACGCAAAAAAATCCTAAGTGAGCGTTAATGAGCGACGAACGATTGAAGAAGATATTTGGAAAAAAATCTAAGTTAAGATTTAAATGGGTATCGATTATCTTTTTTTTTTTTTATTCACAATTGGTATCATCTAGAATGGAATAGAATAGAATGGCGAATAGATTCTAAAAAACAAAATTATCTGTGAGTTTATGTGTTTTTGCGTCCGTCCAGTGCTCTAGTTCCCAAACTATTGGACAGAATACATTGGGTAAAATTTGGGTAATGGCTAATATTAATTTTATACATTCAGTCATTTTATTAAATTTCCCCTATATTGATTTTTTAGGGTTGCCACCTTAGGAAAATAATAACTAACTAGCTGTCCCGGCGAACTTCGTACCACTTTACACTTCACTACACACCCTACCCTACCTTACATTACACTACACTACCCTACCCTAACATACCCTACTCTACCCTACCCTACCATACTCTACCCTACCCTATCCTACACTTCACTACACAACACTACACTACAGTACAGTACACTACACTAGACTACACTACACTACACCACATTACACTACCCTACCCTACCCAACCCTACCCTATACTCTACCCTACACTACACTACACTACCGTACACTACCCTACCCTACATAATAACCTTCTCCTGACAATAACGAATTCAACAAAAAAAGAATTAGCAAAATCAGTCTAGCAGTTCACGTGTGATGCGATGAACAAGTGAAAATAGATTTATTTTTATATATAAAGATAGAGAATAAACTCAAAAATGGCTCTAACTATTCTGATGAAACTCGGTCCGTTACTATAACATAACATGGAATACAGCACGCAGTAGATCGTTATTTAAAGGAAAATCGGAATAGATTACCTCTTATACAAATTCACGTTGTTCGTTGGTTTTTTAATAAAACTTTGTAAATAATTAGGACTTTATAAGTCCGACTGCACTGGTTAGTTAATTATTCCAGGAAAAATCCGAGTATTGTATCTCCCATACAAACCCAAATAATTTGTAAATATTTCATCAAGTCTGATCAACATATCAGCTCATATAAGTTCCCACCGAGAGGCTCGATCCTACCCTAAATTAGGGCGATAGGGCCTTAGTCGACCACGCGGGCCCAGTGCGGGTTGGTCAACTTCACACACAACCGTGTGCAGGTTTCCTCACGATGTTTTCCTTCACCGATAGAGCGTCGGGTAAACGTACACATACATGTGAAATCTAAACTAAAAATCACATTGGTACGTGGCAGGTTCGAACCACGACCTCCCGGACAGGGGGCGGCGGCCCTAGCTATTACGGCACCGACGCTCTTATATAATTATATATATAGCTGTTTCCCGGTGAAAAAATGTCTCTACCCATTCTCAGACCCACCGAATATACACAGAAAATTTCATAAAAATCCATCTAGCCGTTTCGGAGGAGTACGGCAACTAACACTGTGACACTAGAATTATATACATAGCCGCGACTTTCGCAAGGTCGTGGGTCCACCGAGTGGGAGGCCTGCCTACTTTACGTCTTTCGTTGCGCGGTCGCCACTCGAGAGCTCTACTACCCGAACAGCCTACTGATACTTAAGTTTAGCGATTCTGAGTAGTGAAGTATCTAACCTACAAACTTAAATATAAAATATTCAAAGTTAAGGTAAGTATTCGTGCTTCAAAGTTATCAGTAAAGGCTAATAAAAACCTAGACTGATATCTAAAATAATAAATGGCACTATGTCTCGTATAGCTAGATTAAAACACTAGTAGCATTTGTATAAAAATATCATAAGTGACCATGTGTGACCAACTGGAAACCTAAATCACATATTTTCTATTCCTTTTACATATATCTAGTAGAGAGTAATAAAAAGATACGCACAAGATATTTCTAAGAACAGGAAATGAGAAAGTTAGTAGAGTACTAGCTGCACTCGCGACTTCATCCGCGTGTAGGTTTTAATTTTTCCCACGGGAACTCTTGAATATTCTGTTAAATTTAATTTGTACGGAAAACGAGTTTTGCTAGATGTTTTGAGAGTGGGTTTGACTTGGACACAAGCTGTTAGAACAGATGGGTGTTGGGCCAGTAAAGTTCTTGAGTGGCAACCGCGCACTGGTAGACCTAGCTGGCCTCCTGCTCGGTAGACCGACAGCCTGGAGAATGCCATGAGAAGCCTCTGGATGCGGGCAGCGCAGGACCGGTCGTTGTGGAAATATTTAGGGAGGCCTTTGTTCATTAGTAGACGTATTTCGACCGATATGATAAATGTTTGCCGCTTGAATGTTTGTGCGGATGGTGGCGCATCGGGAGCCGGGTCGTTCCTTTCCCTCTAATATGGTTGATGGGAGCGATGGCTGACTCTCGCGTTATACTCGTGACCGGATGCTATCCTTGTGAACTGTCCTACTCTTGTCAAAGGTATCAATGTCATTCAATGATTTTTATATATAACTATTCGTGTCATATTGTGTTCATGTTCTAATGAGATAATATGGTTTATTTCAAGGATTGCATTTTAACATTATTAACTAACGATTGTTTATTTCTTGATTATTCACAAATTAAATTATGTAATTATTTTATTTTCAAGCGACTTCCAAAAAGGAGGAGGTTCTCAATTCGACTGTATGTTTTTTTTATGTGTGTTACCTCAGAACGTTTGACTGGGTGAACCAATTTTGATTATTCTTTTTTTATTTGAAAGTTGGTGCTTCCCGTGTGGTTCCATATAAATTTTATCAATATCGGTGTAGTACTTTATTAGAAAATTAACAAAAACCAAAACTAATTTTGAAAAATTTAACGAAGCTGTTGCGATGGAAGTCGGTTTTTTAATCAGAAAGTGTAGAATTTGCACCTATTTTGAATAAATACCTTAAATCTTGAATGATGACGATGATGATGAATTTTCACTTTTCTTTTACAGCATCGGCGAAAAGTACACGCTAGTAAACTATTTGCCGTCACCGCAGCAGACTTTGGACCAAATAGGGTTCGCGTACTCCCAATTCGGCTCAATACACGTGACATCCAGGAATACACATGAGAGCATCTTCTTATGGGCACCACCAGACAAGCTGCATCAGTACGAATACATAATGGCCTTCACTGAGAGGATATTGAATCTTATCCACGAGTATTCGTCGGTGAAGAGGCCTTTGTTGGATGGTCCAATAAACATTGTAGCTTTGCCCAAAAATGTGTATGGCTATGAAATTGGAAGCTGGAAACTCCTCACCAATGGGTATGGAAAATACTTTTCTTACAAAATTATATTCAATTTGCAATGTTCAAATGTGTGAAGTTACCTGGGGTCTTTACTCATCATACTAAACAACTTTTGTTCTATGACTTTGTTTAAATGGCAAAAAAAATAACTGTAGTAAAAAACTGTATAAAGTATTAATTTAATTTTAATTTAATTATTTATTTTTAAAATGAATAATACAACTCAATATTCTGTGTAACGAGCAAAAAAATCACCTTTGTTGTATGGTAATAAATATAAATATTTGTTTTATTTTGATTTAAATATTTATTTTTATAGTGAATATATAACTAAATATTATATGAATATTTCAAGTGTCTACTTGTTGTCGTTATCAATATCGAGTAAAAACGAGCAAAAAAATCACGTTTGTTTTATGGAGACCCCCCTTATTTTTTCACTTTTTCAAATTTTTTATATTTGTTGTTATAGCGGCAACAGAAATACATCATCTTTGAAAATTTCATGAAATACAGCCTGGTGACAGACGGACGGACGTACGGACAGACAGACAGACGGACAGCAAAGTCTCATTAATAGGGTCCCGTTATTAAACCCTAAAAATGTATTTTTTTAATTAAAAAATAAAAAAATTACAACATTGTTAGGAAACAGTTTTAAGAATCGAATAGCAATTAATGCTGATTATATTGAATTAAAGATTAAAGGAATTTTAAAAGGAGATAATAAGGTCCGCCAGGAGGCTCGAGTTTCCATACAAACGTAGTTCCGCTATAATACAAAAACTACTACAAACTTTGCAAATACATTGAGTAGACACATATCGATGTTTGTAATTAGTTTTCGATGTACTAATATAAACGGAAAAAAATAAGAGCAGTTTCAAACTTTCAGTACAAAACTAATTTAAGCCTTCGTTTAGTTACGTTAGTATTTACTAAGATGAAAACTAATTACAAACGTCGATATGTGTCTACTCAATATATTTAAAAAGTTTGGATTCAATCTGGTGTGTATGGAAACTCGAGCCTCCGGAGACTCTTAACAAAATATAGAGATGTTTGAACAGAGCGTCGGTGGCGCAATGGCAAGGGCAGCTAACTCCTGTCCGGGAGGTCGTGGTTCGAATCCTGCCACGTGCCACTGTGTTTTCGAATTTCGATTTCATATGTACGTTTATCCGACGCTCTTACGGTGAAGGAAAACATCGTGAGGAAACCCGCACACGCCTGCGAAAAAACTCGAAGGTTGTGTGTGAATTCGACCAACCCGCACTGGGCCCGCGTGGTCGACTAAGGCCCGATCACCCTAATTCAGGATAGGCTCAAGCTCCTCGGTGGGGACGTATATGAGCTGACTAGTGGATGCCCGCAGCTTCGCCCGCGCAGATCCCGATTTTTGCGGTTCCCGTGGGAATTTCCCAAAATCCTTTCTTAGCGGATGCCTACGTCATAACATCTACCTGCATGTCAAATTTCAGCCCGATCCGTCCAGTGGTTTGGGCTGTGCGTTGATAGATTACTATGTCAGTCAGTCAGTCAGTCACCTTTGAGTTATATATATTCAGATATGATGATGATTGCACAGAGTTTTATGATTTCTTACCTAGTTTAATTCTCGTCTCTTTATATTTGAGAAACAACGTCAACTGAATTGCAAACTGTGTTCGTAAAATATAATTTATGCGAAACACAAGGTCAAAATGTATTTAAACACAGCTGCTTCAATAATCTACAGAGAGGAAACCTATTTTTAAATATATTAAAATATTTGGTGTAAAAATAATGATAATAATCACATTAAGCTGAATAATGTGAAAACAAGAATAAAGATAATTAAGTTATATGCAATTAAGTTATTATTGCAAACCATCCAAAGATTTAACAACATATTTTTGAAATGAAAATCTTTCTATGGTTTATCCAGGAAGTTGTGTGTCTGCAAAAATTTATCACAGTTTTAATGTGATGAGCAAAAATACCTAAACTTTTGCACTTTATGTCAAATACCTAACTATTTAATATTTTCACAGTGAATCTAGACTAGCATACGTTGCCGGGTTGACCAGCATCAAACAGAAAGAACAAATGCTCTTTGAACTGACCCAGCAACTCAGCAGGATATGGCTGGGAAACCCTGGAGAGTTGGAACGGACCACATGGAGAGAAGAGTGGTTTAAAGAAGGCGTGGCTACTTATTTGGCGTACCATTGGTTGACTCAGGTCGGTATATCTTGACTTTTGTTATCGTGTTTTAAAATTACGAGGTAAAGGCCATGGCTTGTCTTTTTTTTGTTATTATGTTTAAAAGTTACGAGGTGAAGGCCATGGTTTGTCTGTCTTTTGTTGTCGTAAAGAGTAAAGTAAATAAAATAACCACACTTTTGCACTTTTTCAGTGTTTTTTCATTTCAATTAAAATCTACTATGAATTTCAAAAAAATCCAACTGGAAAATTGTAGTGTGTGTTTAGACTATACGACTTAAAAAAATTTGAGATACTAAATCGGGCTGGTTTGCCTGAATAATGCAAATCTCTGTTTTAAAAGAGGTACCTTTGATAAATTTTTATCTTTTATAAAAGTGAACAAATCGTGTTTCTGCAACTGACAAAATAAAACCATTGAAATGAATAATCAGGTTATAAAATATCACTTTCATATGTTTTGTAATTGCTGAAAAAAATCGAGATCCCTGCGACCAAAGTTTCCAATGCGTCGCCTTAAAAGTTACGAGGTGAAGGCCATGGTTTGTCTGTCTTTTGTTATCGTGTTTAAAAGTTACGAGGTGAAGGCCATGGTTTGTCTGTGTTTTGTTATCGTGTTACAAGGTCAAGGCCATGGTTTGTCTGTGTTTTGCTATCGTATTTAAAAGTTACGAGGTGAAGGCCATGGTTTGTCTGTGTTTTGTTATCGTATTTAAAAGTTACGAGGTGAAGGCCATGGTTTGTCTGTGTTTTGTTATCGTCTTTAAAAGTTACGAGGTGAAGGCCATGGTTTGTCTGTCTTTTGTTATCGTGTTTAAAAGTTACAAGGTCAAGGCCATGGTTTGTCTGTGTTTTGCTATCGTATTTAAAAGTTACGAGGTGAAGGCCATGGTTTGTCTGTGTTTTGTTATCGTATTTAAAAGTTACGAGGTGAAGGCCATGGTTTGTCTGTGTTTTGTTATCGTCTTTAAAAGTTACGAGGTGAAGGCCATGGTTTGTCTGTGTTTTGTTATCGTCTTTAAAAGTTACGAGGTGAAGGCCATGGTTTGTCTGTGTTTTGTTATCGTGTTTAAAAGTTACGAGGTGAAAGCCATGGTTTGTCTGTGTTTTGTCGATAAGTACTTTACGTAAGTTTTCTAAGAAACTAATGATTTCAGGTTGCATTATTGAATCAGCTAAATGATTTGACAGGAAAGCCCTTAAGTAACTGTTTTGGTAATTTACCTTAAAAACTGATGATTCGAGGTTGAATTACTGGATTATACAAGATTTGACAAAATAGATCTACAATTATTTTTTTTGAAAAATTTTCTATCTGTAGGTACTTTGTTAAGAGCTCGTAGGAGTTCATGAAACTATTATTAATCAATAAACTTGTTTTTAAGGTAAAAGACGGAAAACAAGTTTATTGGTATTAAATGGATTCCTGTTTCGTTTTTCAAAAAAGTCATGCGAATCCGACACAGATATACGTCATCCGATTATCGATATTATATTATTTCAACGTCGGTTCTTTGGTTAACAAATAATTGAAAGACTACGTTTGTATGGGATTTATGAACTCCAGCTGGCTCTTAGGCTGTCTTGTATGTATCTGAGTGTTGAGCAGTAGAGTAAAGGATGAAAGACGACTACCTACATGTAATGTGGATGACTAAATAGAAGGAGGAAGACAAAAGAAAAGATAGATAGACTATGTGAAAGATGATACGAGTAGGAAATATGAAATGATAATTTATTTGCATCAAACATGAAAGTATGATGTTAAATGTAATTTTGTAGTGCAATGATGTTTTGCCTGCGTCTGTGCAAGGCATACAAATTTGTAACTTAGATAATAATGTCACGAAAACTTTAAAATTCAAATTTCAACAAGTTTGTTTTCATCAAAGAGGTATTCGATAACGCTATAATACTTGTTGTGACTGTGCTATTTAAACAATTTTGTCTTAAAGGTTTTAGATTCTAGCTTTCTTAGTTCAATCGGTAAGTTATTATTTATTCGAACGCTCATGTGATGTGAATGAATGAGTAGAAAAAAGGGAAGAATGAAATAGTAACATGGACCCCAATATTTAGGAACAGGGTAGGCGAAACTATGAGGTACCGTGTATATTTAAAAAAAATAAAAACATTTAAAGACATTTGTTGCTTGACCAACGCGTAGGAGAAGAAATGTAGAAAAGAGTGAAACTGAATACCAATTACTTTTAATTTTTTACCGTTCATTTTTTTGTAAAATAGGTAATCTTTATTTTCAGTATGAGCACGGAGTATATGCGATGAAGTATAGATGGCCTCTCGGTATTTACGGCCTCCAAATGAAACACAAGGGTATGATAGTAGACTGGCATCACAGCACTCCAGCTTTGTTCTCTTTCAATCGTACTCTGGCCATCGAGATAGAGACGACATCACGACATAAAGAGTTGGTAACCATGAAGACTGCATCTTTACTGTGGATGATTGAAAATTGGTTGGGTTCCGAAAAGTTCCACACGGCGCTTGTACAATATATAAATTCAAGGTACGTACCTATTTAAGAAAAGTCATATTTGTCTCATCCATTAGATTACCGGTATAAAAGTAACTACATGACATACTAAATAATCATTAATTTTGCAGAAGAGGCACATACATATCTCTCGAAAACTTCTTGACGATTTTAGACCTCAACACTGTGGAATGTCAGAACCAGTTCTTCAACGGGTCCACGGCTTCCAGGATTTTAAACTCCTGGTTTCATCAGTCTGGACACCCAGTAATTAGTGTCAACGTGCTGAGGGATCGGCAACTAGATGCTATTCAATTAAAGCAGGTACTTACAATAGTAATATGTACCCAAACGTCATTATACTTCGATCTCCTTTTTATCGTGTGGCACAATTAACCGTGCTATTACTACTAACCATTGCCTGGTGTTCCATTCAGCATCACCCGCGGTCACGTGTAGAGCATTTTAGATTTACGCCTACGGACGTGTGCAACGCGACCCTCATACACATCTGGAATCAGATGTGCAGGTTTCCTCTCGATGTTTTCCTTCACCGTAAAGCAATCAGCAAGTACATGTACGTAAGTTTAGAAAAACTCATTGGTACATTGGCCTTCCGGATTTGAACCCGGGACCTCTGGTTAGGAGGACCGAGTCGTAACCGGTTGAGCCAACTACGCTTTTTATTATACTTCGATATTATGATGGATTTGTACCTACCAAAATGGTAGAAATAGGGATGATGACTGCTAGTCATATGAGTAAAGTTTTATCATCTGTCAAGAACGACATTATGTCCTAAAAATATTTGAAATACCTAGGCGTGACGTCATAGTTTTTTAGCGTCAATTTTAAATTTTCTCCCGGGTTCTCTTGAATTTTGCGGGATAAAAAGTATAACATATGTTAACCCGGGCTAAAAGGAACCAACATACAATATTTTATCAAAATCAGCCTGGTAGTTTTTGCGTGATGCGCGAACATACAGACATACAGATAAAAATTCCAAAAGTTGTTGTTTTGGTATCTTTATCGTTAGTAATGTCCTTAACAGTTATTATTTTCCAAAAATATTTCATGTACAGACACGGCCCCGTTAGTTTTATTACATGTATAGATTTGTATATGTTCTTAAATTTTTTAACGCGTTCAACGAAGTCAATGATGTTGTACCACTTTTTAAATGAACGCCAATTTTTTCGGACTTTCCATACAAATTGGTCGTCTACGTCGATGAAATTTCTATTGGGTAGTCCCGAAAATTTTAACGTATACTATTTAAAAAAAACCGGCCAAGTGCGAGTCGGACTTGCGCACTAAGGGTTCCGTACCATTATCTATAAAATTCACGTTTGTTGTATGGGAGACCCCTTAAATATTAATTTTATTTTAATTTAATTATTTATTTTTAAAATAATGCAACTCAATATCCTGTGAATATTTCAAGCGTCTACCTGTTGCCGTTATCAATATCGAGCAAAAACGAGCAAAAAAATAAAATAAAATATTTAATTTATTTTGTTTTTTAGGGTTAGTACTCAAAGGGAAAAATGGGACCTTATTACTAAGACTCCGCTGTCCGTCCGTCTGTCTGTTTGTCCGTCCGTCTGTCACGAGGCTGTATTTCATAAACCGTGATAGCTAGACAGCTGAAATTTTCACAGATGATGTATTTCTGTTGCCGCTATAACAACAAATACTAAAAATTAGATAAAGAGAAAAAATTAGGGGTTTAACCGTTTACTCCATATAAAAAAATAAACAAATAATAATAATAATAAAACACCTGGTTTTTTTTAAACATGAAGAAACTAGCGCTACCTTGTACGATGGTTTTTAAAACATGAAACTAGCGCCATCTAGTATGATGGTACGGAACCCTGTGTGTGCGGTTCTGATCGCACTCAGCCGGTTTTTTTGTATTTGTTGTTGTAGCGGTAACAGAAATACATCATCTATGAAAATTTCAACTGTCTAACTATCACGGTTCATGAAATACCGGCTGGTGATCTGTCACAGATCAGTGACTGACGGACAGCGAAGTCTCAGTAATAGGATCCCGTTTTTACCCTTTGGGTATGGAACCCTAAAAATGAATTTTTTTTCACAATTTTTCAAAAAAACAAATATTTCATTCGAATTATAACGTGATGGCGTTTGTATCCACCAATTAAACTCATCTTGTTTACTTTCAATTCAGTACACAAATTACGTAGGAGAACAAAAGTAACCGATATAGCTCTCGGAATTGCTAAACTTAAGTGCCAGTGGATGGCCGTTGGGGTAGTAAAGTTTTCGAGTGGCGTCCGCGCACCGGAAAACGTAGCGTAGGCAGGCCTCCCACTCGGTGGACCGATGACCTGGTGTAGGTCGCGGGAAGCCGCTGGATGCGGGTAGCGCAGAACCGGTTGTCGTGGAAATCCTTGGGGGAGGCCTTTGTCCACCAGTAGACGTCCTTAGGCTGATATGATGATGATGACACAAAATGCATTCAATTTTAATCAAAATATTTTTTTATATTTCATTTCCAGCACAGATTCAGCTTTACCCACGATCACCGCGGCGACTCTCACTACTTGATACCGATCTCTTACTTCATACAATATAACGAGAACTGTTTCAACTGCTACCAGCCCAGGTTCACCATCGACCATACTTACACCTTCGAGGAGAACCTCCAGGGTGGCTGGATTATACTGAACAGAAATGCTTCCGGTAAGAAATAATATATTAGCCAAGAGTTTAAATTATTTGTTTTCTTGAAACTAGGTGATCACCTAGGTCACAGTATTACGATATGGCTTACAGTAGCGCAACGCCTTTGATGTCGCACGATGCCGCCACGGTGTAGGTACTAGCAATAATAGCCTGTAGCCAGCCTGGCAAACTCAAGTACCCTTCCGTTACTTTGCGTAAGTAAATTCGTTGCACTACTGTAAACCGCTATGTTGTAATACTGTGCCTAGGTCAAACTAAACAAATTCAGCCAAATCGAACTTCGCTTTCGGCAGCTATTTTGTTTTCCGCCATTTAAATGTTTTTATTGAACCTACAATCTGCCCAGGGTGTACATTATTTAACGCTTAAGTTGTCGCTTATGGGTCCATCAGACCCAGACTTCGGTTTTTTTTACTCACGACGGAACGGTAAAAGGGTGTGTTTAAGGTGAGAAGTTGTTTGTTTGTTTGTGTGTACATACGAATGTTGCAATTTATCTCGGAAACTACTCAGCCGATTTCCTTGCGGGTTTTTACATTCAAAACGTATAATTTCAGAGCAGTTTCTTAGATAGATTTTATTGCGGTGGACCACTAGGGAGTGCTGCATCAACCAGGATGGTTGGCGCTTGAGAGTTCTTAGAAACTATTCAGCCGACTTCGGTAGTTTTTTTTTTGCCTTAAATAGGTATCATTTAAGAGATGGTTTGAAACATGTTTTACAGCTGTAGACCACCAGCTTGAGCGCTTGAGGGATTTTCAGCAACTATTCAACCGGTTTTTTGCATTGTTTATGTGTCATTTTTATTAGACTACCCGAAAATAACGGTCATGTTTTTCGGGTGTTTGTATGTATAACCGTCCAAAGAAACTGACTAGAGGCTCAACCAAAGGGTTAAGAAACGGACTAGAGGCTCAACCAAAGGGTTAAGAAACGGAGTAGAGGCTCAACCAAAGGGATAAGAAACGGACTAGGGGCTCAACCAAAGGGATAAGAAACGGACTAGAGGCTCAACCAAAGGGTTAAGAAATGGACTGGAGGCTCAACCAAAGGGTTAAGAAACGGACTAGAGGCTCAACCAAAGGGTTAAGAAACGGACTGGAGGCTCACTCAAAGGGTTAAGAAACGGAATGGAGGGTCAACCAAAGGGTCAAGACACGGACTGGAGGCTCAACCAAAGGGTTATGAAACGGAATGGAGGGTCAACCAAAGGGTCAAGACACGGACTGGAGGCTCACTCAAAGGGTTAAGAAACGGAATGGAGGCTCAACCAAAGGGTCAAGACACGGACTGGAGGCTCAACCAAAGGGTTAAGAAACGGAATGGAGGGTCAACCAAAGGGTCAAGACACGGACTGGAGGCTCACTCAAAGGGTTAAGAAACGGAATGGAGGCTCAACCAAAGGGTCAAGACACGGACTGGAGGCTCAACCAAAGGGTCAAGACACGGACTGGAGGCTCAACCAAAGGGTCAAGACACGGACTGGAGGCTCAACCAAAGGGTTAAGCCTGTAGCCTAAACGGTTTGATGAATTTTGGAGTGTGAGATGTCGTTAGATTTTTCTATATCACAAAAGTGACATAGATTTTTAGAATTCATTTTAACCCGACTGCACAAAAAGAGGGGTATTTTTTTTTGCATTCGTGTTTTTATAAATTGGTAAGGTTATTCAGACCAAGTCTAGACATGTTTTACAGTCGTATACCTCCAGCAGGTGCTGTGACTCAATAATCCTTACTTAATATATAAATGTGAAATTTTTTTTGTTTGTTTTTTTTCACGCTTCAACGCTTTGACCAATCTTAATGAATTTTTTCATGCAGGTAGCCCGTGTCACGAGGAAGGACATAGGCTACTTTCTTATCCCGTGTAAATAGCATAGCCCGATGCAGTTCCTGAGGGAACTGAAAATATACTCTTTTTTGGTAAATTTCTTTAAATCGCAACGGAACAATGGATTATGTGATTTTTTTGCACAGAGATGGTTGAGGGGGTGGGAAACGACATGACTTATATATATCCCGACATAGTTCCCGGGGGATCTGGAGAAAATTCATGTTCACGCTCGCGCGCCGCTTGCAGTCAGTCATAAAAACTATGTCCACGCGGGCGAAGCCGCGGGAAAAAGCTAGTAACTCATAAAGCTTGCATATGTTACAAAAGTCCGTGAAGTAATTAAGCTTTAAATTGGAAGGAGAACTTGCTGAACGCAGGCACTCTCTTAAAAATTTAAAATAAAAAACAAATTACACCGGGTGTAACAAAATTGGTATAGGTCCCGTTAACTGGGACTCGTCAAACTAAACAACATTTGTTCTACAAGTTTGCTGAAATCGCAAAAAAGATTTTTAAACTCCTTATACAAAACAATCAGCTGATTGACCAATTTTGTTAATTTTTGTATGGAGCGTCGTTTTTTTTTACGAATAGACTATAGATTCCGTGGGGGAAGTTGTTCAGTATGATCAGTAGAAGCCCCAGTTGACGGGTCCGGACTAATTTATTTACAACCTGTATAATTGTATATAATTTATTGAAATTCGTCACTGTTCAGAAATATCTAATAGCGATAGTACAATCTGCTTGACAACTCTATTCTCAGTAAAACTGTAAAGCTAAATATGAAAATAATCCAATTTCAATTTCAGAAATACCAGTTGCTCTTCAATTTGCTCGCGAATGTCACGCCCTTGGGCTTTGGCTACAGTAGTTCTATATTAAACCGTCTATTTTGGTTCATCGTTACATCTCTAGTGCTGCAAGTGTGCAAATTTATAATTCAGGCGCACTGAACTGACTCAGCGCTTACAAAATAGAAAGGAATTACCAGCACAGTTGTGCTCATGAGTAATTCCATCAGACTATCCGTAGTATCGTTTCTGTTATGTATAGCTCTTAAAATATTAATAATCGAATTCCACATTTCTTTGCCCAGTTTTTATGACATTGAATTATGTATCTCTTCTTTTTAGTCCATACTAGCTGTTTCCGCGGCTTCACCCGCATGGAAAACGTTTCTATGACTTTTCGAGGGTGCGCAGTGCGTGGAAAAAAGTAGCCTATGTGTTTATCCAGGTCCTAATCTGTCTACCTATCAAATTCCGTTCAGTAGCTTTTGCGTGAAAGAGTAACAAACATACATCCATACATTCTTACAAACTTTCGCATTTATAATATTATTAGTAGGATATGGAAGTAGTTTTTATAGAATCCGACGGTTTCCAAACAGCGCGCCGGATTGTAAAATGGCAGCGTTTTTTAATGCGGCGACATCACGTTCAGAAAGTACGCCGCATGAGGCGCCTCTTTGTGTAAATACTACTTAGTAACATATTTTAAATGAGCGAGCGCAGCGAGCGATTTTAGGTTTGGTAAAGTTTGATGAATTGTATCCCCTTCCCCTCTGGGTAGCAGAATGCTTCGCTGAAGAAGAAGTCATCGGTTTTATTCGGAGTCTTTTCTTATTATCTAGTTTACAAAGCGGCGCAAAATCTGCCGCATTACAAAACTTCGCCGTTTTACAATCCGGCGCCATTCAGCGCGCTGTTTAGAATTACGGCGGATTCTACGTAACGGTTGCGACATGTACAATACTCTTGGCAGAGTGATCGTGGTCATCATGTCATAGCCTAGGTGGCGTCTTTCCTCTTTCACCGCAGCTCTTCTTGTGTATTTGTTTACACTGCACGGTGGACCTGCTGCATGCTCTAGTACCTTTGAATTTGTCCTGAGCAACCATGCGTTCGATGTATGTGCCTGCACACCGGGATATGTGTCCAAAGAAAATTAAAATGCGAGGTCTTAGAATGTGTTCTTTATTGGCGAGTTCTTGAAGTCTGGACTGATTAGTACGAAATTTAGTCCAGGAAACTCCAAGCATTTTTCTCCAGAACTACTTACATATCGAGAGCAAAGTATACATATTAGTACTAACATACAATATGGACACTCCCTGCCACTCTCTAGATTCCGACCTCACCCCCTCGTTACCCACATTGATACAGATTGGTTATAGTTTGGTTCTCGAACGTATAGTCATTTGTTTTTAGAAATGTCATTTCACGACCGTTGTATGTAGTGTCCGGGGTGTGTCGAGAGTGTCATGCAATTTCTTTGCGTTTCTCTCAGTGTCCACGTCTCAATTTAATTAAGTACCTACCTAGGTAGTTCTACTAATAGTTCTTTTTTCTTTCGAGCGACGAAGAAGTGAAGAAAGTATTGTGATGGCAAAAAAAATCAAAGTTGAGAGTTGGATGGGGATCGATCGACTAATGGAGTCTAAAAACAAAAAAATATACAAAAATGTGTTTGTGAGTGTGTGTCTGTACGTCCGTCCGGTGCTCTAGTTTCCCAAACTACTGGACGGGTTTAGGTGAAATTTGGGTAAAAGCAATAGGTTGTTTTTAGCTCTCCAGGCGTTTTTTTCAAATTTTCTCTATTTTCATTTTTTATTTTTTACTCAAAAATGGCTCAAACGGTTTCGATGAAACTCAGTATGTTGCTATAAATGTATATGGCCTACAGTACGCAGTAGTCCGATGCTCCAAGAAAAATCGGGCTAAGGTATAAATCTAAAGGTACAAAGGTACAAGTCCAGGTTGTTTGTTACTTTTTCTCAAAAAAATAACTAACGATTTTAATAAAACTTTGTGAATAATTAGGAATTAATAATACCTACTGCACCGGGTATTTCGTTATTGCAGGAAGAATCTGTGTACCTCCCATACAAACCAAAATTATTGGTAAATTTTTCAAATCTGATATACCTAGCTTTATACTTTGCTACTGAGTAAGAATAATGTCTAATGTTGATTTGTGTATGCCCGACTTCGACAGACGGTGAAGCCTTCACGAGAAAGTATGCACAGCGTGGCTGTACAATTTATTTGAATATGTTAAACCGATCAAATAATAACATAACATAAAAAATATTGTCATAATATTTTATTTTCCTGGTTTCAGGTTATTACAGAGTGAATTATGATCCTGTTACGTGGAGATTAATCTCCAAAACATTAATGGAAAATCATATGGCTATCGACGACATGAACCGCGCACAGGTAACTTAAGTTTTTTTTTTATTTTTTTTTTATTCACAATTGGCAAACCCTTGACAACATCTCACCTGGTGGTAAGTGACGATGTTGCCGAAGATGGAAGCGGGCTTACCAAGATTCCCCAACGCAAAAGTAAATTAAACGAGTAAATTACCCAATATCCTTATATCCATACGAAAATAATAATCATCTTACAAAAAAAACGGATACATATATATAAGTGTATACATTCTGTACCTACTTGAATACTCTAAGGGGTCGTCTTATTATAAAATATAGAAATTTATTTTTTCCTGTAGGAACGGAAGGACTTAAGATTTTCTCATAGATTTTCTTGTAATCCACGCATACAACCTCATATACTGTGATTGTTTCAAGATTTTAGGCCCATTTATTTCGGAGATTATGAGGAGGGAGGCGGGGGATGGTCAATTTTCGCCTATTTTCTTAAATTACTTCAAAAATATTTATTTTAAAATTTTAACATAAATATATTTGAAATGCTCATAATAAGCCTTTTTAATTGATATGTCACACAATATATTGTGAAAAAAATTTCTTTAAAATTTCTGATTTACCTCCATAAAGTTGCCCCCATGATCTAAAATTCATTTATTTGCGTTATACTCTGTCGTCTGTCTGACGTACGAGTACGTCTGTCTTAGGGTCACCGACTCACATACGTGTACCAAATTTCAACTCAATCGGTTTAGTAGTTTCCGAGCAAATTGCCTGTGATAGACGGACGGATAGATAGACAAACGAGTTATCCTATAAGGGTTTCATTTTTACCTTTTGAGGTGTAAAACCCTAATGAAGCCTAAAAACTAAAATTTATATTTGTACAAAAATTTATCATTTTTATTTTTTTTCAATATAATATTGTCTCGCTGACTTTTAGTTTTAAATTAATGTATATGTCGCAACTATCTGGTTAGATCTGCCATTTGATTAAAAGGCTCGCCCGTCCATTAAATGGCGACATTCAATTGAATGTCTACAGAAAAAGTGGCCAAGTCGTTTAATGTAACGTTCAACGACTTTGCTGAAAGACATTTAGCCTAGTCGTTGAATGGGATATTCCGAATATACCTACTACGAATAAAAAACCGATGATTTCTTCTTCTGCGAAGCGTTCTGCTACTCATCAAACCTGACCGAACCTTATATCGCTCGCTTCACTCGCTCATGTACAGTTTTTAGAAAAAACTTATTTTTGCTAACTCCCTTTTCGTTGTATCGATTTTACGTCCGCCGTGTTCAAAGGGCTAGCTTACAATTAGTCATCTAGTCGAAAGTTGAGTGACGCTTGTTCAATCAACGTTTGACCTAGCTTACAATCAGCCAACTAGTTGAACGTTGAGTGACGCTTGTTTTATCAACGTTCGGCCTAGTCATTCAATTGAATGTCGCCATTCAATCAACGGGCTAGTCTTTGTGCCTAAATGTCAGATTTGACCAGATGTCTGCGACATATACAAAATTGGTGTAGGTCCCGTTAACTGGGGCTTCTACTCATCATACTGCACAACTTTTGTTCTACGACTTTGCTGAAAACGTAACATTTTTTTTACTCTTCATACAAATCGATCAGCTGATTGACCGATTTTGTGCATTTTAGTATGGAGGGTCCAATTTTTTTTTTGAGAATTGACTATGGGTTCCTAGGAGAAAGTTGTTCAGTATGACGAGTAGAACTCCCAATTAACGGGACCTACACCAATTTACCAAGCGACATCAAGTTCAGCCGGATTGCAATTCGGCTGAAATAAAGTACGCCGCATTGTGTAAAAACTATTGAGTAAAAAAATATAAATGAGCGAGCGAAGCAAGCCATATTAGGTTCGTTCAGGTTTGATGGATTATACAGTCAAAGGAAAAAAAAGAAGAAATCATCGGTTTTACTACGAGTTTTTTTCCCAGTACCTGGTTTAAAAAGCGGCGCAAAATCTGCTGTTTTACAAAACGCCGCCATTATGCAAAGCAGCGTGCTGGCTGTTCTGCAAACCGGAGGAATCTACTTAAAGCCTGCGACATATACAAAACAATAATAATTTCTATTGTTTTTGTAGTAACGATTATTTTAAAAAATATTTAGGAAAAAAGTGATACTATGGTAAACTATAGACGAATAAATTTTATACAATAGGCGGCCTTATTGCTAGGTAGTTAAAAATACACATGAAGAACTGTATTCATCTTATACATTTCACCTAATGGCAGAACACACATATGTGTATTTCACACCCTGCCACATTCTGCGTTACCATTTCCTCACCATGCGGGTTAATTCTCATAAAACAAATGAATGAATCAATCAATGAATGAATGAATGAATAATATTTATTTGCTCGAATACATGGTATTAAATTGAGTGGGAATAAAGATATAACAATAAAGTATCACATGATTCGCTTTTGTCAAAGCATGCAAAAATTTACACAAAAGTTAAAATACTAATAGTAATATAAAAAATGTCATATTAATGTTTCGATGTCATCATATTTTATCATGTTTGTTACTATTACATACCTTTAATTAAATTAAAATACATTTTGTCGTAAAATTAAGCATTATGGTCAAAAAATTATTTAATTGAGTAGAAGCATTTTTCTAAAAGCCATTTATAAAGTTTGCTTCTAAAAAGTTTAGATGTAGAGTGTCTTATGTCACTTGGCAATCGGTTATATATCTTTATTGACATGTATAAATACATGTCAATAAAGATATATTTTTTTCAAACACTGCACTGTTGCATGCTGGTATTAGTAACCTAGCTGGATCTCTTGCTCTCAACAAGGACTCTATGATGCCGATGATAATAATAATATGATCGAAACATGACCCTAATATAATTTTCTTTCCAATTTCCAGATAGTGAATGATGTGTTCGCCCTCTACGCTGCCGGCCAGTTAAACATAGATTTGGCTCTTGAAATCCTGGACTATTTGGACCAAGAGACCACGTCCTTAGTATGGGATGCAGCTATAGCTGGCTTTGAGCTTCTAAAGACTGAAAATGCTGCTTGTAATATGACGAGACAATTATATATAGAATGGCAGGTAATGTATTTTTTTAAGTGTGTATTTTTTTATTAACTACCGCGTACAGGAAATCGTAGCGTAGGCAGGCCTCCAACACGGTGGACCGAACCGAAGACCTTTTGAAGATCACGGGAAGCTGCTGGATGTGGGCAGCGCAGGACCGGTCGTCGTGGAAATCCAGCAGTAGACGTTTTTCGGCTGACATGATGATTATATTTTTTGTATGACCATGCATAAGTTATATAAAGTAGTCCGATTTCGGTAATTCTTTTTTTATTAGATAGGTATATTCGAAGTTGTTCCCATGTAAATATCATCATATCAGCCGAAAGACGTCCACTGCTCTCCCAAGGATTTCCACAACGACCGGTCCTGCGCTTCCCGCATTTAGCAGCTTCCCACATAAATATGTTTTATCAAAATCGGTTCGGTATATAAAGTTAACAAAATGTACCTATATTATACTTGCTGGGATTGAAGTCGGTTGTTTTTAACGTGCTAAGCGTGGTCAAATATAGTCAGAATTGATAAGCTCATCGCTGGGTGCGAAGTACTAGGTGGGGGTAATATAATCGATCGCAGCGCTCATAGTGGCCAAAACTAAAAATAATGTTAGCTCTGTCATCCGTCATATCTCATAGTAAACTGTTCAGACTTAGTTACCTAATTTTAATAAAACCCAGTCCTTAAAATAATATATTTCGATCTGAAAACGATTTTTAATTTATCACTAGGGATACAGGAACAATTATATATGTTTATTATTATTGAATGAAACCATTAAAGTAGCTTTATCTTCTTGTATAACAGTAAAACTACAACTAAAAATGAAGTAAACAAACCCTGACATGTTCAAAATAAAACACACTTTTTGAATTAATTTTACATACCTCATTTGATTTGCATGTTTCAAAAATGATTTTACAACCCTTTCTCCACCCAAATCAAGGTATCACAGTTATTTTGGAAATAAATGAATAGATAATTTTGGATTATAATAATATTCTCGTGCACAGAGCCAATATCACCTAATATATCGTAATGGTAATGGCTAAAATAAACGCACGCGGTTACTAACAATACTCAACGCAAAAATGGGCTTTAGCAGATAGATGTTCAAAAGCCATATTCGCTTGTAGGCGACACAAATAAATTTTGTCAATGTAGTTCATTTACAAACTGCATGGATGGCGCTTTGAGTAGTTAACCTAGGTCGATAACCGATAACGGGTCGTACCTTGGTCGATAGTTGTTTGGGGCTGTGTCGATGCAAGAAACGCTGTCTCTTTGATTTGTCAGTATTAAAATGGTGGTATGTATATAGATCTATGTAGAAATTCCATAAGGTATGCTTGTGGAACTTAAAGAAACATGTGGTGATTATTTTCTATACTTTACACGTTTATTGCGTGAAAAAGGGATAGCTACACCGTGTTTTGGCAAACTGGAAATGACCGCAAAGTACCTATAATTAGACCTATTAAGGTCATTACATTAGTCTTAAGGCGCTAAGATCACTCAATCCAAGCAGGTTGATACGTCTTTCAATAATATCCGAACGTAAGTCTATTCATATAAGTTCAAATCAACGCGGGCTTCAACGCGGCTGTTACGTTGAAACCGAACGCCCAATTCTCGATTTTTACATGTTTTTATTACTTTTCATCACTTTCAACTAAGTTTGAAATTAAAATGAAAGGTCTTTAAGTCACTGATTATTGTGTTCATTCAATATTAACTATTTTTTTTCAAAAATTTTTTGTAAATAATGGCAAAACAGGGTCTACAGTATAATTTTTTACATCAAAAGTGGTAGTTTTTTTTTTAAATTGTATTCAATTAAATCGATTTTTTATTACTTTAAGTATATTTTTTCAATGGTGATAGCTTTACACCTTTCAATAATTTTAATTGAATATTGTCATTTGACCCATCTTAAGGCCTTAATGTAAATTGTAAATATCCAAAAAGGTTTTTTAAATTGTGGATAACTATTTTTCTGGGTTACTATCATACAAATCTATATTTTGTATGATATTAACCCATATATTTACATTAAGGCCTTATGAAAGTCGTGTTAGTTACACCATTTATAATTCAAGAACGGCTGGATCTATTTCACTAATTCTTTTTTTGTTGAGTTCGTTATTGTCAGGAGAAGGTTTAAGGTTAGAGTAGGGTAGGGTAGTGTAGTGTAGTTTAAGGTGGAACGAAGTTCGCCGGGATAGCTAGTGTAAAATAAATTATAACTACTCTAAAACAGCTCTAACGTTTTTAAAAAAAATATAGGATACTATCCCCTAGTAAGTTCTATAAATGATTTCATCATCATCATCATCATATCAGCCACAAATCGTCCACTGCTGGACAAAGGCCTCCCCCAAGGATTTCCACGACGACCGGTCCTGCGCTGCCCGCATCCATCGGCTTCCCGCGACCTTCACCAGGTCATCGGTCCACCGCGTGGGAGGCCTGCCTACGCTACGTTTTCCGGTGCGCGGTCGCCACTCGAGAACTTTATTGCCCCATCGGCCATCTGTTCTACGAGCTATGTGCCCTGCCCACTGCCACTTCAGTTTAGCGATTCTGTGAGCTATGTCGGTTACTTTAGTTCTCCTGCGGATCTCCTCGTTTCTGATTCGATCACGCAGAGAAACTCCGAGCATAGCACGCTCCATTGCCCTTTGGGTGACCTTGAGCCTTCTTATGAGGGCCATAGTAAGCGACCATGTCTCAGTTCCGTAAGTCATCACTGGCAACACACACTGGTCAAAGACCTTAGTCTTGAGACACTGCGGTATTTGGGACGTGAAGATATTGCGAAGCTTCCCGAACGCTGCCCAGCCGAGTTGGATTCGTCGATTGATCTCTTTCTTGAAGTTGGACCTACCTAACTGGACTGTTTGTCCCAGGTATACATATTCGTCAACAACTTCCAGTGTAGAGTCTCCAACCTTTAGAGGAGTGGGTGCGACACGGACATTTAACATTATTTTCGTCTTGTCCATGTTCATTTTAAGACCCACTTGTTGAGAGACCTTACTGAGGCCATCGAGCATTGTGCTTAGGTCTTCCATAGTCTCAGCCATGACCACGATATCATCAGCGAATCGGAGGTGGGATATGTACTCGCCGTTGATATTGATGCCGAGTCCACCCCAGTCCAGAAGCTTAAAAACATCTTCCAGGGCGGCGGTGAACAGTTTCGGAGATATAACGTCTCCCTGTCTCACCCCTCGCTGCAACTGGATAGGTTTCGAGTTCTGGTCTTGGAGGCGAACCGACATGGTGGCGTTTTCATACAGACACTTCAACACCTCGATGTATCGATGGTCAATTTGGCACCGCTGGAGAGACTGTAGCACAGCCCAGGTTTCGACTGAATCAAAGGCCTTCTCATAGTCCACAAACGCCAAGCATAGTGGCTGATTGTACTCTTCGGTCTTCTGTATAATCTGCCGCAGCGTATGTATGTGGTCTATGGTACTAAAGCCTTTTCGGAAACCCGCTTGTTCGGGAGGCTGGAAGTCGTCAAACCTGCGTGCGAGACGATTCGTAATGACTCTCGAAAACAGCTTGTAGACATGGCTCAGAAGTGAGATGGGTCTGTAGTTCTTCAGCAGGGTGTTGTCGCCCTTTTTGAAGAAAAGCACGACCACACTTCTGTGCCATGCCTTAGGCGTTTGTCCCTCGAGTATAACGGAATTAAATAACTTCTGAAGAGCTTTTAGTACCGGTGATCCACCTGCTTTCAGAAGTTCAGCCGTAATTCCATCATCACCCGGTGCCTTGTTGTTCTTGAGCTGTTTGAGAGCCATTCTAATCTCGTACAGGCTGACGTCCGGGATATTTTCGGTATAGTGTCGGGTTAGTCTGGCTCTTGGGTCTTCAGCCAGATCACTGACAGGCAAACGTGTGGTCGTGTACAATTGTCCATAGAACTTCTCAACTTCTTCCAGCAACTCAGTCTTAGACGATATGGTCCTGCCGTCCTCAGTCTTCAGCTTGGTCAGTTGGCTTTGTCCAACAGACAGATCTCTCGCGAACACTTTTGAGCCTTTATTGTGCTCAATCGCCTCTTTAATACAATTTGTATTATATTGGCGTAAATCGCGAGTTAGGGACTTAGAGATCTGCCTGTTTAGTTGCCGATACTGAGTAGCGTCTTCAGAGGACTGCAAAACCAGTCTGCGTCTTTGTTCCATGAGGTTGCTGGTGAAGTCGGAGATTTTTTTGGTTCTGTTTGAACGGCGAGTTTTAAAAAACTTAGACCCGACCGTTTGAACAATTTCCACGAACCTGTCATTATAATCGTCCACATTCTCGCAGTCTTCTAGGCATTCGAAACGATTGTGCAGCTCGAGCTGAAAGCTCTCGGGGTTTTGGAGCTGGATGGGCGCTGGTCGGAGCGTAGACTTCATTAATGATTTACTTGTTTCCATCATGAAAACTAAAAAAAGGTATCTTTTATTCAGGATTAATACTAAAAAAACGATTCTAACAGTGTTTAATTTTAATTTTACAGAATAGCAACAGTTAGCAAGCTAAAATATACTCAATGCACTCTATAATAACCTCATCCATCATACAAACTTAAGAGGATTGTGAAACTGCGACTTCTCTTACAAATGGGGTTAAGGATTTCCACCTCTTAAATGTTAAACAATTTTTGTCATTTCAGAACAAAAGCTAGGCTTATACGTTTTTGTTTTTTCGATAAATTTAATAAGTTTAATTTTATTGTCGTTCACGTGATTTCATACAAAACTAATTCAGCCATTTTTTTGTTTATTTATAATCAGTAATTTAAAAAACGAAACAAATAAAACTCGTCTTTTGTTCTGACTGACAACCTATCACAAATTGGTCCAAATCGGTTAACATTTTAGAGGTGAAATCAAATTCTCAATGCTCCTAAAACCGCCAACGGAAAATAGCTTGTACCTGTGATTTACTTCTTAGTGCACGATAAATACTAACGTAGTACTTAAATAGGTAGTTATTCTTTTCTCATCTGCTGTATACTTTTTTTAAATTTACAATTGGTAAGCCCTTGGTGTCATCTCACCTGATAGTAAGTGACGATGATGCCGAAGATGAAAGCGGGCTTACCAAGATTCCTCAACGCAATGAGGAACTGGCTATCTTATCTTCAAGCCGGAACACATCAATGTTGTTAGCATTGATGTTTGGCGGTAAGTTTTAGATAAGATGGTGGTCTTAGGCGGGCTTAGAAAATTCCCTTCCACCAACCAAACCATGTCTCACAAAGTCAGACGTCACCGGGAATCGAACCCACGACCTCCTGATGTGAAGCTAATGCCCATTAAGGTACGAAGGTAACTTACTAGTAGTTATACTTTGCCATTCTGTAACCAAATAAAAGTCACTTTGAAGCTTTCACGAACGTACATTTGCGTAATGCGTTCCTATGCGTAAAAAAAGTAAGCTTAGCTTACCTTAGACACACCCTGAACACTTCAAACAACGGACCAGATATGACATTTCAAAAAAGGAATGACAGAATAAACAAAATGGCCGCGAAATCCTATAAGTTCGACAGCCAAACAGTAACCAGTCTGTATCAATCTGGGTGACGAGGGGGTGAGGTCGGAATCTAGAGAGCGGCAGGGAGTGTCCATACTGTATGTTAGTACTAATATATATACTTTGCCTTAGAGCTTGACTATTAAAACTTGCTAAGTTACACAATTCGCGCAAACATAGCAAACTTTCTTCTAAGTAACTGAAAGCCGTTCTGCATTCTCAATTATTTGGAGGACTCTGAAATAAATATATCAGTCTGAATTCCCTTAACTATAAACATTGGATTCATTTAGATCTGCATATTTTTAGGGTTCCGTAAACCCAAAGGGTGACCAACGGGACCCTATTACATAACCTGTAAGATTCATAACCCATCATGTTGGCTGTGCCGTAGTCAGGTAAAAATAAAATAAAAAGTTGTCTGCAAACCTATGGAGAAAGTTAGTATTGGGACAGACTACCCTACAGTTTATTCTAGATATTAAAGACTTAAAAGCAGACTTTACAGGAAGGGAACCAAAAAAAAAAAACACAACTAACTTAACCCCTCTTTTTGGTCAGTCGGGTAAAAATTTATCCTATGTTAAGGGATCAAGACGAATCTAACGACCACAAAATCGATCAAGCCGTTTAGTCTACAGAGCGTTCCAAAGAAATGAATACACATACATATTTAGGTATATACAATCGAAAAACATAAACCTCCTTTGGCGCAGTCAGGTAAAAACAAAGTACCTACACAGATCAAGAGATTAACTTATTTTGTCCAGTTATCTAAACAGCATGTTTTCCGCTTTCTATACCTTTTTTTTCCATGATTCATCATCATATCAGCCAAAGGACTTCCTCTGGTGGACAAAGGCCTCTCCCAAAAATTTCCACGACGACCGGTTCTGCGCTGCCCGCATCCAGTGGCTTTCCGCGACCTTCACCAGATCATCGGTCCACCGAATGGGAGCCCCGCCTAGTGCCTACGCTACGTAATGGAAACGGCCGTATGTTCTAGGAGTTATGTTAATCTAGAATGTTCAATATAAAATATTACCTACTATTCTAGGAATTCATGAGGAGAAAAGTGGTGAACATTTACCAGCTTTTAAAAGACGACATTGAGCAGCAACCTTCGACTCGTGTCTTCAGAAGTAACATCATAGACTTTGCGTACTCTGTGCATTGCGAACCTTGTAACCAGGACTTGAAGATTCGATGCGTTCCCAGGAGCAGTGAAAGGTGAGAACACTACAGGGGGCACACTTTGGTCACAAATTGTGAATACCTTACATGTTTGGCAATGTGACTTCCGAAAAGGCGGAGGTTTTCAATTCGACTATTATGTATTTTTGTATGTTTGTTACGCGATATCTTCGCATATTGTAAACCGATTTTCATGATTTTTTTTTCTTTTAAATTTTATCAAAATCGGTTCAGTACTTTATTTCAGAGCGTCGGTGGCGCAAGAGCAAGGGCCGCTACCTCCTATCCGGGAGGTCGTGGTTCAAACCATGCCACGTACCAATGTGTTTTCATTTCGATCTTATATTATGTACGTTAATCCGACGCTCTTACGGTGAGGAAACCTGCACACATCTGTGAAGAAACTCGAAGGTTGTGTGTAAAGTTGACCAATATGCACTGGGCCCGCGTATTCGACTAAGGCCCGACCGCCTAGGCTCGAGCCCCTCTCTGGAGACGTATATATGAGCTGATGTGATGATGACTTTATTTAGAAAATTACAAAACCAAAAAAAAAATGCAAAATTGTACCTGGTAGTCGCAATTGAAGTCTTTCAAATTATTTGACAGTTATATTTAACTATCGATACGAAGATAGCTTGTGTTTTACCTATTTTATTAATCTTACATCTGACACACGTAACCAAAAATTATGCTTAAAGCTAATTCACTCTCGCCTAGAAGATCTCCAAATTGTAAGCGTAAATTTTAAGGTATTGCATTTTTTCTAAGACAATCGTATAGCCTCTTGAACATAATAATAAAAAGAGAAAATTGCACAAGATTTGTGACATTTCCAAAATTTTCTAATTTCACAGAGTGGAGCCAGACATTAGAGAAACGTGTTATTATATGCTTCTCCAATCTCAAGGCAACTACGGTCAACAAGGTTTCAACACTTACGAAATTGAGGACAAAATTATGGCTGAACACAAACTGTAAGTTTATGGGCTATGAGGAAAACCGGCTAAGTGTAAGTCGCGCACCGAGGTTTCTGTACCTCCACACCTCTCCATACAAATGTAACAATAATACAGTCAACGTCATACAGTATGTAGCAGTTAATATTAGCACGTACTTGGAAACATCCAAAATAGTCATAACATTGACTCGGCCAAAGCGATCAATTTCTGGCCATCCATTGTGTACAAATATATTATACTTGATTACATCAAGCCGCCGCCACACCCCGTAAACTGCATACAACGGTCGTGAAATGATATTTCTAAAAACAAATGATAGAGCAAACAAAATCACAGCGAAATCCTATTGGAGAAACAAACTATAACCAATCTGTATCAATCTGGGTGACGAGGGGGTGAGGTCGGAATCTAGAGAGTGGCAGAGAAGGTCCATACTGTATGTTAGTACTAATATATATACTTTGCCGCCGCTGCACCGTAACAACCACAGCTTACCGGTAGCGTAGCACTTGAGGTTCCCAAAAGTATGGGAACCACTAGAAGACTGAGCATTATTATACTTACTAGACCAATAAACCTTACAAAGCAGGTAATAAAGTGCATTTTCTTGGTCTGTTGTTTCCCATACTTTTGGATACTTCGGTTGCTAAGCTACCAGTGGCGGTGTGGGTGTTACCGTACTAATGTCAGCTTAGATGTTGAAGTTAAAGGCGGGCTGATTTCCACAATCAGGCGACCGCTGCGTTCATTTTGCGTGATTGGCCGGCATCACTGCCAGCCCCCGTAGGTTGCCGACGACTTCCTGGAGTGATCTCGGATCACCGAGTTGCACGACCCTTTACTGTGCCAGCCCCCCGCAATCCAGTAGGATGTGGGCAGCAGTCTCCTCAGCCTCCATACACGCTCTGCATAGGGGGCAGTTGGTGATACCTAGAGCGAATAGGTGTTTATTGAAATGACCATGTCCGGTAATAGCGGCTGTTACCTTGCGAAGCTGAGCTCTCCCAAGTCTCAGAAGCCTCCTATATAGACCAGGGTTAGCTGCCAGAAGGGCCGACCTCGCTTGCCTACAGGTTTCCAAACCAGACCAGTACAAACTGTGTTCATTTCTTGTGCGTTACCTCAGGGTGGACCGTAGCCAGCCATATGGGAGGGGTATTATAGGTTCCGGTCCATTAGCTCTGATCCTCTCCTGGCAAGCTCATCCGCTTGAGTTGCTGTGCCCTTTAATCTATTGCAGAGTTACGCCGCCGAGGTTACACACCTCTGTAAATTTTTGTTGGCAATCCAGTATGACAGCTTAGAAGTTACCAAGTATTTGGCGTTGTGCGTGCTTCGGTATATTTGTACACGATGGATATAATGAACAATTTGTACGCTTTGGCTGAGTCAATATCAATGACCATTTTAGATGTTTCCAAGTATTTGGTGATCTTTGAATGAACCAGTTGTCTCTGTCTTTTTCGTTAGGTGTAGAGAGTAAAGAAAATAACCGCACTTTTGCACTTTTCCAATGTTTTTTCGTTTTAATTAAATACAACTGGAATATTGAAGAGTGTGTTAAGACTAATCGACTAAGAAAACTAAGAGGTACTAAATCGGTATGCTTTGCCCGTAGAATGCAAATCTCTATTTTAAAAGAGGTTACTTTGTTTTTTTTTTCTGTAATTAAAGTTAACGAATCGTGTTTTTGCAACTGATAAAATGAAGTCCCATTGCGTTGGGGAATCTTGGTTAGCCCGCTTCCATGTTCGGCATCATCGTTACTTACCATCAGGTAAAATTATGCCGTAGCTCAGTGGCAAAGTTCACTGACTTTACACAGGAGGTCGCGGGTTCGATTCCCGGCGGGGTCAATTGTAAGACTCGGTTTGGTTGGTGGTAGGGTATTTTCTAAGCCCGCCTGGCCAGCTACCACCATCTTATCTAAGTCTTGCCACCAAACAGCAGTGTTAACAACATTGATGTGTTCCGGCTTGAAGATAAGATAGCCAGTTCTCTATTGCATTGGGGAATCTTTGTAAGCCCGCTTCCATCTTCGGCATCATCGTCACTTACCATCAGGTGAGATGATGCGAAGGGCTTACCAATTGTGATGAAAAAAGGGCTTTCCAATTGTGAATAAAAAGTCATTTAAATGAAGAATTAGGTTACAAAATATCATTTTCATACATTTTCTAATTGCTAAGCAAAATCGAGATCCCTGCGACCAAAGTGTCCAATGCGTCGCCTTAACTGCTACGAGTACTTACTATATGACGCAGACTATACCTATTGATTTCAAACGAAAGACATATTTTTTTTTTATTTCTTAGCCTGATGAGATGACGAACTTAGGCGGTCTTTATTTTTCTATTTCAAAAATTTTTAACGCGCCTAAAGAAGTTTCCACTTCAAAAATCGACTTTATGGCTCACGGTTTACAATATGGTCATTCTTCTCTTTCCGTGAGCGTTGTAAGAGACGACGAGGTGACTAAATTGAAGGATGGGCAGCAAATTCCGAATTGTTGCGATCACAAATCCACCTGCCAAGCGCAGCGATTCCGGCAAAACCCCCTTAACTCGGGGGAGGCTTGTACTTATGTCCTGCAGTGGACGTCTTTTGGCTGATGTGGTGATGGTCCTCATCATCACATGCCAGAGCAGGCTGATAAGGAGTAGTAGTACGTAGTAGTAAACACTTATCAAACTAAACACTTCATCAACTACTGCCTCCGTGGCGAAATGGTTAGTCCATTCGCTTCACACCAAGAAGTCGTGGGTTCGATTCCCTCCAACGGGGTAATTTTTTTTTCTTAATTGGTAAGCCCTTGGCATCATCTCACCTGATGGTAAGTAACGATGATGCCGAAGATGGAAGCGGGCTTACCAAAACTTTGTTTGACTCGGCTTGTAAGACTCGTGGTAGGGCATTATCTAAGTCTTGCCGCCAAACATCGGTGTTAATAGCATTGATGTGTTCCGGCTTGAAGAAAAGATAGTCAGTTCCCATTACGTTGGGGAATATTTGTGAGCCTGCTTTCTTATTCAGAATCAGCGTCACTTACCATGAGTTGAGATGATGCCAAGAACTTACCAATTTTTGATGAAATATATATACTTATTATGTTTTAATTACAGGGCAGGATACAACAAATTTATGTACAGGATACCTAAGGGTCACCCGAGACCACTTCCGATGAGGTCTACCGAGACACCTGTAGTCATTACTCAGGTAGGTAGTCCTGTTTTTGTTACGTCAATATACATATTGCGGTTGATGTACATAACCCGACGTCAATGACGCTGGGTCATATTGACCCGAGCAATTTTCAAGTGCGGAAATCGTTATTGGTTTTCTCCATAGCTGGAGATAAGACCTCAATTCATATGATTTGTACCATAGTGTAGTGAGCAGAGCAAGCGCCAGTGAAGAATGGTAAAATCCCTTTTCTTGAATAAAACGACTACAGCTCTATACATTTTTAGTTCCAAAAGAGAAATTATTTTATATTCCCTTTTGAGTTTGTTGCATTAAAACCAAATTAAAGCTTGATATATAAATTAACATCTTGGTACTACAATGACTTCATGGTCATGCAATAGTTCTTACTTTGTATTAAATTTGTTATAATTTAGCAGATAATTAAGAAAAAAAACGTGCGGGTCATGTTGACCCAGCGTCATCGTCCGCGTTATTTTTTACACGTCATTGGCGCCGGGTTAATATATGAATCACTTACACAGATTGAAATTAAAGGTAAGTAATGACTTCCATGTGTGCAATAAAATAAAATTGTATCACATCAGCTTACATATAAGTCCCCACCTAGGGGCTCGAGCGTACCCTGAATTAGAGCAATCGGGCCTTAGTCGACCACGCGGGCCCAGTGCGTGTTGGTCGACTTCACACACAACCTGCGAGATTATCCGCAAGCGTGTGCAGGTTTCCTCACGATTTTTTTCTTCACCGTAATAGCGTCGGAAAAGTACATATTAAATCTAAATTCAAAAAATTACATTGGTACGTGATAGGACTCGGATCACGACCTCCCGGATAAGAGGTAGCGACCCTTGCCGTTGCGCCACCGACGCAAATAAGCCAGTACGTAGTAAATTACTTCCGGGTAGAAGAGTATTAGCCAAGAAAAATTTAATTTGAGCCGAAGGATCGACTGGATAAGAAGGAGAATTACTTAAACTAAAATTGGCGTCAAAACTATCGGACTAAGTAATAAACATTCAACAAAGTGTTAAATGATAAATGATTTTTCTATTTCAGACATCTACAACATCCAAGAATCCCTATGTAAAAGACGCTTCTTCATCTGCTGTGGCATCTTTACTGACTTTGACTATGGCTATTTTAATTGTGGCAGCCATAAAATAAGTTTATTTTATGTCTTTTGGAAAAAAGACTTTTTAATTTTTTAATTATGGTATCATTTTGATAAAGATACAACTTATGTTTTTGTTGTTTTGATAAAATTGTTATGTTTTTTTTTTTAATTTTCTTCACCATACAAATTGATGATTACAATTTGCAACTGTACATTCCGTTAACAAAGGTTTTCTTTGATTTTGACATTTGATTCTGTCATTAGTTTTGTAATTTTGTTGATCTAGTCATATTCTATAACAAATGATATAATATGTTCTTAGGATTAATTTACGTTGCTTTATTTTTAAGGAATACTTATAATAACCACTACAAACAAATAAAATAACACATCGTGAACTTAAATCACATAAAAATTTTTTAGATTACCGGTATCATACAAAATATCCTTTAGAAAAATGTCCAGATTATTATTTGGCAGGAGACAAAGATAGAAATATAAGATAACTGTCTTAAAAAGATAGGGATAACCGCAAAAGTACACCTCTGTGAACAAAAAGGTTATGGTCGGACACTTTTCGTAACTGTGAATCCAGTTTTTTATATGTGATCTAAGATCATGAATAGTTAACTTTATATTAATGATAAGTAGATGATTTATTAATTATGTTTATTTATTAAAATACGCGAAGTAAGAGCATCAATTTGCATTTAATTTATACTTATACCTTAAATGGACGTGCCTTAACTGTATTTCAAAACATCTTAATTGTTAAATAAGTTATGAAAATCTAATGTTTATTTATTATAGAACTTAAACTTACTCATTTAAATTTATAAGGTATTTATTACCTTCCTTATTTTTATCAACTAGTTGTTTTTGCCTTAAATAGACGTGCCTTAACTGTATTTCAAAATATCTTAATTGTTAAATAAGTTATGAAAATCTAATCTAATAATAAAGACGTTATACTTATTTATAATTTGGTTTTGATTACCTTCCTTATTATTATCATCTAGTTTTTTTTTTTACCAAAAATGTCCTAACTTTGAGATAAGAGGACGCATTTATCTCAATGTTAGAATACTTTATAAGTTCTTTAAATAATAAATAACTTATGATTAATAAAGTGAAATTGGAAACGCAGTAGAAAATCGAAAAATCGAATCCAAACAGATACAATATCATAATAATTAACATGAAACTTACAAAAATAATAAGGATTAAAATATTACTAAAGTACTTTGTGCAATTTCGTTCAATTCATTCACTTCTAAAACTTAGATCCTAAAATTAATATTTACTCTACATTCTAAAAATTATTCCTAAATCTACATTTTAAAAATGCCTACTTTCTTGGCTACTCGAGCGATAATATTATTTTTAATTAAAATGGCATTAAGTAATTTTATAACTAATTTTACAACTATTACGTACAAAAACCAGTAATAAAAATATATTCCGTCATACTCATAAGTAATTAAAATAGTAAAATAATTTCACCAATCAACTATCGTTGCTAAATATAATATAACAAGACGTGATTGTTTTAAACATTGGAAAAAAAATCGGCTATTTTAAACTTCTGATGCTATCTTCTTAAGACAGTGCAGAGTTTTTGCTAGCACTAACTAAAATATAATATAACTCTAAATTCTTACTTACCTACTTTATTTAGTAACTAAAAGTATTGATTTTGGTACAATAAAATTTACTCAGCTAAATCGTGATTTTTAAAACATTTAAACTTTTTAACAGCTTTATTCTACTTGTAGCTCTAAAAAAATATGGAACTCTCTACTTTTCATGTACCCAATATATGAAAAAGGCAATACTTTTGTTCGTGATTCTGTACAATTTTGTAACATAGTCAGCACCCGAAATAGTGAACTTCTCGTATAAAATTTGATCATACGATCGAACAGCTGGATCGATTTGTATCAAAATTCGATACTTTTTGGAATCACGAGTAGATTTTATATAAAAATATCGGCCACAAATACCGTGGCACTCACCTCACCATACTTACATCACTAATAAAAATAACACGTTGAGAGGACATTTTACCAATCCCTAAATATAAGTAACTAACGATATAGCTACTTAGACTGCTTACACTGTCTAGTTATTATAAACTAATAACGTTAAAGGCATTTAGCTTCAGGACTAATGATTAAACAGAGTAACATACAAAGATATAGTTAGTAACAGGAGAGAAGCAGCAATGGTAGGGGCGTCGTTCTCGTCAATCCATTCGTAGACAACGTCTCTGAAACGCGTGTCCCACAGTTCATCTTCAGTCACTTGATCTCGCATTCTTAGCGCCAGTCCTTCGGAATCTTGAAGGTTGCTTTGTGTACTGGTTACCCAGGTTCGGAACTAGAACATGAATAAACACAATGAAGCATAAAACCAGTGGAGAGCGCGTGTGGGGGGGACCCCGCTCACCAAACATATGCTATGTTGGTCTAATGAACAATCACATCCCATCACGATAATAGCACAAGTCAATGGCAGCGCTGGCAATTGCCTCTTAAGCCAATGGCAGCGCTGGCAATCGCCTCTCCAGCCAATGGCAGCGCTGGCGATCGCCTCTCCAGCCAATGGCAGCGCTCGCTGTCACCTCTCCCCCCGCCAAAAATCGGTGAGTTGCGTTTGGAACAAATGTACGCTCTCTCCACTGGTTTTTTGCTCCATGATAAACACAAGTAGGATTTAGTAACCGCCTCCGTGACATATTGGTTAAGCCCATTAGCTTCACATGCAAAGTTCGCGGGTTCTAATACCGGCGGCGGAGTTTCACTTTGTAAGACTCGGTTTGGTTGGTGGAAGGGCATATTCTAAGCCCGCCTGGCTAGCTACCATCATCTTATGTTAGTCTTACCGCCAAACATGAAGAAAGCCGGCTTGAATATGAGATAGCCAGTTCTCCATTGCATTTGGGAATCTTGGTAAGCCTGCTTTCATCTTCGGTATCGTCGTCACTTATTATCAGGTGAGATGAGGCCAAGGATTTACAAATTTATTGTGAAAAAAATGCACATTGGCAAATTTGTGTTAAATAATTATCAATCATTTACTGTGACCACGAGTTTTTACAGGTTTTAAAAAGGGTTAAGAGTACACCATTAATCCTATTTGGGCACACCAAAGGACTTAAATATAATAAAATATTAACAAAATTTTATTGTACCTTTGAAATAGTAAAATTTATGAAAATAAATAAAATATGTAATTTAGTATTTTTCTTAAAAACAAATAAGCTTTTTAGGTTATTCATTTATCTGTTTTGTTTAAGTTCTTGAAAACATATTGTTTTAATTATTTTTTTATTAATTTAATTAGGCATTAATTTTTTCCTGCCAAAAACTCATTATGCATAAGTATATTAAGATTTTCTGAACAAAAGTTCTTTTAATTTCTATGTATGGTTTCTTTAATTTCTGATCGGAGTTCTTTGGATTAATTTATAAAATATTTTTATAGACATTCCAAAATATTCAGAATTGCTAAACTTAAGTGGCAGTTGGTGGGAAGGGCAGATAGCACTTAGAACATATAGCCGTTGGGGCAGTAAAGTTCTCGAGACCTCTCGCGACCGCGCACCGGAAGACATAGCGTAAACAGGCCTCCCACTCGCTGGACAGAAGACCTGGTGAGGGTCTCGGGAAGTTGCTTGATGAGGGCAGCGCAGGACTGGTCATTGTAGTAATTCTTGGGGGAGGCTTTTGTCCAGCAGTGGACGTCTTTCGGCTGATATGATGATGATGATTGACATAACAAAGGGGCTAGTAGCTTGTAATTTTAGGCGCGACGTTGGCAGCATCAGACTTTCTCTGTGGCGTAGAATGTGTGGTGTATTTTTGTGTTTTCGTGTTGTGTAATAGTCCTGGTGTTTTTGACATATACACAGTTTTACAATTTTCTAGAATGTACATTGATCGAAGGGTAAGTATTTTTTTGTTCCAGAAAGTGATCTGAGGTCCCACGCCCCGTCTAAATACAAGCCTAGACAGGCCACACTACAATTGTCGTTATCTATGTGGATTATGGCACTTTGGTTCCCTAGATCTTTAAGTCCACCCTAGCCCGACTTTGGACAATCTCTCTATTGAGAGAGTAAGATACCTCCCTTGTGTAATGTCACACCTGTATACTTATCAGTAAATAAAATGTGATCTTTTCTACCATCTAGCGCTACAAAAGTCTACCACAGACAACAACAGACATAGGCCTTGGCGTATATGTCGGTAGCTGATCATAGAATTAGGCAGATCATGAAATGCCCGAGCATATCATCGTTAGTACTAATATATATACTGTGTCATAGAGGTGAAAAAACTAAGGTTAGGTGCCACCGTAGAAAAGACTACTAACTATAATTAACTTTGTAAAGGAACTAAGTATTTTTCGGAGCTCCACGACGAAAGGATCGGGCATTTCATGATCTGCCTGATTTTACGATGGCCTGCCAACTGACTCCAGCTTTGTATTAATCCAATCTCGATGATACCGCCGAACTAAACATGTTATCTTCCTGTTCCTACCATTAAATAAAAAAATCAAGGGAATAAGACAAAAATATTTTTCTACTCCCGTTTGGTAGTTTGCTTAATACATAACCTCAAATCATATCACAAAAGTATTCATTCCTAAAAGTTGTTTTACAATGATCATTTCAAAACGAGACAACTGTGCACAATGAAACTTTTTAAATATTTTAATGGCTTTGGCTTCAAAAATTCATGTATGTTTATGACAAAATTTAAATGTATTTTATTTATTTCATGGTCGTAGAAAAAGTATTGTATGACACAGCACGCAATTAGCCATTGTAACACTCGTGCTGTCTATTGTGCCACGAAGCGAAACTCATTTTACAATGGCTCTCGTTACTTGCCAGGGGCATAAATAGCTGCCAGGGGCATAAATAACTATTTTACAATAACTCATTGTAGGTTTTGTAAGAATATGAATGTATGTATGAGATTAAATTATTTATTTCATGTTACCAGTTACATATTTAGGTACACAAAAATGTATTAAAAATGTCAAAGTGTAATGTTCATCAAAAAATTCAAAAATTCATTGGCACAATAAAATAAGTCAAAAAAACAGAATAAGATGTTAATATGACTTACATCGAATATAATATCACCCACGGCATTGTCAGCAACAATCTTAATAAGTTCTTCCAGTTTCTGGGGTCCTCCATAGCTAGAAATGAAATGAAATGAAATTAATTTAAACATCAAACTCCAAGCAAAGCATGCTCTACTTCGCTTTGGGTGACCTTGAGCCTACTTATGAGGCTCATAATAAGCGACCATGTCTGAGTTCCGTAAGTCATCACTGGCAAACACACTGGTCAAAGACCTTAGTTTTGAGAAAATGCGATATTTAAGACATAAAGATATTGAAAAGCTTCCCGAATGGAAATGGAGCGTATTATGCTTAGTTAGTTAGTTAGGAGATGCGTAGGAGAACCAAAACATATATACTGTGACCAAAGTAACTGAAATAGCCCCTAGAATCGCTAAATCGCCACCCATTCGGTGGACTGACGGTCTGGTAAAAGTCGCGGGAAGCCGCTGGATATGGACAGCGTAGTTGCAGAAATCCTTTGGAGAAGCCTTTGACCAACAGCGCACGTCTTTCGGCTGATATAAAGATGATATCATAACTGTGGAAGAGAATGTAACAGAGGCCTTTCAGTTTCAAAGTAACAATATTTTTGTAAGGGTCAAAGATAGACACATCTTGTCAAATTTTTATTAGGTTAGAGGGAGACTATATATATATAAATTGCGCGAAACTTAATTTGCTTGCCTTTTTTTCATTATCATATTCCCGGAACTTTATTGCCACGCCTCGAAGACGTTTAGTTTTAAAGGAGAAATAGCAGTGCTCAGCAAAAAAAGGGAAAAAGTACGAAAAAAGAATAAAAGAAAAAAATACGAAAAAAGAAAAGAAAAAAAGTGAATAAAAGTAAAGTTGTTGGTGCTGCTGGAAACAGAAGAATACCCTCAAATACCTTCCAGACCCAAATCTAGGTACTGGTCATCATGTAGTAGTAAATAGTATACTGTCCCGGAATGAATATTCGGAGCAATATTTTAGGTATTTTAGACATTATGAGCAAATTTTTGAGATACTTTGCTTTGCTTTCATCATCATCATCATCATCACCATATCAGCCACAGGACGTCGACTGCTGGACAAATGCCTTTTACTAAGACCGGTTCTACGCTGCTCGCATCCAGCGGCTTTCCGCGACCTTCACCAGGTCATCGGTCCACCTAGTGGAAGCCTGCCTACGCTACATTTTCCGGTTTGCTTTGCTTTCATACGTAGGGCATATCATCATTTCATCATTCTCTATTATCATCATATAAGCCGAAATACGTCTGCTGCTGAACTTAGGCCTCCAACTAGGTCGACGGTCTAACCACTCAAAGGTCTTCAGGTGCGCGGTTGCCACTCGAGAACTTTTCTACCCCGACGTCGATATATTCTACGAGTACGAGCTGTGTGCTCCACCCACTGCAACTTTAGCAGTTCTGCGAGCTATGTCGGTTACACTGGTTCTTCTACGGATCTCGTAGTTTTTCCTTAACATTTTTTGTATAACATTAACATTTTTTGTTTTTTACCGCCTCCGTAGCTCAAAGGCAAAGTTCACTGGCTTTACGCAGGAGGTCGCGGGTTCGATTCCCGGCGGGGTCAATTGTAAGACTCGGTTTGGTTGGTGGTAGGGCATTTTCTTAGCCCGCCTGACTAGCTACCACCATCTTATCTAAGTCTTGCCGCCAAATAACAATGTTTATATCAACCCAATTTTTATTTTTAATGCGTATAAACAAAAACCATATATTTTAAAAATTAAGAGGGTAAAAATAGCACTTGACCATTTTTTTTAATCATGTGATGTGTAAAAAAAACTTAAAATAGCACTGCAGTTAGGTAGTTTACCTGTTTCTTATCTCTATAGTTCGCTCCGATAAAAAGTTGCGAGCGATTCGGGCATTCTGATAACTGCCTTCAGTTACAGCTTTGAAGATCCTCATCCTCTCTTCCAATCCAAAACGGTCACCAGTTATAGTGTCCATGAGAAGCCTGGAAAATAATTTGCAATTATTAATGGGCATTGAGCGGGATTCTCCGAGACGGTTCACAAGGTCAAGAAGAAGAGGGGGAGGGGAACATTGCTAGCTTAAAAAACCGGCCAAGTGCGTGTCGGATTTACGCACGAAGGGTTCAGTTACAATTATCTATAAAAATCACGTTTTTTGTATGGGAAATTAATATAAATTTTATTTTAATTTAACTATGTATTTTAAAATTGAATAATACAACTCCATTATCATCATCATATCAGCCGAAGGAAGTCCACTGCTGGACATAGGCCTCCCCCAAGGATTTCCACGACGACCGGTTCTGCGCTGCCTGCATCCAGCGGCTTCCCTACACTACGCTTTCCGGTGCGTGGTCGCCACTCAAGAACTTTACTGCCCCAACGGCCATCTGTTCTACGAGCAATGTGCCCCGCCCACTACCACTTAAATTAAATTAGCAATTCTGAAAGCTATGTCGGTTACTTTGGTTATTTTACGGATCTCCTCGTTTCTGATTCGATCACGCAGAGAAACTCCGAGCATAGCACGCTCCATTGCCCTTTGGATGACCTTGAGCCTTCTTATGAGGCCCATAGTAAGCGACCATGTCTCAGTTCCGTACGTCGTCACTGGCAACACACATTGGTCGAAGACCTTGGTCTTAAGACACTGCGGTATCTGGGACGTAAAGATATTGCGAAGCTTCCCGAACGCTGCCCAGCCGAGTTGGATTCGACGATTGATCTCTTTCTCGAAGTTGGACCTACCTAACTGGACTGTTTGTCCCAGGTATACATATTCGGTAACAACTTCGAGTGTAGAGCCTCCAAGCTTCAGAGGAGTAGGTATGACACGGACGTTTGACATAATTTTCGTCTTGTCCATGTTCATTCTAAGACCCACTTGTTGAGAGGCTCTCTCACAACTCCATATTCTGTGAATCTTTCAAGCATCTACCTATTGCCTTTATCAATATCGAGCAAAAACGAGCAAAAAACCACGTTTGTTGTACGGGGTTCCCATACCTCTTAAATATTTGTTTTATTTTACTTTAATTATTTATTTCTAAAGTGAATATAATATTCCGTGAATATTTTAAGCGTCTAGCTGTTGCCATTATCAATATCGAGCAAAAACGAGCAAACATTTTTTTTTGTTATAGCGGCAATAGAAATACATCATCTGTGAAAATTTTAACTGTCTAGCTATCACGGTTCATGAAATACAGCCTGGTGACAGACGGACAGATAGACAGACAGATGGACAGCGAAGTCTCAGTAATAGGGTCCCGTATTTACCCTTTAGGTACGGAGCCCTAAAATAACCTAAATAAATATAGGTTTTAAAACTCCATGCTTTAATTTTTTACTTAGAGGTTTTTTTATATGGCAGCTCTTTTAAGTGCACCCAAAGCGGTTTTGTAATAAGTTTAACCTGTTTTTCGAACTTATTACATACTTTATATAAACTTAAATGTAAATTATCTGCTAAGTATAAGTTTGTAAAATTAAAGATATTTTTGTCAGTAAACTGCAAAATATATTTATAGTGATGAAACCTATTCAATGGAATTGCTAGAAAACAGTGTATGTTTTTCGTTGTTCAGGTTAAACGTATAAAAAATCCAGCACACCGTAATATTATTCATTTGTATGTTCGTCCTTCTTTGTCGTCGCTACACAGCAACGAATCAATTAGTGGTCGGTCTACGCAAAAAAATGCTTGTCGGACCTACGCAAAATAGAGTTCCGTTATATTTTTAATAAATAAATACGCATTTTAAAAATATTGTTTTCTATAGAACATTTTGTATGGAAAATCTACGAACTATTACAAATCCAACTACACATCTTAAATTCGTCGACTATTACTCCAAAACTAAAAAACCTACTTGGCAGTAATAATTCTTCTTGTAAAATGACATAATTATAATATTACTATTTTCAACACTATTTAGATTTCGTGAAATAGTGGTTTAGCTGGTAGGCGATGGGGAGTTGGGGACATGCAACGCTAAAAAATAATCACCACTTCACATCAGCTCATATAAGTCCCCACCGAGGGGCTCGAGCCTACCCTGCATTAGCCTAGTTTGAGTTAGGGCGATCGGGCCTTAGTCAACCACGCGGGCCCAGCGCGGGTTGGTCAACTTCACACACAACCTTCGAGTTTCTTTGCAGGTGTGTGCAGATTTCCTCACGATGTTTTCCTTCACCGTATAAGAGCGTCGAATAAACGTACATATGAAATCGAAATTAAAAAACACATTGGTACGTGGCAGGATCGAACCACGAGCTCCCGGACAGGAGGTAGCAGCCCTCGCCATTACGCCACCATTTAAAACTTTACAATTATGTAGTAAAATAAAAAAAAATATCTGAAAAATTATCTTAGCAAACCCTTAATAATTCTGAAAGATTTTTAACGATACACCTCCTATACGATAGGGTAAGTGAACAAAAAAATCATCCCTACTTTACAATTTAGGGGAGGTACCATATTTTTTACAGATTTTATTCCGTAACTTTTATAGGGGTCACTGAATTCTATAACCATAAGTGCCTAATTTCAGCTTTACAGCTGTAATCGTCTTTGAGAAAAACGACAGACTGAAAGACAGACAGATGGACATGGCGAACTTATAAGGGTTCCTAGTTTAACTACGGAACCCTAAAAACTACAAATCTATGTACCGGATAGCCGTTTGGAACATGAAACAATCATCTTGATCGTTAGTTCTTAAAATTATTTCAAAAAAAAAACTTAAAAAAAGTAATAAAATTATAAACTAAACTACCACTACTTAGTTTATTTTACAAAAGTGTGGTTATTTTTTTTAACTCTTTATACGTAAAGAAATAAACAGCGAAATCTGTTCCAATCGTTGCCTCGCTTTAAAACAATAAATATAAAATAACAGAAGAAATCAGCTACATCATCTTGACGTCATAGATCTTAAATTTAACACTGATTTGTTCACTTTGGTATAAATACTAAAATCACTATAAATTTTAGATATTTGTCTTATTGTTAGGATTTTTTAAAATTTTAAAATAAAAAATCATTAAATCAAATCTCGAACCGCCGGGCTTGAGCCGAACCGACGACAAAAGGCCCGACGGCTTGACGCAGGTACCGTGGCAGAGGTGTAGGTGTTTGCTGTGGGATGCTACTTGTGTCTTAGACACTTTAGCTCCTTCTCATCTGCCCCGGACTGTGAGAACCGTCGGTTCTGCCGCGGAAGCAGCAGCATGCCACAAACATGCGAAGTACGCCACGCTTGAGCTGTCATACGATTTCGTTCCCTTCGCTGTTGAAACCGCTGGCCCGTGGGGCATGGAGGCAAAGGCCTTTAAAAGAGAAATTGGGCGCCGACTAAGGAATAATGGGTTTGACTCCCGCTCCAGATCCTACCTGGTGCAAAGGATATCTATAGCAATCATCATAATATCAGCCACAAATCGTCCACTGCTGGACAAAGGCCTCCCCCAAGGATTTCCACGACGACCGGTCCTGCGCTGCCCGCACCCATCGGCTTCCCGTAACCTTCACCAGGTCATCGGTCCTCCGCGTGGGAGGCCTGCCTACGCTACGTTTTCCGGTGCGCGGTCGCCACTCGAGAACTTTACTACCCCATCGGCCATCTGTTCTACGAGCTATGTGCCCTGCCCACTGCCACTTCAGTTTAGCGATTCTGTGAGCTATGTCGGTTACTTTACTATAGCAATACAGCGTGGCAATGCTGCGAGCCTCATGGGAACTTGTGTACCAGGAACGATTATGGGTGGATTATTTTAATTATTTATTATTAGTTCCCTTGGTTATTATACTTAAATTTATATTTATTCTTTAAATCAAAATATGAGCAACACAAATGAAGGTAAAAAAATATTTTGAGATATGTTCAGAAAAAAAAATTGCCTCCTCTGAGAATAATTTTCTTTTCATTTTCATTTGTCACATTGCGTCTTAGTGGTTTTGTACAGGCTTTGGAAACATTTGAATGTTGCAACATTGATATCAAATCTTTAATATAATAAAACTGTAACGGAGCCGTGTCTGTACATGAAATATTTTTGGAAAATAATAACTGTGGTGGACATTACTAACGATACAGAGGCCAAAACAACAACTTTTGGAATTTTTGTCTGTCTGTCTGTCTGTCTGTCTGTCTGTATGTTCGCGCATCACGCAAAAACTACCAGGCCGATTTTGATGAAATTTTGTATGGTGGTTCCTTATAGCCCGGGTTAACATATAGGATACTTTTTATCCCAGAAAATTCAAGAGTTCCCGTGGGAAAACCAAAAGTATTCATTTATAGAATGGCTCACCACGCATATGTGGCTTGACCTATTACAATCAAATTTTACACGTTGATACCCTTATCGCGAACTAAAACTGGGACATTGTGAATCCCAAAAAAATTAGGGTTCCTACAGGAATGCAAAAAATTGTATCTTTAGAATGACTCAACGTAACAATATAAAACCTTTACAAGGATGGGGTGTTTTGACCATCATTGAATAGTCGGGTATTCTTTATCCCAGAAAACTAAAGAGGTCCCGTGGGAAATTATCTATCGATACATACAATAATAACAAAAGAGTACTTTTTTCTGTATATTAGCTACACATACCAAACATTATAATCATAGTAGCAGAATGTCAATAGATGGCACTGCAGGGATAATAAAACGCGCTTAAGTTGTATTAAAACATTAAAATATTATTTCATACTTTTGAGTGGATTTCTTTTATGTATTTTTCAGCACACGCTACTTTAAACTCTGGAACTACGGTACGTAGCGATGTGTTTCATAGACGAACAGAGAGGTATTTTTTTACAGATTCCAATCGTGTAAAAAAATAAAAACACATAAATCGAGTTTAACATCTTTTAACAGGAGGCACAGATATGGGAACTCTTCTGACGGCGACTATTTGCGTGTGGCAGTTGCTCTCCGCCTGCAATATCAATATCTGTGAACCTCATCAATGTATTTGCGGGTCCTCGGTGGAGGCGATTGGCCATCACTCACTGAGTT
This sequence comes from Coleophora flavipennella, assembly GCA_947284805.1. Taxonomy (NCBI): domain Eukaryota; kingdom Metazoa; phylum Arthropoda; class Insecta; order Lepidoptera; family Coleophoridae; genus Coleophora; species Coleophora flavipennella. The sequence continues at coordinate 3,354,394 of OX369307.1, forward strand.
GCAGTCGTGTTTGTGAAGATTACCACGTCACCAATTTCCTTAATGATCTCACTCCGAGGGCACTGGTCTCGGCCAGATGGAATATTCCATCTTTGATGCAGCCGCCGGCCGGGCTTTAGTCGATCTGATGGCAAAAGGCCGGAGGGTTTAAACAGGTGCTATGGCAGGGAGGAACGTGTCTGATTTGGGAAGCCACTTTTTCTGCCTCACTCCTCACCCGTACGGTATTGCTGCTCAATTTGCGGAGAGAAAGAAGCATAATAAGTACTCGGTCTTGGAGGCAAATTACTGCTTTGTGCCGCTGGTCTGTGACACAACCGGCTGCTGAACCCTCAGAGGCCTTTGCCTTCACAAAGAAGATTGGCCTTCGCCTTCGAGAGAGGAGATGTGACGTGAGGTCCTACCTGCTGCTAAGGTTGTCTATTGCCATCCAGCGCGGCAACGAGAAGTGCGTCTTGGGCTCCTTTGGAGCTGATACGACTCGAGGATTTGACCCATATTAATATTGTTCTAAGGTCTTTGACCAGTGTGTGTTGCCAGTGATGACTTACGGAACTGAGACATGGTCGCTTACTATGGGCCTCATAAGAAGGCTCAAGGTCACCCAAAGGGCAATGGAGCGTGCTATGCTCGGAGTTTCTCTGCGTGATCGAATCAGAAACGAGGAGATCCGCAGGAGAACTAAAGTAACCGACATAGCTCACAGAATCGCTAAACTGAAGTGGCAGTGGGCAGGGCACATAGCTCGTAGAACAGATGGCCGATGGGGCAGTAAAGTTCTCGAGTGGCGACCGCGCACCGGAAAACGTAGCGTAGGCAGGCCTCCCACGCGGTGGACCGATGACCTGGTGAAGGTCGCGGGAAGCCGATGGATGCGGGCAGCGCAGGACCGGTCGTCGTGGAAATCCTTGGGGGAGGCCTTTGTCCAGCAGTGGACGATTTGTGGCTGATATGATGAATATTGTTAGGAAATTTTATTACTAGACTGATACCTATAATGATTTGAATTAGTTTTTTTGATAATATTTCATCATATCAGTTTATATACGTCCCCACCAAGGGGCTCGACCTGCCCTGAGTTAGGGCGATCTGGCCTTAGACGATCACGCGGGCCCATTGCGGGTTGATTGACTTCACACATAAGCTTCGAATTTCTTCGCAGGCGTGTGCAGGTTTCCTCACGATGTTTCTCTCACCGTAAGAGCGTCGGATAAACGTACATACCATTATGAAATCGATATTCGTATAGATATTGGTAAGTGGCAGGATTCGAACCACGGCCTTCCGGACAGGAGGTAGTGGCCCTAACCGTTTTGCCACCGACGCTCTATATTTTATTTAAGATTTAGAAATCCTTACTTTATATTATAAATGTGAAAATGTGTTTGTTACCTATTCACACTTCAACACCTCTACCAATATTAATGAAATTTGGCATGCAGGTAGCCTGTATCACTGGGAATGAAATAGTCAACATTATATCTGTGAAAATTATCATAGTCCGATGCAGTTCCTGAGGAAACTAAAACAATACTCTTTGTTCGTTTTATTTAAAATCGTAACGAAAAAATGGATTGGTGTGATTTATCGCACAGAGATGAGGTGGAAAATGATATGATTTACTAATAAGTATATCCTGACATAGTTCCCGAGGGATCTGGGGACAACCTGTTTTCTACGCTCGCGCACGTCGGTGGCGTCGCAACGGAGCAACGGATTAAAGTGATTTTTTGTATAGAATTTGTTGAGAGGGTGGGAAGTGACAAAGACTGCTAATCCGAATAGCGCGATACAGTTCCTGAGGTACCTGGTGAAAACTCATGTCCACGCTTGCGAGCTGATTGCGGCTCGCGCACCACTCACCCTTAAAAAAGTAATAAAAGCTATGTCCACGTGGGCGAAGCCGCGGGCAAAAGCTAGTACTAAATAAGGAATTAATCAAAAATTTAAAACCCAACTGCATTAGAAACTTAACCCCTATTTTAGGCCAGTCTGGTAAAAATGTATCCTATGTCACTCACATGAATAAGATGAATCTAACGACACCTCGAACTTCAAAATCCATTAAACCGTTTAGTTTACAAAGCGTGCCAAAAAATAAAGAACCTCTTTTTTAAAAGCTTGTAATGTATGTATGTATGTTTGTTCGGGTGAAATCTTGCAAGATAAATATGACCCACTTCCTGGTTTCCGATTGAGCTGAAATTTGGCATGCATATGTATATAACGTGACAATGCAATATTAAAAGCTTGTACTTTAAAGTTTTTAGGTCGAAAATTATTGTACATTTTTTATTTAACTTGCAATGTATTATGTTTCGGTGGTATGTTCGGGTGGAATCTTGTAACTCAAATTTGAAGTAGATATCTTCGAACGATTGAGCTAAAATTTTGCACACACATTTAGTTTGGGTAACAATGCATGGTTAGCTAAGTGATGTAATCAGCGCTGTGTTGCAGCATAAGCCGCACGCAGTATATGCTGAGCGCGGTCCGTGATTCTTGCACCACACACACACACACACATGCACACACACACAAACACATACACACATATCATACTTTGATAGTTTTTTTTTTCTACTTGTAATATTAGGTACTGTTATTTTGTTATTGTTGTCCTCTCATTTTTTAAAAAAATAATTGTTTATTTAATTTATTCCCAATATTATGTATGTGTGTTTGGTGACAAGAAATCAATAAATGTCTTATGTCTTATGTCTTATGATGTCATTCAAAATCCAATATGGCGGGCTCCCATAGATGGTGGACCAGTTACTTTTTTAAGCACCCATATGATATGGGTATCAAATGAAAGGGTTTGTTGAATACGAAATAATTAATACTCTTTTCAAATAAAATCTTGTACCTAAAAGTTTTTAGATTTTTTGTAATGAACTTATTTGGCTAGTCAGGTAAAAATGTATCCTATGTCACTCACGGAATCAAGACAAATCTAATGACATCTTGAACTCCAAAATCCGTCAAGCCGTTAAGGCTAAAGGCTTAAAAATGGCTTTAATAAAAAACAAAAGGCTACAGGGCGTGCCAATGCCAAGGAAATATAATACACTCGAAAAAAATGACCATCCTTATGGCGTGGTCGGGTAAAAATAGCTTATTTCTGATATACCTATCGATGTGTCGCAATCAAAGCATAGATCAGAAAGCAGATTTTAGTCAAGATATCGTTGGTTTTAACAAAATTCATAATGTTTTATTGCAATTTTCACTTACGAGTTAATGAATCCATCATCTCTCGAACAAGCCAAAGACTCCAAGATGACAACTCGCTCATACATGCTCTCCTCGACTTCTAGACGGGTGTTCAGAGCTGCTATGACCTGGTCGTCACCTTCCCTTACCATGGTGCAGTAGACAACTGGCCTGAGCTCTGGTGGTATGTCTGGGTTCCTGTGAATTTTATTTTTATACATTAAAAATACCTATTTGTTACTTTGCATTTCTTAGTCAATATATCCATGATTGGCCCAGAAAACACTTTTTATTATTATTTACAATTGGTAAGCCCTTGGCATCATCTCACCTGACGGTAGGTAAGTGACGATGATACCGAAGATGGAATCACGCAATGGAGAACTGGCTATCTTATCTTGAAGTCAAAACACATCAATGTTGTAAACACTGATGTTTGGCGGCAAGACTTAGATAAGATGATGGCAGCTAGCCAGGCGGGCTTATAGAATGCCCTACCACTAACCAAACCGAGTCTTACAAGTTGACCTCACCGGGAATCCAACCCGGGACCTCCTGGTGTGAAGCGAATGTACTAACCATTACGCCACGGAGGCGGTTAAATATGCGGCTATATACATATATATTTAATAAATTTCGTCTTCTTTTGTCCAGATTTTTATCCTTCTATATTACGTAACATCCGGACTAACAGATACTTGAGTGATCTTATAAGGGTTCCTTTTTCGCATCAAATTTACGCAACCCTAAAAAATATTTTCCAACCCCTTGGACACACCCTGGACACTTCATACAACGGGCCAGAAATGACATTTCAAAAAATGAATGCCGAAACAAACAAAATGGCGGCGAAATCCTATACGTTCGACAAGCAAACTGTAACCAAATCTGGGTGACAAGGCGGTGAGGTCGCAATCTAAAGAGCGACAGGGAGTGTCCATACTATATGTTCGTACTAATATATAATATACTTTGTCTTGGATCACTTACACGGCTGGTTCACTGGAGTTAGGATCGTAAAACAAGTCTACGGCAGATGCTATGCAAGGCTGGTAGTTGGCACGGCAAGCATGGTCCATCACCAACGCCCTGGTAAGGGAGGTCATCGCCGGCTCATTGATCAGAGGGTCTGGGTTGAATCCGAGCTCCCGCTCCACTCCTATGACGGTCCGACGGACCATTCTCTGTAAGGTGACATGATGATAAGACGGAATAAAGTCTGCTTATTTAATCATCATATCAGCTCATATACGTCCTCACCGAGGGGCTCGAGCCTACCCTGAATTAGGGCGATCGGGCCTTAGTCGGCGACGCGGGCCCAGTGCGGGTTGGTCGACTTCACACACAACCTTCGAGTTTCTTCGCAGGTGTGTGCAGGTTTCCTCACGATGTTTTTCTTCACCTACATTAGCCGTCCGGATTTGAACCCGGCACCTCTGGTTGGGAGGACCGAGTCGTTACCGGTTGAGCCAAAGACGCTTTTTCTTTTGCTAATTTAATAAGAGACAAAAATAAATTGTACAGTCACGCTGTGTATATGTCACCGGGATATTGTGAAAACCGCGATATTACAATCTCACTATTTAGATAACGGTAAATTGTGAATCGGATCACAATATCACGGCCTATTCTTGTACCTCCGAATAAAACCGATGATTTCTTCTGCTGCGAAGCATTCTGCTACCCAGGGGGGGGGGGGGGAGTCTCTTTAACTGTTAAATAAATCAAACCTGACCGAACCAAACATTGCTCGCTTCGCGAGCTCATTCTTTAGTGTTTTTCACTTCGCTTAGTGCTACTGTAATGTCACTAGTGAAATTGTAAACAATATGTTACAGTTCACAATCTTTTGACAGTTCACAATCTCGTGAAATAAATCCCGTTAAATTATAATCTAACGGAATGTACAATGTTACGGTGATATATACATTCTCGCCTATTTTTCGGCATTCATAAAACAGCATTAAAACTCGCTTATCTAGTAGGAGAAAATACATGTAACAGACTTGATGAAAAATTTACAATTAATCTAGGTTTAGGGAGGTAATATATTACGTCTTTTACTGAATTATGAACTACCCAGATTAGTAGGTCTTATTAAGTATAAACTCACTAAGTTTCATTGAGATCATTAGAGCCATTTTTATGATGAAATAACAAAAACCCTGGATTTGTATGGTAAGTACCTTATTTAAATATTTCCTGGAATACTAAACATCAAAATAGGCCGTAAAAAGTAATAGTACTTAACATAAAAAGTTTAATTTAAATCGATAAATCTATTTTTGAGAAAAATAAAGAAATTGCAATGTGACTATGTAAGTAACTCTAAAAAATTAAAACCGGTTCGAGCTATAAAAAAATTTTGCTCTAAACTTCACCCAAATACGTTAGTATATTAGGCGATAGAGTACCGGACGCACGCACATATACATAAAAATACACAACACACAAACACACACACTTACTTTTTATTTTTTTAGTGCATTATGCTGCACCGACAAGAGCCTAAGCTCTTAAATTAAAGAAGAAAGCAGAAGACTATATTAGTGTAAGTCATTCGATCTTCATTAAATCTCAACTTGAGTTTTTTTTCCATCACAACACCTTCGACACTTCTTCGTGGCTCGGCGCACAAAAGTGGAGTCTCGTGAAAGTAGTTTGTTGTGATCGAAACCTAAGACTTTCAGTCCAGCAAGTGCATTTCAAAAAATCTAAAAACATTTATGTTCAAGCTTTGTCTTTGAAAATATTTTCGTGTTCTTCTCAGCAAACCCTTTCATTGAATATCCATATCATCCATATCAAAATAACTAGTCCGCCATATTGGATTTAGAATGATGTCGTTTAGCTAACCGTGGTATTTTAATCTAAACTAACGTGTATGCAAAATTTCAGCTCAATCGAACAGGTAAGTGAAACAAACTAGCCAATTTTAAAGCAGACAACTTACAGAACATTAAGGTACCTATGAGCAAGTTAAATAAAATCTTGTAAAAACATAGGTTAACGACGGTGGCGCGACGGCAAGGGCCGCTACCTCCTATCCGGGAGTTCGTGGTTCGAGTCCTGCCACGTACCAACGTGCTTTCGAATTTTGATCTCATATGTACGTTTATCCAACGTTTTTACGGTGAAGGAAAACATCGTGAGGAAACCTGCACACGTCTGCGAAGAAACTCGAAGGTTGTGTGTGAAGTTGACCAAATCGCCCTAATTTAGGGTATGCTCGAGCCCCTCGGTGGGAACGTATATATGATCTGATGTGATGATGTGATAAAAAACATAGGTTAACGAAAAACGCAGTCATTTAAAAGTAATGTAAATAATGTAATGAGTCTCATTTGACCATAATTACAAAAAGAGGGGTAAAATTTATTCTATTTTATACGTATGCATCTTTACCTTTATTTTTGATCTGAGTAGATACCCATTATAAAAACCCAAAGTATGATTTCACATTTTGCGCACTTCCAATCGATATATAATAAAAGACATTATCTTGATGTTTCAACTCATAAAATTGATAAAAAAAACTGATAAACTAATATGGAATGTGAGAATCGTGTCACCATTTTATAAAAATCTCTATACAGGTTATAAACATTTTGTGTAGGGCCCGTTAACTGGTTCTACTCATCATACTAAACAACTTTCCCCGAGGTAACTATAGTTAATTCTCAAAAGAAAATTTAGACCCTCCATACTAAAATGCACAAAATTGGTCGATCAGCTGATCGATTTGTATGAAGAGTAAAATTTTTTTTTTGTGTTTTCAGCAAAATTTTAGGACAAAAGTTGTTCAGTATGATGAGTAGAAGCCCCAGTGAATGGGATCTACACCAATTTTGTTACAACCTGTATCCCTTTCGCACCCAACCTTGACGTGAATGTACTTTTTCCTAAATCCTATTGTTGTATGATAGTATAGGTATATGTCAAAAAAAAAACTTAAGTAAAACAAAACGTTTTGTTTATATAAAATTATTTAAAAACTTTAAAAAACTATTTTTAAATTTTTATTCAATAATTAAATAATACTTAAGTTTTTTCTAGATTTCAGTGAAATAAACTGAGTGTATAATAACAATAAGGTTCAAAATTGTTTGTATTTTGAACGCACGGCGGTATTATTTAGGTTCGAATGGGATAAAGATTTTATTCTGTCATTTGCATTGTTTTCAAATATGGATGCTTACGTAAGTTTCTACCTAAATTGGACCTCAAGAAAATACATGAATATAAGACGCCTACACACACAAGCATTACAGTCGATATATTTTAAAAGTAGACAAGACCACATAAATAAATTTAATTTACGAATACGCATTTTTTTCATACAATCTACGAAATAATCATAATGTTAGGAGTGGATTTATCAATATATGGTCATTAGTCATCACATCATTTCACTCGTATTGAATAAGTTTTGTATAAATAATCGTTTAACTTTAAAAAAAGTTTTTTAAGATTAAAATTAGAATTTATTATATTATTATATTGTTTATGTACAATAGCCAGTTATACTTTTAGATATCCATTAAAAAATAAAAATATTGCTAGCTAGCTTTTTGACCCGTGCTTCGAAGAAGTATATAAGACCCTTCTTCTACGAAATAAGATTAGATGCCCATATTAGTAGAGGAATTAGATTAGATAATAGGGAGTGATCCTGAATATAAAGACCGAAGAAACGATGGGTGGATGGAGAAAAATATGGAGGAGTGTGGAGTGACGCAGGAGTTGACCAGTATGAGGCCGGAATGGCGACAAAAAACATTTAAAGCCGACCCCAAATAGTTGGGATTAATAAGGCTCGGAAGATGATGATGATGAATAGGGAGTGATCCTAATCTTAAGTTAAAAAATAAAACTATACTCACCAAGTAAATATCGGGATCCAATTCTTCGTCGTCCTCGACCAGTGCCACCAGGCGCTTTCTAAGGAAGTCCATATTTCTGACGAACGCTTTCCACACAGCATACTCTGTCTCGTGTTCCATGGTCAGAACGACGCGGAAGGCCGTATCGTAGCCCAGTTTATCAGCTCGAGCCAAGTTGAGGGCGTCATCTACTAGCTGTGAAAAATATAAGACTTCTTGGGAGTATCCGTTTTCATAAACGTACAAAGCTAAAGGGTTATCCTTAATCCTATTAATATTCATATATGTGAAAGTTTGTATGTATGAATGTATGTATGGATGTTTGTTGCTTTTTTACGCAAAAACTACTGAACGTATCTGGCTGAAACTTGGTTTACGTAGACAGATTAGGACCTGAATTAACATATAGCCTATTTTTTCCACGTTCGCGAGCCGCTTCTGCGCGCCCTCGAAAGCGTTCATATAAATTAGATATGAAACAGATATCCGGGTAACTATCTGGTATCCGGCCTATCCGTCCCAAATCTCAATATCCGGCTAATATCTGATATGCATAAATATTATAAAAAAGCTCTTTAAAATACATACACTGTATTTTTAGCATGTAAGGTTGTAACAGTTGTTGATAAACCAATAAAATAATAAAAATAGAAACTGAGAAAACAGCTCGCAATTATGATGATTTTTATAAAAAGAGGCAATAAGGAAAAAAACCAGATGTTACCATTACAATACAACCTTTTAAAAAACTTAAATTAAATTAAACGTCTGTGATTCAACTAAAATAAAACTTTAAAAAATCTCTGAACACAATACAAAGCACTCTAATCTACCGCACAAAAACATATTTTTATCAAGTTGAAAATTAACATTCATAATCAACAAGTGACAAATTATGGTGGATAAATACTAAATTTTCGGCGTTCATAGGCAACAGGCGATTTAGAGACAAGCAAGATAGAGACATTAATATGATGGCCGGACATCCGGCCATCTGGCCTTACAGCTCGCTGGATATCCGGTATCTGGCTAAACAACTATCCGTTTTATCTCTAATTTAAACGTTATCCACTCCCGTGAAGCCACGGTAAAAAGCTACTTGTATCATAAATGTGAAAATGTTTGTAACCTTTCAACATCTCAACCAATCTTGAGGAAATTTGGCATGGAGGTAGCCTGTGTTAGGAGAAAGGATATAGGCTACTTTTTATTCGTGTAAATAGCATAGTACGATAGAGTTCCGGAAGAAACTGAAAAAATACTCTTTTTTTGGTTGATTGGAGCAACGGATTGTTATGATTTTTTGCATGGAGATGTTTGAAGGGGTGGGAAATGAGTAATGACACAGACTAATAATAAGCAAAGTTCAATGACAATGACAAATACTTCCCGAGGGATCTAGGGAAAACTCATTACCAGACTCGCGCACGTCGGCGTCGCAACGAAGGAGGAACGGATTGACGTGATTTTTTGCATAGAAATGATTGAGGGAGTGGGTAGTGACGTAGACTGCTAACCAGAATAGCCCGATATCGTTCCCGAGGGACTTGAGATAAACTCCTGTCCACGCTCGCAAACCGTTTTGTCTTTGAAGACAGTCATAAAAATATTACCCACGCGAGCAAAGCCGCGGGCAAAAGCATGTGCTATAATAATGTTAAATTTTGGTTGTTAGTTCGATGGATCGATGGTTCATCATCAGATCAGCTTCAAATTACCAAAAGGTTCTATTGTCACCGGGAATACGCCTTCATACCAAATTTCAGCTCAATCGGACTTCTGGAGATTGTTTACAAGATTTGGCCTATATAAACTAAAATACGAACATTGCTAGTAAAAAATACTTACTTTAGCACGATTTAGAGGATGAATCTGTTCTCTTCTTTCAGGATCTTCCAAAGCCTCTATGATTCTCTCCCACAATTGCTCATCGTAGTTGACACGATAATATCCTAAAATTGGATATTCAGTAAAAAAAAGCGGCCAAGTGCGAGTCGGACTCGCCCACCGAGGGTCCCGTACAAATGTGTAGGTACATAACATAAATATAAATCATTACATAGCAAACGGCTAGGTACTATATACACCAAAATTATTAGGTACCCACCTATACATACAAAAAAGGTAAAATATTTTTTTTATTCTTCGTAATTAATTGAAAACTATTCATCATAAAAATAATTAAAAATCTGTTTAAACTTTTGCCAATGAAGCTTTTTCATATGATTCCCAACGCGGTTAAATAAATTCAAAATTTAGACTGCCGTTCCTTTCATAATTGATTACTTACTTTAAATGAAGACTATATTTTTATGATTAAATTATAAATGTATAGTTTTCAGATTTTTTCCTTTACTTGTAGTTCACATCACCTCATATATACGTCCCCACCGAGGGGCTCGAGCCTACCCTGAATTAGGGAAATCGGGCCTTAGTCGACCACGCGGGCCCAGTGCGGATTGGTCAACTTCACACACAACCTTCGAGTTTCTTCGCAAATGTATGCAAGTTTCCTCACATTGTTTTTCTTCACCGTAAGAGCGTCGGATAAACGTACATACGAGATCAAAATTCGAAAACACATTGGTACGTGGCAGGACTCAAACCACCACCTCCCGGACAGAAGGTAGCGGCCATTGCCGTTGCGCTACCGACGCTCGATTTGTTTAATATAATAATGAATAGGTATCATTTTTAGAGATCCGTATCTCAAAAGAAAAAAACCGAACCCTTATAGTATCACTTTGTTGTCCGTCCGTCCGATTGTCTGTCAAGACCGTTTATCTCGGGAACGCGTGGAGGTATCGAGTTAAAATTAAAACCATATATTTCGGTCTACAGTCCCTTGAAGCTGTAAAAAAATCAAACTTCTAAGTTAACGTAAAAAAAGATACAGCCGTTTATGACGCAAAAAATGTATATTTCGACATTCTCAAGGGAATCAAAATTCATAGGGTATTATCAGTTGACCTAGAACTATGAAATTTGGCAAGAACGTCTTATACTACAAGTAAGCAACGTACGTACATAGCAGGTACGTAGCAGGATTCGAACCGACACCTCCCGGATAGGAGGAAGCGGCCCTAGCCGTTACGCCACTGACCCTGACTACTAGTATACCTAGTTACTCGTTTCAAAATCATAATGACGAATGTGACATAGATATAAAATCTAAGTTTTGCACCCTATACTAACCGATAAAAAATAATTCTCCGTAAAAAATATCCCTACCTATTTCAAATACATTACGTGATGGGCATGACATTTTATGACTGTATAGGCTGTAAAAAAATTGGTGTACGACCCGTTAACTGGGGCTTCTACTCATCACTATGATCACCTAATGTTCTATGACTACGAAAAAGCAAAAAAAAAATCGATCAGCTGATCGTCAAATTTTGGGCATTTTTTTATGAAGGATCCATTGTTTTTCAGAATTGACTGTGGGTTCCTTCGGAAAAGTTGTTCAGTAAGTATGATGAGTAGAAGCCCCAGTTAACGGTTCCTATACAAATTTTATGACTGTACAACAAACTACCCTCACATGTAAAAAATGCGGAGTCATTCAACACATTTAAAGGTAAACTTTACCGATATATATTGGAAGATATTATAAATTATTAGCCAAATATCGATGTGATGAATGACCCTCCAAACACACAAATCTTAATATATATATATATATATATATATATATATACAAACCTTTATATATATATATATATATTTTTTTATGTTTCCAAAACGAGCGAACACAAACTTACAAATTGTACTTTATTAAGTATAATATTTATATTTTTCTCATGTAAGTGACTGCTGTCTTTATGGGAATAAATTTCTTTTAACATATTTTGACACATCTGTAGATAGAATGTAAGAAAAATACCGGCCAAGTGCGACTCAAACTAGCGTACAGTTCTTCACACAAGTACAACAATGATAAATGTTAATTTGAAACAAAAGACATCAACGCGAGCTAAGAAATTTTTTTTTTTCGTTTAGTCCTTACAGCGACAACAGCAATGGTTTTTCATTATTTGTCATAATTTAGTATTAAAACTCTAATCCTACCAAGTTTTACACTTGTAGGTATTACCGTTCTAACGATGGAGTAAAAACAAAAAAAAACTTTCAAAACTATTTTTTTCCTTAATTTTTTATTTGTTACGTCGGGGGAAAAGTTTCTTCTTTGTAAATTGAAATTTGTAATAAAATCTCTTTGCTTGTGTTATTTGTACATGGCTGGTTATTATAAAAATTAATAAGTGAAATTTCAAAATTTTAATAAAATATATGAAAAAAATAAAATTCCTGCCATTTTAAAATTGTTTTTTCTGTTTATGAAAATGAGCGAAAGTAACGGTGAATCCTCTACATTTTGAAATTTTATGTCAAAAAAGGTAAAAATGCAACACAGGCCGCAAATAAAATGTGTGCTGTTTATGAACCTAAATAATGCATTATCAATCAGTATCACAAACTTGATAAGCGTTTCCAGTATGAAAATTTTATAGATGCAGCAAGCTTTTTGTTCGCCCTGTTTGAATTTGCATACAAAATACGAAGAAACTTTTTCCCCGACCTAATAGCTCATATACGTCCCCACCGAGGGGCTCGAGCCTACCCTGAATCAGGGCGAAATATATATTATATTATTCAATTATAAATACCAAAGTAAGTTTTTAGTGAATTCCCAGCATTCTGTAAAACAATCAGCAGGCTATCTATTACGGTTTAAGAGATCCTTTAAATGTCTGACAGACAGACAAACTTGTCCTCGGTCTATATAGGTATTTTTCTTTTCGCCACATAAGCACATACCCGCGCCCTTTGATAAGTTACTCTCAGATAGAGCGTCGCTGGCTCTATTATCACTTCAATAAAATGTCGCTGGCTCTATTATCACTTCAATAAAACGTCGCTGGCTCTAATATCACTTCAATAAAATGTCGCTGGCTCTATTATCACTTCAATAAAATGTCGCTGGCTCTATTATCACTTCAATAAAACGTCGCTGGCTCTAATATCACTTCAATAAAATGTCGCTGGCTCTATTATCACTTCAATAAAATGTCGCTGGCTCTATTATCACTTCAATAAAACGTCGCTGGCTCTATTATCACTTCAATAAAATAGGGCCAGCTTCTTTATGCTTGTGTGCGTGACAACCACTGTCTTAAATTTTTACTCGGTGTGCGTGGATTACCAAACAAGAGTTCACCGGTATTTATTTCGACGCATCTGTGCTAAAGTGCTATATCTAGAGAATAAATAATTAAAGCCCGTGCCCTATAATAGTAAGTATAGCTTTATCAACAGGTACCTGAAACAGGTGAGAGCGTCGGTGGCGTAACTGTTAGGGCCGCTACCTCCAGTCCGGGAGGTTGTAGTTCGAATCCCGCCACGTACCAAGGTGTTTCGAATGTCGATTTCATAATATGTACGTTAGCGCAGAACTGGTCGTCGTGGAGATCCTTGGGGGAGGCCATGTCCAGCAGTGGACGTCCTTCAGCTGATATGATGATGATGATGATGAATATGTACGTTAATCCGACGCTTTTACGGTGAAGGAAAACATCGTGAGGAAACCTGCACACGCCTGCAAAAAAACTCGAAGGTTGTGTTTGAATTCGACCAATCCTCATTGGACCCACGTGGTCGATTAAGGTCTATCGCCCTAGCTCAGGGTAGGCTCGAGCCCCTCGGTGGGGACGTATATGAGCTGATATGATGACATGAAGCAGTTACTTGCCTTGCCCTTGTATATTGAAAAGCACATAATCCCCTTCCTCCGCGTCCAGTATCATGTCTATGTTGACGGTGGAATCCATCATCTGAATGTTGTAGACATTCTCCATCTCGTAGTTAGGGTTGATGCTGGTTGTGAAGGTCAGGGGGAGGGAGAAAGTGACAGGTAGGTTGTTAGAGAAGCTAAAGTATTCCTGAAAAATAAACATAACGGTCATCTATAGATATAATAAAACTATATGATTTTGTCCCATTCGGTGTCGAGACCCTTGGTCCGTGGGGTCCTAGCGCTACAAGGCTTTTTAAGGAAATAGCAAAAAGGTTAGTCGACACCACAGGAGACCTAAGAGCTGGCAGCTACCTTGGACAAAGAATTAGTCTAGCTATTCAAAGGGGGAACGCTGCCAGTATCTTCGGAACCTTGCCTAAAGGGACTACTTTTAATAATATATTTTAGGCATATTATATTTTTTAAGGTTTTTAGTTTTAGGTTCATTGTTCTAGTATATATATATTTTGTAATAAATTAGAATTTGTATAAAACTGTAACGGGGCCGTGTCTGTACATGAAATATTTTAGGAAAATAATAACTGTGGTGGACATTACTAACGATATAGAGGTCAAAACAACAACTTTTGCAATTTTTGTCTGTCTATATGTCTGTCTGTATGATTGTGCATCACTCAAAAACTACGTAGCCGATATTGATGAAATTTTGTATAGTGGTTCCTTATAGCCCGGGTTAACATATAGGATATTTTTTATCCCGGAATATTCAAGAGTTTCCGCGGGAAAATTCAACACCTCCACGCGGACGAAGTCGCAGGCGCAGCTAGTATCACATATAATCACTCATGCCTTGAATATTTTGAGGCCATAAATCAGCCTTATTAACTGAAGAGACATTCAATTTATTTATTTTCGAGAGACGAAGAAGTATTGTGATGGGGAAAAAACTAAGTTAAGATTTTGATAGGGATTGATTGTGTATTTGTGTTACGCAATTAGAGTCCATGAAACAAACCAAAAAAAAAGGAGTGTGCTTTAGACAACACGACTGAAGTAAAACTTAATCACCGTTCGCGTAACGCATTCACCAGCTTACTCCACAAGTCAAGCGTACATAAAGTCTAAATAGTATATGCCAAGACCCCCCCCCCCCATCTCCTTTATTTTTACGTAGTAATTCAAATTAAGGTTTTTTGTAATCTTTTACTTGCAGAAAGTTTTAAAAATTAATTTGGCTTTTATTTTGTATTTATTCATACGGCCCTTGCCGCGTGATGCGAGGAGTGCGTTCATACCCACAATTAAATGTAAAACAATTATCAAGAAGAAAAAACTTGTGTAAAAACATACTGTAACGAAGTTTATTTACAAAAAGTATTTTTGTCTTTTATTCACAATTATTTTTAATCTTAATCATCTTCAATGAACACGTTCCCGTATTAATCCACTCGGGCCCATCGTAAACCACGGCGCGGTAGCATAAATGGTACTTTTCTTAATAAAACACTAATGAAACAGAAAAAAAACCACGATAATAGTATTTTTTGGGTACTAAAAGTAAAATGACAAACTGTACGCTACAAGTTCCCGCCAAAAAGACCGCGTCCCGGTATATGTGTGTTATCACCTGTGAGTAAAAAGCGCTGAATGCTGCGCGCCATAATTTGAATTTAATATAGTTCAAAAATGCTCGAGATTTGCCTAAATAATATTGACTACGTGACGACGACCTAAGTCCCCCTGTGACCAAGCGTGGTAATTAGTACCTCCCTCCCCCCTTGAATGGATCACGTAGTATGGGTCATCATCATATCAGCCACAAATCGTCCACTGCTGGACAAAGGCCTCCCCCAAGGATTTCCACGACGACCGGTCCTGCGCTGCCCGCATCCATCGGCTTCCCGCGATCTTCAATAGGTCATCGGTCCACCGCGTGGGAGGCCTGCCTACGCTACGTTTTCCGGTGCGCGGTCGCCACTCGAGAACTTTACTGCCCCATCGGCCATCTGTTCTACGAGCTATGTATGTATCTATGTAGTATGGGTACGTTCCCTTAAATGAAAGGGCGTGTTGTGAAAATCTCAAATATGTTTTAGCCGCTAAATACATATTTTGTGAAAATTTCAGCTAATTACTTATAAATTTAAAAAGGATACAGCCCTTTAAGAGTCGGAGACACGGACGGACTGACGGAAGGAGTAGGCTTAGCAATAAGGTCCCGTTACCTGGCTCAAAATCCCAAAAACGATGGCATTTTAAAACATCACTTTCCTAAAATTTTAACCGCCACCGTGGCGTAATGCTTAGTCCATTCGCCTCACACCAGGAGGTCGCGGGTTTGATTCCCGACGGGGTCAACTTTGGAAGACTCGGTTTGGTTGGTGGTAGGGCATTTTCATAACCCGCCGGGCTAGCTACCACCATCTTATCTAAGTCTTGCCGCCAAACATCAGTGTTAACAGCATTGATGTTTTCCGACTTGAAGATGAGATAGCGAGATCCTCATTGCGTTGGGGAATCTTGTTAAGCCCGCTTCCATCTTCGGCATCATCATCACTTACCACTAGTGGAGATGATGCCAAGGGCTTACCAATTGTGAAAAAAAATCCTTGAATTTTTACATTTCTCATTCGATGCAGTTACCTGATTGACATAGACACCATTCTGCCTCAATCCCACGGTTATCATCGGGTACCCTCGGTTGTGAACCCATGGAATTAGGAATTCGGCTAAGTCTGCGATAAGCTTATTGTCGGTGAAGAACCAATTGCTGTTGATCGCGTCGTAGAAGTTCAGTGAGCTCACGGTTTGAAGAGCTCTGTGACAAGAAAGGGAAATATCTTGAAAATCGGATTAAGCCCTTAAGATAGGTCAAATAACAATATTCAAATCTAATTATTGAATGACTGTGTAAAGCTATCACCATGGAAAAAAAATATAAAATTCGATTTACTTGAATACAATTTTAAAAATTTTACCGCTTTTGATGCAAAAAAAAATATACTGTAGACCCACCCTGTTTTTGGCATAATTGCAGAACTTCTCAAAAAAAAATAGATAATGTTAAATGAAACCAACACACAAAAATCTGTGTTTTATAAAACCTTTCATTTAAATTGAACACATTATTTTAAAACTTAATTAAAAGTATAGAGAAATAATAAAAACATGTAAAAATCGAGAATTGGGCGTTTGCGCTGAAGCCCGCATTGAATGAATAGACTTACGTTCGATATTATTTTGACACATATCAAACTGCTCGGATTGAGGCATCTTAAAGCCTTAACTGTTTTGAAAAAGGAACTGATTAAATATAAAAGATTATAACACCTACCTGCTGCTGAGCAGTGCTTGAGCCGCCATTTGGATGTAATCGTTATCTTCTCGTCCAAGTATAAGCCGTAGCATCCTAAGAATAGCCGGAGCTTTGTACTTGAGGAGGCCGTTGACAGTCTCTCTGATAGATGGTTCGTCAAAAATTAACTCTTCTGTCTCCAAGGGTAGGGAGGATGAGTAAGCATCGTAGTACATACTTTCTTGAATAACGTCAGTCACAAACATCGTATTCATGTCCACCAAACTGAGATCAACTCCAAGCGGATTTTGCTGAAACTGTTTAAAAAAAGTTAGACTGTATGAACATGGAGCCTTAGCCTTATCGACAAACGCAAACATAATTTAGTTTCTTTCGTGACGTTTACGTTGCGGTCCTCGTTTCTGACTTGGTACCCGTATGTGATTTTAGTTTAGTTAGTTTTTACAAGCTTTATACTAACTTTCCGTGTTAGTTAGTTAGTTTGTAAGAATTGAACAAATCTTGAAAGCTAAATTAGAACCACTTCCCGGTTTCCGATGCAGCTGAAATTTTGCATACCCGTTAAGTTTAAAGAACTATGTATGGTTAGATAAGTGACGTCACTCTAAATCTCAAAGATAGCGGACCAGTTAATTTTTTTATGCACCCCCATGATATGGATATCAAATAAAAGGGTTTGCTGAGAAAAATACTATAAAATTAAAAACATTTCCAAATTCAAGCTTGCCTTTAAAAGTTTTAAGGTTTTTCTAAAGTTATCGCTATTGCAGTCCTTAGTATACATATTATTGTTACAGTACGTGTGCGTAAATTAAAAACTTACATTCTTTGCGATCTCATAAGCGGAATAGGTCACAAGTCCCGACACCACCCACTGGCTGTTCCAGTTTTCCGGATAGATCACGTAACCAAACCACTGTCGCGCTAGAGCCTCAGCTATCTTAACTATAACGTTCTTCCTCTGTTTTACGCTATGGATGTTTGTCATAAGTACGTCAGGTTCCCTAGAAAAAAATGGGCAATGAAAGTTTTGTTACTAAAACTCAAATAATGTAACCCAAGGTGTAAAAAATGACCTAAAAATTCCTACAATATCTACAAAAAGTAATGTAGTGTAGTGGTAGTGAAGTGGTAGTGAAGTGGTAGTGTAGTGGTATTGAAGTGGTAGTGTAGTGGTAGTGTAGTGGTAGTGTAGTGAAAGTGTAGTGGTAGTGTAGTGGTAGTGTAGTGGTAGTGTAGTGGTAGTGTAGTGAAAGTGTAGTGGTAGTGTAGTATTAGTAGTAGTAGTAGTGTAGTGGTATTGGTAGTGGTAGTGTATTAGTAGTGTAGTGGTAGTGTCATAGTAGTGTAGTTCAGTTCAGGAAACTGAACAAGTTTCTTGTAGTGTTTGATCGAAATTGGGACTTACCACATGCAGACAGTGGATAAAGCATACCAATCCGTAGAGGTGTCAGGTAATGCCAATATATGTAACCTGTCTTGTTGATTCAGTACAATTTCGAAGTAAGGTTTGTTGGTCCACTCTTCCAAAGCATTGAAGTAGTTATTGATGGCAACGGAAGCCAAGGCGTCTTGAAAGCGAGCACCGAGACGGCCATGAAGCTGAACATTGGCTAGAGGTATGATGACATCGGGGAAGTTGTGGGCGACCATGCCCCAAAGGTGAGGAGGGCCTTGCAGCGGCCTAAATTGAGTCCTGTAAAAGAGTTAATGTTAGATGATTTTTTTAAAGATGATAATGATAATTGAAGTACTCGTAATTGACGCAGGTTACACTACGATTTACATACGTACATGTAAATTATTTTTAAATATATTTCTAAGATTTGGAAGCAGTCGCGCTTCTACAGTGTACTTTGCCCGCGACCCAGTTTAGAGTGCATTGACGCACGACCACTTAACATAATTTTATTATTTTTTAAATTAGTATTCAATTAGACATCCATCTGATAAGACCATTGCATTTCATTTGGGACCACCTCTAGGAAACTCACTGACATTGACATTGCATATCTTGTACAAGACCATATCCTGTACAATATTTTTTGGTCCTTCGAGCCGGATATGAACCAGCGACCTATGGATCTCTCTTAGAGATCTCACATAGAAGTAAGACATAAAAACTTTGTAAGTAAAATTAAACCGACGAAAAAGGAAAGGAATCGAAAAGCGAAAAATTAAAAGAACTTTTTTAGTCTAACTAAGCTCCTACACTAATGTAAATACATAAACAATTTTGAGTCGGCGCCAATTAAACACATAAGCAAATTAATTATTACGTTAAGTTAAATGATGGCAGTAGAAGGCGTGGCGACAGCGACGTGAGGCGTCCCTTCGCTGGAAATTGCCAAACGTTCCGATTGTTTGTTTGGCGCCGACTCAAAATTATTTAGGTATTTAAATTAGACTTTAAATTTAATTTAAGGTATTTAAATTACTTAGTTAGACTAAAAAAGTTCTGTTTATTTTTCCCTTTTTAGTTCCTATCCTTTGTCGTCGCTTTAATGTTTTGTTAAAAGTTTTTCATTTCATATATTTTTGTGACAAAAATATTATATAGGTACTTAGTTATTGATGAATTACTTTTAACAACCTTCTGTCTTCATCATCAGACCTTCGATGGTTGTCGTAACTCGTAACCCACAAATCATAAGTTCTCATTAAGATGAGTGAAAAATCCTTGACTTAAGCCTAATTATGTGTGTTAAGTTTCAACAGAATCGGTTCACAAATGTATATTCAGTCGGAGAACAATCGATCATTCCTTATTTTTCTACCTTTATGGAGATTGATTCCAAATTAAAATGGGACCAACTTCGAAGTGTACCTATCCAACAAGAAAAGAAAATTCAGATTACACTGTAAAAAGATATGTGTGATCATATATTTAACCCAAAAAAGGGTTACTCGCATAATGACACATTTAGGTAGTAGTTATTTATGCCACTGCCAAGTAATGAGAGCCATTGTAACATGAGTGCTAGTTTGTGCCACGAAACGAAGCTGAGTGGCACAATAGACAGCACGAGTGTTACAATGGCAAATTGCGTGCAGTGGCATACAATACTTTTTCTACGACCATGAAATAAATAAAATACATTGAAATGTTTTCATAAATATTGAATTTTTGAAGCCAAAGACATAAAAATATTTTTAAATTTTCATTATTGTACAGTTGTCTCATTTTCAAATTATCATTGTAAATCGACTTGTAGAAATGAATACTTTTGTGATTTAATTTGAGGTTATGAATTAAGCAAATTACTAAATGGAAGTAGTATATATACGGCTTGACTTGATATCCTCCTCCGTTTTTTCTTCGGTTTAAAAATGACTTACTACTCCGATCGCCCTTGCGGTAAGTACTGTACGTTAAACTAACACGTGGTGGTACGAAAACAAGGAGAAAAATTATGTTATAATTATATGTTTTATATTACTAGTGATATAAAATAGATTTTGAGTAAAATAAAAAAAAAATCACGACAACAATACTTTCTTTTTTTTGCTCCCTCGATGCGCTCTGCATCAGTCTAACTGATGAAAATAAATTAGTTTTATTTTTTTATCTTATTGGAGTTTACTTCTTTTGAATTGATTCACATAATTATAGAGCCCGGTATGAAAAATATATGAGGAGTAAAATCGAGGGTTGATCGGTAACGTGTTACCAAAAGTGATACTGAGTTTTAGTGTCGTCACGCTTTTTCAGCCATGAAGGCTAAGGAAACATGACCAGGCCGCCTAATGCGAAGCCGTATGGCGAAGCCTGGAGCGCTGCTTGTGAGGCCGGAGGCCGAGCTCCGCGTAGGACGAAGCCTAAAGCGTGCCGTGTGAGGCCGCAGCCGAAGGCCGAAAAAAATTGTTTCATGAGTAAACTCCTTTTGTCCAAAGAAGAATACAAAAGGTTATGAAATGTTTTGTATGACGTAATGTATTGTAAAGTACCTACTATGAAAGACAATGCATGACAATTTGTCTAGAATTAACTCACGTGCTGCCTTCTTCTAGCATTGTGTTAGCAATTATATTCGGGAACGGTAAGTTGTTGAATGTGAATGTTACTGTCGAGGCCAGTGTAGGCTCGTCCATGCAGGGAAACACACGTCTCGCGTTGGTCGGTTGTAAATTCATCGCTACATATGATCTGAAATTAGGAGTAAATTTTGTTAATTTGATTGTTTAATTTTTGTAGCATAGAAAAGTTTGCTAAAGCTTAATTTTTTTACACCAATTATCAACATTTTTTTACACAATTTTATTCAGCTAAAGCATGTAAAAGTATAGAAAAATGACACTTTACGATTCCTCAAAGCCTCCTTCAAACAGCCCATAAACTCCAGAAACTTGACCCGAATACTCTATTATGACTATATAGGAAGTTGCTATTAGTTCTGGTGAAAAAATTAATTGTCCCTCGTCAATGAAAAAATCGATGCCCACAGCATTTGCGTCTGTAAATACTCCAACCATCACTGATTGGATATCTAGTTCTTCCACATGGAATTTTATCTCCTGTTCTGTATTAGGTGTAAGTCGTACATCGATAACGGCTCTTCCAGTAAAAGTTCCTCCATTAAAAGACAATTCGACGACATATTGTCTCACTTCTTGACCAGGCCTTAGGTCATTTCTTAGTAAGTTTTGAGATACATTTCTCTTAAGAACTAATTCTTTATTGAAATCCTCTGATAGTTCTTGTTTAGTTTCATTGGTTTCAATTGTTTTCGTATTTATTGTACTTTCATCGTGAAAGAGTACGTTCTCAAGAGGATTTTCTTGGTCGTCGGTATTTAATTCATCTTCAGTTTTGTGTAACTGTGGTACTTCCAATTTAGAGAAACTAGTATCAACTGTGACTAGATTGGGTAATTTTATGTTTTTTTCTATTGGAAGTGATCTAATAACAGTATTTAATAATAACAAGAAGAACACGAACTTCCACTTGTACCTTTCCCGAGTCATTTTCAAAAAATAAAATGACCGGTTTTAATTATCACTTTGTTCCCTTTCCATGCGATCGTTTTACACCAACACTTTTCAACAAATGGGAGATAAATAATCTTGATCTCAAAAGCCAGTTGTCAAAAAGACGAGTTAACTGCAGATAAACCTGGAATTTGATAGATAAGTAACTTTGGTATGTACCAAACCTATTTATATTATATGTTATCTATCATTTCGTCGTATGGAAAGGTAGGTTTTTTGCAAAATATGTTGTGATTTTGAAGAAACGCAACAGAAATTCAAACTATGTTATGTTAACTCGAGAACTATTGACTGACTCTGTGGCTCAGTGGTTAGTGCCCTTGACTACTGATCCGAGAGTCGTGGGTTCGATCCCCACCCAGGGCAAGCATTTGTGTGATGAGCAGATTTGTTTGCTCTGTGTCTGGGTGTTACATTATATCTATATATGTATGTATTTAATCGTACATAATTATGTATATCAGTCTCTGGTAACCCATAACACAGGGAATCCTACTTTGGGGCGAGATCACCATGTGTGATTTGTCCCAGAATATTATTATTTATTTATATTAAACCGCATTGGATGATTTTTTCTCCTACTGACCTCTGAGACAGCTGTGCTTTTAGAGCCTTACCTTAAAAATATAATAGGTCTTTACCTATTAAATTACCGATTCAGTTTTTGAAGTGCAATGTAAATTTTTATTGAAAATAAAAAGTTATTGTTTTTTATTATTGACCTTATGGTGACACTACTTATGGTCTTTTGTGGCTTTAGTGGCTTGTTTTTCATGTTCAAATCGCCTGAGCTATTGGTATTGGTATTGGTAGTGGGCTCCCGTTTCCGCATTTAGACTCTTTTTCGGTCTTTTATGCGTGCAGGTATGGTTGGCTAGTCCAGCCAACCCAGCTCCTTCCAGAAGCACAGAAGTCTCCTGGGACATTCACAGGCTTCTAGGAGTGACCCCATGTCATAGAGGATTTTTGCCCGGTATTCGGCCAGACCAGTGCATTCCAGGATCACATGTCTGACTGTTTCTTCTGCCTCAAGACAACCCCTGCAGAGCGGACTGTCTGTGACATTCATGATGAATAGTTGCTTATTCAAGGGTAAGTGCCCGGTGATAGTACCTACAACTATTCGAAGCTCGCGTCGGTTGAGGCTGAGTAGTCTCCGGGCCATTCGTGGTTTGAGTTTCGTCAAAACCATCTTTGACTGCCTGCAGCTAGTTAGATCAGCCCAGCGGGCGTTGTGTTGATGGACGGTTTGCAGCCTTGTCCATGAGCGCAGTTGGCTAAAAGGGATTGGTAAGAGTGGCACTGGGCCAGCTATCCCCTAAACTATGAACCATTGAATGGAACGAAGGTGTTTTCTTAGTGGTCAGATGGGGCTTTTTTAAAACTAGTTAATTTTCTTGAATTTTCCCGAAAGTGACGAAATCTTAAGCGGGGTGAATACAAAAGCTCAAGAGTTACAGCAGCAGTTTTTTTGTTACTAATGTCATATTTGAGAACAAAATAAAACATTAGTAACAAAAAAACTGCTGCTATAACTCTAGAGCTTTAAAATCAAAATGTGTATTTTTTGCCTCAATAAAGGCGGTTTTTCAGGTGAAATACCCGACTTCCTAGGGTTAAAGCCACCGTGCTCTCAAAATATCTAAATAATAGGCATATGTTTACCCCCATTTAATTTCTAATAGTCTAATTTTATTTAAGCATAAATTTTGTTTTAATAACTATTTTTCTTAATATTTATTTTCATCTTTTAACTTTTTATACAATCGGCAATTTCATATTTATTGGCACAGTAGGTCCCATAATGAAATTATAAGTTAGGTACATTAGAAAATCAAAGAAGATAATGTTATTTTAGGATTACATTAGTCCTTACGAGGTGCCCCTATAAGATCTTTCTGTTCGTCTATTGAAACGTCATAAATTTAAAATTTTTGAACCGAATTGTAAGTATAAATTTTAATCAGGTGTACAGTTGACAATAGACTTTAATAGACAACAGACATTTATCTTCAATAGTTGCAAGATATAGGCCACCAACTTCGCCCCCTCCCGCTTGAGAACTCGATTGAGACGGAATTGAGACGGAATTGTTCGGTTTTTCTGTATGTGTCAATGATAAAGAACACATGTAAAGAACAAAGGGGCGAATTTGGTGGTCTATATTTTGCAACATTTCTCTTCAATCATCATCATATCAGCCAAAGGACGCCCACTGCTGGGCATAGGCCTCCCCCAAGGATCTCCAAGACGACCGGTTCTGCGCTGCCCGCATCCAGCGGCTTCCCGCGACCTTCACCAGGTCATCGGTCCACCGCGTGGGAGGTCTGCCTACGCTACGTTTTCCGGTGCGTGGTTGCCACTCGAGAACTTTACTGCCCCGACGGCCATCTGTTCTACGAGCAATGTGCCCCGCCCACTGCCACTTAAGTTTAGCAATTCTAGAGTTATGTCGGTTACTTTGATTCTCCTACTGACCTCCTCGTTTCTGATTCGATGACGCAGAGAAAATCCGAGCATAGCAGGCTCCATTGCCCTTTGGGTGACCTTGAGCCTTCTTATGAGGCCCATAGTCTCATGTCTCAGTCTGGAAGTCATCAAACCTGCGTGCGAGACGACTCGTAATGACTCTCGAAAACATTTTGTAGACATGGTTCAGAAGTGACATGGGTCTGTAGTTCTTCAACAGGGTATTGCCGCCTTTTTTGAAGAAAAACACGACCACACTTCTGTGCCATGCCTTAGGCGTTCGTCCCTCAAGTATAAAGGAATTAAATAATTTCTGAAGAGCTTTAAGTACCGGTGTTCCACCTGATTTCAGAACTAATCTTCAATAGTTGCAAGACATAGGACACCAAATTCGCCCCCTCTCGCTTGAGAACTATATTGAGACGGAATTGAGACGGAATTGTTCTGTTTTTTCTGTATGTGTTAATGATAAAGAACATTTAAAGAACAAAGGGGTGAATTCGGTGGCCTATATCTTTTTATCTTTAATAGTTGCAAGATATAGGCCACCAAATTCGCCCTCTCTTGCTTCTTGGCGCTTCAAAACTGTTTGACCTAGAATCTTGAAACAAGTAATTACCCATATAAATCGGGATTAGTACAGAATTACAATTAAAATTATTTCAAGTATTTATTGTGTGATGAAAAGTTTTAAGATATGAAAGCGAATGACTGCGGCACCCTAACACTCATCATCATATCAGCTCATATACATCCCCCCCCCACCCAGGGGCTCGAGAATTAAGGCAATCGGGCCTTAGTCGGTGCGGTTGGTCGACTATGAAGTCAACGAGTTCGAGTTTCTTCGCAGGTGTGTGCAGGTTTCCTCACGATGTTTTCCTTCCTCGTAAGAAACGAAATAGATATTGGAAAATGCATGTATATTACGTGGCAGGATTCGAACCACGACCTCCCGGACAGGAGGTAGCGGCCCTTGGTAATACGTCACCGACGCTCCCACTAACATTATGATGGTAAATATAGCTACAGATACATTTACTCCACATTTATTTTATACTGATGTACAGTCTAGTGTACGTCAACAGGTTTTAACATAATTTACTATAAAAAAAAGCATGAAGTTCTATGACGATGTTTGTTGCTTGCCGACGTCTGTATAATTTAATTGTTATGTATTTTGATGACTGACTATGTTTACTTCTGATCGATATACCACATCAAGTAAATCTAACGTTTTTTTTACTCATTTCATTTTTAGGGCTCCGTACGAAAAGGGTAAAAACGGGACCCTAATTAAGACTCCGCTGTCCGTCTGTCTGGCCATCTGTTATCAGGCTGTATTTCATAGTCAGAACCACGCACAAAGGGTTCCGTACCATCACACTAGATGGCGCTAGTTTCTTCACGTTTAAAAAAAAACACGTTTTTTGTGTGGAGACTTTAATTTTTTTCAAATTTTTAGTATTTGTTGTTATAGCGGCAACAGAAATACATCATCTGTGAAAATTTCAACTGTCTAGCTATCACGGTGATAGCTAAAAATTAATTAAATAACAAATATTGCTAGAGCTATTGAATTGTCATACATTACGAATAAGTATATATCAATCAATCAAATATGCATATATTTGGTTACAAATAAATAAATTTGGTCATGCGACATGAATTCATCAAAAATATTTAAAAAAAGTAAATTTTTTGTATGAAAAAGTAACAATAAAAAAATGTCGAGAAAATTTTGTGCAGGCTGCCGTGCAGTTTATTTTATTAAAAATTATGATGGGCACTATCTGTGAGTGCCAAAGATATTTTTATCTTTAAACTCTGGGCATACTTAAAGATAAACTGTTTGAGAATTATCAGGTTTTTCTGTAGCGTCATATTTTCATGATTCATTCATTACACATTTTCTGTATACTTAGATATGAGTTCCTTTTCTTTATGACAAATCCGGAATGATGAAGGATGTAGAGGACAAGCCCGATTTCTTTAAGACACTTCCGCATTGATAAAGGATGTAGCAAACAAGCCCGATTTCTTTATGACACGTCCGGATTGATGAAGGATGTAAAGGAGAAGCCTGTTTTTTATGAAACGTCCGAGTTGATAAAGGATGTAGAGGA
Organism: Coleophora flavipennella; assembly: GCA_947284805.1. Lineage (NCBI taxonomy): Eukaryota > Metazoa > Arthropoda > Insecta > Lepidoptera > Coleophoridae > Coleophora > Coleophora flavipennella. The sequence continues at coordinate 3,381,148 of OX369307.1, forward strand.
CAAGCCCGGTTTCTTTATCACACGTCCGGATTGATGAAGGATGTAGATCGGGTTTCTGTATGAGACGTCCGGATTGATGAAGGATGTAGAGGACAAGCCCGATTTCTTGAATGACCTGTCTGGATTGATAAAGTATGTAAAGGACAAGCCCGACCAGATTTGGACAAAGTCTTAATCAGGACAAACTTTCGTATTCTCAACTTTTTAACTCCCTCCGTGGCGTAATGGTTAGTGTGTTCGCTTCTCACTTCAAAGTCGCTGGTTCGATAGCCAGTGGAAGAATTTGTAATAATCGGTTTGCTTGCTGGTAGGGCATTTTCTTAGCCCGCCTGGCTAGCTACCTCCGTATTATATAAATCTTGCTGCCAAACACCAAGGTTAACAGCATTGATGTGTTCCGTATTGAAGGTAAGAGAGACAATTCCCCATTGCGTTACTTACCATCAGATGAGATCAAGAGTTTATCAATGTGAATTAAAAAAATACAAGCTGATTGAGCCTCTGTAAGAGTATCATAGTGTAGGAATTCAGTGGATCAATGCCTTAGATGTTTGAGTCAAAGTCGAAGTTACTAGTCACTGATGACTTTCTCGTCCTCCACCGCCTTCTGAAATGAGTTGTCCCAAACGACTGAATAGCGGTGACTATGGCAGTTTTGTCTCGTCCCTCACCCTCCGAAAAATTGCCCTTTTAAAGAATTCTAAATGTTTTTTTTTTTAAATAGGTGCAAATTACACTTTTTCTAAAATGTCATAAATGCCTTTGACAAGTGTAGGCCAGTTCACGCTGACAGCTTCCGGTCACGAGTATAACGCGAGAGTCAGCCATCGCTACCCTCAACTATATATTAGAGGGAAAGGAACGGAACTGATTACACATCAATGTAGGCCATTACTGTATGACTGCATATAGACTGTGAAAGTACTATACATAGTAACTGACGGTATTATTGTCTTCTTACAGCAAAGTGTATTCTGGTTTATATTTATATTTTAATCCCGAGCTTTAAATGTACTTCAGCTGTATCGACCTGGTAGTAGAAACAAATACGAGCAGTCTTATTGAATCAGAAAGATCGGCATATTTGATCGGCCCCGGCGTCTACATTTGCTTGACGGGTAAATAAATGAAATGAAATGAAAGTAATATGAGAAGTGCAGCGTCAAAATCTGCTTGGAAATATATATTTTAAAAAGTAGCTAAGTGCGTGTCGGACTACGCGCAAAGTAGAGTTCCAGAGACTTAAAAAATAGGTAGGTTTTAATAAAAATGTATGTTAACCTTCTGCTTAATGTAATTTTGTAAAGATATGTCTTGAAACACAACATAATATTATTATAATATCTTTTTAAATAACATGCTATTTAGAAATGCAAATAGCCACCAAAATTTGTTAAAAGTTCAGTTGAGCAAAGTTTTTTACTCACATATAATCTAATTGAAATTTAAACCTGTCTGTAAACTAAGTGTTACAGCTTTGTATTAGATATTTAAGTTTTAGGTATGAAATTGCCGATTGGATGAAAAAGTTTAAAGAAGAAAATTAATATAGAAAAAATTGTTAATAAAACAAAATTTTTGGTTGAAACAGCATTAGACTAGAAATCAAATCTAGTAGAAATCAAATGGTCATAAATAAATGTGTGCCTATTGTTTAGATATTTTGATAGCACGGTGCCTATATAACCTATTAAGAACAAATCGCCACATTAAGAGGCAAAAAATTCATAATTTCTTAAATTCTGAAGCTTTAGAGTTATTGCAGCAGTTTCTTCGTTACTAATATGAATACCCCGCATAAGATTTTGACACTTTCAGGAAATTCATGAAAATTAGATAGTTAAAAAAATTAAAATTGCATAATCTATCAGTGGTCACTAAGAAAACGCCTTTGTTTCATACATTGTACGTAGCTCCGGGGATTTGAACACGAAAGACATCACACTATAAAAGATTATGTTGTTGTTTAGAAATATTAACGTCTCTGGGTACAAGCCCTTTTGAGACACTCTTAATTTTTTGTGTTTATTTAGATTTGAAATGCTAGTGCTAGTGCATTACAAATCTTCTCTGGAGTTCTTGACAGTACTTGTAGCAGCGTCATTACCTGGTCATATTAGGGCGTCTATAAAACTGCACCAAGTGCAAGTCGGGTCTTTACGTCCTCCTTCATTTTATTGTCTTTTTTTCTACATTGCTCACGTACACCAGACGATTTTCTTCAAAATGCACCACTTTTAAAAAAACACTTTAGCATAAAGCAATGCTAAAACAATAAAATAAAACTGCGAATGCATTTACCACAAATCCCGCGAATAAACTCACTAATAAAAGACCATAAATAGTGTGACCATAATTAATAAAAAAACAACAACTTTTTTTTTCAATAAAAAATTGCATTGAATTTTAAAACCAGAATCGGCATTATCTATACCTCATAAACTTGAGTAAATTTTTTTTTTTATTTTTTTTTGTGTTTTAGCTCTTTATTAAAATCTCATTTTCGATTTCTTTGGCACCCATCACAATACTTTCTTCACTGCTTCATTACTTGCTACCGATCGCTCCGCAGTTGCCAATTATTAATCAACCATAACCATTGTTATTATAAATAAGCATTTAGATTTTCTTGATATCCATTTATCCTATGCGTCCATCCATCTACAGGTGTTTACACTTGTTTCGAACTGATGAAACTCAACAAATTTTGTCCTACAGCTTTGATAAAATCGCAAAAACGAAATACATTCCATACCAAGTTGGGGAATCAGCTGGTCAATGTTTATGAGAATTATTTTTTGTAATTAGAACAATCCCAACTGGAAAAATATCTTACTTAACCTAACACCATGTAACCATCATCATCGTCACTTACCATCAGGTGAGATGATGCCAAGGGCTTATCAATTGTGGATTTAAAAAAAAACCTTATGAAAATTTTACAGACAACGTGACGTGGATATTGCTGCTTACGTAAAATTTTCATCAAAGCAATCCGCGTGTATGAACGTGACAAAATGATTTTACGTTTCGCGTCACAGTACCGAAAACTTTTCCTTTTTTCCACAAAATTACGAAATTGCTTAAAATTTGTCCTGTTTAAATTTTTTGAATGATTTTTAGCAAGAATTGGGTAGTTTACACTTTTTTACAAAGGTGACTAATATTTTTCAAACGTATCTGGTATCCATTCGATTACTTTAGTGGGTCTCCAAATAAATGTATAGGTATCGGTTCCTTATGACCAAGATCACGAGATTACCAAACTATTAGTCACACACAAATCACATTGATATCTAAGAAAAGATAAATCTACGATTTTTTACACGTTTATTGATTTCTCAAATTTTTTAAAGACATTGTAAGCTTATAAAATAGTTCAACTGATTAAAACACCTTTTCTTATAAATGTGAAAACTACAAAAATGTTCGCAAGTATTTTATTTATCATACATAACAATATAAGAAAAAAATATGAACAGAAATTGTTGTAACCCTTTGTCAAAGAAGTGGTTAAAATGACACTTTAAAAAAAATTCATACTTATACACATAACTGCAAAATTAATTGGCAAAAAAATATGGTATTCCCATTCTAATAAAATTAAACAATAAGAGGTTCCTCAGGGAAAGCGGTTCATCCCCAGCTTAAAAGGTTTCAATAATGTACCAGTCTCTCTATTTAAAGTGAAAGGAGGTTAGATCAAGCTATATAAAACTATTTTTAACCGACTTCAAAAAAGGAAGAGGTTTCTCAATTCGACCGTTTATATTTTTAATTTTATTTATGTGTGTCGCGGATAACTTTGTCGTTGATGAACCGATTTTGATGATTCTTTTTTTGTTGGAATAGAGATATCCCAAGGGTGGTACCATGATAAAGAAACCAGGATTTAATGATGGTATCCCAGTGAAATCGAGGGGAACCTTAGTTTCCTGTTTGAAGTCAGTTTTTTTTGGTTCAAAATTATTGCATAACTTGGATGATTTACTGGTTGAACACAGCAACGAACACTGATATGACCACAACTAAACTAGATGCTAACGCGTTGGCACCGCTGCCGTAGTTTTGTCGGAGCCAGGAGTCTACCGTGCCCAAGTTCTCGCTGGTCCACGTGATGGAAGCGGCTATGTTATCCCGGATGGCATCTATGGATGCTAGTTCACCAGCAGTGAAGATTGACTCGTGCAAACTGACAAATCTGTCGATCTGGAGTAAAAAAAATGCATTTACCAGGTTAGAAGAATAATAAAAAATATATATGACGCGATTGCCGAGAAATAAAAAACCAGCCAAGTGCAAGTTGGACTCGCGCAAAGTAGGATTCCGTAGTCTTTTCAAAAACAAATGTGTATTTAAAAAAACAAATTTATATTTGCAATTGAATATAGAACATTTTGTATGGAAAAATCAATGCACTTTTTACAAATCCAACTTAAGTTGGTAAACTACTACTCCTAAAGAAAGACAGGCTATTTAGCCGTGATAGTTTTCCTTTTAAATTGATTGCATGGCCCACTATTTTTTTTACAGATGTCCTGAAGTAGCGGTTTATCTGGTAGGGGGGGAGGGGGGGGGAGACACTAATAGGGGCAAACCCTCAGTTGTTTTGAGAGACTTATTCAACAATACCCCACACCATAGGGTCCTTCAACGAAAAAAAACATGTGGCACTCGGGGACTGCCGCGGTAAAGCAAGCATTTTTATCAACTTATGCAATTATAATTATTTATTTATTTTTATTTATGCAGTATTTTTTTTTGATGTTTTACTGTTTTCGTGTGCTCCTTTTGATTAAAGGACCATATGGTCCTTGGGGCGCGAGATGTTTATGTAATATATTAACACTAAGAAAGTTACACCAGTAAAATGACCACAATTAAACTAGACTAAGTCCTTTTAGTACCGCAAATTGCTAATAGATGGCACTGTAAGTTTTTAGAACGAGGTAACGTTACGTTACGCTCGGCCGAGCTACATGGTCCAGTAAAATTGACTAAGTCCTTTAGGTACCGCAAATCGCTAATAGATGACACTGTAAGTTTTCAGAACGCGGTAACGTTACGTTACGCTCGGCCGAGCTACATGGTAGGCGGAGTGGGGGGTGTTAGGTTTGTCAACGTGATTAATAATGTATACCCATGCCAAATTACAGTTTTCTAGTACTAATAGTCTTGAGCTAAGCCGCGGACAGACGTACAGACAGATATGTCAAAACTATGTTCCTTATGTTTAATTTGGAACCCTAAAAATGTCTGGCAATATTAAACTGTGGCTTCCACTCATATAACTGAACAAATTCCCCCATGAAACCCATAGCCAATTCGCAAGAAAAAATTTGAATTTCCATACAAAAATGGCTAATCGATTTGTATGAGAAGTCCAAAAAGTATTTAACGTATCGATGGATTCCTAGGAAAAGTGGTTTAGTTTTGTGATAATGTACAAGGCGTATTAAAAAAAATTGCCAGACATTTTGTTTTACCAATCGAATAAAACTGCTTAAGCTTAAGTTAATACGCTGAAATAATAAGGCTATCAGAAACTGTTTAAATAGACGGTGATACTAAAACTTAAAAAGTTTTCACAGTAGGTTATGTATGGTTTGCACTAGGGGTTAGTATTCGCTAAACCTCCATCAATTAGACTATGTTTGTAACATCAGAAGAGAAGAGACATATTACGGGAGGGATATTCCCATGCACCGATATTCGACCGGAAGACGTAGCGTAGGCAGGCCTCCCACACGGTGGACCGACGTCCTGGTGAAGGTCGCGGGAAGTCGCTGGATGCGGGCAGCGCAGGACCGAATGTCGTGGAAATCCTTTGGGAAGGCCTTTGTCCAGCAGTGCTGATATGATGATGATGATGATGATTCTCAAGCAATGGGAATGGTATGACCAGTTACATGATAACTGATGGTTTGATGAGGTAGTTATGTTATCTTATTTAATGGAAACTTACTTTGGTTCTATGCTCTTCAGTATTCAGTCTCCTTGCAAACGTGTTGAGAATATTCGTTGTTCCCGTCAATCCTTGGACTCTGTCGATTTAAATAAAATTTTACAACCTTTCATGTAAAAAAAAACCGGCAAAGTGCGTGTCGGGCGACGCGAAATGTATGGTTCCGTAGTTTCCATTATCGCGTCCATATCTAAATTTCAAATTTCCAAAGACAGCGTTTTAGTTGTTAGGGGGTATAGTGACACTCGACACCAACAAAATTTAGCACTTTCAAGCCTATGTTTTCGAAAACGGGACCCTAAATAATAAAATGGACTTAGAAGACTCACAACTATTTTTAAGCTCTAACCAACGATCACCACACAACTGGGTTTATCGAAAAAGAAAAAAATTCATCCCCACTTTACTTGTGTACAAGTAAAGTGGGGATGAATTTTTTTGGGGATGTGCTTTTAATTTTTATTTTTACAGTATAAAATCGGTACATCCCCATTTTTTTCTTATTGTTTCCATGCCTTATGAAAACTGAATAATATTTATGGATGTAGTTGTTTACCTAGTCTGTATGTCCGGGAAGTGTTCTATGACGAAGTCCAAGGCAGCTTCCATATTTTCTGGACTAGAGTTAATGACAGCTACGACGATAGAGTGTTTGTCCTGCTCCCTTACTGGTGAATTGTCATCAATCACTTGATTCAGGTAGCTGTAAAATAGAAATTCTTAAGTTAACAAACTTTGCCACTGCTGGGGCATAGGTCCAATAAGTCCAGATTGGTGAAGATTATCGGGCTAGTGTCAAACTCCTATGTAAGAAGTTGTCAGCCTGTAAGATATCTGACATTATTTATTTTTAAAAGCTTATATTTAACTTGCAATGTTTGTGTGTATGTATGTATTTAATGTGTTTATGTGTTGTATAAATGAGTAATCGTCATCGTCATCGTCCTTGTCATCGTGAGGAAACCTGCACACGCCTGCGAAGAAACTCGAAGGTTGTGTGTGAAGTCGACCAACCCGCACTGGGCCCGCGTGGTCGACTAAGGCCTAATCGCCCTGATTCAGGGTAGGCTCGAGCCCCTCGGTGGGGACGTATATGAGCTGTAATGATGATGATGATGTGTTGTATGTATGTATTTATGTACGTATGTATGTATATGTGTGTGGATCGCCTTCGATCGACACACATAAAAGCCGGGAGAGCAGTGGACTGTTTTTTTTTTTGCAGAGGAGACAGTGATCGTATGGTTGCGACTGACTTGTAAGGGGAAGTCACTCCTCGAATTGGAAGAAAACACGATGAATTGCGAGGACTAACGTAGTTTGTGATGTACTGATTCCGATTGGGAGACGAGAGCCTTTCCTTCTTCAAGGTTCTATTATGACGCTGTCGCTCGAGCGAGCCTTGCAAGGGTGATTTACAACGCTGTCTCTTGCTTAGGATTCTGCCAGGCTCTTCTCGCTTCTAGTTGCTCCTTCGGAGTTTCACCTTTTCTTGTAGCTACATCTGCTTGATTTTAATTGAACTGAATGTCGCTAATGGGGAGACGGGACTCGGTAACCGCTTGGCTACGAATGCTTTTGATTGTCGCTACCGTGGTCCTTCTCTGCTTATACAAGTATATATTTTCTCTTTTCAAAACTCTAGGACAAAGTGACAAGGACAGGAGATGAATACCGGGACCTCACTCGGTTGGAGCAATACTGTCAGGGCGACCGTTCTTATACAAACATCTCACCCTTGACTCTTTTGTCATGATGAAAAACAGACACACACACTCATTTATTTACACAACATAAACATATACAACTTAAGAGAAACCTTACAACTACGATGCCTCAGCTAGTTCAGAGCATGTTAAATAACAGTACTATTTGCTCATCCTAAGGTGCTATAAGCTAAATTATTAAGTGATTAGTTTGTCAAATGGTTAGGGATTTATGAAAAAGCATGTTTATACAAAACCAGAATCAGAATAAATTTATTTTTATATGAACTGTGTACATAACGATTTTCAATAAATTTTAAAGCTTCACCAAGCTCAGCCGTGAAATAAAGGCATGCAAACAGTTTTACAGATAATTAAAAAACAAAATAATTCAAATTAATTCCCAACGTACTTTTAATCCAGAAGTTATATAACTAAATAGAATGTATGCAGCAGAAGCCATCAGTTCAGTATCTTCGAAATAATAACCAATCTCCCTTCCCACGGCTTACCAATTATGAATTTTAAAAAAATGTGAGTTGATTCCAGTCCTTTTTTATTTTTTTATTCACAATTAGTAATCCCTTGGCATCATCTCACCTGATGGTAAGTGACGATGATGCCGAAAATGGAAGTGGGCTTACCAAGATTCCCCAACGCAATAGGGATCTGGTCTATCTGGTTATCTTATCTTCAAGCCGGAACACATCAATGCTGTTAACACTTATGTTTGGCGGCAATACTTAGATAAGATGATGGTAGCTAGCCAGGCGGGCTATAAAAATGCCCTGCCACCGACCAAACCGATTCTTAAAAATTTGAACCCGCCGGGAAACGAACCCGCAACCTCCTCATGTGAAGCGAATGGACTAACCATTACGCCACTCAGTCTTACGTCATATAAAGATTTTAAAAATACCTTTCACGTAAAGTAGCATTACTCGTGCAACCCAGCGAGTTCAAGAGGATGCTCTGCTGGCTCGGGTCCGTGCTAGATTGGTACTGCTGCCAGAGGAAATTGAAGTTGTCGACGTCCCCCCCGCGGAGGCCGGAGCAGAACACCGTGGTCTGGATGTCGGGGTTGAGGGTCTGGCCTGTGATGTGAATTATCATTTTTATCATCTTCATCATCATATTAGCCGAAAGTCTTCCACTGCTGAAACTCAAATATTTTCACAATGACTGTCCTGTGTTGCCCACATTAAAATATGAATTGAAAGGCTCAGTGGTCCAGTGGTTAGCATTCCTGCCTACTAGGCCGAGGGTTCGATACCCAATCAGGGCAAATATTCGTGTAGGGTCAGATTTGTTTGATCTATGTCATCATGATCATCATTATATCAGCCGAAAAATCCACTAATCTATTTCTGGTTATTTATATGTATTATTATTCAAACGTTTATTAATAAGAATTTATATCAGTCTCTGGTTTGGCTAGATAACCCTCTGTGATTTATCTCTGAATATTATTATTATTAATAGCAACTCTTTAAGAAAAATCACTTAGACTCTAACTAACTCATCAAAGCCCAGAATGAAATGAGGCTGCAACCTTGAAACCAGAAGTGGTGATCAATGAGGCAAAAGGAAGATTCCTTGACACCACTCTCATTGGCATCTAGGCCTGCTTTATACGAAATCTTATGTTCAGAACTTGTTGGGAAGCAAAATAATTATATCAATACTTCGGAATTATCACATCATCTCATGCTACTGCCTTTTATGGAACAGGTTTATGTAGATGATCAAGTAAATACTCAATACTTTGTTCAGTAGTGGACCTCCTTTATCTGATATGATGATAATGATGATGATGATGACGATGACAATGAAATTTGTTCGAGTCAGCGTTTTTTGGCAGATTTTTACCATAAAATATCAGCCTTACCGAGAATTCTGCAGAAAATTTACTTACTAGGGTCATTCCTGAACTGTTCCAGCAAAGCTTGCGCTTGGTCCACGCACTCCTGTTTGCCGTAACGACAGTTGATGTCCAACATTATGTTTCTGTAGGCGGCTGTGACGTGTTCTTCGTTAGCAGAGGCCGTGAATCCCAGGCGGTTGAACGAGGGTGCTGTCAGCTCTAACAAATAGGTCTAAAATAAATTTGAGTTTAGTATGAGCAATGTAAAAGCGACAAAAAGTAGGTATAAAAAATTTAGATAGACAAGAGGAGACTGATAGTGGTAAAAAAGTAGTGGATTTGTTATACTTACCAACTGTGGTTGTACAAATTACCTGGAATAGTTCATAAACGTCGGATCCACTGAGGACCAAGTCAACGTAGTTGAGTGCGGTGTTAGCGGAAGCCCATGGGATGTAGTCTTCTTCGTCTACCAAGTAACGAGAGATGTCTAACGCATGCACGTAACTCTGAAAGTCGATAGAATTTTAATAGAAATTGAAACCAAAAAAATAGCAAGCATAATATGCGGGCTCTAGATGATCATGCTGTATGACATTCTTTACGTGCTTTCATGCATGTATGATGGTTTACCTAACTGTATTGACTGAGGCGAAAGACATGCAGACTACGTGCTGGCAATGATTGACAATTCCTTTATTCTTTTCATCCTGCAAACTACGATTGAAATGCACGCATGAACGTCTTTGAGATCGGCATGTCATGCAACACTTCAGTTTGTTTGGAACACCGTCCGAGATAGCGCATGACAGACGAACTAAGAAAAAACAAAAGTTCCAGACAAACAGAGTCCATCATGTAAAATCACAAAATTCCATCACAAAATTGCTGTGTTACACTCATAACGTGTTTTCCTGTGATTGTTAATTCACCTAAAATTATTTAACTTAAAAACTAATAAACCGATTTAAATAAAACTTGAACTGATCCATAGATTGAAAGATATTTAATAAAATGCAAAAATAAAAATTGCATTTTAATATCTAGTATCTGAGAAATACGTGAACAAAAATACATATTATATACAAATACAAACATACAGTTATCAAAATTGGCACACCTGTATATACGTATTTAAACTAATATATACAGGTTGTCCAGTAAACATAGGTACAAACTAAAACTGAGGATAGATCAAGTCATAACCTTTCCGAATTTAAAAAAAATATGTCTAGTAAAACTTCAACCGTTTCCGAGATATGGCGGGTATTTTGAAATTTCCGTAAATCACTACTTTTAGTCAGTTTCAGGGATGCTACAGCTGCAAATGAAGGTATTTTGAGATACTTTTTTTAGATTTTTGTTACTGAAGAATTAGAATATCAAATAATAAATTCCCCGTAATAAAATAAAAATATTTTAATTTTTACCCATTAAAACTGCAATGTCCCAGATTTGGTAGCTTATGCTGTAAAATAAATGCACTATGCTAGTCTGGACCATTGCTTTAAAAATGGTATAATACATTTTTCCTGAAACAGAAAAAGATGTAGCGATTTGGTTTCAAAACTAACCCATTTTGTAATAAGTAGTTAGGTTTAAATTTGGATTTAATACTTTTTTTTAATTGATAATTTACTACTTTTCATGTCATGTTTGCTATTTAAAAGATAGGAAATGAAACAAGTTAAAATTTTGACCATATTTTATTAATACACGCTTAAATTAAATGTTGACCACCACGTACCAAGATACACGCTCTGCACCTCTTAATAAAAGATCGCTTTAGGCTGGGAATACACGTCAGATTTTGTTTCCGATTGTCTGATCAGACTATCTGATCGTATTTACTCGATACACATTCGATTTTTGCGCCAGACTTTTTCTGAACTCAGTCGTTCTTGAGCTGTGCTGTGAGTGCTTGCCTGCATACGGAGCAGAAAGAAAAGATGGACGACGAATTACTGTCACTTATTGCATATTTGCTCGTGTTAGTGCGAAAGAATAAAAAACGTTGCTATTGGATTCACCCAATCAACCTGACAAGACTTTCCGAGAGTAATTTCCACTTAAAACATCCAAAATAAGCCGCTCGATGTCGTAATTTTCCGCCATCGTCTGAACTACGAGGATGCGATGCGTCCGTTCAATGTCACGCTAGAGAGCCAACTGTCAAGTCGGAAGGAGATTTAAGGAGAAATTGGACGTCTATTTGGTCTCTGTTCAAAAGTACGGAAACGGTTGAAGTTTTATAAGACATAATTTTTTTAATTCGGATAGGTCATGACTTGATCTATCCCCAGTTTTAGTTTGTACTTATATTTACTGGACAGTTTTACAAGACATATTTTTTAAATTCGGATAGGTCATGACGTCTTGATCTATTCCCAGTTTCAGTTTGTACTTATATTTACTGGACATCCTGTATAAAAATTGGGCAATATCAATAATATTACATACAAACGTGTCGAATTGAATACCTACTTTTTTGAAGTCGTTAAAAAGGACACAATTTTGGTTTAGTTTAAAATATTTCAATTAAATATATTTAATTTCACTCTTAAATATATTCCTTATCCTCGTAAGACGCTTACCTATCAACCAAACCTTGGCTTTATATATCTCGAATAAAATATCTACCAAATACCTAAGGCAAAGCAAATGAATTTCTTTCCAATATACTGCACCACAGTCTGCGATCTTCGCGATCTGTTTGCATAGTTCAAGTCGAATTCAAGTCCCGGCTTCCTCAATATTATACAGATCCGTTCAAAGGCTTCTTCAGAAATGCATCAACTTTTATTTGCACAAGACAGATGAAACATATTACATGTACTGTTATGTTCTGTAGATATCAAAATCTAAGATTAAGAACAAACGGTCTATAAAAGTACAAATGTAAAGTACCGATTTATGATTTGTCATTGTCACTCTGTTTTCATCAACTTATAACCGTTGACTGTTATGAAACTAAACAAATTTTCCCTCAACTAGACAAACTGCAATAAATTGTACAGCCCTGCTATTCATACTTTCTCACGTAGCTTTGTGACGAAGTCAATCTTTTTGGTTATTTTTATGTTCAACCTGTTTTTATATCATCTTTTTATCTATTTTTACTTATTGTTTTGTGTTTGTTTTTAGATTTGTCATTCGATTTCGTTTCCCGTCCTGTTCAATGATACTTTCCATTTCTATATTTTTCATTATTTTTTATAATCAGTTTTTTAATTTTTATGTTTTTGTGGATATCTATATTTTAAAGAAGAACCCTGCCCTTCCCTCCAGTACCTATTCCTCTTTTCGTGCGCGCAACGGCGTAGACGGAGGGTACGCCGACGCCGCAGCTTTTATCGTCTGGCATACATAAAACAACAATAAACATTACGCTTCTATAGCGGAGGCAAACAATAATAGGAAACGGATTGGTCATTAAGAAATTTGCATATTAAAATACAGTTGTACCCTCTTTCCACGAATTTGCCAGAATAATCAATACTACTAAGTAGAACATCAATAATAATTTATTGCACACTTGGAAAGTTTCATTAAAATCTTTAAAACAATTTTTGTGATTTTTTCATTTTTTGTTGTATGGCAGCAGCTGCCATACAACTAAAATTAAGAATAATCTTAGCTTGCCTTAAATGGCAACCCAGCTAGAAGCTAATGAGTAATGATGTATGCCTACATAATGCTGTTATAGTTCAGCAATTACTTTATCTATCTACTTACTTTAATGATCCCAGGACTGAAGTCATGAAAAGAAATTTCGAAAACAATGCAAAAAATTACCTAATAGATACTATTGTTTTTGTAAGACACACCAGCAAAATTAGTTGAGTCGTACATGGTTGAAGCTGATTTGGTTGGAGACTGCGAAGCCACAGAAGAACTAAGAAATTAACACTGGCAGTAAAACATAATATAGTATTATTTCTCCATAAGTTGTGACGTCGTCTGTGACAAAGCTATAGACAAGGACATGGTGAATATTTATAGACTTTCATTCATTCACTGTATTCGTCTTTAATCTATAGTTCTGACACAAATAAATGAAGGAGCCGACAGTGACCTCCATAATACAATATGGAGATCACTGGCTACAAAGTAAGCCAGTCTGTAAAGCCTTTAAGCTGTCTATATAAGTAGATATGAAGTAAACAACCTATATGATAAGTGGATGACTGTAAAATTAGTTTCTTTTTTTATTCACAACTAGTGAGCCCTTAGCATCATCTCACCTGATGGTAAGTTATAATGATGCCGAAGATGGAAGCGGGCTTACCAAGATTTCCCAACGCAATGGGGAACTGACTATCTTATTTTCAAGCCGGAACACATCAATGTTGTTATCATTGATGTTTTGCGCCAAGCATTAGATAAAATAGTGGTAGCTAGGCAGGCGGAGTTAGAAAATGCTCTTTCCCCAACCGAACCGAGTCTTACAGTTAGATTCCGCCGGGAATCGAACCCACGGCCTCCTGATGTAAAGCTAATTGACTTTACCATTACGGCACAGGGAGATGGGTAAATTTAATAGTTATTTAAAATACCTTGTTTTACTAGATATGTCGCCAAAAAAGGTGAAATTTGGTTTATCTTCAGGGCAATGAGGAACTCACTCAGAACACTGGTGTTGTCAACACTGATTCTTGGCAAATAAACTAAGATGAGATAGTGGTAGGTCATCAGGCAGCCTGGACAAGCAGGTACATATGTCACACCAATCCTACGCAAGTACGCTATAGACGACGTTGAGCTAGTAAAGTCTCCTAGTGATGACCATGCAACGGAAGACGTAGCGTAAATAGGCGTCCTATGAGTGAACCAACGACCTGATTAGGCGCGGCGATGCGGGCAGCACAAGACAGGTCGTTGTGGGAACTCTCGGGACATGCCTTTGTTCAGCAGTGGACGTTTTTCGATTCGTATGACGATTTAGTAACTACACTCCATGATATATGAAGCCCCAACTCCTGCGCTAATGAAGGTGTTAAAATACTCACAGTCCTACTATTTCTGGAGATTTAAAATACTTCATCAACGATCTGAGCCCTTTTCAGCACGTGGATAGTCTGGTGTGAGCTCCGCAAGTCTGCGGCCAGGGCTTCCAAATTCTCTAGGTCCTAATTCACTCGGTAGACACCGGCGCTAATGAAGGTGTTAAAATACTTACAGTCCTACTATTTCTGGCGAGATTAAAAACGTCATAAATTATCTGAGCCCGGTTCAACACGTGGATAGTCTGGTGTAAGCTCTGCAAGGCCGCGGCCAGGGCTTCCCAATTCTCTGTGTCGTAATTCACTCGGTAGTCTTGCGCTAATGAAGGTGATAAAATACTCACAGTCCTGCTATTTCTGGCGAGATTAAAAACGTCATCAATGATCTGAGACCGGTTCAGCAAGAGGATAGTCTGGTGTGAGCTCTGCAAGGCCGCGGCCAGGGCTTTCCAATTCTCTGGGTCGTAATTCACTCGGTAGTCCTGCGCTAATGAAGGTATAAAAATACTCACAGTCCTACTATTTCTGGCCAGATTAAAAACGTCATCAACGATTTGAGCCCGGTTCAGCACGTGGATAGTCTGGTGTGAGATCTGCAAGACCGCGGCCAGGGCTTCCCAATTCTCTGGGTCGTAATTTACTCGGTAGTAACCTGGTCGAAAGGGAAAGTACAATCTATACAGGTTGTAACAAAATTAGTGTAGGTCTCGTTAACTGGGGGTTCTGCTCATCATACTAAACAACTTTCGCCAAGGAACCCATAGTCAATTATCAAAAAATCCTCCCTACAGCTGATCGATTTGCGTGAAGAGCTGATTTTTTTTTAGAAAAGAAGAGAAGTTTTTCAGTATGATGATATTGTGCTGGTTTCTGCACCAGCTAACGGGACATATACCCATTTTGTTACATCCTATATATTGAAAGAATTGATGAAATCTTAATGCGAGTCCGTCCGGCCGTTCTAATAACCGATTTGTTTGTTTTTTTAAATGAAAGGTTTTTGATGTGTAACATCTTTGCTCTCGCTTTCCTGCAATTTGTGGGAGTGATTTCGTGAAATGGGACGGAAATGTGTAACAGGAAGTCGCGAAAGCGCGGAATTCTACTTTACGAGAGTCCGACTCGCACTTGGTCGGTTTTTTTCGTTACTGTCAGATCCGCCACCCAGGTACAATATCGTCATCAAATCTAACTAACCTAAAGTATTTTGTCACATGTTACACATCATATGCGAGTACTGTAGGTCTCGCTCGAATTTTTTTGTTTTTAACAATTGGTAGGGCCTTGGCATCATCTCACCTAATGGTAAGTGACGATGATGCCAAAGATGGAAGCGGGCTTACCAAGATTCCCCAACGCAATGGAGATCTGGCGATTTTATCTTCAAGCCGGAACACATCAATGCTGTTAGCACTGATGTTTCGCGGAAAGACTTAGATAAGATGGTGGTAGCTAGCCAGAAGGGGTATATATTAAAATGCCCTACCACCAACCGAACCAAGTCTTACAAAGTTGACACCGCCAGGAATCGAACCCGCGACCCTTGGTTTGAAGTGAATGGACTAACCATTACGCCACGGAGGCACACGATTTGTCATCATCATCAAGCACTGGACGCACTCCCTCTAGAATCCGGCCATTATATCCAACCGATTTGCATATTTTTTTAGGGTTTCATAGTTCCGTACCTCAAAAGGTAAAAACGGAACCATTATAAGATCGCTGGTGAGTCTGTCTGTTCGTCCGTCTGTCACAGCTCATTTGCTCCAAAACTGCTAGACCGATTGAGTTGAAATTTGGCACACATAATATGTAAAATGGTGATCTTAAGATGCACGTGTTATCAAAATACATGAATTTTAAACACGGGGGCCACTTTTGGAGTGGTTTTTTGTAAATTAAAGGTAGTAATGCACAGATTTGTCATCATTCATCAAGCATTGGAAATCACGTAACTTTCGCCCTTCGCAATATATTAAAAAAAAAACATTAAAATTAAGCTGAATCTGTCTGAGGTTTTCAAACCCTCCCAGGCGGCATCTCACACGGTTTAACGACTGCTATTTAGTGATAGTAAAACTAGACTGTGCCCTGACTAACCCCTCAGTGACTATACCCACTCGGCAATACTATTAACGTTAAAATTCACTTTTAAAGTTGTATCGGGACCCTGTTACTAAGCTTACACTGTCTTTTTGTTCGTTCGTCTGTCTGTCTGACTTTTAAAGGGCTGTATATTTTTAACAGGAACAGGTCACCGGTTGAAATTCTTACAGAGTAATATGTTTAATAACAAATAATAAAAATCACAAATAACAAATGAATGTGGGAGAGTTCTACATACATGAAACGTGGTTTTTGCTCTTTTTTTTATTTTTTTTTATTCACTATTGGTAAACCCTTGACAACATCTCACCTGGTGGTAAGTGACGATGTTGCCGAAGATGAAAGCGGGCTTACCAAGAATCCCCAACGCAATGGGGAACTGGCTATCTTATCTTCATGCCGGAACACACCAATGATATCAACATTGATATTTGGCGGCAAGACTTAGATAAGATGGTGGTAGCTAGCCAGGCGGGCTTAGAAAATGCCCTACCACCAAACAAACCGAGTCTTACAATTGACCCCGAATTGGGAATCGAACCCGCGACCTCCTGTGTAAAGGCAGTGAACTTTGCCTCTGAGCTACGGAGGCGGTTTAAAATTAATAAATCTATAATACAATCGGTAATACATAAAATCGTGAAACTAGATGTGATTATAGTACTAATCCTAAAAAAAAAACACAAATAACAAAAACCAGTCAAGTATGAGTCTTACTTTTTACAAGCTTTTATTTAACTTGCATTGTATGTATATATTTGTCTGTTCGGGTGAAATCTTGCAAGTTAAATTTGACCTACTTCCTGGTTTCCGATTGAGCTGAAATTTTGCATGCATATGTATATCGCGTGACAATGCCATATTAAAGGCTTGTACCTAATCGTTTTTAGTTTTTTCAAAAACTATTTTTATCTACAATTTATAAGCCCTTGGCATCATCTCACCTAATGGTAAGTGACGATGATGCCGAAGGTGGAAGCTGGCTTACCAAGATTCCCAAACGAAATGGCGATGAGGCTATTTAACTTTAAGCCGGAACACATTAAGTAAGTAAGTAAGTAAGTAAGTAAGTAAGTATTTATTTGCTTTTAAACAAGGTACAGTAAGTAAAATGATGTTAATGCTGTTAACACTGATGTTTGGCGGCTAGACTTAGATAAGATGTTGTGTAACGTAATCTTTTTGGGTATTCATTACAATAAAACCTTTTTGGGGTTCAGAATCTTTTTCATGCGAAATTTAAAAAAAGCGTTTTCTGACAGAGGTATTGATTGAGAGAGGAAAAAGGAAAAAAAAAATATTGGTTACCGAAGGAGGATATTTTTTTTATTTTGTGTGTTTTTACGTGGAAATTTTAAAATTTTAACGTGTATCAACGTGTACAACCCGACTTAAAGTTATACAACGGAACCCTTGCCGTTTTTTTCAAGGTACGAGTTTCCAATTTTCTTTCTGATTTTTCCTTGGTGAATGGCGCTATACTTAATCCGATTTCTCTCATATTTCTAGGGTTTCTTAGCATACCCCTTAACATATCCAGTGGGGAGGATTTTATTTTCCGGCAAGGCCGTCCTAAGCCATTAAAATCCACCACCATTTCGTCAACTGCGAGGCGGATGTACCATCGGTCGGCGAAAGCGGTAGATCATCTTCCCGTCAGCGGTTAAGGGAAGTACACGCCTTTGTTTCCTAATTTTTCTATTTCCCAGACCAGACTTCTTCGGCATATATTGAACTTTATAAATTAAAGAGTGTGATAGTTTATAAGTAATTCTAGGTATTTTTACTAAAACTACTGGTAAAAATCTATACGTATATATCGTCATTACTACTTTTGGTAAAATTTCTTAATCGACTAAAGGTGTAGTCACACGTGTTAATTTTGTATTCAACTTTAGTCATAGTTTTAGTAACACTATTTAAATTTAAATTTAATTCAAATTTAATGTTATTACGTGTATGCTTGAATGCATAAAGAGGTGACCAACATATATTTTTTTTAACCAGCTGTACAAACTTTACAAATTTTAAATTATATTTTTATTTATCACCACAGAATTTCCTTTTCTATTTTTCAACATTGGCCAATACAACCCCCTAAATTCTAACCCAGTTTTCCACCATTTTCGTTAGAGTTGGTAGCTAGCCAGGCGGGCTATGAAAATGTCCTACCACCAACCAAACCGAGTCTTACAAAGTTGACCCTTGCGGAAATCGAACCCGCGTCTTCCTGGTATGAAGCGAATGGGATAATCATTACGCCACGGTGGCGGTTAAATTTCGCTACAGAGTCTGAGCTGAATGAAAACAAAAATCGGTCGTTCGTGTGTTTTGTTTAAAGCGAATCGGTTAAATCGTTGATGTACTTAAAATATTAAAATCATGTGGAGAGGTGCAGTACGGAGTACAGAACCCTCGGTGCGCAATTGCAACACGCACTTGGCTGGTTCTTCATTAATTATTTTCTTACCTGTTTGCTGCTTATTCACGATGAACCACTCTGCTTGCGATAGGCCAGGGATATCGATGGCTACCGCTGGGAAGGTGGGCGGCACCCATGCTAGGGGGCTGGTATCCGAGAAATCCACGTTCGTCGACAGCACCCAGTTTACTGGCACATGCCAGCGCTCTGACGACGACTGGGTTGAATCCGTGAGGAAACGTTCCTGTGTAAGATTGTATAATTATTGTCTAATAAAATATATATTTTTAACTCACTATTATTAAACCCTTTGCAATATATGACCTGATGCTTATAAGCTTAAAGTAACTTACACATACTATAGTATAAACTTGTCAGTGAGATTGAATTGTGAGCGACATCTCGTGTCATGAGACAGAACTAAAAACGTAAAAACTAATTTAAAATTAAAACCCGCATAAACCCGCACCCTCTGATGAACCATAACATTGAATGCGAAATTACCAATCATATAGCGTGGGCAAGTCCAGTTGCGTGGAATCAACTTATATTGAAATATTTGAAATCATAAGTTAAAAATTGTATGTATAATAAAAGAGTAATTAATATACACAGGTGTCCCAAAAATGTAAGATAATCCTGTAACTGCGCCTATTACATGCTAAAATTTTAGTTACGTAAAATTCTCACCATATTAGAGATATTAATATTTGTTTTTTTTCTAATTTTGTGTGAAAAACGCATTTGTTTCAATGCTTTGTGATTTTCCAGATAAAAGTTATAATACGTTGGAGTGCCCAACAGAGTAAAAACTTCCTTATTTTATCAGCTTTTCAACAAAGTAAAATAGTTAATAAAATACAAATTCAAAAAAAAATTCAATTAAAAAAAAAATGCAAAAAGGTCAAATCCCTATAATTTTCAAGCAAAATGATTTTCATGTTTATTTAAATCAAAGATTTTTCATGTTTTTTTCGCATTTCAGCCATCTGTGACACTCTAGCATCATTGACTTACTTAAATTTACAGGCTCATTCAAAATATTTGAACCTTATTTTTCCATAAAAAATTGTTAAAAATTTGTATGGGATTTGAGGCACCCTTTTGCCAACAATCATTGGTTTTTGTTGGAACTAATTTGTATTTTATTAGCTATTTTACTTTGTTGAAAAGCTGATAAAATAAGGAAGTTTTACTCTTTGGGCACACCAACTGTATAATTTTTTCTAAATAATAACAAAGCATTTAAACAAATGAGTTTTTCATACATAATTAGAAAAAACAAATGTTAATATCTCGAAAATGGTAAAACTTTTACATAACTCAAATTTTGGCATGTAAATATGGTATAACCTATCCGCAGTTACAGGATTATCGTTCATTTTTGGGACACCCTGTATATGAACTAAGAAAATTTCAATGTCTTGTGGCGCCATCTCGATATTTGCTCATACATAAAAATAAAAAATAAGTGAAAATACCCGGGTTTTAGGTGACAATGATGCATGACCAAAAATAATGATAACCGGTTCATGGTTTAGTAGTTTTTATTTAGATTTAACTGAAAGTGTTACTAATAAACGTTCAGATGTCTGAAAAAAAATATCTTAAATACTTTTATTTATTTATTTGCCAATTTTAATAACCGCATTTAAATTTTAATTACCAAATGCAAATTTTTAGTAACCAAATTTAAATTTTACGCCGAAAGTTTTACATTTATTTTTTTAATTTAAATTTAAAACTTTAAATTTTACACAGAAAGGTACTCCATTTTCCAATATCCATTATTTTCTACTTTGCATGCTGACCGCAACTTTGTGAATAAATTAAACCTTATATTATAATTGACTTAGTTAACTATTACAGCTATTGTGCTTAATGACGATATAGCAGTTTTGGGAAACCACAGTTATTATAAAATCGAGAGTGTCTAGAAAATTGGATTAAGCTAAAGTAGGTTAATAAACATAATTTCCCATTAGCTATAAAAAAATAAAAACTTTATAATTAACGACTTATATCTCGTATGTCCCTTCTAGCGCATATCTCAAAGGGCACCGCTAACCATCCAGCGCCCTGTCTGATTTGGGGCCGGATTAGCGGGGGTCGGCCGCGCTGGTGGATTTCCGAGGATTTCTTAGTATTTTTGTATAAAATCTGTAAGAACCAATCACTGATCTAGTTAGCTAATGAAATCTTCTATCTATGAATGGCAATTTAAACATTGCTTTTCTTTTTTTCAAGTTTTTTTGGAAACAACGGTGTCAGGTTTCATTGTTTGTATACACTGAAAGAGTTTAAAAACCTTCACCCTGGCAAAAAAATAATGACTCAAATAAACGATACACAGTGATGGTTTAGTCTCTCGAAAGTATTATGTCACACTCTTGGACACTTCATACAACGGGCCAGAAATAACATTTCAAAAACGAATAAGGAAACAAACAGATGGGCGGCGAAATTCCATACGTTCGAGAACCAAACTGTAACCAATGTGTATCAACCTGGTTGGACCTCACCGGTCGCAATCTAGAGAGCGGCAGGGAGTGTCAATACTGTATGTTAGTACTAATATATATACTTTGATTATGGTATAATTTAACACAGATCAGAACAGTATAGGTATGCCAATGACGTCATATAAAACGTCACACTATTTAACGTAAATTCGTCATTCGATTCGGATGGCCGCGCGTTTGAAGGGCTGACTATGACGCGATTTTTTTTTTTTTTTTTTTTTATTTACAATTGGTAAGCCCTTGGCATCATCTCACCTGATGGTAAGTGACGATGTTGCCGAAGATGGAAGCGGGCTTACCAAGATTCCCCAACGCAATGGGGGACTGGCTATCTTATCTTCATGCCGGAACACACCAATGATATCAACATTGATATTTGGCGGCAAGACTTAGATAAGATGGTGGTAGCTAGCCAGGCGGGCTTAGAAAATGCCCTACCACCAACCAAACCGAGTCTTACAATTGACCCCGCCGGGAATCGAACCCGCGACCTCCTGTGTAAAGCCAGTGAACTTTGCCTCTGAGCTACGGAGGTGATTAAAAGTGGTGAAGCAGGATTAAATAAAATAAACTGTACATCCACGTTCTGCATACTTTCTCGCGAAGCCTCCACCGTCTGTCGTAGTCGGGCAATCGGGCATACCCAAATGAACAATAAACATTACACTTACTTAGTAGCAAAGAATACAAGACTTTATGAAAAATACAAATAATTTCTGTTTATTTGAAAGGTATACTCGGATTTTTTCTATTATAATTATGTACCTAGTTCATCTTATTAGCTCATATATGTCCCCACCGAGGGACTTGAGCTTACCCTGAATTAGGGCGATCGGGCCTTAGTCGACAACGCGGGCCCAGTGCGGTTGGTCGACTTCAAACGTAGTGACTTATATTCTCTTTCTTACACACAACCTTCGAGTTTCTTCGCAGGCGTGTGCAGGTTTCCTCACAATGTTTTCCTTCACCATAAGAAATGGAATCATAATTCGAAAACACATTGGTACGTGGCAGGATTCGAACCACGGCCTTCCGGACAAGAGGTAGCGGCCGCAACCGTTACGCCACCGACGCCTAGTTCCTAGTCCAGTAGGCCTTATTAGTTCCTAATTATTCAAAAAGTTTCATTCAAATCGTTGCAGTCATTTTTTGAGAAAAAGTAACAAAAAACCTAGATATGTGTACCATAAGGTACATTATTCAGATTTTTCTTGGAAAAAAAACTACCGCGTGCTGTAGGCCACGCGCCAAGAAATCTCTTCTGCGTGTGAGCGGCCTATACTCACCCCTAAAACGAGCTAATGGCGACTTTAAATGATCGCATCCTTAGCGAGATCGAGGTGCACGAGTTCGTCATACATTATATATTATATTAATTCAAACTAGGAACCTAATAGTCTAGCCATGTCCGTCTGTCTGTACGTTCGGTATGTCACAGATGTTTTACTCAATAACTGTTACAGCTATCAAGCTGAAATTTATAATGGTGGTAAGTTGTTCGTTTTCGTTTGGTTTGCTTCCTCCTCATCCCGATAAAGTCCTTTTACATATCAAGCACGTAAGCGTTTTCTGTGAGCGTCTGTTTCGCAATGACAGTCAACTACTTTTTTTTAATTTAGGATCTCAAATGAATTATTTTCATGTTGTTTTTTTTCAGAATTTTCATAATTGGTCATGTTCAGTTATCCACGCAGACAAAGTCGTGGGTAACAGCTAATAAATTAATAAAGGTGTTCTGTGGGTAGGTATCCCAATACCAGTACGTACAGTACCTAATACTTACATTAGAGGTATCGGGATTGGCTAGACTAGTTAACTACACTTAGGAGTGTAATTGACCGAAAGAGTGTCCCATTGGACTTTTGTTTCCGTAATGGTATTAGACTATACCCATAGAGCTCAAGCGGGCTTAGTGTCTGTAGGCACTCATTAGATAATGGTTACATGCAAAGTAACCAACCAGTTGCTTTAACGGTGAAGAAAAACATCGTGAGGAAACCTGCACAGGCCTGCGAAGAAACTCGAAGGTTGTGTGTGAAGTCGACCAACCCGCACTTGGCCTGCGTGGTCGACTAAGGCCTAATCGCCCTGATTCAGGGTAGGCTCGAGCCCCTCGGTGGGGACGTATATGAGCTGATATAATACATGCAAAGTGTAACGTAATAAGTATACTTATACTGTTCTGATCTCCGTCAAACTTTAATATAATACTGTGGAGGGACTAATACAACAATATTTATCGTTTATTTGAGTAATTCCATAGATTTTTTTTCCAAAATATAGGTTTCTAAACTTTTAAGTGTCAGATTTCATACAAAAACTTCAAAACTTGACACCGTTGTTTGCAAAAAAAATGGAATCTTGCACAAATTGTTATAGATAGAAAGAAGATTTCATTAGCTAACTAGAAAAATGATTAGTTTTTATAGCTTTTGTAAAAAAATACAGAGAAAACCTTGGATATCTGCAACGCGTCAAACTGGAGTTCATATTATTCAATTTCTTGCTTAATTTCTGTGGGTACCAGTAATACTAGTAATACTAGTAATACCTACTTTAGAGATAGATGCTATAGTCCCACCCCGGATACTACATACAATGGTCGTAAAATTAAATTTTTAAAAACAAATGAAAATGACGGAGCAAACAAAATCACGGCGAAATCCTTACGTTCAAGAACCAAACTATAAACAAACTGCACAGTATTACGATATGGCTTACAGTAGCGCACCGCCGTTGACGTCGCACGATGCCGACACCGGCGTAAGTACAAGCAGTACTAGTTACGAAGTAACTAGTATATCATCTGTGGTACTAGCCCCGCCGCCCGGGGAGGCGGGCGGCGGGGCAAGTACCCTTCCGTTACACATTCGTTGCGCTACTGTAAGCCGCTATATTGTAATACTGTGCAAACTATATCAATGTGGGTGACGAGGGGGTGAGATTGGAATCTAGAGAGCGGCAGGGAGTGTCCATAGTGTATGTTAATACTAAGTTATCATATCAGCCGTAGGACGTCCACGGCTTGACATAGGCTATATATATATATAGTATGTACTAATATTATATACTTTGCTTGTGCATCGATGCACCTGGTAAACTTATTTACGCCGCCTCCGCAGCTTCGATCCCAACTTACCTTGTTACGTTCAACTTTAACGCAGTTTATAAAATCAATCTCTAAACTTCAATATTACGAGAGCAATAAAAATTTTTACTGCTCTCATAATACTGAAGTTTAAAGATTGAGGAATAAAAGTAAATTGGTTAAGGTTAATGCCTGTTAATTAATTCTTGGTATTGAGAGACTTGTTAAGGATTAAAAAACTGTATTTAAAACAAGAAATTAAGAACGTAATGTTACGTTAGGACTAATATTTAAACTTGGTTAATGTGGAGTCCGAAGACTGTAAAATGTACACTAGTTGTATGTGTCGCCGATATTCATTCATTTTTTCATTCATTTATTATAATTTAAAACAACAATAATTTTTAACAATCTCACTACACTAAATTCAGTTAGATTATAATATGTCGGTAAATTTTCAATCGGCTTACAATACCGCGGCCCATTCTTGTATCTCCGAATAAAACCAATGTTATTCTGCTACCCAGGGGGGGAGCCTCATTATTTGGCTGTTTAATCAATCGAACCTTACCGAACCTTATATCGCTCGCTTCGCTCGCTCATTTATTTAATGTTATTACTAAGCTTAGTGTTATTGTAATGTCACTAGTGAGCCGGGACTAACTTTGTAGGAGTTGAGAGTAGGTAATTGGTAGGTGAGGCGTTTTCTGAGCCTGCCTGGCGTACCATCTTATTTGTCTTG
The DNA here is from genome assembly GCA_947284805.1 of Coleophora flavipennella. Taxonomy (NCBI): domain Eukaryota; kingdom Metazoa; phylum Arthropoda; class Insecta; order Lepidoptera; family Coleophoridae; genus Coleophora; species Coleophora flavipennella. The sequence goes on from OX369307.1 coordinate 3,406,566, forward strand.
CCGCTAAGCGTTAATGTGTCGTAACGGATAGTTCACACCAGGAGGTCCCGGGTTCGAGTCCCGACGGGCTCTGACTTTGTGTGTTGACTGTATAACATTTTCTAAGCCCGTATGGCTACCACTATCTTATCTAAGTGTTGTCGCCAAACATCACTTGCACCTTAAAATCACATCGTCACTTACCATCAAGTGAGATGATGCTAAGGGCTAATCAATTTTGTACTCCGAAAGACCGTAACATTAACTCCTATTTGGCGACCTTTGGTCGCCTAGCGTCCCTTTGAGTTAGGGTCCTCTCAGTCAGTTCATTGTTTACGTATTTTGAGGTCAGACATCACACTAATATTATAAAGGCGAAAGTTTGTGAGTGTGTGAGTGTGTATGTTTGTTACTTCTTCATGCAAAAACTGAACGGATCTGGCTGAAATTTGGTAGGTAGACAGATTAGGACCTGGATTAACACATAGGCTACTTGCCCTCACGCTCGCGAGCCGCTTGCGGCTCGCGCACTGCGCACCCTCGAGAAGTCATAGAAACGTTGTCCACGCGGGTGAAGCCGCGGGAAACAGCTAGTCTTTCATAATTGTCGTTTATCGGATTGGTAATGTTTACATTGAAAATTTTTCAGATTATAAACATCTTTCAAGGGTTTTTTTTCTAATTTGACATTAGCATCGGAAATCGTTACGGGTGTGCGATATTGGATGCTCTGCTAACCAAAACGCATGCCATGGAATTCAGTAAGTACTTACTTGAGCAATGTACACTGAGTCCGCAGTAGGCGCGGTTCTTCTCACTGTGATAACCGGAAAGCCTCCCTGATTGGTCCATCTGTCCAGGACAGTGGACACAGTATACGGAATGGTGTGATTGGACTGGTTCAAAGCTTCTTGAAGGGCAGCGTATAGGTCCGTTGGGTGAGCGGCGCTACGTGAGCTGGAATATTGTTATTATATTTATTTTATCTCAGAAATATTTAAAACAGTTTTTAATGGAAAAGTACTTTTATAAAATTGAAGACTTTATTAATAATAAGTACTCTCAAAACTTTAATATTGATTTTCGTTTAATGAGACTTGTTTCGGTTTCTCTTTCTTGTGTTGTTTGTTTTAATTAAATGTATTTTCTGACATTTATTTTTATAGATAAGGGTGACATTTTATTTAGGAAAAAATTTACATGAGATTTAGTTTTTAATTTTTATTGTACCTTGTGTTGCTGTAGTTTTGTAAATTCAATTTCCCATACAATACCCATTGTTACAAGGAATAAATAAATATGAAATATGAAATACATGAAATCTTACATCAGAAATGACGAGTTTGGTGGGAGAAAAGAGGTAACCGCTATAGCTCACAGAGTTGCTAAATTTAAGTGGCAGTGGGCAGGGCATATAGCTCGTAGAACAATGGCCGTTTAGCCAGTGAAGTTTCGGGTGGCAACCGCGTACCGAAAGAAGAAGCGTAAGCAAGCCTCCCAGTCAGTCGACCAACGACCTGGTCATGGATTATTATAATAGTTACACCTGGTGTTATGTCATGAGAAGATGCTGGTGGTTGTGGAACTCCTTGGGCCTCCCCAATTTTCTCCCTCCTGTTTCGGCTGATGGGTTGGAAAACTATGCTCAGCAACTTTAGTAATATTACTTACTCTTGACTCTGTGGTAAACTGTTAGAGTTTTACTAAAAACACTATAAAAATAACATACTTACTTGTTTCTTAGATAGATGACGAGACCACTTCTGAAGATTTCAGGCGTAAGGAAGTGTTGTGTCATACGGATGACGGAGCCAGCTAGGAAAAGAAACATTGCAATAAGGTGAATACTAACTAGAAAAGAAGTATGAATTTATTGGGACAGACCGAGTTATTATAGAGGGCGACTGGTAACCAAAGCACAGATGAGATACTAGTTACTTCGTAACCAAAGTTAGAATATAAAGTCCAATTTTTTTTTAGATTTCAGTGATTTTGTAGAACCAGAGATATACCTAGTACTTGAGACAAGGTTTCGATCACACGGACACAGGAGTAGGTAGTCCTTCCCTTGAGAGCTACAGGCGAGAGCGGACTTCTATACGTCCTTACCTACTTGCATTACGTACTGGTGTGAGAACGAGCCAAGCACGGGCGAGAAACTGCTAACCTCCCCTCTAACTAGTTATAGTAATTCGACCAACTTAAGGTGTGCAGTTGGATTTGTAAAAATTTCATAGATTTTTAATACTAAACATTCTATTACCAACTGCAAATACAATTTTGTTTCTTAAAATTTACATTTATTTTTTGAAAAGACTTTAAAAGAGGATTTCGGAACCCTACTTTGCGCTAGTCTAAAACACACTTGGCGTGTTTTTTTATTTGAAACCGTGTTTTTATAAATGTGAAGACGTCGCGGTCGAAAATTTTCACACGTAATAAGAACTCATGACCAAACAAAAATAAATAATTTATTCGTTTTGTCATTAACGCACGGTTTTAGTTTTAAATCTGTCAATTTTATTTATCCCACTAATAGTTAGCCCTTTTTCATCATCTCACCTGATGATTAGTGACGATGATGCCGAAGATGGACGGGGGCTTACCTACATTCCCCAACAAAATAGGGAACTGGCTATCTTATCTTCATGGCAAAACACATAAATTCTGTAAACATTGATGTTTAGCGGCAAGAATTGGATTCCACTTTAATATTTTTTTCAACACACTTGCTCATAAAACGGCTCTAATTTCACCGCAATTAGGCACATAATGACACCTGTAATCAAACTGTGATTTTTTTATTGCTATTATTCACAAGTGAGTTATAGAGTTTTTTTTTTGGTTGAGTTGCTTTTTTCTTAAAAAAGTTTTGATACAAAAAAATTAGTGTTCAATAGTACAAATAAATTAATGTACCTATTGCTTACTCATCTCATGCAACTTCGTATTTAAATAGACAATTTCAACTTGTACGTGTTTAATAAATAAAACTTTCACTCAAATTGTAATAAAGAAAACTTTGAATTCCCCATTTTGTGCGTGGCTTAAAAGCTCTCCGCGGAAAGCCAAAAAAAAGAAACAACCTAATTCTTTTGGTCTATGGCCGATCGCCATTGTTAAATGCGCGCGCATAGGAAAACTGATATTTTTTTTCCGCATTCAATTTGTTTTCACTGTTGAAATTATAGTTATTTATTAATTAAAATGTCTACAAGTACTAATTATATAGAAAATGATTTATGTTGTACACCGCCCGATACAAGATGTGAAGCCCTTAACGTTATGGAAAGTTTACTACCTGAAAACTCGAAAGGAAAAATATCTATTAGCGTACCAAAATTTCATACAATGGCAAAACAACAAGAATACGCAGTCTTTTTCAGAAAATGTGTTCATGGCGTACTTTAAAGTTTCATCTACTAAGTATAAAACTAGCTCTTAGTTGTGTATATACCTACTTAATGTTAAAATGTACAGTCCGAACAAAGGATGGAGTGGACTTGAAAACATAGGTACTCTAATTTGTCAGCTTATCTAAAGAGACTATCCGATGGATTTAGAAGCAAGAAATCTTATCTACTAAACAATGTGATTTTTATATATAACACCACAATTTTTTTTCACAAGTGTGTTGAAAAACGTCGTATGATACACGTGTGTATTGATGATTACCGTCCTCGGCCCTCATAAGACCCTCACCTAACGGCTCGGGTCTCAATGGCGCCTCAGCGGTAATCACCAACATTACTCACTTGTACCATAATGTACTATTAAATTTTTGTTCTTACGAGCCTTAAGGCTATTTTAAAACAGTTACTTAATACTGTTTTCTGATTGTGTAATATAATTTGTGATCTTAAAAAAATAAATAAAATAAAAAGATGGTGGTAGCTAGCCAGGCGGGCTAAGAAAATGCCCTACCAGACCAAATCTAGTCTTACAACGACAGACCCCGCCGGGAATCAAACCCGCGACCTACTGTTATAAAGCGAGTAGATTAACCACTATCCCACAGAGGTGGGATATTAGCCACCATCATTATTACTAGCACATGTTAATACTGGCCATCTGTAGACACTTGTGTGACACTAGTGTCAAAGTACAAACAGGGTGTAAAAAAATTGATGTAGGACCCGTTAACTAGGGGTTCTACTCATCATACTGATCAACTTTCCCCAAGAAACCCATAGTCGATTCACGAAAAAAAAATTTGACCTTCCATACTTAGCGGAAACCGGTTTAAACGTAACCGCGGTTACGCGAAGCATTCTACTTAATATTACACAAAATTGGTTGATCAGCTGATCGATATGTATGAAGAGTACTTTTTTTTGCGATTTCGGCAAAGTCGTAGAACAAAAGTTGAATATCATAAGTAGAAGCCCCAGTTAACGGGACCTACACCACTTTTGTTACACCCTGTATATTAGTACTAACGTACGAGGGTCGTAAAACTTGGACGTTTTTTGTTATTCTGCACGGTAATATAGAAAAGACCACAGATATCACCAAAATTCGCTGCTTGCATAGAAATACCTTTAGATCTAAAACGCATTCTAACTGAATATAAACTCTAGATTCGCTACCGATGTGCGGTAGTGCTTTTAAAACTAAGTTATCTGGAACCAAATTCGTTTATCTGTTCTAAAACTCGACAGTATGTTGAGGCAAAGTATACATATTAGTACTAACATACAGTATAGCCACTCCCTGCTCGTCTCCCAGGTTGATACAGATTGGTAACTCAGTAGTTTTCTAAAGCGACAGGCTCATTACTCAATAGTTTAACAAAGCAACGCGCCCTTTACTCAGTAGTTTTACAAAACAACGCGCTCGTTACTCAGTAGTTTTCTAAAGCGACACGCACGTTACTCAATAGTTTAACAAAGCGACGCGCCCGTTACTCAGTAGTCTTTTTTATTCACAATTGGTTAGCCCTTGGCATCATCTCACCTGATGGTAAGTGACGAAGATGCATAAGTTTTACAAAGTTTTACAGTAGTTTTAGAAAGCCCGTTACTTAGTAGTTACACAAAGCTATGCGCTCGTTACTCAGTAGTTTTACAAAGCAGCGCGGCCGTTACTCAGTAGTTTCCCAAAACGACACACTCGTTATTCATTAGTTTTACAAAGCGATGCGCCCGTTACTTAGTAGTTACACAAAGCTATGCGCTCGTTACTCAGTAGTTTTACAAAGCAGCGCGGCCGTTACTCAGTAGTTTAACAAAGCTATGCGCCCATTACTTAGTAGTTTAACAAAGCTGTGCGCCCGTTACTCAGTAGTTTTACAAAGCGGCGCGCCTGTTACTCAGTAGTTTTACAAAGTGGCGTATCGACGATGCACCCGATTGCATGTGAGCGCTACGTTGCTAAGCCGCTTTGTTGAACGCGAAGTGCTCATACAATGCGGCGTACTTTATTTCAGCCGAATTGAAATTCACACACAGCCTTCGAGTTTCTTCGCAGGCGTAGTTTCATCACGATGTTTTCCTTCATCTTAAGACCATCGGATACACGTCCATACGAAATCAAAATTCTAAAAAAACATCGGTACGTAGCAGGGTTCAAACGATGACCTCCCGGACAGGTGGTAGCGCCCCTAGTTGCTGCGCTTCTCATTGCTCTTCATGAATTCTTTAAACTGCGTTAAATGATCATTTGTCTAAATACTAATTCACATGTACACAATCGATTTCCTTAGACAAGAATCCAGGGTCGTAGAGTAAGGTTTTATTATTACCCGAATTACACAAAAAAGGAGTGAATTGTTTACAGGTCTGATGTACGAGTATGTATGTATTTCTTTATTCCACGATATATTCTAAACGGCTCGGCTTGGTGGATTTTTGAGTGCAAGTTATGGATCGTTAGATTTATTTTGATCCCGTTAGTGTTATAGGATACATTTTACCTAACTTTCCAAAAAAAGGAATACTGTTTCTATGCAGTCCTGTTTAGAATAAATTTTTATTTTAAAGTTATTTTCAAACATTAATCATCATCATCATATCAGCTCATATACGTCCCCACCGAGGGGCTCGAGCCTACCCTGAATTAGGGCGATCGGGCCTTAGTCGACCACGCGGGCCCAGTTCGGGTTGGTCGACTTCACACACAACCTGCGAGTTTCTCCACAGGCGTGTGCAGGTTTCCTTACGATGTTTGCCTTCACCGTAAGAGCGTCGGATAAACGTACATATGAAATCTAAATTCGAAATCACATTGGTACGTGGCAGGATTCGAACCACGACCTCGCGGACAGGAGGCGTCGGCCGTAGCTGTTACGCCACCGACGCACACATTAATGAAGATTACTTAATATATCAAGTTTATATATAAAATTATCCGAAAACCTACAAATCTACAAAAAGAAAACTAAATTATTCTGTCCAGGACTTGTTAAGTTTAAAACTTATTAAGTGTACCTGGATACTTTTCTTAAGGAATCGTCTGTGAGTATCTCCTAGAAAATTCTTACATTTCTGGTAAGCCACTGCATTGAACGTGCTCAGAATTTGTGAAGGAGTGTATACAGGGTGTGTCATAGGATTCACGTTGAGAACAGCGTCACTTTGCATAACTCCCTGTAGCAGCAGCACGAACTGATCCATCATGCGGTAGCCTGGCAGTACCTGATGAACAATTTAAAAACTTATATACAATATCGATAAAAAATTGGATTTGGTAGATTTATTTCCATTCAACTCAATTCAAAATCTTTATTTAAAGTAGGTACCTTTTTACACTTTATAAAATTAGATTAGTTATACATTAATACCTGAAATAACACTTCATTTTACACTTTCATCTGTTGTATTGCAAGCTACTACTAGTACTTTCTTACTCTTAACGTCTTAGATAAACAAGGTGTAAAAAATGATGTAGGGCCCGTTAACTGGGGGTTCTACTCATCATACCGAACAAATTGACAATTCTCAAAAAAAATTGGACACTCCAAACAAAATGGCTCAATCAGCTGATCGATTTGTTTAGAGTTATTTGTTTACTGTTCGGTTTCCAATCGAGCGAAAATGAATGCCCCCAAAGTGTACTAGTTGAATATCGCTAAGACTGTATTCAAGACGACAAAAACATGATTGAAACTTTTTTCGTAGGCGACATTAAATTTTTAGCGCTCGATCGCATTCCACGAACCGCGCTGGCGCCGCGACGCAGGTACCGGTGCACAGTGTTTTATGGGACCCTAAAATCGGACTTCTACCTTTTTTCCATTATTGTATAAAGTTTCATATCACAGATGCACTTGTAAAAGTTTCACGCGCCGATCTTATGCAGTTTAGAAGAAAAAAAATTTGAAAATTGTCAATTTTTCTTCACCGGAAAATAAAAAAAATGTTACAAGAAAACCGTACGTGTTTTAATGCACTGATATTACACCTAGAAAGATGTTTCAAATGAGCTATATCAGAAATCATTTTGAGCTTTCTAAAGAGCACAGTTCCAAAGATATCATTTTTTTCTGGTTTTACTTTAACATTTTTTTCTCGCTGTTTTCTAAGGAATCTGGTTCCAATTTTTAGTTTAATGCATAGTGAGTGTAGAATACTACGTATGCGTTAAAAAAAACTGCGTCTACCACTATAGTCTACCGAGTCTCGTTCAAATATAGACAATTACAGACATAGAGACACGCACTCAAATTGTAGCACGAATGAGATAATTAGTCTCACTAATTTCAACCTTCAACCCATTTGGGGAATACTGATCGACTAAGACGAAATGAGGGAATGCGTTTAATATGTTGACATCAAAACCGTTGTTCGCGTAGGACGGTCCACTCTTATATTAGTCGAAGTCATAAACTGACTTTTTAAAAGAACTCACTAAATCTGTGGCGAAGTTTTCGAAGAAATTAGCGAATCCTTCGTTGAGCCAGGTGTAGGTCCACGACAGGGGTCCCACTTCGTTGCCAAACCACATATGCATGTTCTCGTGGCAGATGATGCGAGCGATGTTCTGACGAATGGCTGTGGTAGTCACGCCTTCTTGGACTAGGAGGGCCACTTCCCTGTTCGAAGATATTAGATTCCATTAAATTCAAAATCAATCATACATACATCAAGACATCAATGGCTGAACGGAAAGGACTCATTCCTCCTAACTAAAGGTCCCGCGTTCGTATCTGGACGACCTGTATACCAATTAGTTTTTCAATTCATGTACATACCGATTGTAAATACCGTAAAGAAAACTGCACACCTAATTCCAGATATGTATGAAGGTTGCGTTGCACACGTCCGTATGTGTAAATCTTAATGCTATAATGTGACCGCGGGTGATGCTTAGTGCAACACCAGGCGACCGCCGTCTATCAATTGGATAGTTTAATTGTGCCACACAATAAGATAATGAGTTGTGTGAATTTATTAAAAATTATAGTTAGGTAGTTTTATTTTAAAATAAAGAACAAGAAGTTATTTTTGAAGTTATTCCAGGGACTACTTTTCAGTGAAGACCCTCTTCTCCGACAGAAGCGTAGCTCTTACGATCGAAAAGAAATGTTATTTTAAGACGTCTTACACAAAATATGTACAAAAAACCTTAATTAACTACTTGACTTTAGCACCAAAACGTATATTTTTGAAATTTTTTTTTTGTTTTGTGGGGTTTTTTTTTGTTTTTTATTTTTATGTTTTTTATGTCTAGCTTTCATTTGCATGATAATAGTTACGAAAAAACAATAAATCATGTATTCATTTCATCATCATCATATCAGCTCATATACGTCCCCACCGAGGGGCTCGAGCCTACCCTGAATTAGGGCGATCGGGCCTTAGTCGACCACGCGGGCCCAGTGCGGGTTGGTCGACTTCACACACAACCTTCGAGTTTCTTCGCAGGTGTGTGCAGGTTTCCTCACGATGTTTTTACTTCACCGTTATTAAATCATGTATTAGATAATTAGATTTAGTTATATTTTTGTAACCCTTTCGAACAAAGGCAAAATATGACGGTCTGCTCCACACATGTATCTGCTGTGCCCTTCCTGCGTTTACAAACTCCAAATTACTGTTTAATTCCATCTTTATGTTATGTACAATATGTATGCAGAAATAAATGAATGTATAAATTATGATCTACTATTACCTATCTTTCATCTCGGGAACTACCTTTTATTCGTAAAAAGGTATAATCTCAAAGATTATCGAACTTTTCTGCTATTTGTAAGTATTTATTCTCAAGACGCGTTCAAACAAACTATAAATCATAACTTTACAGGCAGGAAATGCGTTGACTCCGTTTATTTCTTTTGTTATTCCCCTAGAGAACATTGAACTTATGATCTATTGTCTATCTACGAGGCACTGAGCGCCACGTTTATAAGGCGGGTCGGACATGGATATAGTGTTCATGAATTTAAAAGATCTTCCAAGGATCTTACAACATACAACATATGTTTTAAATTTACAAACAGTTGCTGTAGGTAGATACATTAATCAAAGAATCATTAATGACTTTTGAATATGACGATGGTGATGAATTTTCCACTTCCACGCTTTTAAACCTTTTCATTAATATCTTACTTATGTTCATCATTATATCACGTGAAAAATGTCGACTGCATGACAAAAGCCTCGCCCAAGAATTTCCACAACAGTTCCCTGCACTGCCCGCATCCAGTGGCTTCCCGCGACCTTCACAAGCTCGTCAGTCCACTGAGTGGGAGGCCTTTCCACGCTACGTCTTCCATGCACGGTCGCCACTCGAGAACTTTGCTGCCCCAACGGTGCCATTAAGATATTCGCAGCGTTTCGATTAGCACACTAGTGCCGCCAGTAGAAATAAATAATTTACTCATTCAGAGACTTTAATTGCAGTTTCTTAATTGTTGATATACTTTATCTAATAACAACAAGTTATTAGTCCATATATATTGTCAATAGTGGCCACTTTTAGCAGTTTTGAAAAAAATAACATGTTGCTAATATTTGCAGTTACCCTATATGCGCAGAATACTCAGTGGTTTTGAATTTTTGATCAAAGACCATAGGAATTAGTAAATTATTTCTTTCTATTGGCAACGCCAGTGTGCTAATCGAACTGCCTTAAGTAATATGTTAGCATGCTTTTTTAATCTATCTAAACAAGATGTAAAAAAAATTGTAGAACCTGATCTTCATACGCTGAACAAGTTTCCCCAAAGAACACTCAGTCCATTCTTTGTAAAAATTGACTATGCGTCTTTTGAGGAAAGTTATTCAGTTAGACGACGACCGACGACAAGGAATAAGAATCGCGGGAAGCCGCTGGATGCTGGCAGCTCAGGACCGGTCGTCGTGGAAATCCTTGAGGGAGGCATTTATTCAGCAGTAGGCGTCTTTCGGCTGATAAAGACTCAGTTAGACTTGTTGTTCGTTTAAATCTTGCGATCAATTTTAGGGTAACTTCCAGGAGAGCTGATGGATTAAGCTGAAATTAGGTATGAAGCCGTATTCCCTTAATATTCTGAAGTTAATCTGATGATATCATAAGAAGGTGGAATCAAGGTCTTAGGAACATATGGGTATTGTTTTCAATCAAATCATAGGAAATCTAGCTCGACTGTTTTAAATTAAATTTGGAATCAATGCAGTGAAAAAGAAATAATTGAAATCATTAACAACCTTGATCCAAATTCAAGTACAGACATTGATGGAATTAGTACCAAAGCTATATTGTGTATAAAAAACTTAATTGTGAAATCACTTACAAAATGTTTCAATAAACTCTTAGATGATGGGTGTTTCCCAGATATTCTTAAAATAGCTAAAGTCAGCCCAATCTTTAAGTCAGGACCCAAGACTGATCCAGGAAACTACCGACCGATTTCTGTACTACCCGTACTCTCTAAAATTCTTGAAAAAATTATACACAGACGGCTCGAAAATTACTTAGATTCAATAAACTTTATTTCTGAACGCCAATACGGTTTTAGGCCCAAAAGTAACACACTTGGAGCAACACTTGATTTGGTCACTAAAATCAAGCACAACATTGATAATAGGAGGGTTGTTTTAGGTGTTTTTATTGACCTGAAAAAGGCGTTTGATACAGTAAGCCATAACATACTGCTAAATAAGCTGGAGAGGATAGGTGTCAGAGGGAATGCATTGAAAATGTTACAATCATATCTTGAAAAGAGACAGCAAATAGTAAAAATACAAGAACAACAGAGTACAGCCCTCCCGGTAACGTGCGGTGTCCCGCAGGGCTCCATTTTAGGACCTTTGTTTTTTTTAATTTACATTAATAACATCTGTGACATAGGCTTACATGGACATTTAACTTTATACGCAGATGATACGTGCCTGTTCTACTTTGGTTCCTCGATAAACGACATTACGTCACTCGTACAAGAAGATCTGAATAAACTTTTTAATTGGCTCCAGGATAATCTCCTAACCATAAATATTTCAAAAACTTCCTATATCATTTTTAAGGCTAAAAACAAACATATCTCTTCCTATGAAGCTCTAACCATCAATAATATACCTATCCAAGAAAAAAGCTGTGAAAAATATCTAGGCCTAAGAATGGATACACACCTGTCATGGAACACTCAAATAGAATATATAAAAAATAAGCTGTCATCCCTAATGGGCTCCCTCCGTAACACAGTACGATGCATTCCACGCCATATTAAATTCACCATCTATAACTCCCTTGTCAAATCACACCTACATTATCTATTAGAAATCTGGGGCAGCGCTTCTAAAACTAAAATACTCGAACTACAAGTAGCTCAAAACAAATTGATCAAAATGCTTTTCAATTATCCCTACCTAACATCTACCTCAATAATATACAAAGAAACAAAATTAATGAACCTAAAACAACTTTATATTTATCAAACCTGCCTACTTATTCGCAAAATCCTTAACAAAACTATTCACACAACTATCTCACTTACCCAATTAAGGCATGTAACTAAAAGAATAACGAGACGCGCTAGTTATCTGGTTCTACCGAAGGCACGAACTAATTATGGTAAAAAAATGTTTACTTTTGAGGGGGCACGACTGTACAACAAACTACCCTCACATGTAAAAAATGCGGAGTCATTCAACACATTTAAAGGTAAACTTTACCAATATATTTTGGAAGATATTATACATTATTAGCCAAATATCGATGTGATGAATGACCCTGCAAACACACAAATCTTAATATATATATATATATATATATATATATTATTTTTTATGTTTCCAAAACGAGCGAACACAAACTTACAAATTGTACTTTATTAAGTATAATATTTATATTTTTTCTCATGTAAGTGACTGCTGTCTTTATGGGAATAAATTTCTTTAAACTCAATCAATTACACTAAACTTATAAACTCTTTTCAAATTATTTTCTTATAAGTATAACTAAAAGCTTTTATGATCTTCGAAATGGGTTCATTTACTTGTTAGTGACCAATCCCCAATTTTCACCTCTAAATGACCAATCCCCAATATTCACCTCTAAATGACCAATCCTAAATTTTTACCTGTAAATGACCAATCCCCAATTCTCCATAGCGCCAGCGGCGAAGTCAGGAACGGCAGCTTTGTCGATCTTGGGGAACGCGAATTCCATTTCAGTATAGTTCTCAAGAGCTATCATATTTCTCTGACCAAATTCTAGAGCGTATACTGCATTGTCCTGTGTTCCAGGCCTGGAGTACACCCTAAAAGGCAGGCGGTATATGGGATCCTGGTCGTTACTGATGTAATTGAAGTTGGAGACCAAGTACGCGATTAGGTAGGAGGACATCACAAGGGTATCTTGAAACTCGTATTTGAGGAAGCCTGCGACGTCAGGTCTGAAAACAAAGCATACATTTTAGTAAGTAGTTTCAGGGAATTGTAATGATTTCATTGGTCATTACATCTGTAGTGGCATCTGCAGTAACCCGCCACTAACAATTACGCATACCACAGCTCAAGACAAACCATCTGTCAAGCTATATGGAGTTTACATCCACACCTCGACAGTATGTGACACTGTCATCGTAGGAAGACTATGTACAACTAAACTGAACCTTAACGCAAGCACCGAGAGTACAAACATCTACAACACTCTATTAACCAACCGCCAACCATCCACGGTTGGATCAACGGCTGGTCTCCAGGCATACCACTTCGCCTGGCGGAGATATCTCCCTTTGTTCTCTTCAATTAGGAACACACCGTTCCATCCATCGCAACTCTTTATGTAAATATTCTCGCCGAGCGGTATTTAAAAATCTTAGATTAAATTTTGTAGATTCGCGTTAAGAATAAAATTGTTTCAGCTTCTTTCTAGATTAATTATTCGTTTAGCTTGTTATCTGTAAAGCTATTGTAATGTTCCCCAGAACCACTCCATCATCTTGTAACACATCTATACTTTAGTTCCTAACTTCAAATAATAATCAGTAGCCAGCAGACAGAAAAATTTATTAGTTTGAAAAGGAATTAAAGGAAAAGTAATAGATAGTGCATACATTGTTTTTTTCCAGATACTTTATCTAGTCGTCGATGGCGTAACGGCTAGGCCCTCTACCTCCTCTGCTCGTGGTTCGAATCATGCCACGTACCAATGTGTTTTTGAATTTCGATTTCATATTAACGTTTACCCGATGCTCTTACGGTGAAGAAAAACATCATGAGAAAATCTGCACATGCCTGCGAAGAAACTCGAAGGTTGACTAAGGCCCGATCACCCTAATTCAGGGTAGGCTCAAGCTCCTCGGTAGTGACACGTATATGAGCTGATACGATGACTCTGTCTAGTTACGTACCCCATTTTAGAGGTACGCGAAGGCCTCTGACAATACAGTCAAATCTGTGTGAGCGCACACTGAATGACACTGATAATAACGTAAAGCGCCAGTCATACCGCATAGGTACTTAGGACCCCATTATATTTTCCTAGCCTTAATATCTAACTACTTTAGTTTAGGGGAGGCTCTACTTATGAAATTGAACAACTTTCCTTATTTAACCCTTACAAGATTCATAGAAAAATCCACTTTGCTATATCGGGCAAACCAACCAGTCAACTTTTTATGGAAATTCTTTTTTTTTTAATCAGAATGGGTTTCTTTGGTGAAAGTTGTTCAGTTTCACGAGTACGGGTAAACTTGCATACTATGAAAAAAACATACTGTACATGTAAGGGGTCCTTGTACCTAAAAGTACTTACTTCAATTGATCAGTTCTCTCAGGCATGTTGCTTCTCACTACTGGGTAGGCGGCAGGGGCGTATATGGTGGTCCTAAAGATAGCCTTCAGAGCTGGTTCATCGTAGCATGGAAAAGCTCTTCGGGCAAAGGTCGGCTGGAGCTGAGATGTGATCAAATTGCTGAAAAAAGTTTTTAAATTAGTCTTTCCATTACTATACAGGATGTAACATAAGTTCCAGTTAAAAAAATCTGAAAACCAGGTAATCGATTTATATCAGAAGTTATTTTTAATTATTTTAGTAAAAGCCTAGAACAAAAGTTGTTTGTCTTTATAAGTTCTTCGGAGTACTTCGGTTCATTAAAAAAATTGATCTTCAGGTAGGTACCTATTGAAACATGCAAATTTCCTAGCTCGCTTTAGCATATCTCTATTAAAAAAAATTCGGGCACGCTTTTGCATGTCTATGTCAAAAATTTCAGCGCTCGTTTTGCTGACTCTATCACATAAATAATCATACACAAGTATGTAAACGCGAATGAAGCTTTTAAAAAACATAACAGAACCACAGTACAATAAAGAGTACAACAGAACTAAGCAAATATACTCACACAGTCTGTCCAGAGTCTTCGAACGTTGAAAGGTAGATACCAAACATGTTTTCAGCGTAATGTCCAACATACGAAATATGGATCATATGTGGCACCAGCGGAGCGATATTAGTGTTCAACTGTATTCTCAGTAAATGAGTATCATCCGAAGCCATAGAGTAATTAGCGAACAGATTATTGGTTGAGGTCGTGTCCAATTCAGCAAAAACTTCGATTGAGGATATTTCTAACTCCATTGCGTGGAGAACAAGTAAATTGGTCTCGACGTTTGCCAATATCCTTATGGAGACTTCGCCTGTGAAGTTGGCCGCGTTTCCAGGGTCCAAGAACAGCCGGACGTCGTAGAAAGTGGGGTAGGATTCGCCAGGCAGGACGTAGAGGGCGATCAGTTCGTCATCGCTGGGCACAATTTGATCTGTGACCAAGGGGACTGCGAGTGCTCCTCCCAGGAGCGCCAAGTATAGTGGTAAATACATATCTGAAAAGTTACAGTATTTAAATTTATTTTTCATCCACAATTGTTAAGCCCTTGGCATCATCTCAACTAATGGTAAGTGATAATGATACCGAAGATGTAAGCGAGCTTATCAAGGTTTCCCAACGCAATGGGGAACTGGCTACCTTAACTTCAAGCCGGAATATATTAATGTTGTTAATATTGATGTTTGGCTTAGAAAATGCCCTTCCACCAACCAAACCGACTCTCACAAAGTTGGACTTCGCTAGGAATCGAACTCCTGATTTGAAGCTAATGACTTAAACATTACGCAACGAAGGTAAAGATAGCTATCAAACAATCCATAAACATCCCCCACTGCTGGTGTATGAGTCTCTTCCCAACCTCGGGAAGGTCAGGCCATACTCCACACACGGGCCCAGTCTGGGTTGGTGGAAGTTGTACGACGAGTGGCAAACCCCAAAGTCAGAAGTTTTTAAGCCATCTGACACGGCTTAGCGTGGCTTGTTAGTCGAAATAAATGCCACTTATAGTGAAACCCATTTGATGATGACCGTTTTTCAGGATAGTTTTCAGTAGCCTGCATGATAGACCAAACCACGCAAGTCGCAGTGAGCTACGACTGCTTCAAAATTCAGCTCCTACCATACTTATGCGAACCTAAATAAAACTTAATTTTGCAAAATCTATGGCATTCTATAGTGCAGCCGTTCTGTGATGGATGACTACTTTACACAATTTCACTGTTTTTTTACACTCAATTTGTTTGTTTTTTGCAACTCACCCGTCGAACAATAAATAATTTTCTAAATGCTTAAAAATTTCGTATTCTTCTCAGCAATCCTTTTCATTCGATACCCATATCATGGGGGTGCATAAAAAAATACTAATCAACCATCTTTGGGAGTCCGCCATATTGGATTTTAGAATGACGTCACTTAGCTAATCATACATTGTTCTCCAAACTTAACGTGTATGTAAAAGTTCAGCTCAATCAGAAACCGAGAAGTGTTTCTAATTTAGCTTCCAAGATTTTACCCAAACCAAAGAATAAAGACTATTTACTACGTATATGGAGGTTAACTCCGCAAAATCATTTGAATGAATGGCGACTCTTGCTGCGACACAATAAAGTTCAAACTCAGATCGCACAGCGCTAATTACCTTTCATTTACAAGTTGCCTCTCTTTCTAACGCGTAACTCTTATCTCTTCTGATTACTGAATTTGCAACTTGCAAGGGGCCGCGCAGCTTGGCGCGGCGTAAAGCGCGGCGTAGGTACATTTTTAACATTTTCATACCTACAGCGCAGAGTGCGACAAGCCTGCCCAAACTAAAGAACAGACTCACTGATTAACACGGCAAGCTAATGTAGATCTAGTTAAAAGACCGAATGTACTAAAATACTGAAGTAGTGTCATGGCTCATGTCTTAGCGGTCAACATAGTAAGGTCCTACATAATAATCATATCATCTTCTTCTTCTTCTTCATCTTATCAGCTCATATACGTCTCCACCGAGGGGCTCGAGCCTACCCTGAATTAGGGCGATCGGGCCTTAGTCGACCACGTGGGCCCAGTGCGGATTGGTCGACTTCACACACAACCTTCGAGTTTCTTCGCAGGCGTGTGCAGGTTTCCTCACGATGTTTTTCTTCACCGTAAGAGCGTCGGATAAACGTACATATGAAATCGAAATTCGAAAACACATTGGTACGTGGCAGGATTTGAACCACGGCCTCAACATAACACTAAATAACTTAACTCATTTCTTAATCGTCAATTGAAATTCGAAGGCACTCGGGCCATTTTTCATACTATTTGGGCCTGAAACGTCATCATTTTTCCACATTTGAAAAATCATTAAAAAAACGGTAAAGTGCGAGTCAGAACAGCGCACAAAGGGTTCCGTACCATCATACTAGATGGCGCTAGTTTCTTCACGTTTCAATATAAAACACGTTTTTTGTATGGAGGCTTTCACTTTTTCTAATTTTTAGTATTTGTTTTTATAGCGGCAACAGAAATACATTATGTGTAAAAATTTCAACTGTCTAGCTATGACGGTTCATGAAATACTGCCTGGTGACAGACGGACAGACTGACAGACGGACGGACAGCGGAATCTTAGTAATAGGGTCCCGTTTTTACCATCTGGGTGCGGAACCCTAAAAACCAGGGAATAAAAAGAAAAAATATTCAAATCAGTTTCTTAAAATAGTCCATTATTTTCGAATTGAAAACGCTGAAAACGTTTAAAAGGCGACTTCAGTCGCAACAACCAAGTACCATTTATGTAGTTTTTTTGTCTTATTGTTGATTTCTTTAAAAAAATACTCAACCGATTTTGATAAAATTTATATGAGACCAACCTGGCAGTATACCCTACCTAATAAAAAAATAATCTGTGCACAATCAGCGAAGATATCGCGTAACAAACATACAAAAACACACAATCGAATAGAGAACCTCCTCCTTTACGAAGTCGGTTTAAAATAACTTTTTTTGACACTTCCAATCCTGAACAACTTAGGCCTAGGAGCATATTATAGTCAAATCTCTTATAAGATTTCGAGCTTCCCATACAAAGATGTGGCCGATCCGCTGATCAATTACCTTAGAAGGTAAAAACGGAACCATTATAGGATCACTCGTGTGTCTGTCTGTCCGTACGTCCGTCCATTCGTCTGTACTCCAAAACTACTGGACCGATTGCTTTTAGATTTGGTATACATAATATTATGTAAGTCAGTGATCCAAAGACGCACATGTAAAGTAAATACATAAATGAATTTTAAACATGGGGGCCATTTTTGAGTGGGTAAATAAGATTTTGAAAAAAAAGTTTTTAAAAATACGTTGTGTAAATATCAAATGGAAAAGCTTTTTGTGAGAAACTCACATTTTTTTCATAATTTTAAGATAAATAGTTTCGAAGTAATAACTTAAATATAAGAAAATAAGCAAAAATTTACCATTCCGCCCCCGTTATCTTCGAAACTACTGGGCCTAAAATCTTGAAAATATCACAGTTTAAGAGGTTGAATTCATAAATTATAGTAAAATCTATTGTTCTGTTGGTAGTTAAAATTTTGGTGCAGAACCCTGTTTGTGTGACCCCGAGTCGCATATGGCCGGTTTTTGTTACAGGTAACCGACAGGCGGCAAAGCGGACTTCTAAAGCGGCAAAGAGGAGTAGAGATTATTACAAGATTCCGGTACAAACGGAACTTTCAGGCGGCGAGCGACTGTAAATTGTAACCTCCTAATTAAGTCGTGATCAATCCCTGAGCGATTCTACTTATGTATATCGTGAGAAGAAGCTTGCGGAGTCAAGATAACAAAAAAAAACGTTAGAGGGTTCCCTGTAAAAGGTTCCGAGGCACGATCTATGTAGTGCTTTGTGTTTTTTGTGATTTTATCTCAGGTTCTTTGGGGAAAGTTGTTCAAAATCACAAGTAAAGCCTGTATTAAGTATTTTGGTTCTATCATTATATCAGCCGAAGGACGTCCACTGCTGGACATAGACATATTATATAATAAGCTAAAAACTTGTGGGTACACGCTTTTAATTGAAAAGGATTTTAATTATTTCATATTTTTCTTAGCAATCTCTTTCATTATGATACACATATCATGAGGGGTCATAAAAAATAATTGGTCCGCCATCTTTGAGAGTCCGCCATATTGGATTTAGAATGTTGTCATTTAGCTAACCATGCATTGTCATACAATTTAAACGTGTAGGTATGCAAAATTTCATTACAATCGGAAACCGGAAATTAGGTCAAATTTAACTTGCAATTTTTTAAGTAGACAACTTACATACTTACTTAAATACCAAAATAACAAGTTAACTAAAAGCTTGTAAAAACTCAACAGCGAAATAAATAGTCTTTATTCTTTGGTGAAATTAAGAAGTTAGTCAGAATAGAGACTTTGCATAGATTCATAAGAGTACGTGTAATTCTCATAAAATGGCTGGCTATCAGTTTATCAACATGATAAGGTATCAATTGATACGAGCACATTCATATCTTTAGAAAGTGTGGTTAGGGAATTGATAAAATATTTTTTATAGATTATCTTCATAAATCTATCAAATAAGGACGTAATTTAAAAAAAATGCATTTGACCGCATTTCACTTAATTCCAAGCGTTATGTTACTAAACATATAGCACAAATTAATTTCAAAATTATAGTCCCTTCTATTTCTTTTCAACCGACTTCCAAAAAGGAGGAAGTTCTCAATTCGATTGTTTTTTTTTATATTTTGTTACCTCAGAACTTTTGAATGGGAGAACTGATTTTGATGATTCTTTTTTTATTCAAAAGCTAGTGCTTCCCGTGTAGTCCCATATACATTTTGTCAAAACGGTGTAATACTTTATTAGGAAATTAATAAAAACCACAAATAATAATGCAAAATTGTACTAAGTTGTTGCGATGGAAGCATGATGGATGTCGGTTTTTAACGTGTTTACGTTTTCAGTTATTTAAAAACATCTACTTGACAGAATGTAATATATTTGTCGCTTACCAACAGGTGCGATGATCCCAAGGGCTTACCATATGTGAATTAAAAAATAGGTATAGGATTGGATTACTGGGGCTTCTACTTATCATACGTACTGCAAAAGCACCTCAGCGGCGTAATTGTTAAGTCTATTAGATTAACATCAGTAGGTCGAGGTTTCAATTCTCGGCGGAGTCTACCTCCATCTTATCTAAGTCTTGTCGCCATAAATTATGATGCCAAGGGCTTACAAATCCTTACTAATATTAAAAAAGTGAAAATTTGTTTGTTTGTTTATTTATTTGTTTGTTACCCTTTCACGCTTCTACACCTCAACCAATCTTGACAAAATTTGGCATGCAGGTAAGCCTGTGTCACGGGGAAGGATATAGGCTACTTTTATCCCGGGAAAATAGCATAATCCGATGCAGTTCCTGAAGGAACTAAAAAAATACTCTTTTATTAAAAAAAATCGAAAACACATTAGTATACGGGCAGGATACGAAATACAACCTCCCGGACAGGAGGTAGAGGCTCTAACCATTACGACAAATACAAATAATTGGCCAAACATCTGATCCATTTGTATGAGACAATTAATATTTTTTTGAGAAATGAATATGAGTTTCTTGAGGAAACTTGTTCAGTATGATAAGTACGTAAAAAAAGCGTCGGTGGCTCAACCGGTAACGACTCGGTCCATCTAACCAGAGGTACCGGGTTCAAATCTGGACGGCCAATGTACCAATGAGTTTTTCAAAAACTTACGTACATAATTATACTTACCGATTGCTTTAACGGTGAAGGAAAACATCGTGAGGAAACCTGCACACGCCTGCGAAGAAACTCGAGGGTTGTGTGTGAAGTCGACCAACCCGCACTGGGCCCGCGTGGTCGACTAATGCCTAATCGCCCTGATTCAGGGTAGGCTCGAGCCCCTCGGTGGGGACGTATATGAGCTGTTATAATAATAAATAATAATGATAAGTACAGACAAGGTCAAATATATCGATACGTTAAAAGCATGAAACATATGTATTCACGACCTTATGTATATGTTAAAGGCATATTGTATAATTCGTCATTACACATATGGTCAGGCAAATGTCGCGCAAATAATATAATGGCGAGGGCGGGGAGCCTCGCTTCGCAAGGCTCTGACAGTTAAATCAATCAAACCTGACCGAACCTAACATCGCTTGCTCATTTACAATCTGCCGTACGGCATTTTGACAATTTGTCTGACATTGACCGTTTATATACGGACAAATTATAAAAATTTGCCTGACTCGGCATTTAACAATCTGCGTACAGAATTTTACATTTTGCGTGACTGTTTATATGTGGACGAATTATACAATTTGCCGGACCATATGTAAAATGATTTTCCTGCCACATTTATACGATATAAGGTCGTGGATACATATTTTGCTCTGAGTATCTCTGCGTGATCGAATCAGAAACGAGGAGATACGCAGGAGAACCAAAGTAACCGTCATAGCTCACAGAGTCGCTGAACTGAAGTGGCAGGGGGCAGGGCACATAGCTCGTAGAACAGATGGCCGATGGGGCAGTAAATTTCTCGAGTGGCTACCGCGCACCGGCAAACGTAGCGTAGGCAGGCCTCCCACGCGGCGGACCGACGACCTGGTAAAGATCGCGGGAAGCCGACGGATGCGGGCAGCGCAGGACCGGTCGTCGTAGAAATCCTTCGGAGAGGCCTTTGTTCAGCAGTGGACAATTTTCGGCTGATATGATGATGATGACATATTTTTGATGCTTTAAACGTATCTTTATTTTTGACTTCGACTGTACAAGCCCCTGTTAACGGAACCTAAACAATTTTTGTATAGCTTTTAGCTCTTAAAAAATAAAACATCGCACTTAATAGGTCTACTCGATGGTTTGGTTTCTAGTCACGAACTTAAGTTCGGAATACTTTATTTTTTAGTCTAATTACATAACTTCGACTTTGAACGGTCGGCCTAATGCAGATATTGCCTTCAAAAGAACTGTAGAAAACCAAGAAGTACCCACTTTCATTACTGTATTGAATTTTTTACCCGACTGCGCGACGCAAAGGAGGGTAATGTGTTTATCAGCCTATATATGTATGTATGTATGTATGTTTGTATGTTTGTTCCTTTGTGGCACTCTAGAGACCAAACGCGTGGGCCGATTTTCATGATTCTTACGTCAATCGATTTGTCTTAATCTTGTGAGTGTCACTAAAGACATGACATTAATCAAAATTCAATATGGCGGCAACCAGACGCCATATTGTGAAAACAAAAAAAGTTAAAGTTGACGAACTATGTTAAGTGGGGTATCATTGAATAGGTATTTGAAAATCAACTTTAGGTTTCCCATATCATTTTTCATTTCGAATAACCATTTTGGATCTATAAAGGTTTAAAGATAGTTAGCAACCATTCTCACTTAAATTGTCAACAATACTTATATTAACAAAGCTGTAATAAAGTTCTTAGGTATACAATCGGTTGGCCCCTGTCTTCTTTATTTATCCATAATTATAAATGTGAAAGTGTGTTTGTTGGTGTGTCCTTCTTTCACGCTGCAACGATTGCAACGAAGCAACAAATCAACGTGATTTTGCACAGAGATAGTTAGAGGGCCTAGTAGTGACATACATAGGCAACTTTTTACTTGGCATGTATTTGATTTCTGTGAATTACCACAAAATATGAGACAAGGACATGACACTACATTTGTGGATATATTAAACAGTCTTAGAGTCGGACAGCTGACAATGCAACAATTGGAGATATTAGATAGCCGACGAGTACACGTAAGCGAGCTCAATGAAGACATACGAGTATTTCCAACTACTAAACAGGTTGATGAACACAATCAAAAAATGACATTCATACTGGAAAAGACAACAAAACTATATAAATTACATGCAGTTGATATATCAGTCGAAACAAAGACATATGGTCAAAAACCGAAAGATGTTTATGTTTCTGATGACCCTAATAAACTGGAGGAATCGTTAAAAATTTGACAATCGGGTTAGGATCTCGAGTAATGTTGCGAAGAAATTTGAATGTTAACCACGGTCTTGTCAACGGAGCAATGGGAGTTATTAGGACAATTGAGTGGCCAGATCTTCGAAGAGACCAGATGGAACCCGGAGAATTGCCACAGGCTGTCTATGTGGAATTTGACGACAAAGCCATTAAAAATCAATGTCCCTGGAGTGGGAGTCAGAATCGAACCATCGACGACAGAATTCGATGCACTTCGTGGAAAGGGCAAAATAGAGCGAAAAATGTTGCCATTGATATTGTGCTGGGGTGTAACTGTACATAAGTTACAAGGAACTACTTTGGACCGAGCTGTGGTCGATTTAAGTTTACGCATTTTTGCGAAAGGTCAAGCCTATGTAGCTTTGAGCTGGGTTAGGTCCCTAGATGGATTAATAATCAGTTCTTTAGACCACCGCAAGCTACTTAATAATCCCCACGATATTAACTCCCTCAATGAAATGACAAGATTGCGAAATTTACCATCTTGTACTCCTCACTAAAAAGTTTAAAATAAAAAAGTTAATTAATAAAAAACAAAAAACCCGACTGCATAAAAAGTAAACTTTGAAAAGTTAATTTAAAATAAAAAAGAAATAAATAAAAACCAAAAAGCGACGACAGAATTCGATGCACTTCGTGGAAAGGGCAAAATAGAGCGAAAAATGTTGCCATTGATATTGTGCTGGGGTGTAACTGTACATAAGTTACAAGGAACTACTTTGGACCGAGCTGTGGTCGATTTAAGTTTACGCATTTTTGCGAAAGGTCAAGCCTATGTAGCTTTGAGCTGGGTTAGGTCCCTAGATGGATTAATAAACCAGTACTTTAGACCACCGCAAGCTACTTAATAATCCCCACGATATTAACTCCCTCAATGAAATGACAAGATTGCGAAATTTACCATCTTGTACTCCTCACTAAAAAGTTTAAAATAAAAAAGTTAATTAATAAAAAACAAAAAACCCGACTGCATAAAAAGTAAACTTTGAAAAGTTAATTTAAAATAAAAAAGAAATAAATAAAAACCAAAAAGCGACGACAGAATTCGATGCACTTCGTGGAAAGGGCAAAATAGAGCGAAAAATGTTGCCATTGATATTGTGCTGGGGTGTAACTGTACATAAGTTACAAGGAACTACTTTGGACCGAGCTGTGGTCGATTTAAGTTTACGCATTTTTGCGAAAGGTCAAGCCTATGTAGCTTTGAGCTGGGTTAGGTCCCTAGATGGATTAATAAACCAGTACTTTAGACCACCGCAAGCTACTTAATAATCCCCACGATATTAACTCCCTCAATGAAATGACAAGATTGCGAAATTTACCATCTTGTACTCCTCACTAAAAAGTTTAAAATAAAAAAGTTAATTAATAAAAAACAAAAAACCCGACTGCATAAAAAGTAAACTTTGAAAAGTTAATTTAAAATAAAAAAGAAATAAATAAAAACCAAAAAGAGAAAAACAAGTCCTGGAGTCTATTTGATAAAGCTACAAGTTACAATTTTTACAGGTGTAAACTGGCAACACTGGGCACATGTATGGGATCTGACAGTAGTGTGGCCAGTTCACACCTGTAAAATTGTAACGTGTAGCTCTATAAAACCGGCCTCCGTAGTCTATAATTCTATTAAATAATATTGAATAAGTACACAATGAAATAGTTTTGTGATCGATAGACACATAAAACAAATAATTAATTATAATGCGGTACATAGCAACTTTTACAGTCGGGACCATTTAAAATTCTAGACCGGATCATACTTTCCCAATAATGGGTCCCGACTGTAAAAGTTGCTATGTACCGCATTATAATTAATTATTTGTTTTATGTGTCTATCGATCACAAAACTATTTCATTGTGTACTTATTCAATATTATTTAATAGAATTATAGACTACGGAGGCCGGTTTTATAGAGCTACACGTTACAATTTTACAGGTGTGAACTGGCCACACTACTGTCAGATCCCATACATGTGCCCAGTGTTGCCAGTTTACACCTGTAAAAATTGTAACTTGTAGCTTTATCAAATAGACTCCAGGACTTGTTTTTCTCTTTTTGGTTTTTATTTATTTCTTTTTTATTTTAAATTAACTTTTCAAAGTTTACTTTTTATGCAGTCGGGTTTTTTGTTTTTTATTAATTATTAAAAGTTTCAATATCACAGGCGTAACAAAAAACCAGCTAAGTAACCAGAATTTTTTATTCGTCATTTCGGACGATATTTTCATGGTATCTAAGGAAAAATAAATTAAAATAAAATAAAATTTTCTAGTCACGAACTTAAGTTCGGAATACTTTATTTTTTAGTCTAATTACATAACTTCGACTTTGAACGGTCGGCCTAATGCAGATATTGCCTTCAAAAGAACTGTAGAAAACCAAGAAGTACCCACTTTCATTACTGTATTGAATTTTTTAAAAGTTTCAATATCACAGGCGTAACAAAAAACCAGCTAAGTGCGAGTCAGAACCACACACATAGGGTTCCGTACCATCATACTATATGGCGCTACTTTCATGTTTCAAAACCCTTCATACTAGTTGGCGCTAGTTTCTTCATGTTTAAAAAAAAAACACATTTTGTATAGAGACCCCCCCTTATTTTTTCACTTCTATTTTTTTAGTAATTGTTGTTTGAGCGGCAATAGAAATACATCATCTGTGAAAATTTAAGCTGTCTAGCTATCACGGTTCATGAAATACGGCCTGGTGATAGACGGACAGCGGAGTCTTAGTAATAGAGTCCCGGTTTTACCCTTTGGTTATGGAACCCTAATTAGTGTAGGGTTAACGTCTACGGCTTAACTTCCGGGGCTTCTACTCGTCCTACTGAACATCTTTTCCGAATCCATATGCAATTTGCAAAAAAAATGTGTCTTTATACAAATCGATCAGATGTGTGGACAATTTTGTGTATTTTTGTATGGAGAGTCCTATTTTTTTTTTGAAATTACAATGTGTTACCGCGAAAAAGTTGTTCAGTATGAAGAGTAGAAGCCCCAGTTAATGGGTCCTACACTATTTATCAACCGACTTCCAAAAAGGAGGAGGTTCTCAAATCGACTGTATTTTTTATTTTTTTTTATGTTTGTTACATTAGAACTTTTGACTGGGTGAACCGATTTTGATGTTTCTTTTTTTATTTGAAAGCTAGTACTTCCCGTGTAGTACCGTAAAAATTGTATTAAAACCAGTGAAGTACTTTCTTAGAAAATTAACAAAAACCAGAAATAAAAATGAAAAATTGTTTTTTTTTAATAAAAATTTGAGTGCGTTTGACTGCAAATCATCTGATGGTAAGTGATGATGTAGTCGAGGATGGTACACGCAAACTCAAAAAATGCCTATTCACTCTTGCCTTGAAGATCCCCAATCTATGGGAATCGGGAAATACTGACGCAGGCAAAGAGTTCCACTCCTGTGCTGTACGCATAATAAATGAAGAAGCGTAACGATTCGTGCGAAAAGGTGGAACATCAACAACAAAGGGGTGCAAACTCTCCCTGCGTTTCGTTGACCGACGGTGGAATGAAGCCGGGGGAATGAAGTCATGAAATGAATTCGATAGAATACCGATAGACAGGCGACTTTGCGGCGATGCTCAAGGCTTTGGAGCTTGTCAATAACTAGCTCGTCGTCACCAATGAGTCTCCGTGCGCGTCGATCGATGGCGTCCAAGGTATCGAAGTGAAAGCGGGCTCATCCATCTCATAAGTGTGAACAGTAATCCACACATGAGCGGACCTGTGCTTGATATAATGTGAGCAGCTGTCCAGGTGAGAAGTACCGTCTCACCTTAGACAGAATGCCCAGCTTCATTGCAGCAACTTTTGCCTTGGACTCAATGTAACGACCGAAGTTAAGATTGGGTGTTATATCCACGCCGAGGAGTTCCAGGTGATCAGATATCTGAATCGGTTCATTCCGGAGAGTTGGAGTCAAGGTGAATGCACTTCTTTTGGCGGAAAAAAGACACGCCTGTGTCTTAGAGGCATTAAACCTTACGAGGTTGGAATCACCCCATTCAAACACAGCCTGAAGTGATAGGTTTATGCGCTCTATCATGGCCTCTCTCAGAAACAGCGCTGTTAACTCGTGCACTGGACAGGTATCTTTCCACAACCGTGATATCGTCCGTGCTATCGTACTAAATAGTTGCGATGAAAGTCGGTTTTTTAACGTGTTTAGCGTTTTTTTTTTTTTACATCTTATATAGAATGCAGCTATTAAGATTTTTTTATTAACTGTTTACCTTAACGAAGAGTAGGATTATTACAAGACCTTAAGTAATGAGCTTCAAATTGAGCATATTTTTGGGTAGGTAATTAATGAAGCGGTTGGAGCTCATTGTGACTTGTTTGGTTGAGTTGCTCACGCAAGTTAACTGACCTGAAGTACGGTCGTTACCCAGATGGCTTTGACTGTTACATTGTTATTTTCCTGTTCCATTTCCGTGCTTTGCAAGCCACGCTAAGCCGTATGTGCTGGTGCTATCACTACATAGGTGGCTTGAAAAACGGCTCCTTCTAAAATTGGGGTTGGCCACTAGCCTTGCCTTTTTTTGTATTAAAAATTTGAGTGTGTTTGAATGCAACTCAACTGATGGTAAGTAATGATGGAGTCGAGGATGGTACACGCAAACTCAAATAATGCCTGTTCACTCTTGCCTTGAACCTAACCTAAACTTACCTAATCCTCGGACTTGGCCCCCATGTGTGGAGTATGGCCTGACCTTCCCTAGCTTGGGACCTAGGGTGCCCCAGGAGTGGGAACGTTAATGCGTTGTTAACGAATTCATGAACTGCTAATTGTGTTTTTGCCTTTCGCCTGGCATCATTCGAGTAATTATAATTACTTTTCAATGCAACACTTGACAGTTAGTAGAGTGCATTAAAACTTTGTAAATAAAAGTTGCCTAATATTATTTTGAACTACATTTCCGCCCTGCAACATAAAGGTGCAGTGACACTTTACCGTGGGCTTTTAATTAACAAACTGAATAATTTTAGTTTTTTCCTACAAAACCGGCCAATCAGCTGATGGATTCGTATGAAAAATCCAAAAAAAATAGATTTTCGCAAAGTTGCAAAACAAAAGTTGTTCAGTTTTATGAGTACAAGCCCACCTTAAAGTATCACACTGCACCTTAACGTTACACTTGTTCTAAACTTCAAAGCAATCGATGAAGAACTTTTAAGAGATTTAAGATTTTACATAATCAATAGAGAATATACATAAATCGGTAACTTTGGTTCTCCTACGGATATCCTCATTTCTGATTTGATCGTGTAGGAATACTTCGTACATAGCTCGCTCTTTGACCTTGAGCCTTCGAGGCCCATAGTAAAGTGACCATATCTCAGTACCGTATGTCATCACTGGCAACACACACTGGTTAAAGTCCTTAGTCTTAGACATAGCTCACGGAATCGCTTAACTTCATTGACAGTAGGCAGGGCAAACAGCACGTAGAAAAGATGGCCGTTGGGGCAGTAAAGTTCTCGAGTGGCAACCGCGCACTGGAAGACGTAGCGTAGGAAGGCCTCCCACACGGTAGACCGACGACCTGGTGAAGGTCGCGGGAAGCCGACGGATGCGGGCAGCGCAGGACCGGTCGTCGTAGAAATCCTTCGGGGAGGCCTTTGTTCAGCAGTGGACAATTTTCGGCTGATATGATGGTGATGATGAGACTTAAGTGATGAATTATCTTAACACTTACCTCTTTTTGATATGTATTTATAGCTAGACACTCACAACGATACTAAATTAATACGTAACAGACTAACGCAACTCATAAACATATTCGATCACCGATTATAATAATCCCGTTATCGTAAAAGTATTTAATTTATCAATCATTTTTTTATCAATCTGTAAAAAAATGTGGGTATAAGTGAAATTGTGTCCTAACAGACTTTAGAAAAAAAATTAAAAATGCAATCTTGACTTTACTGAAGTAAATTCAGGAATATTTTATTCCTTTTTAGGGTTTCATACACCCAAAAGATGACCTACGGGACCCTTTTAATAGGCCTCCCTGTGTGTCCGTCTGGCTGTCTGTAAGCGGGCTGTAATTCATAAACCGAATTTTCACAGAGTGTGTGTGTCTGTTGCCGCTATAACAAAAATAATAAAAACCCGGCCAAGTGCGAGTCGGACTAGCACTCCGAGGGTTACGTACTACCACACCTCTCTACACAAGTACATAGTAATAATGACAATGATACCTATTCACGTTACGAACTAAAGACATCAACGCGAGCTAGAAAAATAAGTTTTTTTTTTCATTCAGTTCGGACTCCTTAGCGCGAGTATGACTCTCACTTGGCCGAATATATATATATATATATATATATATATATATATATATATATATATATATATCAGCCGAAGGAAGTCCACTGCTGGACATAGGCCTCCCTTTTATCAATCTGTAAAAAAATGTGGGTATAAGTGAAATCCTTCCTTCGGCTGATATGGATGGATGGATATATATATATATATATATATATAACCACACCAAGCTTAACGCTTGTATGTATTACTGTTTTACGATAGAGCTAAATCAGAGATACTTATGAAAAACACGTTTTCTTTAATGGAGACCTTATTTTTTAACTTTTTTAAAAAAAATTGTATTTGTTGTTATAGCGGCAACAGAAATTCACATTCTGTGAAAATTTTAACTGCCTACCTTTTACGATTCATGAAATACAGCCCACTGACAGATGGACCGACGTACAAACGGACAGATAGCAGAGGCTTAGTAATAGGGTCAACGGGACCCTATTACTAAGCATTCGCTGTCTGTCCGTTTGTACGTTTGGTGTACGGAAACCTAAAAATGAAAATTAAAGGGTACTTCCGTACCATTCAAGAAACGTGATTTTTTTAAACCTAAAGAAACCAGCGACATCTAGTATACGATAGTACGAATTTTTTTGTGCGCCATTCTGTCTCTCTCTTGGCCAGGGCAGTTCGATTAGCTCACTGAAACCTAAAGAAACCAGCGACATCTAGTATACGATAGTACGAATTTTTTTGTGCGCCATTCTGTCTCTCTCTTGGCCAGGGCAGTTCGATTAGCACACTGAAACCTAAAGAAACCAGCGACATCTAGTATACGATAGTACGAATTTTTTTGTGTGCCATTCTGTCTCTCTCTTGGCCAGGGCAGTTCGATTAGAACACTGAAACCTAAAGAAACCAGCGACATCTAGTATACGATAGTACGAATTTTTTTGTGTGCCATTCTTTCTCTCTCTTGGCCAGGGCAGTTCGATTAGCACACTGAAACCTAAAGAAACCAGCGACATCTAGTATACGATAGTACGAATTTTTTTGTGTGCTATTCTGTCTCTCTCTTGGCCAGGGCAGTTCGATTAGCACACTGAAACCTAAAGAAACCAGCGACATCTAGTATACGATAGTACGAATTTTTTGGTGTGCTATTCTGTCTCTCTCTTGGCCAGGGCGGTTCGATTAGCACACTAACGCCAATAGAAATAAATAATTGACTTCGATTAAAAGTTCATAAGAATAAGTATAGCATTTATTTCTATTGGCGGCGCTAGTGTGCTAATCGAACTACCTGGCGAAGTGCGATTTAGAATCGCAAACAAAAAGTTCCGTTCTACCGTATTAGATGTCGCTAGTTTCTTCACGTTTCAAATGTTTACGTGTACGTTAAGGTGAGGTGAATTTACTGATTATTAGCTTGTTAAGGCTTTCCAACTGCTGCAGTTCATTGTTGAAAATAGTTTTAAGAGTTCCGTACTAAAAGATAACGGGACGCTATTACTAAGCTCGCGCTGTCAGCCCGTTTGCAGATATTAAAAAGGCTGTATCTTTTAAACCGTAAAAGGCAGCCGGTTAAAATTTTTCCAGTATAAAATTTTTCATGCTGTTTGTATTTAAGAAATATTTAAAATAAAAAAATACAAAATAAAGGGGGGTTCCCAAACAAGAAACATGTTTTTGTGTTATTAATAGACCGGCCTATGCGAACAGTGGCTTTGATGCCTATACAGGGTGTAACAAAATTGGTGTATGACTCGTTAACTGGTGGTTCTACTTATCATACTGAACAACTTTCCCCAAGGATCCCGTAGTCAATTCTCAAAAAAAAATTTGAACCCTCCATACTAAAATGCACAAAATTGGTCGATCAGATGATCGATTTGTATGAAGGAAAAAAATGTTCTTACGATTTCAGCAAAGTCGTACAGCAAAATTTCTTTAGTATGATGAGTAGTAGTCCCAATTAACGGGACCTACACCAATTTTGTTACACCCTGTATAGTGAGCGAATTCATTTATTTCGTCTTAGTTGATCAGTGTTCCCCAAATCAGTTGAAGTTCGTAGTGAGTAAAATTTGTTATCTCATTCGTACTATAATTCCGAGTACATCTATCTATCTCTGTCATTGTCTATGATTGAACGTGACTTGGTAGACTATAGCAGTGGAGTATGTGTTTGCGTGAAGTTGTGTTTGACTCATTTTTCTATGTTTAATGTATGGCCGGTCTATTATGTTTGGTCGAAGTACAAACCCCAAAGTAACAATAACCAACCAAATGTTAGACGTAGTCGCGCTGAGAACCCCGAACTAAAAAAAATAAAGCTTCCGTTGTTGTATTCTGAGTGAAATGAATCAGTTGTTATACTCTTTGGACGTTTTTAAGATTCCTTGTCAAGAAGTTTTTTTTTCTTTTTTTTTTATCCAAAATTGATGAGCCCTTGCCATCATCTCACTTGATGGTAAGTGACGATGATGCCGAAGATGGAAGCGGGCTTACCACGATTCCCCAACGCAATGGGGCTGGTAGTACGTAACCCTCGGTGCTATAATCCGACTCGCACTTGGTTAGTTTTTCTTTAGTTGTGTAAGTATTGTAAATTAAGTACTCGTATTTCTTACTTATTAGTCATATTGCTTTCAGCCACTCCTTATGTACATGTCTAAAGATGTAACGTAAAGGTGATACTTACATCATTGACGAATGTACATACCTGAGACAAACAAACGCACTCAAATTTTCAATAAAAAAAACAGTTCAGTTAGGGAGGTCCAACTTAGAGATAATCGACGAATCCAACTTGGCTGGGCAGCGTTCGGGACGCTTCGTAATATCTTCACGTCCTAAATACAAGACTAACGTCTTTGACCAGTGTGTGTTGCCAGTGATGACATACGAAACGGAGGCATGGTCACTTTACTATGGGCCTCATTAGAAGGCTCAAGGTCAAAGGCGATGGAGCGAGCTATGCACGAAGTTTCCCTACGCGATCGAATCAGAAATGAGGAAATCTGTAGGAGAACCAAACTAACCGATATACCTCACAGAATCGTTATACTTAAGTGGCAGTGAGTGGGGACACAGAGCTCTTTGAGCAGATGGATGTTGGGCTAGTAAAGTTCTCGAATGGTAACCGCGCATCGTAAGACGTAGCGTAGGCGGGCCTCTAATTTGGTGGACCAAAGATGTGGTGAAGGTTGCGGGAAGCTGCTGGATGCAGGCAGCGCAACACAGGGTCGGTCGTAGTAGAAATATTTCGGTCGATAGGATGACATTTAAGTTTGGCTTCTTTTTCTCTTCATGAGAATGAAGAACGTTCTGCAATGTACGAAAATTCGTAAGAAAATTGAACTTATAAAATGCTTCCAGTATTGATCTGCTGAATGGCTTCACCAGGTCATCGGTTCCTCGAGTGGGAGGTCTGCCTACGCTACGCTTTCCGGTGTGCGATCGCCACTCGAGAACGTTACTGCCCCAACGGTCATCTGTTCTACGAGCTATGTGCCCTGCCCACTGCCACTTAAGTTTAGCAATTCTGAGAGCTATGTCTGGAAGATCGCGGGAAGCCGCTGGATGCGGGCCGCGCAGAACCGGTCGTCGTGGAAATTCTTGGGGGAGGCCTATGTCCAGCAGTGGACGTCGGACGTCCTTAGGCTGATATGATGATGATGATGATGATGAATGGCTTAGTTTGTATAGGAAATTAGATTTTTTGGCGAAACTACTATAGACACCCGGGAAAAGTTGGTATTTCAGAATGGAAAGTGAACTTGTTTAATGTAAGGTTCCTCAAAGCGAGAGTGAAAAGGCTTTATTAATTGGGACTGTGTTTCACCTTTGGGTCCATCAGGTGAGATTAGAGTAAAATTTTCCCAAATTGTAATAAAAAACCGGATAAGTGCGAGTCGGCCTCGCACAGAGTAGGGTTCCGTAGTTTTCTCAAAAATAAATGTATACCTAATTAAAAAAAAACTATATTTGCAGTTGGTAATAGAGCATTTTTTATAAAAAATCTATGAACTTTTTACAAATCCAACTGCACATCGTGTTTAGTCGACTTTTACTCGTAAACTAAAAAAGCCCACTTAGCCGTAATAATTTTCCTTTCAAATTGATTGTGATTATATTTATATCCTAATTACTATTTCACTATCCCACATTCAGAATATTTTTGTGGTACACTTTACGAAAAAACTATCACACCTCTAGATTTGAAATTTAACATAGTGTAATTCAAATTCATGTGTAGATTCATGTAAGTGTTATCTATCATTAAAATACCATTTCGTAAAAACCTCACGGAAATGAGATATCTCAGACAATAGGTCATCTTTGGTAATGTGTAATATTTTTCAACTGAAACAGAATTCTCTACAGAACATTGCATACTCAAAGATTAAAACGCTTCTAAAACATGATTATACTACTAACGCCATCTGTCGATAATAAAAAGGACTAATAGGGCAAAATATGTAATGCTTTATCAACAAGAAACGAATGTTAGGTACTGTCACTGTCAATATCACCGTTCGACCGATGTCGATTGTCAGTATCAGGTCTCGTGAACATTGTGTCTCTGTCACGCATTGCGCTGACTAAGAGGGATACACTACTGACTCTGGAATTTTGAAGAACTTTGAAGAACGACTTGAAGATTCTAGACAGTTGTGGAAGTACTTGGAAATAGTCTTTACTTGTAAAACGATACCTACTTACGAGTAATACATTACTCATCTAATCTGTGATACAAGTGATAAATAACAATTGTTAAAAGTGATTTTAGTACGACATCGGCTTACACTAGGGACACTTGATCACCACGTTTGTTGGCTCTAACTAAGCGAATCATTCAAGAGTCATTCAAGATTCATAAGGTTATCCTGCAGATACACAACTTCTTACCAACTTATAGCAAAGGTATCGTGTTTGGGATTCGTAAAGTTTTAAAAGCATGAAATAAAACTTAAATTTAAAATTTAAAAAACCCCTGACCAAAAACCGCTAAAAAGGTAGAAAATAATATGTTTTGGCCCTTGAAGTTTAATATAGGTATAGTTATATTTTAATCTAATAGTCGTCACGTTGGGGGACCGCTAAGTTAAGAAAATAAAAACAACAAACTGTTTTACTTTACTACAACTAATTACTAAAAATTTCAAATAGGCGGATAGGCCTCTGTTTGTTATCTGGACACATCGTTCTTACAAAATAATTGCTCTATCATTCACTTTTTTAAAACCTCACTTAATATACAACGTACATTAGCAAAACTAGCAAGATATATTCAAAGTATGTACTTACCCTAAAATTGAATTCATTATGCATACAATTTTTCCTCCAGAATAATGTGAGAAAAAGTTTCAAGTGGCCAATTTCCGGCAAGCAGCAACCAGGGACATATTGTACTTCCAACTTTTGTCAAGTTTTTCATAATGTGTCTCCATGCTCTAATAGTCCGGTTACTTCTGTAAATAAAAAAATTACTGCATTTTATTTCACTTTTTTATCTCAAAAAAAAACTGTACAGCCGGCAGCCCGCACTAAACTTTCTAGACAATTTTTAAATTGTTTTTTTTATATACAAAAATTGAACTAAATATATTGAATTGAATTTATGTTGCATGACCAAATAAATAAATAAATAAATATTCTGGGACAAATCACACATGGTCATCTGGCCCCAAAGTAGGATTACCTGTGTTATGGGAACCAGAGACTGATATACATACTTATATACGTTTAAATACATACATATATAGATATTTATCACCCAGACACAGAGCAAACAAATCTGCTCATCACACAAATGTTTGCCCTGGATGGGGATCGAACCCACAACTCTCGGATCAGTAGTCAAGAGCACTAACCACTGAGCTACCGAGTCAGTCAATATACAGATACTTATTCGTAATTCATGACAATTCAGTAGCAAGTTTCAATTGCATTTGTAGGAGAACCATATAAACACTATAACTATCATATGCAACTACTACCTGTAAAGTTTCATCAAACTCATTACAGCCGTAAAGGAAAATCTATTTCAGTTATGGTTATATGACAGCTACTCTTTGGTTTGAAGCTACGAAGAAACTTTTGATAGTCCCTCGATTAAATAATTAAAAACTGTTCCAAATTTGGTCCCAAATCGACTACAGATTTAGCCGCCAGAGCCAATTTTCACGATAATTGAAACTTTTTAGTTTAGTTTAGAGATAACAATACTTACCGTACTACGGGCACAGACGAGATACTAGTTACTTCGTCTACGGAGTCGAGGAAGTAAAAAGGAACCCTTTTAGCACACC
Source organism: Coleophora flavipennella (assembly GCA_947284805.1). Taxonomy (NCBI): domain Eukaryota; kingdom Metazoa; phylum Arthropoda; class Insecta; order Lepidoptera; family Coleophoridae; genus Coleophora; species Coleophora flavipennella. The sequence continues at coordinate 3,441,942 of OX369307.1, forward strand.
CTGGATACTTTATATAAGGGGCCCAGAAATGACATTTCATAAAACGAGTGACGGAACAAACAAAATAGCGGCGAAATCCTATACGTTCGATAACCAAACTGTAACCAATCTGTATCAATCAGGGTGACGAGGGGGTGAGGTCGCAATCTTTAAGTATCACTTCATTGTCCGTCTGTCAATCAAGACCCTTTTTCTCAGGAACGCGTAGATCTGTCAAGTTGAAAGTATAATATAATATAAATATAATAAAATTCAAAAATTGCTTGATAGCTTGAGTTGGTCAGAAACAACTAGTCCTAATTACATTAGTCTTGATACAGTTTTTGCGTCTTTTCATGATACACTGTGTCTTTTTTACAACTTGTGTTTTCCTGAAATTAGGGTAAAAGTCAAATCAAATACGCTAAAACCGAAATGGGTAACAAAAGGCATTAAAATATCTTGTGCAAATAAAAGAAATCTAAGATCAGCGTTCTAAAAAAACAAGACAGACGTAAATAAAAATATGCTGTGGAACTATCGTAAATTGCTAAGAAATTGCATCAATAGATCTCAGAAAAACAATTATAAAAAATATTTAAAATTGTGTAAAAACAAATGTAAAGCAACTTGGGAGGTAATCAAAGATAAAACAAACTGCGTAAGATCCAATGAAGGAATTGACAAAGTTATATATAATGGGGATAACTTATGTAGACCTCAAGATATAGCGGAAGCGTTAATTAAGTTTTTCATTAACGTAACAGAGATAATTACAAATAAAAAACCCAAATATGACTCAAAACATGGAGGAAAATGCCTAAGGAGCATTATTTTCCTCAAACCATGTTCTGAGGATGAGATGGCTAGAGTTATTATGTCTTTTAACAATACTAAATCTGTGGGCTATGATTGTATCTCTACTCACGTATTAAAAGCTTGTGTTAGGGAGTTGACTCCTATTCTTACCTACCTAGTTAACCTTTCGATTACTGAAGGAAAATTCCCAACAAAACTCAAAATTTCAATTGTAAAACTACTACACAAAAAGAGTACTAAAGAAGACTTAAATAACTATCGCCCCATTACTCTCATACCTACTATTTCCAAAATTTTTGAAAAAGTGATGCAAAGCCGTCTATTTGAGTTTCTATACAAACATGATATTTTAAGTAATACTCAATTTGGTTTCCAAACCGCAAAATCAACCGTTTTAGCGGCTTATGAAGGGTGCAGCGTATTACTGAATATATAAATGAAAAAATTCCGACATTAGTTATCTTTTTCGACATGGGTAAAGCGTTTGATTATGTTGACCATGACATACTTCTCAAAAAATACTTTAAATATGGCATACGAGGACCCGCTTAGAATGGATCAATACATACCTATCTCATCGAAAGCAGTGTGTGCAATTGAGCCGATTAGAAACAAGTAAGGAATTAAGTACGTTTAAATCTACCTTCCAAGCCTCTGGATGCGGGCAGCGCAGAACCGGTCGTCGTAGAAATCCTTGGGGAAGGCCTATGTCCAGCAGTGGACGTCCTTCGGCTGATAGGATGAAATCTACCTTCCAAGACAACAAACGCGGGTCCTACAAGGTAGTGTACTGGGACCACTCCTTTTTCTCCTTTACATAAATGAGCTACCAGTACAGTCGACACACGAAACAATATTATTTGGTTATTGTTCCCTATAAGGATGACTCTGTACTTTATGAGGACGTATTAAACGATTGTGTTGAGCGAATTACCGAGTGGCTAGCAATAAATAAACTGAGAGTAAATATTCTTAAAACCAGTTTCATATACTTAGTTTAACTATAAAACAAAACGACTCCATCCCAACATTACTTTTGAAGGTCAACCAATACAAGAAACTAGTGAAATAAAATTTCTTGGTATTATACTAGACCAACACTGCAATTCGAAATCTCATGTACAATATGTATGCTCCAAATTAAGTGGATTTGTTTACGCTCTTAGACAGTTAAGAAAGGTTAACGGAGAAAAACTGCACTAACTGCTTACCATGGATATGTTGCATCGGTTTTAAGATATGGCATCGTTCTGTGGGGCAACTCAACGGATGTAACTAATATATTTCTCACACAAAAGAAATGTGTAAGAGCAATAAATTGAGCAGGACCAATTGACACATGTCGTCCTCTTTTCAAGAAATACAACCTTAACACTTAAAAGCTTATACATTTTAGAAATAGGAACATTTGTAAAAAATCATCCGAATCTTTTTAAACATCCTGAACAGCATCCTAGGTTAAGAGACAGAGACCTTACGCGATTGTTAGTACCAAAATGAAAAAGCTCTGTATATGAGAAAAACTGTTATTTTATGTCAATTCAGGTTTACAATCACATACCTCGCGACTTCAGGGATCTCCCACTAAAATATTTTAAAAACAAACTTTCTAGTTGGCTGACAGACAAATGCTTTTATGATTTAAATGAACTATTTAATCAATAATTTTATGAGAAGGTACTTATTAATTTTTTATTGACATTATAATTAGAAACATTTGATATTTAATAACTTTAAAACGCAAGTATTTTGTATGCCATTTGTTGGCGAAAGACACTGTTCCATTTAATTATAATTGAAACTAAAATCCTCAATACCGTGTTTCCACAAATAAACTATTTCATTTCATTTCAATATGAAGTGTTAGGCCTAAGGTCCCTTGAAGCTGTAAAAAAATCAAGCTTCTAAGTCAAATCGATAAAAAAATTACAGCCATTTTTAACCTGCTGCTTTCTTTAAAGACCAATCTCGGGTAAGATAAAATTATGTTTTTATTATTTTTGATTAAAATTAAATAGGGTAACGTTTTTCGAATCAACCGACTTCCAAAAAGGAGTAGGTTCTCAATTCGTTGTAATAAATTTTGAAATTTAATTCAATTTTTATGTGTGTTACCTCAGAACTTTTGACTGAGGGAACCGATTTTTATAATTATTTTTTTATTTGAAAGCTAGTGCTTTCCGTGTGGTCCCATATAAATTTTATCAAAATTGGTGTAGTACTTTATAAAAAAAATAACAAAAACAAAAAAAATGCAATAATGTACTAAGTTGTTGCGATGGAAGTCGGTTTTTTAACGTGTTTAGCGTTTTAACTTGTGTTCTTTTTAGGTCTTTCATTTCTTGAATTAACTAAATTGTGTGCAAGAACGGAGTTTTTAACCCATACCCACGCCCTACCATATCCTACACCTCCCACCGTGCCATCATTTATGTCACATATTTCGATATATTAGCAAATAAATCAAAATCTATAGTGCACTTTCCGTTGACCTAAAATCTTGAAATTTAACGAAGTCTTACAGCACAAGTAAAGGAAAAATTTCGTAAACTGCAAATTAGTACTGTCACTGTACTGTCACTCTCACTGGCGTCGGTGGCTTAACGGCTAAGGCCGCTACCTCCTGTCCGGAAGGTTGTGGTTCGAATCCTGCCACGTAGCAATGTGTTTTCAAATTTCGATTTCTTATGTTTGTTTATCTGACTCTCTTACCGCAGACAGTATTACGATACTATAATACTGTAATACTGTGCTCTTACGATAAAGGACTTACTTGTCACTTGTCAGCCTAGGGTCGATAAGGCACAGAGAATAGACGTACTTAGCATTTGATAAATATGTATGATAAGCCTATCTAAAATCTGTGTTAGGATTTAAAAATTAAAAAGGTGTTTTATTCAGATAATGGAGGCCAAAACAACCATGGACTTGCTGCCAAATTCTGTCAGGAAATAATCGCGTGTGCCTGCAAGAAAACGTGTCATATCTCTCAATGGAAATGCTGGCCTCCCTTGTATTTCTTTGTACATTGTTTTGTGCCGGCGTATGAGAAATAGATGTAATAGATCGAACGAAAGAAGAACGGATAACAGAAACGCGTTGCCGCGTTACAAAACGGCCGTAAAATGGCTTAAAACAAAATTGATGTAGGTCCTGTTAACCGGGGCTTCTACTCATCAAATTGAACAACTTTTGTTCTACAAATTTTGAACTCTTCATACAAAGCGATCATCTGATTGACCAATTTTGTGCATTTTTATTTTTTTTAATCAGATTTCGTTTAATCTTTAATTTCATTCATTTGTTTTTAACTTGACTTATTCTGTTTGACCTAATTGATTATTGAATGAATGAATGTGATCTTTATTATGTATTTTTTATATTCTTTTATGTAAATGTGATGTTTTGAATTTTGTACTTTTTGGATTTTTAGTGTGACAATAAATGAATTATTATTATTATTATATAAAGCGTCGATTTTTTTTATTTGCGAATTGATTACGGGTTCCTTAGGGAAAGTTGTTCAGTATGATGAGTAGAAGCCCCAGTTAACGGGTCCTACCAGAGATATGTTACCATAGATGAGTTATGCACTAACAAACAAAATTTGAAATTTGAATTTATTTACGCACACAATAGGTATTCCTTCGTTTCGTTGCACGGAATGCTACTAAGAAAAGAGATGTCAATTGGAATCATTTTATTTGCTTCACTTTATGGACACATGAAAACTATCTGCCTCCCCTTATATATAGCATATATTTGAGTTCTAAACCAATCTTTTACATCCGGTATATGTATGTATGTATGTCTGTTACTAAACGGCTCGATGGATTTTGGACTGCGAAAAGTCGTTAGATTCGTCTTGATCTCGAAAGTGACATAAGATACATTTGAGCCGACTGGCCAAAACAGAGTGGTAATGGTTTTAGGCGGTTGAGTTTTAATTTTTAATTAAATCGATGAGGCTTTTTCAATTCTTTCATTTAAAAGAAAGATGAAGTCGCCAAAGACCTCAAAGAGTTGGGAGTGCCCGAATGGTCAAACTTGGCACAAAATAGGATAGAGTGGCGCACTTTAATGTCGGAGGCCAAGATCCACTTCGGGTCGCTGAGCCAGTGAAGTAAAAGAAATTTGTTCAACTTGCTTGCTTTTTTACACAATTTAATGCTTGTTCAAACATAATTAAAAACTATTTCAAATTTATCGATAGCATTGATAATTGTTAAGAAAATTAAATACAGACGGACAAAGTCGCACCGTAAGGGTTCCGTTTTTTGCCATTTTTGTACGGAACCCTAAAAAATTATTCGTGGACATGGCACATTGCTCGTAGAACAGACGGTTGTTGAGGCAGAAAATTTTTCGAGTAGCGTAGGGAGCCTCCCAATCGGTGGACCGGTCGTAAAATGCATTTTTTTGTCGCTCACGTTGATGTCTCTTGTTTCTAATGAGAATATTTATCAGTGTCATCGTTGTGTATTGAGGTGTGGTGGTACGGAACCCTCAAAGCGCGAGTCCGACTCGCACTTGGCCAGTTTTTTTATGATGCTATGTAGTAGGTAAGGCAGATCGTCCAAATCTTATTTCATCAGCCGAAAGACATCCACTACTGGACAAAGGCTTCCCCAAGGATTTCCATGACGACTGCGTATTCAGCGGCTTCCCGTAACCTTCATCAGGCCTCCTTACGCTACGTCTTCCGCTACGTGCGCCTTCGCTACTCGAGAACTTTACTGCCCCAACAGCCGTCTGTTCTACGAGCTATGTGCCCTGTCTACTGCCACTAAAGTTTATTTATTTCTTTCTCAATATAAATCCTTTTTACAAGCTTTTATTCAACATCGTCACTTACCTTCAGGTGAGATGATACCAAGGGCTTACCGATTGTAAATAATAAAAAAACTAACTATCTTTTACTCAAATTTTAGAAGCTACATTAGAACTAATTTCCGGTTTACGATTGAGCTGAAATTTTGCATGAACGTTAAGTTCGGAGAACAATTCATGGTAAGCTAAATGACGTCATTCTAAATCCAATATGGTGGACTCCAAAAGATGGCGGACCAGTTATTTTTATATGCACCCCCATAATATGGATATCAAATGAAAGGGTTTACTGAGAAGAACTCGAAATAATTAAAATTATATCCTACTAGTCCTAATAATATTATAAACGCGAAAGTTTGTAAGAATGTATGGATGTATGTTTGTTAGTCTTTCACGCAAAAACTATTGAACGGATCTGGTTGAAATTTGGTGCGCAGACAGATTAGGACCTGGATTAACACATAGGCTACTTTTTTCTACGCTCGCGAGCCGCATGCGGCTCGCGCACTGGGCACCTTCGAATAGTCATAGAAACGTTGACCACGCGGGTGAAGCCGCGGGAAACAGCTAGTTTTTCGAGAATCATTTACTTATTCGTCAGTCAATGTTTAATTTCGTTAGGTATACTTCGCTGGGAACGGTGTATTTCACGTGATTCGGGGGTAACAGGTTGTTTGACCGCCAACCCGGAACGATTTAATTACGAGGCCAACTGGAGCGAATCACTGAGGGCTGAGTTTACCGTAACCCATCTGTAAATCTCTGTAATTTCCTAAAATTATTTATTATCCTACTAATATTATCAACGCGAAAGTTTGTAAGAATGTATGTTAGTTACTCTTTCACGCAAAAACTACTAAACGCATCGGGCTAAAATTTGGTAGGTAAATTAGGACCTGTATTAACACATAGGCTACTTTTTCCACGCTAGCAGGCCGCTTGCGGCTCTCGCACTGCCCACCCTCGAAAAGTCATAGAAACGTTGTTCATGCGGGTGAAGCTGCGGGAAACAGCTAGTTAAGTCTATATTTTTACATATCCAAGTATTACTAGGTACTTAATGATAACTTGTTACACTGCGAATTGAGTTATTAACCGACTTCAAAAAAGGAGGAGGTTCTATGTTCCACTGTATGTATTTTCCTCTTTTTTGTTTTTTTATGTATGTTCTCCGATTGCTGCACAAGGAGGCCCGACCCCAGAAGAACTGGGAATATGGGCAAGGACAAGAAGAAGTACTCCGATTACTCTATCAATTGTGGACCTATTTTCAATTTTTTTTATTCGAAAGAGTATACTTCATTGCGTTGGGGAATCTTGGTAAGCCCGCTTCCATATTCGGCATCATCGTCACTTACCATTAGGTGAAAAAAAATCTTGAGGTGGTCCCTTTTTAACTCAGGATCTGATGATGGAATCCCAGAGAAATCGAGGGCAACCCTAAAATTTCATAGTCACTTACTACATGTTTCAAGTATCTTCTAAAGCATTTTAAGTTTCTGCATCTGGTAGTCATCATCTCACGTTGATGAACTGATAATGGAAGTTACAACTTCTTTGCGGTTAGGAGGTGGATGATAATTCTTTTAACATCATACGTAGATACGTAGGAACGTATAGACTGATAGTTGTATTTGTCACCGAGTCAGGATCTGATGATGGAATCCTAGGAAAATCGAGGGCAACCTTTAAATTTTATAGGCACGTATTACGTGTTTCATGTATTTTCTAAAGCTATTCAAGTTTTTGCGTCTATTAGTCATAATTTCATGTTGATGAGCTAATGATCGTAAGTACAACTCCACCGGTTAGGAGTCTGAGGATAATTCTTTGAATTTTATACGTAGATACGTAGGTTCGTAGAGACCGATAGTTGTATTTGTCACCTAGACAGGATCTGATGATGCATGCTTAGGAAAATCGAGGGATTTTATAGGCACGTATTACGTGTTTTATGTATTTTCTAAAGCTATTTAAGTTTTTGCGTCTGGTCGTCATCGTTTGACCACAGGAAAATATGTCAGATTCTACATCCAACCAAAGTAATATTCTCAGGTCTTGTTTCATCCCAAACATTTAGTGCCAAACTCATCATACTAAAGCAGCAGGACTAAAGAACCATCCCCTCTCACTTTTTTCACCACATACTTACGTCATGGTGTGATACCGACAATAATAAGACAATTATAAGACTATTTATGCTCAGAACGCAATTCGGTAGTGCGACAGCGGCATCTAGTGGTGATTAAAAAACTTACGTAGACAACTAAAGCGAGGTTGGATTGTATTTGTCATACGTAATGGTTGGTAATGGTGACTACATTTTCTTTTGAAAATACTACCAAGAACTTGCTTATTAAACATGTCAAGGCAAAAAAAACCTCCTGTATCTTCCTGTAATTTCCGCCCGCTAGTCTAGTAATTGTCTAGTTATGGCTTGTCTTCACTGGCAGCGGGAGATGCAGCTATTACTGAAAGGTAATTAATTAATCTCTAAAGATCCCACATATTGGTATAAAATATGTATATCTACAATAATTCCACATAAAACAAATAAAACTGTATTAATAATTTGTCAGCGACCGGTTTCGAACACCATCTTCAGTCAGACTATTTATTTACACAATATGTGGGTACATTTCAAATAAATTTTAGGGCCACCAGGTTATTACGATATCTACGGATTTGGTAAAAAATACCAATGTCAGGGAAAAATAATATGATAATGTAACATAATTAAAATATAAAAATAACAATATAAAACATAAAATTTACATTTTGTAAATAACTAACATAACATAACATTTCGTTATTAACATCGTGTAAATAAATAGTCTGTCTGAAGATGGTGTTTGAAACCGATCGCAGACAAATTAAAAATGCAGTGTTATTTGTTTAATGTGGAATTAGTGTAGATATATAACAATATGTTTGATATAGGAACCTAGAATCAAAAGTATGAACTATCTCTAAAGATCCCTTGAAAATATTGTTGAAGCGAAGTACCAATCAGTATGGCTGTGTTAGAATAAAGAACGAATAAACAATACTGAAATTAAATTAATTTCAAAAAAATCACCTTGTTCTCTGTAAAAGTAAATCCGTAAGAAACTCTATGACACTCTATTAAACTCTATCACATGCGCACATCAGCGCTTCATATTTTCCTTTCGGGTCCTGGGTATACGCTCTCAACAACCCTTCTTGGCCTGGTACTATGGGGCAGAGTCCACCACGATCACCAAGTCTCCTATGGAAAGTACTCGTTTCCTTTTGCAGAGTCTGGAAGTGGTACCACTGTGGATAGATATTCTTTCAGCCATCGGCGCCAAAGCTCATCAGCCAAAGCTTGTTACGATCGCTATAACCTCTTATCGGCGACTTCGCAGGGCCCGGTGGTGGGTAGTCCCGTGGATAATCAGAATAGGTGATCGCCTCATGATAGTGTGATCAACTGAGATATAAGTAAGTGGTCAAGTGTTGATATAGTATTCCACTTCCGTCATGAGCGTTTGCAGAACCTCTTGATTTTGAAGACTTCTGGTTGAGCGTAGTATTTAGTGCGGTCTTCACTGATCTGACGAGCCTTTCCCATGCTCCCCCTTGATCGGTGCTGCCGGTGGGACGTATTTTCGTTTCATTCGGCGATTAAGCCCAAGGTCTTACAAGGCTAGTAACTACTCGTTGTATGCTGCCTTCAGCTCGATTTCCACACTGCCTTTTTATTTGTCCCTGTGGCTAAACAATGTAATTTCGGAGAACAAGATATAAGATTATTTCACCATCAGGTGCGATGATGCCGAGGGCTTACCAAATGTAAATAAAAATAAATGTATTTCCATTTCAGGGGGCACGGCAGTGCCAAGTCGAGCAGCAATGTAGATAGCGTATATACTAAATTATTTGAAAGTTGAAATTTGGCCTGGAGATAGGTAACTGGGATTTTATAAGGGAAAAGTCTGAAAATAGCAAATATCCACCCCTTAGGGTTATTCTTTGGTAATTTATTTGTTTTTATATGCAGTTAAGAGTTAACAAACAAACAAACAAATATGCGTTTACAGTTTGAACGGATGTCTGACATTTTCATGAGCATTATTGTAAGTAAAAGGCAAAGTTGCGCGAGTATATACATAGGCTTCTTATATGGTTAGAAAAAAATAAAAGACAAAATACAAAAAAAGTGTCAAGAGAGGACAGAACATTCTTATCAAAAAGATCCCATTAAAAAAAAATCGTCAAGACTCGTGAGTCTCCCCTAAAAATCCCCCCTAAAGATCTAGGGTGGAGCCAAGTCTGGCAGTATATTTTTAAAATCAATATTCAGCTAATGGCACCGTAGTTTTCTTTTGAACATACTGAGTAAATAATAAACTAATACTAATGATCAATATATTTCAAGCATCTTTGTTTCCAAGAACTTTATTTCATCTCAACTAACTATCGTTAGAAACATAGGAATAGGACATAGGAACTAACTGTCGTTAGAAACACGTAACAGCACAGATTTGAACAGAAGGATCCGCCCGTCTCCATATTTCAGTCAGATTTTCTTCATACATGCAAAAAGTAGCGCCATCTGACATAACTCGTACGAACTAGCGTGGACGAGAGTTGACTGACGTGCCGAGTTAAAAGAACCTTGATAGAATTGTCACTTTAAAAATTCGTTTTTTAAATTTGTTTACAAGAAAAAATACAATGTAAGGTTACTTATCGATGATACGACATCCCATGTTTCTTTTTAGCCTTTCTTTTATTATATTTACGGCCTCTAACAACACAATAAGGCATTTTTATATGGAATATTTTTCCACCGCACTGAACAATGTCCCGCAGACGACTGAGTCGCGAGTGTGCAAAACTTTCGATTTTCGCACCAATTCGCTGGGCCCATTAGTCGCGCGCGTTGGCCGGGTCCTTACGCCAGCAATATATAAGTCATTGCGTAACAGGTTCTCCATCTGCTCTTGTACCCACACTTTGAACCAATGAAGATCTTATTTATTTATTTAATTATTTTATAGTTTTTTTGATTTGTAGTTAAAACGGTAAAACATTCAAGCGTGAAAGTTGGTGTAATTGTAGTATACATTTTGAAGTAAATTAAGAAATAAAAAACATTGGCCAAGTGCAAGTGGTACTAAATGAAAAAGAAAAGCATTTCTTTATAATGAACAGATGGCCATTGGGGCAGTAAAGTTCTCGAGTGGCGACCGCGCATCGGAAAACGCAGCGTAGGCAGACCTCCCACTCGGTGGACCGATGACCTGGTGAAGGTCGCGGGAAGCCGCTGGATGTGGGTAGCGCAGAACCGGTCGTCGTGGAAATCCTTGGGGGAGGCCTATGTACAGCAGTGGACGTCCCTCGGTTGATATGATGAATAGGTATCATTTTTGTACTTGTGTAGAGAAGTGTGGTGGTACGAAATCTTCAGTGTGTGAGTCCGACTCGCACTTGGCCGGTTTATATAATAACTTCAAGGTTTATATAAAAATTTCAAGGATTTGAGTACTGTTAAACTCAAAAATAAAAAAAAAACATCGGTATCTATTATAAACTTAGGGAATTATGAGCTAAAAAATAAAAATATGCATTTTTATTTTTATTTTTGCATAAAAGGATATTTAACTTAGGGACTTATTGAGCTAAAAAATAAAAATATGCATTTTTGATTTTTATTTTTGAATAAAGGAATCTTTAACCAATTAAGAGTTAAAACTGATAAAAGACCGAAGGACATACTTCTGCAACTGGGTCATTTTTGTTCTCACAATACAAAATCAGATACAAAAACTGTCCTCTTTGCGCATATGCATTTTTAGTAGAATTTTGTAAAAAATATTAATATTAATTTTAATACAAAACTTATAATATTATTTGCCTTCAGCTGACCCTGATCTTACTTGGCATATTACGAGATGTACCTAATTTAGTATAGGGGCCATAAACCATCTAATCTAAGTCTTGCCGCTAAACATGAGTGTTAACAGCATTGAGGTGTTCCGGCTTGAAGATAAGATAGCCAGATCCCCATTGCGTTGGGGAATCTTGGTAAGCCCGCTTTCATCTTCGGCATCATCGCCGCTTACCATTAGGTTAGATGATGTAAACGGCTTACCAATTGTGGATAAAAAAAAGAACGCATATAGTCAATTATTAGTTATTCTTAAATGATTATGTGTAATATTTTTTTGTTGTCTATTATTTGTGGTGTTCTATTTTAAACTTGACATCTTATTAATTATTATCAATAACTTAATTTAATGTGTAAGTGCTTTGGTTTTAACTGTAAAGGGGGCGTCCATTAATCGCGTCATACGTTTTTGGCTTGTTTTAGGCCCCCCCCTCCCCCATGGTGATCTTTGGTGATATTTTCAGGACCCCCCCCCCCATCCAATATGACGTGTATTTTTTTCGATAACTAAAGAACAGTTTTCTAACAAATGAACCTAAGTACACGTGAAGGATAAAAATCAAACTAAATGTATACATATCTTCGTATTTTAATTATTATACTTAATCTTAATAGACTCGAATCAGTCAAAATAAAAATTTAATTTTCTCCCCACAAATTTGTGAGATTTTGTTCTATATTAATAAGGTTCGGTGTGGTTGAATCGTCCACAGATTCTGGGATCCCGTCGGTAATTTCGATTTCTAGCTCGTCTTGCCACTCCGCGTCATCGTCCTCTCTCATAACGCACAGGACTTCTCTCCGCTCACGCTGAGCTAATCGAGTACTACGGCGCGTTGCGAGCACCCGTGATGGACAGGCAAGAGCATTTCCACAACTTGTATCCCTCATTTCTGTTGTCTTCCGATGCATTTGACGGTGATTTTGCAAATTTTTTTTGGAGCAGAAGTACAGACAACATTCTTTACACGTTCGCTCTGTAATTTGCTGCCGGTCAAAGGATGGGCAATAAACATCATACACTATTGGGCCGCTGACAGCAGGAGCGACAGTCAGGGATCGCCGCAGCAAAAATGACCCGAAAGACTTCCCGTCGTGGTCTTCGGGTGCAGGTATGAAAGGTCCATTTGGGGACTGAATGAGCGGGTGCGGCGGCGGTAAAAAGTACTCAGGCAAGATAAAATTATTAGCTTTAGCAAGATTACTTCTTATTGAACTGCGCAAGGTACCGCAGCATGTCCTGTTGTCACACTTTACTACCTGAGAAACAATAAAAAAGCGTAATTTTATTTAAGCAGAAACGTCTGCTAACGAAACTTGTCGGTAGACGGCAGCAGGCGTCCCTTACGCCTAAAGATTGAAAAATTCGATGTCTCTGGCGGATGTCTCGGTAGCCTAGTGGTTAAGGCACCTGTGTAAGGCCCGGATAGCCGTTGGAGACGCAGGTGCGTTTCCTGCCCGAGACGTATAATTTTTCAATTTTCACTTTAATTGGAAATTAATAAAAAAGCGTTTATATTGTATGTTGCATGTACCACTATATCAAATATACATTCAAAGATTTATATATTATACCTGTAGTAAATACTGGCTTTCCCGAACATGTTCGCTGTACCAATTTTGGCCTGGCAAATCTGGAGCTTCCAGTTCAGCTACTTCAGGATCGACGTACTCCGCTGTCACTTGATGGCCATCTATAACCACGTCCTGCCAAACTTCTGCGAGTACGTCTCCGGCTTTTTTAAAATACGACGCTCGAGTTCTATATCGATGGTACGGCCTTGTCCGTCGAGGTGGGTACCATATTGCTCGTGCGGTAGTATTACACCAGACAACTCGCGGCTCAAAGGGGCCATTCTCCTTTCCACCCTGTTAAATGCACTTCTGCCTGGAGCATTTGTGAAAATAAATATGGCATCTAAATTATATTTAACGAAATGTTTGATCGCATGTGATATGACCTTTGCATACCTAGGGTTCTCGTCGGGTCCTTTATCGGATGATATCATTACTATTGGTATTCAAATGAGCACAGGATTGCCAACCGCGAAGCAAATATCCGCGCGCGAATTTTAAAAACTCTGATTTTGACAGTTTGGTTAATTGAAGGGCGGAAAACTATTATTTTTATTTTATTGACTATAATACAGTATAGCACAGATGAAAAAAAAAATACACGTGATACGTGTCCATACCCCCCCGTCCCCTGTGGTGATCATTGGTGTTTTTTTGCTGACCCCCTCCCCCCCCTATACAATATGACGCGATTAATGGACTCCCCCAAACTTACATTGTGACTGAATAAATAAATAAATAAATTCTCAAAAAAATGTCTATGCTCAACACAATAATGCTCAAAATTGGTCACTTAGCTGATCGATTTGAACGAAGAGTTCAATATCAATTTGCGAATAGGGATGACGGACAACAGCATCAGAAATAAATTATGAACTCATGATCACTAAGTTGCCCTCCTACTTAAACTTCGGAGAACCTTACTCGTTTTGTTCTCCATTGTTCTCTTTTTAACCACCTCCGTAGCTCAGAGGCAAAGTTCACTGGCATTACACAGGAGGTCGCAGGTTCGATTCCCGGCGGGGTCAATTGTAAGACTCGGTTTGGTTGGTGGTAGGGCATTTTCTAAGCCCGCCTGGCTAGCTACCACCATCTCATCTAAGTCTTGCCGCCAAATATCAATGTTGATATCATTGGTGTGTTCCGGCATGAAGATAAGATAGCCAGTTCCCCATTGCGTTGGGGAATCTTGGTATGCCCGCTTCCATCTTCGGCAACGTCGTCACTTACCACCAGGTGAGATGTTGTCAAGGGTTTACCAATTGTTAATAAAAAAAAATAAAAAAAAATGAAGTCTTCGATTTTTTAATTCACCAAAATCACAAAATGAGTACATAAAAGACGCTACAAAACTATGACGTCACACCTAGGTATTTCAAACATTTTGATCACGCTATTATTAGCTTCACCTGTATGTTTTTTTGTAACCGACTCCTTTGGACTCGATTTTGACCCACTTTAAATGGACAGATTTAATTCAAACTTTGTAGACTTATCAAGAATCAGCGATAATATAATAATTTCATAAGTTTGAACTAAAAAATAAATAGAGTTTAAAAAAAACTAAACAACACGCTTTTAAAGCACTTCGAACTAAAAAGTAAAAAATAATTCTTAATTTATGTTGAAAATAATAATTAACAAATTACTAGTATTATTTTGAAAAAGTGTGGGTTGCTCGATAGACGAAAAATATGGCACAAAGCGCCCCACGCTTTTTCACAATTACTAATAATTTGTTAATTATTATTTTCAACTTATATTAAGAATTATTTTTTACTTTTTAGTTCGAAGTGCTTTAAAGGCGTGTTTTTTAGTTTTTTTAAACTCTATTAATTAGAACAAAATGTCGTTTTTGTACAAAAGTAACTCGGATGACTAGCATTCGTCATCCCTATTGACTTGGTAAAAATAGTTCAGTTTGATAAGTAAAAGCCCCAGCTAACGGTTACTACATCAATTTTATAACAACCTGTATAACTAATTCTTTGGTGGAAACGCACCCTCAGTTGCGGTAGCGGTGCCTGTTGCATCGTAGCACCGCAAGCGTTACGTAGCTCACCGTCACGTCACTCCACGTAGCGGCAGTCCCCTACGACGCGACGGCGGTACCGACCGTTTCCCGCGCTCCGCCATCCATCTTTCTTTACACGTCATTCCATTTTCAAATTTCCTATACTAGAAGTAATGGTAGAGCCTTTTTGAAAGAGAATGTATATCTTTATAATTTTAAACTTTGGACAGATGCACTAGGAACTTTTTGGTTGGTGCGATAAGTTTTTAAATGGAAATGCATCGCTGTTTCAAGAGCTTACTTCATAGGTAAGTTTAAGTTTTATCGATTTTTAAAACTATAGTTTATCTCAGTCTAAATCAAGCTTAAACAAGATTTTTTAGCAAAGCGGTATAGCTTAGGTCAAAATTATTTAAAAAAAAATTATTCTGGAGCAAATCACACACGGTTATCTGACCCCAAACTAGAAATCAGAGACATACAATGTACATACTTAAATACGTACCTACACACATAGATATTGAACACCCAGACAAAGAGCAAACACACCCGTTCATAACATAAATATTTGCCCTGAGTGGGGATCGAATGCACGACCCACTAGGAAAAAGCTGACGATTGGACCACCGAAAATAAAATTGAAATCGTCAAATTTTTATCTAATCATCATCTATAACTGATCAACTTTTTCTAAAGAACCTATACAATCCTTAATAATAATATTATAAATGTGAAAATGTGTTTCTTCGTCTGTTAGTTTGTTTGTTACCTTTTCACGCTTCAACACCTTAACCAATCTTGATGAAATTTGGCATACAGGTAGCCTGTGTCACTGGAAAGGACATAGGCTACTTTTTATCCCGTAAAAATAGCATAGTCCGATGCAGTTCCTGAGGGAACTGAAAAAATACTCTTTTTTGGTTAATTTCTCTAACATCGCAACGGACCAATGGCTTGCTGTGATTTTTTGCACAGATATGGTTGAGGGGGTGGGATATGACATAATTTACTAATTAGCATATCCCGACATAGTTCTCGAGGGATCTGGGAAAAACTCAATTCCACGCTCGCGCAAGTCAGCCGTTTAAAACGGAGCGACGGATGGAAGTGATTTTTGTATAGAATTGGTTGAGAGGGTGGGAAGTGACATAGACTGCTAATCAGAATAGCCCGATATAGTCCCTGAGGGATCTGGATAAAACTCATGTCCACGCTCGCGAGCCGCTTGCGGCTCGCGCACCACTCGCCCTCGAAGACAGTCATAAAAACGATGTCCACGCGGACAAAGCCGCGGGCAAAAGCTTGTGAAACAAAATATTAAAACTTGTCATTGAAAGTTTTTTTTTTTTCACAATTGGTAAACCCTTGGCATCATCTCACCTGTTGGTAAGTGACGATGCCGAAGATGGAAGCGGGCTTACCAAGATTCCCCGACGCAATGGGGATCTGGCTATCTTATATTCAAGCCGGAACACATCAATGCTGTTAACACTGATTTTTGGCGGCAAGACTTAGATTAGATGGAGGTAGCTAGCCAGGCGGGCTATGAAAATGCCCTACCACCAACCAAACCGAGTCTTACTTAGCCAATCTCTTAATCTTTTAGTGATGGAAAGTCAATTTCAACAACCCAAACCTTCAAACAGCTGGGGGATGGATCTCTTTCTAAACTCGGGAAGGATATATCAAAGCATATATATTAGTACTAACATACAGTATGGACACTCTCTACCGCTCTCTAGATTGCGACCTCACCCCTCGTCACCGGGATTGATACAGATTGGTTACAGTTTGGTTGTCGAAGTTATAGGATTTCGCCGCCAGTTTGTTAGTTCCGTCATTCCTTTTTTGAAATGTCATTTCTGGCCCGTTGTATGAAGTGTCCTGGGTGTCATTTTAGGTCATATTACGTAAGAAAACCTGCACATGCCATCGAAGAAACCCGAAGGTTGTGTGTGAAGTCGACTAACCCGCACTGCGCCCGCGTGGTGGACTAAGACCCGATCGCCCTAATTCAGGATAGACTCGAGCCCTTCGTTGGGGATGTATATGAGCTGAAGTAATAGGCCATATTGCAAGTTCGTATTTATCATATCAGCTCATATACATCCCCACCGAGTGGCTCGAGCCTACCCTGAATTAGGGCCATCGGGCCTTAGTCGACCACGCGGCCCAGTGCGGCTTGGTCGATTTCACACAACCTTCGAGTTTCCTTGCAGGCGTGTGCAGGTTTCCTTAACCGCAAGAGCGTCGGATAAACGTACATTATGAAATCAAAATTCGAAAACACATTGGTACGTCGATTAGAACCATGAACTCCCGGACAGGAGGTAGCGGCCCTTGCCATTACGCCACCGACGCTCTCTAAGACTGTATTAGTAGTACTTATTTCATGTTATAAAGCTAATGGCGAACGCCACTGCCAGATATTTTTAAGCCGCGTGTAACGGCTAATCTGCAACTTGAACGGCTTAGCGTGCCCTGAAACTATGCGGAAACGATCGGGATTTCACTAAAATAGAACCACTATTATATAGACAACACGAAACAATTGGCTGTTTCTAAGTATTTTGACGTGAAACATCTTTCATTTGGCTTTTCGATACTGAGGGTTTATCATTTCAGTTCATATACTTCCCCACCGAGGGGCTCTGAATTAGGACGATCGGGCCTTAGTGGACTACGCAGGCCCAGTTGGTCGACTTCACACACAACCTTTGAGTTTCTCCGCAGACGTGTACAGGTTTCCTCGCGATGTTTTCGTTCACCGTATGCGCGTCGGATAAACGTACATATGAAATCGAAATTCAAAATCATATTGGTACGTGGCAGGATTCGAACCACAGGAGGTAGCGGCACTTGCCATTACGCCACCGACGCTCCTACTGGGGGTTAACCGCACTGAAATCGGTTTTACGAAGTTAGTGGTTTTATTGATCTCTCTAGCATTCGCAAACTACTTATTGTGAACAATTAAATAAATAAGGTACCATTTTAAAAGAAGAGACGATACTTTATAATGCAAAACCACTATTCTATAGACAACCCGTAACAATATACCATTTTCTAAGTATTTTGACGGGAAACATCTTTCATTTGGTTTTCCGATAGGTACTGGGCGTTAATGCGCTTAAAATCGTTTTACGAAGATAGTGTTTTTTTACCTATCTAGCATCCGCAAACTACCTACTTATAGTGAATAATTAAATAAATAAGGTACAATTTCAAAGAAAAGAGATGATAGGTTATAATCCCTACTTATCGTCTATCTTAAATTTATAAAAGAAAAAGGTGCCTGACTGGTATATCCACTCAAAGCCGAAACCACAAGACGGATCGGGCTGCAATTTAGCATACAGATAGAAATTATGACACAGGCAACCGCTAAGAAAGGATTTTGGGAAATTCCCACGGAAATGGCAAAAAAGGGATCTGCGCGGGCAAAGTCGCGGGCACCCACTATAGTCCTACTAATAATATTATAAACGTGAAAGTTTGTAAGAATGTATGGATGTATGTTTGTTACTCCTTCACGCAAAAACTAATCCACGGATCTGGCTGAAATTTGGTAAGTAGACAGATTAGGACCTGTATTAACACATAGGCTACTTTTTTCCACGATCTCGCACTGTGCACCCTGGAATAGTCATAAAAACGTTGTCCACGCTAGAAAGTTACATTATAAATGTGAAAATGTAATTGTTTGTTTGTTACCTTTACACGCTTCAACGCTTTGATCAATCATGATGAAATTTGGTATGCAGGTAAGGATATAGGCTATTAAAATATTTTTAATTCACCTTTTCAGCATTTGGGGTCAGCTTGATAAAAAAATTATTATATTTTGAGTCGAAAATTTTGGTGACGAACGGATCTCAAGATACCCGATAAAAGTCTATTTTACAGAAAAAAATGGAGCGAAGTTCCAGACATTTAAAGATTCCGAGAAAAAGCGTTTAAAATGGATGGTCAAAATTTAAAAAGGGGGAAATGAGTCAAATAATAGGGGTCTTTGTACATTCTTAAACATTTTTTATTTTATTTAAGACCCCGTAGTTCTTGCATGCTGGCCTTAATCCTGCAATTTGAAAGGCGCAAAATCATACAATAAACGTATGTATCTTTACCGAAAATTTAAAGGAAGTATAAGACATTTACAATTTCATAGAAATACTGTCTGAAATGTGGTAGTCAAAATTTAAAAAGTTAAGGAAGTGATCATTTGGGGTATCAATTAAAAAATAGAAGTTTATGAACCTGTTGCATAATAAGGGTTCTTAAAATACGAGTGTAGGCGAGTTTTTTTGTAGCATTACACGAGTGTTTTAAGACCCAATTATGTGTTGTTTCATACACTACTTTATCTAATCTCATACATTAGGATTGAATCAACTAAAAACCAAAGATTAAAGTTAAGAGTAAGAAAAAAATCCCACGAAATTCAGTAAGTATACCTACAACAAAACTTGTCATAGCGCTGAATCCCAGCGCATCACCGCGCTTGCACTGAAGCGGACGGTGTGACAGACAGGTAAAAACAATGCTTTCACTGATATCAGACATTTTTAAACAAGAATGAATATTATCCACAAAATTCAGTAATCTACAACAAAATTCAATGAAAATCCAACACATCACCGCGCACCGACAAGTAAAAATTGGAATGAAAACTTTTTGTATTGCTGTAAAAATGGCGCAAACCGCACGCGCGTTCCAATAAAAAAAAATTAAGTATTAATTTTAATAGTAATTTTTAGTATTATTTGTTATAGCATTAACAGAAATACATCACCTGCGAAATATCAACTGTACAGCTATCACGGTTCATGAAATACAGCCTGGTCAGACGGACAGTCAGACAGATGGACGGACAGCGGAGTCTTAGTAATAGGGTCCCGTTTTTACCCTTTGGGTACGGAACCCTAAAAATGGAGTCCACGCGGGCGAAGCGCAGGGCAAAAGCTAGTAAAAATAAAGACAAAGGGGATCCCCATAAAGGAAAAATGATTTTTTTATTATTTCATTTGTTTTTTCACTGTAATACATACAAGTGTGAAGCTTCTTATAGTTGGTAGGCACTTATCTTAAAGTAAAACTACAAAAAAAAACCGGCCGAGTTTTAGCTGTAGTCGCGTTAATGAGTTTGAACTTAATTTATAAAAAAAACAGCATTTTTCTATCGCTCGCGTTGAAGTCTTTTGTTTGAAATAAATACGTACCTATTATTGTAACAGTCGTGAGGAGAGGTTTGACGGTACGGAACCATAGGTGTTCGACAAAGGCCCGATCGTCCTAGTTCAGGATAGGCTCGAGCCCCTTGGTGGGGAAATATGTATAAGCTGATATGATGACTATATATTTTTATTATATATTTATTACCATAACTTGGTTCAAACAACCTAGCTAGTGTATGTTTTGGTTATAATATACTAAATTACAGAGATTTTTTAGCTTAAGAAAAATGTAGCCAGCAATATAGAAAAGCAATTATTATTTTTATTTGTTTAATAATAGTTATTAATAGACAGCACTAGTGTAACAATGGCTAATTGCGTGCACTGGCATACAATAACTTATCTACGGCCATGAAATAAATAAAATAAATTAAAATTTTGTATTATCATGAATTGAATTTTTGAAGCCAAAGCCATAAAAATATTTAAAATGTTTAATTGTGGTACAGTTGTCTCGTTTCGAAACGATCATTGTGAAACGACTTCTAGGAATGCATACTTATGTGAAATGATTTGTGGTTATATACCTAATTAGCAAATTACCAAATGGGAGTAGAAATATTTTTTTAAAACTCTAAAAACTTTTATGTACAAGCTTTTAACATTGCATTGTTACGCGATATACATATGCATGCAAAATTTCAGCTTAATCGGAAACCGAGAAGTGCGTCAAATTTAACTTGCAAGATTTCACCCGAACAAACATACATACTTACATACATTGCAAGTTAATTAAAAGCATTTAAAAATAAGTAATTGTGTATTCCAAGAGGTTGTTCGATTTAATATTCGTTATTTTTTTGAAACTAAAGTTAAAATAAATGAAAAATAAAGAAAGAGCATTTATTTATTCAAAGGTTTCCTTGAAACAACCATCAAAGGCGAAGTTTCAAGTCTTTTATTGCAAGGTGTTGAGCAATCGGAGGCCTTAGCGAAGACTCCGTTTGAATATAAATTAGATCGGTAAAAATTCAGGGTTGTTTCCAATAATTAATTGTGACTAAGCTCAGGGTAGGCTCGAGCCCCTAAGTAGGGACGTATATGAGCTGATATGATGAAGCATTTTTAAGTGTGTGGTATTTCTCAACTACACCAAAGATAGCATCAAGGGTTATGTATGAATCTTACAGGTTACTAACATTAATATTTTGTGTGTATGTGTATAAAGGATGACTTTTAATTAGTTCTTGATAACAAAAGGTATGCATGTAATCGTGATTACAAACAACTTTCCCAAAGAAACTTTATGTCAAATCAGAAAAAAAAATTTTTGGTCCTCAATACATAATACTCGTAAGTTATCAAATCGGCAAAAATGTATAAAGGACCAACAATTTTTTTTTCATATCTGACATATAGTTTCTTTGGGAAAGTTGTTTGTAATCACGAGTACCTACATTCATATCCTTTGCTATCAAGAACTAATTAAAAGTCACCCTATATATGGGTGTGTATACGTGTGTGTGTGTTTGTGTGAGAGAAAGAGAGAGAGAGAGAGTTTTTTTGTGGTTAAGGTTAGGTAGCTATTTTTGTTTTGTATCCTCAATTGGTACGTAATCTTTTTAGCGTACCTACCTAAAATAATAAATGTGTGTGTGTGTATATACAAGAAAGAGAGAGAGTTTTATGTGTTTAAGGTTGGGTATTTTTACATACGTTAGGTAAATGTACATAATATTTTCAGTGTACCTACCTAAAAAATCTATAACGTAATATTTAGTATTCTTTGCTCTATGTAGATAAATCCGGTCGAGAAGGATTCAGTGATTACCAGACTGACTGCTAAGATAATTAATGGATAAGCTTTGTTTAAAATACTCCCGTCGAGTAACTGGAACTCGCGCATTCAAAAGGAATCCGAATAAAAATGGAAGTCAATTAGTCTTGATGATGGATGACTTCAAATCTCAGATCTTTAAATAATAACTTAAGATCAAGACATATTATTCTTGTGGGTACCTTGTGTATGATCTAAATAAGTTCAATATAAAGCTACGTTGATATAAAGCTGGCTGAATTGCGATTTCAAGAAATCTGTTGGATGAGCAAAGAAATCGGCTTCGCCCGCTCAGATCCCAATTTTTTTAAACTATTCTCAGACCTACCGAATATACACAGAAAATTTCATGAAAATCCGTCCAGCCGTTTCGGAGGAGTATGGCAACTAATACTGTGACAGACGAGAATTTTATATACCGACTCTAATTAAAAAAATTAAAAGACACCCGACAAAAACCTCTAAAAGAAACAATAATATACATTGGCCCTTTGAGTTTTGAAATTATTAGTAATTAGTTGTCATATCAGCTCATATACGTCCCCGCCGAGGGGCTCGAGCCTACCCTGAATTAGAGCGATCGGGCCTTAGGTGACCACGCGGGCCCAGTGCGGGTTGGTGGACTTCACACACAACCTGCGAGTTTCTTCGCAGGTGTGTGCAGATTTCCTCACGATGTTTTCCTTCACCGTAAGAGCGTCGGATAAACGTACGAAATCTTAATTCGAAATCTCATTGGTACGTGGCAGGTTCGAACCACGACCTCCTGGACAGGAGGCGGCGGCCCTAGCCATCACGTACGCCACCGACGCGCTAGTGATAAGTTGTAGTATAAAGTAAAAGATTTGTATTCTGTTTTTATTTTATTTACTTAGCGGTCCCCCAACGCGACGACTTTCCGCCACATGTTTGAGGCTTGGTAATCAAACCAAATAATTATTTATTTTATCACGGTTAATAGAAAAGGTTTTTCAATGGTGTGTAAGTCGTTAAGGGTAGGCTCTATTTACGAAACTAAACAATATTATTACTCTAGGAACCTACACTAAATTCGCAGAAAAAAATGGACTTTTCATACAAAACGATCAACCTAATCGGCCACTTTGTATGGAGTCCATTTTTGCGAATTTAGTATGGATTCATTAGTAAAAATTGTTTAAATGTTGTTGTTTGTTGTTTTGGTTTTTTTTTGTTGCATAAGTTGAGCCAACCTTTAACGGCTTGTATACTATTAAAAAACCGGCCAAGTGCGAGTCGGGCTTGCGCAAAGCAGGGTTCCGTATCCTTTTCAAAAATAAATTTGTATTTGTAGTTGGTAATAGAATATTTTGTATAGATAATCTATGAACTTTTTTCAAATCCAACTGCACACCTTCAGTTGGTCGACTATTACTCCTAAACTAAGGAAGTCTACTTAGCCAGATGTCCTGAAACAGCAGTTTAGCTGGTAGAACACACACACACACACACACACACACACATACACACACTCGACTCTAACAAAAAAATGTAATTGAAGCTTAGTATTTCGCAAACCGTAGTAGTAGTAGTTTTAAAAGACTTATTCAACGATACTCCACACGATAGAGTAAGTCAAAAATTTTTTATTCAAGATTTTATTGTACCCCTTTGTCGTCGTGATTAATATGTACACCCATGCCAAATTACAGCTTTCTAGTACTAAAAGCCTCAGGCTAAGCCGCGAACAGACGGACAGACATTGAATACAGGTCTATCAAAATTAATGTAACTGGGGCTTCTACTCATCATATTGAACAAATCTCCCCAACATACCCCATAGTTAATTTTTAACAACATTATTTAATCTTCATACAATGAGCTCATTCCGAAAAACCTTAAAACTTTTACGTATACAAGCTTTTATTTGAAAATAATTTTAATGATTTAATATTCTTGAAATCCTTTCATTATATTAGATTAGATTTATTTATTTCATATCATTAACATTAATGTCATATGATAACAATAAGGCTTATTAAATATTTTTTAAAGGATAATATGATCGTCAGAATAGTAATAATTTATAAAAGTAGAAAAGATCATTTCATTTCATTTCAAAAGAAAATTGAAAATAAAACACATTAAATTTAAAAAATGATGTCAAAATAGTGTAAAACTAATATCAAGCAATATGTTATATATAAAAATAAATCAATCAAAATTAAATGAACTATGTTAATATACCCAATGTTTTACTTATTAAAATTCCAATCCTTGTCAATTTATGCATTTACAGAATAAAATTCGTTTTCCAACAAAGGTTTCTCAGTTGGCAACTAAACGTTTCGTCACCCATTTGATACCCATAACATGGGGGGGAGGGGGGCGTATAAAAATAACTGGGCGGATCTTTGGGAGTCCGCCATATTGGATTTAGAATGACGTCACTTAGCTTACCATGCATTTTCATCTAAACTAAAAGTGTATGCAAATTTCAATTGAATCGGAAGCCGGGAAGTTGGTCAAATTTAACTTGCTTTGAAGCGGACAACTTATTTATACAGCATGTAACAAAATGTAGGTCCTTATACAGGGTATAACAAAATTGGTGTAGGTCCTTATACATGGTGTAACATAATTGGTGTAGGTCTCGTTAACTGGGAATTCTACTCATCATAGTGAACAACTTTTGTTTTACAACTTTGCTGAAATCGCAATAAAATATTATTCATACAAATCGATCATCTGATCGACCACTTTTGTATCAAGGGTCCAAATTTTTGTTCCAGAATTGACTATGGGTTCCTTGAAGAAAGTTGTTCAGTATGATGAGTAGAATCCCCAGTTAACGGGTCTTACACCATTTATTATACCCTGTATACAAACATACGAGCATTGCAAGTTATATAAGCTTAGTAAAATATGCAATTATAAATTAGTTCAATTAGAATAGGAGTAAGTACAAAAAGCGTCGGTGGCTCAACCGGTAACGACTCGGTCCATCTAACCAGAGGTACCGGATTCAAATCTGGACGGCCAATGTACCAATGAGTTTTTCAAAAACTTACGTACATACGACTTACCGATTGCTTTAACGGTGAAGGAAAACATCGTGAGGAAACCTGCACACGCCTGCGAAGAAATTCGCAAGTTGTGCGTGAAGTCGACCAACCCGCACTGGGCCCGCGTGGTCGACTAAGGCCTAATCGCCCTGATTCAGGGTAGGCTCGAGCCCCTCGGTGGGGACGTATATGAGCTGATATAATAATAAGTACAATAGCTTAAGGGCCGCCAGGAGGCTCAAGTTTCCATACAAACGTAGTTCCACTTTGATACAAAAACTACAAGCCAGATTAAATCCAAACTTTGCAAATATATTGAGGTGATACATATCGATGTTTGTAAATAGTTTTCGATGTACTAAATATAACGGGGAAAAATAAGAGCAGTTTCAAACTTACAGTACAAAACTAGTTTAGTTACGTTAAAATTTAATATGATGAAAACTAAATACAAACATCGATATGTGTCTACTCAATATGTTTACAAAGTTTGGATTCAATTCGGTATGTAGTTTTTGTATGAAAACTCGAGCCTCCTGGAGACTCTTAATGCGTACCTTTTTTTTTTCTCTTGCGGAAAGTCTTTCATTACGATGGACAGAAACACCAGTAAACTATAGGAGTCATATTGTGGTGATCCCGAACCGGCCTTAACAGGTCTCTCTCGGAATCCGCTCACCTAGGAATGTGATCGTCATTTTTCTTGTTTTGTTTTATTTTTATGTTAGACTCGTGGAAGAAGTTTAGGTTGCGAATCTCAAGACTGGTTTTCCTGAAGGTCGCCTACACTTAATTGTGAAGAACGAAGGTCTCAAGTTTCAATCTTGGGGAAACATCTTCTAGCTCAAGAACGGGCCAAAACCAAGCTCAGATGCCCAGTGGCCATAAGTTTAACGTGAGTCAATTCTTGGCTAGAAGCGTTGACAGTTACAAGTTAACAAATATATTTCAAACATGAGTTGTGTCCTTCCTTTCTTATGTCATACGGTTCGCGACACTAGATAGACGAAAGACTTCCCAGTCCATCCACTCCCCTGGGAGACTAAGTTCTTGTCTAGTGTATCTTATAACCAGGAACTCGCTTCAAGCTAGCTTCTTTTCATGCCCCAAGAAGGGGTTCTATCCTGGGCCCAGATCTTATTGGTATTTAGACATTGAAAGACTAGTTCTTTCATGTCGAAAGCTGTCTTACTCGTTTCTCCACGACCTCCCGTCCTTATGTTGGTATATACATATATATTTATATATATATATGTACATATACATATACATGTACACAAATACATGTATACATACACATACACATATGTAGGTGTGAGCGTCCTCACTTTGCTTTGGTAGGTACTGATCAGTTTTGTTTAAATTTAAGAAGCTTGGCTTATGAAGGAAGTGTCGTTCCGGGTCGGTTACCCTGATTCAAACTACGTTAACCTACCAATTCTTTCAATACAAAGGTTGCAAAAGTTGCTAGAACCCTACGTGCGCGGTACGCGATGAGTTACAAAATACCGATTGGTATACTAAACGGAAGTACACTCCTCATTGAGGGGAGGACAATAATTAACTTTCAATAATTCGTGTGACCTTCGAACTTCGCCTAATCCTACAGTTCAAATAACGACGAAATAGCGAACTAGTACGGAAGCTAATTTCGGAGTATAAATTCCAAATGATTATTCCATAAATTTTCAACACAATGAGATGGGATTGTGAGTTTAAGTTACCTAATTTAATTGAATGTCGGCCCTAACTTTAATGTGTAAATTATAGGTATTAATTTTAACTATATTAGATAATATATTCCCTAGGGGTTGGCGATTTGTGGGATAAGAAAAAAAGTTGGAATAGGGAGTTAAAAAAAATGGTTTTATTTCCCTTGTGAGTGATTATTTGAATTTACGTTACGGTCGGAGGGTAAAGCTTAGCACACCTCGCTAGCCACTTTGTGCAAAAGGAAAGTTACAATAATTAACGATAAATCCCCCCCCCTCTCTTTGCTTTCTAATATTATTATTACAGACTGAACCAGGCTAGGTATAGTTGTGCTAAAACAGTCCCTCCAATCCAAGACTAGCTGGGCCAAAAGAAAACATAAATTGGCAAGAAAGCAGTCCTGAGAAAAAAACTTGCCAGGCCATACTTAATTCCTATTAATTAATCTAACATATCCACACAATATAAGACACACACAAAATTATAGCCCCTATAATTTTAATCCTATTGAGTTATAATACTATGTCATTTTATAGTTAACATTGATATTAAATCGTTATCTTAATCAATCAACTCCCCAAACTAGTGTGACTCAAACAAGTTCAAAGAATTCACTTAAAACCTTACTTTGATGAGACATTTCATAGCACATAAATAGAACAAAAGGTTATGACAAATACATGCTTATATCCTCGAGCTGAACGAATGCCATGTTTGTAAAAGTAGACACTTTTATTACATCGCTACGATAGCTTCAACCTTGTACGTTAATCAAACTCTAACATTGATAGACATTAATCCAGCTTTAGGTAACTACTACAGTTCAAAACTAGATTACCTGATTTATCTCGTCGTACAGCAATCAGCGTCTCTTTCCACTATTAGATATTTCTTAGAGCAAAAGTTTGAGAAAACCAAAATCTACTTGAAGTTTAATTTACAATAGAATTATTAGTCTGTACTACGAGTAAAATACACTTAATTAACAACAGGTAATGATCAATAGGGAACACGTCTGCTCTCTTTCGAGTCTCTGACACCAGTGTTCCTCCATTTCCATTCCAATCTTTACATCAGCTATCCAGCTACGCTTATCTAATGAAACTATACTAATTAGTGATCTATTTCAATACCTCAAGGTTTATATTAGGCTTAACGCTATTCTGTATCTTCTACGCACATTTATCGCTATTGTTGTACAAACTAGAAGTTTATGATTACACCGATAGAGTCGAAAATCGCACTTTCTCACTTTTTAACCAGAACATTGATTCGTTTTAACACTTGGCACGATTTATAGTCAAGCACACATGTCCGAAGACTGTAGTTTTAGCTTCCTTGATCGATGAGGGACCTCCTGTGGAGGTCCTGTCTCGCGTCTCACGCTCCTACAAGTACAGTCAGAACGCGTGACTTCTGGTATATACTGGTATAAGGGCCATTGGAGCGGCCACCTTCTGGTCGAGATTGCTGTAGTGGAGAACCCATTCGACATGAGAAGAAGAAGCCTTCCCGATCGCACCTCAAGCACGTGTAGGTATGTCCAGCTCTCCAAGGTCAGCTGGGTATGCTCATGATTTAATCTCCGCGCCCTCGGTGTTTGTTAAACTGAAAAATAAAATTTAAACGAGAAAGTATCTGTTTTTCATGATAAACATTTTAGATTACATCCGATGTGTCACTTGTTTAAAACGCAGACTGTAGTAATTTATTCTTTTCAAACGCAAAGACATTTGTGAAACATTCCCGACAAGGACGGTTCGTTGAATTTTTTTTTCTACACAACGCCCCTTTGTTCACACGTCAAAATCACGAAATTTATGTTCTGTCGCTGTTAAAATCTCTTGCAAAGTGTTTTCACGCATAAGTATGCTATCCAGACGCTATGAATGTCAACTAATATTTATTTATCGCCCTGAGTCTCGGATTTCTTCTATTTATCTGAATAGAACGAAGCCCAAGGAGAGACAATTAAGGCTTAGTGACAAGGAAGTTTTATACACCTACTTTAAACGACCTTATATCCCATTACAATATTCATAACAAGAGTATGAAACCTAATCTTAAAGTATATGCCCCACTAGCAGTTTTCCGTGGCTTCACCCGCGTGGACAACGTTTTGAGGGTGCGCAGTGCGCGATCCGGATCGCGAGCGTGGTAAAAGGTAGCCTATGTGTTAATCCAGGTCCTAATCTGTCTACTTACTAAATATCAGCCAGATCCGTTCAGTACTTTTTGCGTGAAAGAGTAACAAACATACATCAATACATTTTTACAAACTTTCGCGTTTATAATTTTAATAGTAGCAAGTAGGATATGTTAGCTCAATTAGAACGAAGAGTAAGTACCTATTTTCTGTTTGTTCTCTTGCAAAAAAAAAATTTTCAGTACGATGAATAAAACTATAGTAGTTATATACATAACAAGAGAAACCTAATCTCAATGTATATGACACTAATATGACCCATATCCTAACTAATATTATAAACGTGAAAATGTGTTTGTTTGTTTGTTACCTTTTCACGCTTTAACGCCTTGACCAATCTTAATAAAATTTGGCATGCAGGTAGCCTGTGTCACGAGGAAGGATGTAGGTTACTTTTTATCCCGTGAAAATAGCATAGCCCGATGCAGTTCATGAGGGAACTGAAAAAATACTCTTTTTCGGTTAATTTCTGTAACATGGCAACGGAACAATGGATTGTGTGATTTTTTGTACAGAGATGGTTGAGGGGGTGGGAAATGACATGATTTACAAATAAGCATATCCTGACATAGTTCCCGAGGGATGTGGAGAAAATTCATGTCCACGCTTGCGGCTCACGCACCGCGCACCCTCTCAGACAGTCATAAAAACGATGTCCACGCGGGCGAAGCCGCGGAAAAAAGCTAGTATTAAATAAAGGAAGTTTTAATAAATAATGATAAATTACACCACTTAAATAGCGGGTCAATAAATTGGGGTACCCATCCATTTTACACGGACACGTTGCGGGTGCCATGTCCGAGCTGGGCCCGGATTAGTCCGAGCTTTATCCGAAATTTAGGCGCTCCGCCGCGCGCGCCCCGCATTCAAAGTGATGTCGTCAATACAGGGAAATAATCCTCTCATGTTTTTGTTGATCATTCTTAAGGCCTTAAGATGGGTCAAATAACAATATTCAATTCAAATTATTGAAAGACTGTGTAAAAAAATATATATAATATACTTAAACTAATAAAAAAAACGATTTATTTATTGAACACAATTTTAAAAATTTTGCCACATTTTATGTAAAAAAATATACTGTTGACCCTGTTTTTGGCATTAGTTATACAACCAACACAAAAATTTAATTGAACACATTTTTTTTAAACTTATTTGAAAGTGATGAAAAGTAATAAAAACATGTAAAAATCTAGAATTGGGCGTTCGGTTTCAACGCAACAGCCGCGTTGAAGCTCGCATTGATTTAAACTTACGTTTGATATTATTGAAACACGTATCAACCTGCTCGGATTGAGTGATCTTAGCGCCTTAATTCACATTACATAGGTACTACACTTAGGAATATACATATTTCTTGGCTGTCTGATAGACAACACACAGCCTAAATCGGTAAAAGAAAACGATAAATGTAAGATCTATTTGATTGGAAATGGCCAAACATGTAAACAAAACATTTTATCGTTTTATCCTAATCACTTATACATTTGCTCACCCAGCACGTTCCTACAAGCATTTTATTCATTACTTCAAGATTTGTTTAAATTTTTGGCCATTTGCAAACAAATAAATTTTAAGATTCTCGGACACTAATGCGACGTTCCACCGAAGTACCTAGACCTACCCATATAATACACACACACAAGCACACACATACACACAAATACAGGGTGAAAAGGAAATCGTGAACCAAATTTTAAGGACATATTCCAGTCATGAACTGAAAAACTTTTTCCAAGAAACCCATACAATCATAGCAAAAAAAATTTGGACTCCATCCAAAGTTAGTAATTTCAATTTCTTTATGTATACAGGTGCAACAAAATTATGTTTAAGAACCTAAGCAATGAGTTTTTATTACCTGCGTCCTGCGGATGTCCGAAATAATCCAATGCACGTGTCTTGTCGATAACTAGCTACAAAGTTTCTCTCACTTAAGTACTGGCTTACAATTGTGCTTCACAATTTTTTTTACAAATCGTTAGTTTTTTTAGGGTTTTGTGCGTCAAAGGTAAAAACGGAATCCTTATAGTATCACGCGTGTGTCCGTTCGTCCGTCTGTCACAGACAATTTGCTCGAAAACTACTGGACCGATTGAGTTTAAATTTGGTGCACATATGTAAGTCGGTGCCTCAAAGAAGGACGTGTAATGTAAATGAATGAATTTTAAACATTGGGGCCACTTTTGGGAGGTAAACTAGAAAAATATTTTGTGACATTATTACATGAAAGGGCTTGTGAGAATTTCATATATTTTTTTTCTATGATTTTAAAAAATATAGTTTAGAAGTATTTTAAGACAATAGGATAGAATTGACCATTCCCTGCCTTATCTCCGAAACTAGTGGGCCTAAAATCTTGAAAAAATCGCGGTATGTGAGGTTAAATACATTGATTACAGAAAAATCTATAAGAAATTACAAACAGGAAAAATGAAATTTCTAAAGTCCAAAATAATTAAACCCATATTTACCTAGAGCAAAGTATGTACTGAGAGGTCTTGTTCTGTTAGTAGTTGAAGTTTTGGTGCTGAACCCTATTTGTGTAACCCCGAGTCGCACTCGGTCAGTTTTTTTTGGGTAATACATCAGATTTTTACTAACCATAGACCGTACACTATTTTCGATAAATACTAAACAACCCTACTACGTGATCGAATCAGAAATTAGTAGATCCATAGGAGAACCAAATGTAATTTACCGAAATAGCCCTTAGAATATGCGATTCTGAGGGCTATTTTGGTAATTTGCTTTGGTACTCCTTAAGGGCTTTACCAATCTGAAGAGCGTCTCTAGTGAAACTTAGGCACAGGTGGTGGCTGACAATCATCATCATCATATTAGCCGAAAAACGTCCACTGCTGGACAAAGGCCTCCCCCAAGGCACACCCTGGACACTTCATACAACGGGCCAGAAATTACATTTCTAAAAAGGAAGGTCGGAACAAACAAAGTGGCGGCGAAATCTTATACGTTCGACAACTAATCTGTATCAATCCGGGTGACGAGGGGGTGAGGTCGCTACGACTAAGTCCTGGCGGCTCCAGTACGCATGGAATATTAGCCGATACCAGAGCACACCGTAAGATATCATTAAGTGCGTGATGGCGTGGGAATCTGCCTGAACACTTTTGGCAACTCAGGGCGTGATGACCGTTAGCCTCTACCATTGAACCGCAAGTGCATTCGTGGGTTTCACAAACACTGCAGCCCAGGCGGAGAGCCACGGCCACACGCAATGAGTCGCTGTCCAGTAAGGTGCTAATGTGAAGTGACGGTAACGCATGAAGCCATGCTACCGACTCCGGCGGCATGAAGATGCCCTCAACCTTGCCAAGTTTGACCCCGTGGCATTGCCAATAAGGTGACTCAAAGCAAGCCTGGAGGCAGCGTCATCCCACGAACGTTACCGGGTCGGAAAATCCGGCACATTTGGGCAGATATTCAACCAGGCGTTCAGGGCATCGGATGCAAAGGGAATGATCACCCCGCCGCCCTCAATGGAAAGACTATCAGCGACGAGGTCTACGGCTCCATGCGCCGAGGCCAAGAGTTCCGGTGCGCGGTCGCCACTCGAGAACTTTACTGCCCCAACGGCCTTCTATTCTACGAGCTATATGCCCTGCCCACTACCGCTTCAGTTTAGCGATTCTGTGAGCTATTTAATGAAACATATATTTTATAAAAAAAGAATAATATTCGTCATTTAGACTAAATACTAATTAGTTACCATGGCAATCCTACTCTTAAATGTGCGACTGAACAGAATATTAAATAGGCATTAAATCTCGGGTAGTGCTTTATCATTTTTTACCGTTCCAGACTAAAGGACGGCTACAAATTAGGCAGATTCTTATTAACTCATCAAATTGTGGGATTAATTTTTTTAATACCTCCGCCGTCTAATGTGGTTAGTATTTGCAGGAGTATTAAAAATAAAATCATCTGCTGATAATTAAAAAAATGAAGACTGTTGCAGTGTCAGCTGCAATGCGCAGGGGCATGGGGCATAGCCAGGATCGTATTTGGGGGGATGAACAGTGTCACCCCGAGGCAGGTTTTTTTATTAAAAATTTGAGTGCGTTTGACTGCAACTCACCTGTTGGTAAGTAATGATGCAGTTGACTAGCAGAATTGCCAACGTTTTGAATTGCGGTAAAAGAGGGTGCGAATTTTGCTATACACATACTTAAGCTGGGTTTCAAACACTAACGTAAACGGCGCAATCGCGAAATTTCTCAAAATTTTCGACATGACAATTTCGCGATACACGTACTCAAATGCGAGCGGAGCGAGCGCTAAATTTCATGATTGTTTTATGTCAAGCAACAATCAATGTTAAAATGATGCGAAATTTTGCGACACACGTTACCTAAGTGTTCGTAATTCAGTGCAACTTGCGTGTATAGAGTCCATCACGCTGGTTCACTGACCTGAAGCGCGGTTATTATCTGGATGGGTTTAACTGTTAGTGGCAATTTTTGCGACCTTTTCCGGCCTTTGCAAGGCATGTTAAGATGTTTGTGCTTTTTGCTATTACTAGAAGACAGTCGTTAAGCCGTGTCAAATGCCTTATATTAGGCGGCATGTTTATGCGTTGTAAACAACATACGCAGACAGTGTCTTCAACACTAATGCGAGTGGAGCGAGAGTGGGAAATTTTTGTTAAGGCAGCATAAATAATAAACAAACCCTTTAGGGTTTAATTGATTTATTTATTTTTTTAAATTAAAATTTTGAGTGCGTTTGACTATATCTCACCTGATGTTAAGTGACGATGTAGTCGAGGATGGTACACGCAAACTCAAATAATGCCTATTCACTCTCGCCTTGAAGATCCCCAAATTATAGGAGTCGGGAAATACAGACGCAGGCTGACACCATTCATCAATCAATCAATCAAATCAAATATGCTTTATTGTACAATTACAAAAATTAAATTAATTAATTATCCCCCCAAATACGATCTTGGCTATGCCCCTGCGTATTGCAACTGACACTGAAACAGTCATTAGCAGACAATTTTAATTATAATAAATTTTTCGCAATTAAAAATAGGGTTAAAACACATTTATTGGTTGAATTTATATAAAACAAAGTAATTATATAAATTATTAACACCTCCCAATTTAATTTAACACCAGAATTGAATTTCCATTCGGTGGGCCATCAAAATTTTGCTACCTTAAAAGGTAAAACGATACCTAATAAAAATAACATTATTTGTGACCGGCCTAAAATGTAATCAAATTCGGCCAGGAGCGTGAATTATTAGGAAAGCAACCGCTCATTATAATATTAACATTTTACTCACGAAAGGTTCACCCTTGACCTGAAATCGTAACCGAAAATGATTAATAGGAAGTTCAATTGCATACATCTAGATTTACACAGGTTTAACCACCTCCGTGGCGCCATGGTTTAGTGCATTAGCTTCACATCAGAAGGGCGAGGGTTCTAACTTTGTAAGACTAGGTTTGGTTGGTGGAAGGAAATTTTCTGCGACCGCCTGGCTAGCTATCATCAACTTATTTTAAGTCTCGCCGCCAAACATCAATGTTAACAGAATTGATGTGTTCCGGTTTGAAGATAAGGTAGCCAGTTCCCCATTGCGATGGGGAATCTTGGTAAGCCTGCTTCCATTTTCGGCATCATCGTTACTTACCATCAGGTGAAATGATGCCTATACCAACTGGATTAAAAAAAACGTTGACGTAGAAATAATATATTTCATCATGTTAGCTCATATACGTCCCCACCGAGGAGCTCGAGCCTACCCAGAATAAGGGAGATCGGGCCTTAGTCGACCACGCGGGCCCAGTGCGGGTTGGTCGACTTCACACACAACCTGCGAGTTTCTTCGCAGACGTGTGCAGGTTTCCTCACGATGTTTTCCTTCACAGTAAGAGAGTCGGATAAACGTAGATATGAAATCTAAATATGAAAACACTTTGGTACGTGACAGGATTCGAACCAAGACCTCCCGGACAGGAGGCGGCTGCCCTAGCCGTTACGCCACCTACGCTCTTAGACAGACAGTAATTAATTTAGTATAATGTTTATTTAATATATAATTTCTCGTCTTTCCTTCCAGCTTTCTTACTGATTAAGTAGTGAGTAGTCAAGGAGAATAGAAGGAATATATAATAAAACTAGCTGTCCCGGCGAACTTCGTACCGCCTAACATTACATTACACTGCCCTACCCTACACTACACTACCCTACCCTACTACATACACTACACTACACTACCCTACACTACACTACCCTACCCTACCCTACACTACCCTACCCTACACTACCCTACCCTACACTACAATACCCTACACTACCCTACACTACCCTACACTACACTACCCTACCCTACACTACCCTACCCTACCCTACACTACCCTACCCTACCCTACACTACCCTACCCTACCCTACACTACACTACACTACCCTACCCTACCCTACCCTACCCTACCCTACATAAGAACCTTCTCCTGACAATAACGAACTCGACAAAAAAAGAATTAGCGAAATCGGTCCAGCCGTTTAGGAGGAGTTCAATGACTAACACACGGACAGAAGATTTATATGGAATAAAATCTTTTTGTACCTATCTCTATAAATACAAACAGCTGTGTCTTAAATAAAAATGTTTTTACATTTTATAAATAAAAAATAATCAAATCTGTTTTGTCATATGGAGGTATATACAGTTTATGAAAAGAGTTTTATTATTCTCCGAAAATGATCAAATCTTCTTATATGTTTGTTTTGACAACCGATATTGTTGCCATGGCAACCGAGCGTGAAGTTTTTTTCTTCGTTACGGAATTTCTGGATTCTTAATTAAAATTGCGACTATAATTTGAGATTTAAACTATCCTATCTCTCAAGTTGGATCGAACTGCACATGGTGTGCGAATTTTATTATAATCGGTTAAGTGGTTTAGGAGTCCATTGGGGACAAACATTGTGACACGAGATTTATATATATTAAGATTAAGATAAGATTAAGATAAGATAATAAATACATATATTTTTTAATGTTTAGTACTTCAGTATCTCACCCAATTCGACGGGTATTTGAAACTCTTCTACGTATGTACCTCTCGTGTTACTTAAAAATTTGATATGATTTATTTTCTTTAACATCTAATGCACAATATCTGTGAAAAAGTAATTAATTACACCCAACTAAGCTGATTATCCATTACTATCTTAGCTTAGGTTACTGGGTTCCTCAGAAAAATAATTTACTTCGATTGTCAATTCAATGCCCTAATCCTTTTGAAACCTTACAACGCACATACTTATTGTATTTTTGTAAAATAGTATCAACCAATTTCTTTGACATCTACCGCACAAGATCTGTGAAAAAGTTATAAATTACACCCACCTAAGCTATGAATTAATTAATTAATTATCACTATTTTACCTGAGGCTACTGGGTACCTAGGAAAAATTGTCAATTCAATGCCCTATAATTTTGAAACCTTACTACGTACATACTTATCGTATTATTTTAAAATAATATTACTTCGATTGTCAGGGCAGTGTCCTATTCCTAGTGACAACCAATAATTTTCCGGATTGGTCACGTTTCGTCCTCTTGTGCATTTTAGTAAACAACGTCTCTGATTGCGTTTTGAAAGTATGGCCGAAAGTAATATATAAGTCACTGAGCCGAGTTTTTTTCATCTACCATTGATAAGCTCTTGGCGTCATCTCACTTGATGGTAAGTGACGTTGATGCCAAAGATGGAAGCGGGCTTATCAAGATTCCCCAACGCAATGGGGGACTGGCTATCTTATCTTCAAGCTGGAACACATAAATTCTGTTAACATTGATGTTTGGCGGCAAGTCTTATATAAGATATAATGATGGTAGCTAGCCACGCGGGCTTAGAAAATGCCTTTCCATCAACCAAACCGAGCCTTACAAAGTTAGACTCCACCAGGAATCGAACCCGCGACCTCCTGATGTGAAGCTAATGGACTTAACCACTACGCCACGGAGGCTGTTAACCTATTATCTACTCTGTACCTATAACTATTATCTATCCTGTAATGTTTCATAAAAGATAATTTCCAAAAACCTAAAAATGTTTAAGTAAAAGCTGTTTAAAGCAAAGCTGTACTTATTTACAGGTTTTATTTGAAAATAATTTTAATTATTTCGAATATTACTCAGCACATCCTTTCATTCGATACCCACATCATCATGATGGGGCTTGAAAAGTAAGTGTTCGGCCATCTTTGGGAGTCAACCATAATGGATTTAGAATCACGTTACCTTAGATAACTATCCACTGTCATCCAAACTACAACGCAAAATTTCAGCTAAATTTAGTAGTCTTTATTCTTTGGCTCAATCGAACACCAGGAAGTAGGTCAAGAGTAACTTGCAAATTTTGAAGCGGACATCTTACATATAGTTTCGAACTGTGATGATGATGATCTATCCGACCGATTTCGGTCATGGCGACCACTTGGACTCCTAGTCGGTTTGCCGCGCGTGCGCTCGAAGATGGTTTATGTAGCCAGTCTTCGCAGCGAAACTCCTCGCGCACTGAGGGCATTTAAGTATGCCACCCTCGTAATTGTATGAAATGGTCGCAGGTGGTCGAGCCTTTAACTGGTGGGTTCGAACTGTACAAGTTACATAAAAGCTTATAAAAAGTACGAAACCACGACATTTTTACCAAAAACTGCTGGAGGGCAAAACGCGACTAATCCCATTGCACGAAGAAGGTGGACACATAATCGTCGACTAAGGTGATTCACGCACTTAGAATTTACACTTCAAGTTTTTACTTTCGATTGAACGCAGCGAACGAGAAAAGGAATAATTGTGGTGGTGAAAAAAAATTCCTTAAAAACATGTTTGTTTGCTAATAACGTCCGACTGTCACGCATTCCCTACTAAAACAAGGTTCCATTGACATAAAATTTTGAAATTTAGAGTTTTATGATTATTATTTTTTTGATGGATTATAAGCAGCGTCTAGCTGGGCCGCCATTTAAGATTAGCTGCCATACAACAACAAAAAAGCGGCCAGGTGCGAGTAGGACCACACCTCTCCACACAACTATAACAATAGGGATGACGACAGCATCAGAAATAAATTATTAACTCTTGATCACTAAATGCCCTCCTACTTTAACTTTGGAAAACCTTACTCATTTTGTTTTCCATCAAATATTCGATTTTTAGCTCACTAAAATTACAAAATGAGTACATAAATGACGCTACTAAACTATGACGTCAAGCCTAGTTATTTCAATCATACTAAGAACAAAATGTCGTTTTTGACAGATGATAAAAAGTAACTCAGATGACTGGCATTCGTCATCCCTATATATTCACATTACAAACAAAATAAATCAATTTGAGCGACAGAAAAAACATGATTTTTCAATCAGTTCAGATTTCTTAGCGCAAGTACGACTAATATTTGGCCAAATTTTGTAATTTTATACTTTAAGATAATTACTACAACCAAACCAAGTTTTACGCTTGTATGTATAACTGTTTTTACAATAGAGCAAAAGCAAAAAAGAACCTTTTAAAAATATGTTGCTTGTATGGGCGCTCCCGTTATTTTTTTATTTTTGTTATTAGCAGCAATACTCTGTTAAAAATTTCGACTGTCTACCTAATAACGGTTCACGAAATACAGCCCACTGACAGACAGACAGACGGACGAGCGGACAGCGGAGGCTTAGTAATAGGATCCCGTGGGCACCTTTTGGTTAGGGATCGCTGAAAACCCTAATGACATTAATTTCATACCTTTTCAACCGACTTCCAAAAAGGAGGAGGTTATCA
This sequence comes from Coleophora flavipennella, assembly GCA_947284805.1. Taxonomy (NCBI): domain Eukaryota; kingdom Metazoa; phylum Arthropoda; class Insecta; order Lepidoptera; family Coleophoridae; genus Coleophora; species Coleophora flavipennella. Next base: position 3,480,850 of record OX369307.1, read on the forward strand.
ATTAGACTGTATGTTTTTTTATGTGTGTTACGTCAGAAATTTTGACTTGGTGAACCGATTTTTATGATTCTTTTTTATTTGAAAGCTAGTGCTTTCTGTGTGGTTACATATAAATTTTATCAAAATCGGTGTTAGTACTTTATTATCAAAATAACAAAAACCGAAAATAATAATGCAAAAATGCACTAAGTTGTTGCGATGGGAGTTGGTTTTTTAACGTGTTGGAACCGCCCTCCGCACCTGGTCGTCCGATGATGAAATGGAGAGGGGGGAATGAGGTCGTGAAGCTCCAGGGCACACTCTCCGAAATGAATCCTGTAGAACACCGATAGACAGGCGACTCTGTGGAGATGCTCGAGGCTTTGGAGCCTGTTTGATACAAGTTCCTAATCGCCAATAGTCTCCTAGCGCGTCGGTCGATAGAATCCAAGGCATCTAGCTGGTAACGAGCCGATCCGTCCCATAAGTGAGAACAGTAATCCATACAGTTAGTTAACTACTATTAGCGCTCTCTAGTTGTGTTTTAGTGAACTTTTTTTTAAAATAGAAATTTTAGTGCGCTTGGCTGCACCTCACCTGATGGTAAGTGCCGATGCAGCCGAGGATGTAACACGCAAGCTCAAATAGTGGCTGTTCACTCTCGTCTTGAAGATTCCTAAATTATACGAATCGGGGAATACAGACGCCGGCAGGGAATTACACTCCTTGGCCGTTCGCATAATAAACGAAAAAGCAAAACGCTTCGTGCGTAAAGGTGGAACATCAACGAAAAAGGGGTGGAATCGTCCTCCACACCTGGTCATCCGATGATGAAATGGAGAGGGGGAATGAGGTCGTGAAGCTCCAGGACATACTCTCCGAAATGAATCCTGTAGAACACCGATAAACTATTTTCTATTATGACTAGAACGATTTTTCGTAAGTGAACGTATAGTATTAAGTTTACCACTTTATTTTTGATTGATATAATTCTTATAGGTTTTCCTGTAATCTACAAGCAATGAACTATATTTCGTATTTTTTTCAAAATTTTAGGCTCAGTAGTTTTGGAGATCTGGGAGGGGGTGGGGGGATGGTCAATTTTCGTATTCCTTCATGAATAAAATCAAAACTATTTATTTTACAACATAAACAAAAATATATTTAAGATCCTGATAACGAGCCCTTTCATTTGATATATGTATGATACAGTAAGGTTTTCAAAATTTTGTATTTTAATTTCCTAATTTGTCCCCCTAAAATGATGAATATTTATTTTCTTTGCACATCGGTGTTTGCGTCATAGGATTATACCATCCTACCAAATTTCACCTGATTTGGTCCAGTACATTCGGAGCAAGTTGGCTGGGACAGACAGATAGACGCACGAGTGATCCTATAAGGGTTTCGTTTTGTTTTTTTTGTACGGAACCCTAATAACGGGAAAATTGAGAATCGGATCACAATTTCACGGCCTATTCTTGTAGCTCCGAATAAAACCGATGATTTCTTCTGCTGCGAAGCATTCTCTCTGACTGTTAGCATTTATTAGCATGTTCTTTGACTGTTATATCCAATGATATAATATAATGTTACTATCGGTTATATCAATCAAACCTGACCGTACCTAACATCGATCGCTTCGCGAGCTCATTTATTTAGTGTTTTTCACTTCGCTTAGTGCTATTGTAATGTCACTAGTGAGATAACAATGTCACTAGTGAAATTGTAAACAATATGTTACCGTTTACAATCCTTCGACAGTTCACAATCTCGCGAGAAAAATCACGTTAGATTATAATCTAACGGAATTTACAATCTTACGGTGACATAGCTAATGAACTTAACCAATACGCCACAGATACGGTTAAAACTACATATATTAAGCATTAAAAAGTAAACGATAGAATATCTATTTCAACTCATCCTTAGGAATGACCATTTCCAATCCAATGCTTAAACCAGACCCAGTGAGGCGTCAACGTCTCGGCGACACCACAATAACATTAAGCGGTGGAAACGTGAACACGAACACACTTGTCAAACACCTGTATAGGAATACAGGTATAACGCACTACACATTTATACAGGGTGTAACATGGTGAACTTCTTCACATTATTCTTAACTAACTTCCCCAAGATCCATAGACAATTCATCATAACAGCTTATATACGTCCCCACCGAAGGGTTCGAGCCTACCCTGAATCAGGGCGATTAGGCCTTAGTCGACCACGCGGGCCCAGTGCGGGTTGGTGGACTTCACACACAACCTTCGAGTTTCTTTGCAGGCGTGTGCAGGTTTCCTCACGATGTTTTCCTTCACCGTTAAAGCAATCGGCAAGTATGTACGTAAGTTTTTGAAAAACTCATTGGTACATTGGCCGTCTAGATTTGAACCCGGTACCTCTGGTTAGAAGAACCGAGTCGTTACCGGTTGAGCCACCGACGCTTAGACAATTACAAACTTTTATATGTAGGTACTCTTTTAAAAAATATATCAGATGATTAATAAACTTTAGCCTATTTTTTTAGAATTGACCATTAGTTTTTTGGGAAACGTTGTTCGGTATAGAGCGTGCCACTAAATATGAGACTTAACTTTATTAGACTAACTATTTCTTACACTTCCTACTCTGTCTTTTTAATGTTTTACGTAGTGTGTCAAGTCTCATCTTTAGTGGCATGCATTATATGATGAGTTAGTCTCAGTTAACGGCTGCCCCACCAATTTTAAAAAACGTGCATAGTTTGTTGGCATTAAACATGGCATAAACTCGTTGCATAAAAGAGAGCTCTTGTTTAAAATAACATGCTTTCGTTGGGATGCTTGCTTGCGTTGCGTCGATGCATCACGTCAGGGTCACAAATTTTGGAACCATGTGTTCCTACTTAACGAGAGCAATAGGGGATATCTCCGCCAGGCGAGATGGTCTGCCTGGGGTCCGGCCGTGGCCAACCGTTGATGTTTGGTAGTTGTATATTACTCAGTGGCGAAGAAAAATTTAATAGCGCGTTCCAGATCACAGCTGCCGCTACATCATCATCGTAATCTTCTTACGTTCAATGATTTGGTGTCGGCTTTAGTTTTTTTTCCATTCTGGTCCCATTTCGATCAGTTCCTACGTCACTCCATATTCTTTAATATCCTTTTTAACTCCATCCAACCATCAATACTTTGGTCTTCCTGTCTTACTTTATCTCCTCATGTTCATCACTCTTCATATCACGTGCTTCTTTTCTCTTCATTTCAGTCGGTGGCTTTTTATTTTATTTTTTACGATATTTGCACTATTTTAAAACTTCCTCGTATATATTCATTCTTGATCTTGTCCATACTGGTTACTTCCAACATCCATCTCAGCATTCCAGCTACATGTATTCGCTTTTTATTGGCAGCTTTCAGTGCCCAACACTTACTAACGTAAAGTAGCACCGGCTTTATAAAACTTTGAAAGAGACCTGTATGTTGGACTTGCATTCGTTTATCGCACGTTGTTTGCCGTGACTTGCTTCCATTTAAGCCACTCCATTTATTGTAGGAATAAAGAATAAGAATAAAAGAATAAGAAAGTTTATTTGCCAAAATTAGATACATAAGATTAGTTTACTTGCGATTCCCACACTAGGCAAAGCCTGTCCTGTGAGGGTCAAAGACAGTTTACTATATTGTACATCCTTAAAGAAAAAAGAGAAAAGTATTTATAACCTATGAAAAGTCGCATGCATTCAAAGTAACTTAGATGTATTGAAACAAAAACTACGTGTGTAAGTTGTAGGTGTGATGTGGTGTGTGTGTGTGCGTGTGTAAGAGAGAAGAAGAGAGAGAAAGTAGGGTTGTGTGTCTGTGTTGTGTGTGGGAAAGGGTGGGGGAGGGGATTACATCACGTATTGCGTCATCTAGATAGAACTAGTATGAATCTAGGTTGTTACCTTCAGAAGATTCTTAGTTTGGTAGTGGGTCCAAGCCAGAATAGTGTTACGATCTTTTGACTTAGCTTCTATTACTGACAACAGTTTGATGTTGCAAAACTTTAGCAATTTTGTTGTAAATAAATTTAGGCGTTTTGGATACAGTGCGTTCGATTTCTCTGTTATTTTTCAGAATTATATTTTGGAAGTCAGATACACCAACAATAGTGTTCCGCCAATTTGTTAAGTTGCCGCCTCATAGATGCCGCCGAAATTTTATTTATTTTTATTTTATTGAGAAACAATTAAATAACATGTAATTAGGTCTTGGTCCGTATCCACAATCTCCTCTGAACTTCTTTACTCTTGTTGATCAGGACTATAATATTAAACTTTTACCATAATATTAAATTGTCTTAAGTTAGGTAGTACTTTGTTATCTATATATATACAATACAATACAATATTCTTTATTGCATCACAACATAAAAAAAGAAATCAATAATAAAGAGGAAAGCCTATACAATAGGCGGCCTTATTGCTAGGTAGCAATTTCTTCCAGGCAACCTTTGGGTAGGGAAACGTAATAATATCGAAAGCAGCTTTTATCATTAACAAGAGTGAGTTTTTCTGGGTCTCTGCGGGATCTAGTACTTCCATCATGTGCTCTTTTTAATAGTTCGCCATTAATCCGTGCAAATATACAAATTTCATAGATGTTCACACTGTATAATGCCTCCAACATGGTACTTGTATTGTATCGCAGTTTATAAATAGGCCGATCGGCTATTCATTCCAAGGCTACACCTGCGTAGCTTATTAGAAAGTACAGTCAGTGCTCTGCACGTTATGGTCACTATAGTACAGTCAAGGAATTTAATTTCCAACCCACTTTAGGTTTAACATCGTATAGCAAACTGTCACCATAAGAGCTATTATCGATTGACACTGACACATAAAAAAGCAAATGATTACTTTTCGCATAGAGACTATCTGTAATTTAAATGACAAATAATACGTACTGAAATTTCAGTACTATTACTGATATAGAATTTTTGACCTTAATGCATTCCAAATATCTAACGACATTTCAACAAAATAAGTAGGGAATTAAATTCCTTGACTGTACAATATTAACATTTTTGCTAAGATTTTATGCAATGCTAATTTTCTTGGATGAATTCTCAGAATTCGGAAGTTTCTGAATCGCAGCACTAAGATAAAAGTCTCTTGGGATCATCATCATCATCATATCAGCTGAAGGACGTGGAAATAGGCCTCCCCCAAGGATTTCCACGACGACCGTTTCTGCACTACCCGCATCCAGCGGCTTTCCGCGACCTTCACCAGGTCATCGGTCCACCGAGTGAGAGGTCTGCCTACGGTACGTTTTCCGGTGCGTGGTTGCCACTTGAGAACTTTACAGCCCCAACGGCCATCCGTTCTACGAGCTATGTACCCCGCCTACTGCCACTTAAGTTTAGCAATTCTGAGAGCTATGTCGGTAACTTTGGTTCTCCTACAGATCTCCTTGTTTCTGATTCGATCACGTAGAGAAACTCCGAGCATAGCACGCTCCATTGTACTTTGGGTGACCTTGAGCCTTCTTATGAGGCCCATGCATAGTAAGAGACCATGTCTCAGTTCCGTATGTCATCACTAGCAACACATTCTTGGGATCAGTTAAGAATAAAAATGTAGAAATGGCCATTGTTACAAAAACATGGAGCATAAAACCAACGAAACGATTCTAAGCTTTTATTTAGTTTCACCTGTCCCGGTGTCTGTAATGAAATATTGCAAGTGAAATTTGACCCACTTCCCGGTTTACAATTGAGCTGAAATTTTGCATGTATATGTTTATTACGTGACAATGCAATATTATGATGACATGGAGCTGATCTAATGCTGGAGCTGGAAGGTGGCCATGAGAACTCCGCAATGAAACGACACAACCCATCGAGTTTGGGCTCGTTGGATTCGTATTGACGAGTACTTAGATGCATTAAAACTATTTTCAAATAAAAGCTTAAACCAAAAAGATTTTAGGTTTTTCGAAATTTATTTTCATTTGTATCAAGCAGGTTCAAGTAAATTTTATTTTTAAAACTGTTCTTAGAGTCCTGAAAAGGACTACTGAATAAATTCTAGCGTACGAAAGGAGCGCGTTTATACACTGTTTAGGCCCTAATTTGTTCGATGAGGGGTGACATAAAAAATATTGGTACCTATGCCTTGTACGTTAAGAGTCTCCAGGAGGCTAGCGTTTCCATACAAACGTAGTTCCGCTTTCATACAAAAACTTTATGCCGGATTGAAACCAAACTTTGTAAATATGTTAAGTAGACACATTATCGATGTTTGTAATTAGTTTTCATCGTAGTACATTAAAACATAACTAAACAAAGGCTTAAATTAGTTTTGTACTGAAAGTTTGAAACTGCTCTTATTTTTTCCGTTTTATATTAGTACAACGAAAACTAATTACAAACATCGATATGTGTCTACTCAATATATTTGCAAACATTGGATTCAATCAAGTATGTAGTTTTTGTATTAAAGCTGTACTACGTTTGTATGGAAACTCGAGTCTCCTGGAGACCCTTAAGAGGTAACTTTATAGGATAGGTACTTCCTGAGAATAGTATATTAAAGTTAAGCAGATCATGTAAGAGACCCCTTCTAAAGCGTCACACGACGATCCTTCAGGTAAAATATTTTAAAATGTGTACAAATCTTACGATAGTCCGTTCTAAGACTGTACGAATGAGCGAAAGTAAGATACTAAAAAAAAGGCCAAGTGCGAGTTGGACTCGCGTAAAGTAGGGTCCCGTAGTCTTTTCAAAAAATAAATGTATACATTTTAAAAAACAAAATTATATTTGCAGTTGGTAATAGAACATATTGTATGAAAAATCATCATCATCATTATCATCATCATGAAAAATCTATGATCTTTTTACAAATCGAACTGCACATCTTAAGTTGGTCGACTATTTCTCCTAAACTAAGAAAGCCTACTTGGCCGTGATAATTTTCCTTTTAAATTCATTATATAAGGTCTAACAAAATTAGCTGAAAATATTTTTACTGGTGTTTCTACTCATGAAACTGAACAATTTTCCCCATGAAATCCATAGTCAAATCTCAAAAAATTTTTTGAATTTCCCATACTTAGTTGGCTGATCACTTGATCGAGCTATAGTATGGGAGAGCCAATTTTTTTTGCGATTTGACTATGGGTTCCATGGGGAAAGTTGTTAAGTTTCATGGCTATAAGCACCAGTTAAAATAGTTTCAGCTAACAAAATTTAGCACTTTCAAGTCTATTTTTTTAATTATTATATTTGAGTTGATTGAATGAAAGGTAAATAATTGTGGTTTACGATTTATGACGTATTAAAAAAAGTACTTACTAGATCTCGTTCAAACCAATTTTTGGTGGAAGTTTGCATGGTAATGTACATCATATATTTTTTTTAGTTTTAAAATAATTATGAAAATTGGTTTACAATCTGCGAAGATATCGCGTAACAAACATGCAAAGATCCCCATTGCATTGGGAAATCTAGGTAAGCCCGCTTCCATCTTCGGCATGATCGTCAGTTACCATCAGGTGAAATGATGCCAAGGGCTTATCAATTGTGGAATAAAAAAAAAGGTTTTTGGATTTTGTACCTTTTTTGCTTAATTTGTTCAGAAACTGCAGAAAATCTCAATACTCAATACTCAATAATTTATTGCTGTCATATACACGGTACAGAAGATCTTAAGTGTACTTAGTTAAATATTATAGTATGTTTATAACACCCGGCTAGAGCACTGCAACTTTAGGTAAGTAAAGTCGACCGATATACATTGTGAAACATTTGTAATTTATGTACCTAGTACTTTCTTAATACTTAATAAACAAGTAGGTAATTAATAAGTTTAGAAAAAAATAATTAAAAAATAAGTACAAAATTTATCCTTTAGCAAGAATGTGAAATGGGCATTGCCTTTTGTTTTGAAGTTGTCACGACTTGTACCGGATGCTTATCTCAGATTTTGTACGTCACTTCCGTCATCAGAAAGAATCTGGAACGTCAAGCGAGAAGTATCCACTTTTATGATAATTTATATTATTATTTTATATTATTTTTTATCTTTTTCTTCGGCAACATCGTCACTTACCACCAGGTGAGATGTTGTCAAGGGTTCACAAATTGTTAATAAAAAAAAAAAATGATCACCACTGTCCAAAAAGGAGGGTAGTATTTTTCTGGTGTATACATGCGTAGGTGTATGTATGCATGTATGTTCATTTCTTTGGCTACCTTTAGCCTTAACGACTTGACGTTAGATTCGTCTTGACCCGTTAAGTGACAAAGATTTCATTTTATGCATCGGGTTCGATTGTTTTTAAACAAAATTGGTACATAGGGTTGTTCCTAATCATGTTTCTGACTCGGTGGCTCAGTGGTTAGTGCCCTTGACTACTGATCCGAGGGTTGTGGGTTCGATCCCCACCCAGGGCAAGCATTTGTGTGATGAGCAGATTTGTTTGCTCTGTGTCTGGGTGTTAAATATCTATATATGTATGTATTTAAACGTATATAAGTATGTATATCAGTCTCTGGTAACCCATAACACAGGGAATCATACTTTGGGGCCAGATGACCATGTGTGATTTGTCCCAGAATATTTATTTATTTATTTCTGGCACAAACCAGACGTTTTACCCACCTCCGTGGCGTAATGGTTAAGTCCATTAGCTTTACATGGGGAGATTGCGGGATCGATTCCCGGTGGAGTCTAACTTTGTAAGACTCGGTTTGGATGGTGGAAGGGCATTTTCTAAGCCCGTCTGACTAGCTGCCACCATATTATCTAAGTCTTGCCGCAAACATCAATGCTAAACATTGATGTGTGGCTTAAAGATTGGATAGTCAGTTACCCATTGCGTTGGGGAATTTTGGAAAGCTCGTTTACATCTTTGGCATCATCGTCACTTACCATCAGGAGAGATGATGGCAAGACTTTAGCAATTGTGGATAAAAAAAACTTTTAAGTAATAAAATCTTATTCTTCAGGCCTTGTCCCATTTCTACTTGGGGTCGGCTCTCCTAATCGTTCTTCTCCAGAGATATCGTTTCTGGGTCGTCAGTGGGTCTATGCTATCTGTGGCGAGGTTTTTCTTTATAAATGACATCCATGTTAGTCGGGGTCTTTTAAGTAATAACCGAATTAATTTAATTAAAGTTAAGAACCCAACTACAAAACACTGTATAAAAACTTAGTACGTAAAATACTTATTATACGGTATATTGAACAAAATCATAATCTCCCCACAAAACGTAACACCGGGATGAAACGGAAGGGAACCGTTACGGGGCGCACACAGTGCGGGGCGGATGGGATCGAGTCTAATTGCTTCTCTTTTTTGACAGTTGGGTAAAAATGTATCATAATATGTAACTCATAGGGTAAATACGAATCTACCGACACCCCGCACTCTAAAATCCATTGAGTCGTTGAGGCTTTAGGCTCAGCCAAAGTAACACACATACATACATCATAAAACATTACCGTACTTTTTGAGACGTCGGGTAAAACATCAACTCCGGCTAATCTGTAAGAAAATGGATAGTTTCTTATATTATTCACAATTGGTAGGTAAGCCCTTCTCACCTGATAGTAAGTGACGATGATGCCAAAGATGGAAGCAGGCTTACCAATATACCCCAACTCAATGGGGAACTGGCTATCTTATCTTTAAGCCGGAACACATCTATGCTGTTAACATTGATGCTTGGTAGCAAGGCTTAGATGAGATGGTGGTATACTAGCCAGGTGGGTTTAGAAAATGCCCTTCCACCCACCAAACCGATTCACACAAAGTAAGACTCCGCCGGGAATCGAACACGCGACCTCCTGATGTGAAGCTAATGGACTTAACCATAACGCCACGGAGGCGGTTTAGTAAAACTGACTGAGTAAAACAGAGATTGCTTTTAGCAATAAGACCGCCTACTGTACACTATATTATAGTATCTCTACGTATTAACATTACGAAATTGTTTTGGTGTATACTATAAGTGTAAAATAAAAACAATAAAAAAACCTGTTAGTTTTAAATTAAAACCGACTGGAAACTACAATTTCTCCCAAGTCTCTGTAAAGGTAATAAAGAGAGAAGCTTCTCGTATGCTTTACACGAACGCAGTCTCTAACCGTCAAAAAGACTAACACATACCTACCCATTTCAGGTTATTAAAGATAAGGGCACACTCCCATTTTTGTTTCCTTTGAGCACTCGCGCCGCAGTTTCCTGCCACGAACCACTGCCACAGAATATGTACCCAACCTCCAACCGCACCACAGCGCTGTAAAGCCGCCCCGCCAACCCTATTGTCTGTTTTTTTTTTTCATTCAAGAGATACGGTGTGATGAGTTTTTCTGATGCCGAGACTATTGCGGTTGGCGCACGTCAATAGTGACACTGCAGTTTAAATATGAACTACGCTACGAAGACAACTTTATACAAAGCGAGCCCAGATAGGTCTTAAGTATACCACTATAAGTAAGTAAGTAAGTTAAATGCTGCCTACTGTACATTCTAACTGATCTTTACCAGAATCTGTCTAGTCGAGTCCAAATAAGTTTCTTATAAATATTCGCAGTACGGCCAGATGTTTTAATTAGGTGCAATGTACCAAACATACAAATATAAATATTGTAGGGTACCAACACGGCATAAAACTAAATTATGAAACTTCACATTTTCACTCACTATTGAAATTTCATAAACCTTTCTCGGTTTATCTCTATCACTCTATGATTTTCAATTACCTGAAAAGCGTCGGTGGCTCAACAGTAACAACTGGTCTCCTCCTAACCAGAGATCCCGGGTTCAAATCTGGACGGACAATGTACCAATGAGTTTTCGAAACTTATGTGCATTTACTTACCGATTGCTTTAACAGTGAAGGAAAATATCATGGGGAAACCTCCACATCTGATTCCAAGATGTGTATGAACGTCACGTTGCACACGTCCGTAGGTGTAAATCTAAATGCCCTACACGTGACCACGGGTGATTCTAGGTGCAAAAACCAGGAAAGCGCAGTATATCCCTTGGATAGCACGGTCAATTATGCCACACGCTAAGCGAAGAGAAGAATTACCTAATTAAAATTACAAAATTAGTTAATCAATGATGCTCATGCTCAGGATCGAAAACCGGCGATAACTGAAAACCAATAAACTAGTACAACTGTCACAGTCTCTGTGTAAAATTGTAACGTCTGTTGAGAAACTGATTTACAGCGTGTACGGTGATCTTGATCAAATAGCCCACCAAGAAATCTCTCGGATGTGTGAGCTGACAATCTCACCCCTAAAAATCGGTCAAGTGCGAGTCGGTCTCGCGCATAGTAGGGTTCTGTAGTCTTTTCAAAAAATAAATGAATATTTAAAAAAAACAGTTTTTTTCAGTTGGCAATAGAACTGTTGTATGGAAAATCTCTGAACTTTGCACAAATCCAACTGCACATGTTTAGTTGGTCGACCATTACTTCTTACCTTTTCTGTATCTGACTATTGCTTTACGATTAAATAAATTAAATAAAATTACTCCTTAACTAAGAAAGCCTACTTGGCCGTGATAGTTTTCCTTTCAAATTAGTTATAATTATCATCATCATATCAGCCGAATGACGTCTACTGCTGCACAAAGGCCTTCTCCAAGGATTTCCACGACGACCGGTCCTTCGCTGCCCGCATCCAGCGGCTTCCCGCGACCTTCATCAGGTCATCGGTCCACCATGTGGGAGGCCTGCCTGCGCTACGTATTCTGGTGCGCGGTTAAATTGATGAAATCCACTACTATTCTCAATTTTTTAGATGTCTTGAAATAGCGGCTTATCTAAAATTTCACTTTTAAGCTTAATATATCCCTTAGTCCTTAATCGAACCTTTTTAACCCTCAGTAGTTTCTAAAGACCTATTTTACGAAACCCCACATAACAGGGTACGTAAGAGAAAAAAATCACCCCCTTTTTACACGTGGGTAGTTACCACTTTGGCGGCGTGATTTAATACGCATGCTAAAGCTTTCTAGTAGTCTCTCTCATCATCATCATCAGTCACTGAGCTATGCCACGGACAGACGGACAGACATGGTGAAACTATAATTCCTTTTTAACAACGGAACCCTAAAAAACAAAGCTGGTGGCGGCTTTAAATGATTGCATCCTTCATCCTTAGCAAGATCGAGGGGAAACGGGGTCGTTATACATCTATTAACCCTCGGTTGGTCGCGTGGGGTCTTTAAAAGCCCGACGTTTACAAAAACTGCTATATTTTGTTCCATATTAAAGATTCAAATTTGTACCTCAGGGTAGCTTCCTAAAACATACTTAACTATCAATTAGTGCAAAAATAATATATAATAGTAATACATATTATTATTTTTTAAAAATTATTTCCTATCATTAAAATTATTTAAAACCACACTATGGGTTTTATTTAAAATTTTATTATGCTACAAAAAATATAAAAATAAATAAATAATAATAAGTAATAAAAAAACAAAATATTTAAAATCTCCGGGCGTTTAAAGACCCCACGTGACCGACGGTGTCACAAAAAAAGCGCGACCACCCGAGGGTTAACTTAAACAAGGAACCCTTATAGTTTCGCAATATCCGCCTGTCTGTCCGTCGATATGTCACAGCCGATTCACTCAAAGACTATTACAGCTATGAGGCTGAAATTTGGTATGGTGATTTGTTGGTTTGGTTTGGCAGATATCCCTCTCATTCCGAAAAACTTTCCGTTCCGGTTCAAGCTCGTGCAGATGTCTGTGAAAAAAGTTAGTGTCAATCGGACTATTGGTTCAGCTGCTAGGGCAAGCGTGAAAGACACCCCAGATACTGCATACAACGGTCGTGAAATGATATTTCTAACAACAAATGACGGAGCAAACAAAATCACGGCAATACGTTCGAGAACCAAACTGTAACCAATCTGTATCAATATGGGTGACGAGGGGGTGAGGTCGCAATCTAGAGAGTGGCAAGGAGTGTTCATAGTGTATGTTAGTACTAATATATATACTTTGACGGGAGTAAGGACGGACGTTTCTGGTAAATATAGTTTTTATTTATACAGAACATCAGAAACGAGGAGATCCGCAGGAGAACTAAAGTAACCGACATAGCTCATAGAATCGCTAAACTGAAGTGGCAGTGGGCAGGGCACATAGCTCGTAGAACAGATGACCGTTGGGGTAGTAAAGTTCTCGAGTGGCGACCGCGCACCGGAAAACGTAGCGTAGGCAGGCCTCCCACGCGGTGGACCGATGACCTGGTGAAGATCGCGGGAAGCCGATGGATGCGGGCAGCGCAGGACCGGTTGTCGTGGAGATCCTTGGGGGAGGCCTTTGTCCAGCAGTGGACGATTTGTGGCTGATATGATGATGATGATGATGATACAGAACATATTTGGGTAAAATTAGAACGCTTTTTACGTCCACAACACTGTTTACTTTCGAGCGCAGCGAAGATGCAAAAGAACATTAACAGAGAAAGACGTCTTTAATTTTTTGTTATCTAATTTCACCCAACATATGTTCTATATCATTGGTATAAATAAAAACATGTTTATCGTAACTTCCATCTGTCGGTCGGTCCGTGCGTCCGTCACGCTTTTCCTTACAGATAAACCAATGGTCCGATTGACATTAAATTAAGAGTTAGCTTACTATGCAAAAGAAATGAAAAACTGAAAAATCTAAAAATGACTATTTTTATAAAACTGTTGTTAACAGACTAATATATGGTAGAACAACTTATGCTGGCCCAATTTGTAGCTGTCTTACAACAAAACACAAAAAAAAAAAAAAAAAATGCCTGTAAGAAATTTGATGAATCTTTGCAAGTAGTAACTTAGAGGGCTATTATGAAGCTGTATTATGCTGGAAAAATGTGTTTTAGGCAAACCTTCATGCAACAGCTTTTTAATTTTCATATATTGTACGTTTTAGCGAAATAGTAAGTTCAGTGTTCAGCATAAGATTTGCAATACTCACAATACATTTCTCGCTGCACTCAGTCGCTCGAAAGTTAAAGCAGATAAGCCAACAAAATTATATAATAATAATTATTTAATAATACCGCTATAGTACTCCAACGTACAGAGGCCAGCACATCAAGCAAGACCGTCCTTATGCCGTACGCGTAAGGATCAATAAGTAAGGAAAAGATTTATTTTAATATTTTTATTGTAATTATTTTGATTATGTAGGTTATTTTTATATTTATGTCTACTTAATTTTTTATTTAACTTTGACATGATATAAGTACCTAATGGATTCTTTATGTGTATCCATTTTTGATATGTTTTTGTTAACTGACGTAGGGAAATGATTTATTTTAATTTTTATTTAATTCTAATTCTATAAGGTTATTTTAATTTTACAACTATAAAAATTTTTCAACCCAATGTATGTTGCTTAGAAATAAATGAACTTGAACTTGATCAGAATCGCACTACGAGTGTCTAGCTTGATGTGCCGGCCTCTGTACATAAGTTTTTATTTTTTAAATGTGTTTATTTTTAATGAGTGTTTGCAATAAAGTTTATTTAATTTTTATCATGTGAGCGTCGGTGGTGTAACGGTTACGGCTGCTACCTCCCGTCCGCGAGGCCGTGATTCAAATCCTGTCACGTACACCAATGTGTTTTCGAATTTCAATTTCATAAGTAAATTTATCCGACGCTCTTACGGTAAAGGAAAACATCGTGAGGAAACCTGCGCACGCTTGCGAGGAAACTCGAAGGTTGAGTGTGAGGTCAACCAACCCGCAATGGGCCCGCGTGGTCGACTAAGGCTCAATCGCCCTAATTCAGGGTAGGCTCGAGCCCCTCGGTTGTGACGCATATGAGCTGATAAGAAAATTCTTATCATAAAAATTATCTAGCTATTGCAAATCTCTTGTCTAGCTTGTGGGTAACACACAACATTTTCAGTTGGTATTCTATTTTCTATTTTCCCGAAATAGTGCACCAAATATGAACCGTCTAGCATTTCCTACAGCCAGGTGGAATAAGTTGTGCATTTTGTTGGCAGTATTGTGTACTTCGTGATTTGCATGCACAAAATTTACGTGAAATTGACAACTTTTGCTTGAAGCTGTGCTTAACAACACTGCACTGCCAAATCCCCATATTTATGTATATATATACATATATATGTAAAGAATTAACGTGTATATAATACATATAAAAAATTAAGGGTCAGATTTATTTCCTATAGCCCAGGTAAAAAGTTGTGAATTTTGTTGGCAGTACTCGTATTGTGTACTTTGTACGTTTCATGCGCAAAATATATGTGAAATTTCTATACTACAGAAATCAGAGAGTTATCTACAAACTTCATCATATCAGCCGAAAAATGTCCACTGCTGGACAGAGGCCTCCCCCAAGTATTTCCTCAAAGACCGGTCCTGCGCTGCCTGCATCCAGCGGCTTCCCGCAACCTTCACCAGGTTTTCGGTCCACCGACCTGGCCTGGCAATAACTAAATACAAAATTTTATATAAATCGTTAGAGCCATATCCGAAAACCTTATTATAAAGGGTCTTAACAAAAGTATGCACTTATTTTTAACTGAAGCTTGTACTCATGAAACTGAATAACTTTCCCTAAGAAACCCATATGTACAATTCGCAAAAAAATTTTTGGACTTCCATACAAAGTTTGCCTGTCAGCTGATTGATTTACATGGGAGACCAAAAATTTTTGCGAATTGTCTATGGGTTTCTTGGGGAATGTTGTCACTTTCATGAGTACAAGCTTCAGTTAAAAATAACTGCATACCTTTGTTAAGACCCTATATTTCACTTGAAGTAAAGGATTTATACGAATCTCACCGCACCCACGCCGCAAACATTGCCTGCCCTACTTAACTTGTCGTATCGCATCAGCTTCTGAAGTGGACTTCCTTTCCAGATGAAACAAGGTCGCAAATGGACCGGGTAGAGCCGTATCTCCAGTGGACGCCGGCGCCTCGCCTCCGTGCCATTCCGCCTAATCTGATGGCGCGCTGTGAAGCTAGACAGTGATTTAGGTATGTTGCTGTTTAATTATGGACAGGGGACTGATGGAGTGTTGAAATTCGAAGCGATAAAGGTTGGTCCAAGGGCTATAAGCGATAGCGTAGCGTCACAGTATTACAATATAGCGGCTAACAGTAGTGCAACGAATGTACATACGCAGAGCAATGGAAGGATACTTGCGGAGCAGCGGGCGGCGGGGCACACCCTGGACACTTCATACAACGGGCCAGAAATGACATTTCAAAAAAGGAATGACGGAACAAACAAAATGGCAGCGAAATCCTATCCTCGACAACCAAACTGTAACCAATCTGTATCAATCTGGGTGACGAGGGGCCAGGGGGTGAGGTCGCAATCTAGAGAGCGGCAGGGAGTGTCCATACTGTATGTTGGTACTAATATATATACTTTGCTATAGGTTAGTACTGCTTAGTACCTACGCCGTGGCGGCCTCGTGCGACATCAAAGGCGTTGCACTACTGTAAGCCATATCGTAATACTGTGGTAGCGTGATGTTTGCTTAACATAAACACGAGAAGTACACCGTTAATTTTAACCGCTTCCGTGGCGTAATGGTTACGTCCATTAGCTTCACATCAGGAGGTCGCGGGTTCGATTCCCGGCGAAGTCTAACTTTGTATGACTCGGTTAGTTTGGTGGTCAGATCAGCTTAGTTAGATCAATCTAACCACGGACACTTATCTTGTCCCTGGTTGTACTTTACTGTTGCCAACCAAAGGTAATTTTGCTCTCCATCGATACTACCGTTTCGGAAGTTAAGCGAGCGAAGATTCTAGGTACGTTAGGTTTGATCATGATACTGTTGAAGAGCTCCCGCCCCGGGGTGGGGGGGGGGGGTGTCTGACGATGGACAAGAAAAGTTTCCGTGGTAAGATTGCTCTTACTAACCTGATTTGACCACAGATACCGAAGGGACTTGGTTTGGTTGGTAGAAAGGCGTTTTCTAAATCTGTCTGGCTAGCTACCATCATAATTGATGTGTTCCGGCTTGAAGATAAGATAGCCAGTTCCCTATTGCGTTGGGGAACCTTGGTAAGCCCGCTTCCATCTTCGGCATTATCGTCACTTACAATCAGGTGAGATGATGTCAAGGGCTTACCAATTGTAGACAAAAAAAAGAAAATTAACATATTCCTATGTTATTTTATCAACATCATCATATCAGTCGAAAAACGCCCACTGCTGGACTAATTACTCCCCCACCCAAGGACTTCCACGACGACCGGTCCTGCGCTGCGCTGTCTATGTTCTTTAATTAAGAGTTAATAGATTGTGTAATTTCCCATTTCACTAACGACGATCGAAAAAATAGCTTCTTGTTCACTCACGCCAATCAACGAGCCCTGTCATTTTGCCGAAAATAATTACCGAAGTACGCATATACAGGATGTAAAAAAATTTGGTGTAGGACCCGTTAACTGGGGATTCTACTCGTCATATTGAACAACATTCCCCAAGGAACCCATAGTCAATTCTCAAAAAAAAAATTTGAACCTTCCATACTAAAATGCACAAAATTGGCCGATCAGCTGATCGTTTTGTATGAAAAGCAAATTTTTTTTTGTGATTTTAGTAAAGTCGTAGAAAAAAAGTTGTTCAGTATAATGAGTAGAAGCCCCAGTTAACGGGACCTACACCAATTTTGTTACACCCTGTATAATTGACAGCTAAAATGGAATGTTCATTACAAGCCTTTATTTAACTTGCAATGTATGTATGTTTGTTCGGGTGGAATCTTGCAAGTTAAGTTTGACCCACTTCCCGGTTTCCGATTGAGCTGAAATTTATATCGAATTGAATATGTATATCGCGTGACAACGCAATTTCAAAAGCTTGTACCTAATTTTTTTTAGGTTTTTCGAAAATTATTTATAACTCTGATTTATTTAGGCCAACTTCCTCTATTTAAACTCAAACTCAAATAATTCTTTATTTTACATCAAAAAATAAAAACAAATACAAAATTTAATAAACAGCTAAGAAACGTACAATTAATGAGGTTTTATCGCTGAGAGCGATTTCTAACAGACACGGAGAAAAAGCAAGGAGACAGGTAGTACGCCAGCAACAACAACAGAAAAAATAACAAATAAAATACCATATACTTAATAAATAAAACCTACTCGGACTATAAAATAAATAATTATATAAACGCATGTCACATATGTTTACTTATATATAGCATAAATTATAAAATAATTACTAAATAAATACAATAATTAATATATTACCAATTATTTCTTTATTGGTACATACAACAGTTACAACAATAATAAGAAGAAGTTAAAACAATCGGTTTCATAGTCAGACGCAGTAACGATACTTTCGCTGTCGCTAGATCGTACGTATGGCGAACCCGCCCATACTGAAATGAAATGACAGACAATGTTCCGCGTAGCTATTGCCCGCAGCTCCGCCCCCGTGGATATTGAGAGTGAGCGGGGTTTTTATTTAGCCTTATCGCACGGCAGGTAGGTAGTTAGGTAGGTAGGTGGGTAGGTAGGGAGTGGGTTCTTTTAAAAATGCTGATGCATGCTACAGGTTATCATATCAGTCAAAAATCGTCCACTGCTGGACAAAGGCCTCCCTCAAGGATTTCCACGACGACCGGTCCTGCGCTGCCCGTATCCATCGGCTTCCCGTGATCTTCACCAGGTCGTCGGTCCACCGCGTGGGAGGCCTGCCTACGCTACGTTTTCCGGTGCGCGGCCGTGTGCTACAGGTAATTGGAGTTTATTCGTAAAATAAGACGTTACGGAAGTTTGATCGGGCGAGGCGAACGGAAGTTGAGAGGGATAAATAAAAATCTTGGTAAGCCCGCTTCCATCTTCGGCAACATCGTCACTTGCCACCAGGTGAGATGTTTACCAATAGGATTTACCAATTGTGGAAAAAAAATAGTGAAGATAGAAAGAGAGATACTATTTATTTTTGTTTACCAACAATATTGGTTGCCAAGACTACAATATCGGTTGTCAAAACAAACATATAAGATAAAAAAGATTTGATCATTTTCAGAGGATAATACAACTCTTTTCATAAACTGCCTATACCTTCATATTACAAAAAAGATTTGATTATTTTATGAAGACTAAGTATTTACTTCCAAACATATATAGATGAAGCTAAATAAGTTTTACTTCAGTCGTGCGGTCTGAAGCACACTCGTGTTTTTTATTTAGCCTATGTCCATCCTGAAATTCCATTCTAACAATTGGCGAAAGATTTTTTAAATCAGATGAGTAGTTTCGAAGATTACCTCCTATAAACCAACATCTAAACTTTGCCTCTTTATAACATAACTAGTTTTTGCTCGCCGATTCGCTCGCGAGGGTATTTTTTATGACCGCCCTTGAGAGTGTGGGATGCGCACGCCACAAACGGCTCGCTGATGTAATAGGTATAGTCTACTTCACTCTTTACACTGGTGAAATAATTTTTAAAATCAGTTCAGTATTTCCGGAGATTACTTCCTACGAACAAACTTTACCTATCTGTTAACAATATTAGTGTAGAATAAGTAATTAAGTATAGATTTAAAGTTACGAATTTTCTTTGCAGGTTAAACTACATATCTACAACATTGTTCTGTACAACTTAATAAAAGCTTAAATACTTAATAAGCTATCCAAAGCCAGACAATAACACTTGGAGGAGTATTCTTTCGACTCGAAGCATCATGAATGCGACGACGGAGCCAAGTCTCGACTTCAACAGGACCACTCCGATCTTCACGATTGGCACGACTTTCATAACACAATGGTACTTGCAGTTTTTTTTTTTTAAAGTTGGGTATACTTGTAATTGGAATGTCGACTTTACAAAAAATCGGCCAAGTGAGCCAAAACAGCACACAAAGGTTTTCGCACTATCATACTAGATGGCGCTATTTCTTCACGCTTCAAAAAAAAGCAGGTTTTTTTGTTGTTTTTTTTTATTTTATATGGGGTTTCTCTTAGTAACTGACAATCGTCTTTTTACGTTTGAGCACACGACTGGGGTCCTCTCAAATTTGGCGGGTTTTTTTCACTCTTTAAAATTTGTAGTATATGATGTTAAAGCGGCAACAGAAATCCATCATCTGTGAACATTTCAACTGTCTTTTTTTTTTATTCACAATTGGTAAACCCTTGACAACATCTCACCTAAGTGGTAAGTGACGATGTTGCCGAAGATGGAAGCGGGCTTACCAAGATTCCCCAACGCAATGGTCTACCTATTACGGTTCATGAAATACAGCCTGGTGACAGACGCACAGAAAGACGGATGGACAGCGGAGTCTTAGTAATAGCACACCCTGTACACTTCATACAACGGGCCAGAAATGACATTTCAAAAAAGGAATGACGTGACAAACAAAATGGCGGCGAAATCCTATACGTTCGACAACCAAACTGTAACCAATCTGTAACAATCTGGGTGACGAGGGGGTGTAGTCGCAATCTATAGAGCAGCTGGGAGTGTCCATACTGAATGTTAGTACTAATATATACTTTGGTAATAGGGTCCCCTTTTACCTTTTGGGTACGGAACCCTAAAAAGCCGGAGCCACGGTCGCTTAACTTCGGAGATCCGTAAATTTGATGACGTAATCGAATGTAAAAATCTCGTCGCACTTGAAAGTGTAAAGGGTAAAAATTTCAAGTCAATCTTACCAGGTAGTTCTTTTTTTTTTTTTTTTTTTATTAAAAATTTGAGTGCGTTTGACTGCAACTCACCTGATGGTAAGTGATGATGCAGTCGAGGATGGTACACGCAGACTCAAATAATGCCTATTCACTCTTGCCTTGAAGATCCCCAAGTTATAGGAATCGGGAAACACTGATTTCCCTTTCGGTGGCAATCGTCTATATTATATAGGGTTTCTCTTAGTAACTGGCAATTTTCTTTATACGGTTGAGCACTCGACTGAGGTCCTCTCAAAGGCGGCAAATTTTTATCGTATCTGTGTCTCACTCGTGAGTATGAAAATGAGTTCTTAGTAAGGCTACCCACACGCCTACAATAACGTTGTTGATTGCACAATATGATGCTCCCGGTGCAATTAAATCTTCAATACTACCCCTATATGTTCAATAATATTGTTGTAGGTGTGTGGGTAGCCTAAAAATGGCTAGCAAGCCATTTTTAAATGTGTAAAGTTTCAAAATGGTGAAAATCTACCTTAATTTTTTACTGCGACTGTATATGGTCGCGTGCCAGTATCAGATTTTTTGT
The DNA here is from genome assembly GCA_947284805.1 of Coleophora flavipennella. Lineage (NCBI taxonomy): Eukaryota > Metazoa > Arthropoda > Insecta > Lepidoptera > Coleophoridae > Coleophora > Coleophora flavipennella. The sequence continues at coordinate 3,502,078 of OX369307.1, forward strand.
CCCTGGCCCCTATCTTTCACCTAAATTTGGACGTATTATGCTGTCCATCACACTTCTGACTATTGAAATAGCTCTAAGAGGGACGAAGTAAGCTATATAATCATCAACATCTGTATTAAAATAAAAAGAGCTCTTAAAAATACTATCACTTTGTTATTGCTTCACGAAAACTTGCAATGCTGATATTTAACATCTTTTATTTGTATTTGTTTTTTTAATTGGAATCAAATCTTTTCGCATTTAAAAGCTTATTTTGTCTAAATTATACATCCTATCAGTTTTTAGTAAGTTTTATCTATATTATTGGAAAATCATGCTTATAAAAACGGTTCTTACACCTTTCCCCCTCCTGCGGGGGGCCTGCCAGGGGTGGCGCCAAGTTTTTGACAGGTGCGCCACCGAAAGGGAAGCAATTTTAGCAGGATAAAGTTTTTTTCCGACTGCTTTACAAAATAAGTTTTCTAACGGCTATATTTTTTCGAGTGATCAAGGTAAAAACTCATTAACATAATCATCACGTATCCTCAAGTGAGATGATGCCAAGGGTAAGCCAATGGTGGATTTACTAAAAAAGTCACTTATTTAGTTACACCAAAATATATAGTACTAACATACAGTATGGACACTTCCTGCCGCTCTCTAGATTGCGACCTCACCCCCTCGTCACCCATATTTATATACATTGGTAACAGTTTGGTTCTCGAACATATGGCATTAATTGGGATTTCACCGTGATTTTGTTTGCTCCGTCTTTTGTTTTTAGAAATGTCATTTCACGTACATTTGTATGTAGTGTCCGGGGTGTGGTTACACTATCGATGTACCCACCCAGGGCAAGCATTTAGTGTGACGCACAGGCTTGTTTGCTTTGTGTCTGAGTATTCAATATCTATATGTGTAAGTAGTTAACGACGAACGGTTCTGCGCTGCCCGCATCCAGCGGCTTCCCACGACCTTCACCAGGTCATCGGTCTATCAAGTGAAAGGCCTGTCTATACCACGTTTTCCGGTGCGCGCAAATAAGCCTTGGGTGAGCCCATGTCCAGCAGTGGACATCCTTCGGCTGATATAATGATAATGTATTTAACGTATGTAAGTATGTATATCAGTCTCAGGTAAATATTACAGGGAATCCAAATAGGTGTGTGATTTGTCCCTGAATATTATATTACATTGTTTTAGTTTGTTTTCAAATGCGTTTTCAAGTTTACTAAATTACAATGTTCATTCAGCAATAACTACATTCATCAATAAATTTACAAAAAAATCTGAATATCTCGTAGTCAATTATCTACTTGTAGCTGTGTGCACCTTGATATATGGAATAAGACCTAACTTTCTTACAAGGCGAATCGTAAAACGCTGTCTAAAAAGCGCTTCAAAGCTGCCAGTACAACGAAAAAGCTTTTGAACGCCTGCATGGTCATCGTTTTATGACAATATTTGAGGGTGACGGTGCGCGAGCCGCAAGCGATTGGCAAGCGTGCACTTTAGTTTTCCAGATCTCTTGGAAATTATTTTTTTTGGGATATAAAATACCAATATTTTTTTCCACCTTTTACTTCAGCTCCAAATTTTACCGAAATCGGTTCAGGAGTCTCAGCGTGAATTAATAACAGACAGATAGACCTGGACGAAGCCTCTTACTCGGTGGTCCGATGTCCTGGTAAAGTTCACGGGAAGCCGCTGGATGCGGGCAGTGCAGAACCGGTCGTCGTGGAAATCCTTGGGGGAGGCCTATATCCAACAGTAGGCATCCTCCGGCTAATATGATGATGAAGAACCTGGACGACCGAGCGTTTCCTACGCATCTAACCTAAATAAACATATTTTAAGTGAAAACGGATTTTCTATTTAGATAATACATTGAATGTTCAATATTAATACAAAATTTCATCCAAATCGTTAGAGCCGTGTCCGAGAAACCAAATATATTATTTACAATAATTGCTCATTAATCGTAATAAGTTCAAAAAAAGATAGGAATTTTCAAATGATAGGATAATTCCCAACATGTTACCAACCTTTGAAGTTTCTTAATCATTAATGAACTTAGTAACAACCTCATCTTTACCAACCTTTTAAGTTTCTTAATCGTTAACGACCTTAGTAACAACCTCATCTGGAAATAATGCATAGTTCCCGAGGGATCTGGCAAAAACTTAATTCCAAGTTCTCATCACCCATACAGTCATTAAAATGTCCACGCAGGCGGTGCCGCAGGAAAAAGCTTCATCATCATCATCATCACATCAACCGAAAGACATCTGTTGTATAAAAGCCTCCCCAAGGATTTCCACGACGACCGGCCCTGTGCTACCCGCATGCAGCAGCTTCCCGCAACCTTCACCAGGTCATCGGTTCACCGAGTGGGAGGCTTCGTCCAGGTTCTTACTGTAATAAAACTGAAAGCGTATCTATCTGTCTGTTATTCGTTCACGCTGAGACCTCTGAAACGATTTAGCTAAAATTTGAAGCTAAAGTAAATGGTGGAAAAAAATTAGGTATTTTACATCCCAAAAAATTAATAGTTTCCGAGAGATCTGAAAACCGAAGTGCACGCTTGCGAACCCCTTGCAGCTCGCGCACCGTCATCCTCAAATATTGTCATAAAACGATGACCATGCAGGTGAAGCCGCGTTCAAAAGCTATTTCGTTATATTGGCAGTAGTCAGTCTACCGTGTGGGAGGCCTGGCCACACTACGCGTGTTCTGGCATGCGGTCACAACTCGGGAAAAAGCTTATAATTACTAAATTATCTCGTTATCAGGAAACTGCAGAAGATGAAACAGAAGACTGGGAACTACCAAGAATGTATGAATGGATATCTGGTCCTCAATGACACCAACTCAACCGACGCCAATTGTCTGAATAGCACCATTGATAGTTTTCTTGTCACAGTTGGAGACCTGGTAAGTGTTTTATGTATGTGCATTAAGTCAGCTTCACCATGGCATGGCGAATGTTGTCGACTTCAAAGCCGAGTGTTAGCGTATAAGTGCCAACATCCGAATGCTAATTTATCATCATCATATATGTCCTCGCCGAGGGGTCCGAAATAGGGTGATTGGGCCTTAGTCGACCACGCGTACCAAGTGCGGGTAGGTCGACTTCACACACAACCTTCGAGTTTCTTCGCAAGTGTGTGCAGTTTCCTTACGATGTGTTCCTTCACCGTAATGGTATTATATGTGGCTAATATAGCTGACCTTGGCGGTGAATCATAGTGCACTATGAGGTCAAGTGAAAGGTAGATTTTTTTTATTCACAATTGGTAAGCCCATGGCATCATCTCACCTGATGGTAAGTGACGATGATGCTAAAGATGGAAGCGGCCTTACCAAGATTCCCCAACGCAATGGGGATCTGGCTATCTTATCTTCAAAACGGAATATGGGCGCTGTAAGTGTAATTACAACGAACAAGCAAAACTTTGCTATTGTGCATATTTGAAAACCGGCTAAGTGCAGGTCAGACTCGCGCTTTGAGGAATCCGTACTACTACACCTCTCTACGGTCGTAGCGTCAGTGGCTCAACCGGTAACGACTCGGTCCTCCTAACCAGAGGTGCCAGGTTCAATACCGGACGGCCAATGTACAAATGAGTTTTTCGAAACTTACGTACATATACTCACCGATTGCTTTAGCGGTGAAGGAAAACATCGTGAGGAAACCTGCACACACCTTTGAGTTTCTTCGCAGGTGTGTGCAGGTTTCCTCACGACGAGGTTGTGTGTGAAGTCGACCAACTCGCACTGGGCCCGCGTGGTCGACTAAGGCCCAATCGCCCTAATTCAATTCGAGCCCCTCGGTGGGGACGTATATGAGCTGATACGGTGACACCTCTCTACACAACTATGACAATGATGACTTTTCACATTAAAAACGAAAGACATCAACATAAGCGACAGAAAAATGATTTTTTTATTCTATCCTATTTCTTAGTTTTATACTTTTTCAAAGTTATAGTGGCAATAGAAAAACACACTCTTTGAAAATTTCAACTGTCTACCTAATACGGTTCAGGAAATAGAGCCCTCTGACAGACAAACAGACAGATAGACGGACAGCGGAGGCTTAATAGGGACCCGATGGTCACCTTTTGGTTGCACATAACCCTAAAAATCATAAAAAATGAGTTTTAGGGTCAACGTTTCTTTTAGTTTCGCTTTCACAAAGCTAAATAAAAACGTGAGTCGATCTATGGTTAAAATTGTAAAGTTGTAGTTATATCACATAATTATATTTTTCATCACGAATAGGAGTCGATTGGTTACTCAATAAGTGCGAACAAAATTCTACTTTGCTCCCTGTAGGGAGCTTTGTTTCTCTCTTCTCATTGGTGGAGTCCCACAAACTTATCTGGCCCGGTGAAAGCGTCGCTTTCGGTTGCAGCAAACTGACGTAACTGACGTAATGTTATCAAGGTGACATCGTTAGTTCCATTTTTCGCCACCGAGCCAGATAAGTTTGTGGGGCTCTACGCGTTGGTGAAGGTTGAATGTAAATAATTTTCGAAAATCTTAAAAACTTTTCGGGACAAGCTTTTAATATTGCATTATCACGCAATATACATATGCATGCAAAATTTCAGCTCAATCAAAAACAGGAAGTGGGTCCAATTTAACTTGCAAGATTTCACCCGAACAAACATACATATTACATTGCAAGTTAAATAAAAGTTTATAAAAAAATATACATATCACAAACTAACATTAAACTATCTATAGTGATAAACTCAGTTTTGTTATTGGTTAGCAAGGAGTTGGTATTAAAAAAAAATATGTATGAAGAATATACTAGTCGGTTAGGTTTTGGCGGCAATGCGCGTTGAAAAAAAACAGAACGGTCAAGTACATTCATCCTTTTTTTTAATTTCCTTTTCTTTGTTGTGATGAAAAATTGTGTGTGTCACTCGGGGCCAAATTATTTTATTCTTGGGTGACGTATACACACTTTGGACTTTGTACCGTTCTTATGCCGAGTGGGTATGGATCAGAATCGCACTACGAGTGCATAGCTTGATGTGCTGGCCTTTGTACATTGAATTCCTCGCTAAGCTTAGAATTTTTCAACTGCAAATGTAAGTTGGAACAGCAAAAACAGTTGTTTGTGTAACAAGGGCACAAAGTAATATTTTGTTTTTCGCTGCGCTCGGAAATCTTCGCTTAGCTCAGAATTCAAACTTATCACCTCGGAACAAAATATCAATTTGTCCCATTGTTACACAAACAACTATTTTTGCGGTTCTAACTTATATTTGCAGTCGATCGTGGCGTATTTGATATTATGGGCGATCACTTTTCCAACGACTAAGTTGATTTTATTCTTTAATCCTCTTGTAGCGTCCAGGAGGTCGTGGTTCGAACCTGCCACGTACGGACAGCGACACATCAAGCTATACAACACCAGTATAAGTGCTAAGCTCGGCTTAGGTTTCAGATCTAGGATTCCTATGGAAGGCCTTTTTTTGGGTCAATATATAATGATATGTGTGAGACAAGAAAAACTTTCAAAAATAAATTAAAATATTGTCAGAAAAATGAAGAAAAGATCTGTATGGATATTATCGCGACATTACACAAGGAAAAGAAGTTTAAAAATTTTTGGAAACAGACTAACAAGCTGAATCCTAAGCCGAGTGTCCCTGTGAGTGTGGAGGGTGTTAGTGACCCTGTCGATATAGCGAACCTGTTTAAAGACCAGTTTCAAGTGTCATCGCCGCTTAAGAATAGTGGGCAGGTTGTCGATGCTGAGGAGTACGTTGTGGAGTCACCGATTCGACTCACACCTAAAGATGTAGATTCTGTCATTAGGAGTATGACGCGTGGCAAATCACCGGGCCTCGACTGCCGCAGCATCGAACACTTGCTGTACGCGTGTGTATACCTGCCTAGAGTGCTGGCTATGCTCTACACGTTTTGTATTCGTCACTCATATCTCCCAGAGCAGTTGATGAAAACTGTTGTTGTGCCCATCATCAAAAACAAAACGGGTGATGCGAGTGACGGATGCAACTATAGGCCCATCTCCTTGTCGCACTCAGCGCTGTAGGCATGAAAATGTCCCTATGCCGCTCGGCCTCCTGCAGGAGGCAATTCGGTAGTCAGAAGAGATAAGACTTATGGGCTAGAAAGAGAGGAAACTTGTAGGTGAATATAACTGTAGGTAATTGGCGCTGTGATAACCTGAATTGCACTTTATTGTGACGTAGCAAGACTCGCCATTTATTTAAATGATTTTGCTGAGTGAAACTTCTTTTACTTTAGTGAAGAGTCTTTACTCTTTGGCCACGGCTTTAGTCCTAAATTCGGGTAGGCTACACATGAGGGCGAATTCGGATTTTATGGCATCTGATACATCTTAACGACTGCTATCTGGTGGTAACGTGCCTTGCGGAAACGGAAACGGTTAAGAAAAATGTCACAAACATTCATATCGATGCATGGGTAACTAAAATACATGAATGAAGATAAATTTAGATATTTACATAAATTAGATTAAATTAGAGCGTCGGTGGCTCAACCGGTAACGACTCGGTTCTCCTAACCAGAGGTCCCAGGTTCAATACCGGACGGCCAATATACTTAGAGTTTTTCGAAACTTACGTACATATACTCACCGATTGCTTTAACGGTGAAGGAAAACATCGTGAGAAACCTGCACACACCTGCGAAGAAACTCGAAAGTTGTGTGTGAAGTCGACCAACTCGCATTGGGCCCGCGCGGTAAGGCCCGGTCGCCCCTAATTCAGGGTAGGCTCGAGCCCCTCGGTAGGGACGTATATGAGCTGATTATGATTTACATAAATTTAGATACTACCTACTTGGAAACCCAACTTGCAAAGTGCAACTTACGTGATTGGGTCGATCACGAAGGTTGACTGACCTGAAGCTCGGTCGTTACTTGGATGGGTTTAAATGTTAGTGGTATTTTTCTAGATCATTTCCGTGCTTCGTTAGATATGTTTAACCGTTGATGTCGGTTGCTATCACTAGATGGCAGTCGTCAAGTCGTGTTAGATGCCCTATAGGTGGCTTGAAAATCTTATGACAGTGGAGTTTGTCACTGGCCCTATAACCTCCACCAACCCGGACTTGTGTGGAGTATGGCTTTAACTTTACAAGTTTGGAAGTGACCCGTACCCAGCAGTGGGGAAGTTTGTGGGTTGTTTTTCAGCCAAAATACAGTTTTATTAAAAAGATCTTCGCATGATTTAGTTTCCATACCAACTTTAGTCGTCGACCGTTGAATACTTATCCAAATTCATTATATCAGCCGAAAGACGTCCACTTCTGGACAAAGGCCTCGCCCAAGGATTTCCACGATGACCAGTCCTTCGCTGCTCGCATCCAGCGGCTTCCCGCGACATTTACCAGGTCACCAGTCCACTGTTTAGGAGGGCTGCTTACGCTAAGTCTTCCGGTACAAGGCCGCTTGAACCTTACTGCCCTAACGGCCATCTGTTCTACGAGCTATGTGCCCTGCCACTTAAGTTTAGCGATTGTGTGAGCGAATTCGGTACCTTACCATCGTTACCTTGGTTCTCCCACGCATCTCTTCATTTCTGATTCGATCGCGTAAGGAAACTCAAAGTATAGCTCGCTCCATCGCTTTTTGGGTGATCTTGAGCCTTCTTATGAGGCCCATAGTAAGCGATCATGTCTCAGTTCCATAAGTAATGACTGGCAACACACACTTATCAAAGACACTCAAAGTCTTGAGACACTGCATTATTTAGAACGTGAAGATTAATTGCTTATTTTCCAGTTCATTTAAACAATACATTTCTTACAGGAACCAGTGCTTCCTCCTTTCCCCTTCTGGCTATCCGTATTCTTCGCGACATGCCTGGTGGTGGTCATCCTCGTCACTGTCAGTGGAAATGTACTGGTGCTCCTGGCATTCTTGGTAGACCGTTCCATCCGGCAGCCCAGCAACTACTTCATAGCTTCCCTTGCTGCTACTGACTTACTAATAGGTAAGTATTCTGGGTGGGGTTGATACTGGGCTGCATTTTGACTTTTCATCTCTAAGTCAACTTTTTAACTCAGGCTTGGTTCAATCAATCTGGGCTGATATTCAGTAAGGTTCATCGCAATCGTAAATAAATTTACAAATAATTTTCCAATAATCTAAAAACTTTTAGGTACAAGCTTTTAATATCGCATTGTCACGCGATATACATAAGAATGCAAAATTTCAGCTCAATCGGAAACCGGGAAGTGGGTCAAATTTAACTTGCAAGATTCCACCCAAACAAACATACTACGAGTACATTGCAAGTTAAAGTAAAGCATGTAATAATAATTTTCGAAAAACTTAAAACTTTTAGGTACAAGCTTTCAATATTGCATTGTCAAGTGTGTATATCACGCATGCAAAATTTTAGCTCAATCGGAAACCGGGAAGTGGGTCAAATTTAACTTGCAAGATTCCACCCATAAACATACATACCTGACATTGCAAGTTAAAGTAAAGCATATAATAATAATTTTCGAAAAACCTAAAAACTTTCAGGTACAAGCTTTTAATATTGCATTGTCACGCGATATACATATGCATGCAAAATTTCAGCTCAATCGGACAGCGGGAAGTGGGTCAAATTTAACTTGCAAGATTCCACCCAAACAAATATACATACATTGCAAGATAGAGAAAAGCTTGTAATAAAAAGTACAAACTTGTAGGTGAAAACAAACTTTTTTTTAACTTTTTAGGTTTTTGGAGCAAAAATCAGCCTTTACAATTTTGTCATGTCCGTCCGTTCGTCTTTCCGAATGTCATAGTCTGTATTCCGTTATTACTTTTTTATTAGACCTACAGTAATGAAATTTTGTATAAATATGTAAAATTATGACTCAAAATATAACATGTCAAAAAATTTGAATATAGGCTCAATAATTCGGGAGATATTTTCTCGAGTGCGCCCCCTCGATTTTGGTATCGTTAGATAAGTCTCGTGTAATGAATTAAATTGTAAAGAATAATTAATTTAGCCTTTTTGAAAACATTGGGCTCCACAATGATGCTCGCCCCCATTAAAATTTTAGTTATGACACATTTAATTATGAAAAAAACATAGGTAGTAGTAATTTTTGGTAATAAAAAAAAAAGATTTTTGTCCCATGCAAGTGAAAACTGTTTATAACTGCACCTCTTCGTCTATAAGATCCACAATTATAAAATTTTGTAAGTATATTTTATAAAGCAAAATATAAAATTCTATCCTTTTGTCAAACAATTTTTTTTAGGGGTGAATCCCAATACAAGTAATAACAACACGAACAAAAATTATGTGGACCCCTTCTTGTAGTCGGCATCATTGAATTGGCCTCTTTACTTTCGAGGGATGTGACGGAAAAAAATCTAAGATGAAATTTTGACGGGGATTGATTGTCTTACACTAAAAGAGTCTAAAAAACAAAAAAAAAATATGTGTGTGCTCTAAAAATCGATGGCAAGATTTGACCCATTGTAATCATCTAGTTTGAGTATAATGAAAGCTTGCGATTGCGATTGACATTACAGAATATACTCTGATGTGTGTGGGTATGATTAGTACTATTAAAAGCATCTGTGACACAGTATTACGATATAGCTTACAGTATGTAGCGCAACGCGTTTGATGTCGCACTATGTCGCCATGACGTAGGTACTAGCAGTACTAGCCTGTAGCCAGCCTGGCGAACTCCGAGAGTTTTGCACCGCCGCCCGCTGCCCCGCAAGTACCCTTCCGTTGCTCTGCGTAAGTACATTCGATGCACTACTGTAAGCCGCTATATTGTAATACTGTGTCTGTGGTATATGGTGTCAGTCAGAGAGTGAAGGAGTTTTAACAGTAGTACGAGTATTATAAATAATAAAGTCTTCTTATACGGCGACCGCGCACCGGAAAACGTAGCGTAGGCAGACCTCCCACGCGGTGGACCGATGACCTGGTGAAGGTCGCGGGAAGCCGATGGATGCGGGCAGCGCAGGACCGGTCGTCGTGGAAATCCTTGGGGGAGGCCTTTGTCCAGCAGTGGACGATTTGTGGCTGATATGATGATGATGATGATGATACTATGAATGTAAGAGCGTCGGTGGCGTAACGGCTCGGGCCGCACCTCCTGTCCGGGAGGTCGTGTTTCGAATCCTGCCATGTACTAATGTGTTTTCGAGTTTCAATTTCATATGTACATTTACCTGACTCTCTTACGTTGAAGGAAAACATCTAGAGGGTTTCGTCTATCGGAAACCGGGAAGTGGGTCAAATTTAACTAGCAAGATTTTACCCAAACGAACACACACGCCTGCGGAGAAACTCGAAGGTTGTGTGTGAAGTCGATCAACCGCACTGGGCCCGCGTGGTCGACTTAGGCCCGATCTCCCTAATTAAGGGGATGCTCGAGCCCCTCGGTGGGGACATATATGAGCTGATATGATGATATGTTGCCTGATACGGTATGGAGGGCATGATAATAATGATGGGTATTAAATTAATTAAATTAAACATTCTGGGACAAATCGCACATGGTCATCTGGCCCCAAAGTAGGATTCCCTGTGTTATGGGTTACCAGAGACTGATATAAATACTTATATACGTTTAAATACATACATATATAGATATTTAACACCCAGACACAGAGCAAACAAATCTGTTCATCACACAAATGTTTGCCCTGGGTGGGGATCGAACCCACAACTCTCGGATCAGCAGTCAAGAGCACAAACCACTGAGCCACCGAATATTTTTTTTAATTTGTTTTAGTTTTTATTAGTTTATATTAAGAAATTTGACGTATTGTGAACAATGTCTAGACAGCAAGAGTAATGGCCCTGAATTTCTTAGAATTCAAATCCAACTTTAAGAGTTAACGCTAATGTGGTTTTGATTGAATTAATATAATATTAGCTTTAAATTTAATCTGTTTAAGTATTTGACTTGTTTCCTTTGAAAATGTATATGTCGCAGCCATTTGGTTAAATCTGCTATTTTATTGAAAGGCTAGCCCGTTGATTCAATGACGACACTCAATTAAATGACTAAAGGACAACTGGCCTAGTCGTTGAATGCAACGTTCAACGACATGTCTGAACGACATTTAGCCAAGTCGTAACTACGACACTCGGAATTAAACCGATGATTTATTCTTATGTGAAGCATTCTGCTTCTCATAAAAAAAAAAAAAAAAATTCATAGGGGACTGTATAATCAATTAAACCTGATCGAACCTTTTTACTCGGTAGATTTTATTTTTTTAATCCAAAAATGATAACTTAATGCTACACGCTACATGCTACACGCTACCGTTTACATCCAACGAAAAGGGAGTTGGCAAAAAATAGTTTAAAAAAAAACTGTAAATGAGCGAGCGAAGCGACTGATATTAGGTTCGCTCAGTTTTGATTGATTAATGATTATACAATCAAATAGCCTTGCGAGCCGAGGCTCCCCCATGGGTAGGAGAATGCTGTGCTGAAGAAGAAATGCAACACGCTACACTCTACACGCTACATGCTAAACTCTACACGCAACACGCTACACACTACACTACACTGTTGTTCAATCAACGTTCGGGCTCACTTACAATCAGCCAACTAGTTGAACGTAGAGTGAAGCTTGTACAATCAACGTTCGGCCTAGTCATTCAATTGAATATTGCCATTCAATTAACGGGCGTTGCAAATCAAATGGCAGATTTAACCAGATGGCTGCTACATTTATATTATATTGTATATATATATATATATATATATATACTTCGCTACGGTATTCGGTTTTTTAAATGCAGTTATATAATATATATAATTTTGCTAATCCATAATGAATAATTTTAGTTTGATAGTACATTGTAATTCTTCTAAGAATCTTTAACTCGTCATCATCATCATATCAGCTCATATATGTCCCCACCAAGGGGCTCGAGCCCACCCTGAATAAGGGCGATCGGGCCTTAGTCGACCACGCGGGCCGAGTGCGGGTTGGTCGACTTCACACACAACCTGCGAGTTTCTTCGAAGACGTGCGCAGGTTTCCTCACGATGTTTTTCTTCATGTTTAACTCGTACTTTTGGATAAACAAAAAGAAAATATCTCAAATTTCTAATAGAGAACACTGCCGCTTTAAAATATTACTAGTATGTTATGCTAGCCAGTGAAATACAAATAATCAAACCACAGTATAAGAAGACGTAATACGTAGTAAATAGTATACCAACATGTGGTAATACTGTTTACAGATAGTATTAAAACTCCTTCACTCTTCTGTGTTATTGCTTTAATATTTTGTAAACAATACCTAATTGTAATTTTTGTCATCATTAATATTTGCATAATATACAGGGTGTAATGAAAAACAAGTTCATGAACAATAATGAAGTAGAATGTTTATTTGTACGAAATGTGTTTTCAAGTTTGTTGGAGATGGATTTTTTTCTGTATTTTTTTTCTTGTACTCAATTCTGAAATCATTTTTTGTACACTGTTTCTTTCTCATCATGTGGCATAATTAACCGTGCTATCCAAGGGATAGACGGCAGTTGCCTGGTGTTGCACTTAGCATCATCCGCGGTCACCTGTGGAGCATTTAGATTTCCATCTACGGACGTGTGCAGCGTGACTTTAATTCACATCTGGAATCAGATGTTCAGGTTTCCTCACAATGTTTTCCTTCACCGTTTTGTACACTGAATATGATTTAATACTTTGCACATATTTTTTCATAGGAATTTTTTTATACAATAATAAAAAACACTGTTTAGGTACTTTATCGTTACGTTTTATAAATATACTTTTTTTCACACGTTTTAAAGCGATGTTTCTTTAATGAGTTAGAAGGTACAATGTATCTTCTACTCATCCTTTCCTGCCCTTTTCTATGAATATTCATTGTCCACAGGCACGTTGTCGCTGCCGTTCTACACTGACTACGTGTTGAAAGGGTACTGGCACCTAGGCCCTTTGTTATGTGACCTCTGGCTCTCTGTCGACTACACCGTATGCCTCGTCTCACAATATACAGTCTTACTTATAACTATTGATAGATTTTGCAGCGTCAAAATAGCTGCTAGATACAGAGCTTGGCGAACAAAGAAAAAGGTCATCTGGATGGTCTCTGTTACGTGGATTGTACCAGCTTTATTATTTTTCACAACGATATTCGGATGGGAACACTTCGTTGGCTACAGAGACTTACAAGAAGGCGAATGTGCCGTCCAATTTCTGAAAGATCCAGTTTTTAATACGGCGTTAATTATTGGCTATTACTGGACCACGCTTTTTGTTCTAATCGTACTCTACACGGGAATATTCAAGACTGCTTATGATATGCAAAAGAAGAGTGAAGCTAAGCAAAGAAAGATGCAATCGATGGTTGCTTTGAGCGCTGGCGTCATGTCTGGTATGGCGGGACGGGCCGCTGGCATGGCGGGTCTGTCTAGACCAACCATTTCAAGTGAAGATCAAGTTAAAGTTGCAGAATCTGTCAGAAAAGACTCTACTTCAAAAGGATCTCTAGCGGCACCATTACTAAACTTAGGTGGTTCAACTGATTCCAACTCTAGTCAAAAATCTTCCGCACACAAAAGTAGTGCAACTGCAACTGGGACATCAACGACTGCAGAATCAGATGGAGAGAGAAGAGATGATCAGATTGAACCAGAAAGGTCCAGTAGTCCAGCTTTTGATTCAGATGAAGAAAGCGGAACACAAACGAGTGCCAAAAAGCGATCATCTGTAGCTAATTTAGTTATGCAAACAGGAGCCTTACAACTCATGAACAACTTGCGTATGAATGGAGGAATGTTTGTCAGACCTGATGTAAAACATACACCAACATTCAAACACGAATCTGATAAGTCTAAGTCGTCACTATCACAGATATCGGAAAAGAGTATACTTGACAATGACATTCAAGATATATCTAATTATGCACCGCCTACGCCACCATTAACTCTGCTTCCACCTGTAGTAAAATCTCCATCATCATCAGGCATCGGCACACCATCCGAAGTATCCACTACTATAGCTCAAAGAATTATTCCTCCTCCAACTGGGTTCAGATGCAGCCCGCCTATTTCTGAAAGTCCACCCTCGTGTTCAGAGTCTTTTCGTACTCGAACTGTTAGAATTGTCAAAGTAGATGGTAGCAGTTATGATGTACTTGTAGGGATGGATGGTGCTGATTTAAGATATATGGATGAAAGCTCCGTTATTATTCCAACACCAACTAATGAGAGTCCTCCTTCATCTGTTACATTCCCAACTGCAACAGAACCATCGTCTCCCCCTACAATGAACTCAGGAATTGTTACAAACACATCCTTACTGCAAGCCGCTCTCATCAGAGCTACAGCCGAAGCTCAAGTTATACAACCTAAAACATTTTCACCCCCCCAACCGGTAAAAGTCAACACGGAGGTAAGCATTACACCTGGTGAGCGACCCAAACCTGTCATAACTCTTGTTTCAGCAGCAAGCAATACCAAAGATCCGGAACCGGCTGAATTAAAAAGTTCTCCTTCCAAACTAAATCTAGCTATAAGTCCAGCGGTTGAAAACAGTGACATATCCAGTAATGCTGTAACTGGTTCAGGGCGCGGCGGGTCCAAGCGGGAGTTCGTTAAAAACATAGGAAAGAAACTAAAAGTCAAACGCTCAAAACGGGAGGGTTTCTTCGCGGGCATGGGTAGGCAGAAATCCAAATCGGAAAACAGAGCTCGCAAAGCGTTCAGAACCATATCTTTTATACTAGGTGCATTCGTAGTTTGTTGGACTCCCTATCATGTTTTGGCGTTAGTTGAAGGGTTCTGCAGAAATCCACCGTGTATCAACCCACACATATACATGTTCTCGTATTTCCTGTGCTACGCAAACAGTCCAATCAACCCGTTCTGCTACGCTCTGGCCAATCAGCAGTTCAAGAAAACTTTCATGAGGCTACTCCGTGGGGATTTCCACATCACCTAGTCTTTGTATGTCGGTTACAAAACCGCGTAAATATTTGCAGACTATGTCTGATTTTAAATGCAAAATATTACGCACACTAATGGATATTAACGTTGTATTAAAGGTATTGACATAATTTTTTAGGTATTTAATACGACAATACGGTACTCAATCAAATGACTTAGTGTGCTTTAGTAATTATAGGCTTTGAATGTATAGATCAGGATTATAATGAATAGTAGGTAAATGTACTAAATAAATATTTGTATCAATTGGTAGGTACCCTTTATCACAAAAAAACCTCCTTTTTACTTATAAGTATTGTAAATATAATAAAGCAAGTAATATAATATGCTAACGTTTAATAAAAAGTTCAGAACTGACAATAAAGTATAGAATATGAACATAGTAACTGTAGCAAATGAAAAGTCTCTTTATATTTCTACGTACAGTAAATAAGAACTAGAATATAAAGCATAAATAGTATAAATGATTTCAATATTGTGTATTTTGTGAACTAAGTTATACAAGCTGTCACAAGAAGGCGTGGCAATACTTCAAAGTGGGAGTCTTAGTGTAGAACTTTTCTCGAATAACATCTACTCTATTCGGAAAAAAAATATGACTTTCCAAGCAAATTTGTATAACTAATAGTTGATTTGTATGAAGTCAATTTTTTCTGTGATTTTAGCAGCAAAAGTTGATCAGTTTCACAAAAAGAACCTCTCTACACCTTTTGTATAAAAGACATAAAATACATTTCGTATAAAAGTCATGTTTAAGGTCATGGCAAAGATATCAAGAAATATTTTTGTGTGATAATTGATTTTTGAATATTATAGGGACTTTGTGATTTGAGCAAAAATTTTGTTAGGCCTATTTAGTTTTCTTTACAAATAATGTTTAAACGTTTTTTTTACAGATTTTATTCCATTACTTTGTAGGGGTCACAGATTTATACAACTATACCGAATTTCAGCTTTATAGCTTTAATAATTTTCGAGCGAAACGGCTGTGACATCGTAACGGACAGAACTCTAAAAATCATGAATAGTATAAATCCTAACAAATGATTCTTCCCCAAGGAACGAAGCACAAACTTTTTTTGACTTCCCATTGAAAGATACTACTAGGAATTTGTCAATAGAATTTATTACTATATTAATTACTGAAAAAATTAAAATACTGTGCGACTATACTCCTCTACAGGTCTTATTTCTCAACCGGTTCTCGTGAAATTTTGTGATCAGGTTCGATCATTATATAACATTTTTAGTCGATTCAGTTTTTGGAATTTTTCAAAACGGTGGAGCCATGGGGGTTCAAAAGGACAAAAAACATATTTCAGCCATTTCGAAAACCTCGCGAGGTCCGCAGCTTAGAGTATAATTTTTATACAGTTTATTTTTCTCAGCTACGACATTTAATCACTTATTTGACTCCACTTCTCTGTCTAGCCGTGAAAATACTTCGTCTCTAGAGATAGCAAAGAAACTCTGTGGTTTTACCCTACACAAAACACTGAACTACACTCGCCGTTTGGGGTAATTTATCAATGTCAGGATGATTTGACAGAAGAAAAGTTTTACGTTGACAGTAATTCCCATAATAAAGTTATTAGTTTGCAAAACAAGGTTATTTTCTATAATCTTTTTCTCAGTTTACAGAAAATGACATTATTACCATTACAGAACTGTGTATTTCATAAAATAATCAAGAAATAGTATTAAATAAAATACAGCAAAATTAAACTTTTCTAAGGATTATTATCTTATACCTATCATAGGACGTTAACGTTACGAATTTTAAATTAAGTTTAACTTCAAAAGTGAAGGCAAAACTTTTTAAATATTCTTCCTTGAACGCTAATTTACCTAATTTTGCAAAACTCATAATACTATCTGTTAACAAGTAGGCCGGTACAATAAAGTTTTTGCTCATTTTTACTTTAGCAATTTACGCTTTGAAACTTTCAGCATTGAGCCCAGCTAGAGTTTTTCAGCGTAACAGTATTGTCGATTATGTTTTGGTAATATTTCACACTTAAATTTACTTGCGAGCTGCATCAAAAAACGTTGCCTTTCCTTAAACATACATACATTATTGTTATAAAGTAGCTATAATAAGGGTCATAATGAAACACTTTTTATCTGGAGCTTTAACTTATAACAGTTCCAAATAGTATGTGTAAATAGTATGATAAAAATGAGGTTTTCCATATTTAACACCGAGCAAGCCGTTAAGGGTGACTTATGAAACTAAGCAACTTTCGCCAAGAAACCCATACTGAAATCGCAAAAAGAAAAAAATATTCTCCATACAAAGTTGGCTAATCGGAATAATCGATTTCTATGAAAAGTCAAAAAAAATTGCGAATCCGGTATAGGTTTCTTGGGTAAAGATGTTCAATTTCATGAGTAGAGCCCACCCTCAACGGCTTGCTCGGCGTTAAAAAATAACACCCTGTGTTTCCAAAACAGCCGGCGTAATGTATGCTCTGAGTGTTCATTATAAATTTGTACTATTTATTCCTACTAAATACAGTGGTTTAAATATCCTAATCTAGGTATAAATGTCATCATCATCATCATATCAGCCGAAAAACGTCTACTGCTGGACAAAGGCCTTCCCCAAGGATTTCCAAGACGACCGGTCCTGCGCTACCCGCATCCATCGGCTTCCCGCGATCTTCACCAATTCGTCGGTCCACCGCGTGGGAGGCCTGCCTATGCTACGTTTGAATGTGTTTTAAATAAAAAGAAAAATTTTGAATTTCAATACAAAATTTATTTACCTATCATACCCAAAGAAGTTATATACAGGATGTAAAAATTTGTGTAACTTATCTTAGGTAATAGACAGCTTCTCCCACGAGACACAAAGTCAATTCGAAAAAAAAAATTGAGTCCTCAAACAAATCGATCAGCTGATTTACCAATTTTGAATGAGGTTCATTTTTTTTTTGTTTTGTGTATTGATTACCAAGTTCTTTGGGAAATCTTGTTCCAAATGAGATCCACATTTTTGAGGTCCTTTGTCAATTTTGTTACACTCTGTATATGTATCAGTATTAGTGGCTTTTGAAGTGTGCATTTACATACTGTGGTATGTTTGTTAACCAAACATTTTTTTTTTATGCACAATTGGTAAACCCTTGACAACATCTCACCTGGTGGTAAGTGAATACATAATGTGTATTCACCTGCAGTTAGGCGGGGATATTTTTTTTAAGTGAAACTTCTATATAGACGGGGGTTTTAGGATTTTTTCTGTCACGTTAAAGTGAACTTTTATATAGATGGAGGGTATGAGGATTTTTTTGTCACGAAAAAGCTTTACGGCCGCGTGGAGGGGGTATACAGAGAAACGCTGGCGGCGGCGGCGGAGAGAGTGCAACGGCTGTAATCGTAGATAGAGAAAAGTTGAGATGGAGATATAAAGAAGGTACTTAGCTTGGTTACCCTTTTTACTTTTCCGTTGAAGTTTCACTTCTACTATGTGTCCCAGCACACATTTAGTTTTTTTAAAGGTTGAAATGGTTCTTTTCAAAGGTTAGCGCTACTCATGTAGGAAATTAAAGCTCCGTTTTAGTTACACAGTATACAGGATATAAAAAAATTGTATCTATAAAACTCGATTACTAAGGCTTTTACGTATTACACTGAACAACTTTCCCCAAGGAACCCATAGTCATTTCTAAAAAAAAAAAAATCGATGTTCCATACACAATAGCTCAAAATTGATCAATCAGCTGATCGATTTGTACGATAAGTACAAATTGACCATTGGTTTCATGGGAAAAGTTGTTCAGTATAGTGTGTAGACAGTATAGAGTGTTACACTGAACAACTTTCCCCAAGGAACCCATAGTCATTTCTAAAAAAAAAAATTCGATGTTCCATACACAATAGCTCAAAATTGATCAATCAGCTGATCGATTTGTACGATAAGTACAAATTGACCATTGGTTTCATGGGAAAAGTTGTTCAGTATAGTGTGTAGACGTCCCAGTAAACGACTCCTAAACCTAGTTTGTTACACCTGTATATTCTTTGCAAACATTTTTAACTCTATAAAGAGAGTTGAGCAGATACACGCATCAACTTTGCGTAGGGATATTTTTAGACTTTTCCTACAAAACATGTTTTTTTATTTAATTAGACCATTCGCTTCACACCAGGAGGTCGCGGGTTCGATTTCCGGCGTGGTCAACTTTGTAAGAATCGGTTTGGTTGGTGGTAGGGCATATTCATAGCCCGCCTGGCTAACAACAATCATCTTATCTTATAAGTCTTGCCAAACATCAGTGTTCACAGCATTGATGTGCTCCGGCTTAAAGATAAGATAGCGAGATCCCTATTGCGTTAGAAATCTCGGTAAACTCACTTCCATCTTTGGCATCATCGTCAATCGTGTGATGATTTTTTATATCTCACCTGATGGTAAGTGACGATGTAGTCTTACCAACTGTGCATAAAAAAAACTATAAAAAATTACTCAGGCCATGTGTAGGGTAGAAACTTTCAAGATGAGCAAGTGCTATATTAACCCTCTTAAATCTAATAAATTAATTTAGTTTTAAGTGGTTTTTGTAAACACGCGAGAAAAATAAAAATTGTGTTTTTACATTGTCATAAAATGATGACACAGATTGTATGAAATTAGTAGAAACCATGTTTATACGAACTGAGAAGGAACTCGTAAATAAAGCATTTGCTCATTTTAAATGTTTTTATACCCTGTACAGCACATGTCGTTATTTTTAATGGCTTTTCAAGAAACTATGTTTAGTGCACGAAAATTTTAAAAATATCCTTAAGCAATATTGAACAGTATACTTATATTCGTGTATATATTGTTATGGGCCTAAAGTGTTTCTGTTATGCTATTGGAACTTAGTAGTTACCCATTTACACAGTATTACGATACAGTAGCGCAACGCCTTTGATGTCGCATGACGCCGCCACCGGCGTAGGTACTAGCCCATACTAGCCTATAGTCAGCCTGCCTTCAGCCTTGTAGTCAGCTGTATTGACCCGTCGCTCACTGCCCCGCAAGTACCCTTCCGTTGCTCTGCGTAAGTACATTCGTTGCGCTACTATAAGCCGCTATATTGTAATACTGTGCCATTTAATTCATGTTTTTGTTGATTTATTAGTTTTTCAATAGATATATTTTATAAAAAGAAAACTAAGATAGAACTTTATCCATAATTTTTATTTTGGTAAAATTTGTTACTTAAGTATTATTGTTAATTAAATAACGTTATGAAAGTGTAAAGTATGAAAATATATTTATCAAGTTTTCCGAGTCTAAATATATAATCTTTTTTTTTTGTTTTGAGAAGATGATTCATTTGTTAAGCTAAGGTACTCTATTTTGATGTGATATAAAGTAGTTTAAACTTTTAAAAGACACCATGTAATTAAGAGATTGTTATCTACATTTCAAGGCAACATATATGTCAATTCGAAAAATATTATTAAACGTATCCTTTGAGAAAAATCTGAGAACTGTAGACATTTAAGCTAAATGAATTCGTAAAACTTAACAATTAGTTAACAAAATGTATCTATGCAAAGATTTCGTATGAAAGACAAAAGTGAAATATCAGTAGATAGATTCTTTGAAAAAGGATATTGTGATATATTCAGAAAAATCAATAAACCTTACCCTGCTGGCTGTGTGGTTTCATATTGAATAAAATGAAAATTAATTACTTGTCATCTACAGGGTTCTTCTGAAATAAATTAGAATAACTTAAAGGGGGGGTTAAGCTATTGAAACTAAATATCTTTTCCCGAAGAACCTAGGTATACTCAATCGCACAGTAATTTTTGGACTTGATAGCTACATTTATCAGCTGATAGCGATTTTTGTGTGGCAGGCCTTTTTTTTTGCGAATCCTTCATAAGTTTCTTGGAGAGGATTGCTCAGTTTCAAGAGCTAGATGCCGCCCCCGTTTGAATTATTTTCAGGTATTTCAGATGGACCATATAGAGGTAGACAGACAACAAGGTAGCTATAAAAGTGTGCAAGCCTCTTCTTAATGAACTGAATAACTTTCTTCTATTAAACCATACTCGGAAAAAAATTAACCAACTTGAAAAAAAGGAGGAGGATCTCTGTATGTTTTTTTTATGTAAGTTAAGTGATTTTCTCAACCTTAATATCGAAGACTAGCTTTTTCCAGCGGCTTCGCTTGTGTGAACATAGTTTCTATGACTGTCTTCGAGCATGAAAAAAAGCCTATATGTTAATTCAGGTCCTAATCTGTCTACTTCAAATTGCAATCTGACACGTTCAGTAGTTTTTGCGTGAAAGTGTAACAAACATCAATACGTACCTACAAACTTTCACATTTATAATATATGTAGGATTATGCCTTCAGAGCAGTCTCATCAAAAATGTTTGTAGTACTTTTATAGCAAACTAGCTTTTGCCCGCGGCTACGCCGGCGTGGACATCATATTTGTGGCTGACTTAGAGGGAGGCGTACCGCGCACGCGAGCCGCAAGCGGATAAAAAGTAGCCTATGTCCTTCTTTGTGACACAGGCTACCTGCATGTCAAATTTCATTAAGATTGATCAAGGCGTTGAAGCGTAAAAAGGTAACAAACTAACAAACAAACAAACACATTTACACATTTATAATATTAGTAAGGAAATATATAATATATATTAGCGTTTAGCGTTGCCAATTATCATGCTAATAGTTCAACCATCTTTGGATGGGGACCAAAACAATTTTGCGAATTCAGTATGGCTTCATGGAAAGTTGTTCAGTTTTATTAGTAGAATAAATAAAAAAAACCTGTATTAACAATAGCAATAACAGTAAATTGCTTTGTGAAATTGAGAAACTTCCTCCTTTTTTGAAGTCGGTTAAAAAAAATTAAACTGTACAAAGTTCTGGTTATTAATTTTTCTGAATAAATTAAATTTCAAACTCAATAGACATAGAGCAGTAGAAAATAACACTAAAGTAAGAATATAAATGACATTTGTTCCAATGTTTAATATAGAAAGCCTAGTTACGTAGATAATCGTACGAGCATCTATTATGTCAATGTTTGTTATATAATAATAAAAAATAAATTCCATTTTAAATAAATCTACTCATTTAAAACCCAATTTTATTCACTCAATTTCTTTAATTTTCTATCCACTATTAGCAAGCCCTTAGCATCATCTCACCTGATGGTAAGTGACGATGATGCTGAAAATGAAAGCGGGCTTACCAAGATTCCCCAACGCAATGGGGACCTGGGTATCTTTTGGAGCCGGATAATATCAATACTGTTGACATTGATGTTAAGCGCAAGACTTACATAAGATGATGATAGCTAGCCTGGCGGGCTTAGAAAATGCCCTTCCACCAACCAAACAAAGTAAGACTTCGCCACACCCTGGACACTTCATACAACGGGCCAGAAATAACATTTCTAAAAAGGGATAACGGAACAAACAAAATGACGGCGAACACCAAACCAAACTGTATTCAATCTGTATCAATCTGGGTGACGAGGGGGTGAGGTCGGAATCTACAGAGTGGCAGGGAGTGTCCATACTGTATTTTAGTACTAATATATACAGAGTGTAACAAAATTGGTGTAGGTCCCGTTTACTGGGGCTTCTACTCATCATACTGAACAACTTTTGTTCTACGACTTATTATCAAATTGTGTGACGCTCTAATACTCTCCAAGCTATCATATGCTGATCTAGTATACGGTCCTCGCCTAATGACTCGTACAGATCGCGTGGTGCAGCGAGTCCAGAATGCCTGCGCGCGTTATTGTTTCAAGGTTCCCCCTCGTACACACGTTACGCCCTACCTTAACACCGCGGGTGTTCTGAAGATGGCACTTAGGAGAGAACTTCACTTAGCTACCTTGTTGTTAGGAGTTATTAAAACCGGTCGTCCTAGGTATCTGCTCGAGAAGCTGGAGTGTCTGGACTCGGGGACTGGCGTCGCGCGCGGTGAGCTGGCAGCTGCGTGCGCCTTCTCATCACTCTGCTGCTTTCCGTGGCAGCTTTAAGTATGCGGCCAAAAAGTGTTGGAATAACTTACCACCTCCACTCCGTGATATGAATTCCATCAACTGTTTTAAAAATAAGCTAAAGAATTTTCTCATATATACTCAAAAACTCTTACCAATAGGTGGTCTAGTTATTCCTACATACGTTAGGTAGTGGCATGGAGAAGTATTGCTGTCAAGTGGCATTTAAATTTAGTACTTAACTTATATATGTATATATGACTATGATATGCACACATATATATATATATATATATATATATGCATATCATAGTCTGTCTTTACATCTAAATATATATAACTCAAAGGTAACTGACTGACTGACTGACATAGTGATCTATCAACGCACAGCCCAAACCGCTGGACGGATCGGGCTGAAATTTGGCATGCAGGTAGATGTTATGACGTAGGCATCCGCTAAGAAAGGATTTTGGGAAATTCCCATGGGAACCGCAAAAATCGGGATCTGCGCGGGCGAAGCTGCGGGCATCCACTAGTACATAATAATTATATTAATATTTATTTGTTTATTTTATATACAGCCTAGTTGTTACTGTCTCCCGTCCACAAACCTCTTTCAATATCGTATCTATCCTTATTAGTACCTATTGCATCATCATCATCATCATTTCAGCTCATATACGTCCCCACCGAGGGGCTCGAGCCTACCCTGAATTAGGGCGATCGGGCCTGAGTCGACCACGCGGGCCCAGAGCGGGTTGGTCGACTTCACACACAACCTTCGAGTTTCTTCGCAGGTGTGTGCAGGTTTCCTCACGTTTCCTCACCTATTGCATGTTCAGATTTAATTTATTTACGCAAGCTCTACTACAAGGGCGCATTTGAAAACCAGCGCTGTGGCTCTGGCTGCAGCATATGCTGAAAT
Source organism: Coleophora flavipennella (assembly GCA_947284805.1). Lineage (NCBI taxonomy): Eukaryota > Metazoa > Arthropoda > Insecta > Lepidoptera > Coleophoridae > Coleophora > Coleophora flavipennella. The sequence goes on from OX369307.1 coordinate 3,525,940, forward strand.
GGGTCCTGTTTGGCGTCACACTACAGCGCAACGCACACCTACCTCCCATATGTGGCGACGTTAGGTATATATCTTTTGTTGTTGTTTATTTTATCATTTACTTTGTGTACCTACATTTTTTGTCTACTCATGTCATATTGTTTTGTGTTGAGTTTTAGTGTTATCCCTACTAATCCCTACTAATCCCTTCCCTACTAATATTATAAATGTGAAAGTAACTCTGTCTGTCTGTTACGCTTTCCCGCAAAAACTACTGAACGGATTTGGCTGAAATTTGGTAGATAGACAGATTAGGACCTGGATTAAGACATAGGTTACTTTTTACCACGCTCGCGAGCCGCTTGCGGCTCGCGCACTGCGCACCCTCGACAAGTCATAGAAACATGGTCCACGCGGGTGAAGCCGCGGGAAACAGCTAGTGTCTAATAAATGTTTGAATCTGAATCTGAATCTAAATCGCAAAAATATTTTTTTTTTCTTCATACAAATTTTTAAGCGCCTCCGTGGCATAATGTTTAGTCAATTCGCTTCACACCAGGAGGTCGCGGGTTCGATTCCGGTGGGGTCATCTTGTAAGACTCGGTTTGGTTGGTGGTAGGGCATTTTCTAAGCCCGCCTGGCTAGCTACCACCATCTTATCTAAGTCTTTCCGCCTAACAACAATGTTCACAACATTGATGTGTTCCGGCTTGAAGATTAAGATAGCTAGTTCTCCATTGCATTGGGGAATCTTGGTAAGCCCGCTTCCATATTCGGCATCATCGTCACTTACCATCAGGTGTGATGATGCCAAGGGCTTACTAATTGTGTATAAAAAAATCGATCAGCTGATCGACCAATTTAGTGCATTTTAGTATGAAGGGTTCAATTTTTTTTATGAGAATTGAATATGGGTTTCTTGGGTAAGTTAACGGGTCCTACACCAATTTTGTTACAGCCTGTATACTTTGACTTCACCGGGAATATAACTCGCGACCTCCTGATGAAAAGATAATGGACATCTGTTGACTAGGCGCGAGCACTAATTCGTCGCTCATGAACGCAACTTCCGGTTACTCGGCAGAGGCACAAATTTGTGCATAATGTTACCAAGTGAGAACGGCGTTCAAATTGATTTTGTTTCACACTGTTTAAATGATGTATTATGTATAAGAAAGAAAAAAATGAGAGTGTACTCTTCAATTTGGCACCATAATCTCCATTGCTGACAAGTAAAAATTTTGAGAGATGTCATGTATATGTCATTCCACAACGACCGGTCCTATGCTGCCCGTATCCAGCGGTTTCCCGCCACCTACACTAGGGCGTCGGTCCACCGAGTAGGAGGCCTGCCTACGCTACGTCTTCGGGTGCTCGTTTGCTGCTTGAGAACCTTATTGTCATCTGTTCTACGAGCTATATGCCCTGCTCACTGCCACTTAAGTTTAGCAATTCTGAGAGCTATGTCGGTTACTTTGCTTCTCCTACAAATCTCCTCATATCTGAGTTGAACACGCAGTGAAACTCCGGCATAGCATGCTCTATTGCCTTTTGGGTGACCTTCGCCTTCATGTCAAGGTCAATGACCATGTCTCAGTTCCGTATGTAATCACCGGCAACACACACTGGTCAAAGACCTTAGTTTTAAGATACACATTTCATACATACCTACATACATAGAAGTCATACGAAGAAAGATTAAAAACATTGCACCTATATTTTTTTAATCTTTAATTGGTAAGCCATTGACATCATCTCATCTCACGCTGGAATCCCGTCGCATACACCACATGGTATTTGATTGTCCCATCAGCTGATATAAGGGACCAGCTGACGATTTCAAAACCCTGACAGAGGCCGCGAATTCATACCTGCGGATATGCAAATTTCAAGTTTTTTTAATTTTCATATTTTAAATGTTTTTAATCTATTTTATTATAACCAGTGTGAATTTTAAATGTCATACGATAAATAAATAAATCCCGTCGCAGCAGAGGCAAGCTTATTAAACCATTGAGTCCCAAAAAAATCCAACAAATACTGTTGTGAAGGGCTCTCGAATATTTTTAACATGTGTAGCATCCACCGGGATCGACGTGCCAGCTATAGGGATCGGCTCATACCCGCTCAAACACAAGTGGGACATCACATACTAAATAACAGAGTTATAAACATCCGAAACAAGTTGCCTCAGGATGTGGCTGGTGTCCCCTTTACGTGAATACTATTGAAAACAGACTGGACAAATGGTGCAAAGAAATTTCAAGTTAGTGTAGACGACTGGTCGAGGACTATTCATTTTTTCTACCGACTTCCAAAAAGGAGGAGGTTCTCAATTCCACTGTTTTTTTATATTTGTTACCTCAGAAATTTCGATTGGGTGAACCAATTTTGATGATTTTTTTTTATTTGTAAGCTGATGCTTTCCGTGTGGTCCCATATAAATTTTATCAAAATCGGTGTAGTACTTCATTAGCAAATTAACAAAAAACAAAAATAATAATGCTAAGTTGTTGCAATGGAAGTCGGTTATTTAACGTGTTTAGCGTTTTCAATTATAAAACACCAACACAGATATCGGCACGTCAGCTTTAAACTGCTCGCCTATCCTTACTTCCTTATCTTATAAATGTGAAAGTGTGTTTGTTTGTTTGTCCCTCCTTCACGTCGCAACAGGGCAACGAATTAACGTGATTTTTTGGACAGAGCCATTTTAGGGAGTGGGAAGTGACAAAGGCAACTAAATAACATAGCCCCTTGCGACTCGCGCACCGGTCCTTTGAACAGTCTTTTAAAGAGAGTAGTGGAAGATATGTTAAATTTTTCATTTTTGCTTTCTTTGAGGTCTCGTTCCGTGTGAAGTTCGATGTCTGCTCTTTTACGACAGCCTCCAATAAATTTCATTCAGTTTTAGGACAATTGCGCCATATTTAATTTAGCAAGGCACACGTTTGCATGCGTAGGTTTTTTTCAATATTACCATAAATTTATTACATTACTGTAGGCATTAAAACATCCTTGGACAAAGTTACTTATGCGCTCCATTAACATTTATTCTTCTTTCTTCACAAAGATATAACCTAAAAAGAATCTAATTAATCAGCTAGCGTTATAAACTAACCTCACGAAGGAACAATCTATCTTTTTTAAAATCTCCTGTCAAAAGTCTTAAAGAAGATTCTGTAACTTTGGTTATTGTATTTTTTATTTGCTAGAAATGTATTGTTTCTCAGAGCTACAAATAAAAAAAAAGTTGTAAAGTAAAAAGCACGTGTGACGTAAAATCAAGTTTGCGATCAGTAAACTAGCATATAAACTACCATTTTTCGAGCAACTGTATTGAAAAAATCTTTGAAGTATACTTATTTAGTAGTTAAGGATATGCCCAAGTTGTGGCGCATAATCCCCTGCTGGATGTAACCGCAGAAACCTCGGACAAAGCATCGGTTTGACAAGTTTTCAAAAGCTCGGCCGTAATGCGATTACATAAAGTTGAAATATTTTTTCAACCCTACATTTAGTAGCCTCCATGGCCTAATGGTTAAGTCCATTAGCTTCACATCAGGAGGTCGCGCGTTCAATTCCCGGAGTTTGGTTGGTGGAAGGGTATTTTCTAAGCCCACCTTGCTAACTATCACTATCTTATCTAAGTCTTGCGGCCAAGCACCAATGTTACCAGCATTGATGTTTTCCGGCTTGAAGAAAAGATAGCCAGTTCCTCACTGCGTTGAGGAATCTTGGTAAGCCCGCTTCCATCTTTGATATTATCGTCACTTACCATCAGGTGAGATGATGATTACAGCTCATATACGTCCCCACCGAGGGGCTCGAGCCTACCCTGAATCAAGGCGATTAGGCCTTAGTCGACCACGCGGGCCCAGTGCGGGTTGGTCGACTTCACACACAACCTTCGAGTTTCTTCGCAGGCGTGTGCAGGTGTCCTCACGATGTTTTCCTTCACCGTTAAAGCAATCGGTAAGTATGTACGTAAGTTTTTGAAAAACTCATTGGTACATTGGCCGTCCAGATTTGAACCCGGTACCTCTGGTTAGATGGACCGAATCGTTACCGGTTGGGCCACCGACGCTTTTTATTAGCTATTGTCCATGACTTTGTCTAAAAAGCCCCTACACAAGACCAGAAACGAACGAAAAATGTCGCCCTCGCTATGTTCGCCCTGTAGTAATTAATTTACGGACTTAAGTCAACCTTAGTGACAATAGACACGTATAACTGTGCTCTCGCAACATGATAATGATTGATACAAGCAGTGATAATTTATGCCTGAATACTAATTATAAGAGCAGAAGTATCAACACAGCTTTCAGCTAATCCTCTGCAGACACAGCTAGTCAGTATAATTTTCGGGATCGTTTCGTTTACCCATTTTTTTTCTTTAGGGTGGGGCAGGTAGAGCTCTGGACGCCATTCAAAGGATGCATTAATCAGATTTCCTTTAAAAATACCATGTCGTCAAATAATATTTAAATTTTCGCGTTCGCCTCACTTGAGTTTTCTTACTTTTTGTCGCTCTTGAACTTTGCTAGAGCCTGGTTTAAATTAACACTCGTGGTGAAAATTTAAAAAAAAAGATTTAAAAAATAATAATGTGACAATGATGCCAAAGACGGAAGGGGTCTTACCAATATTTCCAACGTAATGGGGGACTAGCTATCTGATCTTCATGCTGGAACAGATCAATGCTCTTTTGGCGGCAAAACTTAGATAAGATGGTGGTAGCTAGCCAGAAATGGCTTAGGAAATGCTCTAATACCAACCTATCCGAATTTTACAAATTTAATACCCCTTCGGGAAAAGAACCCGCGACATCCAGGTGTAAATCAATTGAACTAAATAATACATCACGGAACCGGTTGAAACGTACCTACAAAAAGACATCCAACATACTTTATGCGACTGTCTTACCGATACAAGTCTCCCTCGTTTTTTTTAGTTTTTTTTGTCTGCGACTGCACATCGCGCCGTCAGCGATTTACGGTTTTCATTCAAATAACTTAGCATAATATCACAGTTAGTATACGGTAGGTCGCCTTACCGCGTCCACATATTTACTCACAATCAAAGAAATAGCAAAGAAAATACAGTTGTTTTCACCAGCAATAAAGGTGTTCTGGGTAGCAGCAACCTGCCCCCTTCCTTGTCCTGACTCTAAGGCTGGATCCGCCCTTACTTTGTTACACTCTGAATAACCCTTAAAGATGAGGTAAAAGTATTTTTTTAAATTATCTAGGGGACAGTCAATTCACCCAAAATTTAGGTATAGTATTCTCCGAGGTAATGCCGGGCCTAGTTTCTATGTGTCCAGCTATCCCAGTAACCTTTATACGTCATTTTTTTTTACTTTTTTATGGCCTCACTTTGACTTTGCATTTTGTTTTTATTTTACTGGAATTATAAGTTGTCAAAGTTCTTTAATTTTTCGTACACATTGGAGCCTTATTCCTCCGAGTCTAATAACCTTTGCAGCACAGCTATGGTCTTCAGCAGATCTATCATAAGTGAAACAGAACGGTGCCCGACCCGTTTGACCTCACAGTACAAAATGATTCATCATATCAGCTCATATACGTCCCCACCGAGGGTCTCGAGCCTACCCTGAATTACGGCGATGGAGCTTTAGTCGACCACGAGGGCCCAGTTCGGGCTGGTCAACTTCACACACAACCTTCAAGATTCATCGCAGGCGTGTGCAGGTTTCATCCAGATAAACCTTCACCGCAAGAGCGTCGATTAAACGTATATATGAAATCTAAATTCGAAAACACATTGGTACATGTCAGGATTCGAACCCGGACCTCCCGGAAAGGAGCTAGAGGGCATAGCCATTACGCCACAGGACGTCTCAAAATGATTAAGTGCTTCTAATAAAAAACTTGATTTCCAAACTTTTAAAATTCTACACTTTTACAAATATCTGTACAAGAATCTATTCCAAGTTCTAACTTGGCCTAACCAGAATTTTTGTCTGTCAACTTTGCAGTAAGTACTTAGATAAATAGTTAGATAGTAACGTGCAAAGATATTACGAAACGCCCTGAGAGGAACCGCTTCGCTGTATCTAAACCGGCAAGGGATTTTTTTTTTATTCACAATTGGTAAACATTGGACAACATCTCACCTGATGGTAAGTGACGATGTTGCCGAAGATGGAAGCGGGCTTACCAAGATTCCCCAACGCAATGGGGAACTGGCTATAATATGTTTGTAGTATGTAGCAATATCATGTATATCGCAGGTATACTGTATGAGATTAGTTATTTTACAAACGGTCAGGCAAATTATATAATGGCGAGGGCAGAGGCTCTTTGTCTCTTAAATCAATCTAACCTGACCGAGCCTAACATCGCTCGCTTCTTAGCTCATTTACAATCTGAGGTACGGCATTTTGACAATTTGTCTGGCTCGGCATTTTGGAATCTGAGTACAGAATTTTACAATTTGCCTGACCGTTTATATGCTTACGAATTATTACAATTTGCCTGACCATTTGTAAAATGACTAAACGTACATTCGCTTGTTCATTTTGCAATCGGCGTAAGGTATTTTACATGTTGCCTGACGTTTATATTCAGACGAATCATACAATTTGCTTGACCGTATAAAAAATTACTAATCATACAATTTGCCTGTAACAGATATAATATGTTTGTAGTATGTAGCGATATACACACATCAACTATGCCTAGGGGTCTTTTAGACTTTTCATTCAAAACACTGTTTTTTTAATAACTTACGAGTAGAAACTTTCGAGATGAGCAAGTTTACACTCTCAGTTCTTATAAAGTTATGTAATTTTAAGTAAGTTTTTTGTAAAAACTCGCCGAAAATTAAAATTGAGTTTTTATATTGTCATAGTAGGATGGCACAGATTGTAGGAAATTAGTAGAACCCATGTTTATAAGAAATAAGAAGGTACTCGTAAATATAGCACTTGCTCATCTTGAAAGGTTTATACCCTGTACTGCACATCATCATATCAGCCGAAAAACGTTAACTGCTGGACAAAGGCCTCCCCCAAGGATTTCCACGACGGCCGGTCCAGCGCTGCCCGCATCCATCGGTGTCCCGCGATCTTCACCAGGTTGTCGGTCCACCGCGTGGGAGGCCTGCCTACGTTACGTTTTCCATTACACGGTTGCCACTCGAGAACTTTACTCCTCCAACGGCCATCTGTTCTGTACTGTTCTGTATCTGTTTTAATAGCTTTTCACCATGTTTTGCATGAAGTTTTTTCTAGGCAATGTTGAGAAGTGTAGGCCGTAACTCGCTCAAGATGCGGCAACCTATCGCATTTATCTTGCAAATTGCAATGAATGTTAGTCTTGTCAATTCTTCATTTTATTGGTTTTAGGGCTCCGTGCCAGTAAGGGGACCTAGTTTTAACCGCATCCGTGGCGTAATGATTAAGTCCATTAGCTTCACATCAGAAGGTCGCGGGTTCGATTCCCGGTGGACTCCAATTTTATAAGACACTGTTTGGTTAGTGGAAGGGCGTTTTTAAAGCCCATCTGGCTAGACCACCATCTTATCTAAGTCTTGTCCACAAAAATCAATGTTAACATCATTTAAGTGTTCCGGCTTGGAGATAAGATAGTCAGTTCTCCGTTGCGTTGGGGAATCGTGCTAAGCCCACTTTCATCTTCGGTATCATCTTCACTTACCATCAGGTGACATGATGTCCAGGGCTTACCAATTGTGTATAAAAAAGGAAGGTAACACTGTCTGTCTGTCAAACTTTTAAAGGGCTGCATCTTTTGAACCGTAATGGTCCCTTTCTTCTTTAATTTAAGAGTAATACACTATTTACTACTCTTGTCTTTGAAGTAATCATCTATTCTTCCTATCCTCAGCCAGAATATTAAGGTCTTGATACGACGTGACAGCAGCCTCTTCATTTATTTTCCGTTTTAGGTATACGGTTGAAATTTTACAGAATAGTATTGTTATGGAAGAAGAGCATCTTTGTTGTAACGACTAGGGTCACTACCCCGTACGTGGGAGGCGTGTCGTGTATCGAATCCTACCACGTACCAATGTGTTTTCGAAATTTGATTTCATATGTACGTTTATCCGATACTTTTACGGTGAAGGAAAACACCGTGCGGAAACCTGGACACGCCAGCGAAGAAACTCTAAGATGCAATAGTGTGTGAAGTCTATATACCAACCCGCACCGGGCCCGCGTGGTCGATTAAGGCCCGATCGCCCTGATTCAGCGTAGGCTTGAGCCCCTCGGTGGGGATACATATGAGCTGATATGATTTAGGATTTACATAAAAAGGATGAAAATTAAAAAAAAACAAAAATAAAGGTGAGTTCCTATACAAAAAAGACGCTTTTTCGAGCATACTGTCAGTCTTTCTACACGTGCAGCCTATGGGTCAAGTATACGCAGAGTGCATACGAGGCTCTGCGTATCCAGTATAACAATGCACTCAAGGTACTGTTGGGTCTGCCGCGCTATTGCAGCGCCTCAGGTATGTTTGGGGCGGCACAAATTGATGGTTTCCATGCCATCATTAGGAAACGCTGTGCCTCCATGCTGAGACGTGTGCGCGACAGTACCAACAGTATCCTGGGCTTAGTCGCTGACAGGTGGGACAGTCCGATGCTGGAGCGGTGGATGCACCTTCACACAGTGAGGTAGTATCTACCGCTCCCCATCGTAAGACTGTCATTTTATTTAATTACTTATATAATTATTATTATTATTTTCTTTGAATATTTAGTTGTACCCTACTAACAATAGTTATTTAAGGTTTTTGTATTTGTTATTAACACATTTATGGGTCAATGAAGCCTGAAAATAAATAAATAAATTGAAAAAAATATATACAAGAAGCGTGTTTCTTAAAGGGTTTTTTTTTATTATATTGTAAAAGCGAACTTGGTGTGATTATATAATTCTAATCCTAAAGTGAAACAACAAATAAATAAATAATTAATAAGGATAATTAATATTGCTTGCCAGGAAAAATGCGTGCGCGTGTGCGTGCGTGCGTGTGTGTGTATGTGTGTGTGTGTTGGTGTGTGTGTGTGTGTGTGCGTGTGTGTGTGTGTGTGCGTGTGTGTGTGTCATTAAATAATTCTCAAAAAATCTTCTGTTTCATTGTAGGTCCAAACAGTGACATTATTTATTTTTATTTTACTCTCTCGAGTTGTGCAGTTTTATATCAGTAAGTTTTACTATTTTGTTGTAAATAAAGGGCTTTGAACCGATAGCCAAAAGTTATTTTATTCGAAGGTCGGAGATGTTTAAACAAGCGAGATCGAAGCATAGACTAATATTATATCGTTTAGTGAACGTAAAGGGTGACACGAGAAATATGCAGTTTTCTAAAGCCGCGATTACACTTCACTACATATAGTGCACTACTCATGTAAGACACTAGATATAGTGAGTGTAAATGCATGTAGGATTGTAGGATCCTAACTTAGTACGATAAGAAGAGCCCGACCGTCCTACTCGTACATGGCCTAGTGCACTAGATGTAGTGCAGTGTAATCACAGGTAGGGAGGTAAAGCATCTACATAGGATGCTCAGTCTTGCCGCGGCATCAGATGCGAGTGTATGTGTTTTTTGTATGTCGTGACGGGCAGATTAACAAAGAAATAAACTTTATTAAATGTTTTAGAAATGTATAAAGAGATTACTACTTGTGGGACAAAAATTATCCTGATTATAAGAGTAAATTGTTTCTTAGTAAGAGATACTGCTTTACCCAATATTTTCTTTTCTTTTTAGACTTAGTAATACCCGCTGTTAGGGCAAGGGCAATACCTATTTTTTGCATTTTAAAAAGCACGGGCGCCATGTTCGACGTTTGTTCTACAAAATAGTGCACTACATGTAGTAAAGTGTAATCGCGGCTTAACGCTTCGGATGCCCGCTTCTTTGTAAAGTGCGGTAGTAGGCCTTCGAAAATAATAAAAACCAGGCCAAGTGCCAATTTTACTTGCGCTAAGGATTTACAAGGTACATTTAAGAGCCCGCTGGAGTTCATAAATCCCATACAAACGTGGTATTTGATTCATTTGTTAACCAAAGAACCGATTTTGAAATAATTTTATATCGATAATTGGATGACGTATTTATATCTGTGTCTGTACCGCTTTAATTTTTTGAAAAACGAAACAGGAATCCATTATTAATCAATAAACTTGTTTTTAAGGTAAAAGATGGAACACAAGTTTATTGGTATTAAATGGATTCCTGTTTCATTTTTTAAAAAAGTGGCCAAGTGCGAGTCGGACTCGCCCATGAAGGGTTCCGTGGCAGCAGGTAACATAATAATATAAAGGTTCAAAATCAAATCAAATCAATATAATTTATTTTTAAATAGGTGCTTACACACACTTTTAAATAGTCAAAAAAACAAAAAATACTTATTGTCTATTACATAATGTCATGATACAGATTACAGTCTCAGGTAATGGTATTTGTTATAGAATCAACATAATATATATATCTGTAGAAAGCCAGATACTCGGGATACTTAGAATGGTTTCCAGGAAATCTCAGGTGGTTAAATATATTATTTTCTTTTAATTTCTGTTAGACACCACTGTCTGTCTTTTACAATCGTACAGAATAGAATGACGCAACCGGCCAGCGCCTCCCGCCAAGTGTATTATTTTGGCGGGGAAGAACGATCTCTCTCATTGGTTGAAAAACACGCGCATCTTCGCCTTGGCTCAGCCAATCACGTACGAGATTAATTTATTGAATTGCTAGAGCAAAAATATTAAATCTTCGAAACTAAAATCGATCTTTTTCGAATAAGATAGCTCAAAAATTACATTTAAAATAGAAAACCCTAACATATCTTTGTCATTTACATAATCTATTATTTTATAGTATCCTCTAGTGCACAAGCATTTTTTGACATGAGTCTTGAATTTGTTCTCTGACAAACTAGTTACATTTTCTGGAATTTTATTGTAGAATCTTATACACTGCCGCACAAATGACTTTTTAACTTTACTCTCGAAAAGGCTATATCTATTTTATTTACATTTCTTAAATTCAAATTATGCCTGTCACTGTTTCGGTTCTTGTAGTTCGTTGTAACTTTGATCGATGTTTTAATAATAGTGTATTTTTTTACTTTGGCACTGTAATAGATTTATTATTAGAAAATAATGGTTCAAGGTTTATGCATAAGGTTTATATATTAAATTAAATGTTTTTGTTTTTATTTTTATATTTGACTTTTGAGTTGATTGAATGAAAGGTAAATTGCGGTTTACGATTTATGACGTATTAAAAAACTACTTACTAGATCTCGTTCAAACCAATTTTCTGTGGAAGTTTGCATGGTTATGTACATCATATAATATATTTTTTAATTTTATCATTTTATTTTTACCATTTTGGAAGTGTCTCTCGCGCAAACTATTTAGTTTAGGAAAAATGATATTAGAAACCTTAATATAATTTTTGAAGACCTATCCATAGATATCCCCAACGTATGGGTTATAGTTTCGTAAAAAAGTGGCTGTGACATACGGAGGGACCGACAGTCAGACATGACGAATCCATAAAGGTTCCGTTTTTTACTGTTTGGCTACGGAACCCTAAACATTAATGCGGTAAGGACACAGATATACAGGCTCTTAATAATAAAACGCAATCAAAAAGTGAGTACTTTTGTCAAACAAAGAAATCCAGAAGTACACCCCTAAAAGAGAAAGCGGTAACGTAAATAATTGCAACTTAAACAGGTGTAAAAAATTGGTGTAAAACTCGTTAACTAGGCGTTTTACTCATAGTAATGAATAACTTTCGTCAAGGAAACCTTAATCAATTCTCATAAAAAAACTGACTCCATACAAATATGCACAAAATTGGTCGATTTGTATGCAGAGTTAGAAAATATCGCGATTTCAGCAAAGTCATAGAACGAAAGTTGTCAGTATGATGAAAGCTCCAGTTAACGGGACTTCACCAGTTTTGTTACACTCTGTTTATGGGGTACCATTGAATCGAGCTTTTTAAATGAAGAAGTGTTTTCTTACAACACATTTTGACTAGGTGTGCTGTTCTCGATGTATTGCTTGTTAAAATCTTTGTCTCTAGTGTTTTTAAACTATTGGACCTAGGAAAACGATTTAAGATTCCGGAGTCAAGTAATGACTCTGGAACTCTAAATTATCCGTGGTCCAACACGAACTTAGCCGATTTTTGACGTGATTACGTCTTATAAATTGATGACACGGGCTGCATGCACGAAAAAGTGTCCCGTTACGTGACGTTATAGTCCCGTAACGCCAGTACACTAAGCCAAACGTGCAAGCGAGAGTTGTACTTGCTTAGGTCTTGGGGCTTGGGGATTGGGGCTTGGGGCTTGAGGCCTGCTAAGGTCAAGGTCAAGTTAAGTTAAAAGGATTAAAAGTACTAGGCTTCCTGGATCTTACAAGAGGTGTTCCTATTCGGTCCATTCTTTGTGAGGAAATGCCAAAGAGTTAACTCACCCGACTATGGGCGGTATCTTACATCTCCTTAAACATGGAGCTGTAGAAGTTTTATTTCAGTCGTGTGGTCTTTGGGTGAAGCCAGTGGGTGCACGGGTCGCCGTCCCTTTCGGCTTGTGACACGTTATCACGTAAATATACCGTCCGTAAACCGACTTTACAGACAACATCGTATTTTTTTTGTCCGTTTGATTGAAAACAATTCTTATATTCAAAATCAAAATACAGTTACATACAATGAGTAAGGAAGTTGTACATTTGGGGGGTCTTATCGCCAACAAGCGATCTCATTCAGACAACCTTTAGGTTTTCATAATTTGACTCGCGTGTTTAACGTAACATTACTTTGCGTGCACGTGATTTGTAGACAGGGTGTTTCAAAAAATATATCAGCTCTAAACGCAAAAAACTGGACTTACTTTTCTAGGCAGTTTACTAGCACTGAAAATCGCACATTAGGCATAGGCACTGATCATTTTTATGTGGTATATAGTTACTTAGTCTTACTGTCATAGATTAGATAAGATTGGATTTGTATATTTAATGTTAGTATAATATGAAATATAATATGAAGAAAAATATAATTAAAATTAGTATACATTTAAGATTTTTTTTTGTAAGCCTACTTGCTTACGATTAAATATGTTTTTAGTTAATTCAATTATTTATATATAAGTACTTGGGTATTCTGTGAATTTTAATAATGATCTTTTCTGCCTGCAATTTAGCAATAATATAATAATTTTATTCATTTAATTAATATATTTTTATCGCGTCAAATAAAATAAATAAATAAATACTTATTATCACGAGGGACGGGTTATTTTAGGTATTTTGAGGGTTTTTTATTTTACGTATTTGGTGTTTAATTTTTTTTTGGTGTTTTAGGTATTGTAATTAGTGTTATATTATTTTTAAAACTGATTAATTAAAATCAATTAAGCCAAAATCTTATTTTAGGTACCTAAAAACATTTCGTATCCTTGCTGGAAGTTTATAATACATTTTTGGTGTCACTGAGCAAACACTTTTCTGTAACAGTGTCGTCTTACAAGGTCTGGTCTGCAGTTTGTCACGCTGGATAAACATTGATATTTCATATAAGACATGTACATCATAATCATTATACCAGTCGGAAAACGTCCACTGCTGGACAAAGGCTTTCCACGGATTTCCACGACGACCAGTCCTGCGCTGCCCGTATCCATCGGCTTCCCGCGATTTTCACCAGGTCGTCAGTGAAGGAATTGTCAATTACGTTAAGATCTAGTTTGTGAATAAAAAAAAAAAACAAGATTTTTAAAATGCGTTCTACAAGTATCCATCATCTGCAAGCCACATATTGCACGTATGCATCTCTTTTGTGCAATAAAAACTCGTTTACTGTTAGTGGCATTCCCCCAAAATATTAGACCACATCTAAGTGTTGCAGCAGCATGTGCATGATATGCGGTTAAAATACATTTTGTTCAACAACTTTTTACCTAAGAGCGTGTTCACAAAATATTTTCTTAAACAAACGTAAAATTACTATTTCTAGAAAATGAATCGGCCGATTGTAATGAAACTTTATACACATATGAAAGTCACGAAATCCTAGTTTGTGGATGGATAATTTTTTTTTAATAGTGTTATCACTAAATTATAGTGATTTTATAAAGTATAATTCGAAAATATAATCTATCCACAACAACAATTTTGTGACTTGCTTATATCATCATCATCATCATCATATCAGCCGAAAATCGTCCACTGCTGGACAAAGGCCTCCCCCAAGGATTTCCACGACGACCGGTCCTGCGCTGCCCGCATCCATCGGCTTTCCGCGATCTTCACCAGGTCGTCGGTCCACCGCGTGGGAGGCCTGCCTACGCTACGTTTTCCGGTGCGCGGTCGCCACTCAAGAACTTTACTACCCCATCGGCCATCTGTTCTACGAGCTATGTGCCCTGCCCACTGCCACTTCAGTTTAGCGATTCTGTGAGCTATGTCGGTTACTTTAGTTCTCCTGCGCATCTCCTCGTTACTGACTTGCTTATATGTGTATGAAGTTTTATTAGAATCGGCCCACCCATTTTCAAGAAATAATAATTTTAAGTCTCTATGGGAAACAATTTTGTGAATACGCTCTTAACTTATTAACCATTCATAACCAACAAGATCAATGTGTCATTAAACTTATTACCAACAAAATCAATCAATCCGTTAATCCTACACCCTTTATACAATATTATTATTGTCGTGAGCGCAGTTTATATGGGTAAATATTTCATTCGGAAACTCATTGCCAACAGTCCATAAGTTTTATAAACACAGCCCTTTCCGATCATGCAATACACCTACCTCTAGCGGTCAGTTCTGAAGACTCATAACTTAACTATTGGCATTATTCTAAAAAAGTAAGTGTGTGGTTTCATGAAACCACAGTAAAAGTTAAACTTTACAGAGGACGAAACGATCATGGCTGCTCTCGCTACGATACAGAGGACGAAACGATCATACCGTCACGTCAGACGAAAGCGACCGTCACGCAACATGCAACACACAGACAAAAAAATGTAATAATATGTAATAAAAATTTCACTTTAAAAATGGTAATGGATTTTGATGTGTAATATCTTTCCTCTCATGTTCCTGCAATTTGTGGGAGTGATTTGGTGATATGAGACGAAAGAGTGTAACAGGAAATGCGAACGTTTTTTAAGACACCAAGGCCACAGTATTACGATATGGCTTTCAGTAGCGCAACGCCTTTGATGTCGCACGATGCCCATACTTGCGGAGTTTGCTAGGCTGTTCCCGCCGCCCGCTGCCCCGCAAATATCCTTCCGTTGCTCTGCGCAAGTACGTTCGTTGCGCTATTTATTATAAACCGCTATAGTGTAATACTGTACCAAGGGACAGTCAATTCGCACGCGACGCTTGACGACAACGGACGAATAAAGCGAATTTCCATGGTTATTGACTACTAGTTTTTGGCCGCAGCTTCACCGGCGTGGGATGACGGCCTAAATAAAGTTAAATTAAAGTTTAATAAGTATTAAATAAAAATTAGCTTATGTCCTACCCCATTACACAGAATAACTCCATGCCAAATTTCGTCAAGATTGGTCGACGTGTTGAAGCGTGAAGTGGTAACAAACAAACACAATTTCGCATTTATAATATTAATATAGTAAGCATGGCTTGTAATTCTGTGGCATGGGATGACTGCCATTGAAGGTGAGTGGTGCGCGAGGGTTGAGTGGTCCCTCAGGCACTGTATCGCACTATACTATTTTCACGAAATAAAAATTAGCTTATGTCCTACCCCATTACACAGAATAACTCCATGCCAAATTTCGTCAAGATTGGTCGACGTGTTGAAGCGTGAAGAGGTAACATACAAACACAATTTCGCATTTATAATATTAATATAGTAAGCATGGCTTGTAATTCTGTGGCATGGCTTTTCAACTGAGAGATAGTTGTAAAGATTTTTTACCAATTTTGATATTTTGTTATGATAAGCTCTCATCTAAATATATAAAAGAAAGTCGTGTTAGTTACACCATTTATAACTCAAGAACGGCTGGACCATTTTTTATGATTTTTGTGTATTTGAATTTGTCTTCGTCGGGAATAGGATAATAAGTATTAAAAAAAAAACAGTCAAAAAAATAATTGGTTTTAGGATAGGGTAGTTTAGTGTAGGGTTGGGTAGTATAGGGTAGGGCAGGGTCACAGTATATATATTAGTACTAACGTACAGTATGGACACTCCCTGCCGCTCTCTAGATTCGACCTCACCCCCCCGTCACTCAGATTGGATGTAGATTGGGTACCAAACGTAAAGGACGAGCTACGCAAGCACTTTTATTCACTATATTCATTTTGCGCGCCGCTGTGATTTCGTTCACAGGAATAAAAACCAACCAGTTACCGAACGTAAAGGCCCAACTGAACTCTTTTTTTTTCATACTTGTCTTATGTTGTAAACGAACACCGCTCGAATAACAAACAACACTTTCCGAATACACCATACACATTATGGGACTATAAAACATTGTAAATGGTAACTGCGACGTGGACATATGAATTAACACTGAAAACTGCTATTATTTTTTACATCTTTTAACACTTTTTCCATAAAATTGCGAAATTGATAAAGGATTTTGTCACAGATTAAAAATCGACATGATTGTTTTGTTGCTTTGGTGTAGAGATGGGACGAAGTGAATGTCTGAATGAATGATTTTGAACTGTTGTTGCGAGGTAAAAGTTGGGTCATCTTTGGGCTCAACTGTACAATAGGGTACATCGATTTGGCAGTCCGCGATTTTTTGGTAAGAGATAGGCTTTAGCTGAACATCCATACCAAATTTCAAGGTTAGGAAACCAGCGGTTTTTGAGTTATGAATTTTTGAAAATTGTATTTTTAGGTATTCTTTGGTCTTTATTTTGTGAGTTTATGTAGGACCAAAGATGACTTATTACTGATTGTATATTTCGGATCATCAGAAGGGTTTTGGCCGTATCTAAGAAATAAACTCGTCTTCGAGAAGTTTTGGAGTGTACAATTAATATTCACACACGTTTGCAACACGAGGCTTCACGATGATTCGGATGAAAACCGATTATTTTATAGACTGCGATGAGTTCGGCACGGGGCTGGCTTCCCAAGTTGACAGTTCAGCTGCTCGATCAAGTGTTCGTAAAATAATTGGCGCCTCTGTCGTAGCCTCTGTAGGTAGGCTGCATTGTCTTTAATGTTTCGATAATCACAACGATTCTGATTGGCTAACAAACAAGTACCAACACTACCAACTTCCTGTTAATAATCTGTACCAAAATCAAATTCATATTGACAGATAATATGTAAATCGCCCTCTATGTGAACTAATTAAATGTCAGTCTGTTTGCACCGATAACCACGTTTTATTAGGTTATGGGCCCAGCCCAGTTTTACGCGTAAAATAATTATTTAAAGTAGTGTTATCGTGCAGATTTGTGAATATAATGACTTCTAACTACATTTCGAACGTTCCGAAGTTAAAAGGTCGTTAAAAATATGACGATTGGTGTTTTGCGGCTCAAAATGTATTGGTGTTGGAAGGCATGGCGTCCGCCATTGAAAGCCAGTTATCGCCAAGTGCCACCGCGACTCAGACAGCAGAAGACTCCAAGGCCAAAGCGAAACTTGTATTGGCGATAGATCCATCGCTTTATGTTCATATTAAGCAAGCAACAACAACGTACGATTTATGGTCTACGTTGAAAAATATGTTTGACGTTTCTGGCCTTTTCAACAACAAAGAAGCAGAATACATTTCTATGTCAAAAGCAAGTAAAGAGGCTATTTACTTAAAGAATTTAGTGTCCGAGATCCTTGGAAAATGTGACCCTATTGTAATGTACAATGACAGCCAAAGCGCTCAAAAATTAGTATCAAATCCAATTTTCCATCGCAGTTCAAAACACATAGATATAAGATATCATTTTGTCAGAGAAGCTGTAGCCAATAATTTTATAAGAATAGATTATTTAGAAACAGCTGAAATGCCAGCCGATATTTTCACTAAAAGTTTAGGATGTGTAAAACATCACTATTTTATGAAAAAGCTAGGTATTTCGCCTATTTAGTTTTATTTAAGTAATGTCATCATTCATGTCTTATTTTTTGATTTTGTTAAGGGGAGGTGTTAATAATCTGTACCAAAATCAAATTCATATTGACAGATAATATGTAAAGCGCCCTCTATGTGAACTAATTAAATGTCAGTCTGTTTGCACCGATAACCACGTTTTATTACTTCCGGGTTCCGGTCTCGCACAGACCATGCCTTGGCCAAAAATGACTATTATTACTACCCTAGCTAACCGCTTGACGTTTCAAGATATAAAACACGGTGCTTCGATGCATGCATAGATGGCGCCACGTCCTTGCGCTCCGACATATAATTTGATTCCTAAGATTCATAATATAGGGGTTAAAACCCCCAACAAACCTTCGGGATCCGAGGGGGATGTGGGAGTATCAGGGCGGGGAAAGCACGCGGGGCCGACTTGAGGGCAGACAAACTTGGGGGTAACAAATCGAAAACCAGGGGGTAATCTGTTAAGGTCAAGGTCAATCAGTCAAGGTCATTTCAAGGTCAAGGTCTAAGTCAATTTGATCCCAAAGATTCATAATATGCGGTCCGCGAGTGAGGTACGGGGAGTTCTAAATAGAAGCGGGAGCGAGCGTAGCGAGCTCGGACTTTCGGAGCACCCCGACTCGGATCCGTTAGGTTCGGAGACTGTGCGGGGAGGCGAGCTTAGCTTGCCTCCCCGCACAGTCGTAGTGTTAGGTTTAACATAAGAATGCAGAAGTAGGAGCCCCGAGTTTGTCGGCCCCGCGTGCTTTCCCCGCCCTGATACTCCCACATCCCCTTCGGATCCCGAAGGTTTGTTGGGGGCTTTAAATGGGTGGCGGGGACTGGGCCCCCTGGACCCCATATCATGAATCTTGGTGATCAAATTGACTTACACCTTTTTTTGGAATAAACGGTAGCGATTTTCGCCGTCAGAGAAGTGGATGACCTTTTTTTTTACTAAGCGGCAGCGATTTTCGGCGTCATAGTTGTAGATGACCTTTTTTTTATGCGGTAGCGATTTGTCGATCAAAGACTACGTAATAAAAAAGATTACCCCCTAGTTTTCGATTTGTCACCCCCAAGTTTGCCCGCCCTCAAGTCGGCCCCGCGTGCTTTTCCGGCTTCGCGGACCCCATATTATGAATCTTTGGAATCAAATTTTACAATCAGTAGTAAGTCATCTTTGGTCCTACAAAAACTCACAACACAAAGACCAAAGAGTACCTAAAAATAATTTTTTTAAAAATTCATAACTCAAAAACCGCTGGTTTCCTAACCTTGAAATTTGGTATGGATGTTCAGCTAAAGCCTATCTCTTACCAAAAAATCGCGGACTGCCAAATCGATGTACCCTATAGAACAGTTGAGCCCAAAGATGACCCAATTTTTACCTCGCAACAACAGTTCAAAATCATTCATTCAGACATTCACTTCGTCCCATCTCTACACCAAAGCAACAAAACAATCATGTCGATTTTTAATCTGTGACAAAATCCTTTATCAATTTCGCAATTTTATGGAAAAAGTGTTTAATAGATGTACAAAATAATAGCAGTTTTCAGTGTTAATTCATACGTTTCATCGCAGTTACCATTTACAATGTTTTTTAGTCTCATAATGTGTATGGTGTATTCGGAAAGTGGTGTTTTTTGTTCGAGCGGTGTTTTTGTTGAGCGGTTGTAAGAGTTTAGTATTCACACTGTTGCATTCAGTAAATAACTAACAAACATTTCGTGACCAATACCGCCGGTGTGATTCAACCCTACCTGCATTCTTGCCTATAGATACGTCAGTTATAGATATGTATATCATTTCTCGCTCGTTTGTATGGAGTGTCCGGGGTGTGGCAGGGTAGTGTACGGTAGGGCAGGATAGTGTAGTGTGAAGGAAGGTAGGGTAGGGTAGTGTAGGGTATGGTAGTGTAGGGTAGGGTAGGGTAGTGTAGGGTAGGGTAGGTTAGTGTAATGTAGTATAGTGTAGGTAGTGTAAGGTGGAGCGAAGTTCGCCGGGACAGCTAGTTTAGAATAAATAAACATAAAACTTGAATTTGACGTTTTATTTAAG
Organism: Coleophora flavipennella; assembly: GCA_947284805.1. Lineage (NCBI taxonomy): Eukaryota > Metazoa > Arthropoda > Insecta > Lepidoptera > Coleophoridae > Coleophora > Coleophora flavipennella. The sequence continues at coordinate 3,546,094 of OX369307.1, forward strand.
GACAGATGTCAAAAGTAAATGAATTGTCAAAATTTGAAATACCAAATTAGTTTCTTAGATAACACCAATCAAACTCTTTGGTATTTACCAACCTCATCAAGCGATTCGTGTTTGTAAATAGCTGGCGAGTACCTTTGGGTTGAACAAACAAATTTTTACAACAATTAAAATTAATTTCGTTTCGAATTACTCTCAACTGGCAACAGAAAAATAGACGGCAGCAAACAATAGCATTTAATAAAGAAAACTGCAAACAAAACGGCTCAACATTCCACTAATGACTCTCGCTGAATGTTGATGGCTGAAACAAAGGGGCGGCCGTCATGAACTTAGAATAAGAACAAGAAAAAAAAGTTCTACCATATCAAGTTAGTGTTTTGTTTCTAAAGTGTGTACTAGTTTTGAAGTGAATTTGATGATACGTCTTTAGGTTCTGATGGGGAGTATTTAACAATATATTGTACAGCCACGCTGTGCATACTTTTTCGCGAAGCCTTCATCACACCCCGGACACTGCATACAAATAGTCGTGAAATGACATTTCTAAAAACAAATGACGGAGCAAACAAAATCACGGCGAAATCCCATACGTTCGAGAACCAAACTGTAATCAATCTGTATCAATATACCCATATTAGACTAGGGGGTGAGGTCGCAATCTAGAGAGCGGCAGGGAGTGTCCATACTGTATGCTGTACTAATATATATACTTTGTCTTCATCGTCTGGCGTAGTCGCGAATACACAAAATAACAATAAACTTTACGCCTACCTAGTAACGGTTACGGGAGCGTCGGTGGCGTAACGGTTACGGCCGCTGCCTCCTGTCCGGGAGGCCGTGGTTCGAATCCTGCTACGTACCAATGTGTTTACGAATTTCGATTTCATATGTACGTTTATCCGACGCTCTTACGGTGAAGGAAAACATCGTGAGGAAACCTGCACACGCCTGCGAAGGTATCGAAGGTTGTGTGTAAAGTCGACCAACCCGCACTGGGCCCGCGTTGTCGACTAAGGCCCGATCGCCCTAATCCAGGGTAGGCTCGAGCCCCTCGGTGGGGACGTAGGTATATGAGCTAATAACATGAAGAAGAAAATTACCTAGTAGCAGTACCACTTTGTCGGTGTGATTAAAAAATAGGTCGTAATAAAATTGCCGATTCAGTTTTTGAAGTTAATGCCAATTTGTTTGGAAAATAAAAAAGGTATTGTTTTTCATTAATGACCTCATGGTGACACTACTTATGGTCTTAATAGTAACTAGTGACATGTCTTTCGTGTTCCAATCCCCTGAGCTATGTACCATTGAATGGAACAAAGGCGTTTTCTTAGTGATCAGATGGCGTAAGTTTTTAGACTAGTTAATTTTCTTAATTTTTCCGGAAAGTGACGAAATCTTATGTAGGGTGATATCAAATATGACATTAGTAACGAAGAAACTGCTGCAAAAACTCTAGAGCTTTAACATTAAAAATGTGTATTTTTGGCCTCAATACGTTTTACAGCAGCTCATATATACGTCCCTAGCGAGGGGCTCGAGCCTACCCTGAATTAGGGCAATCGGGCCTTAGTCGACCACGTTCGCCCAGTGCGGGTTGGTGAAATTCACACACAACCTTCGAGTTTCTTCGAAGATATGTGCAGGTTTCCTCACGATGTTTTCCTTCACCGTAAGAGCGTCGGTTAAACGTACATATGAGATCAACATTCGAAAACACATTGGTACTTGAATTTGAAGGTCGCGGGAAGCCGCTGGATGCGAACAGCGCAGAACCGGTCGTCATGGAAATCCTTGGGGGAAGCCTGTGTCCAGCAGTGGACGGCCGTCGGCTGATATGATGATGACAATACTTTATTAGTGTAAGATAATCGATCCCCATCATAATCTCAACTTCGATTTTTTTTGCCATCACAATACCTTCTTACTCCTTCGTCGCTCGACATTATGTGCCCACTTTGGGTGGTCTAGATCTTCATAACTAGACTTTAGCAAGGTGAGGCATATCTAACGTGACCATTAATTTTTTTCGTCAGACCGGGACACCAGCAGAGTTATGTAAAAAAAACTTTTTATATATATTTTTTTTTCACAATTGGGAAGCCCTTGGCATCATCTTAACTGATGGTAAATAATGATGATGCCGAAGATGGAAGCGGGCTTACCAAGATTTCCCAATGCAATGCAGAACTGGCTATCTTATCTTCAAGCCGAAACACTTCAATGTTGTTAACACTGATGTTTGGCGGCAAGACTTAAATAAGATGGTGGTAGCTAGCCAGACGGGCTTAGAAAATGTCCTACCGCCAACCAAACCGAGTCTTACAAGTTGACCCCGCCGGAATCGAACCCGCGACCCCCTGGTGTGAAGCGAATGGACTAACCATTACGCCACGGAGGCGGTTAAAAATGTTTATTAGCGTTACTTTTTAAAGAAATACTTTTTAAATCTTTGCTAGAGTTTATTAGAAAATGAATTAAACTGATTAGGTTGAACAACCCGCACTGGGCCCGCGTGGTCGACTAAGGCTCGATAGCCCTAATTAATGGTAGGAGTCCCTTGGTGGGGACGTTTATTATGAGCTGATAATATGATGAACACTAAATAATAAGTAGGCTTTTTTAGTAAATAAAATAATACGTATATACGTAAATAAATTTATCTTTTGGTCTGTTTGCGAAAGCGGACAAACATTGTTTGGGGACAGCGGGATTTGCCTGAAAGTAGAACTGTCCCGCCCAAAACGGGACGTATGGTCACGTTAGGAATATCGCACCAAAATTAGTTCTTCCGAACAACATCCCAAAACAAGATGGCTGCAGTGAAATCGATTGCATTAATCAACTGTTCTATCCCTGGGGTTTGAAGCTCTATGCAACTCCAAATTGCCTCATTATATATTTATACTAGAACCCGCGGCTTCAGCCACGTGGATATTGTTGTTAGGGTTCCGTAGTCAAACTAGGAACCCTTATTGGTTCGCCATGGCCGTCTTTCCGTCGGTATGTCACAGCAGTTATGCTTAAAAACTATTACAGTTTCAAAGCTGTTTTTTTAAATTTTCATATTATAAATGTTTTTTGTGAATTTTAAATGCCATACGATAAATAAATAAATAAATAAATAATGAATAACTTAATTATTTTCCTTTAATTAAATGTATAAATCTTAATCAAAACTTATATATGTAAACTATAATAACGATTTGAACTCTGTAGTCAGCAAAAGCCGATTTTTAGGTTAGAATTTGAACAACTGCATAATATTTAATATTATTATTTGTTTATTTGACGTATTTGGGACTATTTTTGTTAACTTTTTCAAAGTAGAATTAACTTTTTATGCCAAAAATATAATTGTTAATTTAGATATTAATGCACAAATTTTAATATGATATAAGTGTCAAATTGTAGGTGTGAAGACCAGTGAGGTTTGTGCGATAAATGAATGCTAACTGAACCGTTACATTAATGAATTTTCTGAGTGTTTTAGATGTCTATACCAGCATTAGCTATAGAAAAAATGCCTAACGATCAGCTCGTCAATTTGGCCGAGGGTGTAGATGACGACCAAGCTGAAAATTCAAATATTACAGGGGACCCAGATCCTGAGGATGACCTGCCTTTAAACGTCATATCATCTTTGAATGTCATATTTCTAAAAATTGTGATTCCTAAGACTAGAGTTACAAGGCTGTCGTTTTTATACAGATAAAGAATAGATATTCTTCTAAAAGTAACTTCCAAATAATTGTAATTTGTAATAAAAGATTAAAAAAAAAAACTGTCAGTTTTATAAAAAAAGAAGTGATTTTTGTATAAGTACACTCACTGTGATCAACAGTTTTTTTTATTTTTAAAACGTAATTGTCATTTTAAGTAATACTCATTTAATTATGATTTTGTTTTAATTGGAAAAAAAATCCATAAACGGTCATAGTTTCAAATGAAACCACCAAAATGTTCCCCTGAATGTTCTTGGTTACATATGAAACCTCCCCCTACAGCTAAACCCGAAAAAATCTACTAGTGAATGTCATACAAATTTCAATCCTAATGTTCCTTTCCCGATACCAAAAAATAAAATTAACAACAAATAAATTATGCCCTAAAAAGGGTTAATATCAGAAATGACAGCTACCTAGATAGACTGGGAATGTAAAAATACGTAAATGCAAAATTTCATGTAATTGTTTAGAGTCATTTCCAACAAACCGCCTCCGTAGCTCAGAGGCAAAGTTCACTGGCTATACACAGGAGGTCGCGGGTTCGATTCCCGGCGGGGTCAATTGTAAGACTCGGTTTGGTTGGTGGTAGGGCATTTTCTAAGCCCGCCTGGCTAGCTACCACCATCTTGCTGCCAAATATCAATGTTGATATCATTGGTGTGTTCCGGCATGAAGATAAGATAGCCAGTTCCCCGTTGCGTTAGGGAATCTTGGTAAGCCCGCTTCCATCTTCGGCAACATCGTCACTTACCACCAGGTGAGATGTTGTAAGGGTTTACCAATTGTGCATAATAAAAAAAAAACAATTCTATATAACATACTAGCTTTTGCCCGCGGCTTCGCCCGCGTGATCATCGTTTTTATGAATGTCTTTGGGGGTGAATGGGATGGTCGGGTCATATGGGCGGGAGGCGTCACCCTGTCAGAAAAAGTAACAAAACAGTACATCCGGGGCTCGTTCAAAGTTTCAGACATCAAAGATAAACTAAGAAAAAACCGATTGCGTTGGTTTAGTCATATTTGGCGACGGGACGAGAAGCATAATTATGACAAAGGCATTCCGTAAACGCCGACCCGACAACTAGCACCGTGTAGAAGGACATGAAGACGACGGGTCTCGCCCCTGAAATAGCAGACGCTAGGGAAATATGGCGTAAGAGAATTAAGAGGGCCGACCCCAATGGAGATGGGAGCAGCGGTTTTTAGTTTTTAGGCCTAGGAGATAATAGGTATTTAAGTAAGAAACATTTCTTTCATGTCTGCCATGATTGCTACGGGGCCTTCTCGAAATCGCAGTAGTACGCCGAATAGTGATTGCAGCAAGTCAGGTCCAGGTCGAAGCTCGTCGTTGAGGCTTCGTCCGTACGATTTAGCGGCGGCGTCGAATACGAGTCGCATCTTCCCTTTCTGTGGGTGAGTTACCGCGAAGTGGGGTAAGTACCAAGCGCGAGGCGTAGTAGGCGCGTAGCTCGTAGCAACTTCCGCGTAGCCGTTGTCAATCAAATTTTTCATATTTGCTTTTCATAGCTTTCTTTGAAGATTTTATCCTTCTTCATTTTCTTTTCTATCCCGAGCAGTCTTCGCAGAGCGTTGGGTCGGCTTTCAGGCAATCGTGTGTCGTCTGTATTCCAAAATAGCCCGGTTTCGAACCTTCCTTCCTCAGGCACGTACTTGCAGGTGGACTTCAGTATTGTGAGAACTCGTTCCTCCGGGTCGTTCGCCGGTTTTTTAGGCGTTATTCCGAGCGAATCGATGGCGAAATGTTCTTTTATGAGCTGCTCAACGGTGTCTTCGTGCGTACTGACATGTGTGAGGTGGTTGATGACATGTATCGACCTTACAGGCTTCGTTATGCTGGAGCTACAACCATGAAGGACCCAGCCTAAGGTTGTAAGCGAAGCGACGGGCCGAGACTTGCTTCCGCTGCGTACGTCTCGTGACCAATCAGCAGTGAAGGTTTGGCAGTGTCGTACGTGATCTCGTAGGGCACGTCTTCCAGGTGTGGACAGTCATCCAGGTTTTTCTTTCTGACCGCTTGAGGTGCCAGTTTCAGCTTTTCTATTGTAGATGCGGTCATGTCTTCATACTCGCGGCAGTAGAGTCCTCTTATTTTTAGTTCCAGCCGCCGGGAAGTAGCTTCTTTTAGTCTCTGTCCTCCCACTCCCTCGATGAACAGTTCCTCCTAGGGGCCCCGCGCGCCTATCTCATCGTGGCGCCTTTCGTTTGCCGTCTGCCGCTCTGGTAAGACGTGCGCTCCGTACCAGTTGTGCTCTTATCGATCGTCCCTAGCGTCGATCGATAAGGGTCGCGCGTGTGTGTGTGTGTTGTGTTTGTCGCCCGCGTTCACTGTTTTTACTTGTTTTATTTCTTTTGCATACTGTACTGTTTTGTGTTCAGTATTGTCCCTGTCTCGTACGGTCGGGGTTATCCCCGTACCACCCCTGCCTTCTAGCGCAATGGCGCAGGACATTTCTACCGACAGACTGACCTCCGCGTTATTTTCTTTTTTCCAAGCCGAGCCCAGCTACCTGGAGAAAATTTTCCGCGCAATTCCCCGCGAATCCCTGATAGCCTACCTGCCCCCGAGCATACGTCCGAGATCGACGATGGCAACGACATGATAACCAACAAGACTATGGACATCGACGTCGCGTCGGTATCCAAAAGATTTTAAATTCAAAAACGTCCCCATCCAGACGACTCAGACGACGCATTGGACCCCACAGAAGGGTTCAATGTCATCAAGAGTAAAAATTCCCTACGTAAGGAAAAGAAGGCAAAAACACAACCTTCTCCTCCCGCTCTCATGTCTCTAACTGTCCCGCCCCCCGCCCAGCAGCCTGCGCCCCCGAGCCAGTCTAACAAACAACCAAATCGGTGCGCCCCGGTCCCACCAAAAGTAAAGCCCCCACCAAACATCTTCCTTAGGGACAAAACGTTTTAAGACCCATCGTCGTGGGCTTTTTTCAAAATTTTTAATTACGGGATAGAAAGTATACTTTGTCCATTCCCGTGACACAGGCTACCTGCATGACAAATTTCATCAAGATTGGACAAGGTGTTAAAGAGTGAAAAGGTAACAAACAAATAAACAAACATATTTTCACATTTATTATATTAGTTGGATAAAATAAATTTTGGAACAGAGAGGGACAGATTTTCTTGGATTTTCAATTTTTTTTCTTTCGTTTCTTATTTCTCTCTAGTCGCAAAGTTATTTAATCCTTTTTGAATTACATTTAAACACCCGTCGCGGGCTTTTGCGAAACTTTTAAGTTTGCTTTATATCGTGTTAAGCGTTTCCAATTATTAGTATATTATAAAGGTTGCGTGATAGAAATTTCTACATAGTAGTAAGGCTGTATATTTCTATTTTTCTGTGTTTTGTTTGTAAGAATTTTTTTATGTGTGCAATAAAGTATACTAAAGTGAATAGTATTTCTGCTCACGGGGAATAATAAGCTTAGCCTTGATATTTCAACTGTGTAATTGATTTAATTAGCTATTTGAATTGACACAGTGTTATCAGGTTATGCCTTGATATTTCAATTGTGTGTTGATTAAATTAGCTATTTGAATGAGATCGCGTTATCATCAGGTTTAAGCCTTGATATTTCAATTGTGTGTTGATTAAATTAGCGATTTGAATGAGATCACAGTGATATCAGGTTAAAGCTTGAAATTTCAGTTGTGTATTGATTTAATTAGCTATTTGAATGAGATCACAGTGTCATCAGGTTAAGCCTTGATATTTCAATTGTGTGTAAATTAAATTAGCCATTTGAATGGGATCACAGTATTATCAGATTTAGCCTTGATATCTCAATTGTGTGTCGATTAGATTAGCTATTTGAATGAGATCACAGTGATAGCAGGTTAAGCCTTGATATTACAATTGTGTATTAATTTAATTAACTATTTAAATGAGGTAATAGTGATATTAGGTTAAACCTTGATATTTCAATTGTGTGTTTATTTAATTAGCTATTTGAATGAGGTTAAGCCTTGATGTTTCAATTGTGTACTGATTTAATTAGCTCTTTGAATGAGATCACAGTGTTATCAGGATAGGTCTTAATATTTCAATTGTGTGTGGATTTAATAAGCTATTTTAATGAGATTACAGTGTTATCAGGTTAAGCCTTGAAATTTCAATTGTGCATTGATTTAATTAGCTATTTGAATGATGTCAAAGTGTCATCAGGTTAAGAATTGATATTTCAATTGTGTGTAAATTAAATTAGCCATTTGAATGGGATCACAGTATTATCAGATTTAGCCTTGATATTTCAATTGTGTCTTTATTTAATTAGCTATTTGAATGAGATCACAGTGTTAACAGGATAGGTCTTAATATTTCAATTGTGTGTTGATTTAATAAGCTATTTTAATGAGATTACAGTGTTTTCAGGTTAAGCCTTGATATTTCAATTCAGTCAGTAGGTTTGTTATGTTCGGTTATAAAGAAACTGGGTTGACGTAAACCGCCTGAAACTCCGCTACATACTGTAGGTAGATAGCGTATTTGACGGTTTTACGATCCCCCAACATGTGACAGGAGTCCAATATATTGCATAATAAAAGCATGCGCGTATCGCACTCGTTGTGATCCGTGATTTTGTCTGAGTAATTTAATTTTTAAGGTTCCAGAGTAAAAATGGAACGTCCGTTCGTCCGTCTGTTCGTTTGTCGCTGTGAATTTTCTTTACCAATTACGTATGTATGGATGTTTGTTACTCTTTCACACTTCAACCACTGCACTGGAAGGATCAGGATGAAACTTGGCACACAAATAGGTTAGGTCCTGAAATAGGACATAGGTTACTTTTAACCCCGGGGAAAGTCTCATTTCCACGGGAAAATAAAAAACAACGCGGGCGTAGCCGTGGGCGGGCGGCTATAGTAAATCATACTTTAAGATGTAGATTTTTATACTAAATATAGGTAGGTTAAAAATGATGGATTTTTTTTATTCACAATTGGTAAACCCTTATTTTATCGTAATTTCTTTTTTCAATACGTATGTGCCTATTTGATGACCAAAATATGCCGCTTTAAGCTATACAAATATTAATTGTTGGTTAATGTCGTGTATTTAAGTATAACAATATTATTTCATACTTTTTAGTGAATTTAATCTTGAAGTCGGTTTACTAGTTTTTTTAAATATTTTTTTTTCTTTATTTTTAGTGATAATGCTATCTATCTAACAACGTTAAACCCAATCACCTACTCGCCAATAGGAATCATCAAATCATAATGCATGTTTTTCATTAACAGATACAGTACAGAGTGCATGAAAGTTAAATTTTCCATCATCAGCTCATCTGAATAATCTGAAAGAATACAATTATCGGTCTATGCGTACCTACGTATCTAACTACGTATAATATTTAAAAAGTTATCCTCCAACTCCTAACCTTTAAGGAGTTGTACCTTCCTTCATCAGCTCATCAACATGAGAAGATGACTACCAGACGTAAATACTTTAGTAACTTTAGAAAACACGTAATATGTGCCTATAAAATTTGAGGGTTGCCCGCGATTTCCCTGGGATCCCATCATCAGATCCTGACTCGGTGACAATGTGACCCCCTTAAAAGTATACTCTTTCGAATAAAAAAGAATTTTGAAAATCGGTTAACAATCTGCGGAGATATCGCGTAACAAACATACAAAAAAACATACAGTTGAATTGAGAACCTCCTCCTTTTTTGAAGTCGGTTGGTTAAAATAGGGCTAAGGGATAATATTATATGTTAAGCATTAAAACCTCCTTCAAAAAAAAGATGACCTATTCCTTGGTGCAACCTTTACACTTCATACATATTTTATTCTCCTTTCTTCATAAAGATAATATAACCCAAAGAGAATCTAATCGGCTAGCGTTATGTACGAGCACTAACCACTCGGAGGAACAACCTATCTCTTTTAAAATTCTCCTTTCAAAATTCTTAAAGAAGATCCTGTATCTTTAGTTATTACATTTTTTTATATGCTAGAAATGTCTTGTTCCTCCCAGCTAGATATTTAAAAAGTTACAAAGTAAAAAGCACGAGTGTGGTAAAATCAATTTTGTACCCAGTAAACTACATATTATAAAGTACCAAATTTCGAGCAACTGTATTGAAAAATTGTTTTGTGAACTTCGTCGTGTATCATTGAATTGCTCTTTTTAAATAAATTAGTGCAACTTGGCCGATTTTTCAGTCAAGTTACTATACTACTATACTTTACCCGTAACTAGTATCTCATCTGTGACTTCACTGCGTCACAGTATTACTATATGGCTTACATAAGCGCGATGCCGCCAAGGCGTAGGTACTAGCAGTACTAGCCTGTGGCCCGCCTGGCAAACCTGCGGAGTTGGCCAGGCTGTGCCCCGACGCCCGCTGCCCCGCAAGTACCCTTTAGTTGCTATATAACTATATAACGGCTTACAGTAGTGCAACGAATGTAATTACGCAATTACATTCGTTGCACTACTGTAAGCCGTTATATTATAATACTGTAACTTCACTGCGTCATGTTAGCGACCCAAATAGGATCTTGGCCTCAGATTTTGGTGTCGGATCGCGCCACTTATTTTTTTATTATTTTTTTATATTTTTTAGTTTTGTGTTTATTTCTTTTGACCTGTTCCACATCGAGCCAATCGGCTCTTTAGATAGTTACTCTTTCGGTTAGGAACCTGTATTATTAGGGTTCCGTAGTCAACAAGGAACCCTTATAGTTTCGACATGTCTGTCTGTCCATCTGTCCGCGGCTTAGCTCAGAGACTATTAGTACTAGAAAGCTGTTACTTGGCATGGGCATACATATTAATTACACCGACAAAGTAGCACAATAAAATCTTGAAAAACAATTTTTTTTAGGGTACCTCCCCTACATATAAAGAGAGGGTGAATTTTTTTCTTTGTTTTTTTTATGAAGAATTGGTAAACCCTTGACAACATCTCACCTGGTGGTAAGTGACGATGTTGTCGAAGATGGAAGCGATTGGAAGATTACCCAACGCAATGGGGAACTGGCTATCTTATCTTCAGGCCGAAACACACCAATGATATCAACATTGATATTTGGCGGCAAGACTTAGATAAGATGGTGGTAGCTAGCCAGGCGGGCTTAGAAAATGTCCTACCACCAACCAAACCGAGTCTTACAATTGACCCCGCCGGGAATCGAACCCGCGACCTCCTGTGTAAAGCCAGTGAACTTTGCCTCTGAGCTACGGAGGCGGTGAATTAACCCTATCGTGTCGGGTATCGTTGAATAGATTTTCAAAATTAATGAAGGTTTTATAAAACCATTTTTCTATTCGGGGTTCGGTTTGTGAAATATTAAGTTTTAACGTGCTAATTTTTGTTAGAGTTAAGTGTATCCCCCCCTAAACTGCTAAAACAAATTGCTATTATAGACATCTTCAAGGCAAGAGTGAATAGGCATTATTTGAGTTTGCGTGTACCATCCTCGACTGCATTATCACTTACCATCAGGTGAGTTGCAGTCAAACGCACTCAAATTTTTAATAAAAAAAAAATCTGAAAGAAATTTAAAAAGGAGTAATAGTCGACCAACTTAAGGTGTGCAGTTGGATTAGAAAATCATCCATACAACATGTTCTATTACGAACAGCAAATATAATTTTCCCACCCAGGGCAAGCATTTGTGTGATGAGCAGATTTGTTTGCTCTGTGTCTGGGTGTTAAATCTATATATGTATGTATTTAAACGTATATAAGTATATATATCAGTCTCTGGTAACCCATAACACAGGGAATCCTACTTTGGGGCCAGATGACCATGTGTGATTTGTCTGAGAATATTTATTTATTTAATTTTGTTTTTTTAAAATATACATTTATAATTAAAAAAGACTACGGAACGCGTTATTATTATTAATTACCCCGCTGCTGCGCCAAAAAGCGACGTGATATTATTATGCTTCAAACATGTCAATAGTGTCAGACAACAGATAACGAAAGTTTTATGTTTATCCAATTTTACAGACTATCGGACAATCCAACTCAGTATCATACAATAGAATATATGGTTAGAAGCACACTGTATCTGCGTGACCTCGGATGCTGGGCTTGTATCTTATTTAGTGTTCCGCAAGCGGGCCAACCCTTGAAAGGTTAAATATTTATAGCTATTACAGTGCACAGAGTGTAGAAAAAAAAATTAAGGTAAGTTCCAACAAAATAGATTTAAATTTTGAGATAAGTAAGATCCTCCTATACAAGCACATAATATGCTTGCTAGGTTCTGGAACATTTACTAGTATTTAAATATTTTATTTTAGTATTTTAAGGTGCCAATTTATTAGTAAAAACCAAATAAATTTTGAGATAGATAAGATTCTCCTATACTGGCACATAATATGCTTGCTAGTTTCTGGAACATTTAATGGTATTTTAATATTTTATTTTAGTATTTTAAGGTGCCAATTTATTAGTAAATACCAAATAAATTTTGAGATAGGTAAGATTCTCCTATACTGGCACATAATATGCTTGCTAGGTTATGGAACATTTAATGGTATTTTAATATTTTATTTTAGTATTTTAAGGTGCCAATTTATTAGTACCTGGGACGCCCGACGTTTACCTGTCGGTCCTCCCGTGTACGCTCTCTTTACAGCACGATTCACCTCCATTCTCTGTACGTGACCAAGCCAACAAAGTCGGGACGATTTAGTTTCGCCAATTATGTTGGGCCAGTAACCGGTGGAACGATGAGATGCTGAAGGATCTGACCGCCCTCCAGCGACCCGATTGGCGTGAGGTGGCGCAGAATAAGGACGAGTGGCGACTTTTGGTGTCGGAGGCTCAGATCCTCTTTGGGTCGCTGAGCCATTGAAGTGAAGTAAATTATTAGTAAATACCAAATAAATTTTGAGATAGGTAGGATCCTCCTAGTTAAACTTTACAAGTATTTTAATATTTTATTTTAGTAATTTAAGGTGCCAATTTATTAGTAAATACCAAATATTTTACACAGGATTTTTTGCTCGTGTTTTCCAACAACCTTTAACAAAGGATCTAAGGTCAAATAATAAATAAGCTCATTTCGAAAATCTTTAAACTTTTCGGTACATGAACATTTCAAGTTAAAAAAGAATGTAATAAAAAGATTTTGGGCTTCCATACTAAGTTGATCGAATAGCTGATTGATTTGCTTGATAAGTTTTATGCTATTTAATCATATGTTTATTGGGGGAAGTTGTTAAAAAAACCGGCCAAGTGCGAGTCGGACTAGCACTCCGAGGGTTCCGTACCACCTCACCTCTCCACACAACTACCTATTAAAATTACTATTCACATTAAAAACAAAAGACATCAACACGAGCGACAAAAATTTGCTTTTTTATCATTCAGTTCGGACTCCTTAGCACGAGTTGTTTTATTTCAGTATTTGTACTATATTCACACCAAGTTTCACGCTTGTATGTATTAATGTTTTAACGATAGAGCTAAATCAAAAATACTTCTAAATACCTAAAAAAAAACACGTTTTTCTATGGAGAACCCCCGTTACCTTTTCACTTTTTCTAATTTTTTGTATTTGTTGTTATAGCGGCAACAGAAATACACATTCTGTGAAAATTTCAACTGTTCCCCTGTTACGGTTCACGAAATACAGCCCGCTGACAGACGGACAGACAGGCAGCGGAAGCTTAGTAATAGTAGTACTAATATATTATATACTGTGGTAATAGGAGTCCCGTTGGATCTCGGAACCCTAAAAATCACGATTAAGAAGCCCTATAAAGGCGACTAAGAAATGTGCACTTTAGATTTTACGAGTGAGCCTTTAAAACTGTAAAATGAAAGTAACCCCCTGATTGCCTACAATAGTCTCTGTCATTTGATGGATCTAATAAAACTCCTACGGTCGCGTAAAAAATTAAGTGAAAGAACCATTTTCTTTTATATAATACAAAATTTGTTATCTATGGTCTTAAGGGTCCCCAGGAGGCTCGAATTTCCATACAAACGTAGTTCCGCTTTAATACAAAAACTACATGCCGGATTGATTCCACACATTGCAAATATATTGAGTAGACGATCGATGTTTGTTATCAGTTTTCGATGTACTAATATAGATTCAAGATTCAAGATGTTTATTCTAAATAGGTGCAAATCACACTCTTTCTGATAGTCATAAAATAATGATAACATAATGTCATTTGTGAAAAATCAAGATACAAACAATCATTAGTTAATAACGTCAAAATTCAATCTTTGATATAAACTAGATTATGTCATTAGAACATGAAAACAATATGACACGAACAATCGGAAAAACATAAGAGCTGTTGCAAACTTTCAGTACAAAACTAATTTAAGCTTTCGTTCAGTTATTTTTAATTTACTACGATAAAAACTAATTACAAACATCTATATGTGTCTACTCAATATGTTTGCAAAGTGTTGATTCATTCCGGCTTGTAGTTATTGTGTTATAGTGGAACTATGTTTGTATGGAAACTCGGGCCTCCTGGGGACCCTTAAAAAATATTTAAAACCACTCTGTATATGCAACAAGGTGATATTTGACACCCATCCCTTCCTTAGATTCAATTTTTCGGCTCTGCCGTGTTTTTAAGCATTAGCATTTGATGTGTTTTCGTAAGGCTATATAAAGAACAGAAGATAAAACATGAAGGTTTTACTGCTAATTGAAAGGTTTTTAGGGTTCCGTAGTCAAAGTAGAAATCGATGGAGTATCGACTCGGTGCTTTTGGGTTCCGTAGTCAAAGTAGAAATCGATGGAGTATCGACTCGGTGTTTTTGGGCTCCGTAGTCAAAGTAGAAATCGATGGAAAACGATTCGGTGTTTTAGGGTTCCGTAGTCAAAGTAGAAATCGATGGAGTATCGACTCGGTGTTTTTGGGCTCCGTAGTCAAAGTAGAAATCGATGGAGTATCGACTCGGTGTTTTTGGGCTCCGTAGTCAAAGTAGAAATCGATGGAGCTCTTCGACTCGGTGTTTTTGGGCTCTGTAGTCAAATTAGAAATCGATGGAGTATCGACTCGGTGTTTTTGGGTTCCGTAGTCAAAGTAGAAATCGATGGAGTATCGACTCGGTGTTTTTGGGCTCCGTAGTCAAATTAGAAATCGATGGAGTATCGACTCGGTGTTTTTGGGTTCCGTAGTCAAAGTAGAAATCGATAGAGTATCGACTCGGTGTTTTTGGGCTCCGTAGTCAAAGTAGAAATCGATGGAGTATCGACTCGGTGTTTTTGGGCTCCATAGTCAAAGAATAAATTGATGGAATATCGACTCGGTATTTTTGGGCTCCGTAGTCAAAGTAGAAATCGATGGAGTATCGACTCGGTGTTTTAGGGCTCCGTAGTCAAAGTATAAATCGATGGAGTATCGACTCGGTGTTTTTGGGCTCCGTAGTCAAAGTAGAAATCGATGGAGCTCTTCGACTCGGTGTTTTTGGGCTCTGTAGTCAAATTAGAAATCGATGGAGTATCGACTCGGTGTTTTTGGGTTCCGTAGTCAAAGTAGAAATCGATGGAGTATCGACTCGGTGTTTTTGGGCTCCGTAGTCAAAGTAGAAATCGATGGAAAACGATTCGGTGTTTTAGGGTTCCGTAGTCAAAGTATAAATCGATGGAGTATCGACTCGGTGTTTTTGGGCTCCGTAGTCAAAGTAGAAATCGATGGAGTATCTACTCGGTGTTTTTGGGCTCCATAGTCAAAGAAGAAATTGATGGAATATCGACTCGGTGTTTTGGGGCTCCGTAGTCAAAGTATAAATCGATGGAGTATCAACGCGGTGTTTTTTGGCTCCGTAGTCAAAGTAGAAATCGATGGAGCTTCGACTCGGTGTTTTTGGGCTCTGTAGTCAAATTAGAAATCGATGGAGTATCGACTCGGTGTTTTGGGCTCCGTAGTCAAAGTAGAAATCGATGGAGTATCGACTCGGTGTTTTTGGGCTCCGTAGTCAAAGTAGAAATCGATGGAAAACGATTCGGTGTTTTAGGGTTCCGTAGTCAAAGTGTAAATCGATGGAGTATCGACTCGGTGTTTTTGGGCTCCATAGTCAAAGTAGAAATCGATGGAGTATCGACTCGGTGTTTTTGGGCTCCGTAGTCAAAGTAGATATCTAGTCGGACAAACGTACATGTGAAATCTAAATTTTAAATCACATTGGTACGTGGCAGGATTCGAACCACGACCTCCTAGACTGGAGGCGGCGGCCCTAGCTCCTAAAGTTATGGAATTAAATTACTTTTTTTGAGATAAGTCCCTCAACTACATGTTAAGTGTTGTGATTTTTATTATTATTTACATACCCCATCGTTCAATAGGTCTTTTAAAACCATTAAGGGTTTGTTAAGAACATTTATTATTTTTTCTAGTAATTACTTGTTACTATCCCCCCACCCTTTCCCAGAAACACACCGGTCAGGAAAATCCAAAAGAGTTCAAAATAGTGAGTGGATACGTTTTAAAGGAAAATAAACATGGCTAAAGAGCATTTCTTAGCTAACGAGAAAAATGGACCAATTTATGAAATGCAATTGAATCCATAAAAAGTACATACAATCTCCATACAAAATGTCTGAAATAAACTACAAAACAATCATTTTTTAAATAAATATTATTTTTGAAAAGATTACGGAACCCTACTTTGTGCGTCCGACACACACTTTTTTTTTACGTCTCGATTGTTCTTTTTTAACGATATTAAAGTAATAGGTACGCATTATGTAGGTAAATAGGTACCTACCTCTTTTTTTTAAAAAACCCAACAGATCCAAGATTTTTTTAAACTTTAATACAGTCTTTTCATCACAATCTTGACGAGTTTAGTGTCTGGTACTTTTTATTGAAAATTGTAGTCTTATATTTCAGCAATAATGTAATTTGAATTTCTACACCAATTATTTTACACCCTGTATAGGTACACCGAGTAGAAACAGTCAGTTTTTAAAAAGTTATAGCTATTTTAAATGAACTCATTCTAAAAAAAAAGTTCTCTGTAAATGTCAACATTAAGCGGACTGTTTCTATCATTGATTTTGTATGAGACCTATAATCTTAGCTTTTTAAAAGTGTCAAGGCAATTAACCACTTGACTCGCTATTTCAAATGAACTCGTTCTAAAAAAATCTAAAACTACTTGCATACTTCAACTTCAAACGTCAACTAAAGCGAATAGTTTCTGTCATTAATTTTGTATGAGACCCGTAATCTAAGCTTTTTTAAAGAGTGTTAAGGCAAGTAACCGCGTTACTCGCTACTTCAAATTATGTCGTTCTAAAAAAATCAAAAATTACTTGCAAACTTCAACTTTAAATGTCAACATTAAATGGACAGTCGCTGTCATTGATTTTGTATGAGACCCGTAATCTAAGCTTTTAAAAAGTGTCAAGGCAAATAACCGCGTAATTCCCTATTTCAACTGATGAACTCGTTTTATAAACTTCAAAAGTTACTTGCAAACTTCAAACGTAAAGCGGACAGTTTTTATCATTAATTTCGTATGAGACCCGTTATCTACTTGGTGAGAACTATAATAACATGTTAATGTAGTACGAGTAAGTAGGTATAAGTTCCATTTTCATTAAAGTTTCACGTTTGATTTGCAAAGTTCCACTGAAATTGGAAGTTGTTAGTATAGGTACAGTTAGTTACAAAAGTGCATACCTACCTAATCCTTATAAGTGCGAGTCGGACTCGCGCACCAAGGGTTCCGTAAATTACCATTAAATTTCACATCAAATTCACCACAATAAATGCTGAGAACCATTATAACATGTTAATGTAGTAGGTAGATATATGTTCCATTTTCATTAAAGTTTCACGAATACCTACTTGTGCAAACGTTTGATTTGCAAAGTTCCACTGAAATTGGAAGTTGTTAGTATAGGTACAGTCAGTTACAAAAGTGCATACCTACCTAATCCTTATCCAAAAAACGGCCAAGTGCGAGTCGGACTCGCGCACCAAGGGTTCCGTAAATTACCATTAAATTTCACATCAAATTCACCACAATAAATGCCGAGAACCATAATAACATGTTAATGTAGTAGGTAGGTATAAGTTCCATTTTCATTAAAGTTTCACGAATACCTACTTGTGCAAACGTTTGATTTGCAAAGTTCCACTGAAATTGGAAGTTGTTAGTATAGGTACAGTCAGTTACAAAAGTGCATACCTACCTAATCCTTATCCAAAAAACGGCCAAGTGCGAGTCGGACTCGCGCACCAAGGGTTCCGTAAATTAACATTAAATTTCACATCAAATTCACCACAATAAATGCCGAGAACCATAATAACATGTTAATGTAGTAGGTAGGTATAAGTTCCATTTTCATTAAAGTTTCACGAATAGCTACTTGTGCAAACGTTTTATTTGCAAAGTTCCACTGAAATTGTAAGTTGTTAGTATATGTACAGTCAGTTACAAAAGTGCATACCCACCTAAACCATATACCCAAAAAAACGACCAAGTGCGAGTCGAACTCGCGCACCAAGGGTTTCGTAAATTAACATCAAATTTACCACAATAACCGTTTTGCCTAGTATGGGGGGCGTTCAGATTTTTTTCATTTAGTCTCCAGCAATATCCGGGTCATCCACTTGTTTACAGCTGGATCGCCCCAAACACGCTCTCTTGAAAGCGCGATCTATGAATGGTCTCCACGTGGCCGAGCCAACGCAGTTTGAAAGCTGTGGTTTCTCTGATGATAATGGTCTCGGAAAATGTCTTCAATATGAACACTTTGCAATTATGAAACTGGCAAGAAGTGGCGCAACATCGAGACGGAAGGCGTCAAAAAGTGTCGCTGAGCCAGCGCTGCAAGTAGGAAAGTGAGTAAATAATTTAAAAAAATATGATGTTGACCCACTTCCTGGTTTCCGATTGAGCTGAAATTTCGCATACACGTTTAGTTTGGATTACAACGCATGGTAGGCATCTGAAGTCATTCTCCAATGTGGCGGACTCCCAAAGATGGCGAACAATTATTTTGATGCACCCTTATGATATGGGTATCAAATGAAATGGGTTTGCTGAAAAAAATACAAAATTAGTTTTAAAAATATTTTCAAATAAAAGCTTGTACATAAGGATTGCAATGCGGAAAACTGGATTCGGTAATCCAGCGGATCAGGCATCATTAGATGTCTACCGGATCCGGTACCAATTTACCGGGTCCGATTAGCGGATCCGGTGAAAAATACATGATACCAATTTTTTGGAAAAATACTCGCCAATGCATGAGTAGGTACTTAAATGCGTGCGAGTCGTTAGACACTTACTGGCCCGCTACCATACTCCGCAAGACCGCACTTGCCCCATCCCATCCCGCTGTGCCATGCGATCCACGTTTGGATGACCGCCAAACGAGGCTCGCGTTGTCACTTAACTCGCTTGACTCAAAATGTTTGGTGTGTTGTATGGGTTGTCGCTGTGTCGTTTTAAAAATTGCATATGCAAAGAAAGAAAAGAAAATTTAACTATAAGATACCAAAAAAGAGAAAGTTTTAAAAAAGTACTAAAAAAGGAAGTGACTGCAAATGAAAATTAAAGAGTGTTCGAGGAATATAGGTTTCACGGCTATTTGTTTACAATAAAACCGACTAGTGTAGAAGCTGAAAAGACCTTTTTTGGCTGCTGGCTATATTTATAACTTTATAAGAAGTCTATTAAGAGATGACACAATTTTGATGACACTATTTTTTTACAAAAATAATCATCTACCTATCTAAAGAAATTATATTGAAAAAACAAAATTTATAAAGTGGAGCAAAAAATAAAATGTGGTTAGATGTAACTAATCCGGTCAGATCCGGCTGGATCCGGGTTGATCGATGGGGATCCGGCCGGATCCGACCGGATTGAAATTGCTGCCGGATTGCAATCCCTACTTATAGGTTCCTAAAACGTTTAAGATTTTTAAATTCAATTCAATTCATTTATTTGTTCAAGAATTCGGTACAGTTTGGTGTTAATAGTGTTGAAGTGCGCGAACTCAACCTTAAATTAAGGTGTACAAATATTACTTTACATTCAAAAATCTTATTTTCTATTACATTACAATTATTAATATAATTTATTAATTTAAAAAGACATAAGTATTTCAAGCAGCAACACATTTAATTTTATTTATTATACCTATTTAAAAATAAAATCACTTTATCAGTCCAAAAATATACAAATAATGATTCATGAAATAAATTTTAAATGTATTCATCATTACAGCTCATATACGTCCCCACCGAGGGGCTCGAGCCTACCCTGAATCAGGGCGATTAGGCCTTAGTCGACCACGCGGGCCCAGTGCGGGTTGGTCGACTTCACACACAACCTTCGAGTTTCTTCGCAGGCGTGTGCAGGTTTCCTCACGATGTTTTCCTTCACCGTTAAAGCAATCGGTAAGTATGTACGTAAGTTTTTGAAAAACTCATTGGTACATTGGCCGTCCAGATTTGAACCCGGTACCTCTGGTTAGATGGACCGAGTCGTTACCGGTTGAGCCACCGACGCTTTTTAGCCACCGACGCTTTTTAAGCCACCGACGCTTTTTATATGTTATATATATTTATATTTAGATTTTTATATATATATGAGAAATGTATTAATTAACAAATAATAACAAAAATCAAAATAAAGTTTAAGAAAAAGCATAGTTGCTATAAATGTCCATCTCTCCTAAAAACTATAAAAGATTAAATAAAATATCACCAAATCACATTATTAATAGTAAAAAATTCATCAATGGAATAAAAGCAGTGCTTTAGCAAATATTTTTTCAGTCTGACTTTAAATAATTGTAACGGATACTCTTTCAAATCATCTGGCAGTGCATTATAAATTTTGATACACATGTAATGTACATTATTTTGACAGAGACTTAAATTTACTTTTGGGTTATATAATTTATGACCATATCTAGAGCTGTGGATTTTCATTTCTTTCTTCGTTTTAAATAAATGAGAATTTTTTTGACAAATAAACAGATTTCCAGTATATACAGACTTGGTAGTGGTAAAATATTACTTTTTCGAAACAGTGGTTCACACGAATCTAGAACGTAGGCTCCAAATATTGCCCTAACACATTTTTTCTGTGTAATAAAAGCCTTATCTGCATTTACTGAGTTACCCCACAATATCAGCCATATCGAAGAACAGATCCAACATATCCGTGGTAAGCCTCTAATGCTGCTTCAATAGAAACTACATTCCTAATTTTCCTTAGAGCGAAAACAAACTTATCAGTCCTTGAACAAACTGATTCAACATGCTGTTTCCAGTTACAATTTTGTCTATGACGATGCCAAGAAAATTTGTAAAGTCCACTTCTCCTATCATGTCACCTTTATGAGATACACAAATTGACATTGGAAATGAATTATATGTATTAAATTGAATTAATTTTGTTTTCGTTACGTTAACATTAAGGTTATTATTATCCAGCCATTGTATTACTTCTGACAGTGCTCTATTAATATCATCATAAAAATTATTTTTGTTAATATATTGGACCGTTATTGTGGTATCATCGGCATATTGTATACATTTTTGATGGATATCAGTGGATAGGTCATTGATATACAACAAGAACAAAAGTGGGCCCAAAATACTCCCTTGAGGCACACCATATTTGTTCTCCCTAAATTCTGATCTATATACTTTTTTATTATGTTTATTGATTCCGGTGATTTCAGTACATTTTTTTCTATTATCTAGGTAGCTTTTTATCCATTCATATGCTGGTCCACGTATTCCTATAATTAAAATTAAAATAAGCTTATTAAGAGATTACCATCGAAAAAGTTAAAACTTATATAGTATCTCTACTAGCTATGTGCCTAGCTCGTAGAAAGATAGCCACTGGGGTATTAAAGTTCTCGTATGGCAAAAAAGCGTCGGTGGCTCAGCCGGTAACGACTCGGTTCTTCTAACCAGAGGTACCGGGTTCAAATCTGGACGGCCAATGTACCAATGAGTTTTTCAAAAACTTACGTACATACTTACCGATTGCTTTAACGGTGAACGAAAACATCGTGAGGAAACCTGCACACGCCTGCGATGAAACTCGAAGGTTGTGCGTGAAGTTGACCAACCCGCACTAGGCCCGCGTGGTCGACTAAGGCCTGATCGACCTAATTCAGGGTAGGCTCGAGCCCCTCGGTGGGGACGTATATGAGCTGATATAATGATGGCAACCGCGCACCGGAAGGCGTACCATAGGAAGGCCTCCCATTCGATGGATCGACAACCTGGTGAGGGTCGCGAGAAGCAGCTGTATGCGGGAAGCGCGGGACCGGTCGCTGAGGAAATCTTTTGGGGAGGCCTTTGTCCAGCAGTGGACGTTCTTCGGCTGATATGATGAGATGACATAGTATATCATGGTTTTTCGTAATAAGCCAGAAGCATAATATCAACTAAATACTTTTATTTTACACCTTTGTTGAAAAAATATTAAATATATTTTACATAAGTACATGTAAAAAGTATTAATGACTTTTAGATGATGAAACTCATTTCTTAATTTAAAAGTGACACGTTTACATATGAAATTGCCGAAAATTATTATTAAGAACAATAGTTATTAAAACAAAATTTATTCTTAAAATAGCATTAGACTATTAGAAATTAAATGGCGGTAATTATATGCCTATTGTTCAGATATTTTGAGAGCACGGTGGCTTTAACCCCATGAAGTCGGGTTTTTTCACCAGGAAAAATCGCCTTTATTTGAGCAAAATAAACACATTTTTAATTTTAAAGCTCTAGAGTTATCGCAGCAGTTTCTTCATTACTAACTAAATTTAGGAATAAATATAATGTAACTGCATAATAAACATTCAGTCCGCAAAATAACTACTTGAGCGGCAAGATTTCATGATTGAGCGGCAGAAAAACAACATGTCTATAAGCAGCAACTCAACACTGTAGGAAGAGTGTGGTACGGGGAGTTCTAAATGGAAGCGGGAGCGAGCGAAGCGAGCTCAGACTTGCGGAGCACCCCGACTCGGATCCGTTAGGTTCGGAGACTGTGCGGGGAGGCGAGCTAAGCTCGCCTCCCCGCACAGTCGTAGTGTTAGGTTTAACATGAGAACACAGAAGTAGGAGCCCCGAAGGGGCTCCGTCGACCACTCAACACTGTAGGAAGAGTGTAGTACGGGGATGTTTAAAATAATTACAGCCATCCAGAATGACATAAATTGCTGATTGATTTTGAAATGTTTGCTGACCATGAGTTGCTGACCAATTAGCTATTTCTGCTGACCAATTAGCTATTTCTGCTCACCGATTATATTTTTCTGCTCACAGAAATAACAATACTATGCTAACCATTTAATTGACACCCCTAAATTTATACCCCGCATCAGATTTCGTCACTTACAGGAAAATTCAAAAAAATTAATTAGTCTAAAAATTGCCCCATCTGACCACTAAGAAAACGCCTTTGTTCGATTCAATGGTACATAGCTCAGGGGATTAGAACATGATAGACATGCAACTAGTTACTAATATAAGACCATAAGTGGTGTCACCATAAGGTCAATAAAAAAAACAATAACTTTTTTAATTTCAATAAAAATTGGCATTGAACTTCAAAACCTGAATCGCAATTTCATAGGTCAAGACCTTATACCTAATTATATTGCTTACAACTTAATCAGCTGTTGTGTAAACTTTGTGAGCAAGGAGTTGCGTAGTCTTAGCTTGAAGGTTCTACATTCATAAAACAAAATAGTCTAACCAAATTAACTTTACGCTAACTAAAAACCATTAACTTAATGCAATAAACCTGAATATGAAAATTTTTATGACATTAAAGGAACCATTCGGTCCGCGTGTGGAATATCAAGGTTATTAGCCCATCAAGCGGACGGTTATGGCTGACATATTACTTTTATGAAACCGAACCTAAAGACATGATTGTTTGTCATTAAATGAGTAATTCTGGCTGAAAGAAAGATATATTTTGCGACTGTAAGCTTATTAACCGTTACGCCGTTATTGTCCGGAAGGTCGTGGTTCGAATCCTGCCACGTACCAATGTGATTTCGAATTTAGATTTCATATGTACGTTTATCCGACGCTCTTACGGTGAAGGAAAACATCGTGAGGAAACCTGCACACGCCTGCGAAGAAACTCGCAGGTTGTGTGTGAAGTCGACCAACCCGCACTGGACCCGCGTGGTCGACTAAGGCCCGATTACCCTAATTCAGGGTAGGCTCGAGCCCTTCGATGGGGACTTATATCAGCTGATATGATGAAGCTTATTAACAATAATCACAAAGTAGATAGGAAACAGAGGGGTCGCTTCGAACAACTGCGCAAAACGGGCCGCACGCACACATCCAGCTCGCTTACAGGCCGACTCGCTATAGTTCGCCATAGATTAGTCGCGAGTGCCACGCTTAGGGAATTTTACTATGATATATTTTTCTTTGGTATAATAAATTGAAAATGGCTTCCGTTGTGAAAAAAGTTCATATGTTATAGATTGGTACTGCTATGTATTCGGCTACATAAATTCAAACATGAATAGTGAATGAATGTTGTTTCTTTGCCAGTTGACGTAGACAGGTAAGTAAGAACAAATGTAGTAAATAATAACTGATTATGTAGGTACTCGTTTATCACTGTAGAATCGCGTGGTTTGTTATTCACGAAAAAAATTGTTCACTAAATCACTCGGTAAGATCGCGCGTAGGTATGGCGCCGTCGTCGACTCGAAAAATGTCGGATAAAGGAGCTCCTCAAAGCGGAGCTCCTTATGTTCATTATTAAGGTGGAATCATGCAAGTTGAAGTAACTTAAAGTTTATAAAATAAAAATACTAAAAAATAAAATTAATTTAGACAGAGGCCATATTTGGTTAGTAACACAAAACTTAATATCTACTGTAAGTTTAGATAGGTAAATGTATTTAAGCCACATGGGCAAGCAATCCACGCAGCGAGTGTAGTTAGCAACCGCTGAGTGCATCCCAAGTCAGCCCCTCACAAACCCCCATCCAGCCTGGTTTCCAAGACAGCCAAGATGCTGTTGGTGCTGCAACGCAGCCTGCCGAGCACCGCAGCGCACCGTTTGCGAATCACGGCTTGGAAGCCGTCTACCTGCGCGTCCGCAAACATCCCCGACGCACTGCACCAGCGCGGCAGCCCCAACAGCGCCCTGAACGCATTATTATATTGGACGCGCAGGGCGCCGATCGTCCTTCGCGAATACACAGCCCACAGGCTACAAGTATATAGAGATGTACAGTAGGCTCTAAACAATGTTATCTTTACCTGAGCTGTACATCTACGGAACTTGTGTGGTATCATATTAGCTCTGGTCGAAAGGGCCCTACGCTCTCGATCTGTATCAGCATCATCGTTCAAACATTTGTTAACCAAGTGGCCCAGATATTTGAAAGCAGAAACTCTTTTTAAAGGTGTTCCATTTAGTAACACAGGGGGAACATGACATGGACACTTGTTGCCTGCCTTGAAAATCAGTAGCTCACTTTTTGTTTCGTTATACCTAAGGCCGTGTTGGGCAGCATAATTTTCACATACACTAAACAATAGTTTCAATACACCAATCGAAGGGCTCAGCAGCACCATATCGTCTGCGTAGCTAATGTTGTTTATGCAAACACCATCTATATGACATCCGACATGCATGCTGCTGAGCTCCTCAATCAGGGCATTGACATAAAAGTTAAACAATTTTGGAGAGCAAATAAATTCTCTCAGAGCACTAACGATTCACCTATTTACTAACTGATGAATAACACGATTTTAAGGAATTTCGGGATCCTTTGATGACATCCATTTTGTAAAATAAAATTACATGTCAACTGGGTAGGCAGGATGCAGCCGAGGATGTAACACGCAAGCTCAAATAGTACCTATTCACTCTCGTTTAATTATACGAATCGGAGAATACTGGCAGGGTTTTCCACTCCTTGGCCGTTCATTAGTAAATTGGCGCTATTTTAAATACTATAATTTGTACGAGCACAAAGTTTAATGTTACTTAATAATAAAAAGATAGACAATGCATTCAAGTGATGAAGAAGTAAGCTCGGGCTTGTTAATGACAGTTCGTTTACAATAACCTACTTTCCACCCTTGTATCACAATGTACTATTGTTTTAAGTGTTTTTTTGTTAAAAAAAAATCACGGACAGTGAAAACTGTGTATGCACAGAAGGAAGGGTGGCACAGATTATATGAAATTAGTAGAAGGTATACTAGTAAATATAGCACTTACCCATCTTGAAAGTTTCTATACCCTGTACTGCACATGTCTTTTCAAAAAAAACTTGTAATATCCCTGGGCAATGTTGAGCAGTGTATACATACAAACATATACCCGAAAACCATTACCCTAATTTTGAGCAGTCAGGGAAAAAAGCACGACTGCATAAAAACAGTGCCCCTTTTTTTGGAAAGTCGAGTAAAATAATAAAGAAGAATCTAATGATACCTCGCACTCTAAATCATCATTCTAATCCATCAAGCCAAGATTCAAAATAAATATTCAAAATAGGTGCAAATTACAGTCTTTCTGATAGCCATAAAATAGTGATTACATAATTTCATTTGCAAAAATCAAGAAATAAACAATCATTACTTAATAACGTCAAAATCCAATCCTTGATATAAAAAAAACAAATTATGTAATTATAACATGAAAACAATATGACACGAGAAATTATACATTATAATCATTGAATGTCATGAATGCCTTTGACAACTGTAGGCCAGTTCACACGGACAGCACCCGGTCACGAGTATAACGCGAGCTAGTACTCTTTATTATACTTAGTGTGATGCGAGATTCAGCCATCGCTCCTATCAACCATATTAGAGGGAAAGGAACGACCCGGCCCCCGATGCGCCACCATCCGCACGAACATTTAAGTGAGCATGCACCGTTTAGAAGATATCGTGGAATAAATACACACACAAACACCACACCTCAAAACAATACACTCTTTTTTTGTGAGCTATCGTGTAGAAAAAGTCCTGATTCACGCAATCACTTACTGGCTCATCAATGCCCAGCCCAAACCATTGGACCTACAAAGCTGATGCACACAAGTTCCCTTCATGATTTAGACGAGAAATCATCATATCAGCTCATATACGTCCCCACATTCGAGCCTACCCTGAATTAGGGCGATCGGGCCTTAGTCGACCACGCGATCCCAGTGCGGGTTGGTCGAATTTACACACAACCTTCGAGTTTCTTCGCAGGTGTGTGCAGGTTTTCTCACGATGTTTTCCTTCTCCGTTAAAGCAATAGGTGAGTATATGTACGTAAGTTTCGAAAAACTCATTGGTACATTGTCCGTCCGGATTTGAACCCGGCACCTCTGGTTAGGAGGACCGAGTCGTTACCGGTTGAGCCACCGATGCTGTCGGACTTAGACGAAAAATAAGACAGGATTCTTCCAAAATTATTACGAGATAGGGAATAATGTCACGGACAAGAGAACGTTCTGCCATGTTTTTCTATTTATTTATTCTCAATTGGTAAGCCCTTGGCATCGTTTCACCTGATGGTAAGTGACGAGGATGCCGAAGATGAGCGGGCTTACTAAGATTCCCCAACGCAATGTGGAACTGGTATCTTATCTTTAAGACAGAATGTTGTTGGCGTTGATGTTTGGCGGCAAGACTTATTTAAGATGGTGGTAGCTAGCCAGGCGGTCTTGAAAACGCCCTTCCACCAACCACCAAACCGAGTCTTACAAAGTTAGACACCGCCAGGAATCGAACCCGCGACCTCTTGATGTGAAGCTAATGGACTAAACCATTACGCCATGGAGATGGTTATGCTAGTTCTCATGTTCTGCTAGTCACATAGAGACAATGGATTATCTTTTTTTACCCACGCTTCTCTATTTTTGACTGCGTCACAGTCAGAGTATACGATAATAATTAAAAGACTATTCTGGACCTACTTTTGCTTTATACATTTTCATGTATCATCATCATATCATCATTTTATCATCATTTTTCCCGTCCACTCTGCGGGAAATAACCAATGACGAGACGTTGAGGCGCCGGTTGAAAGATTTCTTGTTGGAAAGTGAATAATTTTATTCTGCTAAAGAATTTTTGAAATAATTTAATAATAATTGTGATATTTTAAAATTTTGTAACATGAGTTACCAAATTACTGTAGTTTTCTACTTTATTTTGAAATTTTATTAATTATATTAGTTTATTTTCTATATTGCTTT
This sequence comes from Coleophora flavipennella, assembly GCA_947284805.1. Taxonomy (NCBI): domain Eukaryota; kingdom Metazoa; phylum Arthropoda; class Insecta; order Lepidoptera; family Coleophoridae; genus Coleophora; species Coleophora flavipennella. The sequence goes on from OX369307.1 coordinate 3,574,053, forward strand.
CTTTGACGATCACATCACTATTGACATATTATATAATGACCTGACATTTATAATTGAATTTGTGACGTAAAATAAATAAAAATAAACTAAACTAAACATACAAGCTTAATACTCGTATTAACTTGCCGTGTTAGTCAGTTTGGGAAAAATTTTAGAAGGTTATAAAAACCACCTACCGGTTTCCGATAAAGCTGAAATTTTGCATACACGTTAAGTTTAGAACAATGCTAACTCAAAATAAACAAATAAGCATCGTCTTTCCCTACAAAACGTGTAAGTTTATTTATATACATTTATTTTAGTAAGAATAGTAAGTATTCTATTTTTAAGGTATGTGTTAGGTATATTATTAATTTATTTATTATAGGTATGTATTATATAAGTGAGTAGACTAGGTTAGTTTATATTATAATTTTTAATTATATATTGAACATCGTTTTTATGACTGTCTTTAAGGGTGATTAGTAAATTATGTCGTTTCCCACCTACTCAACCATCTCTGTTCAAAAACCACAACAATCGAGTATGTTTTTAGTTCCCTCAGAAACTGCATCAGATTATGCTATTTTCCCGGGATAAAAAGTAGCCTTAGATGTCCTTCCCCGTGACACAGGCTACCTGCATGCCAAATTTCATAAAGATTGATCAAGGCGTTGAAGCGTGAAAAGGTAACAAACAAACAAACACATTTATAATATTAGTAAGGATTTTATATGGTACTAGTGGATGCCCGCAGCTTCGCCCGCGCAGATCCCGATTTTTGCGGTTCCCGTGGGAATTTCCCAAAATCCTTTCTCAGCGGATGCCTACGTCATAACATCTAACTGCATGCCAAATTTCAGCCCGATACGTCCAGTGGTTTGGGCTGTGCGTTGATAGATCACTAAGTCAGTCAGTCACCTTTGAGTTATATATATTTATATATATTTAGATAATTTTAGGTACCTACACATGGGTTTGCCCCTGTCCTTTAAATTCTCATACATAACACCCGGTAAGGTTGGGTGGAAGAGATCTCTTATAGAAATAAGTCCACCTTTGTATATGTCTTTTCTAAGTGTTTTTATGTTATTATTTGTGTGCAATAAAGAATATATAACAATGCATGTTTAGCTAAATGAGGTCAATCTACGAGTAAATCCAATATGGCAAACACCGGTTCTTCTTATATGCAAATGAAAGGCTTTACTGAGAAGAATACAAAGTAATTAAAATTATTTTCAAATTATAGCTTTTACCTAAAAGTTTTAAGGTTTTCCAAAATTATTTTATTATGACACATCTTGATTTTATAACTTATGTAATGCCCACCAACGTAAAAAGAAACAATCTCATCCTACAAAGGACTGTTAGCTATTTACGTCGTAACCGCCAACTGTTGACGATAACATTGGGATGAGTTTCACAGTTGAAATCGTTTTTTTAGGGTTCCGTATCTCAAAAGGAAATGCCTTTTAACTAAAAATTAAAAAAAAAAACTGCATAACCACATCAGGTACTCCTGTTTTTTGGGAAGTCGGGTAAAACGTATCATATGTCACTCACGGGATCAAGACGAATCTAACGATACCTCGCTCTCTAAAACACATCAAGCCGTTTAAACAACGTCAAGTAATAAAAAAAAATCGAGCGAGACCTACAGTTCTCGCATATGATGTGTAACATGTGACAAAATACTTTATAAAAGGACGGCAAAGATACGGCAGACTAGGTTGTATGGTCATAGATACCTTTGCCTTTTCCGCGCTTTTAAAGCCTGAAAAAAGGACGGCAAAGATACGGCAGACTAGGCTGTATGGTCATAGATACCTTTGCCTTTTCCGCGCTTTTAAAGCCTGAAAAAACGCGACTCCCTGTTACACATTTCCGTCCCATGGGACACATTTCCGTCCCATTTCACGAAATCACTCCCACAAATTGCAGGAAAGCGAGAGCAAAGATGTTACACATAAAAAAAAACGGCCAAGTGTGATTCGGAGTCGCGCAAAGCAGGGTTCCGTAGTCTTTTCAAAAAGTAAATAGCCCACCTTGTAAGGTAAGTATCACTGCACATTTTTGTTACACCCTGTATAAGAGAATCTTTTAAGGGTTCCGTACCGAGTAACAAGTAAAAGTTGGTGTATTCCGGCACGAAGATAAGATAGCCAGCTCCCCATTGCGTTGGGGAATCTTGGTAAGCCCGCTTCCATCTTCGGCAACATCGTCACTTACCACCAGGTGAGATTTTGTCAAGGGTTTACCAATTGTGAATTAAAAAAAAAAGTACAGGATCATTGTTATACTTGTATGGAGGGGTGATGTGGTAAGGAACCCTCTGTGCGCGATTCCGACTTTCACTTGACCAGTTTTTTATTTTTTCGACTGAAAAGTTAGATTTGTCCTTCAATAGTTTATGTTTTTAATGTTCCGTGCCCAAAGGTGTGGTAGTACGGAATTCTCGGTGCGCGAGTCCGACTCGCTCTTGGCCGGTTTTCTTGGAAAATTATTGTTTTTGAGGGGACCTAGAATTGCTTATATCGACCAAGTTAAGAAGAAAGTTAAGGTGGAAACGTATAAAGAAATGAAGGAGATAGTGTGGAAGAGAGAGACCTGGAAAGAGCTACACCGACAAGAGGACGGCTCTTAAGTTATGATGATGATGATGGTTCCGTAGTCAACAAGGAACCCTTAAAATTTCGCGAAGTCTGTCTGCCTGTCTGTCCGTGGCGTAGCTCAGGGACTATTAGTACTAGAAAGCTGTTATTTGGCAAGAATATTGTTTACGCCGACAAAGTGGTAAAATAAAAAAGGGGGCGATATTTCTCCGTTGACATACCCTATCGAATAGGTCTGTTAATCTTTAAAGTGCAAATTTTTGTGACAGTCTAGTGTTTTCTTGGAAAAAGTAGTACAAGTTCATGAATAGAAGCCACTGACTGTGAAATTTTGGAGGGGGTCCAAAAATAGCACCATAGGCTTCCGTACGACACATATCCACAGATTACTAAATTAGTTACTTACATATCTACTGATATAATTTAAGCTGCTTGCCATTTAAACGCATGATGAAAAAACTGGCCAAGTGTGAGTCGGACAAGCGCACGAAGGTTTGTACCATTATCTATAAAAATCACGTTTGTTGTATGGGGCCCCCCTTAACTATTTGTTTTATTTTAATTTAACTATTTATTGTTAAAGTGAATATATAACTAAATATTCTGTAAATATTATATTATCAATATCGAGCAAAAAATCACGTTTGTTGTGTGGCAGCCCCTTAAATATGTATTTTATTCCATTTTTTAGTATTTGTTGTTATAGCGGCAACAGAAATACATCATCTGTAAAAAAAATAACTTTCTAGCTATCACAGTTCATGAAATAAGGTCTGGTAACAGACGGACGGACAGACAGACAGACGGACAGCGAAGTCTCAGTAATAAGGTCTCCTTTTTACCCTTTGGATAAGGAACCCTAAAAAGGTGAAATTTTAAGGAGAGAATACTTCTTTAAGGTTCTACCACCAGCTATCTAACGCCGCGATCGGTTAAAAAATAATGACTTGCTTAGTAAATTATAATTTTAAAAAAAATTTCAACAACGAATTTGAAGGATTGTTACTGTAGTTTATTAACTATCAACCCTGAGAAATAGAGTTCGTTGAACATAGTTACAGATAGCATAATTTCCAATTCGGCCGCTTTTAGCACTTTTGCGAGTATGCATTACTGACACCCTTGAAGTGAAAACAAGTGAAAACTGAAGTAAGTATTTAGGTGCGTCGAGCGATCTTTGGTAAGGGAAAATCTTATGGGTTCGCGTCACTGACATGCTTGAAGTGAAAACAAGTGAATACTTAAGTAGTTAACTATTTAGGCGCTTTGAACGATCAGGGATAATTTTATGGGTTCACTGACATTCTTGAAGTGAAAACAAGTGAAAACTTAAGTAGTTAACTATTTAGGCGCGTTGAGCGATTTCCGATATTATTATGGGTTCGCGTCACCGATGTTCTTCATGTGAAAACAAGTAAAAACTTATGTATTTAGGCACTTTGAGCGATCTCTAGTTGGAGATAATGTTATGGATTCGCGTCACCGACATGCTTGAAGTGAAAGCTTAATTTTTTAGGCGCCTTGAGAGATTTTTGGTAAGGAAAAATCTTATAGGTTCGCATCACGGACATAATACATAATAGTATAATACGATGAGAACCACTGTTATTTCATAGTTTTAAGTTTAACTCTGTCAAAAGTCCCCATGACTTAATTGATTTTGATTTTTTAAATGAATAATTTAATTATTGATAGAAACATCGATCTCCAACACGATGGATTAATCAGGTCAGAGAAGACACCTAATAACTCCAATCAGGCGACCGACCAAAGAGAAAGAGAGAGACAGGAAGAAAGAAAGAGAGAGCATCAGGTTGACCATCTCTGTGGTAATTCTTCTGTCTATGGCTTACTTACTGTTTTATTTGTATGGCTTTAGAGCCCAAATTATTGCTCACAAGACTAAGTTGCGCTGTTTGCAACTTTTTGTGAGAATTTAATATTAAGCAGACACATGATACGTTGTTACAGAAATAAACAAACTTGTTTTAACTGAAGTCCAGAGTTGTAATGTAAGCTTCGTTTAAAGGAATCCCCCGGAAGCTAGAGTTTCCATACATAGGAATTAGTTTTATTTTATTTTCCAGAATAATCCGCGCCGCGATAGAATTCAGGGCGGCCACCGACACAACAGTTTGACGCGAGCTGCAGCGGTGAGCGGAATTTATCAAAGTTGCAGGTAATTCAGCGAACGAACTTTTTCATAAACGACATACTGGATCGAACATATTATACTTTGCAAATAAATAATTATGACAGGATCGGTGTTATTATAGTTTTTTATGATACAAGGGTGGTAAGAAGGTCAATAACAAACGAGTGACATTTGTAAGCCTGAGCCACGGGCGAGCGTTTACCATCGTCACAATTTTGTTATTTTCTTTTACACCCATGTATCATAATTACGAAGTTTTTCAATACAGTTGTGAGAAAACAGGTTACATAACACTAGCTGATTAGATTCTCTTTCAGTTATATCTTTTTGAAACAAAGAGATTAAATATGAATGAAGCGCATAAGTTACAGGAAGGAATAGGTCATCGTTTCCAAGGAGGTTTTAATGCTTAAATTAATATTATCCCAAGCCTTATTGTAATCTATTTATGGTAATATTTAAAAAAAAACTTACGCATGCGTACGTATGCCTAGCTAAATATAATTATGGCGCAATTTTCGCTAAACTGAATTGGGTGTTCTTTTCTTATAAACGTATTTCTTTCCTTGGTACCTGAGCTGAGCTACGATCCCCAGACGTTACATAGACACGTCAGAGTACCTACTTGTGCAATGGCCGTGATATTGGAAAAGTTCGGGAACCAAAACTTTATATAATAACGCGAATTAAAAACCGATCATCCGCAATATATTGCGCAACAAAATACAATATGGAACTCTCGCTACTGAACTGGGTGTAAAGTAAAACAGAACCGATTTTTAAGGTCGTCTACTCAGATGCTGAACAACTTTTGTTTTGCAACTATGGTGAGCTATCGCTTCTAAACTAGGTGTAAGGTAAAACAGAACACATTTTTGAAGTCGTTAATTTATGACACTGAACAATTTTTGTTTTACAACTTTGTTGAACTCTCGCTGCTTAACTGGGTGTAAGGTAAAACAGAACACATTTTAGGAGTCGTTACCTTATGAAACTGAACAACTTTTGTTTTACAACTTTGGTGAACTCTCGCTTCTCAACTGGTTGTTAGGTAAAACAAAACACATTTTTGAAGTCGTAAACATATGAAACTGAAAAACTTTCGTTTTACAACTTTGGTGGACTCTCGCTTCTAAACTGGGTGTTAGGTAAAACAGAACACATATTTGAAGTCGTTTACTAAGAAACTGAACAACTTTTTGCTGTACAATTTTGCCGAAATTTAAAAAACTTGTTCAGAAAAGTCTAAATGTAACCCACAACAGTAGAACAGTAGCCATCGCCAACTGAATAGAGAAGAGTGAGCATAGCAGAGGTACAGATAAATGTATTTTTTTTTATTTTTACAGCTTTGGGTTCTTACACCCCATCTCAACTTCTAGTCTTATTTTAACAAAATTCAAAAAATAAAAAAATGGCAGAAATTCCAGTACAAAATAAAGATATAAAAATATTTTTAGGATAATTTGAAAGCTTAGTATGTTATCTCTAAATAAATAGTAACACAAATTTTACATGTCTACATCAGAAAAGACAATTTGATATAAGGTCAATAATCAAAAGTTACATAAACTTAAGTACACAAAGAATTCATTCAGCGCACCGAAGCTCATTTGTTCGATATTTTCATTTCCTTTTTCTTTCCGTTAGAGCTCGTCGTCGATTCATTTATTTTTCACATAATCAATTGTTGATTCTACATTAGTCGCCTCCATGGCCGTAATAATATCATTAAAGTTTTCATAAATGGTTAAGAGTAAATGGCGTACTTTGTTTGTTTCCTATAGTCTGCTACCACAGGATTCAAGTTCACTTATGATTTTATCAAACTTGCTGAAATGGGCAGTAAGTCGCTCGGTACTAGTACATTTGAGTATTAGTAACTGTTCCCTTATGTACAGTTTCGTTAGATTACTTTTTCTGTCAAACACTTTTCGTAAACTTTCTATCATTTTTATCGCTGTTTCCTTTTTTATATATGTATTTTAAATACGTATCGCTCACTGTTTGAATTATAATATTTTTTGCTTTATCATCCATGGTTTTAAATTTTAAATCGCTCTTTTTTAGCTATATTTTTTGCTATAAAGGTGCTTGTACCCCTACAAAAATGATTTATTTTGGGTTTGTAGTCGGTAATGCTTTTTTACTTCATAAGGGTATCGAGCTTTCGGTTGTTTATGCCTTTTAAGCTTTTCCCTCAAAAAGTACAAACGTTGTTTATAGCCTACTTCCATTTCGTAATTTAACATAGCTATGGCGCTTGTACCCAATATACAAAGTTCATTTTCATATTACTCTGTCGGTTATACCCTATTACCATTCAGTAGTTATGACAGCTATGTAGGTAATGCCCTATTACCTAAATTTATTTTAATATTACACTGTTGGTTATACCTTACTTCTGTTTGCAATATAAATATAGTTTTGTCGCTTATACCTTATTACTTAAATTAAATTAGATATCATGGTGTCGATTAATTACTACTTCTACGTTCTACAATCATACTTATACGTCACTTGTAATCCAATACCCAATAAGGATTAAATTAAGAGTCGGTGTTTATGCCATTTGATATCTCAAAAGTAGTATTTAAGCGCGTCGCTTGTCCGAAAAACACTCTGCCGCGTGCTGTGACGGTGAGAGCTCGCGAAACTTGTGCGCTCCTTTTTTCAAAAAGAACAAACCGGTAAGCTATTGGTTTTTGAAAATATCTTCTACTTTATTACTTGTGATTACGTATTTCATTCAATAGTGTTTATTTTAGGTTCAAAAATAGAAAGAAAAGGCCGAAAAAGGAAAAGGGACATTTTGGATTTTTTTATTCACGGAGCACACCTATATGACAATCGATTTTGCACACGCAACAATTGAAAACCAAGTTAAAAATACCATTATCTGGGCTTCTTCGCAATGGTATACAGTTTTTCAGACGGCAAGACAAAATCCAAAGCCTTATGATGTTGAGAAGTTAAATCACACAGACTTTAAGAGATGGGACCTTCTCGCTGACAAATACTTCGTGGGTATTCTTGTCGGCAAGATTAGCAAAATACGAATCGCTACTTTTAAAAATAACCGCACATCATCAGGTCAAATACTTGATGGACCCGGAGGCACCCGAGTTTTGTAAAGAAATCGTATCAAAAACGAAGTTTCTTGATTTACCGGACTGCTATCCCACGCTCCTGCAAATTTCTGAGCGTAAGCACAAAGATTTGATGAAACTTTGTTCGGACAAAGTTATACCTCAACAGTTTCAGTCAGAGTACTTTGATTTTTACTTTTAGCAAAAATGCAGCAGATGATTGAGATTAATAGTATTATTTGGATAATTTTTTATGTTATTTTTTCCAAGAATATTTAGATAGTAGGTTTCGAATCAAGACTGATTAAGAAAGTTGTAATTTCTAATGTTAAGAAATAGTTGTGATTTCTAATGTTGGTCTCGATAGCTATATAGTAAGTAATTATTAGCAATGATAATTGATCTAAGACTGTCCTCTTAAATGTGATATACTAAGGGGTGTCAATTAAATGGTTAGCATAGTATTGTTATTTCTGTGAGCAGAAAAATATAATCGGTGAGCAGAAATAGCTAATTGGTCAGCAACTCATGGTCAGCAAACATTTCAAAATCAATCAGCAATTTATGTCATTCTGGATGGCTGTAATTATTTTAAACATCCCCGTACTACACTCTTCCTACAGTGTTGAGTGGTCGACGGAGCCCCTTCGGGGCTCCTACTTCTGTGTTCTCATGTTAAACCTAACACTACGACTGTGCGGGGTGGCGAGCTAAGCTCTCCGAACCTAACGGATCCGAGTCGGGGTGCTCCGCAAGTCCGAGCTCGCTTCGCTCGCTCCCGCTTCCATTTAGAACTCCCCGTACCACACTCTTCCTACAGTGTTGAGTTGTCGACGAAGTCGGACCCGCGTGCTTTCCCCGCCCTGATACTCCCACATCCCCCTGGGATCCCGAAGGTTTGTTGGGGGTTTAAATGGGTGGCGGGGGCTACGCCCCTTTTTCAACAAAAACGCAATCCAAGTAGTTATTTTGCTCACCATGTTTTAAATATGCATACCAATCAAATATACTGCTTATAGACATGTTTTTCTGCCGCTCAATCATGAAATCTTGCCGCTCAAGTAGTTATTTTGCGGACTGAATGTTTATTATGCATTTCAAATATATATGTATCTTATACTAAGTAGGTACCTATCAACTTCGGCAGAGCAGGAAAATTTCAAAATAGGAGAGCCTACATAACAAGTTATTACTATTTTTCAAACTGAGATTCATAAGAGTGGAATGTCAATTGAAATTTACACACCAAATTGTCACTTTTGATAACAATTTTTATACATTAATCTTTTATGCGTATCTGTGTGTGCTGTATTTTGAAGGAAAACATCGTGAGGAAACCTGCACACGCCTGCGAAGAAACTCGCAGGTTGTGTGTAAAGTCGACCAACCCGCACTGGGCCCGCGTGGTCGACTAAAGCCCGATCGCTCTAATTCAGGGTAGGCTCGAGCCCTTCGGCGGGGACGTATATGAGCTGATATGAATGATGAGTGAATATTTCTCCACTTTATTTGCTTTTTGACTGATTATTTAGGTATGTAGTGCGACTTTGTATTTTTATTTTGAAACGAATCTTCAACGCTTAAAAATGTAAACGTACTTAGTTGTAAATAAAAACATTCTTTTATCCCTTATATTCTTGTGTTTCTTTGAATGTTGTTGTTTGACTTAGATACCATGTTATGTTTAACAATGCCAAATAAGTCTTAAGTTTCGAAGCTTTTTATTATTTTCTATAATGTTTGTTACTTTTTTAAATGTCTAATATTACGGATACATACCAAGTTTTCGTAATTGATTCTTAAGATACCTACCTTGCAGTGTTATTGTTTCCATAAATGATTAGCTTTATTTTTTTTTATCAGGAGAACACAAACGGTAATGTACAGTGATATTTAAGGGATGAAATATAAGTAGAAAGGTAAGTCCATACATTCCAACAACAAGTTCCACAATTATTAAATCTACTCCTATAAACGGTCAAAAATCTGTCATATTTGTTTAAAAAAAACTATCAAATAAATTTAGAAAACAACAGCAATTATAAAAATAGAAGTAAAAACAATAAATAACTATTAGAGAAAAAAATACAGTAAAACTAAGAATCAAAAAGTGTGTAAACAACAGTAAATGTGCTAGTCTATGCGCTGTTTAGTATAGATATAATATTTGTTGGCTGGTTGATAACTATTAGTGACCACTCTTTTTAAGTAGTTTTGATTTTTCATGATTAAAAACTATTAAAAAAAATGTATTTTTTATTTTAAAACATCCTACTATGCGCTTGTTAGTAAATAAGTAGGTAGGTGACACGAAAATGAGTATAATGACGAACTATCATCTTTTAAATCTACCATTTAGTGTAAATTTGAATTACTTGAACGGGTAGAGTATGCTGAAACAGGCCCCTCAATGACGTCAAAATCATCTATAATATAATAAAACTGTAACGGGGCCGTGTCTGTACATGAAATATTTTTGGAAAATAATAACTGTGGTGGACATTACTAACGATACAGAGGCCAAAACAACAACTTTTGGAATTTTTGTCTGTCTGTCTGTCTGTCTGTCTGTATGTTCGCGCATCACGCAAAAACTACCAGGCCGATTTTGATGAAATTTAGTATGATGGTTCCGTATAGCCCGGGTTAACATATAGGATACTTTTTATCCCAGAAAATTCAAGAGTTCCCGTGGGAAAATCAAAAGTATTCATTTATAGAATGGCTCACCACGCAAATGTGGCTTGACCTATTACAATCAAATTTTACACGTTGATACCCTTATCGCGAACTAAAACTGGGACATTGTGAATCCCAAAAAAATTAGGGTTCCTACAGGAATGCAAAAAATTGTATCTTTAGAATGACTCAACGTCACAATATGAAACCTTTACATTGGGATGGGGTGTTTTGACCATCATTGTATAGTCGGGTATTCTTTATCCCGGAAAACTAAAGAGGTCCCGTGGGAAATTATCTATCGATACTTACAATAATAACAATAGAGTACTTTTTTCTATATATTAGCTACACATACCAAACATTATAATCATAGTAGCAGAATGTCAATAGATGGCACTGCAGGGATATTAAAACGCGCTTAAGTTGTATTAAAACATTAAAATATTATTTCATATACTTTTGAGTGGATTTCTTTTATGTATTTTTCAGCATACGCTACTTTAAACTCTGGAACTATGGTACGTAGCGATGTGTTTCATAGACGAACAGAGAGGTATATTTTTACAGATTCCAATCGTGTATAAAAGTAAAAACACATAAATCGAGTTTAGCATCTTTTAACAGGAGGCACAGGATAGAACTCTTCTGACGGCGACTATTTGCGTGTGGCAGTTGCTCTCCGCCTGCAATATCAATATCTGTGAACCTCATCAATGTATTTGCGGGTCCACGGTGGAGGCAATTGGCCATCACTCACTGAGTTGCAGTCGTGTTTGTGAAGATTCCCACGTCACCAATTCCTTAATGACCTCACTCGGAGGGCACTGGATGTATTTTTCAGCATACGCTACTTTAAACTCTGGAACTATGGTACGTAGCGATGTGTTTCATAGACGAACAGAGAGGTATATTTTTACAGATTCCAATCGTGTATAAAAGTAAAAACACATAAATCGAGTTTAGCATCTTTTAACAGGAGGCACAGGATAGAACTCTTCTGACGGCGACTATTTGCGTGTGGCAGTTGCTCTCCGCCTGCAATATCAATATCTGTGAACCTCATCAATGTATTTGCGGGTCCACGGTGGAGGCAATTGGCCATCACTCACTGAGTTGCAGTCGTGTTTGTGAAGATTCCCACGTCACCAATTCCTTAATGACCTCACTCGGAGGGCACTGGTCTCGGCCAGGTGGAATATTCCATCTTTGATGCAGCCGCCGGCGGGGCTTTAGTCGATCTGATGGCAAAAGGCTGGAGGGTTTAAACAGGTGCTATGGCAGAGAGGAACGTGTCTGCTTTGGGAAGCCACTTTTTCTGCCTCACTTTACGGTACTGCTGCTCAATTTTCGGCGAGAAAGAAGCATAATAAGTACTCGGTCTTGGAGGCAAATTACTGCTTTGTGCCGCTGGTCTGTGAGACAACCGGCTGCTGAACCCTCAGAGGCCTTTGCCTTCACAAAGGAGATTGGCCTTCGCCTTCGAGAGAGGAGATGTGACGTGAGGTCCTACCTGCTGCTAAGGTTGTCTATTGCCATCCAGCGCGGCAACGAGAAGTGCGTCTTGGGCTCCTTAGGAGCTGATACGACTCGAGTATTTGACCCATATTAATATTGTTAGGAAATTTTATTACTAGATTAATACATATAATGATTTGATTTAGTTTTTTGATAATATAGGTATATATGTTATTTCATCATATCAGTTTATATACGTCCCCACCAAGGGGCTCAACCTGCCCTGAGTTAGGGCGATCTGGCCTTATACGATCACGCGGGCCCATTGCGGGTTGATTGACTTCACACATAAGCTTCGAATTTCTTCGAAGGCGTGTGCAGGTTTCCTCACGATGTTTTTCTCACCGTAAGAGCGTCGGATAAACGTACATACCAGTATGAAATCGATATTCGTATAGACTATAGATATTGATAAGTGGCAGGATTCGAACCATGGCCTTCCGGACAGGAGGTAGTGGCCCTAACCGTTTTGCCACTGACGCTCTATATTTTATTTAAGATTTAGAAATCCTTACTTAATATTATAAATGTCAAAATGTGTTTTTTTGTTTGTTACCTATTCACACTTCAACACCTCTATCAATCTTGATGAAATTTGGCATGCAGGTAGCCTGTATCACTGGGAATGAAATAGTCAACCTTTTATCTGTGGAAATTATCATAGCCCGATGCAGTTCCTGAGGAAACTAAAACAATACTCTTTGTTCGTTTTATATAAAATCGTAACGAAAAAATAGATTGGTGTGATTTTTAGCACAGAGATGAGGTGGAAAATGATATAATTTACTAATAAGTATATCCTGACATAGTTCCCGAGGGATCTGGGGACATTTGTTTTCTACGCTCGCGCACGTCGGTGGCGTCGCAACGGAGCAACGGATTAAAGTGATTTTTTGTATAGAATTTGTTGAGGGGGTGGGAAGTGACAAAGACTGCTAATCTGAATAGCCCGATACAGTTCCTGAGGTACCTGGAGAAAACTCATGTCCACGCTTGCAGCTGATTGCGGCTCGCGCACCACTCACCCTCAAAAAGAGTCATAAAAGCTATGTCCACGTGGGCGAAGCCGCGGGCAAAAGCTAGTTGATAATAAAATCATTGATAATAAACAGATTAGGTATGTCATTAGAACATGATATGATAACAATATGACACGAGAAGTTATACATTAAAATCATTGAATGTTATTAATGCCTTTGAAAAGAGTGGGGCAATTCACATGGACAGCACCTGGTCACAGGTATGACGCGAGAGTCAGCCATCGTCCTATTATTGTCGAGTAATTAGTGTCGAGTAATTATATTTTTGTATTAAGATTTTTGAAATAAGATGTTACCTGCTCTTTCACCTTACCAGGATAGGATGTTATTTTTGTATTAGAGTGTTATTTTTATCCCGATTTTTGCAAGTTTAAAGAAAACATTTTAAAGCGTTCCAAACACGCTTTCCAAAAGTGCGATCCAAACGCGCGATCCAAACGCGCCTACCAAACGCGCGATCCAAACGCGCGTTTTAAACGCGCGTTCCAAACATGCGTTCCAAACGCGCGTTCCAAACGCGCGTTCCAATCGCGCGTACCAAACGCGCGTACCAAACGCGCGTACCAAACGCGCGACCAAACGCGCGTACAAACGCGCTTACCAAACGCGCGTACCAAACGCGCGTTCCAAACAAGCGTACCAAACGCGCGTACCACAAGCGGGTTCCAAACGCGCGACCAAACGCGCTTACCAAACGCGCGTGCCAAACGCGCGTACCAAACGCGCCTACCAAACGCGCGTTCCTAACGCGCCATCCAAACGCGCGTTCCTAACGCGCCATCCAAACGCACGTTACAAACGCGCGAACCATACGCGCGTTCCAAACGTTCGTTCCTAACGCGCAATCCAAAACGCGCGTACCAAAAGCGAGTTCCAAACGCGCTTTCCAAAGGCGCGATCCAAACGCGCTTTCCAAAGGCGCGATCCAAACGCGCGGTCCAAACGCGCGTACCAAACGCGCGAACCAAACGCGCGTACCAAACGCGCTTACCAAACGCGCGTACAATTGCGATTACCAAACGCGCGTACCAAAACGCGCGTACCAAACGCGCTTTCCAAACGCGCGATCAAAACGAGCGTTTAAAACGAGCGTTTAAAACGAGCGTTTAAAACGCGCGTACCAAACGCGCGTACCAAACGCGCTTTCTAAACGCGCGATCCAAACGAGCGTTTAAAACGCGCTTACCAAACGCGTGTACCAAACGCACGCCCAACGCGCGCACAAACGCGCGTACCAAACGCGCTTTCCAAACGCGCGATCCAAACGAGCGTTTAAAACGCGCGTACCAAACGCGCGTACCAAACGCACGCCCAACGCGCGCACAAACGCGCTTACCAAACGCGCGTACCAAACGCGCGATCCAAACGCGCTTTCCAAACGCGCGATCCAAACGCGCGTTCCAAACGCGCTTTCCAAACGCGCGATCCAAACGCGCGATCCAAACGCGCGTTCCAAACGCGCCTACCAAACGCGCGACCAAACGCGCGTACCATACGCGCCATCCAAACGCGCGTTCCTAACGCGCCATCCAAACGCGCGTTACAAACGCGCGTTCCAAACGTACGTTCCTAACGCGCGATCCAAAACGCGCGTACCAAAAGCGCGTTCCAAACGCGCTTTCCAAAGGCGCAATCCAGACGCGCGGTCCAAACGCGCGTACCAAACGCGCGACCAAACGTGCTTACCAAACGCGCGTGCCAAACGCGCGTACCAAACGCGCCTACCAAACTCGCGTTCCTAACGCGCCATCCAAACGCGCGTACCAAACGCGCGTACCAAACGCGCGACCAAACGCGCGTACAAACGCGCTTACCAAATGCGCGTACCAAACGCGCGTTCCAAACAAGCGTAACAAACGCGCGTACCAAAAGCGGGTACCAAACGCGCGACCAAACGCGCTTACCAAACGCGCGTGCCAAACGCGCGTGCCAAACGCGCGTACCAAACGCGCCTACCAAACGCGCGTTCCTAATGCGCCATCCAAACGCGCGTTCCTAACGCGCCATCCAAACGCGCGTTACAAACGCGCGTTCCAAACGTACGTTCCTAACGAGCGATCCAAAACGCGCGTACCAAAAGCGCGTTCCAAACGAGCGTTTAAAACGCGCGTACCAAACGCGCGTTCCTAACGCGCCATCCAAACGCGCGTTCCTAACGCGCCATCCAAACGCGCGTTACAAACGCGCGAACCAAACGCGCGTTCCAAACGTTCGTTCCTAACGCGCAATCCAAAACGCGCGTACCAAAAGCGCGTTCCAAACGCGCTTTCCAAAGGCGCGATCCAAACGCGCGGTCCAAACGCGCGTACCAAACGCGCGAACCAAACGCGCGTACCAAACGCGCTTACCAAACGCGCGTACAATTGCGCTTACCAAACGCGCGTACCAAAACGCGCGTACCAAACGCGCTTTCCAAACGCGCGATCAAAACGAGCGTTGAAAACGCGCGTACCAAACGCGCGTACCAAACGCGCTTTCTAAACGCGCGATCCAAACGAGCGTTTAAAACGCGCTTACCAAACGCGTGTACCAAACGCACGCCCAACGCGCGCACAAACGCGCGTACCAAACGCGCTTTCCAAACGCGCGATCCAAACGAGCGTTTAAAACGCGCGTACCAAACGCGCGTACCAAACCCGCTTTCCAAACGCGCGATCCAAACGAGCGTTTAAAACGCGCGTACCAAACGCACGCCCAACGAGCGCACAAACGCGCTTACCAAACGCACGATCCAAACGCGCTTTCCAAACGCGCGTTCCAAACGCGCTTTCCAAACGCGCGATCCAAACGCGCGTTCCAAACGCGCCTACCAAATGCGCGACCAAACGCGCGTACCAAACGCGCGACCAAACGCGCTTACCAAACGCGCGTGCCAAACGCGCGTACCAAACGCGCCTACCAAACTCGCGTTCCTAACGCGCCATCCAAACGCGCGTTTCTAACGCGCCATCCAAACGCGCGTTACAAACGCGCGTTCCAAACGTACGTTCCTAACGAGCGATCCAAAACGCGCGTACCAAAAGCGCGTTCCAAACGAGCGTTTAAAACGCGCGTACCAAACGCGCGTACCAAACGCGCTTTCCAAACGCGCGATCCAAACGAGCGTTTAAAACGCGCGTACCAAACGCGCGTACCAAACGCACGCCCAACGCGCGCACAAACGCGCTTACCAAACGCGCGTACCAAACGCGCGATCCAAACGCGCTTTCCAAACGCGCGATCCAAACGCGCGTTCCAAACGCGCTTTCCAAACGCGCGATCCAAACGCGCGATCCAAACGCGCGTTCCAAACGCGCCTACCAAACGCGCGACCAAACGCGCGTACCAAACGCGCGACCAAACGCGCTTACCAAACGCGCGTGCCAAACGCGCGTACCAAACGCGGCTACCAAACGCGCGTTCCTAACGCGCCATCCAAACGCGCGTTCCTAACGCGCCATCCAAACGCGCGTTACAAACGCGCGTTCCAAACGTACGTTCCTAACGCGCGATCCAAAACGCGCGTACCAAAAGCGCGTTCCAAACGCGCTTTCCAAAGGCGCAATCCAGACGCGCGGTCCAAACGCGCGTACCAAACGCGCTTACCAAACGCGCGTTTCAAACGCGCGACCAAACGTGCTTACCAAACGCGCGTGCCAAACGCGCGTACCAAACGCGCCTACCAAACTCGCGTTCCTAACGCGCCATCCAAACGCGCGTATCAAACGCGCGTACCAAACGCGCGACCAAACGCGCGTACAAACGCGCTTACCAAATGCGCGTACCAAACGCGCGTTCCAAACAAGCGTAACAAACGCGCGTACCAAAAGCGGGTACCAAACGCGCGACCAAACGCGCTTACCAAACGCGCGTGCCAAACGCGCGTGCCAAACGCGCGTACCAAACGCGCCTACCAAACGCGCGTTCCTAATGCGCCATCCAAACGCGCGTTCCTAACGCGCCATCCAAACGCGCGTTACAAACGCGCGTTCCAAACGTACGTTCCTAACGCGCGATCCAAAACGCGCGTACCAAAAGCGCTTACCAAACGCGCGTACCATACGCGCGTACCAAACGCGCTTTCCAAACGCGCGATCCAAACGAGCGTTTAAAACGCGCGTACCAAACGCACGCCCAACGCGCGCACAAACGCGCTTACCAAACGCGCGTACCAAACGCGCGATCCAAACGGGCTTTCCAAACGCGCGATCCAAACGCGCGTTCCAAACGCGCTTTCCAAACGCGCGATCCAAACGCGCGTTCCAAACGCGCCTACCAAACGCGCGACCAAACGCGCGTACCAAACGCGCGTTCCAAACGCGCGTACCAAACGCGCGTACAAACGAGCGACCAAACGCGCGTTCCAAACGCGCCTACCAAACGCGCGACCAAACGCGCGTACCAAACGTGCGTACCAAACGCGCGACCAAACGCTTTTTCCAAACGCGCGATTGGTAAGCGCGTTTGTGCGCACGTTGGGCGTGCGTTTGGTACGCGCGTTTGGTACGCGCGTTTTACGCGCGTTTGGATCGCGCGTTTGAAAAGAACGTTTGGTACGCGCGTTTGTGCGCGCGTTAGGCGTGCGCTTGGTACGCGCGTTTGGTACGCGCGTTTAAAACGCTCGTTTTGATCGCGCGTTTGGAAAGCGCGTTTGGTACGCGCGTTTTAAACGCTCGTTTGGATCGCGCGTTTGGAAAGCGCGTTTGGTACGCGCGTTTTGGTACGCGCGTTTGGTTAGCGCAATTGTACGCGCGTTTGGTAAGCGCGTTTGGTACGCGCGTTTGGTTCGCGCGTTTGGACCGCGCTTTTGGATCGCGCCTTTGTAAAGCGCGTTTGGAACGCGCGTTTGGAACGCGCTTTTGGTACGCGCGTTTTGGATCGCGCGTTAGGAACGAACGTTTGGAACGCGCGTTTGGATGGCGCGTTAGGAACGCGCGTTTGGATGGCGCGTTAGGAACGCGCGTTTGGTAGGCGCGTTTGGACCGCGCGTTTGGATCGCGCGTTTGGAAAGCGCGTTTGGATTGCGCGTTTGTATCGCGCGTTTGGAAAGCGCGTTTGGTACGCGCGTTTGGTACGCGCGTTTGGTACGCGCGTTTTAAACGCTCTTTTGGATCGCGCGTTTGGAAAGCGCGTTTGGTACGCGCGTTTGGTACGCGCGTTTTGGTACGCGCGTTTGGTTAGCGCAATTGTACGCGCGTTTTGTAAGCGCGTTTGGTACGCGCGTTTGGTTCGCGCGTTTGGTACGCGCGTTTGGACCGCGCTTTTGGATCGCGCCTTTGGAAAGCGCGTTTGGAACGCGCTTTTGGTACGCGCGTTTTGGATCGCGCGTTAGGAACGAATGTTTGGAACGCGCGTTTGGTTCGCGCGTTTTTAACGCGCGTTTGGATGGCGCGTTAGGAACGCGCGTTTGGATGGCGCGTTAGGAACGCGCGTTTGGTAGGCGCGTTTGGACCGCGCGTTTGGATCGCGCGTTTGGTCGCGCGTTTGGAACCCGCTTTTGGTACGCGCGTTTGGTACGCGCGTTTGGTACGCGCGTTTGGTCGCGCGTTTGGAACCCGCTTTTGGTACGCGCGTTTGGTACGCGCGTTTGGTACGCGCGTTTGGTACGCGCGTTAGGAACGCGAGTTTGGTGGGCGCGTTTGGTACGCGCGTTTGGCACGCGCGTTTGGTAAGCGCGTTTGGTCGCGCGTTTGGTACGCGCGTTTGGTCGCGCGTTTGGTAGGCGCGTTTGGAACGCGCGTTTGGATCGCGCGTTTGGAAAGCGCGTTTGGATCGCGCGTTTGGGTCGCGCGTTTGGTACGCGCGTTTGGTAAGCGCGTTTATGCGCGCGTTGGGCGTGCGTTTGGTAGTCGCGTTTTAAACGCTCGTTTGGATCGCGCGTTTGGAAAGCGCGTTTGGTACGCGCGTTTGGTACGCGCGTTTGGATCGCGCGACCAAACGCGCGTACCAAACGCGCGACCAAACGCGCTTACCAAACGCGCGTGCCAAACGCGCGTACCAAACTCGCGTTCCTAACGCGCGTACCAAACGCGCGTACCAAACGCGCGTACCAAACGCGCGTACCAAACGCGCGTACCAAAAGCGGGTTCCAAACGCGCGACCAAACGCCCGTACCAAACGCGCGTTACAAACGCGCGAACCAAACGGGCGTTCCAAACGTTCGTTCCTAACGCGCGATCCAAAACGCGCGTACCAAAAGCGCGTTCCAAACGCGCTTTCCAAAGGCGCGATCCAAAAGCGCGGTCCAAACGCGCGTACCAAACGCGCGAACCAAACGCGCGTACCAAACGCGCTTACCAAACGCGCGTACAATTGCGCTAACCAAACGCGCGTACCAAAACGCGCGTACCAAACGCGCTTTCCAAACGCGCGATCCAAACGAGCGTTTAAAACGCGCGTACCAAACGCGCGTACCAAACGCGCGTACCAAACGCGCGTACCAAACGCGCTTTCCAAACGCGCGATCCAAACAAGCGTTTAAAACGCGCGTACCAAACGCGAGTACCAAACGCACGCCTAACGCGCGCACAAACGCGCGTACCAAACGCGCTTTCCAAACGCGCGATCCAAACAAGCGTTTAAAACGCGCGTACCAAACGCACGCCCAACGCGCGCATAAACGCGCTTACCAAACGCGCGTTTGGAAAGCGCGTTTGGTACGCGCGTTTGGTACGCGCGTTTGGTTAGCGCAATTGTACGCGCGTTTGGTAAGCGCGTTTGGTACGCGCGTTTGTGCGCGCGTTGGGCGTGCGTTTGGTACGCGCGTTTGGTACGCGCGTTTTAAACGCTCGTTTGGATCGCGCGTTTGGATCGCGCGTTTGGAAAGCGCGTTTGGTACGCGCGTTTGGTACGCGCGTTTTGGTACGCGCGTTTGGTTAGCGCAATTGTACGCGCGTTTGGTAAGCGCGTTTGGTACGCGCGTTTGGTTCGCGCGTTTGGTACGCTCGTTTGGACCGCGCTTTTGGATCGCGCCTTTGGAAAGCGCGTTTGGAACGCGCTTTTGGTACGCGCGTTTTGGATCGCGCGTTAGGAACGAACGTTTGGAACGCGCGTTTGGTTCGCGCGTTTGTAACGCGCGTTTGGATGGCGCGTTAGGAACGCGCGTTTGGATGGCGCGTTACGCGCGTTTGGTAGGCGCGTTTGGCACGCGCGTTTGGCACGCGCGTGTGGTAAGCGCGTTTGGTTGCGCGTTTGGAACCCGCTTTTGGTACGCGCGTTTGGTACGCTTGTTTGGAACGCGCGTTTGGTACGCGCGTTTGGTAAGCGCGTTTGTACGCGCGTTTGTACGCGCGTTTGGTCGCGCGTTTGGAACGCATGTTTGGAACGCGCGTTTGGATCGCGCGTTTGGTAGGCGCGTTTGGATCGCGCGTTTGGAAAGCGTGTTTGGAACGCTTTAAAATGTTTTCTATAAACTTGCAAAAATCGGGATAAAAATAACACTCTAATACAAAAATAACATCCTATCCTGGTAAGGTGAAAGAGCACATCACATCACATCTTATTTCAAAAATCTTAATACAAAAATATAATTACTCTACAATAATAGGACGATGGCTGACTCTCGCGTCATACCTGTGACCAGGTGCTGTCCATGTGAATTGCCCCACTCTTGTCAAAGGCATTAATAACATTCAATGATTTTAATGTATAACTTCTCGTGTCATATTGTTATCATATCATGTTCTAATGACATAACTAATCTGTTTATTATCAATGATTTTATTATCAATGATTTTGAAGTGATTGAGGGGCCTGTTTCAGCATACTCTACCCGTTCAAGTAATTCAAATTTACACTAAATGGTAGATTTAAAAGATGATAGTTCGTCATTATACTCATTTTCGTGTCACCTACCTACTTATTTACTAACAAGCGCATAGTAGGATGTTTTAAAATAAAAAATACATTTTTTTTAATAGTTTTTAATCATGAAAAATCAAAGCTACTTAAAAAGAGTGGTCACTAATAGTTATCAACCAGCCAACAAATATTATATCTATACTAAACAGCGCATAGACTAGCACATTTACTGTTGTTTACACACTTTTTGATTCTTAGTTTTACTGTATTTTTTTCTCTAATAGTTATTTATTGTTTTTACTTCTATTTTTATAATTGCTGTTGTTTTCTAAATTTATTTGATAGTTTTTTTTTTAATCAAATATGACAGATTTTTGACCGTTTATAGGAGTAGATTTAATAATTGTGGAACTTGTTGTTGGAATTGAGTGACCACTTTAATCCGTTTCATGCCCAGGAGCTGGTGGTAAAGCCATCGGCAGAACATAAAGTTCCCAGACGTAGGGCAGTCTCACACCATATGCGGCCCTAGGCAGCTGAAGCAACACCTGCGTTGCTGGCGACTCCACGGCGCTTCTCCCCCTGCCTGGAAATCAGCACACGCCGTCACTCCATGACCTGTATACTTACAGTAGGCACATGCTGGATGTATATGCGTTGTAACGCCTGTCCAACCGACGCACCTCGACTGACCTCTTACCATTCGAGAGTTCCGGGCGGCCAAATATCATGAGCAAACTTGGCAGACCCGCAAGGCTGTCAATCAGTCCGCTGACACACGGCCTCCTAGAAGCGCTGTTTCTCGTATGTGGGCAGATGTCAGTAAAAAAACGAAATTTGTATGTTAGAATCTCCACTCTAGGCGTCAGATACTCTGTCTATCCCATAAGAGAAAAAGAAAAGTACTAGATTAGAATAGTATAATGCATGCCACATATTTCCTCGATTTATATATTATTTTATTTTTTAAATTTTATTTCTTGTTGCTTATTCTAATAAACCGTAAAAAATTCTATTACTATAATTATAATTTAAAAAAAACCTTAATTATGTTCAACGGGTTTTATTTCTTGTGGTTAATGCCTATTAAACATCAGAATATTGTTACGGTTTACAATTTATAAATAATAATTTATGGAAAAAAGTAGTGGTTAAAGACCTTGGTTTCATCAAATGAAACATTAAAATTCAAGAGTTGATTTTTTTACAAGTACTTAAAATCTGGGGTGGACTCAGCATCAATATCAACGGCGAGTGCATCACCCACCTTCGATTCGCTGACGATATCGTGGTCATGGCTGAGACTATGGACGAATTAGGCACAATGCTCGATGGCCTCAGTAGAGCCTCTCAACAAGTAGGTCATAGAATGAACATGGACAAGACGAAAATTATGTCAAATACGTCCGTGTCACACGCTTGGAGGCTTTGCATTCGAAATTGTTGCCGAATATGTGTACCTGGGACAAACAGTCCAGTTAGGTAGGTCTAACTTCGAGAAAGAGGTCAATCGTCGAATCCAACTAAGCTGGGCAGCGTTCGGGAAGCTTCGCAATATCTTCACGTCCCAGATACCGCAGTGTCTTTAGACAAAGGTCTTCGACCAGTGTGTATTGCTAATGATGACATACGGAACTGCGACATGGTCGCTTACTATGGGCCTTATAAGAAGGCTCAAGGTCACCCAAAGGGCAACGAAGCGTGCTATGATCGGAGTTTCTCTGCGTGATCGAATCAAAAACGATGAGATTCGTAGGAGAACCAAAGTAACCGACATAGCGGGGCATATAACTCGTAGAACAGATGGTCGTTGGGGTAGTAAAGTTCTCGAGTAATGGTCACCGGAAACCTTGGCGTAGGAAGGCCTCCCACTTGGTGGACTGATGGCCTGGTGAAAGTCGCGGGAAGCCGCTGGATGCGGGCAGCGCAGAACTGGTCGTCGTAGAAATCCATTGGGGAGGCCTATGTCTAGCAGTGGACGTCCTTCGGCTGACATGATATGAACTTAAAATGCCTAAGATTTTATCTAGAAGTAAGGACAACAATGCTCCAAAAGTGTTTGTTATTAATATTTTTGATTGAAAACTTTAACAGTAATTACTTACATTATTATTCTTATGACTGTTTTGTTTTACATGTACTGTACAATACTGTACATTTTTCATGACCCAATTTTTACAAAATTAATAGAAATCTATGATTTTTTTAGAATAATATAGACTCCATCATGAAAATGTCAAAAACTTACTACAACGTATGTCGTCTCATAAATATTAAAAAGACATAACTCGTAAACAGTCTAAGCATTAGTCATTGTTTTAAATCAAAAAAGGACATAACTTCTAATCAGTCAAAATTTTTGTTGTATTTTTCGGTTTAATAAAGACTCAATAATGAAAAAACTTTTTTTTCCTATCATACTCGCTTTTAATAACTTTTTTTTTCAACATATTCATAGCTAAATCTTTTCTTTTAAATTTTCAGTTTAAACTTATATGTTAGCGTAAATATTTAAAAAATAATCGATGAAAGAATTTATAGGTGCATAAATTTACAATCTTTTTTAGCGATTTCCCGAGAAGTTGCTTTTTTGAATTGAGTCGTTTTCATACTGGAGGTGCGATATGGGCAACACAGGACCGACGTCGTGAAAATCCTTGGGCAGGCCTTTGTCTATTAGTCGACGTCTTTGTCTGATATAATGATGATGATACAAAAACTCGACTCTGGATGATGGCGATCATTATGGGAAACAGCAATACTTAAAGGCTATTAAATGGTATCTGTGTTGTTCAATAATTATATGTCAGCCCTAATTGCAGAACCTACATCCCTTACTTGAAACAATACCTAACCTAATGTACGAGCTTAATATTTAATTCACACTCTAATCACGAGTCAGTATGATGAAAAGCTTATGCACGCGACGTCTATTGATTTTTCATTAGCACTCGATGAAGCTTGCTACGACATAATAAATAATATCTACCTTAACTGTGTTTATACTCAATAAAAGAGATTGGAGACTAGAATAGCTGATGACGCAATTAGTTTTTAAGAGCAGGTAGTTAGCGTGTGCTAGAAGTGTGATAATTTATTAAATTGATGTATATGAGTATATAAAAGGGGCTGTACTTATCACATTGAACGACTTTCCCCATGAAATCCATAGACTATTTCCAAAAAGAAAATTTGGTGAATTCATACTAAAATTTCAGAATTATATATTGTCAAACAAAGTTAAGTAAGGCCACGCTTACAGGCGTATTTACCCTATGTGGGGAGGGGCACTTGGCCCTTGGCCCGGGGCGGCAAGAGGTGATTTTTCGGCATTCTTTCGCCAGTCGTAGTAGAAAAAAATAGAGTAATATTGGATTAGGTAGTCGATAATATAAGGATTAAGTGAAACAATAAGTATTGTGCTAATAACAGGCTAATTATAGGTATGAACATTTATTTTTGTTTTCAGTTAATAATGTGATACTTTTTTTAGGGATATGTTTGGTTTACTGAAAAATAATAAAGATAGCCAAGTGTAAGTCGGACTAGCGGTAATAAGGGTGACGAGGCAATAAGGTCACAGTAAGGTCGTTGGACAGTTTATTTTTCAGTTTTATTAACTCAAAAGAGGAGACAGACTCGAGAGCGTAGAATGTTTCTAAATAATTTTTAAATTTTGTGATACGGCCCATAATGGAACTACGGTTTGATGTAAGGTTCTTAATATTCATTTCAGACTTAACAGCTTCAGCCTCAGTCATTTTAAATAATTTACTCAGTTTTATTTTTATAATAATTAAATAATGAAAAACGCATACGCTCCTCGTTCTGTTAGAGCGCGACGAGTAGCGAAGCCGGGTTATCTGCTCGATCAGCTGATGCACGAAGAGATCGGTGCAACTCAGCGATGCAGCGGAGCGCTGCACGCGGCAAGCAGACAGTAGGCACGGCCACGCACACGGCGGCGGCCGGCGCGGTCGCGGCGCGCAAACGGTGAAGCGCTTGATAACCCGGCTTCGCTACTCGTCGCGCGCTAAACGAGGAGCGTATGCGTTTTTCATTATTTAATTATTATAAAAATATAACTGAGTAAATTATTTAAAATGACTGAGGCAGTACGGAAACTTTAGCGTGCAACTCCGACTCGCACTTGGCCGATTTTTTGTCACTTAGAAGGGCGGGTTTTTTTGTTTAATACGCCTCTGACCACGCTGAACATGTAAAAAAAAACGAGTTCATTCGCTATAAACAAGTAGGTGCAATATCTCATTTTTTCTTTGTTTTTGTTAATTTTCTAAACGAGTAATTAACAAATTTTAATATAATATATTTTTTGGCTGATTGGGTAAAAATGTAGGTATCCTATGTCACTTACGGGATTAAGACGAATCTAACGACACCTCACATTCCAAAATCCATCAAGCCGTTTAGGCTACAAGATGTGAGGTCCATTTTTGTGAGAATTGATTATGGGTTCCTTGGGGAAAGTTGTTCAATATGATGAGTGAAACCCCCAAATAACGGATCCTATATCAATTTTGTTAAACTCTGGCGTTATTTTGTCCGCCGCTGTCCGCGCTTGATGGCCTTTGCTAGATTGTGTTTCTTCCAGAGTTGAACATATGACGGCGTTCGTTCGTTTGCCCATTGTCCGGGAAAAAACCTAACCACTCCGGGGGCGCCAACAGAAGTGAAAACGTTTTACAGTTTTATAAGTTTTGACCCTCCGAGTGTTCCTGGCGAACGACTAGGTTGAAAAAATTTTTGACCCAGCGAGTATTCCTGGTAAGGTATCGGTAACGGTGTCGGTAACAGTGTCGCGAGTTCAATGGTTTTTTCCCATCTTAAAAATTCCAACGCGCCTAAAGAAGTTTTCACTTCAAAAATGCACGTGGACTTGCTTTTCCCGCCCTTTTCTAGACTTGTCTTGCGTTTTAAAAGCTTTAATTTAACTTGCAATGTATGTATGTATGTTTGTTCAGGTGGAATCTTGCAAGTTAAATTTGACACACTTCCCGGTTTCCGATTGAGCTGAAATTTTGCATGCATATGTATATCGCGTGACAATGCAATATTAAAAGCTTGTACATAAAAGTTTTTGGGTTTTTCGAAAATTATTACATAGAACAGTTAACAAATGTTTATTCGTCCGTGAAAATTACGATATTAATCCAAGTTTAGTTTTGTTTATACTTGACAATGGACTTAAGGCCTTATGGTATTGTTTTAAAACAGTTTGATGTTCATACAACTTCCAGTTTTAGTTGGCTAGGTACTGTTAGTTTTCCAGTAATGGTTTCAAACATAGTTAGGCAGTCGAACTAGTTACTAAACTGAAAGTTATATGGGCCTACACGGAAATCATGTTATTTTAATGTTGTAACAGGTTCGTTGGGAACTATTTCTCTTATATAATACTGTTGTAAGCGTCGGTGGCTCAACCGGTAACGACTCGGTCCATCTAACCAGAGGTACCGGGTTCAAATCTGGACGGCCAGTGTACCAATGAGTTTTTAAAAAAAAACTTACGTACATATACTTACCGATTGCTTTAACGGTGAAGGAAAACATCGTGAGGAAACCTGCACACGCCTGCGAAGAAACTCGAAGGTTGTGTGTGAAGTCGACCAACACGCACTGGGCCCGCGTGGTCGACTAAGGCCTGATTGCGCTGATTCAGGGTAGGCTCGAGCCCCTCGGTGGGGACGTATGTGAGCTGTTATAATAATAAAAAAATACTGTTACAAATTGTATTTACGATCAAATCATACAAAGATGGTTTTGTTTAAAATATTTCGTGAGTAGTTTAATATTATTTTTATTTTATGTTTAGGCTCATTGGAATAGTCTCAGTGAATAGGTTTTAGATAGAACATGGTAACCTTGACCTGATGATGCAGCATCTCCTGTTATCTGCAGGTATCGTGTTTGGGATACGTAAAGTTTAAAAAGCATGAAATTAAACTAAAATTAAAAATTTAAAAACCCACGACAAAAACCTCTAAAAGAAGAAAATAATATGTTTTAGCCGTTTAAGTGTAATATAAGTAGTTATATTTTGATCTAAGAATCGTCGCGTAAGGGGATCGCTAAGTAAATAAAATAATAACAGAATACAACTGTTTTCATCATATCAGCCACAAATCGTCCACTGCTGGACAAAGGCCAAAGGCCTGTTTTGTTTTACTTTACTACAATTCTACATTACTAATAATTTCACAATTTAGCGGTCCACCTACGCGACGTGTCTTAGATCAAAATATAACTCCTTATATTAAATTTGAAGGGCGGAAACATATTATTTTCTACTTTATAGAGTTTTGTTGACGGGGGCTTTTTAAATTTTAATTTATTATTAATTATTTTATTCGCTCTTTACACACATTAATCATTAATTATGGGGATTGTTTAGATGTCAATATATGTAGGTTTTTTTTAATCCACAGTTAATAAGCCCTTGTTGGCATCATCTCACCTGATGGTAACCAAGCGGGCTTTGCAAGATTCCCCAACGCAATAAGGATCTGGCTATCTTATCTTCAAGCCGGCACACACTAATGCTGTTAACACTGTGATAGCTAGCCAGGTGGGCTATGAAAATTCCCTACCACCAACTAAACCGAGTCTTACAAAGTTGACCCCGCCGGGAATTAAACCTGCGACCTGCTGGTGTGAAGCAGCTGGACTAACCCTTACGCCACAGAGGCGGTCAACAGAGAGGTAGGTACAGAAGTTCAGAATCCTTCTTATATTCGTCAATTCGGTATTAGTACGGAAGCGAATTAAAAATAAGGTAGTCAATTTTTCTAATTCCCGAATACTACTTGACTTATGAAGCTGTAATTTGGCAAGTATGTAGTTTATAGGTGGAAGACGTCAGTCAAGAAAGGATTATGCGACAGTGCTGAATTAAGAGGGTCTATAAGCTGACGTAAGCTTACATGAAAGTTTTATATTTTTGCTGTTAGAGATATAAAGATGAATCATTCTGGTTTTAAATGTCAGTCATATCAGCTCATATACTTCCCCACCGAGGGGCTCGAGCCTACCCTGAATTAGGGCGATCGGGCCTTAGTCGACCACGAGGGCCCAGTGCGGGTTGGTGGACTTCACACACAATCTGCGAGTTTCTTCGCAGGCGTGTGCAGGTTTCCTCACGATGTTTTCCTTCACCGTAAGAGCGTCGTATAAACGTACATAATTATGAAATCTAAATTAGAAATCACATTGGTACGTGGCAGGTTCGAACCACGACCTCCCGGAAAGGAGGCGGCGGCCCTAGCCATTACGCCACCGACGCCTTTAAATGTAAAATATACTTATAAATTGAGCAACTGATGGACGGATAAAGGTGGCAAAAATAAATAAGTAGATCTTTCAAATATCCACGGGATAGGAAATATCGCTCTAATTCAGGTTAGGCTCGAGCCCCTCGGTGGGGACGTATATGAGCTGAAATGATGAGAAAATAAAGCAAAACGAAGTCGCAGTCAGTGTTTCCACAACAACCACTCCTGCGCTGAACTTCGTTGTCGTGCTCTTCACTCTCTCTCTCTCTCTTCGCATTAATCTGCTTCCCGCGACTTTCACCAGGTGGCCTTGCTTGCAATTCTGGTCATCTGAGTTACTTTTTATCATCTGTCAAAAACGACATTTTTTTCTAAAAATGTTAGAAATACCTTGGCGTGACGTCATAGTTTAGCAGCGTCATATATGTACTCATTTTGTGATTTTGGTGATTTAAAAATCGAAGACTTGATGGAAAAAAACGAGTGAGGTTTTTCGAAGTTTATGTAGTTTATTTAGTCATCAAGAGTTCATAATTTATTTCTGATGCTGTCGTCAGCCCTATACCTTTTCCTACGTCTTTAAACCTACTTTTAGTATGAGAAAATCAACAATATCTACGTCAACGGGAAATCTCAAAAAAAGTTAAACTTGTGTTTAATACTATTGGCATTCACTTTTTCTAATGGTCAGGCAGAATCTTCGGCGCTGCCAATCTTTTTAAGGGTTTGCATTCCAACTTGAGTCAGATCTTTTTTTTTTGAGTTGGGTTTTTATAATGTGTTTATGTTTTTTTTTTAACTTGTGTGTAGAATAATAGTAGTTTATGAAACTGTTGCATAATAAGGGGTATTAAAAAACAGGTATGAGTTTAGGTTGAAGCGTCGGTGGCTCAACCGGTAACGACTCGGTCCATCTAACCAGAGGTACCGGGTTCAAATCTGGACGGCCAATGTACCAATGAGTTTTTCAAAAACTTACGTACATATACTTACCGATTGCTTTAACGGTGAAGGAAAACATCGTGAGGAAACCTGCACACGCCTGCGAAGAAACTCTAAGGTTGTGTGTGAAGTCGACCAACCCGCACTGGGCCCGCGTGGTCGACTAAGGCCTAATCGCCCTGATTCAGGGTAGGCTCGAGCCCCTCGGTGGGGACGTATATGAGCTGCAATGATGATGATGATGAGTTTAAAATCCGAGCTTTGTCGAGGTTTTTAATAGTGTCATGTGAGTTTTTTAATACCTAGTTATGTGCAGTTTCATAAACTACTTTATCTAATCTCATACATTACAATTGAATCAACTAAACAACAAAGATCAAAGTTAACCTAAATGAAAATTATCCACGAAATTCAGTAACTACAACAAAACGTATTCAATGAATGGCGCTAAAACCTAGCACATCACCGCGCATGCGTTAAAGCGGGCGCTGTCACAGACAAGTAAAAATTGCAATGAAAACTTTTTGTAATGCTGTAAAAATGGCCCGAACCGCATGTGTGTTCCAATAGAAAAAAATATTGATATGGAACTTCGTTGGTGATATTAACTTTTTGGATAAACTTGTATCGTAATGGAAAAAAAATACTTTATAACATTATTTTGTTAGAGAAATAATGTTATAAAGTGTTCTTTTTTTTATTTCGGTATTTTGTTTATAAAGTATGCAAATATAAATTTGTTTTGAAGTTTATAATTCAAACTTTACGGTATGAGAGTAGATAAAGATTATTTATTTTATCTTATCTTTTTTAAAACCTTACATTGGATGTTTAATTATGAAATTTACGATTGGATAAAAAAAGTTTAAAGAAGAAAATTAATAATAAAAGAAGTAGTTAATAAAACAAAATTTATTCTAAAATAACATTACAACATTACAAATTAATAACTGGTAAAGGTGTGCCTATTGTTTGGATATTTTGAGAGCATGGTGGCTATTAAGCCTATACAGATGGTTATTTTCAACTCAATAAATCACCATTTCTAAAGACAAAAAATACACATTTTTAATTTAAAAGTTCTAAAAAAAGTTATTGCAGCAGTTTCTTCGTTATTAATGTCATATTTTTGTGAATACCCGCACAAGATTTCGTCACTTTCAAGAAAATTAACTAGTCTTGAAAATTGCCTCATCTGACCACTAAGAAAACGCCTTTGTTCCACTCAATTGTACATGGCTCAGGGGATTGGATCATGAAAAACATGCCACTTGTTACTAATAAAAGACCGTAATTTTTGAAGAAGGAGTAGAGGCTCTCCTTCTCTATAAAGTCAGCCATCATCTTATCAAGTGCATTTCTCACTCCGTATCCAAATTTCCTCACTCTTAGCTCACCATCGCTTCGTTTGCCCAGTTTCGCGTTGAAGTCCCCCATAATAATGATATAATGGGTCCTGGTGCTATGTAAGGCTGTAGAGACGTCCTCATACATAGTCTCTACCTCGTCGTCGGAGTATTCCGTGGTCGGCGCGTTTATATGTATGACCTTCATCGAATACCGTTATTCTGAGTATAAGGTATGCTACCCTTGTCGAAACGCTCACGATCTGGACCACTTTGTTAATAAGGGACTTGTGGAAGAGAAACCCGACACCACCCTGGGACAGGTGGTCACCCTCCCGGAAATAAAAGAGGGTTTCCGGCTTTAAGGATCATGGTGTCCTCTACCTCTCTTCTCACTTCACATAAACCTACGATATCCCACCGTAACCTGCTCAATGCTTCTTCGAGTTCTATAAGCTTCTCGTCAGTCTGCAGTGTACGCGTGTTGTAAGTTGCCAAAGGTGTCATTGGGTTTGGTAGCATGGCATCTGCCGGGGATTCTTTGCACCCCCCGCCCTACTGTTTCCATGACTTCTACTGGAACCAGGACTAGCAGGGCCGCCGGAGACTAGGGGCCGTTTTCTGGGTGTAGTATTCATAGGGGGGTTTTGCGGAAATCGCTACGCTTGGCAGGCGGGTTGGTTATCGCAGTGTGATTGCAGGTGTGTTGTAAAGCACGGAAAGGACTCTGCCGCCTATCCTCCGGTTTTAAATCCTATATTCGACTCTTACGACTCCCATTGGAAGAGATGGGATAGTACTATTCTAAGCCGGGCGCCATACATAATTTCATACTTAAACCCCTATTATTAAGTAGTTCTTGAGCTTTTACAAAAAGTAGTTTAAATGTTTTCTTGTATTGTATAAACTGTTTTTTTGCTTAGTTGGGCCAAAGTATATATATTAGTACTAACGTACAGTATGGACACTCTCTGCCGCTCTCTAGATTTGACCTCACCCCCCCGTCACTCAGATTGGCTGTAGATTGGTTACCAAACGTAAAGGATGTGATACGTCCGTTGTGATTTTGTTCAAGAATTATTAAATCCGAATTTGGTAGATTGTTCATTTTACTGATGTGAAGCTAATGGCCTTAACCATTACGCCACGAAGGCGGTAATTCGTTTGGTTAAAAAGCAACACAAAAATTCGTTTTATTATTTCGTATTTTGTCACGGCAGCGCGGTTCGTTCGTTCGTATTATACGACTAAATATAAGAACAATCATATTGTATGAATCTTCGTTCTAGCCAGTTGTACATTCTTTTAGGAATGCAGAATTAATGGAATTCTCCTCGTAGGTAGGTTCGTTCGGTCGTGGAATGTTGTAAACTTTATTTACTTAAAAATGATTGTTCGTAATTGAAACACTAATTTGATTAGTTGTGTAAAAATATCTAGTAATGTGATCACGGAATAAAAGATTGAGATTGACGGTTATTGTAGGTTGTTATACCTACCTATATGAGATAGTTTCACCGAAAAAAGCAACGACCAGCGCTCGTTTAGATTGTTTATAGAACAATTTTATTCATGTAAGTTAAGTACCTATCAGTAGCCACTGTTGATTGTTAAGTACATGCAGTAAATATCTAACAAACCAACGCCGCCGGTGATTCAGCCCTACGTGCATGCACGCCTATATATATGTTAGTTGTTTATATTGTATATCATTTCTCGCTCGTTTGTATGAAGTGTCCGGGGTGTGGTTGGGCTCTGAATAAATTCATATTTTCAAGCGACTTCCAAAAAGGAGGAGGTTCTCAATTCGTCTGTATTTTTTTTTAATGTTTGTTATCTCATAACTTTGGGCTGGGTGAACCGATTTTTATGATTCGTTTTTTATTAGAAAGCTAGTGCTTCCCGTGTAGTCCCATTTAAATTTTATCGAAATCGGTGTAGTACTTTTATAGAAAATTAACAAAATCCAAAAATAATAATGCAAAAATGTACTAAGTTGTTCCGATGGAAGTCGGTTTTTTAACGTGTTTAGCGTTTTCAATTATATCTTTTCTTATTTTACAAGGGCAGCTACGCTCGCTACAAAATATCTACGGCTCCACAACAAATGTATCTATGTACTTCTCACGCTTCTATCTCAGTCCTTTTGTTTGCCTACAGAACTTAGCACGGCTTTAGAGAATCGACCAACTTCGTAGAATCATATTTCCAGTCAAAGGCTCTCTTCACAACTTATAAGGATATCTTCAGACGAATTTAGTATAAGTATAAATAAGCACAAATTCAGAGTTGTCTCGAGCCCCTCGGTGGGAACGTAGTTGATCTGATTGATATGATGATGATAAATAGGTACTGGGGATACCGCTACAATTTTGTTAAATCGAACACGGTGTATAGTCGGTTCAACATCTATCATTATCATAATATCAGCCTAAAGACGCCCACTGCTGAACCTGAACATAGGTCTTCCTCAAGGATTTCTTAGCAACCGTTCCTGAGTTGCCTGCATCCGGCTGCTTCCTGCTTCCGTCATTCAGCATGTTATCGGTCCATCGAGTGGACGGCCTGCCTGTGACCTACGCTACGTCTTCC
The DNA here is from genome assembly GCA_947284805.1 of Coleophora flavipennella. Lineage (NCBI taxonomy): Eukaryota > Metazoa > Arthropoda > Insecta > Lepidoptera > Coleophoridae > Coleophora > Coleophora flavipennella. The sequence goes on from OX369307.1 coordinate 3,607,076, forward strand.
GGTGCGTAGTCGCTACTGATTCAAGTGCATGAATCCAAATATTATGGTATCAATTTATTTAATTTCTTTTGCACTATTAATAGGCCTCCTTAAATTCACCTGCGTGGCGTAATGGTTAGGAGGTCGCGTTTCGATTCCCGACGGAGTCTAACCTTGTATGACTCGGTTTGGTTGGTGGAAGGACATTTTCTAAGCCCACCTGGCTAGCTACTACCATCTTATCTAATTCTTGCCGCCAAGCATCAATGTTACAGCATTGATGTGTTTCGACTTGAAGAAAACATAGCCAGTTTCCTATTGCGTTGGGGAATCATGATTAGCCCGCTTCCATATTCAGCCTCATCGTCACTTACCATCAGGTGATATGATCTAGGGCTTATCACATGTGAATTTTAAAAAAAATAGGAGTCCTTAAAAAACGTTGCTTGCACTGATTTAAAAAAAAATCTGCTAAGCAATCATGCAGTCAAATTGAAAATCTCCAACTTTTTTTAAATCGGGTCTAAAAACAAGTCCGACCTGCTTTCTACCTCAAATCGTGTGAAGTGCTCCTTAAGCTTATAAGTTTGAACGCGTATTACTTCCATCATATTCAAGTTTGGCGAGTTGAAACGGATTTAAACTCGCACAATAGATCCTCTATTTTTCTTATAAGTATCACCCGATAAATAAAGAAGTTCTTATAAGGCAATTGTACGGACTTTGTGGTGGTATTTTTCTTAGATATAGTAGGAGTACATTTCTCAAACGTTTCATCTGGCTTGTAATCTTTCAACTTATGAAATAAAGGTAGCTTCATTGACTTGTCTATTACTAGAGCTGGCCTTCAGAAAATTTTATTTCAAAAAGTTATTGTACCGTATAAAATCATATAAATATCTATAATATAATAAAACTGTAACGGGGCCGTGTCTGTACATGAAATATTTTTGGAAAATAATAACTGTGGTGGATATTACTAACGATACAGAGGCCAAAACAACAACTTTTGGAATTTTTGTCTGTCTGTCTGTCTGTCTGTCTGTCTGTATGTTCGCGCATCACGCAAAAACTACCAGGCCGATTTTGATGAAATTTTGTATGGTGGTTCCTTATAGCCCGGGTTAACATATAGGATACTTTTTATCCCAGAAAATTCAAGAGTTCCCGTGGGAAAATCAAAAGTATTCATTTATAGAATGGCTCACCACGCAAATGTGGCTTGACCTATTACAATCAAATTTTACACGTTGATACCCTTATCGCGAACTAAAACTGGGACATTGTGAATCCCAAAAAAATTAGGGTTTCTACAGGAATGCAAAAAATTGTATCTTTAGAATAACTCAACGTAACAATATGAAACCTTTACATTGGGATGGAGTGTTTTAACCATCATTGTATAGTCGGGTATTCTTTATCCCGTAAAACTAAAGAGGTCCCGTGGGAACTTATCTATCGATACTTACAATAATAACAATAGAGAACTTTTTTCTGTATATTAGCTACACATACCAAACATTATAATCACAGTAGCAGAATGTCAATAGATGGCACTGCAGGGATAATAAAACGCGCTTAAGTTGTATTAAAACATTTAAATATTATTTCATACTTTTGAGTGGATTTCTTTTATGTATTTTTCAGCATGCGCTACTTTAAACTCTGGAACTATGGTACGTAGTGATGTGTTTTATAAACGAACAGAGAGGTATTTTTTTACAGATTCCAATCGTGTAAAAAAACACATAAATCGAGTTTAACATCTTTTAACAGGAGGCACAGATATGGGAAATTGGGAACTCTTCTGACGGCGACTATTTGCGTGTGGCAGTTGCTCTCCGCCTGCAATATCAATATCTGTGAACCTCATCAATGTATTTGCGGGTCCTCGGTGGAGGCAATTGGCCATCACTCACTGAGTTGCAGTCGTGTTTGTGAAGATTACCACGTCACCAATTCCTTAATGACCTCACTCGGAGGGCACTGGTCTCGGCCAGATGGAATATTCCATCTTTGATGCAGCCGCCGGCCGGGGCTTTAGTCGATCTGATGGCAAAAGGCCGGAGGGTTTAAACAGGTGCTATGGCAGAGAGGAACGTGTCTGCTTTGGGAAGCCACTTTTTCTGACTCACTCATCACCCGAACGGTACTGCTGCTCAATTTGCGGTGAGAAAGAAGCATAATAAGTACTCGGTCTTGGAGGCAAATTACTGCTTTGTGCCGCTGGTCTGTGAGACAACCGGCTGCTGAACCCTCAGAGGCCTTTGCCTTCACAAAGAAGATTGGCCTTCGCCTTCAAGAGAGGAGATGTGACGTGAGGTCCTACCTGCTGCTAAGGTTGTCTACTGCCATCCAGCGCGGCAACGAGAAGTGAGTCTTGGGCTCCTTTGGAGCTGATACGACTCGATGATTTGACCCATATTAATATTGTTAGGAAATTTTATTACTAGATTGATACCTATAATGATTAGAATTAGTTTTTTGATAATATTTCATCATATCAGTTTATATAGGTCCCCACCAAGGGGCTCGACCTGCCCTGAATTAGGGCGATCTGGCCTTAGACGATCACGCGGGCCCATTGCGGGTTGATTGACTTCACACATAAGCTTCGAATTTCTTCGCAGGCGTGTGCAGGTTTCCTCACGATGTTTTTCTCACCATAAGAGCGTCGGATAAACGTACATACCAGTATGAAATCGATATATTGGTAAGTGGCAGGATTCGAACCACGGCAGGAGGTAGTGGCCCTAACCGTTTTGCCACCGACGCTCTATATTTTATTTAAGATTTAGAAATCCTTACTTTATATTATAAATGTAAAAATGTGTTTGTTTGTTTGTTACCTATTCACACTTCAACACCTCTACCAATCTTGATGAAATTTGGCATGCAGGTAGCCTGTATCACTGGGAATGAAATAGTCAACCTTTTATCTGTGGAAATTATCATAGCCCGATGCAGTTCCTGAGGAAACTAAAACAACACTCTTTGTTCGTTTTATTTAAAATCGTAACGAAAAAATGGATTGGTGTGATTTTTAGCACAGAGATGAGGAGGAAAATGATATAATTTACTAATAAGTATATCCTGACATAGTTCCCGAGGGATCTGGGGACGACTGTTTTCTACGCTCGCGCACTTCGGTGGCGTCGCAACGGAGCAACGGATTAAAGTGATTTTTTGTATAGAATTTGTTGAGTGGGTGGGAAGTGACAAAGACTGCTAATCCGAATAGCCCGATACAGTTCCTGAGGTACCTGGAGAAAACTCATGTCCACGCTTGCGAGCTGATTGCGGCTCGCGCACCACTTACTCTCAAAAAAAGTCGTAAAAGCTATGTCCACGTGGGCGAAGCCGCGGGCAAAAGCTAGTAATAATAAATATAAATATTCTGGGACAAATCATACATGGTCATCTGACCCCAAAGTAGGATTCCCTGTGTTATGGGTTACCAGAGACTGATATACATACTTATATACGTTTAAATACATACATATATAGATATAATTTAACACCCAGACACAGAGCAAACAAATCTGCTCATCACACAAATGCTTGCCCTGGGTGGGGATCGAACCCACGACTCTCGGATCAGTAGTCAAGGGCACTAACCACTGAGCCACCGAGTCAGTCAATCATCAAGATTATGTTTATTGTATCAAAAACAAAATAAATAAAGCACATTAAGTAACCCTAGTTCCCACACTAGGATTTTAATTTAAAATTTTATTTATGAAAGTAATAAAAGGTGAGTAGATTAGGTTTACAAGTCCGACTTGGTGGAGGTTGTACTACTAGGAGGTAACTTCAAATTTGGTTAAATAACGGAAATGGACAAACTTAGGTTGAGAGGATAAATGGCAACCCTCTGATGTTAAATATGTAGATCTGCCTGCGCAAAGTGGTTGCGTTATCTACTTATAACGCCTGAAAAACTAGTTATCGTGATCAAAAAAAAAACGATAAGGGAAATGGCTGAGTAAGATGTAAAATGAAAGTACTAGTTGTACTCATGACAAGTACGCAAAAACTGACCAAATATTCGGTGACGCCCGTTAGTAGTAGGAATTCTGGACCAGGCCCAACACCCCGGAGAACCAAAGTTGGAAATGGCAGACATTAAGTCCTAAAAAAGCATTAAAAACAATAGTGTCGACCCACATTTAAATCGTTTGCGCGTGGTCGCTTTTCGCTATCTTCAAGTATTTCCGAGATAGAAATTCCAGGCTACTTTGGGACTCTGGCAGGGGGGTGGGATCCTGGTCCAGAACTCTATGCGAGAATTGCTGGACAAGATGAAGAAAATATGGAAGAACCGTAATATTAAAAAAATCCACTAAGATCCGGCTAGTAAGAACACTCATTTTCCCCATATTTCTATATGCTGAAGACACTTGGACATTGCGAGATATCGAAAAGAAAAAGATAGACACGCTGGAAATTTGGTGTTGGCGAAGGATGCTTCGAGTTGGACGGAATTTCGTAATAATGATTCCATATTAAATAAGCTCGGCATCAAGCAACGGTTGTTAAGTACAGTACAGACTCACATAGTTAAGCTGTTTAGTTACATCTCGAAACGAAATCATGACTCGATTGAACGTCCAAGGCAGGGTAGAAGGCGCTAGACCATGCAGAAGGTCCCCAATGTGGTGGACTGATCAGGTGAAGTCATTGGTTGGCGAGCCTATACACGAGTGCACCAGAATGACTGCAAGCAGGGAGATATGGCAAAACATCATACGGCGAGCTATACTTGGCCCCAGAATCAACCAACATGTTGACCACGACCACTCTGTCTACAGTAATACGAATAGGAAGAATAGCTTGCGCCACTAAACGATTATCGACTTACACTATCAGTACTTATACTCGTATATTATATACTTTGATATTGCTGTCCACACGCACAAATAATAAACCAGGTCAAGCTGATTTGCCTGTATCTAGGTAGGTATCTATATGAAGGTATAGTATAATGCCCCGACTCCGCCCACGCGACCGGTACTTCCGGTCTGGTTTTGCGGGGGTCGGCCGCGCTGCGGCTTTCCGAGGTTTTCTCAGTATTTTTGTATATAACCTATAAAAACTAATTACTGATCTAGGAAGCTGATTAAATTTCCTTTTTGATTATATTTTTTTTAGATTTCTTCTATCACAAAAAAATTAAATACAACATGATTAATTTAAGAGTTTTTTTTTTGTTTTTTATTGTTTTTTTTTTATTTGTATTTATATTCTACATAAATTCAGTTCAAAATGATTGTTTTCTAATGGCTAGGTAATGTACCTACATGATACAAAACAAAAAAAAGATAGCCTAGTGCAAAAAAAAAAAAATTTTTGCTATACGATAGGTACATCCGGTTTGGACTAGCGGGGGTGGGCCGCGCTGCGGATTTCCGAGGTATCTCAGTATTTTTGTATAAAACCTATAAAAACTAGTTACTGATCTAGTAAGCTGATTAAATTTCCTTTTTGATCATATTTTTTTTAGATTTCTTCGATCACAAAAAATTAAATACAACATTATTAATTTGAAAGTTTTGATTTTTTTTGTTTTGTTTTACTATTTCTTTTTCTAATCTACATAAATACAGTTAAAAATGATGTTTTTCTAATGACTCGGTAGTGTATCTACATGATACAAAACAAAAAAGAGATAGCCTAGTGCAAAAACAATATAAAAAAATATTGCTACATTGTGATTCTCATTTGTTTTCCTTGCCGCTGCAAACAATGTTTTTATAATTTTTCTAAGAGTTTTTTCGAACAAGATACGGTGATAATCTCACTACACAGTAAAGCAGTAACACCTTAGAATAGAAATACATGCAATTTACTTACCATTCCATCTTTTAATCCCTCAGGATTGATACAAACTGGTCACGGAACTCTAATTTGTTGATAATTTTTCACAAGAGTTTTTTCGAAAAGGAAACTATGTAAAAATCACTTCACAGTAACGCAATTACACCTTACTATATGAATAAATTCAATTTACTGAGAATTCCGTGCTAATTTCATCAAAATTGAGTCTAAAACGCACATAAATCGCGTAAATAATCAATTTAAATGGCCGATTTTTGTTTTGTAAACATGTCTCTTTTTTACACTTCTTATTTACGTGACGATTTCTATCTATTCACTCACTCTATCGTTCCAAAAGAACTATCGAAATCAAAAATATACATAAACCTGCGGCTTGACTGGAGAACCTCCTTCTTTTTAAAAAACGGGTATAAAGTAATATTGAATAGGTAATTCAAAGTCAAAAATATAGATACTTTTAAAGCACGTACCTATATTTTTAATCTTGACTGTACACTGAAACTATTCACTAATGTTAACCAATGTTCAAAACGTGTTGTTTACGAAATATAGCTAACTAGCTTTTTCCCGCGGCTTCGCTTGCCTGGACATCGTTTTTATGACTGTATTTGAGGCTCGCAAGCGTGGACATGAGTTTTTGCCAGATCCCTCAGGATCTTTATCGGGTTATTCTGATTAGCATTCTATGTCACTTCCCACCCCCTCGACCAATTCTATATAAAAAAAAACGCTGTAACGTTGAGCTCTATCAAGTTACAAAAAAAATAGTTATTAAACTAAAAATACAATTTAAATAGCTTCTAAAATAAAGTTAACTTAATAACTAATAAAATAAATTATTAAACCTACGTAAATAATAAATAAAATAAAATATATATAAAATCATCATTAAAATTAAATTTAAAACTACCTAAATTAAATAAATATTAATACGGAACCTCTATGTTCCAAACTAATAGCGTTTGGCTTTTTTACCGCTGCTCGCGCATCCCTAAACCGACGCTGCCACCTGCAGCCACCGAGACTAGGGTGGGGGTCAAATCTGCTTCGTCACTCCAAGCATTGCTTGAGCTGTGAAATCACCTACCTATTGAGAAATTTTAAAATATTTAATTCTACTTTTAACTAATGTGACATTTAGTGTCCTGTTGGAATCCCTCTAGGGTAAGTTCTTAATTTAATTCTAAAAACACAATGTAAGGTGTTCTATTGTGCTTCTGCCAGAGCGTGCTACTAATTTAGGTCACTGGACTTAAATTACAGCAACGTGGCACTTCGGCTGCATATTCTAAGACGGGACTACAATCAATTCCAAGCCCTAAGGACGATCTAAGTATCTTCTCGAACAACCTTGGGATATTTTGTGAAATGTGGAAACGCCCTTCAATATCTGCGGGCCTTCTCACCATTTTGATATACCTGCCAAGTTGCTACTACTAAAGCGTACTGAAGTCCCTAGACAGCTTCTAGACTACGTACCACCTACGTGCAACTAAGGCCAGTCACCCTACCTTCCTTGTATATATTATAGACGTTCTGCAGTAAATGAAATTATAAATTCTAAATTTAAATTTATTTTTGTAATCCACTCTAGATCTATCTACTTGCGGACCCTAAAACGTCGCACCACTTCAAACCGTTGCTCCGCTGCGACGCCGACGTGCGTGAGCGAGGAAATGAGTTTTACCCAGATCCTTCGGGAACAATGTCAGGATGTGCTGATTAGTAAATTATGTCATTTCCCACCTCCTCAACCATCTCTGCAAAAATCACAATCTATTGTTCCGTTGCAATGTTAAGGAAATTAAACGAAAAAATAGTATTTGTTCAGTTCCCACGGGAACTGCATCAGACTATTCTATTTTCACGGGATAAAAAGTATCATATGCTCTTTCCAGTAACACAGGCTACCTGCATGCTAAATTTCATCAAGATTGTAGCTTAAAAAAGGTAACAAACAAACACATCTTCACATTTATAATATTAGTAAGGTTTTGTGCTGAAGATTAGCCATTCTTAAATGATTAATGTAAATTTTAATGAACGGCTTCATTACGTAGATACTAGCTAATTGAGTTAACATGGCACTCGGAGGGGACGCCATGCGTGCGAATTGAATTCGTCATTCCTCCCCCCGACCGTCATCTTAACTGAAACTTGTGGTAGGTGCCTGATATGATTATGAAGTGTCCCAATAATGTGCTCACGTGTTACAGCTCACCTACAAGTACATACATCAATCAAGCTAATTTCAGCTTTAACGTCATAATGTGAAGTACAGGTAGTAACAAAGTTAGGTGAAACACGATTTACAAGAGGAATTTTAAATACCTTTAGTTAGGATTAGGATACACAAGAAAAAAAAAACGTACGTGTTGCTTTGTCATACACATTTTGAATCAAGACGAATTAAATGATGACGCATGACGTAGAACGATGTATAAATATTAATGTTTTGGGGGTTTATTTCTTTAGAATTGATATGAATCATCAATTAATCTATACATGAATTAGAGACCGATATACAAAATGTATGAGGAGTGAAAATTTGTGTTGATCGGTAACGCTTTAGCAAATGTGATAGAGGTGAGATGATGACAAAGGATTATGAATTGTAAATTTAAAAAAAAAACTTTTAGTGTCATAACGTTTTTTTCAGTTACGAAGGCTGAGGAAACATGCTGCCTAATGTGAGGCTGTAGGAGCGTTCCGTGCAAGGTATGTGACCGAAAAAAAATTGATAAACTCCTGTCCCACGTCGGAGCTGACACTCAAACTTTTTGGCCTGTAGTTAGGAAAACCGTTTATTTATTAAGGCCGCGTCTAATATACAGTCATGCGATGCATACTTTTCTGCGTAGCCTTCGTTTAATATATACCAATCAATAATAATAATTAAGTATGCTTCTATACCGTAGGCTTTAAGAAAATCGCAAACAAAAAGGCCTTCCAAGAATTTTATTTTGCAATAATAAGGCCTTTTACTCAGTAGAGCGACGACCTGGTGAAGGTCGCGGGAAGCCGCTGGATACGGGCAGCGCAGGACCGATCGTTGTGAAAGTCCTTGCGGGAAGGAGGCCTTTGTCCAGCAGTGGAAGTCGTTCGGTTGATTTGATGATTATGAACCAGTTATTTTTTTTGTTACTGGGTTAAATTATAAAAATTGTGTGTGTTTCACAGCGACTATAATTTATTTTCTGCCTCCCTCGAAATTAAAAAAAAAACTGTGGAAGTGTTTCTGTATTACCTTTTAAAAGCAGAAAAATTGTGTACGCTTAGTAGAATATTGATCTTAAAGGTAAAAAACAGACATTGCCATTTACGCAATAGAATAACACCCTTGCGAAGGAAATGCTGTACACAATGCACTTAACTCCATGTCCTCCTGTACATGCCCCCCCTCCTCGTAAGGATACCTACAAATATTCCATGCTCGCAACCATCGCAACTGTCGGCTCACCGCTGGCATTTTGATAAAGGTTACTTACTAGATAACTCTGTGTAATAGGGCTGCCGGCTTGGCTCGATACCTAACCGTAAGTTGAAATTCATCCCTTGGATAGCACGGTTAATTGTGTCACACGATAAGAGGGAGAGAGTTGACCCATACAACATGCTATCGATTAAATCACAAGCTCAATTCATCGTGAAAGTAAATAAAACAGGCGTATCTATACTGAAACAAAGACCTTTACAAAAATTAGAAGATTCTCAATTCGTAACCTCATTATCTCCGTAATAGCCATGTTTCTCATCATTAACATCATATCAGCCGAAGGACGTCTACGGCTGGAATAAGGCCTCTCCCAAGGATTTTCACGACGACCGGTCCTGCGCTGCTCGTACCCTTCACCAGGTTGTCGGTCCAACGAGTGAGAATCCCACCTACGCTACGTAGGTATTCGAGTAAGCGGTCGCCACTTGAGAACTTTACTGCCTCAACGGCCATCAGATTTACGAGCTATGTGCCCCGCCCACTGCCACTTAAGTTTAGTGATTTTGTGAGCTATGTCGGCTACCTTGGTTATACTACGGATCTCCTCATTTCTGATTCCATCGCGTAAGGAAATTCGAGTGTATAGTTTCCAACCTTCAGATGAGTCGGTGCGACAAGGATCCATCTTCTAAGTCTTAACTTATTACGAGTACTGCGATATTTTTTTCTATAAAAGACAATTTCTATTTCTGCCCGAGGCTTTTCACCAACTTAAAGGAATTTAAATTGACATTGGTAATTGGAGCATAAAAGAAGTTAATAGCGGGAAGCCGCTTGATGCGGGCAGCGCAGGACAGGTCGTCATGGAAATCCTTGGGGGAGGCCTTTGTCCAGCAGTGGATGTTTTTCGGCTGTAGCATACGTACTGTGGACGGTGACTTACAAAATAAATGCAAAAATTAATGTTTTTATACAGTTAGGTTTTTAATTAATTTTTAATTTAAATGATATAATTGTTTAAAATCATTGTTGAAGTTATGTTGTCTTGATGAAATCTCTTTTCTTCTGTTGTTTACCAATTATGCGAATAAATTAATTATCAATTTAATCAAGAATAAAAAACGCATGAATTTTGATTCCTATGAAATATTCATATGACTTTCTCCGAATGGACAAAGATTTGAGAAAAGTCATTTTTGGGGCTTCGTAGTCAACAAGGAACCTTTATAGTTTTGCCATGTCTGTCCGTCCGTCCGTCCGCGGCTTAGCTCAAATACTAATATTACTAGAAAGCTGAAAATTTTGCAAGAGTATACGTTAATGAAGCCAACAAAGTGTACACTATAATCTTAAAAAAATATTTTTAGGGTACCTACCCCATACGTAAAGAGGGTTTTTTATTTCGTCGACGTATGTTGCGTTTGGGGTATCGTTGAATAGGTCTTTTAAAACTACTGAGGGTTTAGCTGGGATCCCACGGCCCGCAAACCGACAGGTAAGGCCGGATCTTGGGCGTCTTCTGTCGTGGCACGATCGCAACACCCGCCGAGCTGTTCCCACGGCGCGTGTGGGCCTGTATTAGCCTGTTTGCTGTTTGCTCCAAGATTCGGCCTGACCTGTCGGTATGCGGGCCATGGGACCCCAGCTTCACCGCGCCGCACCGCGCCGCACCGCGCCGCGCCTTTGAATTTACCGACTCCCGATGGATCCGATAGGCGAGGAGAGGCGACAATTACAGGCGACAACAGACGAAAAAGGTCCCACGGCGCGACGGCTCGCCCTGGCGCGGCCTGATCTGCCAGAAAACAGATCGTGGGACCCCAGCTTTGACATTTTTACGATTTTTAAAAATATTTTTAAAAACATCTCACCTGGTGGTAAGTGACGAGTGATTCAGGGATCTGTTTGCGAAGTATTAAGCTATTTTGGAAGATTAAAAAAAAATAGTAGGACCAAATATTACAATTTAAAAGTAAATCTAACAGGGCTAAGTAGGACTTCATAATTAAGGAGTAATAATCGACCAAACTAAGATAAGCAGGTGGATTTGTAAAAAGTTTACAGATTTTTGTTTATTAGAATTTTTTTAATGTACAGCAGTGTTATTGATATAATCTCTGTTCTCACCGAGTAGATAACTATTCCCACATAAAAACAGATAATTAAAAGTCTCTACTTTATTTTGACACATTTAAAGTTAAATTTAGAAAAGCATTAAAAAACATTTATACGTTTGTTTTAATCTATTCTAATGTCGAATTTTGTTTGAAAAAGTTCTATCGTCATATCAGCTCATATACGTACCCACCGAGGGGGTCGGAGCCTACCTGAATTAGGGCGATCGGGCCTTAGTCGACCACGCGGGCCCAGTGCGGGTTGGTCGACTTTACACACAACCTGCGAGTTTATGCGCAGGCGTGTGCAGGTTTTCTCACGATGTTTTCTTTCACCGTAAGAGCGTGGGATAAACGTTCACATGAAATCTAAATTTGAAATCACATTGGTACGTGGCAGGATTCGAAACACGACCTCCCGGACAGGAGTCGGCGGCCCTGGCCGTTACGCCACCGACGCTCTAAAAACTACAGTATATTCGACGAGTACGAGTTCGTAGCAGGATTCGAACCAGGACCTCCCTAGCCGTTACGCCGTCGACGCTCCAAACGATACAAAGTGAGTAATGTTTTAAAGTGAATTAAAGTGAAACTTTTATTATATCGTCTAAAATTTGCATTTGCATTTGCATGTCGCGTGACGGTCGCTTTCGTCTGACGGTATGATTGTTTCGTCTTCTGTACCGTAGCGAGAGCAGCCATGATCGTTTCGTCCTCTGTAAAGTTTCACTTTTACCGCTGTATTCATAAAACCACACACTTACTTTTTTATTAAAAGTTCATTTAAATAAAATTACGGGTTAGGTCGATATTTGCTGAGATTCTTTTCAAGAGCCTCTACTTAATCAATTATATCAATTGCTTTCAGTTGATATAATGTCTTTACTCGCTGAGTACATACGATATCAAAAATTTTAAACGATGAATTTTAATACCTTTGATGTAAACTACAGTACCTATATAATTCAAATTCATCGTTTAAAATTTTTTAAGCGAAAAAAAATAAAATTAGCGAGTTATTATTTTTTAGGGCGGTAATATTACAGACTAGATTTTGCCAGCGGCTTCGCTCGCTTGAACAAAGTTCCTATGACTGTCTTTGAGGGTGTGCAGTGCGCGAGCCGCAAGCGGCTCGCAAGCGTGGGAAAAAGTAGCCTATATGTTAATCCACGTCCTAAGCTGTCTAACTGTAAACCTAGTTTTTAACATAGTTTTTATGTCTGTCGTGCTGTCCAGCGTGGGAACTGAGTCAACTCTAGATCCCTTGGAAACTATGTCGGGCTATGCTAATTAGTAGTCATTTAGATAGTCAGTATTAATTAGCACGTGAATCCTTCGCTTCATTGCGACGTGACATAAATTAACAAAGAAGAGAGAGTTAATAGCTATCCCACGGGAACCACTTAAGAAATCGGGATAAAAAGTAGCCTATATGTTAATCCAGGACCTAACCTAATATGTGTGCCATGTTTCATCCCGATCCGTCGAGTGGTTGAAGCGTGAAAGAGCACCTAACAAATATTCATCCATACATAGAAACTTTCACATTTATAAAATTAGTAGAATTTTCGTTATTTTTGACGTCAATTACTCCTAAACGATAGAAAAGGTTGAAAAAAAAACCCTTATTGTTAATGATGTTCCTTAAAGTCTAAAGCTATTAGAAACACGATTGAACAGTTTTGGCTTGATAAAAAAAACCCAAAGATAGGTCTACACCGTTACTCTCAACTCTAGTTATGACTAATATTTTGAAGTATATATTAAAAAAATATATACAACAATATTTGTTATGTCTGATAACACAAAGTGAGTATTGTTATTATTGATGTGTAACATCTTTGCTCTCGCTTTCTTGCAATTTGTGGGAGTGATTTCGTGAAATGGGACGGAAATGTGTAACAGGAAATGCGAACGTTTTTTAATTCTCGAAAACTAAGGTTGTCATAGCCATTCCGCCTAGTGTGATGGCAAAGGCAAAGATGACATACTACTATTCGAAGGGTCGGCCCGTGAATGTACGACCCGATAATTAATTAATTTCATAAGTATTTTGTCACATGTTACACATCATATGCGAGTATTGTAGGTCTCGTTTTTTTGTACTTTCATTGTAGTTTTTAATTAAAACGAAATATCATTGAAAAAGTGAAAAAGTGTGGTTATTTTCTTTACCCTTTAAGTAAACGTAAAAGAAAAAGACAGAGACACTTGTTCCAATCAATACTTCGCCTTAACTGATTGTTTCTACTTGGTGTACCTACCTATATTTTTTCTTAGAGCAATGGTATACCCATTGAAACAAATACTTTGCAAATAATTAAGAAAAATCGGCCGAGTGCGAGTCAGAACCGTTCACATAGGGTTCCGTACCATCATGCTAGATGGCGCTAGTTTCGTCATGTTTAAAAAAACACGTTTTTGTATGGAGACCCCCTAATTTTTTCACTTTTTAATTTTCTTTGTATTTGTCGTTATAGCGGCAACAGAAATACATAATTTGTGAAAATTTCAGCTGTCTCTATCACGGTTCATGAAAACAGCCTGGTGACAAACGGACAGACGGATAGCGAAGGCTTAGTAATAGCTAAATATATATATTAGTACTAACATACAGTATGGACACTCCCTGCCGCTCTCTAGATTCCGACTTCACCCCCTCGTCACCCAGAATGATACAGATTGGTTATAGTTTTGTTCTCGAACGTATAGGATTTCGCCGTCATTTTGTTTGTTCTGTCATTTGTTTTTAGAAATGTCAATTCACGACCGTTGTGTGCAGTGTCCGGCGTGTGGTAATAGGGGTCCCGTTTTTACCCTAAAAACGAGGTGAAAAAAAAAAACGTTAAACCGTTTTGCCTTTTTTTCGGCAGGTCACGATAACTTTGAACAGTCTTATTATCTCCATCAGTTAGTCTAAGGAGGTCGTTTACACGTGAACAATGAGCAGCCCTATCAAGGCCTCCCACCCCCTGCTTGTGACCTCCGCACACATATTTTGTGTGCACTGTACTTGACCTTTTCTTGATAAGCGAAGGGCAAACTAAACATAAGTTTACCTTCACCCTTATGCCTCGTTGCTTGCAAAGTGAATAAAAACCTGCTAGATAAGAAAACTACGATTTTAGTAGTTGGATCACGTATACAGGATAGATTTTGAAACTAAGCATAAGTCACAAAACATAAGCTTTCTTGTTTTTTCCCAGCTTATCGAAAACTTCATATATATCAACTAGATTTTGCCCGCGGTTACGCCCGCGTAGATATCGTTTTTATAATAGTAGATCCTCTAATTTTTGCATTGAGGTAAAATTGAGTTTTTTTTAGATCTTTGCAACCATTGATTACTAATTGACATTTAAAAAAAATAAGGTTTTATTCATATTTTTTTGATAAAAATCGACTCTAAAGAAATTTATTTGAAAGTTTTTTTTTAATCACTGGTTATTATTTTATGATTTTTCAAATGTTAAAAGGTGTTGACGTCATTGACCCAAATACTATGAAAAGAAACTGCCCCCCGAGTACTAATTCCACTAAATGATATTGAAATGTATTTACTTAGTGTTGTTAAATTACTTTTTAAAGTATAAAATCGTTATATCCCTAAATGGATTTATAATTTAAAAAAATTAAATATGCCATTTATTCCCTGAATTGATTGAGTCGCTGAAAATTTCACCATAATCGTTCCAGCCGTTTTGGAGTCCATAGGAAACACACATACATACAAACATCGATTTTTATACACGGGGTGTAACCAAATTGGTGTAAGCCCCGTAAACTAGGGCTAGCCAATCCCAGTTAACGGGTCCTACGTCAATTTTGTTACATCCTGTATATAAAACGGAACAAGAAGAAGCATATATCACTTCCGATCCCGTCATATGTCTGTGTGTAAAAAACAAATCGATCAGTTGCTCCACTGGGTCGTGAAAGAGGGACAAATAAACAAACAAATAAATTTTTTATTATTATTATTATCCTAAGTGACATTTCACTTAGGATAGGGATAACGAATGCTAGTCATCCGATTTACTTTTTATCATCTGTCAAAAACGACATTTTGATCTAAAAATGTTTGAAATACCTTGGCGTGACGTCATAGTTTAGCAGCGTCATTTAAGTACTCATTTTGTGATTTTGGTGATTTAAAAATCGAAGGCTTGATGGAAAACAAAACAAGTAAGGTTTTCCGAAGTTTAAGTAGGAGGGCAATTTAGTGATAAAGAGTTCATAATTTATTTCTGATGCTGTCGTCATCCCTATTACACACTCACTCACTTACGGACAACTGACCTAAAGCATGGTCATTACCTGGATGAGTTTAACTGTTTAGCATTAAGCTGTTGGTGCCGGTTGCTATCACTAGATGGCAGTCGTTAAGCCGTGTCAGATGCCTTATAGGCGGCTTGAAAAACTTTAAGGCAGTCGTTAAGCCATGTCAGCTTATAGGTGGCTTGAAAAACTTGAAGGCAGTCGTTAAGCCGTGTCAGATGCCTTATAGGCGTCTTGAAAAACTGCAAGGAAGTCATTAAGCGACTTGAAAAACTTCTGACAGTAAGTTTCGCCACTGGCCTTACATACTTTAACCGCCTCCGTGGCGTAATGGTTAGTCCATTCGCTTCACACCAGGAGGTTGCGGGTTCGATTCCCGGTGGGGTCATATTGTAAAACTCGGTTTGTAAGTGGTAGGGCATTCTCTTAGCCCGCCTGGCTATCTACCACCATCTTATCTAAGTCTTGCCGCCAAACATCAGTGTTAACAACGTTGATGTGTTTCGGCTTGAAGATAAGATAGCCAGTTCTCCATTGCGTTGGGGAATCTTGGTAAGCCCGCTTCCATATTCAGCATCGTCGTCATTTACCATCAGGTGAGATGATGCCAAAGGCTTACCAATTGTGAATTAAAAAAAAATACTTCACCAAATCGGACCTGGCCCCCATTTATGGAGTAAGGCCTAATCCTTCCCAATTTGGAAGAGATTCGTGCCCCAGCAGTGGGGACATTTGTTTAACTCACGACTCGGTCCTCCTAACTAGAGGTCCCAGGTTCAAATCCGACTGGCCAATGTACCAATACGTTTTTAGATACTTAAGTACGTACATGTACTTACCGATTGATTTATCGTCGAAGGAAAACATCATGAGGAAAACTGCACATCTGATTCCAGATGTGTATGAAGGTCACGTTGCACACTTCCGTATAGGTGTAAATCTAAATGCCCTACACGTGACTGCGGGTGATGCTAAGTTCAACACCAGGCAACCGCCGTCTATCCCGTGGATAGCACAATTAATTGTGTCACACGGCCACACGATAAGAGAGAGAACTGGTACATTTAGTTCAAGTGTTATACTATACCAGCATAGGTGCCTATCGCTTTAGAGAACTCTCCGTAAAAAGTCAATATTGTAACGATGTTCCTAGAGAACGTTACGAGGTTTTTGGGAGCTTCTGAACTTTTATGAAAGACGTGCCGAAAATACCAATTCGGAAAAACGAAAAGTTTTTTATTGATTATTAAACTATGACACCTGTGCGTGCCATCCACTTGTGGAATTCCTTTCCAGACACTACTTATATATGCAACGCTCTCCGTCACTTACTATCTTTGAAACTCAGGTAAAAGCTTATTTTTTATCTCGCTCCATCTTTTCGTGTTCTGTTTGTCACTTCGCCATTTTGTCATTGTAGGAGTTTGGTATGGTATCGAATCAGAAACGAGGAGATCCGTAGGAGAACCAAAGTAACCGACATAGTTCTCAGAATTGCTAAACTTAAGTGGCAAGTGGGCGGGGCACATAGCTCGTAGAACAGATGGCCGTTGGGGTAGTAAAGTTCTCGAGTGGCGATCGCGCACCGGAAAACGTAGCGTAGGCAGGCCTCCCACTCGGTGGACCGATGACCTGGTGAAGGTCGCGAGAAGCCGCTGGATGCGGGCAGCGCAGAACCGGTCGTCGTGGAAATCCTTGGACGAGGCCTATGTCCAGCAGTGGACGTCCTTCGGCTGATATGATGATGATGATGATTCTTCTGTAATCATCTATGTAATTTAAATGTGTATTAATACAAATTTATTTACATTATATACTAGCTGTTTCCCGCGGCTTCGCCCGCTCAGATCCCGGTGAAAAATTGTCTATACCTATTCTCAGATCTACCGAACATAAACAGAAAATTTCATGGAAATCCGTCCAGCCGCTTCGGAGGAGTATGGCAACTAACACTATGACACTAGATTTTTTTTAACCTAACAACATTTTTTTATTAAAAATATTTTATGTTATAAATAAACAGAATGACTTGGCCGTCGCATGAAAACACAATGTATCTCACAATACATATTATTTTAAATAAGATTATTTAGTGCGATTGCCAAGTTAATAAATATTTATTTAAAACATAAAAGATTTTTAATATTGATATGGTCACTATAAGATGTTGTTAGTTTAGCTAATTACGTAATAACATAAGACAGAATGTCCCTTATGTAGGGACTGAATAAATTAACCGACTTGGTATTACATGGATCTCCCAACTTTTCACTGTAGAAGTATTGAGTTACGAGACTTGGTTTTTTTACTAGTTAAGTTTTTTATGTCATCTCATTTTTTTTAGATAGTCCTACTTTTTTCCTTTCCACTGCAAATGTAACTTTGTAATACTTTACATTTATATGGGATTACAAAGTTATTTATGCAGTTGGTGTATCTAGAAAACTGGGCCGAAATTGCAAATATTTTAGTTTTTCCTTGATTTATACACTAAACACTTATTGTATTTTATTCTTTGTCTGCTAGAAACGCTTTAGAGTTTTGATGATCGGTTAGTCAGTCAGTGAGTGAGTTACAAAATTAAGAAACTTTTACAAGATATAATTCTTAAACCACTATTGAAATAATATTTCAAATTTTATTCACTATGAATTGAACAAGTGTTTATTATATTATTGAACACTGTATATTATACAGTGTTAATACAATGCCTGCTTGGTTACTGAAAATTCAGGGTTCTAGTTTTATCCACTATGAAGTTATAGGAGGGTTGAAAAAAGCCTGAACTGCTTCGAGAAAAGGATAGTACGGCCGTGCCGGTTTTTTGCTCGACTTGGCGGGGGCACGGTAGTGCCCCCAGATACACTATCCCTAAGTGTTATCTTAGACGGCGGTTGCCTAATGTTGCACTAAGCGTCACCCGCGGCCACGTGTAGGACATCTAGATTTACACCTATACGGACGTGTGGAAATCGACCTTCATACACATCCGGAATCAGATGTGTAGATTTCCTCACGATGTTTTTCCGCCGTCTATCCCTTGGATAGAACGGTCAATAGTGCCACACGATAAGATAAATAGCTTTAAGAAATTCTATTTTGGTATACTATAAGTGTAAATAAATAAATATAACACCGTAACTCATGTCCTGATGGTAAGTGAGGATGGCATAGCACGGGCGTCGGCGCTGCGTTGCGTGCGTTGTCGGAGCTCCGTCTTAATTTCATGTAAATTCGCAACGCACCGTCTGGCACACCATGAATATTTATATAAACTACGATGGAGCTAAGGATTAAGTTCTTCGACCAGTGTGTGTTGCCAGTGATAACATACGGAACTGAGATATGATCGCTTACTAGGGGACTCATAAGATAGCCCAAGGTGACCCAACGGGCGATGGAGCGAGCTATGCTTAGAATTTCCCTACGCGATCGAATCAGAAATGAGGAGATCCGTAGGAGAACCAAAGTAATCGACATAGCTCACAGAATGGCAAATAGCTCCTAGAACAGTTAGCCGTTGGGCAGTAAATTTCTCGAGTGGCTTATAAATATACAACGCTATGGAAACTGATCATGTTATCTCATTTTTAATGGTTTTTAGGGTTACGAACCTGGTAACGAAGCTCTTTACTAAGCCTACCCTGTCTGGTCGTCTGTCCGGCTTTGTCTTTTGATCCGTGATAGGTAGCCGACTGTTTTCACAGAATGTGTGGTATTAGTTAAGGGCGATTTACTAACTAGTAATAAAAAAATTAAGTCCGTTCCGTTAGCCAGCCTCATCAGGGCCTCACCTTTCCCCTTTTTCCATACCTACATTCAGTAGAGAGTAAAAGAATAAGCAATAGCCTACCATATCGAATCTTCTGCGCAGTCTGTTCTGCCTGAATAAAAAATAATAAAAAAAGTAAATAAATAATACAAATAGAATAAATAAAATAAACAAAATAAATAAAATATATAAAATAAATAAAAAAAATACATAATAAAATTAATAAAATAAAATGAATAAAATGCAGAAAATAAATAAAATGAACAAAATGAACAAAATCAATAAAATTAATAAAATAATGAATTAAATGAATAAAATAATGAATAAAATGAATAAAATAAATAAAATAATGAATACAATGAATAAAATAATGAATAAAATAATAAATAAAATGATTAAAATAATGATAAAATGAATAAAATAATAAAATAATATAATTGTTAGAATTAATAGAATTAATAAAATGAATGAAATGAATAAAATGGATAAAATTAATAAAATTAATAAAATGAATAAAATTAAAAAAAAAAAAAATTAATAAAATGAATAAAACAAATAAACGAACGAAACGAACGAAACGAACAAAACGAACGAAACGAACGAAACAAACGAAACGAATGAAACGAATAAAATTAATGAAATAAATAAAATTAATGAATCTAATAAAACACATAAAATAAATCAAATAAATAAAAGGAAAAAATAAAATTAAAAAAAATATATATATAAAATAAATAAATTAAAAAAATAATTTAAAAAAATATGAAAAAATAATAACAAATAAGATGAATTAGATGAATAAGATAAATTAGATGAATAAAATGAATAAGATGAATAAAATGAGTAAGATGAGTAAGATGAATAAAATGTATAAAATAAATAATAAAATAAAATAAACTATTTAAAAAAATATTTGCAGTTATCGAAATTCTGTAGCTTTGAAATTAATATTAAAATTATAATTGGTTTTTCAACCTATATTCATAAAGTTTCATTGAGTACCTATATTTAGATAAATGTTTTTTTTTTCATGACCCACATATTATGGTATTCGGGGATATATGACTCAAAGAACGTCATTAAAAAAGTTAAAAAAAATGAGAAACTGGTTATTGATCTATTGTAAGAAATATAATATGACGTACGAGTACAAGCGTGAAAATCGTTGTGAATAAAGCACGAATAATAAAGAGAAACACAAAATAATGAAAACCGCTAAAGTGTGAGTTACGAACTGTGTAAATAAAAAGCCGGCCAAGCCCGAGTCGCACACTTAGGTTACCATACGATCATACTAGAGGGCGCTAGTTTCTTCACGTTTAAAAAAAACACGTTTTTTTTGTATGGAGACTTTCACTTTGTCTAATTTTTAGTATAATTGTTGTTTTAACAGCAATAGAAATACATCATCTGTAAAAATTTCAGCTGTTTAGCTATCACGGTTCATGAAATACAGCCTGGTGCCAAACGCACGGACGCACAGCGGAGGCTTAGTAATAGGGTCCCGTTTTTAGCCTTTGGGTACGGAACTCTAAAAAGAAACATTTTTCTGATGTTTTCGTTGATGACTTGAAATGAATAGTTGCATTGTGACACACGTGTGGCCGTGTGGTGGTACGGAGCCCTCAGTACGCCAGTCCGACTAACCCTTGGCTGGTTTTTAAACTTCTTAAATTTAAGAGCAATGCTTTTATCGTTAGAGTAATCTCCAAATTCTTCTGTCCTCAGCCATGGTCTTGACGTGCTGATACGACACGTAGGCTACTTGGCCTATGTATTTCCCAACTAGCTGTTGCCCGCATGGGCATCGTTTTTGATGTGTAACATCTTTGCTCTCGCTTTCCTGCAATTTGTGGGAGTGATTTCGTGAAATGGGACGGAAATGTGTAACATGGGACGGAAATGTGTAACATGGGACGGAAATGTGTAACAGGAAGTCGCGAAAGCGCGCGCTATTCGATCTGACGAATGAGCTTTGCTCTCGCTTTCCTGCAATTTGTGGGAGTGATTTCGTGAAATGGGACGGAAATTTGTAACAGTGATTTGTTACACATCATATGCGAGTACTGTAGGTCTCGTTTTTTTTTTATTATGACTGTCTTTGAGGGTGAGTGGCGCGCGAGCAGCAAGCGGGTCGCGAGCGTAGACAGAAATATCGGGCTATTCTGATTAGCAGTCCATGTCAAGTATTTCTATGCAAAATATCGCCGACGTGCACGAGAAAAAAGTGTATTTTTTTCAGTTCTCTCAGGAACTGTATCGGACTATGCTGTTTTCACGGGATGAAAAGTTGGCAATGTCCTCATTCATGATCATGACACAGGCAACGTGCGTGCCGAATTTGTCAAGATTGGTTATGGTTTTGATGCGCGAAGAGGTAGCAAACCAACTAATTTTCACATCCTACATAGTGTAACGGAAACTCCTTTCCGTCACAAAATAAAAACTGTTTGGTTCGATTACTTTATTTTTAATTCTTTCCTTGAACCTAAAATTTACCTACGATATTTTTTTATGTATCATGTGTAACGTTAGTCTTATCAATCACGACCATATCCTTTTATAGCCTATTTACCTTCTCTTTATCACAAAATATATTTTCCGATTTACCCCACAAATAAGTTCTTTTCATATATCCGCTTTTACAATCTAGATCCAAATTCTACGTATTATGTAGCGAAACCATTGCAGGTATTTTAAATCAATTTATTTTATTTTCGCTACAATAGTTACAAACTTTACATCCTTACTTATATAGATTTTCGTCTCAGAATATAATTATTGTTTATCATTCCGGTATTAGCCGTACCACGTTAACACTGAGGGTAAGAAAATGCCTTACCAGATAAAGCAGGTCCTAATATTTTTGCTCCCCTTCATAAAGTCTGCGTGAACTGGCGCACACCCTGGATACTTCGTACAACGGGCCAGTAATGACATTTCATAAATGGAATGACGGAACAAACACAATGGTGGCATTATCCTATATGTTCAAGAACCAAACGGTAACCAATCTGCATCAATCTGGGTGACGAGGGGGTGAGGTCGCAATCTAGAGAGCGGCAGGGAGTGTCCATACTGTATGTTAGTACTAATATAATATATACTTTTCTGGCGGCCTCCCTGCTACAGAGCGAGGGTGGGGCAGCGAACAAAGTTTGAAGATTCAATTACTATTGGTTAAACTCCTTGGTTGGTTTATCCGTGCACAGCCTGAAATAACACTAGGCAAAATACTTGGAATCACTATGGATTTAAAATCGGATTACAAAGTCTGATTTTTGTGCATTATCATCATTATCATCATCATCATATCAGCCGAAGGACGGCCACTGCTGGACATAGGCCTCCCCCTAGGATTTCAACGACGACCGGTTCTGCGCTTCCTGCATCCAGCGGCTTCCCGTCACCTTCACCAGGTCATCGGTCCACCGAGTGGGAACTATGTGCATTTTCAACCGACATCAAAAAAGGAGGTTCGAATTGGTTTGTAAATGATGGATTTCTGAGGTAACAAACATATTTTAAAAAAATACAAGCATTTTTTTAAATATGTTTGTTACCTCAGAAATCCGTCATGTACAAACCAATTTGGAAAATTATTATTTTTATTTGAAAGAATCTACTTTCAGATTGATCCCATATATTTTTTTTACTTTTCTAGGTAATTAACAAAATTAAAAAAATGTAGCAAAACTGTATTTCGTTGCTGTGATTGAAGTCGGTTTTTAGGGTTCCGTAGTCAAAGGGTAAAAACGGGACCCCATTACTAAGACTTCGCTGTACGTCCGTCTGTCACCGGGCTGTATCTCATGAACCGTGATAGCTAGACAGGTGAAATTCTCACAGACGATGCATTTCTATTGCTGCTATAACAACAAATACCAAAAAAATTAAAAAGTAAAATAATAAGGGGGTTCCCCATACAAAAAAAAACAGTTTTTTTTAACATGAAGAAACTAGCGCCATCTAGTGTGATGGTACGGAACCCTATGTGTGCGGTTCTAACTCGCACTTTTAACATGCATTTCTGACTATGTTATAAATCTTTGAGTTTTTAATCACAAGGGAATTTGTCGACTTGAAGAAATCTCGATCGGTGTTTGCCTATAAAACAGTATCTTTTACGAGTTTGCCCAATAGTCCGCTGTCAATTCGGAATATTTGTGCAAAGGGCCCATAAAATCTGGATTCGATATAGTGAAATCTACAGGCACGAACCAGTTTCTATAATCTTGTTACTTTAATCCCTATCCCTACTAATATTATAAATGTGAAAGTAACTCTGTCTGTCTGTTACGCTTTCCCGCAAAAACTACTGAACGGATTTGGCTGAAATTTGGTAGGTAGACAGATTAGGACCTGGGTTAAGACATAGGCTACTTTTTACCACGCTCGCGAGCCGCTTGCGGCTCGCGCACTGCGCACCCTCGAAAAGTCATAGAAACGTGGTCCACGCGGGTGAAGCCGCGGGAAACAGCTAGTAAATAATAAATAAATATTCTGGGACAAATCACACATGGTCATCTGGCCCCAAAGTAGGATTCCCTGTGTTATGGGAACCAGAGACTGATATACATACTTATATACGTTTAAATACATACATATATAGATATTTAACACCCAGACACAGAGCAAACAAATCTGCTCATCACACAAATGTTTGCCCTGGGTGGGGATCGAACCCACAACTCTCGGATCAGTAGTCAAGTGCACTAACCACTGAGCCACCGAGTCAGTCGATAATTAAGAGGTTTGTGGCTATATTCAATGTAATATAATGTGAAAGTTTAAACCAAATTTGTGGCGTAATGGTTCAGTCCGTTAGCTTCAGATCAGGAGGTTCGAGTTCGATTCCCGTCAGAGTCTAACTTTTTGTATGATTAATTGGTTAGGTTGGTTTTCTGAGTCTTGCCGCCAAGCATCAATGTTAACAGCTGATTGACATTGACATTGACATTGATGTGTTCCAGCTAAAGATAAGATAGCCAGTTCCCCATTGCGTTGGGGGATTTGGTAAGCCTGCTTCCATCTCCGACATCATCGTCAATTACTATTAGGTGCGATGATGTCAAGGGCTTACCGATTGTGGATAAAAAAAAGTTCCGTTGTAATTAATCTACAAAATGTACTTTCCATACATTTAACTATACAATAAGTAGTGTAGCTAAAGATTAATTATGACATGCAATAATTTTGAACAAAAAAAAACTGACTTTAAACAGGAAACTAAGATTCCCCTCGATTTCTCTGGGATGCCATCATCAGATCCTGATGTCCATATCATGGTACCACCCTTGGGATATCTCCTTTCCAACAAAAAAAGAATCAACAAAATCGGTTCATAAACGACGAAGTTATCCGCGAACACACATAAAAAAATATAATATATATATGGTCGAATTGAGAAACCTCCTCCTTTTTTTTAAAGTCGGTTAAAAAGGATTTGTATTTTATGCTCAAAATGTTCCCTCAATCCAGCCCTGGCGAGTTTTATTTATAGGGTCACTCTGTCGTACCATTTCTTATATTTTATGTAGACAGTGGCATGTTACCATTCGTATGAAACTTATATGAGGTTTTAGATTTATTATACTTCTTTGACAATTGAGGCAAACACAGGTACCTAAGCTACCATGGTAACTGGTTACTTATAGCTGTTACCACATAATACTCGTAACGTAACCGCCTCCGTAGCGTAATGGTTACTCCATTCGCTTCGCACCAGGATGTCGCGGGTTCGATTCCCGGTGGGGTCAACTTGTAAGACTCGGTTTGGTTGGCGGTAGGGCTTTTTCATAGCCCGCCTGGCTAGCTACCACCATCTTATCTAAGTCTTATAATCTTGCCGCCAAACATCAGTGTTAACAACATTTATGTGTTCCGGCTTCAAGATAAGATAGCCAGTTCTCCATTTCGTTGGAGATATTGGTAAACCCGCTTCCATCTTCGGCATAATCTTCACTTACCATCAGGTGAGATGATGCCAAGGGCTTACCAATTGTGAATTAAAAAAAACGCTTTTTTCGTTTGTTAGAAATCTCTTTTTTATCCACTAAGCCCTTGGTAAGCCCTTGGCAACATCTCACCTGGTTCAGTCAGGTACGAATACAGGATGGCTCTGAGGCGTAATGTTCAAGCCCATTAGCTTCATATCAGAAGACCGCAGGTTCGATTTCCGGCGGAGTAAGTAAGACCTCGTTTGGTTGGTGTAAGGGCATTTTTTATGCCCGCCTCTAGCTACCAACATCTTATTTAAGTCTTGCAGCCAAAAATCAATGTTAACAGCATTGGTGTATTCCAGCTGGATCTTAGCCAGTTCCTCATTGCGTTAGGGAAACTTGGTAAACCCGCTTCCATCAGGTGAGACGATGCCAAGGGCTTACCAATTGTGGATTAGATTAAACGAGAATGAAATAATTGAAAACGCTAAACACGTTAAAAAACCGACTTCCATCGCAACAAATTAGTACATTATTGCATTATAATTTTTGTTAATTTTCTACTAAAGTACTACACCGATTTTGATAAAATTTATATGGGGCCACACGGGAAGCACTAGCTTTCAAATAAAAAAAGAACCATAAAAATCGGTTCATCCAGTCAAAAATTCTGAGGTAACAAACATAAAAAAAAAACATACAGACGAATTGAGAACCTCCTCCTTTTTGGAAGTCGCTTGAAAATAATTAGTCACTGTAGTTACAGATAGCGTAACAATTAGTCACTGTAGTTACAGATAGCGTAACAATAGTGGCCACTTTTACCACTTAAGCTGTTTGTGCTTAAAAACTACAGTCATCATCATATCAGCTTATATACGTCCCCACCGAGGGGCTCGAGCCTACCCTGAATTAGGACGTCGGGCCTTAGTCGAGCATGTGGGACCAGTGCGGGTTAGTCGACTCGTACACAAGCTCCGAAATTCTTCGCAGGCATGTGCAGGTTTCCTCACGATGTTTTCCTTTACCGTAAGAGCGTCTGCATTGGTACGTGGCAGGATTCGAACCACGACCTCCCGGACAGGAAGCGGCGGCCGTAGCCGTTACGCCAACGACGCTCTTAAAACTACAGTACATTCTAAAAAACATTCTTTCTTCATTTTTTAAATTTTCAATAAAGTATGTTACTTACCCATTGAGTAACTTATGACGGTGCTAGTTAGTTGGGGGTAGCCCCATAAGTTCATATAAGCTATACCTATTCGAAGTCGTCGAGACCCCTCTCCTTCCCAACCCCTACCAGTCCCCGCTTCCGTCACAGACTGAAAGGGAAGCTGACAGTGAGGAATACTAATACGTGACGTTCACACGATCAACTAATATTTTGAAATTTAGATATTTTAGCGTATCTATAATTCGTTCTGCATCTTTGATGAATACTGCGAGCCTACAGTGGCGACAGTAAAGTTACACACTCAGACAAAGGGGCCGCACTGAGTTCAACCGCTACGCCAATAAGATGGCGGCCACGCGGTGGGCGGCGCGATTGACATCAAGGCGGCCTCTTTGACTGAGTGTTTGACGCGAACCGTCAAAGCTGCAGTTAATTCAGCAAACGAACCGAAGCTGGAAATTTTTAAATCAAAACAGGAAATACTATACAGGGTGAAATTAATTAACCTTACCTCGAGGAAAAAGTTCCCTAATTATGAAGATAGCAAATTTTACTCAAAAGAAACAATCCTTTAGCTATTTTGAAAAATAGCTAAAACTGCATTTTAAGATTTTGGAAAAATGCTTGCATTAGCCGGGAGCCAAACCGATAAAATATAAAAAAAAATCAAATTGAAGATCGCAATTTTCACTCAAAATTTAAATATTAAGTAAAACTGCATTCTCCTTCAATGTTTTGGGTATTTTCCCTCCAGGTAAGGTGCGTTTATACCACCCCATCTACCTAGTTCAGTTTTTCTGTTTTAACAACTTAAAATTACGTACTTTTTATATCTAACTAAAACTTCAAAACTTCAAAACAATTTATTTCAAATAGGTGTTGTTAAAAGCATCGGTGGCTCAACCGGTAACGACTCGGTCCATCTAACCAGAGGTACCGGGTTCAAATCTGGACGGCCAATGTACCAATGAGTTTTTCAAAAACTTACGTACATACTTACCGATTGCTTTAACGGTGAAGGAAAACATCGTGAGGAAACCTGCACACGCCTGCGAAGAAACTCGAAGGTTGTGTGTGAAGTCGACCAACCCGCACTGGGCCCGCGTGGTCGACTAAGGCCTAATCGCCCTGATTCAGGGTAGGCTCGAGCCCCTCGGTGGGGACGTATATGAGCTGATATAATAGGTGTTTACACACACTTTTAAATAGTCATAACAAAAAAAAATGTATATTACAAATAATGTCATGATTCAGACTACAGTCTCAGGTAATGGTATTTGTTATAGAACCAACATACATATCTTTGTCATTTACATAATCTATTATTTTATAATATCCTCTAGAGCACAAAACTTTTTTGACATGAGTCTTGAATTTATTCTCTTACAAACTACTTACATTTTCTGGAATTTTATTGTAGAATCTTATACACTGCCCTACAAATGACTTTTTAACCTTACTCAGTCTCGAAAAGGCTATATCTATTTTATTTACATTTCTTAAATTCAAATTATGCCTGTCACTGTTTTTAGGAAATAAATGCAAATTCTTACGAACGTACATGATGTTTTCATATATAAATTGACTAGCAACAGTTACAATATTGATTTCTTTGAACTTAATCTGTAACGACTCACGTGATCGCATCTGATAGATTGTGCGGATAGCTCTTTTCTGCAGGATGAAAATAGTTTCTATGCCATAAGACATTATACTATGGAAGTAACTAAAATACACTAGTCTCGCAGTATCTACATCCGTTAACTGTCTTATTTTCTTAATGGCATAAGCAGCTGAACTAAGCCTTCCCGCTAAAGTTTCAATTTGTGGTCCCCATTGAAGTGAAACATCCAAAGTTATACCAAGGAACACCGTGGTATTTACAAATTCTCATTTATTACTGTCTAATATTACACTATTATTGACCTTTTTTACATTTGGCAAACAAAATTTTATACATTTTGTTTTCTTAGCATTTAATAATAAGTGGTTCACAGTGAACCAGTTCAGTATCTTTGAAAGAGTGTTGTTTACTTCGTCAATTTCGTTTTTTTTCCTATTCACTTTAAAAATAAGAGAAGTATCATCCGCAAACAACACAATATTTGACAGATGTTGCACCATAAAAGGCAAATCATTTACGTAAACAAGGAAAAGAAAAGGCCCTAATATGTAACCCTGGGGCACACCCATTTTCACTTTAGATCCAGATGAGTTCGTGCCATTCACTTGTTTTTTTGTGTTCTGTTGTCTAAATACGAATTTAAAAGACTGAGAGCCCCTTCCTCTACACCATAATGCTTTAATTTCATAAGTAATGTTTGGTGTTCAACACAATCAAAAGCCTTAGATAAATCACAAAACACTCCAATTGCATTCTGCGATTCCTCAAAGGCATCATATATGTTTCGAATGAGTGCTACTCCTGCATCGGTTGTTGATCGTCCTTTAGTGAAACCGAATTGTTTTGTAATGTATCTTGTGACACAATGAGCCCTGAGATCTCAATCTTCTGAATTTTCTAAATTTCTGCCGATATAAGAAGAAGGTATTGTGAGGGTAAACAAATCGAAGCTGAGATTTTGATGACTCGATTGTCTTACATTTATGAAAAAAAACTTTGAAAAATAGTAAAAAAACGCTTCACGCCCTCATTCCCCCCTCTCCATTTCATCATCGGACGACCAGGCGCGTAGAGCGGTTCCACCCCTTTGTCGTCAATGTTCCACCTTTTCGCACGAAGCGTTTTGCTTCTTCGTTCGTCATGCGAACGGCCAAGGAGTGGAATTTCCTTCCGGCGTCTGTATTCCCCGATTCGTATAATTTATGAATCTTCAGGACGAGAGTGAATAGGCACTACTTGAGCTTGCGTGTTACATCCTCGGCTGCATCGGCACTTACCATCAAGTGAGGTGCAGCCAAACGCACTTAAATTTATAACAAAAAAATATGTATGTTCAGCGTGTGTGTGTGTAAGTGTGTGTATGTGTGTGTGTATATTCGAGTGTGTGCGTCCGTCTGGTGCTTTTAGCTACAAGGCTGATTTGGGCAAAATTGTACTTAAAAGTTTTTAGATTTTTCGAAAATTATTTTTATATCCATTCATTTTTTTTCAGATTTGATTTGAACAAACATTTTTTTTAAATGGCTAACGATTTTAATAAATTTATTTAGTTCACTTTTCCAGGAAAAATCGGAATTGGGTAGTAAATCTCAAGATACTTTGTTATTTTTTCTCAAAAAAAACTCTAACGATTTTAATGACACTTTGTGAATGACTAGGGATCGATAAGGCCAACTGGACTGTTAATATCCCATGAACAATCTGAATGAATTACCTCCCATACAACCTAAATTACTTCAAAATTTTTCATCAAGTGTGATATATTAAGTACCTACTTTTAATATTTACTACTTAGTACACGTAATTGTTCATTGTTGATTTATGTATGTCCAACTAAATCAGCAGTAAAGATTTCGCGAGAAAGTATGTACAAGGTTGCTGTACAAATTTTTGATATACCCAGTTTCGGTTGAGACTGAGTAAGGCTAAAAACTCATTTGTGGGGCAGTGTATAAGATTCTACAATAAAATTCCAGAAAATTTAACTAGTTTATCAGAGAATAAATTCAAGACTCATGTCAAAAAATGCTTATGCTAGAGGATATTATAAAATAATAGGTTATGTAAATGACAAATGTATATACCAACAATGTCAGATGGGCTGGCTCGTACTCGGGCGAGTATGGCTTGGAGTGCGGGGTGAGACAGGGTGGCCTGAGCTCGCCCAGGCTCTTCAACTTGTACATGAACGCACTGATTGAGGAGCTCAGCAGTACTGGTATTGGTTGTTCTATCGACGGTAAAATTGTCAATAACATCAGTTATGCCGATGATATGGTGCTGCTGAGTCCATCAATCGGAGCCCTCAGACAGCTCCTGAAGTTGTGTGAACATTTTGCCCTGGCTCATGGCCTCAGGTACAATACAAAGAAAAGTGAACTACTTATATTTAAAGCAGGCAATAAGTGGCCAAAAGCTGTACCACCAGTCTATCTTGGAGGAAGTGCACTGAGTAGAGTCACACATTTTAAGTACCTGGGGCACTGGGTCACTGAGGATCTGTCTGATGATATGGATATGGAGAGGGAGCGTAGGGCATTGGCCATGAGGTGCAATATGCTGGCTCGCAGGTTCGCACGCTGCTCTACAGAAGTAAAGCTAACCTTGTTTAAGGCGTTCTGCCAAACATTTTACACCTGCAGCCTGTGGGTCAGATATACCCTCAAGGCCTTTAATGCCCTTCGCATTCAATATAATAATGGGTTTAGGATGCTGATGGGTTTGCCTCGTTTCTGCAGCGCATCAGAAATGTTTGCAGAGGCACGCACTGACTCTTATCAGAGTATTGTGCGTAGGAGAGTCGCCTCGCTGATGCGTCGCGTGCGGGACAGCCCCAGCGGCCTCCTTAACACCATACTGGAGCGGGTGGACTGCCCGATTGTGCGGCACTGGAACCATGTTCACATTGAGTCCAGGGTCGCCATGTATGGTAAATATTAATTTCATTTTGTTTTTAATTATATGTTATTGTTTACTAACATACTATAAGTTGTACTAACAAATTATGGGCATAGCCTGAATTAAAGATAATAATAATAATAATAAATATATGTTGATTATTTAACAAATACCATTACCTGAAACTGTAATCTGAATCATGACATTATTTGTAATATTCAATAAGTCTTTTTGACTATTTAAAAGTGTGTGTAAACACCTATTTAAAATAAATTATTTTGATTTGATTTGATTGTCGTGGGGAATCGCTCGTGAGTTTTCTTCCTTAGAAACTAGTGACTATTATTTAAGAGGCAGCTGCCGGGGCGGGTGGCTTGATACCTTTGTTCAAAGGCTGCTATGAATCGAGATAACTAAGTATTCAATTCAATGAGACCGTGTGGGAGAAAAGTTGTGAGAGAGCTTGAACGGCTAACATACTTGAGAAAAGTTTAGGAATAGATAAGTGGACTAGTAGGTACTTGTTCCAAGCCATTAGAATTTAATATTTGGAGCATTTTCATCAAAATAATATGTATTCGTTTATACCTATCTCGAATTAATTTACAGTTTAGTGTTTGTTCCTATTATTATTTTTACTTTCTAGCGAGCAAAAGAGAATATGATCGTCTTAAAAAATATCTAATTCTCACCAAAATGTGTAAAATGTAATTCCGTTCGCCCTTTACGCTTGCTGTAGCGACTAAACAAATGGTCTGGTTAAAATCAAATTTTGAAACTCGAAAACGACTCGACCGATAACAATGAAACTTTGGTGTATTTGTGCACAAGACAGAAAAGGTTTATAACAAAATCTTTCTGCGAGGCGCTTGCGGCTCGCGCAACGCGCAACATCAATGGCTAGCGGCTTGCGGCTTGCGGCTCGCCCACCGCCCACCATCGATCTCCACGCGGGTGGAGCCGCGGGAAACAACTAAGAAATAATAAAAAAATCGCATAGGTATGTACTTTAAAGTTTTAGAAAATAATTAAAAACATTTTATAAAAAACGGCTAAGTGAGAGTTGAACTCGCGTATTTAGTTTACAATAATAAAAAATACATATTTGAGATCCTCATAACGAGCCCTTTCATTTAATATATGACAAAGTAAGGTTTGCAAAACTTTTTTTTAAATTTCCTAATTTGTCCCCCGAAAATGGCCCTTATTTTAAAAAAAATATTTTATTGTTCATCTGTATTTGGGTCATAGGATTACACCATCCTATCAAATTTCACCTGATTTGGTCCTGTAGATTAGGAACAAATTGGCTGTGACAGAATGACGGACAGGCAGACAGACGCACGATTGATCCTTATAGGGTCAGGTTCCGTTTTTTTTTGTACGGAACCCTAAAAACCAACTTCCATCGCAGCAACTTAATACAATTTTGAATTGTTATTTTTGTTTTTTATTTATTTTATAAAAAAGTACTTCGCCGATTTTGATAAAAAAATATATGGAACTAATTAAAATAAAAAATCATGAAATTTGGTTCACAATCTGGGAAGATATCGCGTAACAAACACAAAAAAACAGACATTCAAATTGAGAATCTCCTCCTTTTTGAAAGTTGTCTGAGGAGTTCGATTCAACCGCCAAAAATAGCGTCAAACAAATGAAAAAAAAACTGGCAGCATGGCACTTGAAAATGTTGCGCGTAAAAAAGGCGGAAAAGCGAGATTAGTGCAAATCCTTTTTTTTCGTAAATTGGCTTTTTTTTACTCATATTCGCAATGGGAAGTAAAGTGCTCGACTCGGATGAAAGGCAACCATTTCAAGCTCGAATTGGCGCTCGAACGAAAAATGGGTGCCTTTCATCCCTTGGTTCTATCTACTATCGTTTTATTTCCTTATGTCCATTTATTTCGCTAACGTGATGTTTTAGAATATTATGCAAGGTGCCATGTTTAGTTCGTATATACGTTTTATATTCAAATATATAGGTTTAATAGGGGATAGGAGTGCATCAAAAATAAATCCTGAAATATGATTTCCTAAATTGTTCTCCTCTTGAAGTTTCAAAAAATCGTACTTGTTTTGTTTTTTTTCATCACGTCTTCAATTTTCAATTGATACAATTCACAAAATAAGTTCGTCGATGACGCTAAAAACGCTATTGTGTGCCTCGGTGGCGCAATGGGTAGTCCAATAGCTTTAAATCAGGAGGTCGCTGGTTTGATTCCAGGCAAAGTAACTTTGTAAGACTCGGTTTGATTGGTGAAAGGGCATTTGCTAAGCCCGCCTGTCTAGCTACCACCATCTTATTTGTCTTACCGCCAAACATCAAATTTAACAGCACTGATGTTTTCCGGCTTGATGATAAGATAGCCAGTTCCCCATTGCGTTCGCGAATCCGCTTCCATCTTAGGATTCATCGTCACTTACATACCATTAGGTGAGACGATGCCAAGGGCTTACCAATTGTAGATTAAAAAACCGGCCAAGTGCAACTCAAGGTCATACAAACAAGGTTCCGCACTTAAACTTTAACTACCAACAGTACAATTCTCAGTAAAAAAATAATTAAAAAAAATGCTCTAGGTAAATAGGGGTCTACTTATTATGGACAATGGAAATTTTATTTTTCTTGTGGGAACGGAAGGACTTTAGATTTTCTCATATATTTTCCTGTAATCTATTAATTTGACCTCATACACTGTAATTTATTCATGATTTTAGGCCCAGGTGTTTCGGAGATAAGGTGGGAAGGGTCAATTTTTGCCTATTTTCTTAAACAACTTCAAAATATTTATTTCAATATTTAATTTGTAAGTCTACCCTTTTTAGGGTTCCGTACCAAATAACAGGATCCTATTACTAAGCCTGCGATGTCTGTCTGTCTGTCCGACTTTTAAAGGGATGTATTTCACATTTGAGATTCTCACAAGAAGCCCTTTCATAATTTTTTAACTGAACCCCCAAAAGTGGCCTCCATTTTTTAAATTTATTTTTTTACTTTACATGTTTGTCTTTTGCTCACCAACTTTCAAAATATGTGTACCAAATTTCAATCCAATCGGTCCAGTAGTTTCTGAGCAAATTTTCTGTGACAGACGGATGGACAGACATATGAGTGATCCTATAATGGTTCCGTTTTTACTTTTTGTGTTACGGAACTCTAAAAACGCTATTTCGAAAATGCTAATCTTATAATCTTTATAGAATCATTTTCAAACCCTTTTGTAAAGTAATTTGTTTAATTTATGAACTCGTATTTTATTGATTAGAACAAGCTACAGGCACACCCCGGACACTGCCTACAACGGTCGTGAAATGACATTACTAAAAAACAAATGACGGAGCAAACAAAATCACAGCGAAATCCCATACTCTGGGGAACCAAACTATAACCAATCTGTATCAATCTGGGTGACGAGGGGGTGAGGTCGGAATTTAGAGAGCGGCAGGTAGTGTCCATAACGTATGTTAGTACTAATTTATATAATTTGTTACAGGTACCTACAATTCGTCGGTGGCTCAACCGGTAACGAAGCGTCGGTGGCTCAACCGGTAACGAAGCGTCAGTGGCTCAACCGGTAACGGTCCATCTAACCAGAGGTACCGGGTTCAAATCTGGACGGCCAATGTACCAATGAGTTTTTCAAAAACTTACGTACATATCATTACCGATTGCTTTAACGGTGAAGGAAAACATCGTGAGGAAACCTGCACAGGCCTGCGAAGAAACTCGAAGGTTGTGTGTGAAGTCGACCAACCCGCACTGGGCCCGCGTGGTCGACTAAGGCCTAATCGCCCTGATTCAGGGTAGGCTCGAGCCCCTCGGTGGGGACGTATATGAGCTGATATAATAATAAAAAAAACCTACAATAGTAGGAAGCAACTTTGTCACGTCACGATCGATATCAAATCCGAATATCGCATGTCAGGAGCCGAAGCAAGGTCATAGCAGAAAACAAGTTAATTTTAGCTTTCGTGCAACATTTTTCATTTATTTTCTTTCATTTAACCCTAATATCAAATCATAGACTAAGGCTTTTTTTCTACAATTGATAAGGCCTTAGCACAGTATTACAATATAGCGGCTTACAGTAGTGCAACGAATGTACTTATGCAGAGCAACGGAAGGGTACTTGCGGGGCAGCTGGCGGCAGGGCACAGCCTGGCCAACTCCGCTGTTAGTACCTACGCCGTGGCGGCATCGTGCGACATCAAAGGCGTTGCGCTACTGTGAGTCATATCGTAATACTGTGCCCTTAGCATCATCTCACCTGATGGTAAGCGAAGACGATGCCGAAGATGTAAGCGGGCTTACCAAAATTCCAAAACGAAAAGAAGTTATTTTACCTACACTTTAAAAATAACACATAATGATAAATTATGCCACCTACCTATTACAGATACATCCCTTTAAAAGTAAGACAGACAGACAGACAGCGCAGGCTTAGTAATAGGGTACTGTTATTTGGTACGGGACCCTAAAAAGGGTAGAGTATTCGCAACATTCAACAGGTGCGTTTATATTGACAAAAAATAGATGACATAGATAATTACACGAATTAATTAATAAAAACACGACTGCAAAAAAATTTAACCCCCTTTTTTAATCAGTCGGGTTAATGTTAGGGGCGGGCAGGTTTCCGCAACCAGGCGGCCACTGCGCCCATTTTGCGTGATGGCTGGCATCACTACCAGCCCAGCTCCTCCATGAAGCCTATAGTAGCCCCCGTAGGTTGCCGACGACTTCTGGAGCGACCTCGGCTTACCGAGGTGCGCGACCCTGTACTGTGCTAGCTCCTTGCAATCCAGTAGGATGTGGGCAGCAGTCTCCTCAGCCTCCATGCACGCTCTACATAGCGGGCTGTCGGTGATGCCTAGAGTGAATAGGTGTTTATCAAAATGGCCATGTTCAGTAATAGTGGCTGTTACCTTGCGGAGCTGAGCTCTTCCGAGTCTCAGGAGCTTCCTAGATAGGCCAGGGTTAGTTGTCGGCAGGACCAACCTCGCATGCTTGCAGGTTTCCAAACCAGACCAGTACAAATTGTGTTCATTTCTTGTGCGTTGCCTCAGGGTGGACCGCAGCCAGCTAGATCGGTAGTTGGGGAAAAATGTTATCCTATGCCACTGACGGGAGCAAGACAAATCTAACGACAACTCGTAATCCAAAGTTCATCACACTTTTAGGCTACAGAGCGTTCCAAAAAATAAATATACATACATACATACATACATACACTTGAAAAAAATAACCCTCCGTCTGGAGCAGTTAACTAAAAAACTAAATAACTAGGACTCATATGTCGTCTCCATGGAATGGATGCCAGACGGAACTAAAATGAAGGACAGCCTTGCCCAGCCGTGGGACAGTTATATCAGCTCATATACGTCCCCACCGAGGGGCTCGAGCCTACCCTGAATCAGGGCGATTAGGCCTTAGTCGACCACGCGGGCCCAGTGCGGGTTGGTCGACTTCACATACAACCTTCGAGTTTCTTCGCAGGCGTGTGCGTGCAGGTTTCCTCACGATGTTTTCCTTCACCGTTAAAGCAATCGGTAAGTATATGTACGTAAGTTTTTTTTAAAAAACTCATTGGTACATTGGCCGTCCACAGGTTTGAACCCGGTACCTCTGGTTTGATGGACCGAGTCGTTACCGGTTGAGCCACCGACGCTTTTTCCACAAACTTAAAAAACTATAATTAGTATCTAAATGATACGAAAGCTAAAATAAATTCGATTCCTAAGTTAACCTACGGAACCCTAAAATTTTCACAAGATCGGAAAAATCGGGATATGTGAAAATGGACATGCCATGTCTCATGAAAATGCCTCACAAAGGAACGCCGACTAGACTCGTGTCACACGCCCGAATCACACGCGGGGGATTAGGAATCTGTTTTTCAGGCATTTTCTTGTGTTTCAAGCAGAGTACAGAATAGTAAAAAACTTTAACCTTTATAACATCACATTATCACCAGCCGAAAAACGTCCACTGCTGGACAAAGGCCTCCCTCAAGGATTTCCACGACGACCAGTCATGCGCTGCCCGCATCCATCGGCTTCCCGCGATCTTCACCAGGTCGTCGGTCCACCGCGTGAGAGGCCTGTCTGCGCTACGTTTTCCGGTGCGCGGTCGCCACTCGAGAACTTTACTACCCCAATGGCCATCTGTTCTACCTGCTATGTGCCCCTTCACTTTAGCGATTCTGTGAGCTATGGTTATGTCGGTTACTTTGGATCTCCTCGTTTCTGATTTGATCACGCAGAGAGAAAATTTATAACATCATATAACAGTTTCCTTAGAATCCTTACTTAATATTATAAATGTGAAAATGTTTGTTAGTTTGTTACCTTTTCACGCTTTAACGCCTTGACCAATCTTAATGAAATTTGGCATGCAGGTAGCCTGTGTCACAAGGAAGGACATAGGCTACTTTTTATCCCGTGAAAATAGCATATCCCGATGCAATTTCCGAGGGAACTGAAAATATACTCTTTTTTGGTTAATTCACATCGCAACCAGAACAATGGATCGTGTGATTTTTTGCACAGCGATGGTTGAAGGGGTGGCAAATGACACGATTTACTAATAAGCATATCCTGACATAGTTCACGAGGGATGTGGAGAAAATTTATGTCGACGCTCGCGAGCCGCTTGCGGCTCGCGCACCGCGCACCCTCTAAGTCAGTCACAAAAACGATTTCCACGCGGGCGAAGCCGCGGGCAAAAGCTAGTATTAAATAAACCAGATTACACGTACGGCAATAAAAGTTGACGTTTTGGCCTCACTAAATCCTGCATGCAGGTGATTTATTTTTGTAAGTAAACAAGCAGTGGCTCTTTATAAGTTATCTAACTTAAAAAGGTATAAAATCTGACAAAAAATAGCAATATTATAGCCAAAGGAAAGAGGGTAGACGCAGAGTTTTCGGCTTCAGCGCGCGGCACTTATCACACTTATATTATATAGGCGAAAGTTTGTGAATGTGTATGATTGTTACTTCTTCACGCAAAAACTACTGAAATGATCTGGCTGAAATTTGGTAGGCAGACAGATTAGGACCTGGATTAACACATAGGCTACTTTTTTTAACGCTTCATAATATTCTCACTGTATGTACGTGTGTTGTTTGTTGTGCTTTGTTCTGTACTCCGAGTCAGTTTCATGCGTCGGAACCCATATTTAAATGACATTTTGCCAATGAGTTTTATGGGTCTGTTGCCTGTTATACTACAGCTCATCTTTCTCTCTCTCTCTCTCTCTCTCTCTCTCTCTCTTTTCGCGAAGCACAAATAACTGTCTCTTGCAAACCGTTTTCTTTACGTGTAATTAAATTAACTCCTTACATTTACGAAGGTGAAGCAACGCGACCTTTAATTGTTGTGGTTGTTTAATTTAAGAGCCGAGCACTTTTACATGAAGTAAAGTTCCCGAGTGGCGACCGCGCACCGGAAAATGTGCGCTGACACTATTTTCGTGCTTATTTTTATAATCGAGACATGATGTACGTTATACATCTTACCATGTTTCATGTACTGAGAGATATAGTGTGATTTCAAAAAGTGTGGCAACTTACCCTACGTCAAACGGGCTTCAAAATAACAAAATCCAAAAAAAATATGCATTTTTTTTTTTTGATTTTGTAAGTTGTTGCGATCGAAGTCGGTTTTATTAACGTGTTTAACGTTTTCAATTATTTTATCCACAATTGGTAAGCCCGTTTGACGTAGGGTAAGTTGCCACACTTTTTGAAATCACTATATCTCTGAGTACAAAAAGTCCAATTCTTTATTTGCAAAACTGGCCGGTACTTTAATTTTTTACCCACAAATTTATGATGAGTAAAAAAACATTATATTTTATATTTCCAGAGTATTAGTGATTTTTGCGAACCTCTATATATTTTGGGATATCTATTCCACAAAGGGGATAGTTGCCTTTTTCATGTAAATTACGTTTAAAATAAATATACCGCCGAGAAACAGGACATCTATCCCTCAAAAACTTTCATCGCAAATTGCCTTTCCATGCAATTGCACAGAGACATGAGAAATGGTCAACTTAGTGGCAGTTGAAGAGTCTTTTAATAGATTAATAAAATAGAATGCAATTCATTCGCGAAACTAGAGTAATTAAAATCGGGGCAACTAACTTACCCGTGGGGCAACTATCCTGGTTTAACCCTATAAGAACAAAGTACTGGCGCGCTACACCACCCCAGTTCTCTACAGTTGCTCTACATTCGAATATGTACTTACTTCCATTGAACTTATCGATTGGGCGTGTCACTTTTTAGTTTTTCCTTTTCCCTCATTTTTTACCTAACTGCGCCAGAAGGAGGGTTAAACTTTTCTAGTGTATGTATGTATGTTTATTTCTTTGGCACGCCCTGTATCCTAAACGTCTTAAAAGATTTAGGAGTGCGAGGTGTCGTTATATTTGTCTTGATCCCGTGAGTGATATAAGATACATTTTTAACCGACTAGCCAAAAAATAGGTAATTTATTTCTTTGGCACAGTCTGTAGTCTAAACGGCTTGATGGATTTCGGAGTGCGAGGTGCTTGGACGGCGAGGTGTCTCGTTAGGTTCACCTTGATCCCGTGAGTGACAGATACATTTTTACTCGACTAATCAAAACAGAGGAGTTAAGTTTTTATGCAATAGTGCTTTTAATTTTTAATTGACTTATAATAGGTTGTCGACTTCACACACAACCTGCGAGTTCCTTCGCAGGCATGTGCAGGTTTCCTCACGATATTTACCTTCACCGTAAGAGCGTCGGATAAACTTACATATGAAATCTAAATTCGAAATCACATTGGTACGTGGCAGGTTCGAACCACGACCTACCGGACAGGAGACGCCGGCCCTAGCCATTACGCCACCGACGCTCTTCACTCTTCACTGGGCCCGCGTAGTCGACTAAGGCCCGATCGCCCTAATTCAGGGTAGGCTCGTTTCCCTCGGTGGGGACCTATATGAGCTGATATGATGATAATAGGTAGATGTCTCATTCTGGTATTAATTTTTAAAGTCGTATCAAGAATAAATCCCACTGCCAGTATAGCTTAGGTACATATAGTATCTGCCGCTACCGCGAACACAATTCTTCGATTAGCTGCCGCGGAAATAGGTTATGTCAGGCGCAGTCTGTCTCGCCCACGTCTCGCTGCGCGCCGTTGAGGGTTTAATTCTGTCAGCTTGGATTCTTTTGTTATTGTTTTCCAATTAATAAGCCCATGGCAATAACTGAGAGTTGGAGAGAAAGACCCCCTTAGCAAAGTTTAAAAAGGTTGACTGGTGAGACGACGGACGCATTTTAGGAGGTGAATCAGAAGATGAAACTGACTAACTTTTCTTAAGAAACCTATGGTCAATTCTCAAAAAAAAATTAAGTTTTCATACAAATTGATCAGTTTTTTTTTTTTTTTTTCTTCACTATTGGTAAACCCTTGACAACATCTCACCTGATGGTAAGCCAACAATTCAATAGCCAACTTTGTATGAGAAGTCCAATTTTTTTTTTTTTGCGAATTGACCATTGGTGCCTTGGGAAAAATCGTTCAGTTTCGTCTTCTGATTGACCTTCTAAAATGCGTCCGTCGTCTAACCAGTCACCCTGTATAAGGCCTAACAAAATTAGCTGAAACTATTTTAACTGGTGCTTCTACACATGAAACTGAACAACTTTCCCCATGGAAACCATAGTCAAATCTCAAAAAAAGAATTTAACTTTTCATACTAACTTGGCTGATCAGCTGATCGAGTTAGTATAGGAGAGCCAATTTTTTTTGCGATTTGACTATAGGTTCCACGGGGAAAGTAGTTCAGTTTCATGGGTAGAAGCACCAGTTAAAATAGTTTCAGCTAATTTTGTTACATCTTATATATTAGTACTGACATACAGTATGGACACTCCCTGCCGCTCTCTAAATTGCGACCTCACCCCCTTGCCACCCAGATTGATACAGATTGGTTACAGTTTGGTTGTCGAACGTTTAGTATTTCGCCGCCATTTTGTTTGTTCCGTCATTCCTTTTTTGATATGTCATTTCTGGCACGTTGTATGAAGTGTCCAGGGTTTGCCCTAAGTATTGGTCTGCAACCCGTCAAGGAGACGGAAAACCCCATAATCATCAGGCGTCAGGCGTCTCCGCTGGCGCAAGTACCTAGAGTTCAACCGTAATAACATCTAAAAACCTGAAAATTTTAAAAAGATACAGGCTTTTATTGGAAAAGAGTTTTTTTGCTCAGTACTAA
Organism: Coleophora flavipennella; assembly: GCA_947284805.1. NCBI lineage: Eukaryota > Metazoa > Arthropoda > Insecta > Lepidoptera > Coleophoridae > Coleophora > Coleophora flavipennella. The sequence continues at coordinate 3,648,394 of OX369307.1, forward strand.
TTCTAAATGCTGTGTACAAAATGTGAAATTATATACACGTTTCCAAATTCAGTAAATTGTACAGCCATACTGTACAGCCATGTGTATACTTTCTCGCGAAGCCTTCACCGTTTGTCGTAGTCAGGCATAAACACATCCTTACTAATATTATAAATGTGAAAATGTGTTTTAAAGTGAAACTTTTATTACATCGTCTCAAATTTTTTCGTCTGTGTGTCGCGTGACGGTCGGTATGATCGTTTCGTCCTCTGTACCGTAGCTTCAAGACGAGAGCAGCCATGATCGTTTCATGCTCTGTAAATATCTATAATGTATCTATATCTATTTGTTTGTACTTTTTCACGCTTCAATACCTTGACCAATCTTGATGAAATTTGGCGTGCAGGTAGCCTGTGTCACGGGGAAGGACATAAGCTACATTTTATCCCGTAAAATAATATAGTTCGATGCAGTTCCCGAGGGAACTGAAAAAACACTCTTTTTTTGGCAAATTTCTTTAAAATCCCAGAGGAACAATGTATTTTTGCGATTTTTTGCACAGATGGGTTAAAGATCTGGAGAAAACTCATTTGACGCTTGCGAGCCGCTTTCGGCCCGCGCACCACTCACCCTAAAAACAGTCATAAAAACGATGACCACGCGGGCGAAGTCTATAATAAACATTACACTTGCTTAGTAGCAAATAATAAAGCTATGTATATTATACTTAATGAAAAATTTACAAATAATTTGGTTTTGTATGGGAGGTACCTTAATCAAATTTTTCTGGAATTATGAAGTACCCAGTGCAGATAGGCCTTAATATGTCTTAGTGATTTCCAAAGTTAAAGCCATTTTCGAGAAAACCATACACTATCCTGGAACCTTGTTTCCACTTCCACAGTTCATCATGTTCATAGTATAGACCAAGAATATACAGCTAGTGGTATAAGTATCGTAGTCCTACCAGTAGGTCAAATTGGTGGGACCAAGGTCCTTTAATAATCAGATCAACTTCAAATACCATAAGGATATTATATTGTCACCTGGAATACGGCTTTATACTAAACTAGTGGATGCCCGCAGCTTCGCCCGCACAGATCCCGATTTTTGTGATTCCCGTGGAAATTTCCCAAAATTCTTTCTTAGCGGACGCCTACGTCATAACATCTACCTGCATGCCAAATTTCAGCCCGATCCGTCCAGTGGTTTGGGCTGTGCGTTAATAGATCACTATGTCAGTTAGTCAGTCAGTCACCTTTGAGTTATATATATTTAGATTGTCACCTGGAATACGGCTTCATACTAAATTTCAGTTTAATCGAACTTCAGGAAACGCTCTTACATACAAACATTGCCAGTTAAAAAAAAGCTTGTATAAAATGGGTCGGTCTCGTGCAGCGGGCCTAGCCCCGCACGTTCCTGCTGGTTCAGCCTGTCAGGCTAAGATGACGCAGGTACCAGGAACACCTGCGTTCCCTTGTGTTCTGTCCTAGGCGGCACAGTATTGTGGAGAGGACTATCCTACCGCGATACCGATAAACTAGCCAAGTGCGCGTAGAACTAACATCGGGGTACCGTTTAAAAAAATATTTTCCAAGATTTTATTTTACCACATTGGCGACGTGATTAATATTTGTATCCATGCCAAATTACAGATTTCTAGTAATAACAGTCTCCGACTTAAACCACATCCCGGACACTGCATACAAATGATCGTGAAATGAAATTTCAAAAAAGAAATGACGGAGCAAACAAAGTCACGGCGAAAACCCATACGTTCGAGAAACAAACTGAGACCAATCTGTATCAATATGGGTGACGAGGAGGTGAGGTCGCTATCTAGAGAGCGGCAGGGAGTGTCCATACTGTATGTTAGTAGTAATATATTATATACTTACAGATAGACAGACTATAAGGGTTCCTTGTTGATTATGAAACCCTAATAAAAATACATAAGGGCAATATGTCCACCTGATGGTGAGTGTAAAGGATGCCGAAGATAAGATCGGGTACCATTAATCCGCAACGCAATGAAGAAGTGACTATATTACTATTATCATCAGCATCATATCAGCACATATACGTCCTCACTTAGGGGCTTGAGCCTACCCTGAATTAGTGCGATCGGGCCTTAGGCGACCACGCAGGCCCAGTGCGGGTTGGTCAACCAACAAAGTGGTTTTTTCGCAGGCGTGTGCAGTTTTCCTCACGATGTTTTCTTGCACGATAAATATACATATGAAATCGAAATTCGAATACACAGTGGTACGTGGCAGGATTCGAAACACGACCTCCCGGACAGGAGGTAGAGGCCCTAGCTGTTACGCCAGCGACGCTCCTATTTTCAAGCGACTTCCAAAAAGGAGGAGGTTCTCAATTCGTCTGTATGTTTTTTTTTATGTTACCTCAGAACTTTTGACTGGGTGAACCGATTTTTAAGATTCTTTTTTTATTTGAAAGCTAGTGCTTCCCGTGTGGTCCCATATAAGTTTTATCAAAATCGGTGTAGTACTTTAGTAGAAAATTAAGAAAAACCAAAAATAATAATGCAAAAATGTACTAATTTGATTCGATGGAAGTCGGATTTTTAACGTGTTTAGCGTTTTCAATTTTACTGTACCACGAACTAAATCTGGTCTAGACATTGTATCCTAGACTGTGTCTACGTGAATCATTGTTGTTAGGTTAACGTAGTACCAAACATTAACCCTCATCAAGGCGAACTAATTTTAATTTTTAATTTTAATTTCCATTTTAATTTCAATTTTACTTTTTATATTTAAGTAGTATGTATAGTAAGTTAATAATAATATGGAATCTTGTCATTTTTTTTAATATTAAAATAGTTACCTACTTTATGAGTTGACATGATATAATGTTACTTGAAAGATGTGCTCCTAGATGACGAGAACAAAGGGAGATATCTCCGCCAGGCGAGGTGGTGTGCCTGGGGTCCGGCCGTGGACCAACCGTGTATGGCTGGTGCTTGTATATATGCTTATGAGCAAGGAAATGTTGATAGTGCGTTGTAGATGCTTTGTTAATAGCCTACTTGTGATGATGGTGCCATCTATCGAGATGAAGATGCAACTTTCCATAAAGTATGACCGATGGTTCAGTCTTGAGTTGAGGTATGTAGTTGTTAGTGGCGGGTACTGCAGATGTCGCCACAAAATGATTTGATTTTGATTTTATTGTACCCCGTTGGGAATCGAACCTTACACCTCCCGATAGAGTACGAGTCGCCAGGGAGGGGGTAATATACCATGATTCAGTATAAGAGCTGCAAGATAAAGGATTATTACTTACTTACTTACTTACAAGGTAGGAGGTAACAGTTTCCCAGATAAGTAAGGTAGAATACGATACGTCTTATCGATAGGGATGATGATTGTATCAAAAATAAATTATCAACTATTTTATTTTATTCTTTAAGGAAAACTAGGTTAAATTATATGATCAAACATTTAGAAGATAAGGAACATTGAGAAGTTTTCGCCTTTAGGTTTAGAGATAAGCTAGCTTATTGATCACTATTATCAATTATTGATCATTAAATCATCTACTTTTCATCACTATACTATCAACTATTGATTACTAAATTACTAACATTTAGAGTGTAGCAAAATTGGTGTAGCTCCCGTTAACTGGGTGTTCTACTCATCATCATCATCATCATCATCATGTCAGCTCATATACGTCCCCACCGAGGGGCTCGAGCCTACCCTTAAATAGGGCGATCGGGCCTTAGTCGACCACGCAGGCCCAGTGCGGGTTGGTCGACTTCACACACAACCTTCGAGTTTCTTCGCAGGTGTGTTGTGCAGGTTTCCTCACGATGTTTTCCTTCACCGTTAAAGCAATCGGGGAGTATATGTACGTAAGTTACGAAAAACTCATTGGTACATTGGCCGTCCGAATTTGAACCCGGCACCTCTGGTTAGGACGACCGAGTCGTTACCGGTTGAGCCACCGACGCTTGTCATACTCGTCATTGATCTACTCGTCATACTGAACAACTATCTCCAAGGAACCCTAGTCAAAACTCAAAAAAAATTTGAACCCTCCTTACTACAATGCACAAAATCGATCGATCAGCTGATTGATTTGTATAAAGAGTAAAACTTTTTTTTTTTACTTTTTCAGCAAATCTTAGAACAAAATTTGTTCAGTATGGTGATAGAAGCCCCAGTTAACGGAACCTACACAATTTTGTTATACCCTGTATATAATAAAACTGTAACGGAGCCATGTCTGTATAATATGAAATATTTTTGGAAAATAATAACTGTGTTGGACAGTATTAACGATATAGAGGCGAAACAAGTACTTTTGAAATCTTTGTCTGTCCGTCTGTATGTTCGCGCATCACGCAAAAAATACCCGGCCGATTTTGATGAAATTTTATATGGTGGTTTCTTATAGCCCGGGTCAACATATAGAATACTCTTAATCCCAGAAAATTCAAGAATTCCCGTGGGAAAATTCAAAACCTACAAGCGGACGAAGTCGCAGGTATAGCTAGTTGATAACTAAATTATCAACTCTTGATCACTAAATTTTTAAACTATTTAAATAAATTGTGAACTATTGATCACTAAATCGTCAACTACTATTAACTAAATTATCAAATATTGATCAATAAATTATCAACAATACGGATGACGAATGCTAGTCATCTGATTTACTTTTTATCATCTGTCAAAACGACATTTTGTTCTAAAAATGTTTGATATACCTAGGCTTGACGTCATAGTTTATCAGCGTCATTTACCTATGCGATTTTGATGAATTAAAAAACGAAAACTTGAAAAAAGAGTAAGGATTTCCAAAGTTTAAATAGGATCTAAATTTAGTGATCAACAGTTCATAATTTATTTCTGATGCCGTCGTCACCCCTATTGATCACTTAATTAAGGGGTCGTTAGATTTTTTGTGTTTCCTTCAGTGATTGTTAATGTGCCGTCAATGTACCATTTTACCGACTGTCCAAAGAAGATGGGTAATATTTTTATTTAGTCGGGTTTTTTATTTTTAATTGAATTGGTAAGGGTTACACAATAAAGAAAATATGAAATAAGTACCTATAATTACTAAGTATTGTAGCATAATTAATTTAAAATAGCGATAATACCCTAGGAAGGCCTTGCTATATGATACGTAGAATTTAGGATAAGTAAACCAAAACGTTGTGTTATGAAAAAGAAAAAGGATGCAAGAAGTAAAGAATATAATTAATAATCTCTAATATAATTAAAGGTCTCAGTAAAAAAGAACAAAGTGCTATTTAAAAAAAGAATTGTCACCACAGAAATTAGTTAGAATATAGTTTTATAGTTTGTTTGTTTGTTTGTAAACTCTTTATTGTACAAGAAAATATACAATTATTGGTACATAATAGCAATAGTTTTTGTTAAAGATAAAGTTAAAGATAAAATAACATAAATAATGTGGAACATTTAAACAGGGTCGAATAGTATGCGATGCGATGACCAATTCAGTCAATTCAGTTCTAAATAACAGACTGCACTGCTTGACAACCAAAAATTTAAATCTTCAAAACAATTCTATACAGAGAAACTAATTATAAATTGTAAACACCGAACAGCGAGAAAATCGAATAGCAAAGAGGTTTGCTACAGTTTGTACTCGTAGGTATGTTTAACAAAGAGGAACCTATATTATCATGTGCGGCACTAAAGATAATTCAACTAAAATACGTAAGTAGTTACGCCTAGGTGTGTACTTAATTAATTGGCTAACTTTGTGATAAACCTAAGGAAGACAATTTGCACGTTCGAAGCCTGACATTGTACAGGTGAAATTGAATTTATTGGCAAACATTTGAACAAAGCACCAACACTTTTTTATATTAATTATCTACAGTTTCGGGCAATCAATACTTAGTACAAGTGGAATTTAAAATTTCCACTAAAATTAGGATATTTGCATACAACAGTGCACATGTATTAATTTTGTACTGTTGTAAAACAAATTGATTTAATTTAAATCATCATCATCATATTATCAGCTCATATACGTCCCCACCGAGGGGCTCGAACCTACCTTGAATAAGGGCGATCGGGCCTTAGTCGACCACGTGGGCCCAGTGCGGGTTGGTTGACTTCACACACAACTTGCGAGTTTCTTCACAGGAGTATGCAGGTGTCCTTAAGATGTTTTCCTTCACCGTAAGAGCGTCGGATAAACGTACATATGAAATTGTCATTCGAAAACACATTGGTACGTGGCAGGGTTTGAACCACGTTAGTTTTTATAAAATTTGTTAACAACAAAACATAGGAATACATTGTATACACAAATATTGTATTCCAGTTTATATTTTCCAGCCACAGTCCTAAGAAATTAACAAGGAAACTGTAGAGATTAAGGAGTGGAAAGCACTAATATTGTGAGGTACCTAAAATAGTATATTACTGCAGCGGCCAGCAAAAGGGGCATTGATGGACAAACGTGTAAATGTGAACCGAGGCGAATAATGCGCGGAAATTAAAACCAAGTAGTACTTAAGCAGAACTTTTTATACATAGATCAAAAATATTTTTTCACGCGCCAAAGTGTTCATTTGTTTTTTATTTTTCAATTAACAGATTTCTAATTACGTGCCAGTTCGAAATTTAAATAAAACCTTTGGTAAGTTACCTCCTTGGTTGTTATGTATCGGAGTAAAAGATCATTCCATTTTTAAATTACATGACAAATAGAAGTTTACATGGGAATTTATTTGCCCGTAAAACACAACTGATCCGGATTTTCATACAACTTTTGCCGACCCCTGCTCGCATGTATTTGGGCAGGTTTTCAAAATAATGCTCAAATTTCCAATCATTTTTGAGAAAAAAACGTAAACATCTAATCCGCTCCGTAGCAACAATACACGTAAATAAACTAATTGGTAACATTAATAATAAAACAAACTGTTACTGTTGCTGCTTGAAATTATGATTGGATGTTTGTTGATAAACGCTATATCCGCATGTTTTAAGCGACTGCCAACTCTTAACACACCGTTATCATCACAAAAGGGATTGAGTGCGATCAGTCTACTACTTCTCATTAACTGTTTCCCTTCTTTCAGGTTTCTCATGTCAAACAAATGGTAAGTGCTTCTTCTCGTTCTTCGTGTTTAACAAGCTCAGGAAGGTGTTTTCTAGTCTCCTTTTTCTGTTTTCGGTGCAGCCATCTTCCACAGTAGGCCACGACTGCGAACAATTTTCTCAATAATGACGAATATCTCTGGAGCAAAGAAAGTACGAAATCGTTCTTAGCTTCTTTCGACACGATAGCACAAGCAATAGATTCGTTTCAGATATTTGTTGTTTAGATATCTTAATCTCTCTCTCACGAAGAAACTTCGGTCAACTCCACCACATGTCATTAGATAATATTAGTTTTTCGGGTAATGCTCCACGTCTCTATTGGCCTTCGTTGTCTGTAGGTTATTCTTTATCTCTATCACTTGATTTCTTACGTACTTTCCTAGATCTCCTCTAATCAATGCCAAAGTAAGTTGTGAATCTGACCATGCATAGGTGTTGTCAGGTTTGGCTTTTAAAGCCGTCGCGACATGTTTCAAAAGTTTGTTCAGTAAAATTGCAGCACATAACTCTAGCCTCGGAAGTGTAATTGTTTTCACTGGTGCGACTTTTGTTTTAGCCATAAGTAACGATGTAGTTATCTCTCCACACAAATGTACAACTCTACTATACACCACTGCAGCGAACACAAACATCTAAGCGTCTAAAATCCTTGAAGCTAAACTATCTCATAAACTAGCTCATCTATTATTCCTATCCATCTTGGAATTCTTAACTCTGTCAGATCTTCAATTTGAGAATGAAACTCCATTCTTCGATGGAGTCAGAAGGCAACTCATCGTCCCAGCTCAATCCCAATATCCACAGTCTTTTTGTGAAGGTCTTCGCCAGCACAATAGTTGGAGCCAGCCATCCCATGGGATCAAATAGCTATGCGATCACTGACAGAACATTCCTCTTTGTGATTCTCTTCTCAGATAAGATATCCACTTTGCTCGTGACTTGAAGCTCATCTCACTTAACATTCCAGGTGACTCCCAGTGCTTTTATTGTTTATTTTCTATAAATGTCATTTTCTGCATATTTGGCTCTATTTTCTGGCTCAATCTCCTACATGAAAGTTTCGTTCTTTTATAACCACTTTTGTAGTTAAAAACCTCCTCACCTGAAAATTTCTGTAAACTGTTTTTGAGTTTCTACACCTCCAGAAAGTATATCATCCATGTATACGTCATGGTTAACTGGATTATTCATGATTGATTCGTCGCGCGCGTCTTGTTGACATCGTTTCTGTAACTTTCCGTTATTTTTTTTATTAAAAACTTATACTAAGTTAAAATCTCATACATAGTTACAGCTAGTGCCTGGATCTGTATAAATATCAGTTATATTTTGTGTGAACATTGCATTTTTGCCCTTAATCAGTGTAATATTTCAAGCATTTAGTTGTGAGGGTAAGCAAGAACGCTGTGGAGTTTGCACGGTGAGGCCTGCTTAACGCTTCTCGCACGCTTATTTCAACTACGTTTATTTCTCGCGCGCACACTGATCGCCTGACGTAACAGCTGATCATCTAAATTAACTGTTAAAATGAATTGCGCTGCTTGTACGAAACCCGTGGATGAAACGGAATTACTGAGATGCCAAGCATGTAAAAGTATCTTTCATTTTCAATGTCTAAACATGTTGTCAAGCTATTATTTGGGACACTTGCATGATTTAAAGTGGGAGTGGAAATGCGAGGAATGTCTTAACAGCGCAAAGAGAGAGAATGGCCATGAAACCCCCGTAAAGTCAGTTTTTCAAACTCCGGTTATTCCAGCTGTGGTGACTGATAACAAGAAGAAGCCACGCCTGCAACGTGAAGCTTCCGCTGCGAGCAAGGCTGCCCGTGCCGCGGGGGGCGCCGCGACACAGGACGGCGTGAAAACTCACCTGCCACAGCGGTACCTACTGTTACTATCGAGCAATTTTCACAATTGCTAGACGCAAAGTTTGATGAGAAACTGGACTCCAAGCTTTCTGATATACAAACATCTATAGCACGTGAATGGAAGCAGGAGCTTAACTATCAATTCCAACAGATTAAAGCTGATTTTAATAAAAGCTTAGATTTCCTGGCCAGCCAACTCTCGGACGTGACGAAAAAGATAACTGGTTTTGAAAACAGACTGGCTAAGCTTGAGTGTGAAAATAGTACGCTTAAAAACGAAATATCCACCTTAAAGTCACAAGCGAACACCAACTCTGATGCCTCCGCTTTAAAGCACTATTATGCAACTAAACTCCGAGTTAAATGACCGAGATCAGGCTTTAATTATCAATGACATCGAGATTGCCGGCATTCCCGAATTTCCGGGGGAGCCAGTCATTAACATAGTGATGGGGGCTGCTGCGAAGCTGGGTGTACAGCTCGAGGCTCGTGACGTGGTGCACGCCGCGCGTGAGGGTGCTCCGCGCTTTGCGTCGGGCGCAATGAGAAGGACTTGGCCAGGGTTTTTGGTAAGGGTACAGTTAGTCCAAATGTCTGATAAATATCGATTTATTTCATTGATTGGTTTTTTATTGTTTATGTGGCGCTTACAGTATAACTTTGTTGCTGTTTCTGTAAATTTGACAATATTTTTCGCAGACTTTTGCATTTTGATAACATACTCGTACTTCTTTGAAATGATAAAACCAAGCTTTGAATATATCAGCTGTAATATTATTTTTTGTCTACCTAATTTTCTTTTTGTTATCTCTGTGTCGGAAATTTTGTTATTTGCCGTGTTATTTTTATCATCACCTCTGTTTGTTGAACTTGTTTTATTCCATATTGCCACAAGATACATTAAATCTAAATTCCGCCTGAACTGTTGTTCTGCCGAGGCCGCCATGAATCGCCTCTTCACGTATTATATCCGCCTTGAGCTAGATGTCGATATTATACTGTTAATTTAAGTTTAATTTCAAATTTGACGCTTCATTTAATTAAATGTTTATATGCCTATCTGACCTATTACTCTTTTTATATCAACTGGTGGAAGTGTCGGCTTTTATATCAAACGCGGTACGACTGTACGCAGGTGCCCATACCCAGACTCACATGTGTCGGTCGAGCAAATGTGGCTATGTACTACCATTAAATCGTACTGTCTAATAATAGGGACTGCTTATCGTCCACCGTGGGTGAATGTTGACACTTTTCTGGATGCATTAACTGACTCTGTCATGTCATTCTCAAGTTTTGATTACGTAGTATTATTAGGTGATTTTAATATAAATTTAGACGAAGACAGTTCAAATAAAAATAAACTACAAGATTTCTTACAGTACTTAAACTTGTCTAATTATATTACTGAACCTAAACATTTCACTGCTAATAATGCTACCGTTTTAGACCTTATTTGTACCAATTCACCTGTAACTAAAAACAAAGTTGTTCACTATCCAGAATTAGGAGGCCACGCAATTGTGTGTATTGAAATTAAATTAAGAAAGTCCAAACCGTTTCCTCAACGCATTACATACCGCCCATTAAAAAGTATCAACATCGATGTTCTGGAAAATGATTTAAAAGCTATTGATTGGAGTGCTATTTCATGTCTGGACAGTGTTGACGATATGGTGGATATTTTTAGCCGAAATTTTTACATTTATTCGATGTTCATGCACCTGTGACTGGCGTAGTGATTAAAACCCCACTGCCACCATGGCTCACTAGTAATATTCGGTATGTGATGGATCTCCGTGATGCAGCCCACAATAAGTATCGAAGCAGTAAAACTGAAGCACACAAATTAGAATATAAAAACTTAAAGCGTATGGTAAACGTATGTATGTTTAGTAAAAAGAAATCATATTTTGCTGACAATATTAACAAAAATATACGCAATCCTAAAATTTTATGGAGTTATCTTAAAAAGACTGTGCTTCCTAATGTTCATAAAAATCAAGATTTACCTGATCAGATCAATGACCCTGACTCTATTAACGACCAATTTCTAAATATTCCTTGCATGAATGTAGATTATCCGACCTAACTTTCTTCGAATTCAATAGGTTTATTGATAATACTTTTTCTTTTCAACTAGTTCATGAAAGTTATGTGGCAAAATGTATTCAGTCTATTAAATCTAAAGCTCAGGGTACGATGGCATCGGCATTGACATGATGATTCTTACTCTACGTCATACGTTTTTTTTAATAACTGACATTATCAACAAGTCTGTTTCCGCCGGTGTGTTCCCATCACAGTAGAAAACTGCAATTGTGAGACCCATTCAAAAAACTACTGAACCATCTGCTATTGAAGATCTACGTCCTATCAGTCTTTTGCCTATTCTTTCAAAGATCTTAGAAAAAGTGGTTTACCAGCAAGTCCTCCAGTATTGCAATAAAAACAACATTTTACCTGAACACCAATCTGGGTTTAGAAAGGGTCATAGTACTTCAACAGCTCTGTTAGATGTCGTAGACAATATACTTGCAGCTCAAGACTCTGGACAAGGCACACTTCTCGCTCTGCTAGACTTTTCTCGTGCATTTGACTCTATTAACATTTCTATATTTCTTTCTAAACTTTCATATTATGGTTTCGATGTACCCGCAATTAAATGGTTCAACAGTTATCTAACTGGGAGAGGACAACAAGTAGTAATAGATAAGAAAGACGGCACTAAACTTAGATCTTATCTCCGTGCTGTCGAACGTGGCGTCCCTCAGAGATCAATCCTGGGTCCTTTACTATTTATTTTATACAGTGCTGATATTATCAAGTGTATACATTACTGCAAATTTCATTTATATGCACATGATTTACAAATTTATATTTCATATAACCCCAGAGTTAATTTCACTTCAATTCAGTTAATTAATGACGATTTGAATCGTATTTATAGGTAGGATTGCTCTAATTCTCTTATTCTGAATCCCTTAAAATCTAAAATAATGGTTTTAGGCTCGGCAAATCAAATAAGTATCATAAAATTCCAAAACCCACGCATCATGATCGCTGGTGAGCAAATACCTCAAATGGAAGTGGCCCGAAACCTTGGCTTGATTATGGACAGCCGGCTGCGGTTCGAAAATCATTTCACTGAGCTTGTCCGAAGTTGTCTGTATCGTCTTAAGGTCCTATACAAAATTAGGGCCTTCATTAGCACTATTCTCCGTATTGCATTAGTTGAAAGTCTTGTTCTATCCAAATTAAATTATGGCCTAACGGTTTACGGTCCTTGTTTACTTAAACGGTCACTCCATCAAGTACAACGTGTACAAAATGCCTGTGCACGTTTTTGTTTTGCTATCCCCTTTAGGACTCACGTGACACCATATTTGGATGGATCCAATATTCTAAAAATTGAGGGACGGGTAAAACTTTATTATTCTTCTTTACTGTTTGACATTATTAAAACTAAAAAACCAGCTTACTTGAGTAAACTTACTTGGCGTTATTCCAACTGTCATTATTCTACTAGAACTATTTCTTGGCAAATTGTCGGACCCCATCACAAAACCACTACATTTAGGGGTAGTTTTAGGTATGCAGCGTCCAAATGTTGGAATGATCTTCCTCCATCGATACGTAACCTCACATCTAAACTTGCGTTTAAACTTAAATATCGAGAGTTTCTTCTAACCAAGCATAAATCCCTTGGACTAGGTTCCGTACCTATTCCGTATCTAACTCCCCCTAACTGATTAGCGGCAACATGATTTTTTTCATTAAAATAAGTTAGTAGTGCTTAATGTTTATTTATTTGTAAGTTGATAATTTTTCTGGCAATTGTTATTATCTTCTGATTATTATGTTATTTTCTTTTTGTTTTTACGTTTTGTTTTATGATTTGCTCTGCGATAGCGCACGCGACGATTCCTCTCGGCACCGGCAGAATAACAGCGCATTAGGTAGGTCTCCCTGCTTGCAGCATTATGCTGAGTCGGGGCCGGTTCGGCCAAAAGCACATAGCATGTTCACAACTGTATCCTACTCATACTTTTCTACTTTTTCGTTGTGTTATTTGTACCTTTTTTGTTATTTTTATGTTTTCTGTGTGTATTTTTGTCGAATAAATGTTATCTTATCTTATCTTAACTATCTATTTTGCTCTTCTGAATATATCCTTATTGATTTCATCTTTTGCTATTTTCCTCATTGTTTTTATAGCTAGATAAGGAGCGCACACTAAGACAAATGTGACTGTCAGCAATCTGTACTCCTTTGTTTTCTCACTTGTATTGAATCTCCACACAATTCTTTGTTTATCAGTGTCTTCTCTCCTCATTAGATTCTGTTGATACATCTTTATCACATCTGCGATAAAACCAATTTTGTGAGTCCTCCACCTTAGCGTAGCTCCCTTAATAACGAAGGACCAACCAACAATTAATCGTTAAATTAAACTCCATTATCTCCTTTGCAAGACGCATCGAAAACAGTTCGAACTTTAGTCGTGTCTTTGTCTTGACGAATAACTGCATGATGTGGTAGGTACACTGCTCTAACGTTATCGTCTTTCTCTCTCACTTCTTCCATGTGATTTATTAGTATTAAATACCCTTTCATAACACTATTGTACTCCTCTCTGAATTTCTCATTCTTCGATATCCTTCTCTCTAAGCTCTGTAATCTCTTGGTAGCAATCACTTTTGAATTATCTGTTGGGGTTAGTGTATCTGTTTTGAACAGAAGTGTGACAATGTATCTTCCACTTTGATCTGTTCTCACAGTTTGCTCATAGATGTCTTCCGCTCTTTGCTCTTAATCTGTAAGATCCTCTTTTTCTTCTGTCTCGCTCGACTTTCTCATGTTCCAAGAATTTTGGAATCATGTTATCAAGAGAAACATTAAGATGCATGGCCACCATACTATTTGCCAATTTGTCTTCAACTCCTTCTGAGATAATCCAACCCAATATCGATTGTTGAGCTATTGGTGACCATGGTTCTCCTCTCATTATTCCACTCATCAGAATCTCTGTGTATACGTTTACGCCAAGTAACATGTCTATACTGTAAGGGATTCTCCTAGACAATAAAACTCGTGGGTAGGTTTGGCACTGTATTTGTGGATTAACTTTACAACTCGACGAACAGCTAACAGAATGCCGCGCTCGGCCTAGACAATCGTTTTATATGTTCTCCGGCATTCACTCTACATCCATTCGTTCACTCAATCACCTTTGGTGTTGCCAACAATGATTTTAACTTTACAAACCTATTGGTATTAAAATATAAATAAATCATTCATTCAGCTAATTTAAAGTAACCATAAATTAAATAAGTCAATCTATTCAATAACTGAATCTTACACTCGTCCATCCTGAACAGGTGTATGCCCTCATACACCCATCAGATTTAATCTTACACTCGGCCTATTTTACTTTTATGAATTTAACTAGAGAAAAGAAAGAATTAAAGGATCTTAGCAAACTCACTATGTTATCTTACTATAATAATAACTTTATCTTAAAATGTAATTTCTTTCATATCTCAATGCCTTTGTTTCATCTTAAATAACGTTATTTTACTTTCGTCTTACATTATTTCTCAGCTTCATCTTACAATGTTTTCCATATTCATCTTACAATATTTTTCAGTTTTATCTTACACAATTTTTCAGTTTCATCTTACAATATTTTTCAGTTTCATCTTACAATATTTTTCAGTTTCATCTTACAATATTTTTCAGTTTCATCTTACAATATTTTTCAGTTTCATCTTACAATATTTTTCAGTTTCATCTTACAATGTTTCTCATTTCATCTTACAATGTTTCTCATTTCATCTTACAATGTTTCTCATTTCATCTTACAATGTTTCTCATTTCATCTTACAATGTTCTTCACTTACTCTTCTTTTTATTATATTTTTTTATTACTTTTTCATCTAATGTAAACTATTTTGCATCTTACATCGATAAGTCCTGTTAAGTACTATCTACTAATTCTTATTACTATGAAGATATATATAGATATCTAAATATCATCTTATCGACTCTGTTTACGATACAATTTCATTGAACCAATTTATTTTACCTCTTTATTTGCTCTTTAAATTAAATCACGAGAAAATAACATTTTGTAACCAATTCAAACAATAATGAAGTGAACTAAAGTAATATGCTAATTAAACTATTCGGAAGTCTCACAACACTCGACATCCTCATCGGTTGCACCTTCATTTACCTCTAATGTTCTAATGTGTATCCACGGTTGCATTCTATCAGCAGCAACTGTAGTTTTGCGTTTATTCTTCATACCTTCAAAGCCAGGTATAGGAGCGACCTTGTAGCGATCATTACCTAGCATTTTCACGATTCGATAAGGGCCTTCATATGCGGGAAGGAGTTTTGTACTTTTGCCATCATTGGAAAAGGCGGTCTTTGTGATTTTCACTAGATCCCCGAGGCTATAACTACGCGCAGGTCGCCTACCCTTGTCATAATATTGTTTTTGGTATTTTTGTTCCTTCTCGATTCTATCCTTAGCTGCCTTCCGCAAAGTGAATAGATCTTCGTTTTCGCGGGTTTCATCTACGATTTCATTCATAATAGGGTTTACCTCACCGTTCATTTGAGTTCCGAACATTATTTCCGATGGGGCTTTCCCAATGGTTTTTTGAATGGTATTATTTAGCCCCCACTGGATTTTACCTAATTTGCTATCCCATTCTTTTTCATTGTCATTTAGATTTTGTGCGGTTAGTGAATTCAAAATGGTTCGGTTATATCGTTCCACCTGGCCGTTTGACCTGGGGCTCGCCACTGCATTTAGTACATGTTTAATTCCTTTGTTAAGGCAAAATTTTCTAAAGGCATGAGATGTGAAACAACTGCCGCGGTCACTTATCAAACGGTCAGGTGTTCGAAAAGTGTCAAATATATCATCTAGCACTTTGATCACGTTTATCGTCTTAGTATTTCTAACTGATTTGATAAATACAAATTTACTGAATGCATCTACAACGACCAGTATGTGAATATGTCCCCTTTTTGATTTCACAAAGGGCCCCAGATGGTCGATGTGCAGTGTGTGAAATGGTGCGTCTACTTTGGTTATCGGATGTAACAGACCCTCGCGTGTATTATTGGATTTCTTTGCATATGCACATTCGATGCATGCTTGACAGTACTTTTTTATTAATCGCGACATTTTCGAAAACCAGTATGTCTTTTTAATGCGATCTAATGTTTTCTCGTATCCTACATGACCAATTTGATCGTGGTTCATTCTGCACAACTGCCATCTTGCGCCCTTAGGAACCACCCACCTAACATTGGTTTTGTCTCCGTTTAAGAACCTGTATAACTTATTGTCTCGGATCAGGTAATTTTGTCTAATGTACTCGAGACCCTTAGAATCTAAATCACTGTCGAGTATATTGCGTATTCTGCACAACTCCGTATCTCCTAATTGTAGAGTAAGTAGCCAATCATCTTCATTAATCGACATTACGCTTGCCAGTTGACTTTCGCAATCAACGACCGGATTTCTTGACAATGCGTCTACGTGGCACATTTTAGTCCCTGCTCTGTACTCTACTGTGCAATCAAATTCTTGTAGTGTCAGCCACCATCGTGCAATTCTAGTGAGAAGGTCACGCTTTTGGAATGTAGATCGTAGTGCACTACAGTCGGTGTAAATTTTGAATTCCTTACCAAGAAGGTATACTCTAAACTTCTTTAAGGCACACACAACAGCGAGCGTCTCAAGCTCGTACGAATGGAAATTTTTCTCTTCAGGATTTGTTTGCCGACTGTAATACGCTATAGGCCGTAAGGTATTATCGCCTTGAGAAAGTTGTAAAAGGACCGCTCCAAGACCAACTTTACTTGCATCTGTGTGTAGTTCTGTGTCAGCTGAGGGATCGTAAATACCAAGCACTGGTCTATCTACCAATTTGGATTTTAATTTATTGTACGATTCCTCTTGCTGACACGTCCACTC
Organism: Coleophora flavipennella; assembly: GCA_947284805.1. Classification (NCBI taxonomy): domain Eukaryota; kingdom Metazoa; phylum Arthropoda; class Insecta; order Lepidoptera; family Coleophoridae; genus Coleophora; species Coleophora flavipennella. The sequence goes on from OX369307.1 coordinate 3,665,366, forward strand.
CCATGTGGCTTCCTTTTTAAGTAATTTGGTGAGCGAAGAAGCAAGAATCGCAAATCCCCGTACGAATTTACGAAAATAACCTGCTAGCCCGAGAAATTGGCGGACACCGTGTACATTTTCAGGTCGTGGAAAATCTACTACACTTTGAATTTTTGCCTTGCCAGGACGCACACCTTCTTTACTTATCTCATACCCCAGGAAATCAATTTTATTTTGTAGGAAACTACACTTCAATAAATTAAGTTTCAGATTTGCTGTATCTAATAACTGGAAGACCTCTTCTAATCTATTCAAGCATTCTTCGGGTGTTCTACCGAATACTAGTACATCATCTATGTAGACTGTGGCTTTATTAAATCGTGCTGGGCCTAATACATGGTTCATCATACGCTGGAACACCGCAGGTGCGTTCGCCAGACCGAACGGCATACGATTAAACTCGTATTGTCCGTCCGGTGTGACGAACGCAGTTAAGTGTTTGGATTTTTCAGCAATAGGTACTTGATAGTATCCCGACAATAAATCCAGAGTTATGAACCACGCCTGTCCGGCCAATCGGGATATCTCATCCTCTATTAATGGCATCGGATACCTTTCCTTAACAGTAACCGAATTAAGCATCCTATAGTCTACACACATGCGGAATTTACCATCCTTCTTTCGAACTAGAATGATGGGACTAGCATAACTAGAGGTCGACTCTCTAACAATTCCATTATCTAACATTTCTTCTACCATCTCACGAGCTTTCTCGCGTTCATGGTGAGAGAGCCTATAATGCCTGTAAACTACGGGACGTTGACTATTAAGTTCAATTTTCATCTCCGTGACATTTGTGCATCCTAGTTGTGATAGGTCGCTAGCAAAACAATGCTCGTAACGTCGTATCAAATCAATGAGCTTTACTTTATCCTTATCACATACATTATCTCCTACACGTATCTGATCTGTATCAATGTGTTTAAGGTGTTTGTCCTCTGAGATCGGACCTATCTCGGGTGGTGCGAACATTAGTCGTTTGACTTCCTCTATTTTTTCAGCACGAGAAAAAACAGAGTTCTCATGTAAAGTGCACGGTATTGTACAAGGTGTCACGGTTATATTCAAAAGTCCTTCCTTAACTGAATAAACTCCTCCGCAAACAAAGTATGTTGTCCAGGTATCCCTTTGCGTAGTAGTTATCTCTGCAATTCATTTCTTTTCATTATGTATTTACTTTCTTCTATTTTTTTATTTTTTTTCCACTTTTGAGTTTTGTTTCCTTTTTCTATGTGTGAAATATAACCTTGATTTTTATAATATGCACGGTTAACGCCTTTAGGCAATTTTCATTGTTATTTTCTTCTAATATGTGGAAGCTTGTAATTAGCTTGTAGTAACTATTTATATTTGCTAGTTTGTAAATAAGGCTGTAAGCTCCCCAAATGAAATAAAATAAAATAAAATAAATAAATAAAACTACAAATTGTTCATTAGGTTTCCCTACAATTTTTGTGTCTATGAGTATATTTCCGGTTATTTTGGGTTCGGTCGCAGCCCTGATGCTTGAAGTGCCGAAAAGTTTACTGTACCCTACTGCTCTTATTCTAATCAGGTTCTCCGTTTCATCATCACTACTCAAAATTGGGCTGGGCATTTCGGTTCCCATATCAAGAAACTGTAGTTCATTCGTAGGCCAGTCGTACTCTGAACATGTGGCTGTTCAGAGTACGACTGGCCAATCAGCATAGGCTTATCAAGTAGGTGATCTTTTACAACCCTGCATGATACGCTTGCGCGTACCCCATCTATATCTAGATTCGAGATAACTGTCCCTAATGATTGTACTATCCCTTCACCAAAACCTTTCATTGTAGTAGGTATATTGTCATGTGCGACTCCTAGATGTGCAGTCGTAGATTCCCTAATCAGTGTTACTTCACTTCCGAAGTCTACGAATGCCTCAAGCAACATGCCATTAGCAGTTATTTGTTTAACATACTTTGCATTTGGATTTGAAGTAGAGATACACATAGTCTTTGGTGTTGTATCAGCTTTCGTAGTCCTCGTGGAGTCTTGTTTATTGAAGCAATCTCCAATTGTGTGCCCCACTTTATTACATTTGCTACACCTTACTATAGGTTTGGAACAATTGACGTAAGCGTGTCCCTTTTCTTTACAATTAAAACAGTATAACCCCCAAAAAGGTAACGATCTTAGATTGGTTCTACCAGCCGGCGAGTACGTATTGTCATTAAGAGGTTTATTCCTAAAGGATGACGGATGCTGAGTGGGACCTGACTCTTTGTTACTTAGTAAAAACTGTAACAGCTGATCAGGTTCAGTACATCTTAAGGCCAATGCACTTGATTTCATTGTCCTGTCACTGATGACATGGATTATACAATCCACAGCTCGTTTTCCGGTTATCTCACATTGGTTTATTAATGCTAGTTTCTCGTAATAGTATTTTTCTATCGGTTCGTTAAACTTGCTCTTTCGTTTCAACATGTCCTCCAAGGACTGGCCATAATTTTGTTCACATGGGAAAGCATTAATAAGCTTTTGCTGCCATTCGGTCCAAGAAAATAAAATAGTGTTCAGACTCTCATACCAAGTCCTAGCCAGCCCTTGAAGTTTCTGCATTGCAAAATGTATTGTGGTCTTTTCGTCCCAGCCGTACACAGAGGCACATGCATTAACCTTTTTACGCCAAACGTCGATACGCTGATTTTTAGTAGATGGATCAAAATTAGGTAGGATATTTTTATAATCAAGGTGTTTGCTGTTTGCATGAATGCTCTCTTGTAACGGCTGCGGCGTAGTTCCACTTTTCAGAGATTGAATAATTCTAAAAATATCATTAGCGGAAAAAACAGGGCTACATGACCTTTTTTCGCATCGCTCAGGACTGGCGTCTCGTCGCGGCTGGCTTGTCTCACGTTCTTGCCCACGTTGGCCAACATACGGAGGCTGCGATTGCTCACTGCGTGCTTTCCGGTTGTCTCTGTCACGCTCGCTCTGCAGGTCGCGCTCCAGTTGTTGCCCACGTTGACCATCGTGGGAGGGCTGCCGTGGCAGATCGCGGCCGTGCTTGCTGAGAGCTCTTCGATTGTTTTCATCGCGTTCCTTCTGCAGGTCACGTTCCAATCGCTTAAGTCTTTCTCGTTCTAGTTCCAGTTCCAACTCTCGTACCCGCAGGGATTGGCGGTGGCTGCTCCGACTGCGCGATCGGCTACGAGATCGGCTGCCATCCCCAGCGACGCTTTGACGTCTGGTTGCGTCTCGAGCTGGCGTCTCCAGCCTGTGAGTGTGTATGGCATCTCTGCTTGATTCGCCCTCGTCTCCCATGCCCTGTAACTCGCACGCAGAAAAAGAATACATTAGCCAAAATACTGCAAAATATTAAAATTAGAAAAGGTCCAATATCTCGGGAACGGTTCGTCGTACAGCAAAATAGACAGAATTTTAGTCCCTTTAGAATACCAGGATGTATGTGCGGGGAGTATTGTGGAACTGGTTTTTTTTTTGTTTAACAATTATTATTATTTTTTTTTTATTCCTCTTTTTTTTTGTTTTATTCCTCTTTTTTTTGATATATAAAATAGTTGCAGAAAGAAACTTGTTAAAATCAACCACACCAATGTATTTCGTGGCATGTGGCTATGGAAGCAGTCTTATTTCCGTACTTGCTACGATCATGCGGGTTAACTGACTCGAAGTACGGTCATCACCCGGATGACTGCTAGTGGTGCCTGTCGAGATCGTTTCAACGCCTCGCAATGGAGTACAAGGCCGTTTGTATCGGCTACTTTGACTGATCGCAATCACTAAGCCATATAAGCCGGCTTAAAATTAACCCACAATCTCACAAACTCGAATATGACCCCTAGCAGTACATACATTTGAGGGTAATGCCTAATGATGCAGATGCATAGTTTAAAATGTCATAACCTAAACCGAATTACCACGTGCTCAGTAGTCGTCAAAAATTGCCACGTGGTACGACTACGTATAGAATAAAAACGTGAAACCGTTATATACAGATGTGAAAGTAGAAAAAAGAAACCTTGAAAGTATTTCATCACCATTTTTGGAAAAAGAAAAACACTTTAACTAATGATTTCACTTTTAAAATGGCGTATTACTTACGTGACTTGGTTATCCCACTGCTGACTTGTAAGGGATTCTCCTAGACAATAAAACTCGTGGGTAGGTTTGACACTGTATTTGTGGATTAACTTTACAACTCGACGAACAGCTAACAGAATGCCACGCTCGGCCTAGACAATCGTTTTATATGTTCTCCGGCATTCACTCTACATCCATTCGTTCACTCAATCACCTTTGGTGTTGCCAACAATGATTTTAACTTTACAAACCTATTGGTATTAAAATATAAATAAATCATTCATTCAGCTAATTTAAAGTAACCATAAATTAAATAAGTCAATCTATTCAATAACTGAATCTTACAATACTTCCTGGTTTGTGACATGTAGGGTCCGCCAATGTCAAATATTGTAGGTGAGGCTACTTATCTCTCTTTACTCTCTGCATAGGCAAAATGTCCGTCACTTGTTTCACCACATAAGCTGTGCACGTTGATTTGAAATTGGCATCTAATCTCGACAATGTCTCAAAATTTGTAACGCAGACATCTGATCGACTTCTGACACGTGAACTTCAATTGGTTTCTTGCAAATTTGCAGTTTCTGAGCAGTCACTTCACTAATAAACGGCTCTTGCGAACAGGGATCGATTAAAGCACGTATATGTAGTTGTAGGCCCTTGCCTTGTTTCAATGTTAACTAACGCAGTTGCCAATAATGCATTTTGCCCTTGTGTTTTAAGATGTGTTCTCATTGCTGGTGCCTCATTTATCTCTGAGTGAAGTTTTCGCATTCTCGTTTCTCTGTCTTTTGTAATGTAAAAGTGAATGATTTCTCCTCTTACATTCTCGACACGGTCCTTTATTTTTGCAGTACTTCACAGCATGTTTTTTTTATGATTAGCAGTTAAAACACAAGTTTATTTCTAAAAGTACTCTACTCTGTCGTTCACACTCAGTTTGCTAAACTCTTTGCAAAGAAACAAACGATGCATTTCTCATTTTCGGATGCATTCACAGGTAATGTTGCAAGAAATGTTTTAGGTTTCGCTATGGTCCTCTTTTTCTAATTATTCAGTACTTCCCATATTCGGTTGAACTATCTTCAGCACGCGGAAACTCGTCTGAAGAAACTCTTTAAACTTCGTGATCAAAGGTAGTTGATTAACAGGTAAGCTAACAATATCTTCTTACTGTGGCTTCTTACTATGGATCAAGCGAATAATCAAACATTCCAGTTCTCGAGATTCACCTCGTAATTTTTCAAATTATTCATGCACTCCGCTGTTGTATCCAATAACTCTTTGATCCCCTTGGCAGTAGCGATATTTAACTTCCTTTGACTCAGCAATCTCGTAAATATAGCGTTCACTGTAACTCGTTTGTTATCATACCTTTTATTAAAATCTTCCAGGCTATCTCGTAATTCACTTCCCTTATCTGTAAATGTTTTAACAGTTGTTTGGGCTCACCGGTAAGACTACTCGTCAGGTAATGTAACTTCTGCACTGTACTCAATGAAACGTTATCGTGAATAAGCGATTTGTATAAATCTCGAAAAGTACACCAATCATTGCAAACTGCAATTAAATTGTGGTAGATTAATTTTAGGTAACTTGACTTCGTTTTTAGATATTGTAGATTCGATTGCTCGCTCCACAGAAGATATTTTTTTGCTTATGCGTTGCTCTTAACTCTTACCAATGTTGTTCTAAAGTCCCCAATTTTGTCTCAATGTATGCCGAAGATCATCGGGTTAAAGGTGTTTTCTTGAAGTTAATTCCAGCCTTTTTGATAAGATCAAAGGTACACTCCTGCTCTGTTATAAGCTCCTCCATTTATTAAGGTTAATTTTTTCCCATATCTATACATACACAAAAATGACTCCATACTAATTTGATTGATTTGGACCACAATATGATGCTGAAACTACCATTCACTTTTAGCACTCACATTATTTCACTAAACTCAACTGAAACTTTAAACACCAACCAATTCTGGACCAGGCCCACCCCCCTGCCGGAGCACTAAAGTTGGAAGTTGGAATCCACCATTTCAAACTTTGGGTTTCCGCCAGGGGGGTGGGATCCTGGTCTAGAAAACTCGCTATTCCTACTACTAACGGGCTTTGCTCCATAACTCAACCGAATATTTGGTCAGTTTTTGCATAATTGTCATGAATACAACTAGTCTTCTTCTTCTTTTTTTCGAATCGATGGTTTGAATATTGACTCTTGTTATTTTATATCTTATTGGCCCAATAGGTAGCCACGCGTATGCCATTATCAGTGGCCCCCCAGAGGTCTACCATTGTGCAGGTGTCCGGGCACTCGGGGCAAGCCAATAAGTGCGTCATAGTTTGTGGGGTAATACAACTAGTACTTTCATTTTATATCTTACTCACCCATTTCCCTTATCGTTTCTTTTTGGTCACGATAACTAGTTTTTTCGACGCTATAAGTACATAACGCAACCACTTTGCGCAGGCAGACCGACATATTTAACATCAGAGGGTTGCCATTTATCCTCTCAACTTTATGTGTATCCATTTCCGTTATCGCTACGAGATTTGTCATGACCTCCTAGTCTATAGGTAGGCGTCTATTTGTTAGCATCTAAAAGTATTCTGTTTTGCCGACAATTACACTGTTTTGCCAACTACCAGTCGTGATGAATACAAGTTTCAGTAAATAAGAATTAAATACGCAACTCAGAGTAAAGGTTCTGATCTGAAGTAACCACAGAACAAGTAACAATTGTTACTTGTTCTGTGGAAGTAACCGTATGTCAGTGTTGAGGTTTAGGTGAGATACATGAGTAATTAAGTAAAGGTAGCGTTGAGCAAAGCGACGAGTTGTTATGTTTGATTTTAAGTTAAGAAGCGCTGGAACTAACTTCACTCGCTGTCCTGGCTTGTGTTGCTGAGTCATAGTAACAGATATTTTTTTCATAATATTAAGTCTTTACCTATGATATTGCCGATTCTGGTTTTGTAGTTCAATGCCAATTTTGATTGAAAATAAAAAAAGTTGTTGTTTTAGACCTTATGGTGACATAACTTATGGTCTTTTATTAGTAACTAGTGGCATGTCTTCCATGTTCCAATCCCTTGAGCTATGTACCATTGAATGGAACAAAGGCGTTTTCTTAGTGGTCAGATGGTGCAATTTTTTAGACAAGCTAATTTTTGTTAATTTTCCTGAAAGTGACGAAATCTTATGCGGGGTATTATCAAATATGACATTAGTAACGAAGAAACTGCTGCGATAATTCTAGAGCTTTAAAATTAAAAATGTGTATTTTTCAGATAAAAAAACCCGACTTCAATAGAATACAATACAATAGTCTTTAATGCATTACAACATAAAAAAATAAATCAACATTATAGAAGAAAGCCTACAATAGGCGACCTTATTGCTTGGTAGCAATTTCTTCTAGTCAATCTTTGGGTAGGGAAACAACTATAGATTAAGTTAAGGGGCGGTGCAATAAATAAAAACAGAAAAATTTGCTAATAGACAGTTATATTAAATACTTAAATAAATAAAATACTTAAATATTATAACAATAATATATATCAAATAATAAATATATACATAAACGAACAAAAACATAAACATAAATAAATTCATTATTTTATTTATCTATGGTAAATATAGAAAAATGAGATAGTAAGGAAGATGGAAAAAAGGATTTAAAAGCAAATAAAATATCTAAATTATCTAAAAAATAGGCATATTTTTTTAACCCGCTGACAGATAGACAGAACAAACAAAAATCACGTTTTTTGTATTGGGGCCCCCTTTCATTTCAATTTTTTTTTGTTATGACAGCAATGAAATACAACTCTGTCAGAATTTCAACTGTCTTCCTATAACTGTTCATGAAATACAGCCCGCTGACTGACAGATGGACGGACAGCGGAGGCTTAGTAATTGATCCCATTTGTCAACCTTTGAATATTTTATTTATATTTTGTTCAAATCATGGTAAAAAGGCGTTCATTTACAAAATAGCGCATACATGATTTGCCACAGTAGTGGCACAGTATTACGATATGGCTTACAGTAGCGCAACGCCTTTGATGTCGCACGATGCGGCCACGGCGTAGGTACTAGCAGTACTAGCCTGTAGCCAGCATGGAAAACTCGCGAAGTTTGGCAGGCTGTGCCCCGCCGCCCGCTGCCTCGCAAGTACCCTTCCGTTGGTCTGCGTTAGTATATTCGTTGCACTACTGTAAGCCGCTGTGGTTGTGGCATGCAAAACAACAAAGAAATGAAAACAAAAGCTAATTAAATATAAACATTTGAAATAAATTAATTGGTTCATAACGTACCTTAATAGATATGGACATAATGTCACAATTATAATACTAATAAATACTACCTGTTTTTTAAAGTGTCAATAATCTTAAAAATTAATGTCAGGGGTTAACCTACTTAACATGTCAGTGATCTTTATAATTCAAATTATTTATTTAAAATTTCATATAAAATAATAAATCTATTTCATTAATTGTATAAAAACAATAGCGGATCTGACTGCATCAAAAATAAATGATTTCCTAAATTCCTCTCCTCTTGAAGTTTCAAAAAACCTTACTTGTTTTGTTTTTCCATCACGTCTTCAATTTTTAATTGATCAAATTCACAAAATAAGTTCTTCAATGACGCTTAAAATCTATGATGTCACTTGTGGGTATTTCAAACATTTTTAGAACAAAATTTCGTTTTTGACAGATCATAAAAAGTAACTCAAATGACTAGCAGTCCGGTCCCCTATTCTCATTTGGGTGCATGGAACCCTATAAACCGGCCCAAGTGCGATTCGGGATCACACAAATAGGGTTCCGCACCAAAACTATAACTACCAACAGTACTAGACCTCTCGGTACATACTTTGTTAAAAAAAAGTTTCACAAACTGTATTGTAGGACATATCAAATGAATCGACTATTTATCTTAAAATTATATAAAAAAAATGTACTTGAAATTCTCATAACGAGCTTTTTCAGTTGATACGTCACACGATATATTTTCCATTTTTTTTAGTTTCTGATTTATTTCCCAAAAGTGGCCCTCATGTCTTAAATTCATTTATTTACGTATCACCATCTTTGGTTAACCAACTTACATATGCGAACCAAATTTCCAATCAATCTGTCCAGTAGTTTCCGAGTAAATTGACTGTGACAGGCGGACGAACCGACAAATAGACAAGCGAGTAATCATATAATGGTTCCGTTTTTACCTTTTGAGGTGCAGAACCCTAAAAATGAACTTATCTGGGTTCTATTGCAGTCCAAAATGCTTCTTTATTTTTCTTTATGATTGTCATGATTACATATTATTATGATTCTGTATTCCTACTGGCTTCCCTCATAAAATTTATATTAGATACTTTAATCATTAATTTGGTTTTCAACTTTATCCCAGGTTCCAGCTCATCCATCAGTGTCATGGAAAATCGAATCCCAGTTATGAGATAAGAAAGAAAGTTAAACAAAACAAAAAACCAGCCAAGCGCGGTTCGAACTCGTGCAGCGTGTTCTTCATTTTCCAAAAAAATATTATTTTCAGGATTCAAGACATCCACGAAAACGTCATTATTGTTATTAAAAAAAAACGTTATAAAAGCCACGTTTCTTTTAATACCTATAATTTTATACATTTAAATTATTTCGAAGTAATTACTTTGGCGGTAATTTAATTGGTCAGGCGGTAAAATGTGGCAGTAACACGTGGCAGTAATTTTGCAGAATATTAGCCGTTATTGTATTTTGTGGGGTAAAAATCGTAAAAGCAAAAAAAAAAAATACATTGAATATCTATACAATCATCGCAGATACCACAGCTTAGCGACCACAAGACCCTTAAGGCGAGGAATTGATTGGAACACATGCCTCTGTCTTTTTTGTTACGTTTAAAGAGAATAGAATAAAACCACACTTTTGCACTTTTAGAATTTCCTTTTGTTTCAATTAAAAACTACAATAAATTTAAAAAATCCAACTAGCATATTGAAGCAATTTAGACTAATCGACTAAGAAAATTTAGAAGTACTAAATCGGTCTAGTTTGACTGTAGAATGCAAATCTCTTTTTAAAATGACGTTTCTTTCATATATATTTCTCTGTTACAACAGTCAACGAATCATGTTTCTACAACTAACAAAATTAAGTCATTGAAATGAAGACTCAGGTTACGAAATATTATTTTCAATGTTGCTACCAAAGTTTCCAATACTCCTCTGGAGCTCCTTGGAGGCCCCACAGGGATCTAAATGAAGGCTGTTCGTATCTTCCAAACTATGACAAATAGTTTTTTTTAATGCAGTTTTTGAACCTACACATGCATGAAACTGAATTTAGTTTATTTTTTTAGTGAATTAAGAAAGTGTTTGGTAGTTAACAAAAAAATCCGGTGGCGTAACGGAAGAGAGTAGGTGGCGTAACGCCTAGGGCCTCCGCCTCCTGTCCGGGAGGTCATGGTTTGAATCCTGCCACGTAACAAAGTGATTTCGAATTTAGATTTCATATGTACGTTTAAGTTTACGGTGAAGGAAAAACATCGTGAGGAAACCTGCACACGCCTGCGGAGAAACTTGCAGGTTGTGTGTGAAGTCGACCAACCCGCACTGGGCCCGCGTGGTCGACTAAGGGCCGATCGCCCTTATTCAGGGTAGGCTCGAGCTCCTCGATGGGGACGTTTATGAGCTGATATCATCATCATATAAATTCATCACACTTTTGATCAATTTTGGGGCATTTTGATGGGGAATCGATTTTTTGTTAAGAATCATCATTTATAAAGTTAGAGAATTACCTGTTCGACAAAAACCCATTCCATTTAGTTTATTGCCGACCAGAGAGTCGGACGACAGGCAGTCCTCGGTGTAAGATGGAGTCTTAGGTACAGTCCACAACGTATTTATGATATCGCCATAAACAGTTCCTTAAAACTTTAAATAGATTTCTTAGTAAGATAGATTAATTTTACCCTGAGTGAATGTATTTAATTTTCAAGTGTGGAGCTGAACACAAAGTTGATTTTATGAAAAGTTGTAATTATTAAGAAATAATAAAATTAAAGATTTTGCACAAAGAATTATTCAATTAATTTAGAAAAATAAGTATTTATACCTATTGGTATAGCCGGTTCGGATTTTTTTAAGGTTAAGTGGACTGTATTTATGCGGAGCGGGGTGATATATAGCGGATGAAATATTGCGGCTATGCGTGTGATTAATAAGGAGTTAAAGGTAAGGAAAAAAGAAGGAAGAAGGACTCACCATCACGAAGTAAAAGCGGCACGTGGTTAGCCAGCGCTGGCTCAAATTCTCCTCTTCCTTACTGCAACTCCTCGCGGTAGGCACCTTAATTTAGCACTTCAGATTGCACACACACAGATTATTATTTTGGTCTTTCACAGCGGTTTGATATTTTAATTATTTTTTTTTTATTTGCGGAGCGACATGCATTCGTTGCACTGTCATGGCGGAAGACATTTCTGTTCTTGTTAGTTCTTGGTTTCGACACCAGCGGGCACGGCGTCGATGTATGCTTTCTCACTCGAGGCGCCATATTCGATGCGTGAGTGGGAAAGGGAGAGGAATATTAAAGGATATGGAAGGTTGAACACACATAACCTAACGCGCGAGTTTTTACCCGACTGCACCAGAAGGAGGGTTATGTTTTTTGAGAGTATGTATGTATGTATGTTTGTATGTATAATTGTTTGGCACGCTCTGCAGCCTGAACGGCTGGATGGATTTTAGCTTGAGACGTGTCGTTAGATTCGTATTTACTGTGAGAGTGACACTGGGTATATCAAAATAAAAAAATAAAAAAAATGGCGGATTTTTGGCGTCAAATTCAAATGAACTCATTCAATAATAAAACTAAAAAAATGAATTAAATAAAAAACGGTAATTTAAAAAACAAAAAAACCCGCCTGCGTTTCTGTGTAATTTGGAAATGAAAAACCCTAAAACAAGAAAGTCGTCATACCCGATTGCACTTAACTTAAGAAAAATTGTAGCAGTCGGGACCCATTCTAGAAATGGAGGCATAGCGAATTGAGAGCACATACCTATATTACATTGCAGATTACTCCAATATACTGACTAGACGGCTGACTTTCTAGATGGGTCCCGACTGCTACAATTTTTCTTAAGTTAAGTGCAATCGGGTATGACGACTTTCTTGTTTTAGGGTTTTTCATTTCCAAATTACACAGAAACGCAGGCGGGTTTTTTAGTTTTTTAAATTACCGTTTTTTTTAAAATATGATTACGGCGTAAACACCTATCTACAACTGCATTACTTTTTTAATATCGCCTGCCTCAGCGGGTAAATTAAATAAATAGTACCTGCTAAGAAGATACTAAGAATATGATGGAGGCTAACTAACTAAAAAGATAGAGCGAGCTATTCTCGCAGTTTTCCTACCCGATTGAATCATAAATACGAAGATCTGGAGAATCCGGAGATCCGGAGCCTTCCGGTTGCAACGGCAGTGATAGCAATTGTCAAGGTGTCTCAATTCACATCAGCCAGACCATCCTTTGCTTCCCTAGGTAGACCGACCTTGCCTTCCTTATCTTATCTTTAAGTGGGGGCTGCAGTTGCAGCGACACTTCGACCCAATGGGATCTTTTGTGTCTACCCCTATGACCTTTGCACCCCAACCTACTCGAAGATGTGCTGCATTAATGCAGCAATTCCGATGATTGGAAGGTGCTTGTAGTCCTCCGGTTTTGCGTAGCCATCACCTAGGAGGTACATACGCTTGCTAGCCAGGACATCGCAGTGACACAGTAAGTGTTCCATTGATTCTATATTATCTTCACCACGGGCCCTGCAGGTCGGGTCGTTCGTCAGGCCGATTTTTTGCAGGTGTGAGTTTGTGGCAAAGTGGCCCGTCAACGCTCCTGTTACCACCCTGACTCCTGTTTCCTTGGTTCTTCTGCAAGTCGCATTGTATGCCAGGCGAAACCTCAGCGTATACACGAATCGAGGTGACAGGCACAGTTACGATACCCGGGGCCCAAGAAAGCTGGCAAGCGTGCCGCACCGGCTCGCAAAGTCCGCGCGGCTGATGCACGTGCTAGGCGCGCGTGTCCACATTTACTTGCACCTATACATCGCCGAGGTGCCAAGTGAACAGATTTAAAACCGCTATAAAACGCTGGTTAATAGAAAAGGCGTTCTATACAATTGAAGAATTTATACCTACCTACAACTGCTTTATTTTTAGGGTTCCGTACCTCAAAAGCAAAAAACGTAACCCTTATAGGATCACTTTATTGTCCGTCTGTCTGTCTGTCTGTTTGTCAATACCCTTTTCATCAAGCTGAAAGCTTCAGGTATCAAGCTAAAATTCTTTTCAAATACTCAGTTTTACTGTTCCTTGGAACTGTGAAAAATTAAACTTCTAAGTCAACGCAATCAAAAGATACAGAGCCGTTTATGTCGCAAATTTTTGACACTCGCAAGAGAATCAAAACCTACAGGGTACTTCCCGTGAACACATAATTTTAAAATTTGTTACGAAGCAACGTCTTATAGCACAGAGAAAGTTAAATTTGCGAAAATCATAATTTTTTAGTTGCATTATATAATAAAAATAAAAACGCAAAACGTAAAGGTACAACTATTTTATCGCATATTTTGAAACTCGCAACTACTCTGTTCCAGTTAACTTGTATTTTTTAAACTTTTTTACTTTGTTGGAAATCTGATAAAATAAGGAAGTTTTTACCGTATTTTACACGCCTACTTTATTGTAATTTTTATTTTAAAAACCACAAAACATTTGAACAAATGCGTTTTTCATACAAAATTTTAAAATTAAATGGGCTTCAACTCGAAAACCGTTGATTTCCGACCCTCAGTTAATATGACTTTTTCTATTGAAAATTACATGTAGTTTATCCCCTTAAAAGGATTTGTACTACTTACCAGTCACCCTGTATAATATAAACTGAAATAGGTACCTACACTAGCCTTGCAAAACTTTTTTTATCAAAGTTATTAACTACTTAAAATTTAAAGGTTTTTTGAATTTTGCTGTTACCTGTGCTGTGCTGTATGTGTTAATATAAAATAAAGGATTAATGAAACAATAAAGACACCTTTGTCTTAAATTTATGCTCCTCCAGCTTTCCACATTGTAATGTTATGGATTTCATTTAGCCAAAAAATACCATCTTTTACTTATATACCTACATGTTTATACGGAACCCTTGGTGCGCGAGTCCGACTCGCACTTGGCCGGTTTTTTTTTAATATCGCCTGCCTCAGCGATTACTTAATTTAAATAGTACTTGCTATTGAAGAATTCTTTGAATTTCATTTGTGATTAATTTTGGTAGTCAAATTGTAATTATTAGCATTATTATTTTTATACTCGTATTAAATTATTTGTATGCTGACATTGTTATTTAATGGTCATTTGAAAAAAAATATTGTGTCCACTTGTTGACATCTACAAAGTGTTTTCATCATATCAGCCGAAGGATGTCCACTGCTGGTCTGTGTTTTATACTTTATATTTTCTATTGCTATTCATTTCCTTATTTTTGTTTTAGTTTTTTATTGTATGACTTGTAATGAATATTACAAGTAAATTATTACGAATTATGAACCGAGGTAACAGACATAGCTCACAGAATCGCTAAATCTAAGTGGCAGTGGGCAAGGACATAGCTCGTAGAACGGATGAATTTTGGGGTAGTAAAGTTCTCAAGTGTTAATATGATCCGGCTTGAAGATAGGATAGCCAGTTCAAAGTGACAATGATGACCAATAATGAATGAATGATTTATTTATGTTATTGCTTAGGTATACTAACAAAAAATAAAAAAGAGACAAACAAACCAAAAAAATCACACCACTCCGACAATAGTTAAAACTTTTTACAGTTTTATAAGTCTTGAACCTGCGAATTGTCCTGGTAAGGTGTCGGTTACATTACACAGTTACAGTGACGCAAATATTACAGTTTTATAAGTTTTGACCCTGCGATTGTTCCTGGTAAGGTTACATTACACGGTTACAGTGTCGCGAGTTCAATGATTTATTCCCATCATAAAAAATACCCAACGCGCCTAAAGTAGTTTTCACTTCAAAAATATTACCTGCTACTAACAATAAAGGAATAAATAACATTTTTTAAAGGGAAACACAAAAGCAATACAAAAGGCAATAAAGCTCAGCGTAATTTTAGCTTTTAAAAGTCAAAACGCTGTTATTCTGCAATCGCCCGGACAGAGTTGCGAGAGATGTATGTTGCTAAAATAGTACATTACCCCAGCGGCCAGCAAAAGAGGCATTGATGGATGAACATGTAAATGTGGGCCGATGCGAAGCCATCAATGCCTAGTTGTGGCCAAGGCTTGTATAGTACTTTTCTCAAATAATGCGCGGAAATTAAAACTAAGTAGTACCTAGGCAGAACTTTTTATTTAAAAATACAATAACTTTTCAAAATCAATGGAGAACAACGAACAACAATATTTTATCAGTCGCTAAAGTGTTCAATTGTTTTTTTTTTCAATAAACAGCTTTTTATTTTTTTTTAATTCACAATTAAAAAACCCTACTTTCAAGCCAGTTCGAATTTTAAATACAACATGTTTAGTTCACGCCCCTGGGACTAAGGGAGGCTCACTGAAGCACAAGCAGTATCACCGCGTAAAACTTAATCTAAGAAAGCCCATATTATTCTCTGCTACCAGCCTGCCTGGAGAAGAAGGGAAAAGGGTTGACTTATATTAAAGCACCTAACGCAACTGCTCCGACAGGCACTTAAAACTAAATTCCATACAATGTCCGATGACTCTAACTCGAGTACAGACATTTTGACGTTATCCGTGAAAACTAGCCTGTCACGACCACAGATAAGAAAAATTTTTTGCCGCTCCGATAGATTGCTGAAGGAGGCGTGGCAGCGAGTTAGCTTCATGCACAACGAGACATGTTTCTGTCATTCGTAAATGATTGTACTGCGCAGAAATTGCACGATTTCATGGCATGCAGAGCTCCGTGTGTTTGGTGTCAAAATTGCCGAAATGGTCATTAATAAGGTGCAAAAATGCAACTGGCAAAGTAAATTTAATAAATGGAGGAGTTTCTTACCAAGTAAGTGAAAAAACCTAAATGAAAATCAATAATTATATAAAAATATGAATTTTTATTTTTGGTTTTTTGTTATTTAGTGCGAGGGTGTTGTCGATATTTTTCAACGATATTTTTTTTATTTTGCCGAATTGAAGGAAAAGTAGATCAGAACTACAGAACGTAACAATTTGTTTCCTACAAAATCAAGCACTGTTTACTCAAAGCATTTCAGCGATGATGACTTTGTGGTTACACCACACAAGAAATGCATAAAATGTTCTGCACTGCCCCATGTAGACGATTGCATACTGTTTTCAGTATGTATCTTCCTTTACTTTTCAACCGACTTTAAAAAGGAGGAGGTTCTCTATTCGACTGTATGTTTTTTTTTGTATGTTTGTTACGCGATATATCAGCCGATTGTGAAATTCTTTTATTATTTGAAAAAGTATACTCCCGATCCCAGGCAATTCGAGAACAACCCTCAAATTTTATAGGCACATATTATAACACTACGAAAATGATACCATCTTTTGAAAAAATATTGCACGGAAAGTTTCAATTGAATAACTTTACTTCTAATCTTACGATCTGAAATTTAATTCGAAATAAATGTTTTTTAATGAATTGCACAACATTACATATAATTTCTTAAGTTCTAAATAATCACATTATTTTTTAAACTTTTAGTGCTCATCAATTAAACTGGGCAGTTTTACTATCCTGGTATCACCTTATTATTGTCATTCTGTCAATTTTCATAAACTCAATCTTATGTTATACAGTTTTAAGTCTACTTTTATTTAATGATTTTATAGCTTTGTTTTTTTGTTTTTGGGGGAGGTTACTTTAAAAAATACCCAATAGCATCAACCTGTTTGTAGTGTGCTTTATGTGTAATGGCTCGCTCGGTGTTATTACTAAAAAATCAACATCAGCGTTCTATAGAATTCTTCTATTCTGTGGTCACGACTGCTACGGCCTAGTTCATTGTTTATAATTTTCACATACATTTACTTTTATTTGTAGTCGTATTTATGAAATTAGAATAAAATTCGCGATGAATGAGGAGATGAGGAGCGATGGCTGACTCTCTCGTTATACTCGTGATCGGGTGCTGTACGTGTGAACTGGCCTACTGTTGTCAAAGGCAATAGTGAAATTCAATGATTTTTATGTATAGTTTTTCGTGTCATATTGTTTTCATGTTCTAATGACATAATCTGGTTTATATCAAGGATTGAATTTTGACGTTATTAACTAATTATTGTTTATTTCTTGATTTTGCACAAATGACATTGTTATTATTATTTTATGACTATCAGAAAGAGTGTAATTTGCACCTATTTCGAATAAATATCTTGAATTCAATTCTTTTGGATTTAAGTTTAGAATGATACTGTTTTGAGACGTAAATCACTAGCTCAGCTATGCCTGTTGAATGAGAATCATTCTTCATGATGAGCATAGTATAGAAAAGGAGGAGCTTCAAATTTATTATCTCATTGTCGACCCATTGATTATCAAGAGGTTTTGTAGACACTATCTTATGAGGAATGCAAGCATCGAGCTTGTTGACCAGCAAGTTAGTGATTGTGACTGCAAGCTGTTTACAGTCGTCAACAAGTTCACTGACAATATCGGGCCAGTCAACCGCGTCAAGTGCAATGCAAAAGTTCACTTTATTGAAGTGGCTAAAACACCTTTTTGCAGTGGCGAAATCACTTTATATTAAGCTCGCAGATTGACGTTGACTCGCATCGTGGAGTGGTCGCATGGCTCAGGTGCGTGACAACTTCGACATTTGACACACGGTCCTTTAGGAAATTGCTGTAAGCGTGGTCTAACAATGTTGCGTTATCCATACTCACCCAGGTTGGGAAATCACATGTTGCGAGAAAGTGGCTAGTATATCAAATACAGCCCTGGATGCTGTAGTCTACTGTAACAGGTCAATATTTACATCACCCAATATTATAGCGTTACAGGCAGGTTTCGTTATTAATTTTAAACATTAATTGGTCAAAAAGTTTAAGTCAAGATGGGTTGTTAAGGGCCGCCAGGAGGCTCAAGTTTCCATACAAACGTAGTTCTGATTTAATACAAAAACTACATGGCAGATTGAATCCAAACTTTGCAAATATATTGAGGAGACATGTATCGATGTTTGTAATTAGTTTTCAAAGTACTAATATAAAACGGAAAAAAAGAGCAGTTTCAAACTTTCAGTCCAAAACTAAATTAAGCCTTCGTTTAGTTGCGTCAAAATTTACTGCGATGAAAACTAATTACAAACATCGATATGTGTCTACTCAATATATTTACAAAGTTTGGATTCAATCTGGCATGTACTTTTTGTATTAGAGCAGAACTACGTTTGTATGGAAACTCGAGCCTCCTGGAGACTCTTAAGCTAGAGTGATAAATACCTATCACTTATAAAATAAATTTTCGTCAGGCAGATAGATCGCGCAGACATCAAACAACTGTTCTCGTGACATTCTACTGTAGTTTGGTCTGTCTATTGCTCTAATGTCGGAAAGCACATATAGACAGCTTTCACCGTGCTGAATGTTTAGTCTGCAGTAAGATGAGACAAGTCAAAGTTATTTAATGTGACAGATTTTATCTGGTTATCACGGAGCCAGTGTTCCGATAACTCTCATATGTGACATTTGAGATCGTGAGTTAATAGTACTTCGAGTTGTCTCGTTTTATCATTATGGCTACGGCTACAGATATTTTGGTGGAAAACAGTAAGAATGTTATCATTTTTTCGCGACGCCCGTGTCTCCCTCGATGCTTGGGTCACACTTGTGTTACTCGTGAAATACCGTGCGCGGTCGGTGTGTGCGAGTTGTCGCTCTGTGGCAGTGGCCGCAACATTAGTGGGGCGGTCGAGCGCCCGTTCAGCTGCGTTCGCACCCTGCCGGTGGCTTCTGGCTTATATGTAAGGACAGTGGATGTTCGTGCCCCACTCCTCACGGGGCCGCCGCAGAAATTAGTCTGTATAGCGAATACCTTGCGGCCACACAGTTGACCTCTCGAACTTATCGAAGAAGTTCTCGGGAATCCCGATAATGAAAGCAGCGTACCGGTCTGTCGAAATTTTTCGCTTCTCAACGATATATATAGTCACGCTTCTTGATTTTATTAAGAAATTTGCATACCATCTCAGCTGATGTCTGAGGTCTGAAAGAACAGGCTTGAATGTATTTTAGCAGTTCTATTGTATTGTATCTATTGTAGTGTGTAAATGACTCACCTCACCCTACGTGACATATTGATTAAGCTGTAGTATATAAGATCATAATTATTACATTTAATATTCATTATACGAGCTACCACGGAGACGTTATACTTTATTAACTACGACCCGAAGTCCCATCATCGCATGGCGACCCTGCCAGTGCTGCCTAGCGTAGCTGGGGCAGCGCTGTGCAACACATAAAAAACAAGTGTGTTTTACGCAAGAGACTTCTGGTGAAATTGACTATAACAATAGTGTTTTGTCAAGAACAACAATAAGAGTACCAACTGCACTAATGGAGCCGAATGAAGGGCGGAAGAGGGTTGCGCATGCCCTGGTGTCACATGCCGGAGTTGCTGCTGGGCGCTGTTGCTGTCGTGTGTCGTGTGACGGTCGACGAGACGGCTGGTATTATTTGGTGCTGGGAGTGGTTCCTGGCCTTTTCCTGCCCTACTTCAAGATGGTTACCGCCAGATGAACAGTGAAGTAACGGAACATGCGAGGAAGTAAGTTTAGTGGAATTTAATACGGACAAATTTTCTTATTTTAAATGTGACCATAGCGTAATTTACTTTCATTATTATTTTAAAGTTTTAAAAAATTTAATTTGCTAATCACTTTTGAGTTAGATTAAATAAAGTTTAAGGGTTTAATGTGCCTATTTATTTTTGGCTTAAGTATGGTCATTTTTGTTGTGTTTGGTGCTTATGGACTTTTATCACATTTTATATTATGCTCTTTGCACCGTTTGATCTGAGCGTTAGATGAGATAATATCATTTATAATTTGGTAAAAAATAGTTTTTATAAATTAACAATCAAGTGAAGAAATTAAAATAATTTGTATATCAATATTCAATTTTACATATCAAATAAGTATGATGAGTAAAACTAAAGTTAAAGTACCTATTTATGTTTATTGTAGGTAAAAAAATATAAAACATAACTTTTATTTTTATTTTGTTTTAAATGATAAAAGAGTTAAACAAAAATATAGTCAGTACCCTTAAAAGATTTAAATCAAATCAAAGTCGAAAATTTTGAAAATGTTTTGAAATGAATATCAGTATGTGTTTTGTTTGTTTGTAATATGTTTGGGTTTATTAAAATTTGCACTAGTGGTTATTTAAGATATTTTCCTCAAAGGAACTAATATCGCATTACGTGATTCAAAATTATTTAAAAAAAAATATTCATGTAGTTTGGAAAAAATTGCATATCTAATAATTGGACTAGAACGTGATTCAACGTGTAGATTAGGACTTCCTGATGTTAGAAACGAACGTGATACGTTAACCATTTTTGTGATGCGTGAGATACGCATAGAATGTGTGCAAATCAGTGCACTAAGAAGCACGTTTTAGAAAATGCATCGGAATCTGTATAAACTTAAAATACTAGTGACTAGAGCACTATTTTTTTTAATTCATTGGAATGTTAAATAATAAAATAGGAAAGTAATTTTATCTGATTGATTGTAAATTTAATTTGAGCATATATTTTTTTTTACGAATACTTGTCAGCCGAAAGGTTTTGTAGCGCATTTATGTTATTTTTTTGTATAGACGGATATAGGATATTGGAGATTGTTAAAATTTTAATATAAGTAAGTACTTTGTGAACATCAAAGACTAGTAAAGTTATGAAACATGTCAAGTATTGAGGGCAATTACAATGATTTTAAGAATAATAAATCTAAAAATGGATAAAATGTCATTGTACATACGGTTATCTAAAGTTAAAATGAAATGGTATTTTTTTTTGGAAAACTTTTCTTAGTAGAGTTTCGAGTAAAGTTGTAAAAATCTTTTGTTACCATCGAGTACAATTAGGGAATTTTACTCGTGTTAGGAATGTCTATGAAGAGTTGTGTAATTTAGATGGAATTGCATGTGTTATTAATATATGGTTATTGTTTTGTTAATAAAAAGTGTGTTATTGTAGTTTGGGAATGTTGGTTTATAAGATTTTGTTGAGCGATTGGACTGATCACCCAAAAGCTAAGCAATATTTTAGAAGTCAAAATTTCATTTGGAATGTGGTTATATGATTGGAAATATGATTGTATGAATTAGTATGTTTATTATGAGTTTGAGGATACGGTACACAGGAAATGAAGGCAAGGCACATTGAGGGTTGGATCCTTCTTCTTGAACATAGAGCGAACGAGTTTTCCTGTATGAGAGAGAGTTGGAGTCTTTTAGTACCAAGTAGTACGGAAAACCCCATAAATATAGGTTGTGCGCACAACCCCATGTTTAGACACTAATTTTGTCAACATGATTATTTTATTTTTATATAAATTGTTATAGAGTCGACTCATATGATAACATGCCTGTTGTTTATATTGTTGTTGTATGTGGTAAGGACCAGCGGTTCGGCGAGCTCGACGTTGAATCCCCCATATTTGTTGTAATGTGTACCGTACCGTTCTGAAAACAGATTATGCTGTGGAAGAGGAATATTATGAAGAAAGAATATCATTGTAAAGGGA
The DNA here is from genome assembly GCA_947284805.1 of Coleophora flavipennella. Lineage (NCBI taxonomy): Eukaryota > Metazoa > Arthropoda > Insecta > Lepidoptera > Coleophoridae > Coleophora > Coleophora flavipennella. The sequence goes on from OX369307.1 coordinate 3,687,320, forward strand.
TGTAGGATCGTATAACCGTTAATTTAAAAAAAAAATATATTGTACCAATTGATTAAAATAATGAAAGAGTACGTAACTGAAAATAATTACTTTGTTTAGGTACAGTTGTAAAAAAGATTTGTTTTGTAATGTATTTTATTTGATGATATAAACAAAAAAAAATTAACTTTATACAATATAATAAGAAATTGATCTATAATATTTTAAAATAAGTATTTTAGTTTTTTTTTTTTTTAAATATTTATATAATATGGTAAATACTTTTTTTTCGTCAACGGGGGAGGTGTAGTGTGTAAATGACTCACCTCACCCTATACGTGACATATTGATTAAGCTGTAGTATATAAGATCATAATTATTACATTTAATATTCATTATACGAGCTACCACGGAGACAGTATACTTTATTAACTACGACCCGAAGTCCCATCATCGCATATGGTTTGAATCTCTTCATCTACCTTACCAGCACCAACATTTATCTTCCTTTGCTGCTGTTTCTTACATCTCGGTAGTACTTTCTGCCAATCTCCATCGTCTTTGTGCTCGACTAGCACATTTACCTCACAAGCGGAAGCGGGCGCAAATTTCATGGCCCCAACCTCGTTCGATGATGCGGATGTTTTTGCATCAGTGATAGTGGTAGCGGGAGAAGCGTTGGCTGTCATTCGGTTCGTATCGGTCAATTTCGGGCTCGTGGAAGATTTTGTGACGGTAGCGTAATTTTTGAATTAAAATTGGCGCTTGAAACGCTTATCAAAGTTTTGGCTTTTAGACGTGCAGTATGTACCAGTTTCTCTGCAGCGGCTGAAATCGGAGTTGAAGATTTTTGATCTACGTCGAGGGTAGGTGACTGGGTCAACTGTTTGATCACCAGGGACTGGTAGACAATCAGAGTATTATGTTCTGAAATTTTGCATTTTAGGGCACTCACTTTAGTTGCTAGGTATGTCAGCGTCCTTTGGAGCTCGCGCACTAAGTTTTCAAGGGCTTTTCCACTCGTGTAGAATAAAAGTAAAAAGTACTAATCGCGAAGCTTTTGTTCGCGGTGACTACCCTCACCCGATTGAGTTGTTTTTGTTGTGAATACGAATAAAATTATGAATAGCTACTACAAGTGTAAAAAAATAAATAATTATGTTTGTATAGGAAAAAAACAAAGTGAGATTACTCCCCGGACATTCAAAATGAGCGACGAGTCGCGTAAAATGAACTTTGATTGCCGAAATCTTAATAGGTACATTAAAAATGAGCGACGAGTCGCGTAAAATGAACTTTGATTGCCGAAATCTTAATAGGTAGTATGTACCCATGTTTTTTTTTGTCACGGTCGTTTTTTATTTTACCTGTTTTCTCACAACTGTATTGAAAAACGTCGTATGATACATGGGTGTAAATTTAACCACCCTTGTGTCATCATAAATAACTATTATCGTCTCAATATCGATTTACGTTATTTATTATGTGTTCTTTGCCATATCATTTTGCGCGACAATTTTCCATTAGAACGAGCGGCAATATGGCGGCAATACCTACACATTAGTGATCGTGCAGTGTTTACGTGTGGTGAACGAACCGAGTGCGACCATTAGCGACAAGAAATATGAGAATATTGACACGTGAATTCACAAAATAGATACACGCAACAAACTTAAAGCGTCGGTGGCGCAACGGCAAGGGCCGCTCCCTCCTATCTGGGAAGTCGTGGTTCGATTCTTGCCACGTACCAATGTGTTTTCGAATTTTGATCTCATATTTACGTTTATCCGACGCTCTTACAGTGAAGGAAAACATCGTGAGAAAACCTGCACACGCATTCGAAGAAACTCGAAGGTTGTGTGTGAAGTTGACCAACCCGCACTGGGCCCGCGTGGTCGACTAAGGCCCGATCGCCCTAATTCAGGTTAGGCTCGAGCCCCTCGGTAGGGATGGATATATGAGCTGATGTGATGATGAATAATCTTAAAAAATCAGGTGGGTTTTCGCTCCTGTCTCTTTTTAGGGTTCCGTAAACCCGATAGGTGACCGAATGGGACCCTAATACCAAGCCTTCACTGTCTGTCTGTTCATCTGTCCGTCTGTCTGTCAGCGGGCTGTGCTTCATGAACTATAATAGGTAGACAGTTGAAATTTTCACAGAGTGTATATTCTGTTGCCGATATAACAACAAATTATATAAAAAAAAAAAATTAAAGGGAACGTAGTAGGATCTTATATAAGATCTTATATAGAATAAACTACTGTTTATTCTATATAGTTAAATTATGTGGTAATACGATTACCAATAAGTTCCCTTTTTAGGGTTTCGTTGTCAACAAGAAAGCCTTATAGTGTTTCCATGCCTGTCTGTCTGTTTGTCTATCAGCGGCTTGGCTCAGAGACTCTAATAGTTAATAGTAGAAAGCTGCAATTTGGCATGGGTATACATATTAATCACGCTGACAAAGTAGTACAATAAAATGTCGAAAAATTTTTTTTGAGTACCTCTTTTCTTTTTTTCGATGTTAATTGTTAACCCTCGTTTATAATCGTAGAAAATTATAGCACGAAAGGGGAAGCCTTTCAGGGGAAGACGTCCATTGTTGCAAACAAAAAAAAATACAGATAATCATTAAAAATATTTGAAAAAAAGAACTACGCATAAAACGTGGCCAATGATTTTCACCAAGAAGATTTGTATTGAAATTAGCCGTCAAATCAAAATAGTTTCAGAAAAAAAGAGATTGTATTTATTCTGTGGCTAACAGTTTTCGGAACAACCTAGGTATTTAAGTGGACCGCTCCAAAATTTTATAGTTAAATTTGAACCGCTTTCCGGTGTTCGATAGAGCTGAAATTTGGCATCAAGCCGTATTCCCGGTGAAAATAGATCCTTTTGGTATTTTGAAGTTGATCTGATGATGAACTTTGGAGGTGGAATCAAATTCCTAGGATCGTCTATTGTTTTAATAAGTTCCTAAAGTTGTGTATAGATTTACTATACACACTTCCGTTCACCCAACGGGTCACCAACGGGACCCTATTACTAAGCCTCCGCTGTCTGTCCGTCCGTCACCGGGCTGTATTGCATGAACTGTAATAGGTAGACAGCTCGATTTTTCACAAAATACCGATGTATTTCAGTTGCCGCTATAACAAGAAATATTAAAAATTAGAAAAAATAACAAAAAACGTGTTTTTGATAGGTCTTTAAAAGTATTTTTATGAAGCTCTATCGTAAAAACCGTAATACATTTAAGCGTGAAACTTGGTGTAATTATACTGAAATAAAACAACAAAATATAATAAATGCTTCCTTGCGTGAATGTTACTGGAAAAACCCGTCCTCTCGAGAGTAGGGACTACTATGAAATACGTCACTGTATATCAAATTTGAAAAAAAAAAACAGCTCCACATCATGAAACCAGCACAGACCTTTTCCACGGGTTTCTTCAAGAAGCAAAAAAGAAGAAAATTATGAATTGTGAACTTTTAAAGTATCAGAACGACTTTAAACACAGTGATGTTCGACAGTTTTCATTTCCTTATTCAAGTGAGTGATGATATAAAGAAAGATGTCAACAAATTACTAGAAACATTACAAGAGAAACTTAACAAAAATGCTCTTGATTTAATTGAAGAGTCAACACAAAACCAATGTTAGAGGCCTTTATGGTATGACCTAAGATATGCTCGTATAACCGCATCTAAAGCATACGAGGTTAGTCGCTGCCAAACACCAAATGGATCATTAGTAGCTGCGACCATGGGAGCTAAAACACCTGACACATCAGCTATGAAAAGAGGCCGGAAATTAGAATGATTAGTTATAAAAACTGTGCAGAGTAAACTTAAAACCAAAGTCAAGCCCTGTTTTGTGCCTGTTTAGACAATCGCACTTAAGTAGTAAACTCCAGTCGCGCGTCGGAGCTGACACACACACTTTTTTTTTGCCATTCAGTTTGGACTGCTTAGCGCGAGTACGACTCGCACTTGACCGGTTTTTTTATGGTTCCGTACCCAAAAGGTAAAAACGGGACCCTATTACTAAGACTCCGCTGTCCGTCCGTTTGTATGTCTGTCTGTCCGTCTGTCACCAGGCTGTATTTCATAAACAGTGATAGCTAGACAGTCGAAATGTATTTCTGTTGCCGCTATAACAACAAATACTAAAAATTAGAAAAAAATAAATTGTTCATACAATAAAAGTGTTTATTTTTGAAACGTAGAAAACTAGCGCCATCTTGTATGAGGGTTCTGACTCGCACTTTACCGGTTTTTGTTATTATTTGAAAATATGTAATAAGGTGTACCAAAAAAGCGCAACTCGAGAATTTACTGCCAGTGTGAATGTATTCATATCATGAACTTAAACTGAAATAAAATACATAAGCAAAAACTTGTAGGTACCTTAAAAGATTATAGGTTTTATTATATTGTATATTGATGTTTTGGTTAAGAGAAGTTTCACATCAAAACTCAATATAACTAAATAATTGAAGTGGGTTGTGGGTTCGATCCCCACTCAGGGCTAATATTTGTGTGATGAGCAGATTTCTTTGCTCTGTGTCTGGGTGTTAAATATCTATATACGTATGTATTTAAACGTATATAAGTATGTATATCAGTCTCTGGTAACCCATAACACAGGGAATCCTACTTTGGGGCCAGATGACCATGTGTGATTTGTCCCAGAATATTTATTTATTTATTATTATTTATTTAAATAACATACGTAGACGTAACGAACGTTGACATTAACCAAATAGTGAGACTGAAACCGCATGTGCTGCGTAATTAAGCCATGATCATAACAGCAATCTGCGTCAATTAATTAATGTCTAATAATATAGTATTTATCTACATATTACCTACGAAAATTGTGTGTACCTCAGTTCATATTACAGTGCTGAAACATTATTTAATTAATTTCATAAGCCTACGGACAAGGATCATTTTCCTTACAATCTTAGAGCCTATACGATCAAAACTAAACCTATTTTTGTACTTCCGTATAAAAAAACGGAACTCTTATAGGACTCTCGTGCGTCTGTCTTTTTGTCCATCCGTCTGTAACAGCCAATTTGCTTCGAATCTACTGGACCAAATCAGGTGAAATTTGGTAGAATGGTGTAATCCTATGACCCAAACACAAATGTGCAAAGTAATTTTTGTTTTTTTAAATAACGGTTATTTTCAGGGGACAATTAGAAAATTTAAAAAAAAGTTTTGCAAACCTTATTGTGTAATATATCAAATGAAAGGGCTCGTTGTGATGATCTCAAATATATTTTTGTTATTATTTAAAAAATAAAAAGTTTTGATTTTATTCATGAAAGAATATGAAAATTGACCATTTCATTTACAGCGCAAGGCATAACTAAATTGTTAACATAATAACACCACATAAAAAATATTTATTTCTCCTATATCTAGCATGCGTGGCCCAAATTGTGAGGTCATAAAAAATCTGGATTATTCATGTAGTTTTCGAGGTATTGAGCTTTTTGCCAAATTACTAACATTCGTATTTTTTAATAGCGGCTATTTTTAAGATATTTTTTTCTTTGTAACATGATAGTGTTGAATGTTACTTATTTATGCAAAATGATCTATGTCCTAACATTCCTGCAATAACTTATTAAAAAACTATCAGAAGTAAGATTATTTTTTTTGTCGACAGGCTCAAATTTTCAACTTCAATTTGAAAATACAAGAAGGATGTCCGATAAGTTTCCGCTTATTTCAAACACTTTGTTCTCTAAGGTAATCAAAGCATTCAAAAAAATTAGTACTCAATAATTGGTATCATTAGCTGGAATTAGCCTCTAAAGGTAGATAGGCGAATAATCCCTCAAACGCCGCGGCGAATACATCGTTTTGTGGGACTAAGGCAAGTGGAAGATTTTTGGTTTTGTTTCATTTATCCATTCTATAATTTAAAAGAAATTAAAAAATAAATGCATCTCTTATAAAATGTTAATTATAAGTAATTTTAACAACTTCTAGCAATTTTAGACCTACGGTCTCTATACAGTTTTTGGTTTGTATAATGTTAAACAATCGAAATTTTTATTATATTGAATTATTATATTATGTTGAGCCATATATTGAACCTATCAAGTTTTTTTTATTTTTTAAAACGCCATTTTTATTTTCTTTAAAATTGAGATCATGGTTCTTAAGAGCGTTTTTCTCTATGTCTTATAGTTTAGAATTTCCCCATACTGACCCTTAAAAAAACTCACCTGTATGCGAATCCTGATGGCCGATTTTGAGTGAGCCTGACTGCTTGAATTGTTCTTCTTCTTCTTAGCGTGTCGATGGCAGACACTACACTGTAGCAGCCCAGAATTTGGCCACGTTAACAGCATTATCAGCCGCTGTCATGAAGTCTTCCTGCGTGCAGATGTAGGGGCACGCAGGGCACGATGTCAAATGTTTCATCGTTTGAACTGCACCGCACAAACAGTTTAATTCACTTTCACCCAAAAATCCCCACCTGACCATGTTTTCTTTGCTCCGACCGGTCTGGGTCCGGAGTCTGAATTGTTATTGTACTGCCAGTATTTTTTGCTAATTCATTTTTTTGTAGTATTATTTTGTAGTAGCAGTCGTTTTTCATATACTCTTTACGACCACAGTGATGACACTTTACAAAACTGTACTTCTTTTTCCTTTTTTTATTTTCATTGTAAGAGTAGTTATTTGTTGTTAAGTTTCAAATTTTTCGCCGTTGATTCAGCTTTATCTTCAAATTTTTTTATTTTTTAGTTAAACGTCCAATAGCTCGATTTTTAGTGTTCCGTACTGTACAGGTATCGGGTTTGCGTGGAAGGCGACCTTAGATAGCTAGTCTTAGTGGGATGGCGTGTCGGCCATCACACGCAAACTAGTTATTTTAGGGTTCCGCGCGGTGTCACTCAGCAGTTCCATTACAGTACCTAAAGGGTAATAACGGGACCCTATTACTAAGACTCCGCTGTCCGTCCGTTCTTTCTGTCCGTCTGTCACCAGGCTGTATTTCATAAACCGTGATAGCTAGACAGTTGAAATTTTCACAGATGATGTATTTCTGTTTCCGCTATAACAACAAATAATACAAATTATACAAAAAACGTTTTTTTAACGTGAAGAAACTAGCGCCATCTAGTAAGATGGTACGAAACCCTTTTTGTGCGGTTCTGACTCGCACTTTGCCGGTTTTTTTTACGAATGCCAAAGTAAAGGTGTCTCCATACAATGTCTCAATCTCAGTAATCACACCATCATAAGTAGCAGGTAGGGTATGTTAAAAATGTGCCACTTTGTCAATTTCGTCCAATCTGGCTCCGTCTCGTCAAAAATGGCGAAATGTCTGATTAAGGGTAGGTTAGGTTAGGTTTTTTCCTTAACACAAACCAAGTGCTAGACTTTTGCGTTCATAAAGTCCATCCAAATTTTTCAAAATTTTTCACTTTCCTCTTTTGAAAATCCAAGGTAGGAATCGGATAAATAATCGACAATAAAACTTTTGGCAAACTGGTTAATTTTCCCCCATTCACTGCATCGTATTATAGGATCGTCGCCAATAGCTTTTATCACGTCCATTTTACTTAACAAGGGACAAATCTGAAATTTTCAAACGCTGTTCTTTTCTCCATCAAAACGTTTTATATATCGTTACGGTTTTACGTTGTCCATTGTTTTCTGTAACGGCAATTTTGAAGTAAAACTTCTTTACGCACGCTTGACTTGGGGAGTAAGCTGGTGGATGCGTGACGAGAGCGTTACTGAAGTGAAATCGGGCGAGGCGAACGGAAATTATTTTAATTTAACTTTTAATTAATTTTTTATTAAAAATTTATTTTTGTTTACATACAATATCGGTTGCCAAGGCAACAATATCGGTTGTCACAACAATCATATAGGATAAAAAAAACATTTGATCTTTTTTTTTTTTTTTTTTTTTTTTTTATTAACAATTGGTAAACCCTTTTCAGAGGATAATAAAACTCTTTTCATAAACTGTCTATATCTCCATATAACAAAAAAGATTTGATTATTTTCTGAAGACTAAGTATTTACTTCATACATATTATAGATGGAGCTAAAGAAGTTTTACTTCAGTCGTGTGGTATAAAGCACACAATTTTTTTTAATGTAGTGTTTATTCACGCAAATAGGCACTGGAACGCAATCGTTGGTCACATAACCTGTGGAACTAGGCGAAACTCACTTTTGTATGGTGGAAAAAATAATTATGTTCCTACTTTATTTTTTTATTCACAATTGGTAAGCCCTTGGCATCATCTCACCTGATGGTGAGTGACGATGATACCGAAGATGGAAGCGGTCTTACCAAGATTCCCCGCATAAGCGGAATTTGCTACGTTATCTTCAAGTCGGAACACGTTTTTTTTGGCATTGAAGTTTTTCGGCAAGACTTAGATAAGACTAGCTTTTGCCCGCGGCTTCGCCCACGTGGACATAGCTTTTATGACTCTTTTTGAGGGTGAGTGGTGCGCGAGCCGCAATCAGCTCGCAAGCGTGAACATGAGTTTTCACCAGGTACCTCAGGAACTGTATCGGGCTATTCGGATTAGCAGTCTTTGTCATTTCCCACCCCCTCAACAAATTCTATACAAAAAATCACTTTAATACGTTGCGACGCCACCGACGTGCGCGAGCGTAGAAAACAGTTGTCCCCAGATCCCTCGGGAACTATGTCAGGATATACTTATTAGTAAATTATATCATTTTCCACTTCATCTCTGTGCTAAAAATCACACCAATCCATTTTTTCATTACTATTGTAAATAAAACGAACATAGAGTATAGTTTCAGTTTCCTCAGGAACTGCATCGGACTATGATAATTTCCACAGATCAAAGGTTGACTATTTCATTCCCAGTGATACAGGCTACCTGCATGCCAAATTTCATCAAGATTGGTAGAGGTGTTGAAGTGTGAAAAGGTAACAAACAAACAAACACATTTTCACATTTATAATATAAAGTAAGGATTTCTAAATCTTAAATAAAATATAGAGCGTCGGTGGCAAAACGGTTAGGGCCACTACCTCCTGTCCGGAAGGCCGTGGTTCGAATCCTGCCACTTACCAATATCTATACGAATATCGATTTCATACTGGTACGTACGTTTATCCGACGCTCTTATGGTGAGAAAAACATCGTGAGGAAACCTGCACACGCCTGCGAAAAAATTCGAAGCTTATGTGTGAAGTCAATCAACCCACAATGGGCCCGCGTCATCGTCTAAGGCGAGATCGCCCTAACTCAGGGCAGGTCGAGCCCCTTGGTGGGGACGTATATAAACTGATATGATGAAATATTATCAAAAAACTAATTCATATCATTATAGGTATCAATCTAATAATAAAATTTCCCAACAATATTAATATGGGTCAAATCCTCGAGTCGTATCAGCTCCAAAGAAGCCCAAGACGCACTTCTCGTTGCCGCGCTGGATGGCAATCAGGTAGGACCTCACGTCACATCTCCTCTCTCGAAGGCGAAGGCCAATCTTCTTTGTGAAGGCAAAGGCCTCTGAGGGTTCAGCAGCCGGTTGTCTCACAGACCAGCGGCACAAAGCAGTAATTTGCCTCCAAGACCGAGTACTTATTATGCTTCTTTCTCACCGCAAATTGAGCAGCAGTACCGTACGGGTGAGGAGCACTCTGCTCTGTGGTGAGGAGTGAGGCAGAAAAAGTGGCTTCCCAAAGCAGACACGTTCCTCTCTGCCATAGCACCTGTTTAAACCCTCCGGCCTTTTGCCATCAGATCGACTAAAGCCCGGCCGGCGGCTGCATCAAAGATGGAATATTCCATCTGGCCGAGACCAGTGCCCTCCGAGTGAGGTCATTAAGGAATTGGTGACGTGGTAATCTTCACAAACACGACTGCAACTCAGTGAGTGATGGCCAATTGCCACCGCCGAGGACCAGCAAATACATTGATGAGGTTCACAGATATTGATATTGCAGGCGGAGAGCAACTGCCACACGCAAATAGTCGCCGTCAGAAGAGTTCCCATATCTGTGCCTCCTGTTAAAAGATGTTAAACTCGATTTATGTGTTTTTATTTTTTTACACAATTGGAATCTGTAAAAAAATACGTCTCTGTTCGTCTATGAAACACATCGCTACGTACCATAGTTTCAGAGTTTAAAGTAGCGTATGCTGAAAAATACATAAAAGAAATCCACGCAAAAGTATGAAATAATATTTTAATGTTTTAATACAACTTAAGCGCGTTTTATTATCCCTGCAGTGCCATCTATTGACATTCTGCTACTATGATTATAATGTTTGGTATGTGTAGCTAATATATAGAAAAAAATACTCTATTGTTATTATTGTATGTATCGATAGATAATTTCCCACGGGACCTCTTTAGTTTTCCGGGATAAAGAATACCCGACTATACAATGATGGTCAAAACTCCTCATCCCAATGTAAAGGTTTCATATTGTTACGTTGAGTCATTCTAAAGATACAATTTTTTGCATTCCTGTAGGAACCCTAATTTTTTGGGATTCACAATGTCCCAGTTTTAGTTGGCGATAAGGGTATCAACGTGTAAAATTTGATTGTAATAGGTCAAGCCACATTTGCGTGGTGAGCCACTCTTTAAATGAATACTTTTGATTTTCCCACGGGAACTCTTGAATTTTCTGGGATAAAAAGTATCCTATATGTTAACCCGGGCTTTATGGAACCACCATACAAATTTTCATCAAAATCGGCCTGGTAGTTTTTGCGTGATGCGCGAACATACAGACAGACAGACAGACAGACAGACAGACAGACAGACAGACAAAAATTCCAAAAGTTGTTGTTTTGGCCTCTGTATCGTTAGTAATTTCCACCGCAGTTATTATTTTCCAAAAATATTTCATGTACAGACACGGCCCCGTTACAGTTTTATTATATTATAGATGGTGGTAGCTATAGGCGGGCTTAGAAAATACCCTTGCACCAACAAAACCGAATCTTACAAAGAAAGACTCCGTGTGAAGCTAAGGACTTAACCACTACGCCACGGATGTGGTTATAATTGTATATTTTGTTAAAATTTAATTTAGTATTTTATTAGTTTTTATGTATAATATGGGTCTGTACGTTGTACTTTGTTACCTGATATAAATAAATAAATAATAATCCTTTATTTTCTTTTCGTCGGTGGCGTAACGACTAGGGCCGCCGCCTCCTTCGAATCCTGCCACGTACCAATGTGACTTCAAATTTACATTTCATATGTACGTTTATCCGACGCCCTTACGGTGAAGGAAAACATCGTGAGGAAACCTAAACACGCCTTCGAAGAAACTCGCAGGTTGTGTGTGAAGTCGACCAACCCGAACTGGGTCCGCGTGGTCGACTAAGGCCAGATCTCCCTAATTCAGGGTAGATTCGAGCCCCTCGGTGTCTGTCTGTACAGAAGGTGAATGAAAATCTGACTGACTTATATGATCTTTGGGAAACGAAAGAACGAATAATTAACATAACATATTTAAAATTCCAAGATTGCAAAAAATCAAGTTATTTGTGTACTGAAATTAACATATTAATTTTTGTAATAATAAATCATATAAATTACCTCTTAAAATCATCGAATGCACAAAAAAACTGGCTGTAATAGCCTCGACTTCTACCCCAAACTTTTTGGTAAAATAATTTAAGTGAATTGGACCCGTTCATAGGCACTTATCTTCTTGCACTTATTTTGGTATACATTTACACTAATTCCACAAATATTGAATAAAACTGCACGTTATAATTTGTCAGCGCCCGGTTTCGATTTTCGAACACCATCTTCAGGCAGACTATTTTTTTTTAATTAAAAATTTGAGTGCTTTTGACTGCAACTCACCTGATGGTAAGTGATGATGCAGTCGAGGATGGTACACGCAAACTCAAATAATGCCTATTCACTCTTGTCTTGAAGATCCCCAAATTATAGGAATCGGGAAACACTGACGCAGGCAAGGAGTTCCACTCCTGCGCTGTACTCATAATAAATGAAGAAGCGTAACGATTCGTGCGAAAAGGTGGAACATCAACAACAAAGGGGTGCAACCCCTTCCTGCGTCTCGTGGACCGACGGTGGAATGGAGCAGGGGGAATGAGGTCGTGAAGTTCTTGCGCGCACTCTCCGAAATGAATTCGATAGAATACCGATAGACAGGCGACTTTGCGACAAATTTTATTTACACAATGTGTGGGTACATACGAAATAAATTTTAGGGTTACCAGTTAATTCAAATATCTTCTATTCCACAAAGAAGCTACAATCAAAAGTATCAACTATCTTCTTGCACTTCATCCTATAACTTCAGATCTACGAGTATGCCCATGCTCAAGTCCCTCCTTGACGACAGGGCTGCCGCAAACAGGCAACGTCCTGATTAGGACGGAAGCAAGCGCAACCCTCAATCCGTTTTCTGATTGCCTCCCAACCTCGCAACTAAGTGGTAGATATAGGTTAAGCGCTGCTTATTGGCTTCTATTTTAGTCTACTCTACGAGCTAGGTATATTTTTGGGTTTCAATTACGTTGCACAAGTCCGTAGATATGTTTCCCTACATGTGACTACGGGTGATAGCTTTTAGTGAATTGCACAACATTACATATATTATTTCTGTAGTTCTAAATAATGACATTATTTTTAATTTTTTTAATGATCAACAATTGAACTTGGCAGTTTTACTATACTGGTATCACTTTACCATTGTCATACTGTCAAATTTAATAAACTCAACCTTCTATTATACAGTTTTAAATCCATTTTTATTTATTGATTTTATAGGTTTGTTTATTTTTTGTTTTTGGGGGAGGTTATTGTATAAAAATACCCAATAGAATCAGCCTGTTTATAGTGTGCTGTATGTGTAATGACTCGCTCGGTGCTGGTACTTCGAGACCATATTCAGCGTTCTATAGAATTATTTTATTCTGTGGTAGGCATGCACGCACACTACAATAATAAGAACGACTTCTTTAGTAAAAGGAAAGAAGTCGTTCTTGTTATTGTAGTGTGCGTGCGTGCCTTATGACGCGCACACATACAAACCGCGCGATTTACTATTGTATGAAGATAACTACTATTCTTTCTTTTTACTATGCCATAACGCTGTCAGGAAAGCGCGTGACACGTGAGTGACGAATACAATGTAATTACGCCGCTACATTCCAAAAGGTCGTATCACGCATGCACGCACACTACAATAATAAGAACGACTTCTTTCCTTTTACTAAAGAAGTCGTTCTTATTATTGTAGTGTGCGTGCGTGCCTTCTGACGCGCACACATACAAACCGCGCGATGTACCATTGTATGAAGATAACCTACTACTTAATTCTTTTAGTCATATTATCCTAACAGCATTTGAACCGGATAATACCATGCAGTACCTACGAACGCAGCGAGTTGCCTTTAACCTTCATCAAAATATACACATTTTACATTGGTGCGCGTTTTTTCACAGTCATAGCATAATAAAACTGCAGCAACCAGCACAGCAGGAGTCATTATGGTTTCTATTCGAGGGCCGGTGGCACTATGGCTCTGTAGCGAAGCTCTTTATTGCACTGAATGAAAGCCGCTCACGTATTCATGCGATCCCGGCGTTTGGGATAGAAAGAAGTGTGGTCCAAGTGACGGGAATGACCGTGAAATCATCAATATGGTGTCCTTCTTAAATACTTGAAAATGATTAAGCTAATAAAACTAAACCACTTTTCCCTAGAAACCTACACTCAATATAAAAAATATTTTTACTTCTCATGCTTGTACAGGTCGTGCCAATCTATATTGCCGCTCTGAAGCTGGTCGCAAAGCGCGTCGCAGTAGCAAAGTTTGGATGTTAGTAGGACGTAAAGGTACCTACTGCTCGGTTATATGGGCGCAGTAAGCACTCGCATCATACTTCAGATCAGTATTAAAGTTTGGCGCGAGTGGTAAAATTGTTATTTAAAATCGAGAGAAGGCTACATAAAATGGTTTTTCATACTCTTATGCGTTACATAATTTTTTTAAAGTTCTTTTAAGACTAGAGCAATAAAGGCCTTACAGCCAATACAAAATACTCCTTCATTTCCTAAACATGTTTTTTTTGAGATTTACGTTATATAATCTTAATATAATTACGACATAATATGTAATATTACTATCTAAATACATATTTAAGATTAATACGGGCGTGCATTTACGTAAAAAACAAATAACGCAAATATGTATAACTTGGGCAAAGATTACCTATTATTACTTGAAAATAAGGATCCACCATAGTCAAACGCCACAAGCTGAAAATTTAAAAAAATAAGAGAAATTGTGTGGTGGGGTGGGATACTAATTATTCACCAAAACTAGCCAAATTTGTTGCTTTGCGGTTAAAAAATTATTATTTCCTTGCAATCAAAGTTAAAAGTCGCCGGCTGTGTAAAATATTTAATAATGATCCCGTGGAAATTTTAGCAAGCTACTGTTGTCGCTTCAAAATGGAAAGCTGCATGCCAGCGCTACAAGGGTGTTCTTGCGCGAGCGTAGTCAGATTTTGTAACCTTTTAACGGCTTGGTACAGCAAACACTGACATTTTAAAAGCTTTTATTTAATTTACAATGTTTCTATGTACATTTTGTATGTTTGTTCAAAGTCAAATCTTGCAGTTAATTTTACAGCAACTTCCAGGGCTCCGGTTGACCTAAAATTTGATATGAAACTGCATTCACGGTGACAATAGATCCTTTTAGTATTTTGAAGTTGATCTCACGATGAACGCTGGAAAAGTACGGGATTTTCTTTTGTTTTCAATGGAATCGTAGGAAATAATACTGCTTTCGCCTATTTTTTTGAATTCGCAAACGTGTATTTATATTCACATTTGGCACACCGCAAATCATAGTGCATTTGGCATTTTTAAGCATAAAAACTCTTTTCAAATAAAAGCTCGTACAGCTTTTTTAAAATAAGAGCGTCTAAATTTTTTTTTAACCCTGTGGTTATTTTACAGTAAGGTTTTAAATAATATTTCTTTCTCTCAAGAGCAGTTGTAATGCTGACTATTAAATGGCTGTCGTAACCGTATCAGAGGCGTTATAGACAGCCCAAAATCTTCTGACAATAATGTCTGCTAATAGGCCTACAATCCAGTTCACAAATCCGGGCTTAGCTCTGTGTGTGGAATATGGCCCAACATTCCTGAAATAAAAGCCTGTGGCCCATCAGCAATGGGTTGTTGGTACTGAACTTAATAAGGTACGCTTTAACAAAGTCATGTTATTTTCAGTATATTCTATCCATACTAAGACCGCCCAATTGTACGTCTCTTACTTGTTACTTTTGTTTGGTACATGTATTTGTTATCTGATGTGCAATAAAGAGTTTTTGAATTTGATAACTTCGACCAAATAAAATGGACCGGCCCTATCTATAATCTCTAAAAAATTTAGTCAAATACAACTGCAGGCAAACATACACTCACACCACTATATAGTCTACCGAGTCTTGTTCAAATATATACAATTACAGACATAGAGAGACGTGCTCGGAATTTAGCACAAGTAAAATAATAAATTTCATCGATTTCGACCTTCAACCCATTTGGGGAATACTGATCGACTAAGGCGAAATTTGCGAATGCGATCATGTAGACATCAAAACCGCTGTTCGCGTAGGCCAGTCCACAGCTGTTATATTGGTCGAAGGTTGATAATCAGTCTGACATTTAATTTTTATTTATTGTACCTTTTCTTATAGCATGAACCTCTCTTACTGTTCGAGCCCAAGATAGGCTATGTTGTGGATGAACAGAACGCAATCTCTGACCCCGCCTGGCTTTAACATAAAGTCTCTGCATGGTAATCACTAGGTAGAACTTTTTTTACCCAACTGACAAAAAAGAAGCATAATGTTTTTCGCGTGTCCCTGTTTATAGAAAACAGATGATGAAATGCGGTGATTTCAAAGCAGGGGTCACAGATTATATAGTACGCTATCCACGAGAAGAAAAATAGCTCACAGTGTCACACTCAGTGAAGCAGTGAAAGAAGCGGGCCACGGATAAAGAGACGAAGACTTTCTTCAAACAGAGCCATTCAATAAGTCTCTTATTGCCAGAAGATGTATTCCATACCGTAGAAATGTCTTCGTCAAGAAGTATGGCATCAAGGACCCGGAAATTACCTAGCAGTACATGTTTTCCAATGTAAACCATTCAGTACAGGCTATACCTACTTCCAGAGACGCTTTAATAAAGCTTCATAGCGCCATTTACCACGCAGGACAGGTCTGGAGGCCAACGGCAGCAAACCACCCTCGCCAGTTTCCTGGGGCTGGTCACTACGGGACTGCAAGTAGCAGCCTTTCTGGACTAATGAGCCGACTATTTGGGCTGAGTGCAGGGCCCTGGGCAATTGCGGCTGCAGCACCCACTGCGGAACTCAAAGATGCAAGTGGCGCCGTTTCTAACTGCTATGCACCCCCACTTGCAAAATGTGCAAAGGCTCTTGCACAAACCAGACGTAAGTTACTGCAATTTTCTTTATCATCTGGTAAAAATGTCTTAATATAATTAAGCCTATTTTTCTTTCAATGATACTCTTCACGAAAAAACAATCAACGATCAAGTCAACGATTTTTAATCCACAAAAATTACAAATGAGTACATATATTATGACGAACCTAAACTATAACGTCACGCCTAGGTATTTCTAACATTTTTAGAACAAAATGTCGTTTTTGACAGATGATAAAAAGTAACTGAGATGACTAGCATTCGTCATCCCTATTCGTGAAACTTCACGAAGAAACTGTGGATCTGGGCTCATTTTATCTATCTATCTATCCTTTCATTTTTGGCTTCTCTTTTAGAATTCTGCCAATGTCATGTCAGTCATGGGAGTGACACTTCAGCAGATGGCCGATTTTGCCGAATTTAGGTGTTTTCCCAAAGTTTTCCTGATGATGTTATAAAACAAAGACAACACAAATATGTACCATCACTGGGCTCATGTTATTAAAATAAAAGTTCTATTTTCACTTGCATCTTACTAATATTATACATGTAAAAATGTGTTAGTTACTTTTTCATGCTTCAACGTGACGCCTCAAGCAATCTTGACGAAATTGGGCATGGAGATAGCCTGTATCACGGAAAAGGACATATGCTTACTTTTCATCCCGTGGAAATAGCATAGTCAAATGCAATTTCCTGAGGGAACTAAAAAAAATACTTTTTTTGATGATTTTTTGCTCAGAGGGGGTTGGAAATATCATCTAATTAGCATATCTTGAGACAGTTCCCGACGGATCTAGGAAAAACTCATTTCCAGGCACGCGCAAGTCGTCGGCGTCGAAACGGAGAAACGGATTGACGTGATTTTTTTGCATAAAAATAGCTGAGGGGGTGGGAAGTGACTGCCGATCAGAATAGCCAGGTATGATTCCCGAGGGATCTGGGACAAACTCTTGCCTACGCTCGCGAGCCGCTTGCGGCTTGCGCACCCTCAAAGACTGTCACAAAAACCCACAGTGCCTTTAATTTTTATTGTTTTTATTTTTTAAGTTTAAAATTTGTTTTCACTTTGTTAGTTAGGTCTTGTAATTTCTATATTTCATGTTTTCTGTTATTTAGTTATTCTTAATTTTATGTTTTCTAATATTTATTTATAAAATGTGTGTTTTTGTAGATACAATAAAAATCTATCTATCTATCTCTGTCAAGAACGATGTCCACGCGAACTAAGACGCGGGTAAAAGCTCGTTATTAAAAAAGGATCTATTTAAGCTAATATGACAAACGACTTCGCTTAGCGGTACCGAATTAGTCAAAAACGATAACAATCATTAAAAAGAGGTAAACCTCTCCCCACCTATTTTTTTCCAAAATATATTTTTTATGACTTTTGATTCAGCGCCATCGAGTTTCCAGAAATTTACTCCAATTTGGCTATTGCATATTTTTTTATATAATTTCAAATTTTAGACCAAAAAAACACCCTTCGCAGCTTTAAAATAGCCAAAATCGCAATTCAAATGATCCAAATTACTTCAAGTTCCAATTCCGCGACCTCAAATTATGCGAAAATGACTTCCTGATTTTCAATATCGGTTAAGATTAGCAATTTTAGGAATTTAACGAGTAGTTCGGGAAGCAGTGGACGTCATTCGGCTGATATGATGATGATGAACGAGTAGTTCAGCCCCACCCCCCAAAAAATCACCCCCTAAGGGGCAAATCAAAAATCACTACGGGCTTAATCATTCTAAAGGGTCATAACTATCATTGTGCTAAGCGGCATGCTTTTAACATGAAATGCAGTTTTTTTTGGCGTACCGCTAGTACTATTAACATTCCCACTGCTGGGGCACGTCTATGTTCCAAACTCGGTAAAGTCAGTCAATACTCCACACACAAAGAGCGTCGGTTGCGTAACGGCTAGGGCCGCCGCCTCTTGTCCGGGAGGTCGTGTTTCGAACCTGCCACGTACCAATGTGATTTCGAATTTAGATTTCAAATTTTACCGACGCTCTTACGGTGAAGGAAAACATCGTGAGGAAACCTGCACACGCTTGCGGAGAAATACGCAGGTTGTGTGTGAAATCGATCAACTGGGCCCGCGTAGTCGACTAAGGCCCGATCGCCCTAATTCAGTGTAGGCTCTAGCCCCTCGGTGGGGACGTATATGAGCTGATATGATTACTCCACACACGGAGGCCAACTCCGGGTTGGTGGAGATTGTAAGGCTAGCGGCAAATCCCACTACCAGAAGTTTTTCAAGCCGAAAGCACCTAACACGGCTTAACTACTGCCATCTATTGATAGAAATAGGCACCAATGACTTAACGTACCTTGCGACATGCAGAAACGGTCAAAAAAAAACTGCCACTAACAGTCTAACCCATACAGGTAATTTAGTTTCTGTTATCTGTGGGTAACCTTGTTTCAGTTTTTTTTTATTAAAAATTTGAGTGCGTTTGACTGCAACTCACCCGATGGTAAGTGATGAAGTGTCGGTCACGACTCGGTCCTCTTAACCAGAGGTTCCGGGTTCAAATCCGAACTACCAATGAGTTTTTCGAAACTTTAAATATGTTACCGATTGCTTTAACGGTGAAGGAAATCATCGTGAGGATACTGTGTATCTGATTCCAGATGTGTACTGCACACGTCCGTAGGTGTAAATCTAAATGTCCTATACGAGTACGTGACCGATGGGTGATGCTAAGTGCAACACCAGGCAAACGCCGTCTATCCCTTAGATAGCTGGGTTAATTGTGCCACACGATAAGAGAGAGAGAGAGAGAGATTAGTTAACCTGCGTGATCGACCAAACAACGCAAGTAGCAGTGATCTACGACCGCTTCGAGTAGGATCACTAGGAAAAACTGTTATACCTAACTAATAAAAATCTCAATGAAAAAAATCAACCTGGTTGTTTTAGTGACAAAAATTATTTTTTTTAATTTACCCCTTAAATTCGTACAGGTTAATATTTCCATTTAGATTAATTTTGTTTTATTTACCTATACAGGGTGTAATTTAAAGATACGGTGATACTTTAAGGTGGGCTTGTACTCATCAAACTGAAAACTTTTCTGAAGTCGTGTAGTTTTTTTTTATTTTTCATGTAAAACGGCCAGCTGATTGGCCGGATTTGTATAGGGAGTAATAAATTTGTTTTGCAAATTGATCATAGGTTTCTTGGAGAAAGCTGTTCAATTTGACGAGTGAAAGCTCACCTTAAAGTGTCACTGCACCTTTATGTTACACGCTGGACAAAGATTGATTATCTTTAATATAATAAAACTGTAACGGGGCCGTGTCTGTACATGAAATATTTTTGGAAAATAATAACTGTGGTGGACATTACTAACGATACAGAGGCCAAAACAACAACTTTTGGAATTTTTGTCTGTCTGTCTGTCTGTCTGTCTGTATGTTCGCGCATCACGCAAAAACTACCAGGCCGATTTTGATGAAATTTTGTAAGGTGGTTCCTTATAGCCCGGGTTAACATATAGGATACTTTTTATCCCAGAAAATTCAAGAGTTCCCGTGGGAAAATCAAAAGTATTCATTTATAGAGTGGCTCACCACGCAAATGTGGCTTGACCTATTACAATCAAATTTTACACGTTGATACCCTTATCGCGAACTAAAACTGGGACATTGTGAATCCCAAAAAAATTAGGGTTCCTACAGGAATGCAAAAAAATGTATCTTTAGAATGACTCAACGTAAGAATATGAAACTTTTACATTGGGATGGGGTGTTTTGACCATCATTGTATAGTCGGGTATTCTTTATCCCGGAAAACTAAAATGGTCCCGTCGGAAATTATCTATCGATACATACAATAATAACAATAGAGTACTTTTTTCTATATATTAGCTACACATACCAAATATTATAATCATAGTAGCAGAATGTCAATAGATGGCACTGCAGGGATAATAAAACGCGCTTAAGTTGTATTAAAACATTAAAATATTATTTCATACTTTTGAGTGGATTTCTTTTATGTATTTTTCAGCATCCGCTACTTTAAACTCTGGAACAATGGTACGTAGCGATGTGTTTCATAGACGAACAAAGAGGTATTTTTTTACAGATTCCAATCGTGTAAAAAAATAAAAACACATAAATCGAGTTTAGCATCTTTTAACAGGAGGCACAGATATGGGAACTCTTCTGACGGCGACTATTTGCGTGTGGCAGTTGCTCTCCGCCTGCAATATCAATATCTGTGAACCTCATCAATGTATTTGCGGGTCCACGGTGGAGGCAATTGTCCATCACTCACTGAGTTGCAGTCGTGTTTGTGAAGATTCCCACGTCACCAATTCCCTAATGACCTCACTCGGAGGGCACTGGTCTCGGCCAGATGGAATATTCCATCTTTGATGCAGCCGCCGGCCGGGCTTTAGTCGATCTGATGGCAAAAGGCCGGAGGTTTTAAACAGGTGCTATGGCAGAGAGGAACGTGTCTGCTTTGGGAAGCCACTTTTTCTGCCTCACTCCTCACTCGTACGGTACTACTGCTCAATTTGCGGCGAGAAAGAAGCATAATAAGTACTCGGTCTTGGAGGCAAATTACTGCTTTGTGCCGCTGGTCTGTGAGACAACCGGCTGCTGAACCCTCAGAGGTCTTTGCCTTCACAAAGGAGATTGGCCTTCGCCTTCGAGAGAGGAGATGTGACGTGAGGTCCTACCTGCTGCTAAGGTTGTCTATTGCCATCCAGCGCGGCAACGAGAAGTGCGTCTTGGGCTCCTTTGGAGCTGATACGACTCGAGGATTTGACCCATATTCATATTGTTAGGAAATTTTATTACTAGATTGATACCTATAATGATTTGAATTAGTTTTTTGATAATATAGGTAATGTATTATTTCATAATGAAATCGATATTCGTATAGATATTGGTAAGTGGCAGATTCGAACCACGGCCTTCCGGACAGGAGGTAGTGGCCCTAACCGTTTTGCCACCGACGCTCTATATTTTATTTAAGACTAGCTTTTGCCCGCGGCTTCGCCCACGTGGACATAGCTTTTATGACTCTTTTTAAGGGTGAGTGGTGCGCGAGCCGCAATCAGCTCGCAAGCGTGGACATGAGTTTTCTCCAGGTACCTCAGGAACTGTATCGGGCTATTGGGATAAGCAGTCTTTGTCACTTCCCCCCCCCCCCCCCCCCAACAAATTCTATACAAAAAATTACTTTAATCCGGTGCTCCGTTGCGACGCCACTGACGTGCGCGAGCGTAGAAAACAGTTGTCCCCAGATCCCTCGGGAACTATGTCAGGATATACTTATTAGTAAATTATATTTTTCACCTCATCTCTGTGCTAAAAATCGCACCAATCCATTTTTTCGTTACGATTTTAAATAAATTTGCGAACAAAGAGTATTGTTTTAGTTTCCTCAGGAATTGCATCGGGCTATGATAATTTCCACAGATAAAAGGTTGACTATTTCATTCCTAGTGATACAGGCTACCTGCATGCCAAATTTCATCAAGACTGGTAGAGGTGTTGAAGTTTGAATAGGTAACAAACAAACAAACACATTTTCACATTTATAATATTAAGTAAGGATTTCTAAATCTTAAATAAAATATAGAGCGTCGGTGGCAAAACGGTTAGGGCCACTACCTCCTGTCCGGAAGGCCGTGGTTCGAATCTGCCACTTACCAATATCTATACGAATATCGATTTCATTATGAAATAATACATTACCTATATTATCAAAAAACTAATTCAAATCATTATAGGTATCAATCTAGTAATAAAATTTCCTAACAATATGAATATGGGTCAAATCCTCGAGTCGTATCAGCTCCAAAGGAGCCCAAGACGCACTTCTCGTTGCCGCGCTGGATGGCAATAGACAACCTTAGCAGCAGGTAGGACCTCACGTCACATCTCCTCTCTCGAAGGCGAAGGCCAATCTCCTTTGTGAAGGCAAAGACCTCTGAGGGTTCAGCAGCCGGTTGTCTCACAGACCAGCGGCACAAAGCAGTAATTTGCCTCCAAGACCGAGTACTTATTATGCTTCTTTCTCGCCGCAAATTGAGCAGTAGTACCGTACGAGTGAGGAGTGAGGCAGAAAAAGTGGCTTCCCAAAGCAGACACGTTCCTCTCTGCCATAGCACCTGTTTAAAACCTCCGGCCTTTTGCCATCAGATCGACTAAAGCCCGGCCGGCGGCTGCATCAAAGATGGAATATTCCATCTGGCCGAGACCAGTGCCCTCCGAGTGAGGTCATTAGGGAATTGGTGACGTGGGAATCTTCACAAACACGACTGCAACTCAGTGAGTGATGGACAATTGCCTCCACCGTGGACCCGCAAATACATTGATGAGGTTCACAGATATTGATATTGCAGGCGGAGAGCAACTGCCACACGCAAATAGTCGCCGTCAGAAGAGTTCCCATATCTGTGCCTCCTGTTAAAAGATGCTAAACTCGATTTATGTGTTTTTATTTTTTTACACGATTGGAATCTGTAAAAAAATACCTCTTTGTTCGTCTATGAAACACATCGCTACGTACCATTGTTCCAGAGTTTAAAGTAGCGGATGCTGAAAAATACATAAAAGAAATCCACTCAAAAGTATGAAATAATATTTTAATGTTTTAATACAACTTAAGCGCGTTTTATTATCCCTGCAGTGCCATCTATTGACATTCTGCTACTATGATTATAATATTTGGTATGTGTAGCTAATATATAGAAAAAAGTACTCTATTGTTATTATTGTATGTATCGATAGATAATTTCCGACGGGACCATTTTAGTTTTCCGGGATAAAGAATACCCGACTATACAATGATGGTCAAAACACCCCATCCCAATGTAAAGGTTTCATATTCTTACGTTGAGTCATTCTAAAGATACATTTTTTTGCATTCCTGTAGGAACCCTAATTTTTTTGGGATTCACAATGTCCCAGTTTTAGTTCGCGATAAGGGTATCAACGTGTAAAATTTGATTGTAATAGGTCAAGCCACATTTGCGTGGTGAGCCACTCTATAAATGAATACTTTTGATTTTCCCACGGGAACTCTTGAATTTTCTGGGATAAAAAGTATCCTATATGTTAACCCGGGCTATAAGGAACCACCATACAAAATTTCATCAAAATCGGCCTGGTAGTTTTTGCGTGATGCGCGAACATACAGACAGACAGACAGACAGACAGACAGACAGACAAAAATTCCAAAAGTTGTTGTTTTGGCCTCTGTATCGTTAGTAATGTCCACCACAGTTATTATTTTCCAAAAATATTTCATGTACAGACACGGCCCCGTTACAGTTTTATTATATTAAAGATTTAGAAATCCTTACTTAATATTATAAATGTGAAAATGTGTTTGTTTGTTTGTTACCTATTCAAACTTCAACACCTCTACCAGTCTTGATGAAATTTGGCATGCAGGTAGCCTGTATCACTAGGAATGAAATAGTCAACCTTTTATCTGTGGAAATTATCATAGCCCGATGCAGTTCCTGAGGAAACTAAAACAATACTCTTTGTTCGCAAATTTATTTAAAATCGTAACGAAAAAATGGATTGGTGCGATTTTTAGCACAGAGATGAGGTGAAAAATATAATTTACTAATAAGTATATCCTGACATAGTTCCCGAGGGATCTGGGGACAACTGTTTTCTACGCTCGCGCACGTCAGTGGCGTCGCAACGGAGCACCGGATTAAAGTAATTTTTTGTATAGAATTTGTTGGGGGGGGGGGGGGGGAAGTGACAAAGACTGCTTATCCCAATAGCCCGATACAGTTCCTGAGGTACCTGGAGAAAACTCATGTCCACGCTTGCGAGCTGATTGCGGCTCGCGCACCACTCACCCTTAAAAAGAGTCATAAAAGCTATGTCCACGTGGGCGAAGCCGCGGGCAAAAGCTAGTATTATAATATAACTACACGAATTAATTTAAAAAAAAACGACTGACTGCACAAAACTTAACCCCTCTTTTTTGCAAGTCGGTTAAAAGTTTATCCTATGTCACTCACGGGATCAAGATGAATCTAACGAGACCTCGCACTCCAAAATCCATCAAGCTGTTTAGGCTAGCGTGCCATAGAAATAAAAAAAACGAGACCTACAGTACTCGCATATGATGTGTAACAAATCACTGTTACACATTTCCGTCCCATTTCACGAAATCACTCCCACAAATTGCAGGAAAGCGAGAGCAAAGCTCATTCGTCAGATCGAATAGCGCGCGCTTTCGCGACTTCCTGTTACACATTTCCGTCCCATTTCACGAAATCACTCCCAAAAATTGCAGGAAAGCGAGAGCAAAGATGTTACACATCAAAAATTATACATACATACTCGTAGGTACACTCGAAAAAAACATACCCCCCATTCTGGCGCAGTCGGGTAAAAAACAGGAAAAACCCTTGGCATTTTTATAAATAGCAAGTGTTATCATGCCCATGATGTGTCTTCTCTTATCGTGTGGCACAATTAACCGTGCTATCATCCCAAGGGATAGACGGCGTTTGCCTGTTATTTCACTTAGCATCACCCGCGGTCCTACACGTAGGACATTTAGATTTACACCTATGGACGTGTGCAACGCGATCTTCATACACGTCTGAAATCAGATGTGAAGGTTTCCTCACTATGTTTTCCTTCAACCCGAGACCTCTGGTTAGGAGGACCAAGTCGTTACCGGTTGATCCACCAACGCTTTAATTATTTTTTAAGTGATATTAATCTACCGAAAAATTCCCACTCCCCTTATAATATCCACAACTACCTATCTTACGCTGTCCGCATCCAGCGGCTTCCTGAGTGCTAACTTCTCCAGGTCATCGGTCCACCGAGTGGGATGTCTGCCTACGCTACACCTTCCGAGGCGCGGTCGTCACTCGGGAAATATACTGCCCCATCGGCCATCTGTTTTACGACATAAGTGCCCCGCCCAAATAGCAAGTGTAAAACAGGAAAATCCACTCGGCATCCGCGGTTCGACACAAGTGCCTTTGTCAACTCAAAGAGGAAACCAGTCATGTCTCTCGTGTCACTGTCACTTGCAGAAATTCAGAGCTTAGTTGAAAGTCCTTGGTTAATGTAGCTGTTATTTATGTCTTATTTTTAGGGTTCTGTAACTCAAATGTAAAAACCGTAACTATTATAGGATCACTCGCGTGTCTGTCTGTCTGTCACAGCCAATTTACTCCGAAACTACTAAACCGATTGAGTGAAATTAAGGACACATAGTCATGTGTAAGTCCATGGCCCAAAGACGGACGTGTAACGTAAGTAAAGTAATTTTAAGCATGGGGCTACTTTTTAAACTAGTTTTTTTTTCTTCTAATTGTGTCTTTTCGCACTGCGCACCCTCGAAAAGTCATAGAAACGTGGTCCACGCGGGTGAACCCGCGGGAAACAGCTAGTACTAAATAAAAGAGTTTGTTGTGAAAATCTCAAATGTATTCTTCTTTATAATTTTACGATAACTAGTTTTGAAGTTATATAAGAAAACCAGTGGGTGCCCGCGACTTTTCCCGCGCAGATCCCGTTTTTTTCCGTTCTCGTGGGAATTTCCCAAAATCCTTTCTTAGCGGTTGCCTACGTCTTTATATCTGTCTTTATTCCAAATTACAGAGAAATCCATTCACTGGTTTCGGCTGTGCGTTGATACACCAGTCAGTCACCTTTTCCTTTTTTATTCTGGGTAGTATTTAAGTAAATAGGGTTATTTGGTTCAGCTGTAACATCTTTTCTAAGTTAGAAAACTAGAATTATGGAGACGTCCAGAGTTGATGCACATTTGAGCACTATTTATGACATTTTCCATAACTTGCCGCAACAGTTCCTGCGATATGTTCCTTATTTCTTGATGAATGTTTTCTTTAAGGGCTGCGAGACTCTGTGGCTTGTTCACATACACCCGAGACTTCAGATAACCCCAAAGAAAGAAGTCTGGACTGGTCAGATCGGATGATCTTGCAGGCCAAGGCAAATCACCAAAACGAGAGATAACACGGCCTGGAAAAGCGTGTCTCACTAAGTCCATAGTGTCTCGCGCTGTGTGTGCCGTGGCGCCATCTTGTTGAAACCAGATATGCTCCAGCCTCAAATCATCCAAACTGTGTATCAAGAACTCACTTAACATGGTTCTGTAACGTTAGCCAGTGACAGTTATCGCATTGCCTGCAACGTCTTCGAAAAAATAGGGTCCTATCACTCTTTCAACTCAGATGCCACACCATACAGTAACTTTTAGTGGGTTTAAAGGTGTTACTTGAATAATGCGTGGATTATTAGTGTCCCAGAACCGAGTATTCTACTTATTGACATGCCCTGACATGCATATATATATATATAACGCGCTGGCTGTACTCTAGACGAGCTCAGTGGTCAGTAGGCAGCAGCTGATGAGTAATCTAAGTTTTATACGGGAGCATCTTCAAGTCTTTCCTCGAAATACGTTAAAGAGTCTCGCCTGGAAATGGCCAATTGCGGGGCACGTCGCCTTGTTGCTGTTTCTGGACACTCTTCTACATATTCACGCACAGCATCGATATTTTCGACTGAACTGCCTTTTCTTGGTCTGCCAGACTTAGGTCTATCCAATGTTGAGCCAGTTGCTTCGAAGCGTATGGCATAGCGTTGAATTGTGCAACCAATCGGTGCCGGACGGTGGGAAAATTATTCCGTAAAAACATTGACACGATTATTCCACGTTCTTGGGGAGTAAAACGCTCCATGTTTATTTTTAGTGTATTTTACATTTGTTTAATACACGATTTTTAACTACGGAATGACACCATGTCATATAAAAAAATATATGTATTTTCTATAGAGTCATTACTTTTGTGCCACCCAGTTTAAACAGAAAGGCAAAAATTTCCTTATTACCTCCGAAACTACTAAACCTAAAACTTTGAAAATATAATACAGAAAATAGTTCTATACCTATAGATTTCAGAAAACCTATGAGAAGTCTATGGTATTAAAAATAATATAGGAAATTTATCTATGAACGTACGGAACCCTCTCCACGCGAGCTTGACTCGCACTTGTCCGGTTTTTTTACAAAATTTTATTGTTGTGCGCAGAACGAAGCGATCGTAGCTTAGTTAAATCCTCTACAACTAGGGTTGCCAGGTCTTAAAACTAAATATCCGGACATACCTGCCAGTTTAGCCGGACTTTTGGGTTAAAATTCCGGACTCCCTAAATTATTAAAGCCCTCTTTAGACACCTCTAAATCAATCAGTCATGTTTACTGGCCTTTAGCGAGGTCCTAATCAGACAAAGAAACGCCGCCATAGTCTCATAAATACGACAGCGCTCACCCGAATGTCCAGGTGACTGGAAAAATCATTAAACCTAAAAAGCCGGACAGGCCGGACACCTTCTAATTTGGCCGGACACGCATCCAAAAAGCCTAACACTGTCCGGCTTTATCCGGACGCCTGGCAACGCTATCTACAACAGTATCAAATCTTAGTTAAATCCTCTACAACAGTATCAAATCTTAGTAAAATCCTCTATAACAGCATCAAATCTTAGTTAAATCCTCTACAACAGTATCATATTTTAGTTAAATACTCTACAACAGTTTGAAACCTTAGTTAAATCCTCTACATCAGTATCAAATTTTAGTTAAATCCTCTACAAAAATATCAAATCTTAGTTATCTCCTCTACAACAGAATCAAATCTTGATCTACATTTGAGAATCTTCTGTACCCACAAATAGTATTTTAAATAAAACCCGATTGTAACATATTTTCTACAACATCAACATATTGTGTGTAGGATGTTTCTACTGTAGACACACATCTGGTAGTAGGGGTACTTTTGTAGTGCACTTCATGTGAATGCCGGATGCATTGGCAGCTGATTTAATATTGGAACACAAATCGAGTATCTACCTATAGGTATATCAGAATTAAGTGGGTTGTGGCTTTATTAACAAATAACTCATGCATGTGGCTCAGAATGGGCTCATGACAGTGGACGTCCGGCTGAGATGACAATGATTATCGTTAAGGCTTATACCGCCGCCAATGAACAACTTTGTATCCGCCTGGCTAGCTACCACCATCTTATCTAAGTCTTGCCGCCAAACATCAGTGTTAACAACATTGATGTGTTCCGGCTTGAAGATAGGATAGCCAGTTCTCCATTGCGTTGGGGAATTGTTAAGCCCGCTTCCATCTTCGGCATTATCGTTACTTACCATCTGGTGAGATGATGCCAAGGGCTCACCAATAGTGAATAAAAAAAACTCTTTATTTCAATCAAGAACTATTTTATCGAAAAAAATATTGTTTTGTAATTAACAGGATATGAGGAGTGAGTTCTATTTCTCAAGGACCAAAAAATATATCCCAACGCACCCTTTTTTTCTAGTTGTAACCATAGAACTGTTGCAATTTAAACCGAAATATTATGATAGTTTATGAACTTCTTAATAGATTAGATTTATTTAATTCATATTATCAATGTCATATTACAATAAAGCTTATTAAATAATTATTCAAAGGATATCGTCAGAATAGTAATAAATTATAAAAGTATAAAAGTCAAAAGTCAAACATAAAAAGATAATCAAATGAAAATTAAAAATAAAACAATATATAATGATTTTCTTTTCTTACTTTTTGAAAATTCTTCTTATTTTATTTATAACTAGCTGTTTCCCGCGGTTTCACCCGCGTGGACCACGTTTCTATGACTTTTCGAGGGGGCGCAGTGCGCGAGCCGCAAGCGGCTCGCGAGCGTGGTAAAAAGTAGCCTATGTCTTAATCCAGGTCCTAATCTGTCTACCTACCAAATTTCAGCCAAATCCGTTAAGTAGTTTTTGCGGGAAAGCGTAACAGACAGACAGACAGAGTTACTTTCGCATTTATAATATTAAGTAGGGATGAAAGCCTTTAAAAACCACAATTTACGCAAGATTCGTCCGCAGCGATTCGTAACAGCCACGTTGCAATACGAGCTAACAAGATCTTTATTTCCAAGCCATTTCGTTCGATGTTTGAAACCTTAACAGGAGCCTTAACAACCCATAGCATCTCCACCTTTACCATATGGGGGCCAAGTTGCGGTTGGTGGAAGGAAGTTGTAGGGCTCGCGGCTAACCGTACTTTCAGAAATTCTTTTCAAGCCACCTGGTATGACATATAACACGGCTTAATGACTGTAGCCACTGGAATCAACGGCTTAACTAGGCTTGCCAACTATAAAATACGACTTTGCGGGAAACAATGAATTCAAATGCGGGACAAGGGTTTAAAAAGCGGGATCCAACTAAATTTATTGAGAATAAAAAACGTGAACTTTTCTTTGAAAAATTAGAATGAGAAGTAAATTAAAACACCTTGTTAAATTAATAATAGTCAACATTCACAAAAAAAAACAGTTAAAGAATATAACTTATATAGGTAGACTATAACTTAATCTTCGACTGAGTATTTTTATTTGAAGAATTGCGTAGCTAATTCCGAAAACCGGGATATTTAGCGTCCCCCACACACCCCGAATAGGACGTCTCGTTAAGGGTCTCAGAAAACCCAGTTAGTAAGCTCTTAGAATCATCTCACCTGATGGTAAGTGCCGATGATGGAAGCGGGCTTACCAAGGTTCCCCAACGCAATGGGGAACTGGCTTGAATATATCAAGCCGGAACACATCAACTGTTTTTAAGATTGATGCTTAGCGGCAATACTTAGATTCGACAGTTGTAAGGCTTATAAAATACTCTTCCACCAACCAAACAGTCATACAAAGTGAGACTCCGCCGGGAATAGAACCCGCGACCTGCTGATGTAAAGTTAATGGACTTAAGCATTACGCCACGGAGGCGGTTAAAACGTTCGAGAAAAGTGTCATTGAAAGAGTCAAACCCATCCAGGTAATGGCTGTGCTGAAGGTCAGTTAACCTGCAAGATCGACCCAAATACGCAAGTAGCACTGAGTCATTAAAAATTTATATTCAAGCTGAGGACAACCATTATTATTGAACCGATTTCATGCCTCCCTTCGGTTTGGAGTGCTCGCGGGCAATTAAAAAACGCTTACCTCGTTAACTACTGGGAATGAAAACAATATTTAATTCAATAGTTTTTATTTTAGTCCAGTTTAAAGTTTGGGAAATAATATCGTTCAATACATCTTTCAAATTTACTTAGGGTTTGCTAAGTTTTTTCCGTAAATTTTTTTGTTTATCTCTTATATATATAAATCTTCTGTCCGTGTGTTAGTCATTGAACTCCTCCTAAATGGCTGGACCGATTTCGCTAATTCTTTTTTTGTCGAGTTTGTTATTGTCAGGAGAAGGTTCTTATGTAGGGTAGGGTAGGGTAGGGTAGGGTAGGGTAGTGTAGTGTAGGGTAGGGTAGTGTAGGGTAGGGTAGTGTAGGGTAGGGTAGGGTAGTGTAGGGTAGGGTAGTGTAGGGTAGGGTAGTGTAGTGTAGTGTAGGGTAGTGTAGGGTAGTGTAGGGTAGTGTAGTGTAGGGTAGAGTAGTGTAGGGTAGGGTAGTGTAGTGTAGGGTAGGGTAGTGTAGTGTAGTGTAGTGTAGGGTAGGGTAAGGCAGTGTAATGTAATGTAAGGCGGTACGTAGTTCGCCGGGACAGCTAGTTAAATATAAAGTTTAAGAGTTTGATTTTTTTAGAGTAGTAGGTACCTTTGTTCCCGCCCCCTACCGGCTAAATCGATAATTCAAGAAATCTGAGAAGTATTGAAAATAGTAGGCCATGTAATAAATTTTAAAGGAGAATTATCACGGCCAAGTACGAGTACACACGGCGACAAATCAAGCTATACAAAACCAGCATAAGCCTTTGCGTTTCAACATACGCGAGGCCTGCGTATACTGGTTTGGCTTGATGTGGAGCGGTGTGTACATCTCACTTTCCACATGGCCGTCTAACAAACGCTCTTCTGATACCGCATAATCCTCTTCTATTCTTTGCAGGTGGCCGAGCCAGCCGTTTTTACATTGCTCATATATATATTAGGCTCGGAAACTAGATCTTCTATCTTCCGATCTTTCAGTACGCACCAGCTTATATTTTCCCTTTTATTTGAGTCCAGATATTCCAGTAACATTTAAAAATTGCAAGTTTATTTATATTTCTTACCTAAACTTGTCTGTTTCTTTCGCTTAGCCTATAGCCTAAACGGCTAGATGGATTTTGAAGATAAACGCTTTGCTGATGGGCATAAATTTCTTATAAATTTAAAATTACTTTACGAAGTTAAGTGTAATAACGAGTTCATTCTTCTAATATTCTTGTTTCACTGTAATAACGAGTTCATTCTTCTAATATTCTTGTTTCACTGTTATAACGAGTTTATTCTTATACTATTGTTCCTTCACTCCAAATATATGATTGATAAGTGACTAAAACATAAGTACAGATTTATGATAAGTTACTAGAATAAGTGCACAAATGTATGATAAGTTGTCAAAATAAGTGTACAAATGTATGATAAGTTATCAAAATAATTGTACAAATCTATGATAAGTTGCCAAAATAAGTGTAATATTCGTCACAGTCTCAAAGAAATCCCTTAGTAAATCCACTTTTGTATGCACAAGCTGTAATTTTATTATTTTAAAAAAATACATAAGAGTATCTAAATGTCCGTGGATTTCTTCGGTGCTCTTATAGTAAATCTGAAAAAAATAGGTTAGAAATGGTCTTTTGAAACGACCGTTATTGCTTAAATTGCATTTAAAAAAAATGCAAGTCAGAAAAAAAAACAAATCACATGCAATTTAAAAAAATAAAAATAAAACGTATTTCAGGGTAAGTTTGGTACCTTTTCGCCTTTACTCGTTAAAACTTTTCGCTTTCGCACAGTAGGTAAGAAGTAAGTAAAAGTCAATCGACCTGTACTCGAGACAGTTTGCCAATAATTACTGACGAGATACCCAGTTACTGGTGTTACTTTGATGAGTCAGGTGATGTACCTACCTAGAAAAGTTAGGCCTAAAGGGGGGATGAATAGCACGCACTCTCCATGCACGTTTTATATATTATCCGATTTATAAATATGTTATTCGCACAATTATTCTTCTTCTTGTGTGGCACAATTAACCGTTTTATCCAAGGGATAGATTCACCATCATCATTTCAGCTCATATACGTCCCCACCGAGGGGCTCAATCTTACCCTAAATTAGTCGACCACGCGGGCCCATTGCGGGTTGGTTGGTCGATTTCACATAACCTGCGAGTTTCTTCGCAGGCGTGTGCCGGTTTCCTCACGATTTTTTCTTTCACCGTAAGAGCGTCGGATAAACGTACATATGAAATCTAAATTCGAAATCACATTGGTAAGTGGCAGGATTCGAACCACAACCTCCCGGACAGGAGGCGGCGGCCCTAGACGTTACGCCACCGACGCTCATTACTCGCTCCTTGTTAATTAATTGATTTAAAATTAATTGTATCTAAAATAACCTGCAAGCCTAGTTTTTTATTGTATGAATAACTATATAAAAATCACTATGATTGGTTTATATTCAGATTTAGAAAAATGTTTTCTCTTTTTGTATGGAAAGTGCATGCTATTCTTCCCTCTTAATGAAAGGAAACAGAAAGATTTTGGAATAAAATAGTAAGTACCTAGCTTTACGTATACTAAGTGCCAAGGCTGTGGTTAACAGAAGTAAAAGTTCTCTTTAAGAGGGCGTATAAAGCTAAAAGTTTGTCAGACTCACTCGCGCACGCTTTTTAACTTACTATCCCGCTTAGAAAACCGAGCGGGGTGCCGCAAAAACGAGGTTTTCTTGAATAAATCTTAAATTAAAAACTTGAAACAAATGTGGTAAAACAGCCTTCGGTTACCTCAAAAGTATTTAATTTTTAAATTTTATGTTTGTACGAGTTTTTATGTGAATTTTTTAATAAAAATAAAGTTTAGTAACTTAATTTTGGTAACTTTGCGTTTTACCGAGGAAAATGTGAGCAATCGTGTTTTCGCTAATCTTATCATCAGATAGTCTTATGTATTTTTTTATTTATAAACTCAGCATCAGATGTATGATTTCTCATCATCATCATATCAGCTCATATACGTCCCCATCGAGGGGGCTCGACCCAGCCTTAGTCGACCACGCGGACCCAGTGCGCGTTGGTATTTACTATGATCTTAATTGTTTATTTTGCTTTATACTCTCCTTTCAATGTAGAACTTTTCTCTTTGTTTGATTACTTGACATTTTATTTGTGACTGTGCTTCATATTAATAATAACGCTAAACACGTTAAAAAACCGACTTCCACCGCAACAATTTAGTACATTTTTGCATTATTATTTTTGGTTTTTGTTAGTTTTCTAATAAAGTGCTACACCGATTTTGATAAAATTTATATGAAACCACACGGGAACCACTAGCTTTCAAATAAAAAAAGTATCATAAAAACCAGTTCACCCAGTCAAAAGTTCTGAGGTAACACACATAAAAAAAACATACAGTCGAATTGAGAACCTCCTCCTTTTTGGAAGTCGGTTGAAAATACACGGTATTGTCTTCTTTCTGTGTATTTAAAAGGAAACCGTGACTGACTAACTGACTTACTGACTGACTGATCTATCAGCCAGCGCACATCTCAAACCACTTTACGGATCGAGTTTATAATTTGGCATGCAAATAGCAATTATGACGACGCACGCATCCGCTAGGAAAGATTTTTAGCAATTCCCACGGGAATAGCAAAAGAACGGGATCTGCGCGGGCGAAGCCGTGGGCAAGAAACCAAATCAATTGTTATTTCAGATTTATTTTATTTTTATTAACATTCCTGATTGCACTGTTTTTTTTTAATAAAATTGAGTGCGTTTGACTATATCTCACCTGATGGTGAGTAATGATGTAGTCGAGGATGATACACGCAAACTCAAATAATGCCTATTAACTCTCGCCTTGAAGATCCCCAAATTGTAGGAGTCAGAAAACACAGACGCAGGCAAGGAGTTCCACTCCATCGCTGGCCGCATAATAAACGAGGAAGCTTAACGCTTCGTGCGTATATGCTAAATATCAACAACATAAGGGTGGAACCACCCAATGCGTTTCGTTGACCGAAGGTGGAATGGAGCTGAGGGAATGGGGTCGTGAAGTCCTTGAGCACACTCTCCGAAATGAATTCGATAGAAAACCGAAAGACAGGCAACTTTGAATAGTTCACTTTGTACGGGACCTCTAAATTTATTCGTGGTCATTTAAGGATTATATTTTTCGACGATAACTACACTATCTTATTACATTCTTCAAAGAACGAAACAAAAAAATTACAACTTGTATACATACAAAATGAATACGGTCGGAGAGTATTGCAACGTTGGTTTCTTAATATCGTCGCAAGCAAGGATTTCAAAGAATTCTGTGATACAGTGTGTAAAATAAAGATTTAAATTTCATTTAACTGACAAATATAACACTAGCTGTAAATCTTTCAAATAGCTAATAAATCAAAAGAAAATTGGTTTAGGACCCTAAAATCCTTACTAATATTATAAACTAGCTTTTTCCCTCGGCTTCGCTCGCATTCATGGTCGTCGTTTTTATGACTGTCTTTGAGGGTGAGTGGTTAGTGTCTTTTTTAATAGGTACGTTGTTGCTCCGTTGCGACGCCGACGTGCGCGAGCCTGGAAACAAGTCTTCCCCAGATCCCTAGTGAACTATCTTAGGCTATGCTAATTATTAGTCTAGACTCTAGAGTCTATGTCATTTCCCACCCCTATAACCATCACTGTGCTAAAAATCACAACAACCCTGATTCGTTGCGATATTAAAGAAATCAACCAAAAAAGGAGTATTTTTCTACCCTCAGGAGCTGTATCGGACTATGCTATTTTCACGGCATAAAAAAGTTTACGTCCTAGGTACCTTATGACCCAGGCTACCTCCATGCCAAATGTCTCAACCAATCTTAAAGCACGTATCATGTGGCATGGAGAAGGACATATGCTGCTATCTTTATCTCGACTTCCAAAGGGATAACTGTTTGTAACTCTCTTTTTATTAATTTATTTCACGTCGTGATGTAGTGAAGGATTGGCGTAATGTTTTGGCACGTACTTGTATTTAGTTGAGGGTGTGGAAAGTGATACAGTCTACTAATTAGTATAGCCTGACATAGTTCCCGAGGAATCTGGAAAAAAATGGTAATAAATAGGGAACTTATACTTCATCACCGATTTCTGTTTGTTTAGCTTTTATCTGTGGTTGCTTTTAAGTGGCCTATAATATAGATTTGTTAAGGCTAAAGGTGGGTGTGAACATAAACTTAAGATTAGCTGGCTAAAATTAAAATAAGCCGGCTAAACTTCACCCAGGGGTGGAGCCTTGCTTAGCGAGGCTCTTCGACAAAATTGTAAAATCAATCAAACCTGACCAAACCTAATATCGCTCGCTTCGCTCACTCACCACCCAAAAAACATTACCCAGCCAGTATTGGGTAGACCTTGTTGTGTACGGTTAATCGCCGAATACCAACTAATAATCGGACTTTACCCAAACAACTTAAGCTGGCTAATCTTAAGTTTATGTTCACACCCACCTTTAGCCATGACAGATACATTATTTACTTTCTACAGTTTTGAAAAATTCGTAAACTTAACTAAGATAATGTTAAAAAATACTTTACGCAGCTACACCGGTTTTGGTGGCAGTGTAGCTGATGCGAGATTAGCTATGTATGACATGTTATATTATTGTACTTAAATACAGCTTCATCGAGACATTAACAGAATATAATGAGATCGGCTTACTACCTAACACACATCGTAGGAGTTCGCAGTACGAGTAAAAACCGGTGAAATATTTGTGTGGTTATCTGCATAAAGTTAATATGCTGTTATACATAATTTTTCTCTTGGATAAAATCATCAGATCCTGGTTTCCATAACATGGTACCACCCTTGGGACATCTCCTTTCCACCAAAAAAAGAATCATCAAAATCGGTTCATAAACGACGAAGTTACCCGCGAACACACATAAAAAAAAAATACGGTCGAATTGAGAAACCTCCTCCTTTTTTTGAAGTCGGTCAAAAACGGTGATCATCACATCAGCTCATATACGTCCCCACTGAGGGGCTCGAGCCTACCATGAATTAGGGCGATCGGGCCTTAGTCGACCACGCAGGCCCAGTTGGTTATATTTTTATAAAATATAAAACGGTGATATTTTTATAAAATTGCTAAGCGCTTCGTAAACCGGATAATTCTACAATTCATCTGTGGCACAGAGATATAGGTACATATATTAGCTATTATAAATGTCTGCAATATATTTTGGCGGAAAGGTTGTTTGTGCACGTCTATGATTGAATTCCGTGTAACAGCTGGGTTGTTTGTTTGTATGAAATGTGATCCACAAAGACATACGTGTAGTTCTGGCTTGGCTAGACGCAGTGGTCTGGTTGTAAATGATTTTAAACTTAATTTGAAGACTGCACGGGCGGCGCCAAGCTGCCAGCGTGCAGCGACATGGATCCGCAAATGGGCTTATTACTTAAATTGTGCAATGATTGCTCATTGCATCAGTAAACTGTGTTGCAAATCAAGCGTAACCCACTGCAATAGGGATGACGACAGCATCAGAAATAAATTATGAACTCTTGATCATGAAATTGCCCTCCTACCTACTTAAACTTCAAAAAACCTTACTCGTTTTGTTTTCCATCAAGTCTCCGATTTTTAATTCACCCAAATCACAAATTGAGTACATATATGACGCTGCTAAACTATGACATCACGCCTAGGTATTTCAAACATTTTAAGAACAAATTAGTGTTCATCGTCAGACCGCCACCCGGCCCGCTTCACAAGGTTCTTCGACAGTATCATCATCGCTTCGCTCGCTCAATCTCTTCGTTAAATTGTCTTTCGAAGAAATGTACAATCGGTGACATGGGCTTTGGACGATTTGGCTTTTTGTTGAAATGACCCATAGATAAAATTACACTGCGATGAAATAACTTTTTAAATTAAATTGGGTTTTCCTAAAGTGTATATCGGTATTGATTCTGTACGGCGACTGATGGTACCAACATGGCAAGATAGGGACAGATTGGCGAAAATCTCATCATCATCACGCTTGCCAAGCCCCACTACTCTATTTTTATTTTTATTTTTTTTATTCACAATTGGTAAACCCTTAACTAAACAAAAAAAAATAAGAGTTATATCAACTCTCTAAAAATAATGCAATATTCAATAACTTTTTTGTAGAAAAAACAAATTTAAGGTTCCCTAGCAAAATTTCGTTCCATACAAACTAAAAACTAATTCCAATTTCTCAAAAATGAATAAGCCGGTTGTAATCAAAACTTTTTAAATTAAGTTAAAATCTCTATATTTGTATTTTACTAACTCTACAATTAAGATCTATTTTACTAACAAAACTATGGACTAAGTTGTCTGTAATAAATGTCTAATAATAATAGCGTTGGGATGTGACGACCCCATCGCCACTGTGGAAGTAACTGTAGTGACAGTGTAGCTACTTCATCAATTAGTCAGTACCCCTTGGAGTCGGTGTTGACCGTGCTGAGCTCCAATTTGACTCCGGGTACAAAAATATAGGGGTCCGTAACGGTCATTCGTATTTTGATGATGGAAATTACAAATAATGAGGAACGTATAGGGCCGCTGCCCGGGGGCCGCCGGGGCCCGCCTGGTCACGCTAACGCCAGGCGCGGCAGAATGCGAGTTGGCGCACCACGGCCGACCCGAACATCTGGCCGGTCACTTCCATCATCACCACCAGTGCGCTTGGCGCCGGCAGAGTCCTTACAGGCTCAGCAATCGGCGCCCACCGCTGGTGGAGTAGGCCGCATGAGATGGACTAGATCTCAAAATACGAACCTCATGCGTGCGTACTACAGTGCGACGGGGGGAGAAACTCGTCGGACGGGCTACCGAGCGAGGCTGCACCATGAGTTTTTGTGATTAGAGCCTGCATTATCTGTCTCGGAGCAAAACCTAGCGGATCAAGTTCGGTACATATTGCGCTCGAACATCTTTAGCGCGACCGAACTCGAAGAGCTACGACGCGAGGTCGTTCCCGCCTCACGATCCTCATTAAATGGCTCGCGCCGTTTATCTGCACATGTGCCGCAAGTGGCTGAGCTAATTTCAGCCCAACCGCCACCACCATCACTTGGCGAGGATCGTGAAACGGAAACGGTTTCCCAGGAATTGGAGCGAATCAGGAGTACACTGGAGGAGGTGATTCAGGAATTCCGTATTTTGCCTCCCGAGGAGAGGCCGCGACTTCCACGGTTGCCCCTTAGCGTCCGAAATCGGGAT
The DNA here is from genome assembly GCA_947284805.1 of Coleophora flavipennella. NCBI lineage: Eukaryota > Metazoa > Arthropoda > Insecta > Lepidoptera > Coleophoridae > Coleophora > Coleophora flavipennella. The sequence goes on from OX369307.1 coordinate 3,726,120, forward strand.
GTCATTGAGGCCATAAACCGCATGCTGCCAGAATATCTGGCGAAAAGCAGCGACCTCAGTGATACGAACTCAATCCTCTTTGGCGCTGCAATGGCAGTCTGCCGTTTTATCGGTGCCAAAGTGCCAGAACCGGCTCGCACATCCCGTACGCGGGAAAAACCGGCATGGTAGAAAAGGATTGAGCGTCGTATTGCTAAGGCTAGAGTCCTCATTGGCAAACTGATTGCTTTTAGGTCGGGCAATATTAGGCCCCGAGTGATGCGCTTTGTCAGGCTCGCATTTGTGGGATCGGACTTTGATCCCGCAGAACGTAATGTCATGCGGTTAGTGACAGAGCGCATCGACGACCTGAAGCAACGGATTGCTGCGTGGGCAAACCGTATTCGGCGATACTCGGACCGGTTTCGCCAGAATCGCCTCTTTATGAGTGATCAGAAGAAGTTCTACAGGTCACTGGATCGACCTGCTGTGTTGAACACAGGCGAGAGACCTGATCATACAGGTATTGTAGCCTTTTGGCGCAACCTGTGGTCCCGGCCTGTGCAACACAACGAGGGGCAATGGACGGCTGAGCTGGAGGAGGCGTGTGCTCGCATCGAACCTATGAACCCCGTGACCATAAGCGCCGATGATGTGTTACAAGCGGTCCGTAAGGCTCCGAACTGGAAAACTCCAGGGAGCGATGGACTGCAACACTATTGGCTTGAAACGGTACGGGGGGGTATTGGGATTATTTTCTGTCACGAAAAAGCGTTACGGCCGCGTGGAAAGGGTAGACAGAGAAAGTATGGCGGCGCCGGCGGAGAGAGGGCAACGGCTGTATTCGTAGATAGAGAAAAATTGAGATGGAGATATAAAGCAGGTACTTATCCTGGGTTATCCTTCGTACGCATAAACTCTCCTTGTCCGTTGAAGTTTCACTTCTACTATGTGTCCCAAGTGCCAGCACACATTTCGATTTATTTTGTGTAATGGCGGCACTAGTAAGCTAGGGCTAGCCCCTTAATGCACTGACGTGAGTTTAATAGTCGTGTCGTGTTGATGCTCGGAGTGTACCAAGTCACTTCATTTGCTAGTGCCTCCGGTACTAGCGATAGCGGTTCTAGCGGTAAGCAGCCTTTGAGCCTTTGATATGCAAATCTAGCCGTCCGTCCAATAGGCCATCGCGACATGTGCCGCCAGGTCGAATATTCGAGTAGGTATATATATACTGGCGTACGTGTAACATTGCAATGGCATGGCAACTAGGATGAGTAAGTATAGGGGTGGCATGGAAACATTTGTGTTTGCTGTATTTTACAAATAAATAAATACTTAGAGGTGGAATAAGCATTGTTAAAAAAGGTGTTTTTTAAAAATATATCAATATGTAGACTATTTTAAGCAGCTAATCTAATAGTATCATAAAAACTGGCCAAGTGCGATTTAGAACTGCACACATAGGGTTCTGTACCACCATATTAGAAGACGCTAGTTTCTTTATGTTTACAAAAAAAAACACGGTTTTTATATGGAGACCCCTTTATTTTTTCAGTTTTTCTAATTTTTAGTATTTTTTGTTATAGCGGCAGCAGAAATACATCATCTATGAAAATTTCGACTGTCTAGCTATCACGGTTTATGAAATACAACCCGGTGACAGACGGACAGACAGACGGATAGACAGCGAAGTCTTAGTAATAGGGTCCCATTTTTACCCTTTGGGTACGAAACCCTAAAAAAGAAAGATTTGTATTTTTGTACGTTTGTAACGAATAACCTCAAAACTACTAAACCGATTTCAAAAATTCTTTCACCATTAGAATGCTACATTATCGCTGAGTAACATAAGCTATATTTTTTACCAGAAAAACAATGATCTCTACTAAAACATAAATAATGTAATGCAAGGTGTAAAAAAAAATTGCCATAAAATTTCTTTACTCGCATCCGCTGTGAAACTATAGAACAAAAAAATTTTCTACAATATTAAATAAAATATTATTATTTACAAAAAAACTTTAGTATACCAAACAATGATATATAATGTTACATACCAAACCAACTATTATACTTAAGTCACTACAACTACTTTTTACATTTTAAAAGTTGATAGAAATGCCGACCAAAATCAGACCATATTGTCCAAATAAATAATTTCATATTTAAAACTGTTTAATTACCAGTAGTTTACTTTTTGAATTATTCAAATCGGACATTCGATACAAAAGATATTACGATTTTTAAAATGACAATCTAAACAAAATACTAATAGAAAAATAAACGCGCCGTGCCCCACGCAACGCAGCTAGCAGTGCGTTGAGGGAGAAGGGCGTGCACATCTATAAAATAGGTAGCCGCGAGAAGCTATGACGCACGGTCGGCTTTCTACATAGCTCACGCAACTGACATTAAATATTTCGACTTTTTTTCAGGTAAAAATATATTTTCAGAACTAGGTTAGAAACTACGATAATAAATAAAATATAAAATTTTATAAGAAAGATATAAACAGTAAAAAAAAACGACTTATATCCCTGCATAAAGATACATTTACTCTACTTGTATCCTGAAATGTTTAAATAATAAATGTCCACCCGTGCGAAGCCTTGACGGGCCACTAGATTGATTATATTTTTAAGGTTCCGTATCTCAAAAGTAAAAAGGAAACCTTATAGGATCACTTTGTTATCCATTTGTCTCAGGAACTTGTGGAGCCATCAATTGTCTGATTCAATCGCGTAAGGAAATGCCGAGCATAGCGAAAAAAAACGCATTTCCTGTAACACTTCGGTCCGTTTCCACGAAATCACTCCCACAGATTGCAGAAAAGCCAAAGAAAAGATGTTACACATAAAAAAAAACACGATCCGTCGATAGCGACGGATCGTGTTTTTTTTATGTGTTACATTTGGGATAGCCAAAAATAGTAATAGTCTTTAATCTTTGCCCCTAAATCTCGTTTTTAAACGTTGTTGCCTATTCTGAGTGTGGCTCTACTGCTGGAACACAATATTACCTACTGATTTTTTACGACTTTTAAGTTCTCCATTAATTATACTAGTAACTTTTGCTGACCAATTAACCAACCTTTTTAACAGGTCACGAATCAAACTTCACACGGAAGGATAATTACAGTGAGCGAAGTTTGAATATATTCAGGACTTTTTTTATTTCCGTACCTACCTAGGTAAATATTTTTTTATTGTGAAGAGTAGATATACGTACCAACTTTTGAACCGTTTTCCAAAAAAGGAGGGTATGAATTTAACTGTATGTTTGTTAAGCGATATCTTCGAAGATTATTGGTCGATTTTCATAATTATTTTTTTATTCTATAGAATATGCTTTTAAATTGGTCCCTTATAAATTTTATTAAAATTGGAGTAGCATTTTTTTTTGTAATTTTTGCAATGGAAGTCGAGTTTTTTAACGTGTTTAGCGTTTCCAATTGAACTTTGTAAAATTGCTATTCCGTGCCAAACTTTCTCTAAATTAGCCAATTTTGGTGAAAAACCCATGAGAAATTATAATCGTATTTACTCGTATTTAAATTAAATATAGGTATTTTTGGTAAGCTTAAACAAACTTGTAGAAGAACCAACACGTGTACTGTAGAGATCTAATATCTCTACACTCGCGTATCGCACGTCCTTTTTAGATGTTCTCACCGCGTGTCAATTTAAACGTAAATTTAATTTTGAGAATAGAATGTTGCCTGGAAACTTTCGGAAGACATACTATATAAATAGTAGGTATAGAAACGAAACAGGAATCCATTTAATGCCAATAAACTTGTTTTCCGTCTTTTACCTTAAAAACAAGGTTATTGATCCTGTTTCGTTTTTCAATAAAGTAATGCGTTACAGACACTGATATACGTCATCCGATTATCGATATAAAATTATTTCAAAATCGATTGTTTCGTTAACAAATGAATCAAAGACAACGTTTTTATGGGATTTATGAACTCCAGCGGGCTCTTCAGGCGGATACGTCATACTATTGAAACTGGATGCGACGTGACGACACCCGACCCAACAACATGCATACCAAATTCATACAAATTATATGCCTAGAAAAGTACCGTATTGCAATATCTAAAATTAAAAAAACTAACGTGAGACCAAATGTTTTGAAATACCTAAGCAACTAACACTGTTACGGATGCATACCCCTTCCCCCCGCGACGATGCTTTGCCTCACCCCTGGGACACCTAATTTATTACCAAATAAGGACTTGAATTTCTTTTGCAAAACGACGCGTGGCCGTTAGCCAATGACAGTCGTTAGGGGTGAGGTGAGGCGGGGTTAGACGCGAAATCGCTCTGTGAATTTGAATTATGTTCGTTCAGTCGCTCGCCGTATGCTGTTTGTTTTGGTTTGGACAATAGACACGTTATTTTCAATATCGTTGTTTTCTGTTTTCGCCACGACCCTTGCATGCTTCGTGCTGCACAGTTGGTCCTATCGTACCGGATTTATTATTTGTGTTGCGTGTGTACCTAAAAGTGTGCAAAAATGGTGAAAACAAGAAGCCAAGACGACGCGGCGATACAAGACGGAGAAGTAACGCCCGAGTCCTCCGAACAACAGACCCCCGGCATGGGGCTATTGTCACATCAGTTCCCGGGCGTGGGGCTCCAGGGACAGGAGGTTCCCACCGTCACCAGCGACCTCAACGGCGGTTCCAACGACGCATTACAGTCCACACGGCCATTGACCCCTACGCTCACGACACTCGCGTTCCCGCTATCGACGCTGACACAACCTGGGGACAGGCGCGAGGACGAGAACTTCGACACAGGGTCAAAGACGAGACAATCGAAAATTGCGCTAGCCCGCGCGAGACTCGAGCTAGCCGCGGCAAAGCTAGCTCTACTGGAAGCTGCAGACGACTCGACACCTGCAACTTTGTACGAGAATACTGTTCCATTGGCAGGCATACCATCACAAAGCAGTACGAGTACACCGACAAGCATCCAGCGTACCATCACGGCACCGTACGCTAACATCACACACGACGGCGACGCGATGCGCGGTGACAGGCCACCGCCATCAGCGCCGCCCACGGCTGCGCATTACTACACAGCGCCGCCGCCGACGCCGCAGCAACCGTTGCGGCCGCCATCGCCGCCGCTGCGACAGCATGGTTGCGACGACTCAGCGATGGATCTAGCAGCAGCCATATTAAAGGTAGCTCGCGGGGACCGGCCCCCCGCGAGTCACAGGTACCCAGATTTACCTTACTTTAACGGTAGCAGTAGTGAGTGGCTGTATTTCAAAGCGGCTTTCGATCAGTCAAAGGCTGCCTTCTCGGAGTATGAGAATGTTGCTCGACTACGGAAGAGTCTGAAAGGACTAGGCTTCGAAGCCGTGAAGGGTTCATTTATTTGTAACATGAAGGCGGAAGACATAATGTATAAATTGGAGGCGCGCTTTGGCCGGCCTCACGCACTTGTGACAAGTGAATTGGAAAAACTGCGGAGTTTACCAAAATTGACAGATAATCCTAGAGATGTGTGTATCTTTGCATCCCGAGTAGATAATATTATCAGCACTGTACGGGCATTAAATAAATCTGAGTATTTATATAATACAGACGCCATAAATATTATAACTGACAAATTAACCACCGTACTAAGGAACAGATGGTATGACTTTGAGTTCAATAGTAAAGATAGCGATCCGGGGCTTATTAAATTATCACGCTTCCTGGAAAGAGAGGCTGATTTGAATGCGAGACACGCTAAAGCTGAGGTGATAGACAATAATATCCATCCAAGACCCCATAGAATAATGAAAGTTACACATTTTAACAATAAAAATGTATGTGCTGCCTGTAGTGAAACTGGCCACACACCAACTACATGCTTAAAATTTAAGGCTATGCCTGTGTCTGAAAGATGGGAAGTAGCTCGACAAACAAAACTATGTTTCAGGTGCCTGACTAAAAGAAAGTGGCAACACCGGTGTAAGAGTGTTAAGTGTGTGGTGCGTGGGTGTGAATACTACCACCACCGACTACTGCACAACGATGACGGACCGCAGCCACAACGTAGTCACTCGCCGAGTGCCGAGGGTGGCACTTCTACACGACCAGCGGAGAGCAGTGCTTGCACGAGGACAGCTGAAGACTGCGCCTTCACCCAGGCGGCTGGCTGTAGCGCGCTGCCACTCTACGGTGGTGCGCGTGTGTCCGAGGGCGGCATGGACGCGCTCACTGGCACCATGGACGTGCATGCCTGCGACGCAGCTTGGCAGCCTGCAGCGGTGACATCCACATGGGCACCACGGGCAGCGAGCACTTTCCTAAAAGTATTACCTGTTAAATTAACAGGTCCAAAAGGTACTGTAAACACTTATGGTTTGCTTGATGATGGCTCCACTGTAACCCTGCTGACTGCAGACATAGCCCAGAAAATAGGTGCACAGGGCCCAGCTGCTCCCTTTTATATCGAGGCAGTTGGTGGAGCACGTGTGGAAGCCTTAACTTCATGTCGGGTGAAATTTAGCATCTGTGGACAGCATAGTAGTAATAATTTTGAAATTGAAGCGCGGACTATTGACAAGCTGGACATAACTGCACAGTCTGTAAAGGCTGAGGCGCTTCAGGGTTGTGAACATCTAAGGGATCTGTCTCATCAACTTATATATGAGGTCGGTGAGCCAACAATACTTATAGGCCAGGATAACTGGGAACTCCTCTTGACAACTGAGGTACGCCAGGGCGCTAAAGGTCAACCTGTGGCTTCCTTGACACCATTAGGTTGGGTTTTGCATGGCCAACGACATAGCTATGTACCCTCCTTAACTTTAAGGCACCGCTGCAATCATATAAGCCGCACTGGTTCCCTGGAGCAGCTGGTCCAAGACCACTTTAAGATGGATGCCCTTGGGGTAGAACCGCGCAAGCCACACTCGGACCCAGAGAGCCGTGCCTTGCAGATTCTACAGAACACGACACGCCCTCTACAACAAGGTGGTTATGAAACAGGTTTGCTGTGGAAGGAAGAAGGTAAGCCCTTCCCGAACAATTATACTGCAGCACTCAGACGACTGGAAGGTGTGGAAAAGCGGCTCAACAAGGATCCACAACTTCAGGAAAAATACAAGGAACAGGTAGATTATTTGTTGAACAATGGGTACGCTGAACTGGCACCAACACCAGCGCCTACAGACAAAACTTGGTACTTACCACATTTCCCAGTATTAAATCCAGCAAAGCCTGATAAGGTGCGCATAGTCCACGACGCCGCTGCTTGTACTAATGGCGTCTGTCTGAACGATTACTTGTTGACTGGTCCTGATTTATTGAAGTCGTTACTAGGGGTTCTCATGAGATTTAGACAAAAGAGGGTGGCAGTAAGTGCTGATATCAAAGATATGTTCCTGAGGATAAAGATGAGGGAGTGTGACAGAGATGCCTTACGCTTCCTTTGGCGTGATCAGCCTGGTACTGCACCCACTGAATATAGGATGACATCGGTACTCTTTGGCGCTACGTGTTCCCCTAGTACGGCTATATTTGTCAAAAATTATAATGCACATAGGTGTGAAGATGAGTTCCCTCAAGCCGCAAGCTCCATAATAAACAATCACTATATGGATGATTTTTTACAGAGCTTCGATTCGCCGGAGGAGGCCAACTGTGTGTCGAGAGCAGTGGACGAAGTGCATCGCCGTGGAAACTTCCAGCTGCAGAAGTGGGCATCGAACGACCGTGCTGCCATCGCGGGGCTCGCCGCGGTAGCTGGGAGCGCACACGTCACCATACTCAAAGAGGAAAAAGTGCTGGGGCTTGTATGGCGTCCTGCCGACGACACCCTCAGTTTTAATACTTCTAATATTTCTACATTTGATTGTAAAGTCCCGACGAAGAGACAGCTTTTGAAGGCTGCGATGTCACTTTTTGACCCACTGGGTTTAGTGACACCTATAAGTATACAAGCTAAACAGATCCTCCAGGATACTTGGCGTAACAATATTAGCTGGGACGAGCCCCTTCCACCAAAGATATTGCAAACCTGGCATTCATGGTTACAGGCTCTAGAAAACTTAAAGGGACTTGCTTTGCCCCGTTGTTACCCCAAGTACAGTGACGCAAAAGAACTTGAATTGCATGTATTCGTGGACGCGAGTGAGGTTGCCTACGCTGCTGCAGCTTATTGGAGATCAATAGATGGTAAAGGCAAAGTATTTATCTCACTCGCGGCGGCGAAAGGGCGCGTAGCGCCCCTCAAGATAGTTTCAATACCTAGACTGGAATTACAGGCGGCCGTGCTGGGAGGACGACTGGCGTGCGCCGTCGAGAGGGAGCATGAGCGGCGCCCCGTCCGACGCGTGATGTGGTCCGACTCGCGCACCGTGCTCGCGTGGCTGCGCGCGGGTTCACACTCCTTCAAACCGTTCGTCGCGCATCGCGTCGCTGAACTGGAAGAGACGACCGACACGGCACAATGGCGCTGGGTTCCCTCCGCCCATAACCCAGCCGATGACGCTACGCGTAAACCACCATCCGATTTCTCAGCATCACACCGTTGGTTCACTGGACCTGACTTTCTTTACCTAGGGGAAACGTTATGGCCACAGAATGATAATCCGCTCACACTCATAGAAACAGGCGAAGAACGCACTACGACTGCATCCACAGTCTCCCACACACAACTGAAAGAAGCTTTACCCGAGGTAAGACGCTTCTCCTCTTGGCTGCGACTAATAAGGAGTACGGCGCGAGTACTGCAATTCATCGACCGCAGCAGAACCCACATGACTACATCTGCGGCTACTCACAATCGACGCGTCGACCCAACCGATCCAAAATGGAAAGGTACCCGTCGCGCCGCGCCTACTAGAGCTGGGGCGCCCGCACGTGCAGACACGAGAAGCGCCACCTATGTGCCACTGCCGGCGCAATACGCACGACGCGCTGAAATACTATGGATACGCGCACTGCAAGAACAAAGCTTCCCAACTGAGCTACGAGATGTCGCCGGCGGGAGAAAGGTATCGAACAATAGTCGCTTACGCCAACTCTCCATGTCCATCGACGAGGACGGCGTACTGAGATTACGCTCAAGAACTACTGCCGCGACAGACATAGACGGACAGACATAGTCACCGGCAATACTGGATGGCGATCACGCATACTGTAGACTGTACATCGACTGGATCCATCGGGAGCTTCACCACAGTGGGGTCGAGCACGTAACCAACCAAGTGCGCCAGAGACACTGGGCGCTGCGCTTGCGGCCTACTGTTCGATCAGTCATCAAGCAGTGCCAGCCCTGCCGCCTACGCCGCGCTGTTCCTCCCGTACCGCCAACCGGAGACCTGCCACCTTGCCGCCTCGCGCATCATCAGCGTCCTTTCACACACACAGGCGTAGACTACTTTGGACCACTGTCTGTCACCGTAGCGAGACACCATGAGAAACGCTACGTCGCCCTCTTCACATGTCTCACAACCAGGGCCGTTCATTTAGAGGTTGCTTCTTCTCTAGCCGCCGACGCTGCGATTCTTGCACTTCGACGAATGATGGCGCGCCGGGGGAGTCCGGACACTATATGGAGCGATAACGGAACCAATTTCCATGGTGCGGATGCCGAGCTACGCAGGGCAGCACTATCGTCACTACAGCGAGAGGCCGACGTACGACACATTAATTGGCGATTTATCCCACCTGGTGCACCATTCATGGGCGGTGCATGGGAGAGGTTGGTACGTTCTGTAAAGACTGCACTAAGTACTACGCTCCACAACCGACACCCTCACGAAGACGTGCTCCACACTTTACTGACAGAAGTGGAACTTACGGTTAACTCAAGACCGTTGTCCCATGTACCAGTTTCGGCGGAAGATGATGCTGCTCTCACCCCGAACCACTTTCTACTCGGCGGTCATTCAAAAGTCCCGCTACCTGGGACATTCGTAAGGGAGGATGAACTCAAACGCTCACATTGGCGTGCATCACAGCGCCTGGCGGATCTCTTTTGGCAACGCTGGGTACGGGAAGTCCTACCGCTACTGCAAAACCGGCGGGAGCCGCATGGTCGAGGCGAAGCCATCAAGGTGGGTGATTTAGTTGTCATTGTGGACGAGACACTCCCGAGGAACGTCTGGCCTAAGGGCAGAGTTGAGCGGATTCATCCAGGTACAGACGGGATTGTAAGGGTTGTAGATGTCAAAACGAAAAACGGTGTGATGCGTAGGGCAACAAAGCGTGTAATAATAATACCTACAGAATAGATTTGCCAATTTAATTGTATTTCAATTTGGAATAGAAAAGAAAAATTTAATATTTGATGTAAATTATGTAAATCTTAATTTCAATTATGGCATCAGTATCATCAAAATTATTCATATTTAGAAATGTAAAAGTCAATGTGACAACATATTATTTTACAGATAATATAGGACACCCTGTAGATTTATTGTTGTTTGTTCATTTAGATTGTTTGGTTGATTTTGGATTTCATACTTTGTGATTGTGATTATAAATTTTACTTAAACTTGGCAATTAGTAAGACTCAGTGTAATTAATTACAACTTGTTATTAGGTACTATCAAGGAAGATTTAATGTACTATCTCAGAAATTTAATTTTATTTGACTTACATTAGATCTTGATGACTTAGCTTCAACTCTAAATTGAATTAAAATAATAGTCAAACTTGTATTTTAGATTCTATGTTGGGATTTTATTATGTACAATTAGTATAATTTACACAGATGTAAAACTGTTTATAAATTATTTGTAAAGGCCTTGACCATCCCACATTAAGGAAAAATAACTTACATTTATTTTATTTGTAATAAGTAAAAACTGTTTATTTTATTGCGTAGTGACTGTTAACAGCCTATGTACTTGGTTATGTATTTAGGGATGGGATGGTAGTATGCATCGGTAACACGTTTAATTTATTTCATTTAGACAATTTTTTTATGCACATTGCAGGTGCACGGCGGGAGAAATGTTACGGATGCATACCCCTTCCCCCCGCGACGATGCTTTGCCTCACCCCTGGGACACCTAATTTATTACCAAATAAGGACTTGAATTTCTTTTGCAAAACGACGCGTGGCCGTTAGCCAATGACAGTCGTTAGGGGTGAGGTGAGGCGGGGTTAGACGCGAAATCGCTCTGTGAATTTGAATTATGTTCGTTCAGTCGCTCGCCGTATGCTGTTTGTTTTGGTTTGGACAATAGACACGTTATTTTCAATATCGTTGTTTTCTGTTTTCGCCACGACCCTTGCATGCTTCGTGCTGCACAAACACCTACCTAGGAAATACCTAAATCTTAAATACCGATTGGACTAAATATCTAATGTTTCAAATATCAACTGTTATTACACCTAAGTTTGATACACCAACATTTGAAATACCTTTAAGCTATTTGTATGCAGAACCTAGTAGATCAGGTTTCGCGAGCGTAAAAGAGGGTAGATTGATAAAGTACAAAATATAAATTACAAAATAGCTCAGACAGTGTGAACTAAAATCCTGCATTTGTTGCTCGTGTTAATATTGGTTGCCATCATGTTGCCGTGTATGTATGAGGTCATTATCATGAGGTCATAAGGTCGTACGTACCGTAAGTGAAACAATCATTAGGTATTTACATCTTAGGGATTTTGAACGTAGGTTATTTTACGTTTGTTTTTTTTTAATTTTAGACATTGCAATACGCACCCATTCTGCTACCCATGGGTAGCAGAAACAGGAGAGTTAAAAAGGCGATGACTTAAGAAAGTTTTCCTGTTACATGTTCGATCTTGTTTGCATCTAGTTTTATCCAACATGGATTGGTTGGATCTAGTTGTAGTTAAAAAATTTAAATAATAATTGGGTTTTTATATGGATTCTGAACTTTACATATGTAGGTACGTAAATCGGTATTTTTCATTTTGGTCAATTAACTATGAGGTAAACCAAATTTAGGAACTTTGTACATAGGAATTTCAAGTTTTAGCTTTGTGAACTTCAGTAACATATCCATTTGACATTTTAAGTTTTCGGTATTTTGAATTTAAGTAAAACAACCATCAGGTATTTACATTTTAAGGATTTTGAACGTAGCTTATTTTACGTTAGTTTTTTTCATTTTAGACATTGCAATACGTACCCCTAGAAATAAACTGCATCGCGTCTGGGGTGTTTCAGTCTATTCTTTTTAGGCTTAGAATTTCTATGAATTCACTATGCGTGATGTTGGGTCGGGTGTCGTCACGTCTTGTCGGTTTCATGAATTCAGTATGCGTGATGTTGGGTCGGGTGTCGTCACGTCTTGTCGCTTTCATGTATTCGATATGCGTGATGTTGGGCCGAGTGTCGTCACGTCTTGTCGGTTTCATGAATTCGATATGCGTGATGTTGGGTCGGGTGTCGTCACGTCTCGTCGGTTTCATGAATTCGATATGCGTGATGTTGGGTTGGGTGTCATCACGTCTCGTCGGTTTCATGAATTCGATATGCGTGATGTTGGGTCGGGCGTCGTCACGTCTCGTCGGTTTCATGAATTCGATATGCGTGATGTTAGGTCGCGTGTCGTCACGTCTCGTCGGTTTCATGAATTCGATATGCGTGATGTTGGGTCGGGCGTCGTCACGTCTCGTCGGTTTCATGAATTCGATATGCGTGATGTTGGGTCGCGTGTCGTCACGTCTTGTCGGTTTCATGAATTCGATATGCGTAATGTTGGGTCGGGCGTCGTCACGTCTCCTCGGTTTCATCAATTCTATATGCGTGATGTTCGGTCACGTGTCGTCACGTCTCATCAGGTTTCAATAGGTTAAAAACAGGGATGAAGAGTTTCAAAGTGATAAAGCTATGTTAATACTTATTATCAATCAAACTATGCAGTTCAGTAGGATTCGTGCAAAATTGAATAAAATGCCAAAGTCACACTTTGCAATCTTAGCGTAATTTATCAAAGTGCGCAAACTCGTAGGTATACAAGAAAATTACTTCTTCATCGGAATTGCTCGTTCTTTCTGTTCCGTTGTGGTTCCGTCCCCAATCTAGACGGTTTCCGTAGCTTTAAGCCGTTTATCGATGGGGAAATGATGGAGGGAACATTTTTCCAACTCGCCATTTCTTAGTGAAGGTCACCAGTCAGAATAAATATAACGGGAAAAGGGATTCACTCACTCCATTTTATAAATAGGGGGAAAGTGGCATGAAAGAGCCAGTTTTACACAATGCCCAAAAACCTATAATGAATGAAAAAAAATATTTTTGCTTTATGGTAAAGTTATCATTTAGACGGTTTTTTCGGTATTCATTTATCGTTTTGAAAAAAGGTGATTTATGGCTTTTTAATAACATATAGGCTTTAAAAGAGCCACTACGAGTTATGAACGAGACAAAGAAGAAATGTGATAACGTACATCACAATCATAGTTTGTCATTATCATAGATTGTAACGAGATATTTTTGTAGAGGAGAGGGAAGATAATACACTGTTTAAAAAAATTTTTACAATCTGTAAAATTGCTTGTAACTTGCAAAAAATGTAGATAACTTGAATAGTAATCAAATAAACCATCTCAATTTAAAAAAGTTTTGCGAGTTGATTTTACTTTCGATCAATGTAAATAAATAATAAAATAAATATTCTGGAACAAATCACACATGGTCATCTGGCCTCAAAGTAGGATTCCCTGTGTTATGGGTTACCAGAGACTGATATACATACTTATATACGTTTAAATATATAGATATAATTAACACCCAGACACAGAGCAAACAAATCTGCCCATCACACAAATGCTTGCCCTGGGTGGGGATCGAACCCACGACTCTCGGATCAGTAGTCAAGGGCACTAACCACTGAGCCACAGAGTCAGCCAGTAATGTGGGATTTTAAAAGTGTCAAGAGTCCAATTTTTTCCTGCAGGGTCCATATTATAATAATAATAATAATAACTAACATAGGCTAAGTCTTATTAACAAGTTCTAAATCGTTGTTGTCTGAAAAAATAAATGATATATGATAATATTGCCCCCCTTCCCTCTATATTATAACAAAGTAGCTCCTCCATAACTCTTTATGTTAAAAATAATTATTTAAAAAATGTGTGTATAATAAAAATGCTTTAGTAATTAAATGTATATCATTGGCAATCTTAAAACCTATAGAAGATTATAGCATAATCTTTTTTTTTTATTTATAAGTTGTTAGCATTTGAATGTCAAAAAATAAATATAACAACATCAAAAGTTTACTTTTGGGGTCTAAAATCTCTAAAACGTTGAACCTACGTCAGTTTTTAACAAATAATGATAAAACTTTTATGGAGCATCAGTGGTCAGCAGTTGTAACTAAAAAAAATACACATAAAAAAATAGGTCAGTAGTTTTTGCATAATTTAAAATGGCACCTTCATGCTACTCTTCCCCTACCATAAAATCATTAGATTGTACATTGATCCTAAAATTATAAACTACTAGCTGTTTCCCGCGGCTTCACTCGCGTGGACCACGTTTCTATGACTTTTCGAGAGTGCGCAGTGCGCGAGCCGCAAGCAGCTCGCGAGCGTGGTAAAAAGTAGCCTATGTCTTAAGCCAGGTCCTAAACTGTCTACCTACCAAATTTGAGTCAGATCCGTTCAGTAGTTTTTACGTGAAGAAGTAACAAACATACACACTCACAAACTTATATTTAAATATTTGTATAATAATATATTTAAAATAAAAACAACTAACGTGAGATAACCTACGTTCAAAATCCCTTAAATCTTAATACCAAATGTTTTGAAATACCTAAGCAACTAACACCTACCTACGAAATACCTAAGTCTTAAATACCGATTGGACTAAATATCTAATGTTTCAAATATCAACTGTTATTACACCTAAGTTTGATACACCAACATTTGAAATACCTTAGAGCTATTTGTATGCAGTACCTAGTAGATCAGGTTTCGCGAGCGTAAAAGAGGGTAGATTGATAAAGTACAAATTATAAATAATAAAATAGCTCAGACAGTGTGAACTGAAATCCTGCATTTGTTGCTACGTGTTTATATTGGTTTCCATCATGTTTCCGTGTATGTGTGAGGTCATTATTATGAGGTCATAAGGTCGTACGTACCGTAAGTGAAACAATCATTAGGTATTTACATCTTAGGGATTTTGAACGTAGGTAATTTATGTTTGTTTTTTTTAATTTTAGACATTGCAATACGCACCCATTCTGGTACCCATGGGTAGCAGAAACAGGAGAGTTAAAAAGGTGATGACTTAAGAAAGTTTTCCTGTTACATGTTCGATCTTGTTTGCATCTAGTTTTATCCAAAATGGATTGGTTGGATCTAGTTGTAGTTAAAAATTTAAAATAATAATTGGGTTTTTATATGGATTCTGAACTTTACATATGTAGGTACGTAAATCGGTATTTTTCATTTTGGTCAATTAACTATGAGGTAAACCAAATTTAGGACCTTTGTACATAGGAATTTCAAGTTTTAGCTTTGTGAACTTCAGTAACATATCCATTTGACATTTTAAGTTTTCGGTATTTTGAATATAAGTAAAACAACCCTCAGGTATTTACATTTTAAGGATTTTGAACGTAGCTTATTTTACGTTAGTTTTTTCATTTTAGACATTGCAATACGTACCCCTAGAAATAGACTGCATCGCGTCTGGGGTGTTTCAGTCTATTCTTTTTAGGCTTAGAATTTCTATAAATTCACTATGCGTGATGTTGGGTCGGGTGTCGTCACGTCTTGTCGGTTTCATGAATTCAGAATGCGTGATGTTGGGTCGGGTGTCGTCACGTCTTGTCGGTTTTATGAATTCGATATGCGTGATGTTGGGTCGGGTGTCGTCACGTCTCGTCGGTTTCATGAGTTCGATATGCTTGATGTTGGGTCGGGTGTCGTCTCGTCGGTGTCATGAATTC
Source organism: Coleophora flavipennella (assembly GCA_947284805.1). Classification (NCBI taxonomy): domain Eukaryota; kingdom Metazoa; phylum Arthropoda; class Insecta; order Lepidoptera; family Coleophoridae; genus Coleophora; species Coleophora flavipennella. Next base: position 3,742,008 of record OX369307.1, read on the forward strand.
GATATGCGTGATGTTGGGTCGGGTGTCGTCACGTCTCGTCGGTTTCATGAATTCGATATGCGTGATGTTGGGTCGGGCGTGGTCACGTCTCGTCGGTTTCATGAATTCAATATGCGTGATGTTGGGTCGCGTGTCGTCACGTCTCGTTGGTTTCATGAATTCGATATGCTTGATGTTGGGTCGGGTGTCGTCACGTCTCGTCAGTTTCATGAATTCGATATGCGTGATGTTGGGCCGGGTGTCGTCACGTCTCGTCGGTTTCATGAATTCGATATGCGTGATGTTGGGCCGGGTGTCGTCACGTCTCGTCGGTTTATGAATTCAATATGCGTGATGTTGGGTCGGGTGTCGTCACGTCTCGTTAGCACAGATTACTAATTAGTTACTACGTAACAGATACTTCACTCAGTAGTAAATTTCCAATACCTACTGCTATAATAGCCTACTCCATCGCGTCAGCAACCGCAGTACTTGCTTCATACCGCGCGATCGCAGGGCTGCCTCTTCGATAAAATTAAATTAACATAACTTTTTGTGTCTATGTTATTGAGAACTGTGAATATGTTTTGACTTATAGGTGGTAGTTTAAAATTGTATCATTTATCTATCTATCTATAATATAAAAATGAATCGCAAAATATGTTGGTAAGCGCATAACTCGAGAACGGCTGGACCGATTTGGCTAATTCTTTTTTGTCGAGTTCGTTATTGTCAGGAGAAGGTTCTTATGTAGGGTAGGGTAGGGTAGGGTAGGGTAGGGCAGTGTAGTGTAGTGTAGTGTAGTGTAGAGTAGGGTAGGGTAGTGTAGGGTAGGGTAGTGTAGGGTAGGGTAGGGTAGTGTAGTGTAGGGTAGTGTAGTGTAGGGTAGTGTAGGGTAGTATAGGGTAGTGTAGTGTAGTGTATGTAGGGTAGGTTAGGGTAGTGTAGGGTATTCATATTTATCAATTTATTATTACTATAACACTGGGTAACTATTTAGTAATCTGTCACTGGGCAAGCTCAAGAATTGTTTGAGGATATCAAAATGGTTTTAGAAGACTCAACAATTTATTAAGCTCTAACCAACGGTATGACACACGACTAGGTTTGACGAGAAAAAAAAAATCATCCCCACTTTACGTAGGGGAGGTACCCTTAAAGTTTCTTTTTCAAAAAAAATTTCTACAGTTCTCTCCGCGTTATTATTATATATATCTTTGCCAAATTTCAGCTCTTAACTACTAATACTCTAGGAGCTAGGCCGCGGACAGACGGACAGACGGACGGACGGACAGACGGACAGATGGACAGACAGACATGACGAAACTATAAGGGTTCCTTGTTGTACTACGGAACCCTAAAAAAAAACGATAGGTCTGTAGATATCTTAGCTATACTGAGCGAGAGGCCATTATGGAAAGACAAAGAGCATTATTACTATTATTATTTTATTAATTGACTGAATTATGCATTTAATGAATGTTAGCAGCACACAACTTGTTTTTTTTTTAAGTCAGCATGTTTTTTCTTTTTTTCCTTTTTCATTTGAAAATCGGTCAGTAAGTTTAGTTTCCACACACTATTTATAACGTTTATTTCAACAACTTCTAGCAACTTTAGACCTATGGTCTCCGTACAATGAAATAACAAAAATATTTTTTTTAAGAAAAAGTCATATCTCCGGAGTACCTACATACTCCAGGACCTATCATTTTTTCTTTTTTAACACGCAATTTTCATTTTCTCTAAAATTGAGATCACGGTTCCTAAGAGCGCTTTGCTCTATCTCATAATTTAGAAATTCCTCATAGAAAAAATTCACCATGTATATTTTTTACAAATCGCATAAAACCGAACCACAAGCACAGATTACTAAATAGTTATGTCACAAGTGTTTGTGTGCGCTAACAGCACGACAAGTTGAGACAGGTCGCCGCGCCTGCGACTCACATATTATCACAATTTTATTTTAATAAAAATAGCTTTTTAAACGTTGTTAAAATAGTGTTTAAGGTAAGTATGACGTTTCTATGTAACAAAAAAATGTAAATCTGTGTCTGAAAGGCAAGCTAATGCCACAGTGTAATAAAGAGAACTAGCTAATGCTTAGTATACCTAGTATTAAAAATAATTTTAATAGTAAAAATAGTAATAGTTTATCACTTAACTTTCTTCATTGACAGGTAAATGGAATAATGTTAGGTGTTTATCTCTTCTTTTGCTTGATTTGCACCCATCTACAGCACATAAGGCACCAGACGGCATCGTAGGTATGCGTACGAACGAACGAAACGATTTAAATTGAAATACGTGCATGCGCTTCGTTTGTGAAAACCGCACTGAATTGGGTCCGCAAACGGCCCGAGAACGCTCGGCCGGGCGGTAGGTTATTATAGCGCGCAAGTACATGGAGTGACGGAGGCCTGTCGTTAGTTTCATGAATTCGATATGCGTGATGTTGGGTCGGGTGTCGTCACGTCTCGTCGGTTTCATGAATTCTATATGCGTGATGTTGGGCCGGGTGTCGTCACGTCTCGTCGGTTTATGAATTCAATATGCGTGATGTTGGGCCGGGTGTCGTCACGTCTCGTCGGTTTATGAATTCAATATGCGTGATGTTGGGTCGGGTGTCGTCACGTCTCGTCGGTTTCATGATTTCGATATGCTTGATGTTGGGTCGGGTGTCGTCACGTCTCGTCGGTGTCATGAATTCGATATGCGTGATGTTGGGTCGGGTGTCGTCACGTCTCGTCGGTTTCATGAATTCGATATGCGTGATGTTGGGCCGGGTGTCGTCACGTCTCGCCGGTTTCATAAATTCGATATGCGTGATGTTGGGTCGGGTGTCGTCACGTCTCATCGGTTTCATGAATTCGATATGCGTGATGTTGGGCCGGGTGTCGTCACGTCTCGCCGGTTTCATGAATTCGATATGCGTGATGTTGGGTCGGGTGTCGTCACGTCTCGTCGGTTTCATGAATTCGATATGCGTGATGTTGGGCCGGGTGTCGTCACGTCTCGCCGGTTTCATGAATTCGATATGCGTGATGTTGGTTCGGGTGTCGTCACGTCGCGCCGGTTTCATGAATTCGATATGCGTGATGTTGGGCCGGGTGTCGTCACGTCTCGCCGGTTTCATGAATTCGATATGCGTGATGTTGGGCCGGGTGTCGTCACGTCTCGCCGGTTTCATGAATTCGATATGCGTGATGTTGGTTCGGGTGTCGTCACGTCTCGTCGGTTTTATGAATTCGATATGCGTGATGTTGGGCCGGGTGTCGTCACGTCTCGTCGGTTTATGAATTCAATATGCGTGATGTTGGGCCGGGTGTCGTCACGTCTCGTCGGTTTATGAATTCAATATGCGTGATGTTGGGTCGGGTGTCGTCACGTCTCGTCGGTTTCATGAATTCGATATGCTTGATGTTGGGTCGGGTGTCGTCACGTCTCGTCGGTGTCATGAATTCGATATGCGTGATGTTGGGTCGGGTGTCGTCACGTCTCGTCGGCTTCATGAATTCGATATGCGTGATGTTGGGCCGGGTGTCGTCACGTCTCGCCAGTTTCATGAATTCGATATGCGTGATGTTGGGTCGGGTGTCGTCACGTCTCGTAGGTTTCATGAATTCGATATGCGTGATGTTGGGCCGGGTGTCGTCACGTCTCGCCGGTTTCATGAATTGGATATGCGTGATGTTGGGTCGGGTGTCGTCACGTCTCGTCGGTTTCATGAATTCGATATGCGTGATGTTGGGCCGGGTGTCGTCACGTCTCGCCGGTTTCATGAATTCGATATGCGTGATGTTGGGTCGGGTGTCGTCACGTCGCGCCGGTTTCATGAATTCGATATGCGTGATGTTGGGCCGGGTGTCGTCACGTCTCGCCGGTTTCATGAATTCGATATGCGTGATGTTGGGCCGGGTGTCGTCACGTCTCGCCGGTTTCATGAATTCGATATGCGTGATGTTGGGTCGGGTGTCGTCACGTCTCGTCGGTTTCATGAATTCGATATGCGTGATGTTGGGTCGGGTATCGTCACGTCTCGTCGGTTTCATGAATTCGATATGCGTGATGTTGGGTCGGGTGTCGTCACGTCTCGTCGGTTTCATGAATTCGATATGCGTGATGTTGGGTCGGGCGTCGTCACGTCTCGTCGGTTTCATGAATTCGATATGCGTGATGTTGGGCCGGGTGTCGTCACGTCTCGTCGGTTTATGAATTCAATATGCGTGATGTTGGGTCGGGTGTCGTCACGTCTCGTCGGTTTCATGAATTCGATATGCTTGATGTTGGGTCGGGTGTCGTCACTTCTCTTCGGTGTCATGAATTCGATATGCGTGATGCTGGGTCGGGTGTCGTCACGTCTCGTCGGTTTCATGAATTCGATATGCGTGATGTTGGGCCGGCTGTCGTCACGTCTCGCCGGTTTCATGAATTCGATATGCGTGATGTTGGGCCGGGTGTCGTCACGTCTCGCCGGTTTCATGAATTCGATATGCGTGATGTTGGGTCGGGTGTCGTCACGTCGCGCCGGTTTCATGAATTCGATATGCGTGATGTTGGGCCGGGTGTCGTCACGTCTCGCCGGTTTCATGAATTCGATATGCGTGATGTTGGGTCGGGTGTCGTCACGTCTCGTCGGTTTCATGAATTCGATATGCGTGATGTTGGGTCGGGTATCGTCACGTCTCGTCGGTTTCATGAATTCGATATGCGTGATGTTGGGCCGGGTGTCGTCACATCTCGCCGGTTTCATGAATTCGATATGCGTGATGTTGGGTCGGGTGTCGTCACGTCTCGTCGGTTTCATGAATTCGATATGCGTGATGTTGGGTCGGGCGTCGTCACGTCTCGTCGGTTTCATGAATTCGATATGCGTGATGTTGGGTCGGGTGTCATCACGTCTCATCGGGTTTCCATAGTATGTCACGGCCTTTAGGCTTCAAACTTATAACACCCCTCTTTTTGCGTCGGGGGTTAAAAACAGGGATGAAGAGTTTCAAAGTGATAAAGCTACGTTAATACTTATTATCAATCAAACTATGCAGTTCGGTAGGATTCGTGCAAAATTTAATAAATTGCCAAAGTCACACTTTGCAGTCTTAGCGTAATTTATCAAAGTGCGCAAACTCGTAGGTATACAAGAAAATTACTTCTTCATCGGAATTGCTCGTTCTTTCTGTTCCGTTGTGATTCCGTCGCCAATCTAGACGGTTTCCGTAGCTTTAAACCGTTTATCGATGGGGAAATGATGGAGGGAACATTTTTCCAACTCGCCATTTCTCAGTGAAGGTCACCAGTCAGAATAAATATAACGGGAAAAGCGATTCACTCACTCCATTTTATAAATAGGGGAAAAGTGGCATGAAAGAGCCAGTTTTACACAATGCCCAAAAACCTATAATGAATGAAAAAAAATGTTTTTGCTTTATGGTAAAGTTATCATTTAGACGGTTTTTTTTTGGTATTCATTTATCGTTTTGAAAAAAGGTGATTTATGGCTTTTTAATAACATATAGGCTTTAAAAGAGCCACTGTGAGTTATGAACGAGACAAAGAAGAAATGTGATAACGTACATCACAATCATAGTTTGTCATTATCATAGATTGTAACGAGATATTTTTGTAGAGGAGAGGGAAGATAATATACTGTTTAAAAAAATGTTTACAATCTGTAAAATTGCTTGTAACTTGCAAAAAATGTAGATAACTTGAATAGTAATCAAATAAACCATCTCAATTTAAAAAAGTTTTGCGAGTTGATTTTACTTTCGATCAATGTAAATAAATAAATAAAATAAATATTCTGGGACAAATCACACATGGTCATCTGGCCCCAAAGTAGGATTCCCTGTGTTATGGGTTACCAGAGACTGATATACATACTTATATACGTTTAAATATATAGATATAATTAACACCCAGACACAGATCAAACAAATCTGCTCATCACACAAATGCTTGCCCTGGGTGGGGATCGAACCCACGACTCTCGGATCAGTAGTCAAGGGCACTAACCACTGAGCCACAGAGTCAGCCAGTAATGTGGGATTTTAAAAGTGTCAAGAGTCCAATTTTTTCCTGCAGGGTCCATATTATAATAATAATAATAATAACTAACATAGGCTAAGTCTTATTAACAAGTTCTGAATCGTTGTTGTCTGAAAAAATAAATGATATATGATAATATTGCCCCCCTTCCCTCTATATTATAACAAAGTAGCTCCTCCATAACTCTTTATGTTAAAAATAATTATTTAAAAAATGTGTGTATAATAAAAATGCTTTAGTAATTAAATGTATATCATTGGCAATCTTAAAACCTATAGAAGATTATAGCATAATCTTTTTTTTTATTTATAAGTTGTTAGCATTTGAATGTCAAAAAATAAATATAACAACATCAAAAGTTTACTTTTGGGGTCTAAAATCTTTAAAACTTTTAACAAATAATGATAAAACTTTTATGGAGCATCAGTGGTCAGCAGTTGTAACTAAGAAAAATACACAAAAAAAATAGGTCAGTAGTTTTTGCATAATTTAAAATGGCACCTTCATGCTACTCTTCCCCTAACATAAAATCATTAGATTGTACGTTGATCCTAAAATTATAAACTATTTTGAAATGTAGATGTTGTTAGTTATTAGACAAGCTAATAGAGTAACTAACCCCCTTGGGGGTGTACTGTGTACGCCTCCCTTTATACCGATTTGCCTTTCTAGGTATATTTAGGTCATAAAACAGTAAACTTAACCCTCTGCGACTAATGTGATTTTTTTAACAATTATGCTGAGTTGGAGTTTGTCAGGTATAATTTAATTACGCAAATTTGAATCCCGGAAAAATGCATTATCCTTGTAAAATAATATAGAAAATTTGTTCCGCTTTCTTTGGTTCCATAAGGTAATTAGAAGATTTCTGAAGTGTTCCGATTATCTAGTGTATTAGTTAAATATAGAACAAGCGTGACTCGAAAAAAAAATCGGCTAAGTGCGGTTCAAAAACTCGCGCACTAAGGGTTCCGCACCAAAAACTAATTTTCATCAACAGCGCCATCTATAGATACATGTAAAAGGAAACGAATTGCTGTTGTCGTATTACTGCGTAAATTAACTATGCAGATGATACTACTAGATCCCACTAGGTGTCGCTAGTTTCTAAACAATCTGACTTTTTTTTTATTAAAAATTTGAGTGCGTTTGGCTGCACCTCACCTTATGGTAATTTAATAATAATTGACTTTGGAAATCACATTTTTCCTGTAAGAACGGAAGGACTTTAAATTTTCTCATAGATTTTCCTGTAATCTATGCATTTAACCTCATATACTGTGTTTTTTTTTAAACCCAGTATTTTTGGAGACAAGGGGAAGGGGGGAAACCGGCCAGTCAGCTGACCGATATGTATGAAGAATCCAAAAAAAATCGGGATTACAGCAAAATTGTACAACAAAAATTGTTCAGTTTGATAAGTGCAAACCCAACTTTAAGTATCAATACACCTTTATGTTACACCCTGTATAATAAAAAAACGTGATTTCAGCAAAATTCATGACTGACTGACTCATCAACGCCCAGTTCAAACTCTTGGAGCTCAAAACCTAAAATTTCCTTTAATGACTTAAAAAAGGAATAAGGCCAGATTTTTCGACAGTCGACAGAATAAAACGCGGGCGGTGCCACGGACACCAACTAGTCACACCCAATAATCCTAATAATATGCAGGTATTACTCCATCTTCTTAGCCGGAACTAGATTTCACAGTTCATAATATTACGCGAGCCACAGACTGATAGCTATACATTCTTTAATAATTTTGTAAATAAAAAAATATATATCTACCATACATTTTATACAGGTGTAACAAAATTAGTGAAGGACCCGTTAACTGAACATACATTGTGGTGTAACAAAATTAGTGAAGGACCCGTTAACTGGGGGTTCTACTCATCATACTGAACAACTTTCCCGAAGGAGCTCATAGTAAGTTCCCAAAAAAAAAATTGGACCCTCC